>CM065052.1:187020827-188355827 GCA_032883995.1 Coronaproctus castanopsis | reverse complement strand
ACTTCCTTCATTTTTCTTTTAAATGTTTATTTACTTAGGGATTGGTACGGAATTGTCTCTGTTTCATTCGGTGGTGGACAAAATGAATTTCAAAGCATTAGTCGCGTTGCTAATCTAGTGTACATACATAAATATATACACACACACACACATATATATATATATATATATATATATATATAATACGAGTATGAACATTAAATTAACCTAATATTTAATTAATATATATAATATGTGTACAAACATTAAATTAACCGAATATTAATTTCCTAATTTTTTTCCTAATCAATCGGTGTTCATATTTTTAACGACTTTACCCCATTACTCTTGCCGGAAATTGTAATTAACGGTCAAACTATTAAATGGGTTAAAAATGTCAAGTATTTAGGAGTCACTCTGCACTCCTCGCATTTATCCTTCAATAATCATGTTAATCATACTGTCGGTAATGCTTATGATCTCACACCTCGTTGTTATAAATGAAAAACTATCCTATATACAACTGTTATTCATCCGTGGTTAACGTATGCGTGTCCCGTGTGGTTTAAAGTTTTCAACAGTACATCGAATAAATTAAGATTATTAAAAAACCGTTATCGCAGAATTTCGTTTAACGCCACTACTAGGTTTGCTAGGATTGGCGAGATATCCATTCAAAACTAAATCTTCAGCTCTTATTTTTTCAAGCTTGCTAAAAAAATTTATGAAAATTGTAAAATTCTCGAAACTGAATTACTCAAAGCCACAGGGTTTATAATATGGACAGTTTACGTAATCGGTATACACGCTATAAACATCGCCGACTATAACACCGATTTTTAAAACGTTTTTTTTTTTTTAATTTTGCATATTTGTTTAATTATATATTATGTAAATTAATTGTAATCAATTTTTCATCTTAATTGCATGCTACTTACTTTTTTCTCTCTTTTTATTGTAGCAGATTTTTTTACCGTATTATATCATTGTAGCTTTTGTAGGTTGAACTTTGTTTTAGCTATTAAGGGTAATTTTGTGTATACAATACATTGTATTTTATGTTTATAATTGAAATAAATGATTTCTTACAAATATTCAAAGTCGGTTATTAAAACGGAAATTTAAGAACAAATCGTGAATTAATTACACACACGTGCGTATAATTCCATCGATCCCACTGTCGCTTTACAAAAATAACCTGACATGTTCGGGACATGTAATAAGATTAGACAACATCAGGGGTTGTCAAAACGAATGTTCTTTAGCCAAATAACAATAAAGACAATACATATCGGAAGTTCATGCTGGAAATCACACGCCGTTTGTATTCAACGAATGCGATACACACCTTAACAATCGAAAGAAACACAGACTCAGAATAGTCTTGCATGGAGAAGTACGGTAGAAGATAGTCTAACGCCGTACGAAACAAAATGTCGATATTGCGGCAGAAAAGAAACAGATTACCGTTGAAACTGGACTTCTTAGTCACCCTAAAACACAACTAACAGTTGATAATGATGATATATTATATATACATATATATATAAAATCATCATTGTCAACTGAAAGATGTGTGCGACAAGGTGAATCTCACCAAAATTATTTATTGCAGCCTTGGAAGATGTATTCAGAAAACCAAACTGGGATTAAAAAGGCGTAATAATAAACGGACAAAAACTTAATCACCTAAGATTCGCCGAAAAATATGATTAAACATAATGACTAATAATGTCAATAAATATAAATGGGAAGCATATGAAACAGGTACAGTGACACATTTGTCTAGAACAGGAAATAACTACGGAGAGAGAAATACGAAGGAGAATATCCCTCGCGGTGGGCTGCATTCGGAAGTTATGCAACATATTCCGGAACAAAGATATACCGAACAGTTTGAAGCACAGACTTTATAACCAAGGTGTCTTACCGGTTATATACAGAGCAGCGAAAACATGGAGATTCATAAAGATTATAAACACGAGTATCAAAAAACAACTCACGAAAGGACAATATAAAACGTCAGGTTAAAAGGCAGAAAAACAATTACTTGCATCAGTTAGCGGATAAAACTGACCGATGTAGTGGGACGTATAGCAAAATTAAAATGGACGTGGGCTGAACACGTTGCGCAGACAAAGGCAAGTGGACAAAACACACCCTGCAATGTGATCTCGTTGACTTCAAAAAGGAAAACGGCAGATCAATGGCGATATGACATTGTAAACGGTTCAATTGGATACAAGTTCTGTAAAACAGGAATCATTCTCCTTTAACAAGTTACAAGTCATTCAAAACAGATGCCTCAGATGTATTCGTAATGCACCTCGCTATGCCAGAATCGACAGTATGCACGAAGCTACTGACCTGCCCTATATTAGAGATTTTGTTCTAAAGCTATCGATTGACTATTTTTATTAAACGCTCATACCAAAACAATGTACTCGTCTCCTCGATTGTCAATTACGATTCTAAACAACTTCGTTTCATGTATTCCAAATATAAACACAGACAACTTAAATATAACATTATGTAGTAATTCATTTTAATTTTTTAATTAAAATTTAGTTAATTAACCCCCTTTACTTAGTAAGCACCTTTGACACCCGTGTCATCCACTTTTTTTTTTTATCCATAGTATTTATTTAAGAACTTACAACCTAAACAATATATTTTTGTAGTTTAGACTTAAGTTTCTATATTATCATGTATTACTTGTAATTAGAAAACGTGTTTATTTCCTAGCCGCAGGTTTTTATTTGCTTTTTTCCTGCAGCATTTAACGTTTTGTTTTGCTTTATTCTTTATATTCTTACTATGTTATTGTGGTAAGATGTTCCCGGTACACAATGTTTGTAACCCATGTTATATTTTCTTTTATGTTTATTACTTATGCAAATATACTTTTTGTTGTTGTTGTTGAATCATTAGAAACTTCTGGAACATGTCTACACCCAACAGTGGTTTCATATAGGCAGAACATGATAACGTGATACATACATATATACTATATACATATATATACATATATATATATACATATATATATATATAAATAATAACCAACAATGTAAAAAGTGAATTTTGATTAAAAATATCTTCCTCGTAAAGTTATACAACAGATGATTAAAGTAGTTTTTGGTATTTTTTAGAAAGAAAAAAATTAACCCCCGTACCGTTTTCATGTTAGAATTTCATCCTTTAAAAAGAAAACAGAATAGTATTTTTAAAAAAAAAATTAAAAAATAATTTAAAAAATTAAATATTTCACACTAATTTTACCGTAATTGAAGTTCGCGAGCAGCGATCGTTGCAATATTCATCGATGAAACTTCAGTTTGTCGAAAGAGAAAAACGGATGTAGAAAACATTCCTAAATAGTAGAATTGTTTATTAAAACTTATACACACTCACACGTCTGAGTACGTCTATATTATGTCTATATATATAGTCTTAGTTTACGTTAATGGGATAAGAAAATCGTTTACTAACGAATAATTCACGTTCTTAGAAGTAAAAACAAATAATCTTCTTCGGTGTCTATTAGCGAGTATTTTACAGTTTCGATCGTCTTTATTAACGTAAACTTATATACACGAGTTCACGCACGTATATAATGTTACACGAAGTGACGTGCCACTTTATCCTCAGTAATAATAATAATTAACAATTTTATATCGTGGGCTGGGATTAAATCCTCGACCACTAAGTCGACCTACCTGTCACAATCGGTTTTTTTATTCGTCCGGAAAAAATTTCCACTTCTGCACCACGACGTGTTGTGCCCGAAGTATAAGTCAAATCTTTGTCTTTTTTTTTACGATGCACGGTATTCGTATGATTCGCCTTCAGCAGTGCATTTCGGGGTAGCGTTAATGGACTGAGCATTTTTTTTCAGTGTTTAGCGTTCTCATGCGTTTAGAAAAACCGAAAACACCGGTGAACTCATGAAGGGAACTTTTATGCACATTACAATATATATATATATATATATATATATATATATATAATGGAATAAATATTAATGGTAAAATATATAGCACAATTAGATTCGCCGATGGTATAGTTACAATAGCAGAAACAGAGGTTACAAGAATCCTCAAATACGCTAAGCAAAGCACTATAACAAAAATGTAAAATGAAAATAAACACTGCGGAAAATAAAGTAAAAGCATCTTCAAAAAACCGAAATCAAATAATTAAACCAGCAGAGCTTAGATCAAGTAACGAAGTTCTCCCTACATAGGAAGCATAAAATCATCAACTGGTAGAAGTGCGAAAGATATAAGGGGAAGAAAAAAAAAACGTTCCTTGTATCAAAAAGTAACTTTGTAAAAGGGTTTTAAACCGAGAAAAAGATAAGCTCAGAGCCTCGAATGTTAAGAATACCGTGAACGACTAACATAACTAATAAAGAAGTTTTAATAAGTGAACGACGTGAAATAGAAAATACGATAAAAAAGAGAAGAAAGGAAATGGTCGGTTAGACATTCGGAATGGATGACTACACTAATTGAAGGATTGAGGAAGACGAAGTAATGGTAGAACACGAACTGGATATATGGATTAAATAAAAAATGATGAAAGTTATGTCGTTATAAAAGCACCAGTATGCTCCCGTTGACCGATCTAATGTGCTGTATTACACTCGCCCACTAACCGCAAGATTGAGTAGAGAGAGAATATAAAAGCCAAAATATTTAACCAACGCGTGATTCCAGTACTAACGTACGCTGCAGAAACTTGGCCCTTAACGAAAGAAGTCATAGGAACATTAAGAAAAACAGAAAGACGGATGGAACGAGCTTTGCTTCGCATAAAATTACGAGACAGAATTAAATCAGAATATATCCGAAATAAAACAAAATTCGAAGATGTAGGGATAAGGATAGCATTGAACAAATGGGCTTGGGCTGGTCACGTTGGTAGACAAGAAGATGGAAGATGGACAAAAGAACTGATCCAATGGAGACCATATACTGGAAAGCGCGCACAAGGGAGACCATTTAGAAGGTTGACGGATGATATTGTGGCAGTCGCAGGGAAACAATGGCTTCGTGAAACGCAGGATAGGCATCGATGGAGAAGATTAGGGGAGGCCTACATCAAATCAATGATGTAACACAGGCTTTAAGATAAGATATAATCAAAGGTTTTTATCGTTCTTATAGTTTGATTCTCCATGCACGTATAGAAGTACTTCAATGTTTCACTCACGCGTTTTTTTTTCTATACAACTAACGTGATATGTTTCGCTTTGTGATAGAACCACATCTTTCAGTTGTTTAATCAGCTTTCAACGTCGGATCAGCAATATTGATTAAATATAATGAGCGAATCAATCTCGACTCTTCCGCCATATAATACGCGGTTCAATATAAAAATGCTTGGATACGAATTTTTTCATCGTCTTCTTACTTAAGTCCCCCAGCTTTTATTACTCGGGTATTTTAATATCTGTAATTCTTTCTTTAATTTCTTTCCATGCACTGTCGAAGAGTTTTTCAGATTTCAACGATGATTTATTACGTATTTGGTTTTTGCGATATTAAAATTTAATCACATTTAGATCGATTAATTATTATAATTTAAACGGAGATCGTAAATTCGTTATAAGTTTCACAACTGAAGAGGAAGTCGGAATAACTTAATTTAAATAGTACGATAGATGTATAATACTCTTAATGTTACGTACTTGGAGAGCTCGATATGAAAAGCTTCCTTTAATAAATTACAAGCCATTCGAAATAGATGTCTCAGATGCAAATGCACCTCGCTATGCCAGAATTTACAGCATGCACGACTGACCTGCCCTACTTTAGGAATTTCGTTCTAAAACTATTGACTGACTTTTTCAATAAGGTCGTCTCCTGAATTGCTAGTTACGATTTCAGAGACAACTTAAACGTAACATTATATAGTAATAAATTACAATTAATTTATTCATTAGTATTTACCCATTACACTCGAGGACCCGCTTTTCGGTATTAATTTAAAAACTCAAGGCTCGAACAATATATTTTACCGGTTTAAACTTAAGTTCCGACATTAACAAGTATCGTTAGTAATTAGTTATTAAGAAAACTTTTTTTCCTGCGGTGTTTAACCTTTAGTTTACTTTTACACTTTATACTCTTATTTTGTTATTGCGGTAATGTGTTCCCCGTGGGTGTACACTGTTTGTAACTCGTCTTATATTTTCTTTTATATTTATAACTTCATGCAAATATATTGTTGTTGTTGTTAAGTACCCGACGATACCTTAAAATATAATATAAATATTCGGTCATACGGAAAAATGCAAATGAAAAATCTGGAAATACGGTAGTGCGATAGATACGCGTGTACATGCTCGTGAACACACACGCATGCATATGATTACTTATACCGTGTATATCACAATAAATTAATAATAAACCGAACAAAATGTAACACAATCACTAAAAGTTTTTTAATCGCGAAGCTTTTCGACAGTTACGTCATTTTCAAGCACGCACCAAAATTATTACATATTGGTACAAAAAAATATGTAATAATTTTGGTGCGTGCTTGAAAATGACGTAACTGTCGAAAAGCTTCGCGATTAAAAAACTTTTAGTGATTGTGTTACATTTTGTTCGGTTTATTATTAATTAATAAAATCACTACTCTCCGATATATTCAACATGTATAAATAAAAATGATCGAAATAAACGTTAAATATTATAATAATAACCTACGCTTATAATTCTACGATGTTTATACTTAAAATATTTTAATGTAAGTTAGAGCTCGCAGTAAGAGAGATTAATTAAATCGATGGTTTTATTATATTACTTTAATAATTTAATATTTTTCTTTTTTCGAAACAATTTTTTTATATACATAATTTTTTTCTCGCTTACGTAGTTTATTATTCGAACAAAAGAAACGGGTTCAATGAAAACCGTATACCGGAAAAAGGGGTAAAAGGGAGACTTCTTAGATGAGTGATATTATCGTAGTAGCAGGGAAAGAACGGTTTCCAGAGCAAACATCGATCGGGTAAATTCATGTAGATTTATGTCATATATTATACATACATACACATATATATATATATATATATATATATATATATAAATCGAAAAAGTAAATTACATAATTATAACCTAAATTATAGTAGATGATTTTATTATCTAACTCACTTTCATCATCACCAAATAAAAATATATATATATATATATATATATTTAGCAAAACGTTTTAAATCTAAAAAAAAGCTATATAATTTATTTTACTTTAATTATATATATATATATATTTGTATATGCACACGTTTGTTACTTCGTAATTGTGAAAGAATGCGTAAGGGGTTTAACGAAATTGTTTGCCAATGTTAAATTAGGCACTTAGTAATTTTTAACTTATAACGGGTACTGGAATTCTTTTTTTAATTTTTTAAAATTATCATATATTTAATTTAAATGTTTATTTATCATAAGTCGTAATAGTTATATTTATAAATTACTTTAACCTCAAGTATATACATTAAGTATATATATATATATATATATATATATATATATATATATATATTATATATATATATATATATATATATATATATATATATATGCATGTACATATGTAAACACACACGAGGAGTAATTTTTAACTTATAATGGATACTTAAGGTACGAAAGCGTTTTCCATTCTTCTGAATTATTATATATTCGTTTTTAATTTTTTCCTTCAATTCATAAGCGCTGTATATTAATTAGCTACGTACATTTATATACGCGTGTGTACTCACACACACACACAACAAATTAATAAATGCTAGTGGAAAAGTTTCGTTACTTAAACTGATGTTAAAATAAATGTTTTTGTAAATTAATAAATTCGAAACAAGTACATTTGAAATTTTACCAAAGTTTCCAGAAATGTATTAATTAATAACTATAAAACTCCAACAAATTTAATTAATAACTATAAAACTCCAAAAAATGTTATTTCATCTTAAATCGAATATGTCCAAATTGAAAAATAGTTTCGTAAAATATGTCGTATTAATATTTCGCCTTTCATTTTATTTCCTTACGCACAATAATTTTATTATTTAATCTCTTTAGGTATGTATATATATATATTTATTCCTAATATGTGATACGTATGTGTGTATATATGTATAATTATCAAGTTTTAAAAATGACCACTTACTCGATTAAATTCCGGTTATATGGCGCGCGATAATATTAACGACACTACATTATTAATATATATATATATATACTTGAAGTTAGTGCACGGATTACAATTTCAAAAATAATAATAATAATAAATAACCGAATAAATAGATGATAAACGAAACTTAAAATTTATCAAATTAAAAATTTCGAAAATACTCGTATGTAAATGATTAGGACCGAATTACGCGCTCGTCGTCTACCGATGCCTTGGGGAATACTAGTTCGGTCCCCTAACGGCGTAACATTTCGTAGGGGCAAACACGAATAACAATAACAACAAAAACTTAACCATCGGGGACGCGGTTACAACAACGACCGACTACTCGAAGCGACGGAATGCGACGTCCGTTCCCCCGAGATCTAAACAGCCTTTAGGGGTCGCGGTTTCGGTGGATCGCGTTCTCTACTCGTAAAACAAAAAGTAAATAAATAAATGAAAAAAAAGAAGAAGTAACGATAAACAGAATCGGCCTGCCTTAGGTAACGAATCTAACAGACGATTGGTCGGACTCGATCGGTAATCAGATATATGCGATTTCTGATTGGCTGGTAAGCCGATTGCAGTTGCTAGGCCGGCGGTAAGGTAGCGTCAAATAGACTACTACTACACCACTACTAATACTACAGTAGGATTATATGAATATTATTAATAGGGAGCGGACAGGTGTTTTTACTGGTGTCGTTTTATTTGTCGAGGACGTACACCAAAGATGATAGAAATATTTAGACAATTAAACGTAACGATAGAAATGAAAAAGGAAATAAAAAAGAGATCCGTTGAAACGTTACCAGACGAAGATAAAACGCGTTTAAGAATCGATGGAGCATGACGATGAAACTGATGGATTACATGGCGATCATCGAACGCACTGCTAAACACGTATACGTAATCAGGCTTAAGTCGGTTACGTAGTAAAGGGTATGATCATTTATCTCGTTCGTAATAATAATAATAATAATAATAATAATTAATAATAACAGTAATAATAATAATAATTTTTATTATTATTATCGCGTTTAATAGTAATTATTATTATAAGAATTATCGCCGGTAATATTTATGGTTATCATTAGAACTATCGCATTTTTACACATCTCCTATCCTCCGCTGCTAGAGACGCCATTTAATTTACAGGCCGCTTCTCGTTGCTGACGACAGTTGATTATTTATTATTCATTTACATTTTTATTATTTATTCGTTTTCAATTTTTTTTTTCAATTGTTCCTCGCATAGTTTCTTTTCGAATGTCATACGTGGCTGTACGTCTGTGTGTGTATGTGGGGTAAGTGCGAAGTTTTCGAGAGTAATCCTCGTTTTATTTATAACTTATTATCGGATCGTTCGCATATTTTTCTTCTCATTATTATTTTATTCTCGTAATTATTAAAAAATGATTAAAATCACTAATGTTAATAATTAATAACGAAACTTTCCGACAATTACGCCATTTTCGTGTTAAAATGAAAATTAAACATGTAATAGCGACAGAAAAGTACGTGAAACGTAAAAAACAACTAATGTCAACAGGTACTTTAATATGATTACGTAAAATTGTCTACACTGAATACTGAATATTCTGGATTGTATAAATTATTTTTATTTCTTAATTTTATAAGTATTTTTTTCGTAATTATCATTTTTTTTTTTTATTTTTTTTTTTTTTAGTTTTACTTCCTGCGTGTAAAATATTGTAGTAATATACTTAGTCTTTGGTATTTTGTGCAGATAATCGTTAGGTTACAATCTATAATACAGGTTGACAAGCATGTCGGTCTTAAACTAGATAAGTCGGATGTTAGTTGTTTCATTATAGTTTCTTATTATTTACTGTAATTTATTTTAATTTATTTTGTTATTTTAAATTGAAAAACTACCGAAAATATTTTACATTAGAGCGATTTTAACTTAATCGTTTCATTTTTTTAATTAAAAAATCACTACTACATATATAAATAGATATATATTTTTTATTATCATCGTCATTATTTATTATTAAAATTATTATTATGTTTATTTTAATATATTATTATTATTATTTAAATATTCGTACACCTCATGCCACAGTTTATATATATATATAAAGGTTAAATTGTTTATTTTACTCTTAATTCATTTATGTAAAAACTTGTTTTATTTAAACATGTATACATTTCAAAATTTATATATATATGTATATGTAATATTTTTGGGGTAAATTCCTCTACTCATTTTCGAGTTGATAAACCTTCTTTACTATATATATATATATATATATATATATATATATATATATATATAAAATGTTGATGTATCGGAGACTAGTGATTTTATGAATTAATAAAACGAAATAAAACACAAAGTTAATCACTATAAAGGTTTTTTTTGTATATGCTTGAAAATTACGTGATTGTCGAAAAGCTATGCGTTAATAAAATAATTTTTATGACTAACTTTGTGTTTGTTTTATTATATATATATATATATATATATGTATGTGTGTGAGCGTATATACATGTATGCACATAAGAGTAGAAACATTCGAAGAAATTAGTTCGAGAAAATAAATGTAGCAGAGACAGCGCGGTTTCAAAATGTCGAGAAGACGAAGAAAACGACATTATATGCGTTTAGAACGAGGCTGCGTAAACACCCTTCGTATACTTGTGGAAGACATTTATGAAGGAGAATTAGAAGGAAGAATATATATACAACTGGAATGCACAGCGTTTAGAAGAACGGAAAAAAAAATCGCATAATTAGTCCAGCAAACCGCGATAAATTGTTTAATCGGAGCATTATACCAGTGTCGAAGCTACGAAGCCGTAACCTGTTATTTAGCGAAATAACTGACGGATAATAAGATCAGAAAAAAGCGTAAAGACAAATGCGTGCCGTTAGGAATATAGGACAAAATCGCTAACTCGGATATACGGAAATCAATGACATCGTCGCCGGGATAACGATAAACAAGTGGAACTGAGCGGTACCTATAGCAAGACTGACGTAAGATAGACGAAGAAAATGCATACACACACCCCGAGAAGATGGTCGGATAACGTAATAAAACAGACAGTTCGTAAATGTATACGTGAGACTCGCAGCACACAATGGCTGAAAAATTTTGAAGAGGCCTACGACAAATATTGGTGTATCAGAAGGCTCGAACAGAATAAGAAGGTACGTGAACGTGTCTATAATTATGTAAGCATATGCATGCAGATTCCTAAGTACTTACGTATACATATATATCATTATCACACTATATACGTGTGTATGTGTGTGCGGGCGTTATTCTTTATTATTCGATTTTGTTACAACGTGTTGGTAGAATATATATATACATATTTTTTAATGTAAATACGAGTTTCTTATGCGCACATAATTTTGAATTTTTATAAAATCTCTTTGATACCTCTACATTGTTAACTTTGAACATATTCGTTTCTAAATTATTATTATTATTATTATTATTATTATTTCGGAGAATATAAAAGTTGAAATTTCTCGTTAATGTGCATGTTTCGGCAGACGCATTATTATTATTATTAAAATAATTATAAATTAACCCTATTATAGTGTATTTCATCCTTTTCGAATAAATCTGGCGTACTGACGAATTAGAGACAAATATAGTTAATACGAACGTAAATGAATAGAATTAAAAATAAAACAAAGTACTATATTCGATTAAAACTGAAAAATTGACTGTATGGCGCAAGAAGGACTATTCCACGGTATATCTGGGTCTCGTGAATAAGAAACAATATGTAGTAATAAATAAGAGTTATAATCGTTCGAGAAAATATTAAAGCCGAACAAGAAAAACCAATATAGTAGCGTACCGGGAAAATATTTCGAAATCCTTAAGGATAGCCAATAATCTAGAACGGAGTCTTCCTAAACAATAAAGTATAGACGATAACAATAAATTTTTCGAATTAAATACTCTAGAATAATATTTCTTCGAGTTTATTTTTTAAATAAAATTACATTAATGACATTTATTTTTATTTTTATCGCGATACGTTTTTTAAACTATACCTTCGAAGAAATCAAGAACGGTTCTAGTATCGAGGAAAAAGAACTAACAACGAGCAAATGTACAAAAAAAAAATGCTTTAAAAGAACATATTTAAACCATTTAAGAATAAAACGTGAAAAAAAAATAAGTTTCGAATAAATATTAGAGTTAATCCAAAAATTAAGAAGTGTAGACTTAATAATTTACTAATATTTAAAACGAAACAGATAAAATTCAGTTTTATTATTTAAACGGCTACTTTAAAAACGTTAAAGAACTGTTATTAACACCGGGCAACATAAAAATAAATTGAAAGTAAATTAGGACCTTTAATTATAAAAGGCCGCGCACAGTTTATTCTGCAAATGGTTGTTTTCGTACAAAACCGAGGAAATTCTTCAAATTCTGCTTTAGTATATTTTTAAAAAGGTCAACACATTCAGCGTTACACCTCCGAATATATGAGATACAGAATTCCACAAGAAAAGGTCTTAAATTTACCACGCCGATAATTGCGTTACACGGGAATTTCCGCCCAGAGAAGGAACTTACGACTTCTACTATTGCTCACTATAATAAAAAGTATTTAATGAAAACCCTAGTCTTTCCCATTGCTACTTATGGATCTTGGACGTTAAAAAGATCCACGCGACAGAAGATAGATACTTTCGATATGACTACCGAAGAACGATGAGAATATGATGGAACGCGTCTTGAACGAACAATTCTATATTGCAGAAATTAAACATTACACGAAGCCGAAGATTATTAATCGCAATACAGCGTCAATGCCTTAAATTTGGAGAAACAAATTATTCGAGGAAAAATACTGAAACGTGGAAGATCTCCTGATTACATCCAACAACTAACAAAATTACGGATAAATGAAATCATGCATGAAGATCGCTTAACGTGTGAAGACATGTTACGAACTATTTTTCTTCTCGACTGCACGCGTTAAGTCACGACATCTGGAATTAGATTAACGCGTATAATGATGATTGTTCACTATATATTCGTTGTTTGTCGAAAGTTCGTTTTGGTAAAATTTTATCTCTACTCTAAAACTTATTTGTGAGACCGGTAAACATTTTCTATAAATGTCTATATTACGCATAATATTATAATTAAATTATTATTTAAGTACTGAATGCAAATGTAGCTGTCCCGCTATTATTAAAGATATATCCTTACGAATAGTTTTATATAACTTTTAATGAATTTTAAAATGTAAAAATAGTAGTTCTGCTCTAATTTATGTTTAGGAACGTTAAATTTTAACCTACAAACAGGGCAAACTTTTAATAAGTGCTATTTGCTTACAATTATCGTTAACGTTATAGAGTTCATTGAAAGTATTAAATATCTCCGTGTTTATTAATGTATTCCACATGTTTCGAAATAATAACTTTAAGCAAAACTGCAATAAATTACTATCGTTACGATTAAGGTAAATAGAAAATGAGTGTGTACGCTAGTGTGCATGGAAATTGATTGCAATTTGTTTCAGTTAATATTTATTTTTTGGTGCGTCGTATTTCGGAAGTAATCTGCGGTTTCATACGATTATCTATAGATATGTAAATTCTAAATTTACTCGTAATTATATTGTACGCTTTCATTATGTAAGTAGATTTATACTTAGCCGGCGTTATTGTAATTACGTTGACATTTCAATTGTAGCTGCTCGCGCTAGTATACGTATTTACGAGGAACGATATTATTGATAAGTATTTGTTCGTAGATAAATGTATTAATCGACCGATATCCTTTTATTTTTCGAATTATTATTTATTTCGTTTCTATTAAGGTGGAATGAATTTTTGCTTACTATTATTATTATAAAGTAAATGTCAGTTACTTTTTTTTTCAGCTGTATAGGTTGCAGTTACTTAGGTAAATTGAACATTTCATTCGATAGCAGTAAGACAAGATCATGAATAAGATGACAGACTTTGTACCGGATCGAATATAATTACCTAACTGGAGGAATTTGAAAAACGATTTGAAGAATTATAAACAACGTCTTAGGGAATTGTTAATAACGTTTATTCAGCTTTCACAACGATTGTGTCTTATTTTACTGCATTAGGGATGTCCACCTGGTATTATATTATTAATTCGAATATCGAACCTGCGCTTAAACATTTCTCTCAGTGCTATCGTATTCCACGAGCACTGATTGTAATTGATTATGTATGTATATCTTTCTGTTATGTTCGGTGATATGAGAATCTTCTTGTATCGCGTTTTGTTCCGTTAGTTTTTATACGAATTTATAGAACTCGTCGAACTTGCGCCGTCTTTTTTTATACAGGGTGACCATAGAAAACGAGCAGTTTTGTTGTTTTTTGAATAACCGAAAAACTACTAGACCGAAATTTCGAATGAAATTTTATTCAAAGATAGGAAAACGAGAGATTAGCTTACAATCTTTTGTGGAACACAATATGCCATTTGCAACAATACATTCATTCAGTCTTTACAAAAATTTCCCAAGGCTTTTTCGAGTATATGTCGTTGAATTTTTGAAATTTCTTCAGAAATCCGACTTTACAGGCCTTCCAGATCTCGTAGAAATGTTTCGCAAACTTAAGATATCCCTACAAAAAAATACTGTGAATTTTTTTGGAAACTCTCTTTGAATTGCCGTGATCTGTTCATGTCGAAAATAACGTTCCACATAAAATGCGCGTTCCTTTTCGTTATAGGATGCCATGATAACTGAAACTGGACAAAAGCAAACTGGAGTACGCGGTTTGCGTTGTAGCAGTGTTATTAACTGCTCTATTCCAAAAATAAAACCGTCTTTCTTCTCTGGGTCACCCAACATAGTAAGTCTTTTCGCGGCTTTTTATGTTTCCTTTCAATAATGCACTATTAGTCTTATCGTATTTATATGTTCACTGTAATAAAAAATACTACGTTACTTGTAGATTGGGTTTTCATATATATGTATATCTATGAATGTGTATGCAGTGTTTTGTGACGCGAGTGAACAAATATTTTATTTCGCATTCGATTATAGTACACAGACGTTTTATTTTATGTATTTAAATTACTATGTAATTACTATTACTGTTATTTGTTGTATGTAATATTGGGAATGTTTTAATAATGTGAAATAAAAATAAATTTTAAAATATACATATATGTATCGATTATCATAATCATATATATAAATTAATTAATCTTCGTAATCATTCGAACGAATATGATTTTCATCGGGGTTTTTTTTTCACTGTCGTCATCTAACGCTCTTCGATTATTTACGAACTAGTTTATCGTAGAAATTTGTCTGGCAAAATGAAAAAAATTCTTAAAAAAAAACTCTTGTCAATATTTAACGATAATCCTCGCGAATTCGTACTGCACGTGGAGATTAATAATCGAAGTATACCGGATATTCGTGGCCATACCACTTCGTTTGAACCGGAGAAAATTATCGCACGCCCACTATCTCAAAATACTATATATATATATATATATATATATATATATATATATGTTTTACTTTAATTACAAAAATTAGTTAAAATCAGTAAACGTTTATTGAAAAAGTCACAACGCTTTTCGGCAATTACGCCATTATCAAGTGATATTTAAATTAAAATAAAAATAAAGATTTAAATATCACTTGATAATGGCGTAATGACCGAAAAGCTTTGTGAATTTTTCAATAAACGTTTACTGATTTTAACTAATTTTTGTAATTAAAGTAATAAAAAATCACTACATTCCACAATCTAAAAATTATATATGTTTTATTATGAATTCGGTTAATTCTAAATAGGTTTACAATTAAATCGGGGTTTATTTATTTTTTGGTATTTTTTCGGATGGTTCTCTACGATCGTGATTGGAATAGCTTTCTCACGACTAAACGAATTCAGTATTATTTTGTCGATAGCAATTTGTTTTATTAACTGATTTTTTTTGTTCAATTTTTAGTTGATTTTATCAGTATTTAATAGTTATCTGGAACGGGAGGAATAACTTTATGTAACGACATTTACGCACACGCATACAAGCTCACCTACGCCGTAGATGTACACACTACGAAACAAAAGGGATTTTATGTATGTATATATATACACACAATATATAAATATATATATACCTATACATGATTCTAATTTGCATAATTATATGTACATTTATAAGTATGTATATATACATAATATGTTACAGTAGTAAACGATCTGTAACATGAATTCCGGACAATTATTTATATACGGAACTTTTTCACCGTAGTGGGAATAATTGATCTTGAAAATTCGAATCATTTAAATGAAAATGATCGAGTAATAGAGAAAATATATTTCCATCTAGTATCCGAATAATTATTAACAGGGAAATAAACCCTCGTGTTTACCGGGCAACCCTAAAATTATATAGTGAGATATATTTTTACGTGTGAATGATGAGTATACATTACATATATATATATAGATATATACATAACATATATTTATTCGTGCGTGAAAATGCTGCACCCCACACGTCAGACCTATCTATATCTACCGTAACCTGCCGTTACATGTTCAACACACATATATATATATATATATATATTCCTAAAATGTTTAGATTAATTCATAAGTCTACATTTAACGTCATCGCGTGCGACTATCTACGAAGCTTTTTATTCGTGATATAATTACGCCTAGATACAAATTATTATCTCAGTGGTGGAAAAGTCATTCTTCGGTTATTATTAATTTTAATATTTTTCATTTTTCCGTCAATCTTTTCTTGGTATAATTTACAAACACATCGTTTAACCGAAAGACTAAATCATCCGCACATATAAACATCGTCATATACTATATTTCGTTTTGTCTAATATATCAATCCCGACGATCGACGGAATGGTTCACAACTAACTCACTAGTGTAATCTCAAGTGTTCGGACATCGTCTATAATAATAATTAGTCTCTGTGCTACTACGTTCGTGTAAGACGTCATTAGTCGAAGCAGCGGTTAATTTTAATGTGTACTAATTATTATCGTTATAACGTTATTTCCGTACTTAAATTACATTTTCATAAACGAATTCACTATATCGATACAATTATCTATACACCTGTATACGGTATCATCACGTCGTAAATATGACCATTCAGTCAGGACACGTCGTCTGTACTCTTTACACACACACACACACGTGTGTCTGTTGCATCTCTTTCTCTTTATGTACGTATAAGCATTATATGGAATAAATGTAGATATTATCGCACGCCGTAGAATTTTAACTCCAAATACAGAAGTTTCTGTCGAAAAAGATGAATACGCGAACGTAAACCACTAACATTATTTCACGTACGAAACATACGATAATGTAGCGAACTTAACGCAATTCCGTCCTTCCTTCAATTTGCAGAGAAAGCCGCGCATTTCAAATTTACAATTACAAATTAATCAAGGACAATTAGCTAAATTCAAACGTGAATATACCCTTTCGTTCCTGGCGGTATGGTCCCCTCTCGCCAATACTTATAATTCATTTCTAATTTACCTGATTATATATTATTAATATGTACAAATATGTAATGATGTTCATAACTGCTTTAAATTGAAAATATTTTAAT
Source organism: Coronaproctus castanopsis (assembly GCA_032883995.1). Classification (NCBI taxonomy): domain Eukaryota; kingdom Metazoa; phylum Arthropoda; class Insecta; order Hemiptera; family Monophlebidae; genus Coronaproctus; species Coronaproctus castanopsis. Next base: position 188,338,044 of record CM065052.1, on the reverse strand, counting down.
CTTGACCATAATGAGGTACGTTCTTTTAATGATGTATTCATATTCAATAGACTAATCTTTCAGAGAAGTAATTTTCTTTTATTATTATTATTATTATTATTTTACTAAAGATGTTTTCCTGTAAAGATTTGTATTTTTCTTAAGTTTAATTTTTTTAATAAGATGTTTATTTTTGAAATTGTGTATATCGGCAAGATATATTTTGATATCTTTCTTTCTGAACTTGTATTTTTCTTTTATTGTATATTAGATATTTGTTTTCATTATTTATTACTACTACTGTGCACTCCACAGATTCCTTTCTTCATGCACACACGTAGTCGATGGGACTATGCTTTTCATCCCATTACTGCCCTTAGATTATGTACACAAACAGGGGACTATGCTTTTACTTACTTTTCAGCTACACACTATTTATATGCACTTCTATAATTATTTAGCTTTAAGCACACTAGTACCCTGTCCTCTATAATAACACCTAGATTTTAAGCAATAAACTAGCCCCACCGGGTAAATCCGAATTAGGGAACAAACTAAAAAAATTAAAAAAAGTCGACATAATTATTATATCTATTTATCGTTAAATTTATTTATTTTTTAATCTTCTTCTTATCGGGTACTGACAAATTTATATCATCAACCGGATGTTGTTTCTCGGGACTCGCTTGATTTCTTGAGAATATGCCTATTTAGCAAGCTCTCAATTTTAGTTTTGAATTGGCTATACTCAATCTCTATCATCGTTCTTTTTTTTTTCAATCTTTTAGCCCTTGCTGTTTTCTTCAATAAACTGCCTGCTGGTGGGTTTGTGTGGTGCTGTAGTCTCCATATATATGTTTTTTTTTTTGAATCGCTACGTGGATTACATCCTTTATGTATTTTATATTTAGATGATCGTGGAGCGTACAGTTTGAGACGTACCACGGTGCTCCCACTATAGCACGTAATACCTTGATAAGGTTAAATTTTGTTAACAAGGCTTTTAGACGCACAGCCCCATAGTTCAGCTGCATATATAGTCATACAGGTTTTAATACGATGTTGTACGGTAATAATTTTTTTATAGTACGAAGTAGCGAATGCGGATCGAGCAACCAGTACAGTTGTTTAGTCAAGTTTAGTTCCATTTTCTTCGCTCTAATATGTTGAGCCCGTGTTATGGTTTGGTCTAGGTGAACTGCCAACATATTTTACAGTTCGACTTTGTTCAGTTTGCCTACCTTTGATAAATATATTATATCGATCGCGAACAATTCTCCTTTTAGTAAACTCGGCCTGTTACCTTAGATCAAAGTGTAATATCTCTTCCTATCAGCTTATCGTTTAAATAAAAATTCTACAAATTGTAACCCAACTAAAAAAAAAAAAAAACGATTAAATTCGAACGGATATTGAAAACAATTTAATTGAATCGGAATAAATAATTAATTAACTGACGTAACATTTGCTTGTTCAACTACGAGTAAGATTTGCCGTATGTACTGATCTATTCTATTCTTACTTTCGTCTCGTGCTGTGTTCAGGTCGTGTCACTATTATATTGCTAGATAGCATGCTGATCCGCGTTCATAAAATTAGTCATATTGCACAGAAGTTCGGCAAGTCTGAATAAGTGACTGATCGACTGACGCAATCGCAGCTTCGGTTCTCTGTCAACGACCACTTCGACATGTTCTCTCTTGTTCGAACACACCCAGCTCGTATTATTCTGTTTAGTGTCCTCCATGTTACCCATTCTTTATTGAAGCCTGATGCAGAGATTTCTCGCGCATCTTGTGTTTGAATACATTTCTTTCTTTCTCCATCTGATAACTCGTTTGCGCTCTATCGATATGTCTTTGGGTATTTCTTCTGTGACCTTAAGGAAACTATTTTTTTTCGACTTTAAACGCGCCTTCGGTGCAGCTTGCCCATACACTGGATGACGAGAATCACGGATTTGTTTGCTTCTTTCCACATAGGCTGCTACTTTCCTGATGGTGCTATTCCAATTAGAAGATATATGTTATCAACTTTTGTAGGTCTAAGACAATCGGTAACTAAACGCGTTGTATCGTTAATAGCCACGTCAACCTTTTTTTTGCATGTGTTGAATATGCCCGTACAAGGCAAGCGTATTTCGTTGTCGAAATGCATAATTGCTGATGTTCGAAATACTTCTGGTTTTGATTTCCGCGATGTTTCAATTAATTTTCTGATAATTTCGTTTCTTGTATTTATTTTCCTTTTAACATTTTCACAATGCACTCGAAATTTCAAGATTCCATCCAATATGGCTTCGAGTATACAGGATTTTCTTGACATTCGAGGACTACTCCTTTCCACGTCACATTTAATTTTCTTTTAAATAAAGCACATACTTGCGAGCCACAATTAGTAACTGCAGCATTTTGAACATAGTATTTATTCAGTTTTTCAAGAATTTCAGTTAAGGATGTTCCTATTTCTTAAAGTTTCTCTGATTGAAAAGGCAAGATCATCCGCATAAATTTTTTCTCCTATTGGCTGAACATCCGATTTTTCAATATATTTTCTACAATCTTCATAAATAACGAAATATTTCGTCATTTCGTATATATTTTTCAGTAGTAATCCGCGATTTACTGTGTCATATGTTTCCTTTAAATCGACGAAAACAGTGGCAGTAATTTTTTTCTAAACCATTCTGAATATATCTTTTACACCATATGACCTTCCTGATCTAAAACCAGCTTGCTGATCAATTTCATCAATTATTTCATTTATACGTCCCAGTGGTACGCGTTCAAATATTTCGAAGGTGTGGCATAGTAATGAAATAGACCGATAGCTTATTGCTTTGATCTTTGGCAGGTTTAAGTATTGCTGCTACGTGAGTTTTTCTCCACTTGGCTGGCATTTCATTGCGACACACGATACTGTTGAAAAGAAGTGTGAGCCACATCAGAGAGTTCTAATCCTAAAAGGTTTTATCTGTTCGGTCATAATATTATCAATTCCTGGCGCTTTACCATTTTTTAAACCCTTAACTGCATCATATACTTCTTCAATTGTAAATGGATTCCGGAAATTCTTTATCTCCTTCACTGGGTAGCGTTCAATTTTCTGCTTCGGGACTTGTTATTTATCGGATATTCAAGTTTAAATGACTAAATATACATAATTAAGACAAAATTTAATGTTTAAAATAAACAAACTTTAACCCCAATAATTTTCGATTGGTATCAAATATTACCGATTGATGATAAATTGAATATTTTTTATTTTTAAAATTAATTGCAAACATTATTTAAAAATTTTTGTAATTAATTATACTAATTTACAATCTAATTCGTTATAAAATTTGTTTGCAATTAATTTTAAAAATAAAAAATATTTAATTCATCATCGATACCAGCGATCCAATCGGTAACATCTGATATCGATCGTAGAATATTATTATTATTAACATTCGTTTATTTGAAACTTTTCAAAGAATTATAATTTAAAATAAAAAAAACAATAGTTTTTGTACTTCATGGGCAGCGTCTTTAATTATGTATTCTGTAGGAAGTAACTTCCTCCGGTTCTTTACCTAATTTAGGTATCACTACTATCTGTGCTAACTTCTAAGACAATATATATATATACACATCTGTACGCGTTTAATTGGAGATGAATTTTTGATTGTCCATATCTGTATTACATGCATGGGCATATATAATTATGTGGGTGTGTATGTGTTTGTATTTATGTATGGTCGTCGTATTAGTCATTATTGAATATTCGATAAATAAGTTTTTTTTTTTTAAGTCATTAACTTGTTTCGCAGTTTCCTGTTTTAATATTGTCGATTTAGTGCGGAAAAACGGTTTCAAAAATTAAATTTTTACCAAAACTGAGTTCCGGGTAAATATTTTTTCGTCACTGGTCGTTTTTATACAAATGTGAAATATGTGTACCAAAAATGACAAATTTTGAAGATGATAGATTCAATTCTAGTCTTATTAGCGAATTGTGTACGCGTTATTTATAAAACGCGTTTAACGAGAGATCCCGGATTTTACGGTAAATTACTCTTAATGTCGAATATCGAGTTATAAACTGGAAACGTGTCAAGGATTATCGGTTTTTAATGAGCTCATTTAGTAGAAACGATAAAGCGTGCAATTCATCATCCGCTGCAAATTCGTGAACTATATAATGAACGTTATTTCGTTGACATTGAACGTATTATCTAATATAACTAAATTACCCAGTATACGTTTTGTAATTAAATCTCGTTCACCTTATCATCCGCATTTTTTTGATTTTTCTTTCTTTCTATCGCGAGCTAATAATAAAAATCGATCCTAGTAAATTAATTATCCGCGTAAATTAATTAAAGTTTATAAACAAAATATATAGTCATCGTAAAATAATTAAATTCTAAACGTTAATTAAATTCTATTTGTTATAAATTGACAAATTTCTCGTCGCGAAATTCTTATATTTTCATTTTGTCAAATCGCATCCTTTCCGGACGTCACCGCGTGTAGGTCTCTGTCACACTTACTTGGCTGGACGATGTTTAACTTCGGCGATCGGACGAGAACCGGTGCATTTAACGTGGTATGGTAATTAAATTCTAAACAATAAGAAGTAGTCGTTACACAGAGAATACTGGTAACGTTATCACTTTCGTCATTTCTGCATGAGAAAATGGATTCATTTGAAGTGGAGCAGCCAACTCGCGTTCTATTTGATTATAGGAAGATTCTGATACTATATCAGGTGGATGTGGTAAAGTCACTGTGCTAAATTATAATACAAGCACAAATTACTAATACTCGGATCAAATTGTATTAAGCGCAACATTTATATTATTATTATGGTACGACGACCATACATAAATACAAACACATACACACCCACATAATTATATATGCCCATGCATGTAATACAGATATGGACAATCAAAAATTCATCTCCAATTAAACGCGTACAGATGTATATATATATATATATATATATATATATATATATATATATATATATTGTCTTGGAAGTTAGCACAGATAGTAGTGATACCTAAATTAGGTAAAGCACCGGAGGAAGTTACTTCCTACAGACCTATCTCGTTGTTACCTATCCTTTCTAAAGTCCTTGAAAAACTGATCCTAAAACGGCTTAATTCTTTCCTTGGTAATCAGATACCGGAATACCAATTTGGCTTCCGGAAAAAGCATTCAACTACAGAACAAGTTCACCGAATAGCGCATATAATCCAACAGAGCTTTGAAGCTAAAGAAATATGCGTCGGTGCGTTTCTGGATATAAAACAAGCCTTTGACAAAGTTTGGCATGATGGGTTGTTGTACAAATTAAAAAAAGCTGTTCCTCATTCCTATTATCTCCTCTTAAAATCATATTTCGAGGACCGTACATGCCAAGTCAAATTCCTAAATGAATTACCAAATCTTTATCCTGTATCTGCGGGCGTGCCTCAAGGTAGTGTACTGGGCCCGGTGCTTTATCTCCTATATACAGCTGACTTCCCAAATAGTGACGAAGTTAGTATTGCTACTTTCGCATACGACACCGCGATTATAGCTGTAGACAAAGATCATACAGTGGCTACAAATAAACTGCAAAATGCATTAACTGAAACGGAAACCTGGTTAAGACGTTGGCGTATTATGGTAAACGAAAACAAATGTACTCAAGTCACTTTTACTCTGCGTAAAGTAAATACTGTGTCAGTTAAAATAAATAATAAAATAATTGCGCAGCATGATGAAGTTAAATATTTGGGCGGCATGTATTTGGATAAAAAATTAACATGGAACAAACATGTAACGCAAAAGAGAAAACAGTTAGATCTGAAACTGAGGCAGTTAAATTGGCTCGTTGGTCCGGCCTCTCGCTTGAAAACAAACTATCGATATATAAAATCATCTTAAAACCTATCTGGACGTATGGCCTGGCATTATGCGGTTGGGCCAAGGACACACATATAAACAGAGTGCAGAGGTTTCAAAACAAAGCTATTAGACTTATCGTTTCTCCGCCTTGGTACGTGTCCAACCACACTTTACATCGAGATTTTAATATACCGTACGTTAGAGACGAAATAAAACGTTATGCAAAACAGCATTTCATACAACTAGAGAACCATACGAACAACTTGGCTATTAACTTACTCGACAACAGTCTCGAATTACGACGATTGAAACGTACCATGCCCCTAGATTTGAGATAAATCTGTTTTCATTGGGGGACGCAGATGAGTGTTAACCCCTAACACGTTACTTCGCATTCCAGACCAATTGCTAGATGGCCCATAAGCCAGTTGTAATAAAAAAAAAAAATATATATATATATAGACTAAATATATTATCTCAGGTAGATTCAAATGCATAGTTGCGAATGTATATAGGCAAATATATAAATAGAATTAATATATAAATATTTTCCAGATCTGTTTTGTAGGGCGATGAAAAATTATACATAAATCGCAATTTCCATTATAAAGCTAAACGAACATTCGAATCATAAATACTATTATTTAAGTAGATAATTAAACTTACAGCATATAAATATATTTCCATATCCCGCACACGTGTCCGATTTAGAATTAAAACATAACCTTATTAAAATCGAGTAAAACTGTATTCGCACTAGCCTCTAACTAGATAACAAATTGTATAAATCCTCCATGCAGTGAACTGTTACAGTAAATGAAGGAGCAGATAAATCGAGGAATAAATCAACATGTTGAAATTCACCTTAATGAAAAAACGTTATGCGACTACTACAAGTATTTTAGGATCATCGTTAGCTAATTTGTGCAGCATAAAATTTCTTAAGATTTCTACAGTTTGTTTTAATGTACCGATCTCGGTTCGTAACGAAAGAAGTTGATACTTTACAGTTTTCAACATTTGGTCTTTACCAGGGACGATATGGATTTGAAAAATGTTGGCGCAACCCTGTATGCACATTGCATACGACTCATATTCGTTGTACGTCATTATATTAGAAAGTTTTGAAGTTTTACTATCGCCAGTACTAATAGAAAATTTTTATATATTTTTTAATAACGTTTCGAACAACCGGATTTCATAAAGTTGCCTCGTCTTTAGTAATGGTTCATAGGAACTATTAGCAGGAAATATAAATTTAAATACTGAATATTGCAGTACTTGCAAAAGAGTAATGTGCTATCGGGCGGTAGCACCCCGATGAATTATTTTAAATAGGTTAAAATCGGCTTACATAACATTAGATAAAAACCAAGATGTTTAAATAGTAAGGAATTAGCTGCGATGATAATATAATAATTTAATTTTAAATAGTACGGAATTAGCTGCGATAATAAAATAATTAAATTTTCTTAACTTTCGAGCGAGTACGTTTAATGCCGTGTTAATTTATTATTCATAATAATGTTGACGTACATACTTAATCTTATTAGATCGCTCATTCAACTATACTTAGATAAATACATTCTCGCTGTACTGGAATGTGTAAATCACATATTCGGTTTCCTAGATATTTCTATTAACATTTTATCTACATCATTCTGTATTAATTTCTGCAGTAGACGCGTGAGAATCAGTTACTAATGCAGATGAACTCTTACCACGTCATTGTAATAAGTCATTAATATAAATTAAGAACGAATAAGAATATCCCCTTGGGGGACTCGGTATTGGTGATATAATGACATCGTTTTTATCTTTATCGCGTATTTTCTGTCCGAATGATAAGATTTAAATCGATTATACACGAAACCATATAATCATTATTAAACTAAAATAGAATGAAACGGTGTTAAAACGTCTCTCGTATAAATCGAAACGCGTTGCTACTTGTACCGGATTACAAACTTTCTGTAACGAAACGTAACGTATTCATAAAGCTCGTCATCAGTTTCTTTACTTTGTAGGAATACAAATTGATTTGCGTTGAAAAATTTGATTTCTTATATTATTCGTAATGTTTCAAGAATTTTTGAAATTATCGGAGGACGGAGGCGAGATATATAATTAAAATTTGTAATTTGATTTTGGTTTTAAATACGGGCCTTAATCTTTTTCAAGACATCAGGACGTTTATACCGTATTTAATTAACTCATTAAATAAATAAGTTAAAAATATATAGAAAATTGCATACATTTTTTTAAATGAAAATTATCGATATGTCATGTGAACTGAAAGAAGACTAATTTGCTAATGATAGAACGTCATTTTAAAAACCCCCGAAAGTGTTCACTGCATTAAAAGTAATAGTTGAAATTCCTCAAACGTATAATGACATACATATTATTCTAGCACAACGGCCGTAGTATTGTTGCTCATATACATAAATACAAACATACACACACACACACACAATTCAACCGTAATAAATAAATAATCAAATATATAAATTTTTACCGATTAAAATAATACAAAAATGCCGCCTATGCAGAAACTCCGCCCAAGTAGTTGGTTCATTAAAAATATGATGAAAAATATATAACGTTACATTATGTTGCGATCGAACTGAAACTATAATCGCGTACGTAATAATCGATTGTTTACATTAAAATTAAAATGTGTTACTAAAATTATAACTATATCCGTACGAAATATGTAAAAATAAATACTCCATAGGCACACGATGTGATAGATTAACGTAGCTACCGCAATGTACACTTAACAAATAGAGCAATATAACGAGATTTCAATTATCGCAAAGCGAGTTCTTAATCAAAATATATAATAATTATAGTATTAATAGTGATATTAATAATAATAGTATTATTAATAAATTTCCACGTTGAAAATACATTATTAAAAGCAAAACATTCGATAGTGATCTATCAGTCTAAACACGATTCTTTACCGTTCTCTTGTACTTAAAATTCCGATATTACGTTCGCAGGGAAAAACTGCGGAATTTAATTCCCTGCGATATAGGTCAATAGACTAACGGACTGAAATGTTTTCATTAATAAATATGTCTGAAAAAGTACTAATTGTCCGGATGACACAACGGAATATGTCTTTTAATTGAGTTCAGGAGGCACGTAACAGTGATTATGCGGTCACAAATTGATAAGTAATATCGGTGACGGCATTCTATTAAAGAGGCAATATAATAAAACGTATATATATATATATATATATATATATCAAACCCAAACTGTATATATATATATATATATATATATATATATATATATACATACATATATATATCATCATCATCATTTCTCCTCAACCGCTAGGTTGGTGGGCAACATGTCCTGCAGCTAAGCAAATAATTTCCTGGCAAGAGCAGCTTCTTTTATCTGCACGTAATTCTGTTCTTTTTCCATAAATCGGGTTCTTGGTCTTTCTCTTCTTAATTTTTCATTTGCTTTTCCTTCTATTAAATTAGCCATTTGTCCGATTTGACGACCGATCATACTATTTCTTCTCTTTTCAATCGTGTTTATTATCTCTGGTTGTTCTATTCTTTTGAATAACTCCTTATTCGTGATTTTATCCATCCGTGATATTCTTAGCATCCTTCGATAACACCAAACTTCAAAAGCTTCAAGTTTTAATCTTTCTTTTTTATATAAAGTCCATGTTTCACATATACAGTGCAACGCTCCAGACAAAAGTTTTAACGAACAGCTTTCTTACGCGTATTCTTGCTTCTTTTATTCTTTTACTTAAGATATTCGTTTCCCATTGAGGACTATGTCTATATCTTTTGCGACTTCATTTGGGCATATCATTACTTTTGTTAAATTGCGTGTATGTATGTGTATTGTATAATATACATATATATATATATATATATATATATATATATATATATATATATATATATATATATATATAGTACGTATAATACACATAAAACTCATATATATAGATAGATAGATAGTACGTATAATACACATAAAACTTGCAAATGTATGCGTGATGTATGCGCGGATGTTGTACATTAATTTTATTCAGATCATCGGCCATTGAATTTAAGTACTTTTCGTTATAGCTGAAAAAGAAAATAAATAGTACTTCGCGTCTATAAAAATTAATATGAAACTACCTCTATTAACCCTTAACGGGCGTTATTTTAATTTAAAATCTTTTAAAAACGCTACAGGAATTCCGGATAATTAATTCCTGTAAGACGTGTAATTACCGATACTACTCCTAAATACGTATATGCACCATCGGCGAGTATTTTATATATATATATATATATATATTCCAGAAAAAGCAGGCTGTTAAAAGATAATAATAATAACAACACAACTGATAATTAAAATAACATTCAAAGTAGATGAACGAAGCTTAAAAAAAAAAACAGTTAAATTATTGTGGAAATGAAAATTTTTCACAGCGGCATAGCGCCCGTAAACCGCTTCCGGAATTAAGAAATTTAAATGAACGATGGGAAGCCAATTAATAAATAATAAAGTAGCCAACAAAGTGGCGTTTAGGAAAACTTTATAAACGATTCGAACACCGCAGGGTGTTTTGACTTATGGCATACCACCGGAGGGGACTCCGGTTTAACTGTAGGAATGTGCTTAAAAGATAATACTTTAAAAATACCGATCAGTACTAGAATCTAGAGTTAAGCTATACAACAGACAAAACAATGGTATATTTACATTATATACATTAATACAGATCAACTGTGTACCGTTAAAAAATACCTCACCCTATCGAATTGCTATAGCAATATATATTTTATATTAAAATATATAATGAAAATTAACAGGAAAAAATATCGCTAAAACCTGTAAAACCGCTTAAAAGTAATTTATCATTTACTAGATACGATGATTATGACAAGGTAACTCCGTCACTAAAATTAAATGATCAAAAATTTATAATACATTGTATTTTAGACGTCTAGGTTTACACCTCCTATACATAGTTTTTAGAGTCGCCTGGAATCTCAGATAGGCGCCTGATGTGTATATTAGTGAGAGATGAACATTGAGTGAAAAATTTAGTGGATAGGTTTTGATATATATAATCCATAAGATAGGATAGATTAGCAATTTCACGCGTAAATGAGATTTTTTCGTATTTATTCAGTACGCATCGGAGGCATCTGGTTTGTATAGTTTTGTTTATATGCTGAATTTAGAAGACCATAATACGGGGCACTTTTAAGTTTTTACCGACTCTGGCCGATAAAATTTGTAGACTGTATTTATTTTAATTCCTTTATTAATCGTGTGAGAAGAATTTGTTTTTTTTTTTCGTTTAACTTAATTAGATGGAACTTTCGAATATTATTCCCGACGTACAAGATTCTATATCGCTAACGACGTTCCTAATATGATCCTTCAGTATCGTTCGATATATCTTTCTCTCTTAGAATCACTTAAAATCTCTCCGAATTGTGTATTTCTAGAAGAAGAGACATCGTGATACAGAAACTCTGGTCATCGTTTATTAAATAATTTACGACATCCGTCCCCATTGTGTATTTCATGAGAATTCTTCCAGTAAAATCTCGAATTCTATCCGACCATCTTAACGACAAGTACCTCTTTTTTCCACGCGGTTTTTCCCCGATCCGGGGCGTCAACAATTCATTTGCAGGAACTGAATGACCGAAAAACCGATTAATTTTGGTACCAATATCTACACCTCTCTCTCTCTCTCTTTATATATATATGCCGATTTTCTATGTATATTGAGATATCCCCCCCCGGGGGGGGGTACTTTATACCTTCCGGGATCCGGAGCTGTAACCGGAACGGGGCGCGTCCACAGGTGGTGGATAGTGGAATGGCCTACAGATATGTAGGGTAGCTGTGAATAAGACAATAGTCGAATAAACAGTCGCGGACCAACAGCGGCTACTGGCGAAAAGTCTCAAGCAGACGATTCCAGTAGTGACAGGGCAAAGAGACACGAGGATGCAGATGGACAGCTTGAGGACCTGTCTAATAAAAGTCTGCAGAAATCCTGTGACTGTCTCTCCCTCGGCGGGTTAAGATCGCCTTAAAAGCCTTTAAGTTACCTCCTCAGTAACAAAACAACCCGCTGCCTTGCGGTAAGGATGTTGATCCAAAGGCTAAGGGAGAAAACCCTAACAGAAAATCCAGTGGAAGGCAACGGACTGTACTATTCCTAGAAAGCAGCTAAATATGATGTTCGCCTTATGTGCAAAAAATTCCGGACGTAAAATATTCTCCCATTCATATGTCCGGGTGAGATTACCCATAAGGATGCCGTCAATGAAATATGTCTAAAGGACAAATGTAAAAAAAAGGTAATTGGAACTTGGAACGTGCGAACACTATTACAAGCAGGGAAACTAGAAAATGTAAAAATTGAAATGAAAAGAATGAATATAGACATCTTAGGAGTAAGTGAGACTAGATGCGGAGGTAATGGAGATTTCTGGAGTGACGAATATAGAGTTGTCTACTCCGGTTCACAAAATGGAAACGCGGGCGTAGCTATAATTCTACAGAAAGAATTGGGAAAATTAGTGCAAAATAAGTGATAGAATAGTTGTAGTAACAATGAAAACAAAACAAGTGAGCACAACTGTTATAATGGTATATATATATGCCAACGTCAAAAGCAAAAGATGAAGAAGTTGAACAAGTCTATTCAAAAATAGAAGAAATATTATGCTCACTAAAATCCAGTGACAACACCATTATAATGGGAGACTGGAACGCTGTTGTTGGTCAAGGAAAAGAAGGCAAAATAATAGGAGAATTTGGATTAGGAAGAAGAAACAAACGCGGTAAACAACTGGTAGAATTCTGTAAACGACAAGACATGGTAATCACTAATACATTATTTAAAGCTCTCATTAGAAGACGATACACATGGGTTGCACCAGGAGATCAAGGTAGATACCAGATAGATTATATACTGGTAAAATCAAGGTATAAAAATCAGGTGAAGAAAAGTATCGCTTATCCGGGTGCAGATATAAGAAGCGATCATAATCCTGTATTAATGAAGACACAATTAGTAATGAAAAGTGTAGGGAAAATAAAAAGTAATATAATAAGATTGAATACAGAAATACTAGAGAATAACACAAAGAGAAATGAATTTCAAGAAAATACAAACAAAATAAAGATAAGCGACTCCATGGATGTAGAACTAAAGTGGAAGGAGTTAAAGGAATGCATATTACAGGTAACGAATAAAGTAATAGGAAAGAAGATATATGAAGCAAAAAAACCTTGGATGACAGAGGAAATCATGCTACTGATAGAAGAAAGAAGAAAACATAAAAGAGAAATAGCAACAAAAGGAACAGCGAAATACAAATTCTTCAAAAACTTAATTACAAAAAAATGCAGAGAAGAAAAAATGAAATATTACGAAGAATCATGTCAAAGAACTGAAGAATTATTAAATACAGGGAAGTTACAACACGCGTATAATAACATAAAGAAACTAACAACGGAAAAATCAAATGTAGAAATAGTGCAATAAAATCCATTATTTCTCTGATGTAGCACTTCCTTGGCCGGCCTCTTCTTCTTCTACCTTCTATCATGCCTTCCAGTATTCGTAGAACCAATCCACCATGTCTTATCACATGACCTATCCATCTATTTCTTCTTGTGTAGAGGTGGTTATAAAATTCTTTTCTTCCTTTCATTTTTTCCATAACTTTCTTGTTTGATATTTTTTCGGTCCATTTGATCTTCATCATGCGTCTCCAGCACCACATTTCAAATGCTTCCAGTTTTTTAATATCGACCTTCTTGAGTATCCACGTTTCGCTTCCGTAAAGTGCAATACTCCATACATATGTTTTAATTAATCTTTTCCTCAGTTCTATTCCCATATTACTGCTGAGTATAATTTTCATTTTCAATAATTGTTGCTTCGCTATGTTTACTCTGTTTTTTATATCTTCTGTATCGTTTCCGTCTTGCGACACAATACTTTTCAGATATTTGTATTTTGATACCTGTTCCAGTTTATCCCCATGTAATTTAATATCGATATTTCTATCCTGCCTAGCACTAGTTACCATTATTTTGGTTTTATCTTTATTTATTTTCATGTTTATTTTCTTTAGCTTATCGTTTAATATTTTCAATCCGTTTTCTAACCTTTTCCCGTTTTCAGCTACAATTGCAATGTCATCTGCGAATCGGAAGCAGCATATATTTTCTCCATTGACAGTAAGCCCTTTATCTTTTCCTTTCGTAGCGTTTTGTATGGTTTCTTCTATGTATAGATTAAATAGCAACAGTGAAAGCTGGCAGCCCTGCCGTACTCCTTTTCGGATTCTAGCCTTTACTTCTTTATCATTTATTTTCAATATCCCTTCTTGTTTGGTATACATCTCGTATATTATTTTTAGATCTCTGCTATCTATTCCAATTTTCACCATCTTTTTAAACATTATGTTCCAGTTTACTCGGTCGAATGCCTTTTCCAGATCAACAAATGCTACATACGTATTTTTACCAACTTCTAATCTTTTTCTTATTACTGATTTTAATCCTAGTATTGCATCCCTAGTAGAATTGTTTCTCCTAAAGCCAAACTGGTCTTCTCCCAATGCAATATCAATTTTGTTGTATAATCTTTTATATATAATTTTCAGTAATATTTTACTCGCATGCGTTAATAATGATATGGTCCTGAACTTTTCACATGCGTTTGCATTATTAACTTTTGGTATAGGGATTATTATTGACTTTATAAAGTCTACTGGTACTACTCCTGTTTCATATATTTGGCTGATTAGTTGGAATAATGTTTTCTTTATAAAGTCTACTGGTACTACTCCTGTTTCATATATTTGGCTGATTAGTTGGAATAAGTTATTTTCGACAAATCGAACACATCCTTATAAACCCTAGATGACTTTTTTTTATCACTCTTTTTACTATATTTTATCATCGTCGAATAAAATCGATCTTTGGCTCCAGAATTAATTTCTTATACTTAACGCGTACGAAATGACCTTAATTACGCGCCAAGGTTACACTCTATACTGGTAGTTTAGGACCATGACGAACAGGACAGATGACTTATTTAAAAATCCATGCGCCGAATTACAGAAATGATAATCTACCAATTACCGGCAACAATAGGCTGCTAAAATACTGGCGTCGTGTGTACAATTCGGACTGATATTAATATATATTTACCTTCATTTACACGATGCTAGTGCGTAAGTATAATAAACGTGTATATATATATATATATATAGTAAAACATTTTTCTACATACATACGAGCATTTGAAAATGTATCTGTATAAAAAAAATAAGTTGAATTCGTAGATATATTAATAGCGAGAGATAGTTATTAAATCACATTCGATTATTCGAAAGCTAAAGAGCAGGCTCGCGGGAAAAATTCGTTAAAAAACCAGAATACCACCTTTCAAGCTCGTTTTAACAAAAAGATGGAAAGAATATATAGAAATACTGTATAAAGAAGATAAACAAAATGAGAAAATAATGATAGGTGAGGAAACCGATGCAGATAAAAAAGGTCCTAGCATACTACGAGAAGAATTTGATAAAACGGTGAGAGAGTTAAAAAATAATAAAGCTACAGGAGTTGATAATATTACGGCAGAATTAATAAAAAACATTGGTAGTGAAGCTCAGAAAACATTATTCCAACTAATCAGCCAAATATATGAAACAGGAGTAGTACCAGTAGACTTTATAAAGTCAATAATAATCCCTATACCAAAAGTTAATAATGCAAACGCATGTGAAAAGTTCAGGACCATATCATTATTAACGCATGCGAGTAAAATATTACTGAAAATTATATATAAAAGATTATACAACAAAATTGATATTGCATTGGGAGAAGACCAGTTTGGCTTTAGGAGAAACAATTCTACTAGGGATGCAATACTAGGATTAAAATCAGTAATAAGAAAAAGATTAGAAGTTGGTAAAAATACGTATGTAGCATTTGTTGATCTGGAAAAGGCATTCGACCGAGTAAACTGGAACATAATGTTTAAAAAGATGGTGAAAATTGGAATAGATAGCAGAGATCTAAAAATAATATACGAGATGTATACCAAACAAGAAGGGATATTGAAAATAAATGATAAAGAAGTAAAGGCTAGAATCCGAAAAGGAGTACGGCAGGGCTGCCAGCTTTCACCGTTGCTATTTAATCTATACATAGAAGAAACCATACAAAACGCTACGAAAGGAAAAGATAAAGGGCTTACTGTCAATGGAGAAAATATATGCTGCTTCCGATTCGCAGATGACATTGCAATTGTAGCTGAAAACGGGAAAAGGTTAGAAAACGGATTGAAAATATTAAACGATAAGCTAAAGAAAATAAACATGAAAATAAATAAAGATAAAACCAAAATAATGGTAACTAGTGCTAGGCAGGATAGAAATATCGATATTAAATTACATGGGGATAAACTGGAACAGGTATCAAAATACAAATATCTGAAAAGTATTGTGTCGCAAGACGGAAACGATACAGAAGATATAAAAAACAGAGTAAACATAGCGAAGCAACAATTATTGAAAATGAAAATTATACTCAGCAGTAATATGGGAATAGAACTGAGGAAAAGATTAATTAAAACATATGTATGGAGTATTGCACTTTACGGAAGCGAAACGTGGATACTCAAGAAGGTCGATATTAAAAAACTGGAAGCATTTGAAATGTGGTGCTGGAGACGCATGATGAAGATCAAATGGACCGAAAAAATATCAAACAAGAAAGTTATGGAAAAAATGAAAGGAAGAAAAGAATTTTATAACCACCTCTACACAAGAAGAAATAGATGGATAGGTCATGTGATAAGACATGGTGGATTGGTTCTACGAATACTGGAAGGCATGATAGAAGGTAGAAGAAGAAGAGGCCGGCCAAGGAAGTGCTACATCAGAGAAATAATGGATAGCGTAGGAATGGGCACCTATCGCGATTTGAAAATTACGGCGGAAGACAGAGGCGAATGGAAAAGGAGGCTGCAGCGCTACCAGTCAAAAGACTGATGCGACTAATGATGATGATGATTGAGATAGCATACGAATTACAATAAAGTGTGTGTGTGTGTTTAATATGTAAATACCACTGAATAATCTTTTAAAATCCGTTTATGTATGTATGTATATATATATATATATACATACATATATATATATATATATATAAAACCTCCAACTTGAAATTAACAAATCCAAATCATGATAATAGCTGGTCGTGATAAAAACTTCCACTAAATTTTATATGATAATATTAAGGTTAAATAATGTCCGTACGTGGTAAATTTTGGGGATTAAAATATAAATCCGAGGTAATAATCTACAAAGGTTTAGTGCAATCATTATAGTCGATTAATAGCTATATGTAACTGCAAACCTATCTATATGTAACTGCACCTAATCTCGCTATCCGGACCGTAGCACGGATCTTATACCTATTGTGATCTTCGAATTAAAAAAAGATCGTTAATATTTAATGTTGAAAAAGTAAATACAGGTAATATCAGTAAAGATTCTTTAAAAAAAAAATTCATTTACAGATTAACAATGAGTTTAAAATAATATAAGACACTTTAACGAAGGATAAATTAATAAATAAGTTCCGTAATTGGGAAAGCGATGAAATTGAAAGCGTTCAACATATAATATGTTACGTGCAGTAAGTATAATCACCTGCGACAGATGTATAAGATTCAATGTGCGCTTGAATTAAATGAAATTATATTATTACAGCAGTTTCCTGTTTCGATTTCTGAATAATTTAAAATTAAACACGTACATACATAAACGCTACTGGTAGTCTTAAACTAATTTCGCAGGCTGTTCTAGTTTATTATATTCTATTATTAGTGTAGCCGATTCTTGTATTAATATATATATATGCTAGATTTTAATTATTTATATATATATATATTTTTTTTCATGAATTCATTTATATTAAATTGTCCGCAAAAATAAATAGGTATTATATATATTATATATATTATATATATTATATATATTATATATATTATATATTATATATATATTATATATATATATACCTATTAACGGTATATGCCTGTATATATATCGGCATCTTCAAGCATATACATATAATTACAAAAATACCCATAAATTCATATATATGTTTGTGTGTATACGCTCGGTTTTTTTTTTTTTCGGGAATCTGACGTAAAGTATAACGTTGAATACGGCAGATCGTATTTATTGGTAAAAATTTAAGGACATTTATCAAAAGCAAATTTAAGAGTTACGGTCAGAGGTATGAGAGAAGTTGACAAGAAGTACCCTCCGAGCCCGTTGAAAAGCGTCTCTGATTATTATTTCCTTGTAGGTAAATTATGGGGGCATGACTGCAACAAGTAACAAGCTTCAGGCTATTTAGCCGGTTATACATATATATACACAATGCACACGCATATATTGTAATCGGCTCCTCACGATGATGTTGCGAAGTAGACGAACGAAGATGAACAACTGACACGGACGAGATCCGTCTAAAACGTCCGTTTCATTTGATTGATAATGATCGTACGTTGTCAGATCTGTTAACATTAACCACTACTTACAGCGCTAGATATTAAGTCGAACGACTGACTCTCTTATCTATATTTATATATATATATAATATATATATATATATATATATATATATATATATATATATATATATATATGATACACATATATAAAAATTACCTTCATTTTCTACTTATAGGACAAAAAAATAATAATAATAAAAAAATTGTCTACGCTGTATGTAACGACGCATCGTACGAACCATAAAGAATCGAGGATAGGGATTTTTTAAAGGATGCAAAACCGAAAATGTCGGGAAAATAATCGTCTTAAATCGCGTTTCTTATCTTAACAACGTGTCGTGAGTGATTTATTATATAGTTTGGTTTTAATGTAAAAGAAAATCGATACATATATACATATATATATATATCGGATAATATCGATATATATAAATTACAGGTTTAGAAATTTGGTTTAATCTGAAAAAATATATGCTTAATATTACGTAAGTAATTCTTCGAATTAATATAAATAACGACGCCCCGTATAAGAATTTATCGGCTTTCTTCCTCCCATTTATAGGTAATTTAAGATTTCCCTAAATAATATACGAGAGAAAAGGTCTTAAATCATATAAAATTATCAGTCTCGTTCGAGCGCTGAAAATTCGGGTCGGATATCGAATAATAAGTATCGATATAATCGATATTTTACTAAGCCGACGACTAGTATAGTTCGAAATTTGTATAATCATCGAAATTTCGCGAGAGAAAAAAAAATGTAAAATAACTTACGATCGATTAATAATTCGATTAATCGATAAATAAATCGATGAATAGATAAATTTATTTATTTAGAGACGAACATCGTTATACCGTTAGACTATAACGTCGCCTAGAACTATAAAACTATCGTACGTACTCGGAACAATTGTTTAATTTACTTTATCCGTGATAAACGAACTAAGCCGATAGTTTGCCGGAAACTAATCATCCAGATAAGGGATGAAATATTATAAAAATGATCGAGGTAGAAAATCCGGATGTAGTAGTCAGGCTACACACTAACAGTTATTAATCCGAAGAGATACTACAGGAATAGTTGCATCCTACTTTCATCCATATAAAAAAAAAAAAAACGCCATCGTACGACAAAATTATAAATTAATTAGCTTATCAGAAAAGTAATGCACAATCGAAATAGTCAGAAATACGGAAATTTCACATCCAACAGGGGAACATAGTATAGAATGGGCTGGCCTATCCGCTACTTCATTCGCCAAAATCCCCTTATGACCTGGAACCCACAAGACGGATACTGGATCTGTATGTTGTGATAATTTGTAAAGAAGAGATTGTATGCAATTACTTAGAGGGTTCTTTTTGTTTTTTGGAGGACCAATATAGCGGCAAGGGGGTCTGTAACGATTAAAGTTTTGTTGTCACTGGGATTTAGCAAAGCCCCCATCCCCTGTACTAAACACAGCCCTCAAATACTTCTTCCATCACAACTGCCAACAGAAGTGGAATTCGTACCACCGTAACTTCCTTCTCGCCATCAAATCCATTGTAGGATTCTAGGCACCATCTTACAATTTAACCCGTTTCAATTACATAGGCTCCGCCTTGGTCACATATCACTCTCTCGTGATCATCTTCTCCAACGTGCCAATCTCCCGGCCTTTTTCCCCTTTTGTTTACTCCCAAACACCTCTCTTATCTGCTATATTTTACCGTACTGTCCTACACTCCTACCTTACCGGCCCAATATCCATCCGCGTACTCTATCTGCTTTCCTCTCCAACAGTTCTTTTCCCTCAATTATACAGTTCCTTTTCTCCTCCAACCTCGGTTACTACATCTAACTGTTAAATCACCAATGCCGTAATAGCCTCGTTAAACACGGCACTATAAAAAAAAAAATAATAAAAAAAATATCCGATACACTGTTCGAATTTCAGAAATCATTTGGAACGAACGAAGCGTTAGTGAGTAACACGACGATCTTGATATAATACAAGTAGTATTTTTCTACAGTTATTCTTTGCGTGAAATGTAAAAAGCGAAGAATTAGGATGATAATCGATTCGGAATAAGAAATAGAAATAAATAAATTATTAATTCTTTTTATTAGGCTTTCCTAATTTTACGAAGGTTCAGCATTAGAGAATTAAAAAGGCTATTGTTTACGTATACTTTATAATTTACACACTTCTCAAACAACTGAAGGTTTTCTATCAGCTAGCTCCGAATATTGCGAAAGATTGAGAAAAATTGTAAACCAGATTTCGTAAGGTCTTACGACGTTACCCGCGTTCTTACGTAGGACAGTGGATAGAGAATAAACAATGTACCTCACGAATTTTCAGTTGAGTCTTATTATTGACCTCGATTGATGTCGTTTATTTTTTGCGCATGTGATAATTACGATTTTGTAAGTTGTCAATGATGGTCGTCGCGAAAACATACTTTTCAAGATCTATCCATGATTGAAGTATTGAGGTAAATGTACCTTTTGTATTTAACGCTAATTGGTAGGATAAGGATCGGTGAACACGAGCCTCAACGAGTGGAACAGGCACTCGCTGTTCGGAAACCTCACGAATTTTTAGACTTATCTTTAAATAAATTTAAAGAACATAATCTTTTACAGCACACAAGTACTTTCCGGGTACGTTAAATTTTAATCCTATACTTACCGTGTTCTTTTTGCGATTAATCGACCGTACTAAATAGTTCGGTGTTAGGACTGTCATTTCACTCATTTCAGGATATTGATAATTCGTATAAATTATAGCCTCTTCAATAATTCTACCGCTACGCAATTTACACCTTCATTTAAATAAGTCGAAAGACATCTCCATCATTTGGAAAGTATTCAATACGCTTAATTTTTTTCTTTTCAAGAGAAGTATTCGAGTAGTCGGAATGTAAAACTCTCTATCCAACGCGACCATTGCGTGGTTTAAAATTTGATCGAACGCGTTGTTTTTTTTTCTTTAAATGAAGAAATTTTTCTCGCGGAAGCATCTTTTTACTAGTCGTCCAATATCGGAATTAATTGTAATTTACGAATTTTTACCTTTATAAAGAAAATCATGGCCACTTCAGCGGCCAATCCGAGGTAATCTAAAAATGTAAGAAAAATTTCAATGTGTTTGTGAATAGACGTATATAGGTGACGAAGACAACCAATATATTTTCTTCTTCTTTCTCTGCACAACCTTGCGATTGGTTAGGTTGAGCATCATATAGCGCATTAGATCTATCTACTGGAGCATGTGCTTTTATAACGACGTAAATTTCGCCATTTTTTATCTGGTCCATATATCCACAGTTCGTGGTCCGTTCATCAATCCTTCAATTACTGTCATCCATTCCGAATGTCTAATGAAATGTCCGATTATTTCATTTCTTCACTTTTTTATCGTACATATATATATATATATATATATATATATATATATATATATATATTCACCAAATTTATCATCGGCACACGCGCTGAAACCTACCGACTAATTAATAATTATAGAGTTTAACGATTAAAAACATAAAAAAAAAAAGCATGTAGCAATGAATCAACTCGTGCATTACTTGTTAAAATTAGTTTTCAAAATCTCATTTACCTTCGAAATTATATTTTTAAAAAGTATTATTTTTTTATTTTTAAAAACTCAAGGTACTTCGTTCGTTTTTGACACTAATATTTTATTCACGTGTATTTACACACAAATATAATTTATATTCATATTACTGTACACACACACACACACACTAACGTATTAATATAAGAGATTTGTATGTGGATAATGGGCGTATAAGGAACTTACCGTTGTCGGCGAGACCTATATCGAATCGTTCTAACATCTGGATCGATGATCCCGGCCACCGTGCTGCCAGAAGGCATATCAGAAAAGATAGAATATTTTACACAAAGCCGGTCTGTACTATTTCAGCTAATTTTTCAGTCTTGCATCCGTCGATGCTACCTGCTTAATGTATATATATACATCGATTTTTTATGTGTACCTGTGTATATTCATCATAAACTAATTTCAACTTTAATTGGTACACATTGAAATATGTAGCGTGGGCGACGCAGTTCTCGCTTTTATAAAATATGATAATTTTCTAATTATTCCACATATCCGTTCGTTTATTCGTCGTCTAATAACTCGTTAAAAGAGAAACGAAAATAAAAACAATAAAAATAAACAACTCCGAAACGATAATATAAACAATAAAATATGTCCGATATAAATAAAACGCGTCTAGATATGCAATAGATATAGACGAAGGAAATGGAGTTAATAAATAATTTTTCATTTAGTTTAAATAAATTAAAAAATAAAATAAATTTAAAATTTATTTCACTCGACCACTGAAACTACATAATACGTTTATTAATAATAATAATAATAATAATAATAATATATATTCTACATAGTTATATATATATATATATATATATATATATATATATATATATATATATATATATTGTATAATCTCCTGTTGAAATGTTGAAATGAAAGTACCGATATTAAAACAAAGTCCTAAGGCGAATTTATTTCTTTCGAGAAGTTTAGTTAGTTGAAATCGTCTGAATACGATCGTGTGTAAACAATTCTATTCTATCGGTTAACGAGCCCAGGTGAATTTTAGAAAGTACAAAAAACGTCAGTTATCGTCTTAAGTTTTTGTACAAAAACCGGTATTACGCAGAGAGTCTGTTTAGATTTATTTACAACGAAATGCACGAATAAACGCTAAAATAGTCCAGAATTAATGTACAGACGTGTAGAATTCAATGATATTATAGATAAATTTTATTTGATTTATTTTTGTATTCTTTTCTCTTTTGAATTTTATAAATTATTTAACCATTGTGTTTAAAATTTACTTATGATTGCAGGTTTTTTGCGGAATTTTTCCTGTAAATTTCATTAAGCAATTAATGTATATAACTATCACTTATGTATATTTTTTAAAAATTATTATTAAGTTTATCGGTTAAGGAATTTATTATATTTCGGAACGGTAGAACGCTATATATTATAAGTTATTCTTTTCTTGTAAAATTTAATTAATCAAAATATATTTCTTTTCTTTCTTTCTCTTCTGTAGATTTCATTTTTTTTTTTTACTAAAGCACAATCGTATTAAAATTATTTCATTACAACGGCTACTAGTAAAAATTATTATTAATATTACTAATTATTATTATTATTATTTATTACCTTAAGGCAGTAGGGGTGCTGCACAAATCTGTTATACGTAATATAAGGGGAAATAATGATGCGTTATTAAAAAGTAGGATCTTAAAGGTATCTGAACTGTTTAAACTGCAACTTTTCAACTTTCGTACTAAGGAACCAATGGCGTAGCCGGACTTGGTTGAAGAGGGGGGTTCAAACAAAACTAAATTATAACAGTAAACCCGAGTTAAATTTAATTTTAAGTAAATAACCAAAACTCGAGTAGGTTAAACCCCAAGCCCTAAGCAATCCAACTCACCAGAGTTATTTTTATACTTATGAGACGTCGAATATGTAAGTCTATTAGAAGCAATAGACGGCAGAAATATTTAACGTCACTGGAATACACTAATAGTATGTTATTGAGGACAGAGGGAGATGGTTACAATAAATTCCAACGAAAAAATAAACGATAAATAATGATTTTATATTTTTTGAAGGAATAATACATAGTATAATACTTAACTAAATTTAAAATTTAAAATCTATTCTTCGCGGATTGATTCCCAATGGGGGGGTCAGAGCCCCAAAACCACCCCTGGCTAGGCCACTGTAAGGAACTATCATAAATTTAACATATCAATCAGTGTAACTCTAGTAATCAGTACCTCAGACGTTGATTACATGCCTCGATAAAACTCATACGAGATTTCAGGATATTTATCACGGAGCTGACAGTATTCAATAATTTACCCGCATAACTAAAAATTGATCTACTCAACTGTAAACTCGAAAACTGTTAACATCGTTCATTTTGCGTAAATAAAATAATAAATATAAAAATTAGGTTGGCTTGTGACCGCAGTTACTAGCATAAGAGTATTTTACTGTATTTGCTATGTCCGGTATTTGATATTTAGCGCGTGTGAAAGTATGTAAGATGTTAACGTTACGTAAAATAACTTGTCGTACATTTCACCTTCCGTCGCGTATATTAATAGACGTTGGATACGTGTACGTGTGAGATATAAATGTACGGATGTGTTGCGTGTAGTATATAAATGTTCCTAAACGAATTCAAATCTACAATTAATCCATTAATATCGCTCTTGACAAAAGTTATTGAAAAATTACTTCCAAAATGATACTCGACACTAATATAATTACACAACACTCACTCGTGTTAGTACTGTGGAATGCGAATGGCATCACCCAAAAAAGAAACGAATTTGAAGTTTTTCTCCAGCAAAACGATATTGATATTGCACTAATCACACAGAGACCCATCTCATGTGCGAGAAGAGCTTCAAAGTTCGGGGTTATGTAGCATATTCGGCTCACCATCCGGATGGAACGGCTCATGGGGGTGTAATGGTATTGGTCAAGGATAAGTACAAACAATACAAAAGTTTCGTTTACAGCACATTCGCATACCAGATTGTAGCAATTAACGTTGAAACACTAGCAAAGGATATAACAGTAGCTGCAATCTATTGTCATCCAGGATTTTGCATACCGCAAATGGAATACAACTCAATCTTCAACAAATTAGGAAACGAGTTCATATGCGGTGGCGATTATAATTCCAAAAACAGCATATGGGGATCGAGAACAGTAAATCCATCTGGAAGAAAGCCGTACAAATCTATAAGAGACAACGCACTTGCCATCTTATCTCCAATGACGCCTACGTATTGGCCGCGTCATCTCAACAGGCTTCCAGAGGTCTTAGATTTCTTCATCATTCGTGGCCTGCAAAGATATAGCAGGGAATGCAGAACAGTCGTTGATCTATCCTCTGATCATACTCCAGTGGTTGCCACTATAGATGTACATCCTAAAATCGTTCCCAAACAACAGAGACTTACAAACTGGACTACCAACTGGAATATTTTTACGGGTATTATTGAGAATAACATTGACTTAAAGCTTAAGCTAAAGGACAAAGGTGACATTGACGCAGCCGTTAAAAATCTTACTAGCCTCATACAATATGCGTGTATCAACTCAACTAATCACGTTGCAGAGAAATCCCATCAAAATCTGTATATACCGGTGGAAATAAGAAAATTAATAAAGGAAAGCAGGTCAGCAAGAAGAAGATGGCAGCGTAATCGTTACCCATCCTTATACAACAGTTATAAAGAGATGCACAACAAAGTAAAAAATAAAATCAGGGAGTATAAGAACAAAATCTTTATGGATTACACGCAATCTATTAATGATGGCGGGAAGCCGGTATGGTCCTCAGTCAAAAAACTGTTAAGTCAACCAGAAGAACCGTATAATATTAGATCAAATAACAACTGGGTTAAAACTGACAAGGAAAAGGCGAATACGTTTACCGAGCATCTTGGTACAGTTTTTACCCCGTTTCCTGATTGTGACAAGGTTCACTCTGATCGAATACAAAGTTTGTTGACTGTGCCGCGCCAGTGCGAAAACGTTACTAAGGTTTTCTCTCCGAACGAAGTCTTTGTATGTCTTCGTAATATGCCGTCGCGTAAGGCTCCCGGCTTGGATAAAATTACCGGAGAAATAATATCACGGTTGCCGAAGAGAGCGGCTATCCTTCTTTGCTATATCTTTAATGTAATTCTAAGGATGCGATATTTTCCTAAGATGTGGAAGAAGTCGGTGATAGTCATGGTGCATAAAACTGGAAAACCGCGGACTGAGACTTCATCATACCGGCCCATTAGCTTACTCTCCTCGTTATCGAAGGTTTTGGAGAAGTTAATCTTAAATCGAATCGCTACGATTATAGAGAGCCGAGACGTATTACCGAATCACCAATTTGGCTTTCGTACGGAGCACTCTACGATCCAGCAGTGTCACCGATTAGTTGATGCAATTTCGCTAACTCTGGAGAATCGCGAAGTTTGTTCCGCGGTATTTCTTGATGTCACGCAGGCATTTGATAAGGTCTGGCATCCGGGATTACTATATAAGATGCGGCAAATTCTCGATGAGGATATTTATCAGCTCCTAAAATCGTACTTGACTGAACGTTCGTTTGTTGTTAGAATAAATGGCTCGTTTTCAGAAGAACATTCAATCAGATCATCGGTACCGCAAGGCAGCTTGCTAGGTCCTATTTTGTATTCCATCTATACTGCGGATGTACCAACTTCGAATTTAACGTGGCTACGTTCGCCGACGATATAGCGATACTGGCGTCTAATATGAATGTTATGCATGCAAACGCTGCGGTTCAGAATCATCTGAATCGACTAGAAAAATGGGCAAGTCTTTGGCGCATATCATTCAATTCAACTAAATGTCGACACATCCTGTTCACCAACAGACGTGTTAGATGTCCAACCTTGACATTTGATAGTTCATTAATTCCACAAGTCGAGTCCGTGCGTTATCTCGGCATGCATATGGATAAGCGATTAACGTGGCGTGATCATGTGGAATACACAAGAAGATCTGTGATAATAAGGGCTAAACAGCTCCGGCCGTTGCTAGGACGTAAATCAATTCTCAACCTAGCCGTAAAGCGGAATGTTTACTTATCGGTCATCGCTCCAATTTGGAGATATGGATTAGAACTGTATGGAACAGCAAGTCGAAGTAATTTCCACAGAGTACAGCAACAGCAGTCCAAAATCCTACGTACAATAGCATCTGCACCGTACTTTGTATCGAACGACATATTACATGACAATTTGAACGTTTCATACGTGAAGGATGTTTATACGGAACAATATAGAAGATTCTTCGGAAAGCTCCAGTTCCATTCGAATCCACTGGTGCACCGAATGTTTACTAGAGATTTTCCAGTCAGAGCCAACAGTCGGCTAAAACGAAGAAAGTGGTGCCGCGATGCACTTCCAATCACCTAAGTGGCTACATTGTTCTCAGGGACGCTACATGTAATGGTTAAACTCTGCGAGAAATAAATTATATAATAATAATAATAATAAAAAAAATATTAATATATTTTTCCTCTTTGTAGATCCAAATCTGGCTGTTCGTTGGAATTGCCAGCTTAATAATATTCTTTCACTTTCCTCCTCTTGTTCACTTTCCATACTCCAATTTCTTCCTTCTCCTTACTTCTTTACTTACGATCATTATTGTTTATGACAGGAAACTGTCGGTACAGTAAAATAAAAAAAAAAAAAAAAAAAAAAAGTATATAAATGTATATCGTATAAGTAAATTGGCACCCAGGCAATTGTACGCACAGCCAATGTTAATAAATTTTATAACTTTATACGTCACTATTATTCAAGGAGGATTTTATTTGATTTGACTATTATTATTATTATTTATATGAATCGTGTTTGGGTCATATTTTTCTTCGAGGGCGGCATTAACAATAATAAAATAAAGTTAGGATTTATTTGTGAATAATAATAATAAGACGAAGTACATGATTTATACAAACCAGGATGAAATAGATTGGAACAATTTGGAATAGGTAATAAGGGAATAATGAGGGTTACTGAAATTGGATATGTCGGGGGTTTTATTAGATAGTAATTTAAAACTGAATTGAGGAAAATTAATTACTCGTTTTATTATTTAAAGTAAGACAGAACATTCGAAGCAGCGTTATAATAACAATTTCTTACCCATGACATAGTCTACCGAGGTGGGTTAGCTAACATGTAAGACCGATTCGGTAATAAACGGTTATTAAAAGTCCACTGTGACAAATCTAGTTACATACACTGATCAGATTTCTAGATTCATGGATTGTAGTTTACAAGTTGATAGTATTTACACTGATTTTAGTAAAGCATTTGACACAGTTAGTCATTCACATCTACTGAATAAACTAAAGTTGCTTGGACTGTCAAAAGATTTTATATTATTAGAATCCTATTTATGTAACCGTAAGAGCTATGTTGTGTATAATGGCTACCATTCTAATACATATTCACCTACTTCAGGGGTTCCACGAGGTTCGAATTTGGGTCCCCTTCTATTTCTAATTTTTATCAATGATATTGGAAAGAACCTTTGTTCAAAATTTCTTTTATTTGCTGATGATCTCAAAATTTATGCTCCTATATCTTCACTAGCTGACTGTGAATCTTTACAAACAGATCTAGATAAGCTGGTTCTGTGGAGCAAAGAAAATCATTTACCTTTCAATTATGATAAATGCGTCCACATGAGTTTCTGTAGAAATAGAAATAGGTACTCGTTCACTTACACGATGAATGGTAATCAGATAATTAAAAAATCTGTGGTGCGGGATCTCGGAGTTAATATTGATGACAATTTAAAATTTTTCAATACATGTAAGCGATGTTGTTAATCGCTCTTATAAAATGCTAGGTTTTATTATAAGAAATTCATATGTGTTTAGAGATCCATGGACGCTATTGTCGCTTTATAATGCATTAGTGCGTAGTCCTTTAGAATATTATTCAATTATTTGGGATCCGTATTATAATAAATATATTAGGTTAATTGACAAAGTTCAGTGTAAATTTTTAAAATATCTATATTACCGTATATCAGGTATTTACCCTAAATATATGAATTACGATATATTAAGAAATATAATGGATGTGAAGTCTTTACAGTACAGAAGGAAAATAGCCAAATTAAGGTTTCTTCATGATGTATGCAACGATAGAGTTAATAGTGAGTATTTAACATCAACCGTCTCCTACGTTGTACCAAGATAGGCGATTGAATCGTTTTTTTAGTGAGCCGCGTGCACGAACAAACCTCGGTTTAAGTTATCCGTTGCCGTCAGCTTTCCGCTTATATAATTCTCTTTTGAACATATTTCCCTGTATGGATATGCACACTTTGATAACAGATATTTCTTTAATAAGTTGCTTCCCGAACATATTTTGCGATGAGAACAGGACTTTCGCTGTTGTCTATTCCAATGGTTCTCGATTGTTATTATGCGGTGTGTGTTTGGTGTATGTGTTCCTTTACTAATGTACATGTAGTATATACGTTAAGGTTTATATTGTATTTATTAATTTGTTGAAGATTATTCGTCCGTTTACTTCGAGTAAGATTGTGTGAATGGGGTGTGAATGATGTATGTTTTAATGAGTGTGAGACTTGTGAATGAGTGTAGTTTTTTTGTTGTGTTTAATGGGTGTGAGGCTGGTGAATGTGTTCAATGTATTTTTTTTGTATTTTATTTTTTTTTACTTTTAATTTTATAATTCAGAAAAAATTATTAATTGTATTATTTTATTTATAAGCCTACACTATAATTGGCTGTTAGCTGTTGTGTGGCTTCATTAAATAAATAAATAAATAAATAAATAATGGTCGTTAAATGACTTTTCACGCAGAGGCAAATTATACAAGTTGAAAATCTTAAATTATGTATCGAAGAACTAGGTTAAATTAAAAAAAAAAAAAAAAAATATGTCAGGTGGCAATTCTCGAAACGGAAATTCAGAATGCAGACAAGGTATAATGGGCCAAATATCAAACAGTTTGAAGGAAATAAAAATTGATTTACTTTAAACGTCGAAGGTGGAAAGTATTGATATCATTTGTTCCGAAGTGAACTCAGGAACTTAGTTTCCGTATTGTGAAGGATTTTTAAGGTTCATTGATAAGGAACGTGTATTATGCAGTTGATTCCAAACGAGGTACTTGTCCATCAGTTAGACTTTATGACTTGATGGTATTTTTCACAAGAAACCTCGGGATGTGGCATGACCGACAGTTGCGTTTGAAGAAGTTACGAAGAAAAAATTAGAATTTAAAACTCAGATTTACTAAAACGTACCGATTTTCGGGTCGAATTACGATATAATTCTTGTATAACACCGTAATTAAACCTCTCCGGAATTACAGCTTATCGTTGTCGGAAGGGGGTACTATCTCGGCATCAAATACAATAGTATAAAACGACTTCAGTCAAAAAAAGATCACTGTGCACCCTGGTACACTCGTGATGATAATGCCCGTCGCGGCTTAAATGTACCAAATATAAATACTGTAATTTCCAAATACAGCACACATTACTTAAAGAGATTGGAAAAGTATAGTAATCCATACCGACGATTAATTAGACGAATAACCCCCGCTCAATCTTCCATTCCGGTTTTAACTATCAATTTAGCTCGGAATGTCATCTCGATGGATGACGACTTCACACGAGACAATACTTTCATCACAGAGCCAGGATTGCATTTATAATATTTAATAATAATAATAATAAAAAAATTGTATATACCTTCCGATAAATGAATATATTTAGATCCTATAGGTATTTTAAAATTAATAATATCGATATTAAAAAAAAAAAAATGTCTGTTCGGACCAAATCTATCGAGGAGGAAACGATTTATTACTCAAGATCTGTATATTATCCGATATTATTCAATATCTGCGAAGAACTTGGAAACAATAGAGTATGGAATAAAAATCGCAGGGAAATTAATAAATAACCTACGATATGGCGATGGCACTGTTATAATCGCCTCATCGGAATAAAAACTAAATTTGAAAAATAAATAAAGAAAACGCGAATGAGCGCCGTTAAGATATATCGACTAAATAGAACAACAGGTAGTTGATTAGGATCCGTCGCGCGGATAGAGCGAAATGGCGCGGAATAATGTAGCGGAGAACGATTCGTGAACAGCTCACGATACTCGGATCGAGCGATGGACGAACAAGAAAATAGATAAATTACGCGGAGTATTTAATTTATATATCGGATATTGTAAAAGCAATTTTGTATTAATACATCGACGAATATAATAAAAAGAAAACGAAAGGTCCTTTTGTGGAAATAATTTAAAATTCAAATTAAAAATAAAATTGGGAAAAAATGGAGATGAATTATTTTTAAGAAATAAAAATAGAAAAAAGAAAATTACAAAAAAAAAAACAATGTAGCTACTATTAAATAATATAATATATCGGTTCGTCCAAACGAAGAACTGATTATTTTTCATTCGGTAAAAACTCATTTCTACATTTATCCGCGTCCGTTACTAGTACGTATTTTTCGTTGCTTTGGGTGCTGTATCTGTTATTTTAATTGCTTGCAGACAAACGTATATATTATATATATATATATATATATATATATATATATATATATATATATATATATATATATATATATATATAGTTGACTCTCACCCAAAACGGGAACCGCTGAACGAACTTGTTTTACTAAACAGCCACCTTTTTCCAGCCACCGTACCACACCGACTCGGAGATAAACTAGAGATTTATTGAAAGCAATGTATATACCTGTTAATATATATATATATATGTATTAAAATTGGATTGTTTCATCTCACCTTAAGGCTGTCGTCTTGGACGAGACTTCAAATTAAAAGCGTACCTGCAAGAAATGAATTTATTCTTTCTCCTTTTATACGTTGTTCTCATTCATTTAAATAAATGAAATAATAAAAATAAAAATAAATACTTATATACAATCGGAAAAATTGGAATAATTATTACCACCACCCAAATAATGTTGATGATTACGATATCAACGGTAATAACGACGAAAAATAGCAGTCATTAATGATTTATTTATTTATTTATTACAGGACCGCGATGACGATTTAGCTTAGTCACGATATTCGTGGAGTAAAATCATAAATTTAGATCGCATTATATTGTTTCCAATACATTTTCTCATAGAGCGATTAACATAGTTAACGACCGACCTATACAAATTTTAAACCGTTGCCGGAATTAATTAATAATTAATCCATCATCTACGACAACTATATTTTAAACGCGCGTCAATAATATAAGGGCATTCAAATCAAACAAGAAATAAACTGCATCGAGAACGTCTAGTGCGTACTAAAATGCTCCAGATATGTATACACCGAAGCTACTGTGACCGGTTAACACTTGACTTACATATAAATTTAACTATCATTATTTATTTTATTTAATACGTTTTAATAATTTATACGTTAATCTACCGTTATTCCGACCTGTGTGTCTTGTCGTATATTTAGAAATTATAGTCGCAATGACACTTTTAAAATTCGTAATATTAACGGCGTATTTTTGTAAATTTAAATTAAATTTTTCGTTAAACCGATCTGAAAGATAAAAGTAAGTTGTAAACGGTAATCCGAACATTTTACAAATTCCGCTAAGAACGCAGCTAGGTACACATACTTGAATCAGCCGGTAGTAACGACTGATTTTTTATTTTTATTTCTATTACTGCAAGTTGACCAACAAGGTGATTTAGCAGTATTTGGGAGGAAAGCATAACAGGAAGGGTATAGTACCCAACTGGTGTACACACCCGGCAACCGCGACGACCTTAGATTAGGTCCAGGGGTTTTGTACGTCTTAAGCGTCTTATATCGTCGGCAGTATCCAACAGTCCTATGGTGAATGATCCGGTTTGCTACATAGCGCATTTGCTATCAGCTGAAGGATTTTGTCCGGGGCAGTCTGTATAGTTCTTATGTTTGTCGGCTTTGCGCAACTGCACAGCTGCATTCCGTATGTCCGGACAGGCATTAAAAACGCAGTATAAATAAGACGTTTCTTGTCAGTATTCATCATACGTATACATCTAGTTCTTTCCTCTTCATTTGGATTTGATTTCGATATTTATCCAAGTGTACGCCCAGATATTTCACGCTTGCTCTTATTGGTATTTCTGCGTTATTGATTCTTACTGGAGTAGATGTAGCTCCTCCGTTAGTAAACTGTATATTTACAGATTTGTTTTCGTTTATTTTTATATTCCATTTGTTAAACCAGTTTCGAGCTATAATGAGTGCTGTTTGAAGATTACAACTCGGCTGTATAGTCATTATCGCTGTCGACACGGTTCTATATAGAGAACCAGCACGCAGCAGTAATTTTTCTTTTTAGAATTGCATTCATAGCAGAAACGCTTATAAACGATAACTCTATTATATTGTAAAATTAACATTACTACCTATGTTAGGTCGAACGAATAAAATATTTTATTTACTTTATCGATCGCGTACTCTGTAGGCTAATTAATTCTGAATTTATAGATAATTTCCAGGTATTTCAATTGCTTAACAATAGGAATTTACCGCAAAGTAATTTACTGGAACATTAGCATATTCGTTATCTCGCTGGTTCGCTTATTGCTGGTTACCGTCATAACTAATATCAATAGACAATTCTAGATATCACATTGCAGAAAGAAATTTTCAGGTATTTTAAAAATAATTCTAACGTTATCAACTTCGTTAACGCTATGCGGGTTAACTGCAGCGCACAAGTTATAAGCTGACAAATTCTGCACCGTAATCGTAGGGCGCATAAAAAATTTTTAATTAGGTAGTAATGTAACATTTTTTTTCTTCAAATTCGAATTTTATTAATATTCATTTCAATAACAAATACAGCGAAAATTTGGATGCACGCCTAAAAGAAAACAAAAGGCCTACATTATATGCGTAATAATAATGCGCGTAGAATACAATCTTTTAATCATTCACGTCACAAACGCATTGAGCACATTCGTATATTCATAACGCAAACACACTTGCAAACTCCATCTACACATAACACAATATTTTCATATGTGTTTGTAAATCGTGAACGCTTATAGTATGAATATATACGATGAATATATATAAAATAATACTAACATTACTAATAACAGTAATAGTAATAGTAATAATAATAATAATAATCATAATAATAAACTTCAAATTTATTTAATAATAGATAGAATTGAAAAATACAGAGTAATTAAATGCTACATATCTATACATATACACATACATACATTATATACATATACGCACATAGATATAAAACACATGCACATATATACATTCATATACAACATCTATACATAAAAGATATATATACCCACATGCCTATGAATATGCGTAAACATTTTAGATACACACACAATAAATAGATAATAGAATGATCTTAATAGTAATTATAATAATTCCGTGACACCGTAAACACAATACACAGTAGATAAATAGGATATAATATAATGTCCGCTATCCGCATATCTGAACGAGTAACGGGAATTTCAACATGAATAGCTATGCATGCGAACTACATTATGCAAATTAAAAATAGTAATATTAAATATAATAGTAACACAGATTGCTGAGTGCTGAATACCTCTAGTTTTATACATGCACGTTATTAATCGAATATGAACTAAGAAAAAAATGTACATCGATTCAGAACGTCAACAATGCCCCGTGTAAACCAAAAATAAAATATTTAATTTACTCGGTTAACCGGTACGAAAAAATTGTGGTTTACAAATGGAACGAACTTAAACACTACTAAACTCGTAATAACAACTTTCACATGCTTAAAATACTGGTAATTCAGCGTAAACTACATAGGCACGAAGACTTGCAAATATAAACTGGATGTACGAGATACCTAAAGTTTTAAAACACACTAATTCTTGAAATATTACTCTGAAATGGAAATAACCTTTGAATACATGATAATAATAATAGTGATAATAAAAATAATAAGGTGCTCTTATTACGTGATGATTCTGCTTGGAATATACAGCAAAATGCGAAATAATACCGATCGGGATTGTAAAACAAGGAGATAGACGAAGTAACCGAGACCGAGTAATTTCGTAATTTAGATTCGAATATTTCTTATTAAAACAAAATTTGATGTTAATGTGCAGACGCATATAGCAAAACTAAATTTTTTAAAGACAATCTCCGGACCTACAGGTATTCGGAGATGACTGATATTAAAATTAAAATATAATTATATCGAGTATTATTTAGAAGACATTAATTATTATATTGAAAAAACCGAAAGATTGAAATTAAGATTTAAAGGGGTTATTTTATTAAAATTATTAATAGCGTTAGAAGTAATATTAAAAGTAATAAATTAAACTTGTAGATAGAACGCAGGCTGATAAATCGTTATTTGGATAATATGTTATAATAATTAAAGTTTTTATTTCGGTTAGAACAAATGCAGAGCTGTTCGAGCTCAGCGGATTAATAAATAGGATGTAAAACATCCGGCACATATTACAAATCTCGAACGATCGACAATATATAATACATCTTGTCATTAGATTCGTCATCGGACGTCGGAGATATAATTGCAAAAACCCGGCAACTGGAATAAGAATTTCATACCCACGGGGGCCTCTAAGCATTATCCTCGATTCTCTAATCATATCCGTGCTACTAATGGCCTATTACCCGATACATAAACACATCGTATCGCGTAGTGTGTCGTTATTAATAATAAATCGATATAAATCGTTAGCGCTATTAACGATATCGTTCGCGCATTTATAATCGATTACTTTAGATATTTCTGTAAATCTATCTATTCGAGTTTATCAATATGTCCATCTTCGATTTTGTAGATTTTCAAATGCTTGAACAGGAACATAAATATAAGGGGATAAGACGTAGAAGAATATTACAGAGTACTTAGGGATCGATGTCGTTCTGTTATCGATACTTACTAAAACGATATGTTTATAGAATTTCAAATCACGTGCGCTAACTCGACGGTAACCGCACGCATTAAATGCCCGCGAACGGCAAAACGCAATGAGATGCATGTAATAATGAAATGCAAACAGCTACAGCAACGGACGGCAAGACCCCCATTTTTTTCATTTTTCTTTTTAGCTTTAGGTCATCACGTTTTATAATAATACAGCTCAGTTGTACATATATATATATATATATATATATATATATATATATGTATGTATATATATGTATGTATATTCAAAGCAGTGGCCAGTTAGTTCCCAATCCCTTTCACATTGCGTACTCATTGTGCCAATACTCAATTCTAAAGTTTTAACCTTACATCTATTTCTTTCTATCATCTCGTTTCTTGTATTCCTTCTGTTTATTATTATTATTTCTAAATTCTTTTTTGTCTTCTAATACGGCTGATGTTCAGTTTCTTTTCAACTTTATCGGAAGTTTCGTAGAAGAAGAAGCCTTTTGGCGATATTTGTGAATACTTAATTTTTGTGTTATTATTCGTCTCATTACCGGCTTAGCCACCCTTTATCGTGACTCTTTCTCTTTTTGACTACATATTATACATTATATATATATATATATGTATGTATGTTCAAAGCTTACACATACGTGTATATGGCAGACTGTAGCCTGAGGTAGTATATTACCAATTTCTTTTTCGTAATTTCCATTCTTCTTCAACTTCTTAGTCAGACACGCGGCCAGAGTTATCTGTTCGACGGTCGGCTCATTCTTTTGTCTGGATTTTTATTTTAATAAGTAATTTGGTTCGAAGAATGCAACCAGTTTACAGAGTTGAAAGATTGTTGGTATCGCCATATAAAAATTATTTAAACAGAACACCGTCGAATAAATCATCGCATTTGTTCTCGTAAATTCATTTACGTTATTTCGTCTAATATCTTGAAAGTAAGGGAGGATTAAAAAAGTTTTAATTTCTTCGTAAAACTTAAACGACGAAAATGTACTTAAAATCAATTAAATTTTAATATAAAAAAGAAAAAAATCCAAATGAAAAAACACTTGACAATCTGATAGTGAGTTTTTCACTTCGCTGTTTTCTTATTATTATTATTATTATTTTGTTTTTCTTTTGGTAAAACTATACATCTAAATTATGTATTTTATTTTTTTGTTTTTTGTTTTTGTATTTTTAATAAATTTTATGTACATACACATATATATATATATATATATATATATATATATATATATATATATATATATATATATAATATATAAATGATAATGGTAGTCAAAAAGCTTTGCGGTGTTTTTATCAAAAAATTTAGCGATTATAACTATCGTTTTGATGGATTATTATTTAATAAAAATTACCACATCGCACGCTGTTCGAATAATGAAACCTGAATTTCTTTCTAGTTAAAGATGTAAAAAATTTCGTTCGCGTAAAAATTCGAATTATGACAAAAAGGAAAAAATATTAAATATCTTATTCGATTGTATAACGTTTTATTCGATGTACGTTTATTATTCTGTAGACTATTAATTATTTAATTTTCAAAACACTATGAGAATTTCGAAATGAACAACCGCAGAATTATATATATATATATATATATATATATATATATATATATATATATATATAATAATATAATATAATAAATGAACAACAAAAAGAAATATTTAAAAATCATGAAATTTAAATGGTAATTTAATTATATGATCTTCATTATCACACATTCTAGCTGACATTTATATGAACAAATTGCAGAATAATAATATATTTCATACTTCCGTAATATTGAATAATAGCGATAATGATAAATATTTTTAACAATTTTGTATCTATTCTAAATGAATATATATATATATATATATGGAAATGTGCAGATACAAATGGCCTACAATGTGCGGATAAAAATCTCAAACCGTGGCAGATAAGAAAAAACGTAATCGCGTGCTCAGGGCAAGAACAATATCCAGCAACACTGGCACCTTCAAATGTAGCGTACGCAGCAAGGATTGTGCTGCGAGGATCGGGCTACTTAGTAACCTCAGGACACATCAATAACGGATGGTACTCCATACTTGGACACGAGTGGATAAATGATGATATATATAAATATATATATTTATATATATATATATATATATATATATATATATATATATATATATATATATGACCTACACAAACGGGCAGATTGTAACCTAAAGATTCATTGCACCCGAAAATAAAGTTAATAAAGAAACAACATAAAAAAAATAAATAGCAATCGATAATAAATATAACGCTACACTATTGTGATAAAATATGGAAAAATCTTACAATAAAAAAATACAGGAAAAGATATCATCATCATCATAAGAGTAACATCTGCTCTTCCGGAGGTTGCGTATCACGAACTCTAATCGACATGTGACTGATTCAATCAAATAATTTGACGAAATTCTTAATTATTTTTTTTGTATGTAGCTACTTTCATTCTCTTTCTTCTTCTGTGGCTTTTTTAGAATTTCACCCTGCGCTGCTACTAGGTTGAAATGTATCGTTTTAGCAGCCGTCGTATTGTTCGTTGTCGAATATAGTGACTAGTCCATTGTACATCACGTTTGTCTACAAAGTAGGCTAGCACATTCGATACGCTAATTATACGCAGGTACTGATTGCTTTCTCCGTGATAAGGTTGATGGAAAATTTTACGTCGCGAGCGTCGAAACCTGAGCCGCCGGGTTGATAGTCGAGCGTTCTATTGACTATAACAAGGCGATACTTTTTAACACGGTCATATTTTGTATCTTATAGTAAATATTATCAATAACGTGCGGGGAATACGGGCGATAATCATTCAGCAGATGGTCATAACTACGAAATAAATTAAGGTGATATAAAAATTGGAATTTCAAAGTATTTATCCGTTACGATCAAAATTTAGTATTAAAAAAAAAAATTTTATTAAAAATTTCCGCGACATTTATGTACTTTTTCCCGACGGAAAATTTTTAAGACGAATTTACTAAAAGTTTATCTTCATTTCTGCAGCGATCTCGGCTCTTTCACGAGATGGTCATAACTACGAAATAAATTAAGGTGATATTGGAATTTCAAAGTATTTTTCCGTTACGATCAAAATTTAGTATTTTAAAAAAAAAATTTTATTAAAAATTTCCGCGACATTTATCTACATTTTCCCGACGGAAAATTTTTAAGACGAATTTACTAAAAGTTTATCTTCATTTCTGCAGCGATCGCTTTCGCAGACTTTACCAGGATAAGTTTTCGTGTCTTTGATCGATGTTCCCCCATCTTATATTTATTAATATATAGTCTCTATATTTGATTCCGATATTTATCCCAGTCGTATGATTTTCATCAGGCGTGGTTCCCTACAATTTAGTCGAGTCACATAACAAAATATTCTTCACATAGTAACGATTCATAATAATATATACATGTCAAATACTTATATTGCATATGTGAAATAAAATACGCAAACATATATAGACACATGCATAATATATATTACACGTACATATAATTATATATATATATCCCTTAACTTTTCATAATAGGCATCGCTGTAGTAATTAATAATATACCTTTGCGTAAGTAAAACGAGTAATATCCTTATAAATTCTGGACGGACATTTTAAAAAGAACACGTAAAAAAATTACGAAGATAGAAGAAGAGATAAAAGAGGTAAAAGAATCATCGTGGCTAGCAGAACTAGAACTTTAGAGATTCGGATAAGATCAGAAAAAAAATCACAACGAACAAGTTGAAAGGTTAAGTGTGTGGAATTGTTCGTAGTGGGCATAGCCGGCCGCTAATATTAAGAAGTGTGTGTGTGTACATACGTATGTATATAAATATAATAAATACATAGCTGTACGTTTGAACGTATTAATTACACGGTACTTAAGCCGTGGATTAAGCAGATAAGAGTGTCCACACAACCGTAGCGTACAAATTAACGTATATACGTATATAATATAAACGTATGTTCGGGGGGATATTTAATATAGGTGTACGAAGCGTATAAACATTGAATAATATTCGACGTATGATAATGAAGAAGAAGAAGAATGTCAGAGGGTTAGTTTAATGATTTAATAACACCCTTGGCCAGCGACTATCTCAGTTGCTGCTTATCAACTGTTTGATCGCTCGAAAACACAACCGTACGCGATAATGGCAGGGCAAAGGTTTACGTAATCGTACGAAATAATATAACGTTAACTCTTAGTAAAAATATTATGATTCGTACAACTAAAACAAAACTACGTTATCGGGACACACCCTCTTCAGAGGTAAGTGAATAGAACATGACAATGATAATGACGTTGAAAATGATGAGGTGAACGTAGTTTAGACGGTGTATAAAGTGGGAAGAAAAATTAGGACTATATTTTGTTTTATAAAATTATATATATATATATAAATGTATTGTTGTATACATATATATATATATATATATATATATATATATATATATATATATATATATATAAAGCAACCAAGCTCGGACACATTACTAAAACTGATAATTACTATGCACGTTAGGGTAAAGAATTATTATCGAGCAGCAGCCGTTTGGAAATCTACCTGATAGTCGTTTTCGTGTCATTATCGCGATTATCATCGTCATAATCAAAACCAAAAATCTTTTATACTCAATTCCGCTTTAAGTAACAGGTTGTTTTTTTTCGACCGTTTAAATGAAACACACTGTTACAAGGGGGGTCGAAGACAATGTTTTATTCGGCGTAAACATCAAAAAATGTAAATTATCCTAATAAGCGTATTTAATAGTTACCAAACGTTAAAGCTCTTTCGTAGTTATCGGTACTTATACATATCCTGTCCCGAAAATTCGGAAGCGTTCCTCATATCCGGTATTCAAAAGCAGTGGATCCACAGATGAGCCAGCAATAGAATCAAATTCGTCTCGTTTTATGAAGGTAGTTTTATATAACTATCAGTGTATACCCGGAGACGATACGAAGTGGTTTTGTCACGTCTACGCACGTACCACGTTAACGCACGCTTATTTACTGCAACGTGAGAGCCTTTCCTTTTGTCATCTTTTTATTGTATCCTACATATATTAATCCTTTGTTCTTTATATACAAATATTCGTTCCTCCTTAAGTATGCCGAATCCATCAAAACGTAGCTTCTTCTGGAAAAATACTATCTTTACATAATTTAATCTAAAAGTCTCCTTTTTCCGAGCGTTTGGCCCTTGTTGCAGTACACAGCACGTTAAAAAAAAAAAAAAATTAAAAACGAAAATAAAAACCCTTCTGTTACATAAAACCAACAATAACACAATAATAACAATGATTAATAATATAATATGTTGCAAAAACAAGACCAAATCATTGCCACGAAAAATCCCCATATATATATATATATATATATATAACGAAAAATATACATAACCAATATTTGCAGAATGACATATCGAGGATACGTAAATCGGCATTACGTTTTTAAAATACTACATAATTGCTTGTCCGGGAAAATTTAAAATAATAAATACGTTCAGAAGGGTAGAAAGAGAAAATAGTCGAAAACAGAGATCGGATTTATTTGTAAAAAAAAGTTTGATAACAAAACAGACTTAGCAGTTATACAAGAAAACTGTAAACGGGAAGAAAAGAAAATATATCGATCTTGCGAATGGTACAAAAATAATTTAGAACGTAGATAAAATAATGAGAATAAATTAGTTACGTCGAGTAAATGCCGGAACAGACTGCACCGAGTGAATAGACGTCGAAAAGGGAATTTCAATTAGAATTTCGTGATTCTGGATGAAGTCGTTATTGTCTGAAAATCGGAAATATTAAATAGTTCGCCCGGTAAATAAAATATAGATAACCCGAATATCGTTGTCCCCCCCCCCCCGGTATATTAGATACAAAGATCGATATTTGACTAAACGCAGCCACGAATATACGAAACCTGACACGACGATAATAATCGTTCAAATTAAAATTTATCAAAACAAGATCGAACAGAAATTGAATAAGTTACTGAAATATAATCGAGGTCTATACAAAATTTTCTCCAAAATCAATTAAATATTCGGCGAGGTATAAAAAAATCAAGGAAAAGCTTCTCAAAAATCAATTATATATTTCATAAAAAGGAAAATTATTACGTTAAAAAAAATATATATACGTATAAAAATACTTTTAAAAAATTAATTAATTTAAAAGAAATTATTTTTAGTACTCTTTGAAAATATGGGAATTGATTTTCATTTATTTCGATAAAATTAAAATACATCTAATAGGTAATAAATTTATACTTATAATAATATATATATATATATATATATATATATATATATATATAAACTTATACAGCAAATTAAATTAAAGAACACGTTTTAGCGTTTTAAATTTTTTATACTCTCATTAACGTCTATTGCTCGTAATATATCCGAGTTCCGTACTCGCGATTGTCAAATAATTTAAATTGAGCCGTTCGTGTTCTTAAATATATTTTTCGCAATAAACAATTCACAGAATGAGATCTTTCACCGGTTACATTGATGCTCGTTAACGTTAAATATATCCGTAAGACCATTTCGATATTCGAAAAAGGTCCTCGCACTTCTTTATCTAGAATTAAAGAATACATCGCTGGCTCCTTGTATTATAAAAACAAAAACAATCAATAGTTTAATTATTTAATTATTTTTGCGGAAGCCTCTAGTTGTGTGGGGACACCCTCAGCCAGTAGCACGAGTGCCTTTATATAAATCCGGCACTGATTCCCTGTACGTGAAATTTCATTGAACAACTAAAGCGAATTGACTTAATTTAATACATTTACAACTGTACGAGAATACGAAATGAAAGTAGAAAAAGAAGTAAAAAAAAAAAAAAAAAAAATATGATGAAAATAAACTAAACGAAAAAATGTGAATCTTAAAAATGCACACCCCTTTTTTTTTTTTGACGTGTAATTATTATCTCGGGATTGAATTTTTTCCAACCGAAGTCGATATATTGTTATACGTTTTGTGAGAATGAACTCGTCAATACATAGAATACGTACACATTATATACAACGCGCCTACACATAATTACACGTACACGCAAACAATAAATATAACAGGACGGCGAAAAGGTTTATCATTGCTACCTGTACGAAATTAAAAGAAGCAACCCAAACAAAAACCGAATATTACGAAGTAGCGATCGCGTTCGATTGATCTCGCATTCCGAAGATTGTTCCGTAGAAACAGAAGTTGGTATTTTTTAATCATCGCACGCCAGACGAGAATTTATTTTAATTTTATTTTTTTCATTATTATCGCGTTTTTTACTTTTAACTATAATTATCGACAAAGTAAAAAAAAATTTCTTCCTTCCCGAAAATATTGTTCCGATTTTAATAAGCCTTCAGCCTTTTATAGAATAATTTATTCGGATAAATGTAAACTGGAAACATTTAAGTATAAGTTGGACTTAATAGAATATATTTATGGAATTTCATCCAAAACGATCTTCTTCCTTTTCGTGTCAGAAAAAAGGACTTTACGCCTGCAAACGTCATGTTGTTTCCATCAAGTTGTAGTAAGTCATTCAAACTGCACCTACGTAAACAACTATTGCAGATACAAATATGTTGGATAGCCTACTCCTCATACATAAACAGCTGTCGGAGATTTCCCGCTTTCTCATGTCGTAATTTGTTCGACCGATCACTGTTCTAATCACTTTTGCTCCTTTAGGTTCAATTCGTCCCATTTTTCTTTTCAGTTATTATGTCGAGCGGTTTCCGGGATTACTGTTAATGGCCCTGTTAACCGTCACAAAACTATTGCGAGACTTCAATCTTCGTCCAACTGGTCTACGTCCAAATATTATATGTCGGCTGTCTGTTTGTTGCTTACTCTTTTCAGTGCTAGCAGCTATTTGCGGTGTAAATGCAGGTGGAATCGAAAAGCATTTGTCGAAACAATTACACAAGTATATAATTTTTTTTTTAAAAGAACACAGTTATAAGTTAGATTGAACTCTATGACTTCGGCGTGGATTCTGTCGATATGTAAGCGGAGTATAACGTATATAATGATGCTATAAGAATGAAGCAATATCGTTAGATTCTAA
Source organism: Coronaproctus castanopsis (assembly GCA_032883995.1). Classification (NCBI taxonomy): domain Eukaryota; kingdom Metazoa; phylum Arthropoda; class Insecta; order Hemiptera; family Monophlebidae; genus Coronaproctus; species Coronaproctus castanopsis. The sequence continues at coordinate 188,293,823 of CM065052.1, read as the reverse complement.
ATTTAGAAAAGAAGCTTGCCTATATATATATATTATACATATATATATATATATGTATAATATATATATATATGTATATATATATATATATATATATATATATATATATAAGGTACTATGTACCTTCCGGAATCCAAAGCTGGACGAGCTCATGAATGAAGGATAGTGGAACGGCCTACATATATGTAGATTAGCTGTGAGTAAAACGTCAGTCGAATAAGCAGTTTCGGAATGTCAATTTTGCCAGCCCCTATTTTAAACTTTAATCTGAAAATTTATCGGTCGTCTGTGCGTCGTTTGAGCAGTTGTTAGTTTTGCTTGCGCCATTCTCGTTACCGAATATTTAAAAACCAAGTTGGGAATTAGATGCTAGTACCTATTTCAAAATTTGATTTGAAAATCGTCTGTGTCATTGGTATTTCGCATGTTCCGCGCCGTTATTACTTTAGTTCGTCGCACTTTCGTTTTCAAAATATTCGGGATCAAAGTTGGATCCTCAGCTCCCCGTTCGGATTTTGATCTGAAAATTCGGGTGTCGTTTGTGCTGGCTTGTGGCATTGTTACTTTTATTCGCGTCATTTCCATTCAAGAGTAAGATCCGCAATTTGCACCCTAAATGTTTGCCATGGTTTTATAGATTTGCGGTTTTTAATTTTACATCATTAGAGTTTGTGTTTAGATGCATAGAAACTAAACTGTGTTAATTTGTTTTTTTAAAATAACAGTCCTAAGATAATTGTTACAATCTTAATTTTACAATTAATTTAGTAACTAAGTTAATACACGATACTTAGTATGTACATACACACTAAATACATTTTCATAATTAAAATGATATACATAACATTGAAAAATGATCTTATTAATTAAGTTATACTAATTTCTCTTATTTCTCGAATAGCTAAGTTATTAAAATCATTATATTTATTATTTACTAATTCTATCGTGTTACAATCTGAAACAATTTGTTCGCAATTACAACCTTGCAGGATATGGTAAACCGTATCCTCTAAGTTACATATGCTCTACAATTTTCAGTTTCCGCTATTCCGAATCGTTTTAAATATTTCCTAAGACAGCCACGACTGGTGATAAATTGAACATTATAAAAGTTAGGAGTAAAATGATTATTATCGAATCTATCATTTAAATTTGGGAAATATTGATAAGTTGATCCATTTATTCCGCATGCTTTGATATTACACGATATAATATCACTTTAGTATAACGTTAAACTTAATGATTTATATTAATATTATTCTCGATGAAAAATATATTGATATCTTTACGAATTTCTAAATCTATGGAGTAAATATACAATTGATGCCCAGTAGCTAGTGGTTTTATATAATTTTAATTGCGATTATTCTTTGAAAAGATCTTATTAATAAAATGAATCTTTTGATTTTTAACATTTCATAATAAACGCTACTGTTGTAAATTAAGTTCGATAATATTATCGATTTATACAAGTCTGTCAGCAGAATAGATGGGTTAGAAAGTTGGGCATATAGGAGGCTATTAAGAATATCGTGGATGGACCGAAAGTCTAATATGTTTACCAGAAGTTGAAAATACATTTTATCAAGCGAAATAAGGAAAAGATTTCTTGGCTTCTTTGGACATATTGCGAGAGATACAAATTTTCTACAATAATCACCGGAAAAGTGAATGGACGAAGAAAAAAAGGAAGACCCAAAAATGGGCTTGTCAAAAACTGGATATTGATATTGTAATTTATTAAATTTAATTTATTGTTTTTGATTTTTTTTACATACAATTATTGTGGCACACTAGTCCGATGACTAGGTCATTAACCGCACTTTCATTATAACTACATATTAATTATAAGAATTATGGTCAGCTGGATGCCAACGCTTAAATTCTCCTGTTCTGTATTGCGCAGCTGTACAGCTTCCTCATTACGCTGTCGTAGTCTCACTTCGTGTTTAGTTTCCATATCCTTCACGACATCTCATACGGATGGCATCTGAAGATCGCGATGTATATCGTCATTGCGCGAATTACGCATTAATGCGCAGAATGATATTTTGTCCAGCTTGATTTTTTTTTAAATTCGAATTACTTGTATATCCTCATAAAGCAGCATCGAATTTCTAAATCGGTGCGATGATGTAGCAGCTTATTAGTTAAGTCAATTTTTAAATATTGATAGTAATTTTTTTGCTGCCAATTATGCTTCGTTCGTTTCGATTTAAACAGATTTCAGTTACTTTAAAAAATATGGTATAATTCATGTCTATAACTTTGAGAACTTTGACCCTTTTATTCTTCTGTTTTGTTTTAATTTTAAAATAAATTCCACCACTAACGAAATAAATATACACACACAGTGGTATAAATTAATTAGTAAATGCGGATTTTATATTATTAGAACCCGGTTTCTCGGATGTATAGGATCTATTTTTTTCTAACACAGGCATTCTCGCCTATTTGGATGTTGATAAAATAAGATAACCTCGAAAGCATAGTGTATATAGTATGAAAAATTATACCACAATTGTGTGTACGTATGTGCGAATTTTTCGATTTACGAGAATTTTACGATCGCTATCCCTGAACAACGGAATTCCATACAGCCGGAATTGTGTAATCAAGAGGACGATAAGCGTGCTTTTTTTTTGGTAGGAAACGATGATGGCGAATTTTTTAAAAAGCAGATAACAGTAGAATTATCTACATTTTTCTAGCGTGCAAGTATTAGTCAGATTACAGATGAAATTTCTAGTTTTTGAGTATTTTCATTATAAATACCGCGGACATTAACAGAAGTTAACAGTTAATTTTGGGAACATTGCGTTTTTAAATAAAATATATCAGCCCAAGATCTTATGACACTCCAGACCTTATAGTCGACGAGTTTCGTGGGACAGTCTTTTGGGCGGCTAAGAGGTGTATAAAGAACCCAGTTCTTTGTGGGAATAATGGAATTCCTGTGGAGGTCTTGAAGGCAGCCTTCAAGAACCTTGTATTCTCACGAGCGTATTTCAGGTGTGCCTTCAGCAGATCCTTTATTCTTCGTATAGGCCGATAAGCTTACTCTCTTGTGTCAGAAAACTATTTGAACAGGTATTAGTGTCTCGCGTTAACAAAGAGTTAGCTGACCTTTCTTGCTTTCCCCTGCTCAGTTTGGCTATACTCGCGGTGTCTCTTTGGAATCCGCGGTTATGTTATTGTTGAGCCTCATGCCCACAAAAGTATGTTTTTTTCTCGATATCACGGGCGCTTTTTACTGTATGATTTGAAAAAATAGTCCTCAGTGAGTTATATGCAGGTAAGGTTTCCAGTAATTTAATAGAAATACTGGAAGTGCGATCCTCAAGACCTCTACTACATCAGTAGAGAAGATAACTCAGGGCATAGAAAGAGTTCGGATGACTAATGGACATAATGAACTGGACGGAAATGAATGGTATTGGGAATTTGATAAAAACGGCAAGGAGTAGAACACTAAACTCACCCAATATAAAACGGGTATACTAGAAGAAACTAAATTAACATATCAACCGCAGCATTATTTCTAACGACAGTAAATCGATATTATTCTAGACTTCAACTCGGCCAAGATAGTTGGGGGATGAAAACGTATATACGGTGACGAAAAAACAATGAATCCTGCCAACAACCATAATTAGTCTTCTCGGTTTTTCTGTATGCATCGGAATGCTGGACTTTAAAAAAAAATGGATGTTCGGCGAATAGATGCTTTTGAAATGTTCTGTTGAAGAAGGATGCTGCCGATTCCCTGCATCTAAAAGAGAACAAACCTGTCGATGTTAAATGAAATCTGTCCAAAAATACGACTGCGAGATGTAGTAAGGCAGCGAATAGTAACTTACTTCGGTCATATCATACGTCAAAACAGTCTGAGAAAACTAATTTTGGAGGGTATGATTGAATGTTGGCGAAAACAAGGAAGAGTGCCTACACGATATACGGATGGAATCAAAGAATTACTAAACACTACATCACTCCAATAAGCGGTTCGATATGCAGAGGACCGAAACATATGGCGGACGCACATATATATAGAATACGCGGGAAAAAAAGAAAGCGAATTCCTCTCGTTTTCCTCGTTTTTTGTACCATTCGATAATTTGGCGGTGCACCCGTTCTCTTTCTAATGGCGTCTGCACGTGCGTAAATTCAATCCGAGAAAATAAAAAATCGATATCAAAAAAAATTTAAAAACTTTCAAATTTCTTATAACAACGGAATAATTTTGTAAATCGTTTCCCCCGTTTTGTGGATGTTTACGAAGAGGTGAAAAGTGGACGGGATGTGAATAGAAAATTTATTTTCCGGTGACGGCGAATAAAGTATTAAAAAAAATTCCGAGTTGGTTGATATTTTAAAGTAAAATAATAGAAGATGCCTTAGTTTTTCTTTAATTGAACGACCAACAAAAGACGCCTCTTGAAGGTTTGGAAAGAAAAATAATTTTTAAGGTCGAATTGTGTTTTTTGTCCTTGTTTTTTTTTTTGACGCACTGACTACGCAAAAAAGTATATTTCAAGAAAAAAATATTTATATATATATACATACATAGTAACCGTGTATTATATGTATACTACAGACAAACTAGAGTCAATAACTGCGTAAACAATGGGATTTAAAAAAAGGTCCTAAATTCGTTATATTACACCAGCTACGAATTATATAATATCGTAGTGTAATTCAGGCAAAAATAAAACAATAATAAAGTTTTTCGAAAATTCCTTTTTATTTTATATCTTTTATTTAATTTATTTTCTTTTATCTTTTTTCCTTTCGTATAACACAAGTACGATTAAGGATCTTGCGAGTCCGTTAAATTTCTTTTAAATTTATGACGATAACTCTCCATCTCTCTTCCACCATATATAATACACACACACACATATATATATATATATATATATATATACATACAAAAAGTACCTCGGTCGAAAGTTTAGAACGAAACTTTTAATAAAATAGGACGACAACGAGAACTATCTCGCTTTGTAATTTCATTCTACGAAATTGTCGACTTCGTCGAAAGTTCAGATTATCATCGTTGAGACTAACCGCCCGGCCGAGACCAACGTACGAAACGAGACGGTAGGAGGTTGAAAATAGGGAACGAAAGTACCGCAGGGAAGTATTCCCTAGTAAAATGAAGAAGAAAAGAAAACAGTTCTTTAAACGTACACACGGTTACTATACGAGATGACACAACTATATCGACGGAAATACACGAAGTAATAATCCCAAGGGTTGAAACACACCGAGGGTTGAGCCAGAAGCGGCATTGATCGTTGTTAAAGGTGGTTTACGCGTGCCTGCAGTCGTCCAATATGGCTGGAACTAACTACCGTCATCGTGGTTGCTGCTGTTTTCGGTGGTTGAGTTTCGAGCGTGCGACTCCCTTAAGCTACACGAATATATGTATAAAAGTATATATATATATATATATATATATATATATATATATATATATATATATGCTGTTTTCCCTCGCAGAACAATATGAAGAGAAGCAGAAAAGGGGCCAGAGAAGGATAATACTTAGAACTGCGACGAGGTATGGGTTTTCCATTGTTCCTAAACTCGACAAAGCGAGAGTCTCCCCTTAGGCAAAAGTTTTAATAGCAAAACGTTGTTAAACTGCCGAGACTTGAAGAAATTTCTCTTTGAACTTCGCCATAGTTTTACGAATTACATTCTATAATTATATATGTATATATTATATGTGTTGTGCGTGTATGAATGTGATACATCATCTGTGTATGCGTATATAATTACAACGTTTTAAATTCAGAAAAAGTTATATTATCAGAAATACCAGAAGTAAACAATAACGTTTGAACAAAATAGATTATATATATATATATATATATATATATATATATATATATATATATATATATATATATATATATATATATATGTGTGTGTGTGAAATACACCGTCCGCTGAGCAAAAAAATGTCAGAAAGTCATATGCTAGAAAATAATATTCCAGTTAAGCGAGTACGTCAAAGTTTAAAATTATGTCTGTACAGTATTTTACAAACATGCCCGCCATAAAGCTGGGATAAATTGTCCCGGGCCAAAATGAAAGTGAGCTCAAAATCCTAAAATATTAATATCCTCTTGTTCGTATGTTTTCAATCAGAAACCCAAATGTAAATACGTAGTTTATCTATTCATCCATTTTTTTTTAATTTTTTATTTTTCAAATGCATATACGTGCATTCAAGGACATGATCCTACGAATTAACACATGTTTTTTAGTCTTTATTCGTTGAAAAATACGAATAGAATACTTTGAATTTTAGACACAAATAAGTTATTTTACAAACAACAACAATAATACTCTATCATACGTATAAACTTGAAGCATACGAAAAATTTACCCGCTCCAGTAATTTAAAAATATAAAGAAAAGCACAGAAAAGAAAGAATGGAAAGGAAAGCAGATAAACTTTCTACAATCATACCGTACACTACTCTCCCGACTAATTATCATGTTTAAATTATAAACGTAACAATATCGATAGTAAATTAATATTGTATCAATATTGAAGCTTATATGGCTATATATGCAGCAGAACTGTGGATATGTTCTTCGGCCACTAACGTAGAACGAATTCAGGGCAGGTCCAATAAAATACTATGGTTGATAGCTGCTGCTCATGGTACGTCTCCAACAGGGCATAACACACCGACCTAAATGTGAGATATTTAAATCGACAGTTCATAGACACCTATCAAGACTACAACTTTATCCAAATCCATTGGCAGCTAACCCACTTAATGAAGAAATATCTAAAAGATTAAAACGGAAAAGAATCATATATCTAGTTTGAGTACAATCTAATACTACTCTAAGGCGGTTAGATTTTCTCCTGATGTATACCTACATAAAATCCAGTAGATGATTATATTTAAATCAGTTGTGGATTAGAGGAAAACTTAGAAAAAAAAATAATTAATTTTTATATATTTAAAATTTTACTGAAAAAGCTGACACGCTTCTACTGCCCAGTTGTATCCGTTAATAGGGATCAAATCGCAACTTCGTCTTGCAAACAAAGTCCTCTTATACAACACAGTATTTGCTTCTATCTGGAAATATGGTCTCGAGGTGTACGGTTCGATGTCCAAAACCAACCCTTTCATTCATCATGACCTCGGAATACCAACCGTTGCAACAAATCACAGACGGCGATACAGGAAAATGCATATGGCACTCAGTGAAAATCCAAATCCGCTAATATCACGAAAAAAACAAAAATTATAAATTGAACTGAATAAAACAAATTGTAAATAAAATTAATAATTATTACCTTCTCGCACCTTTCTCTCCCTTACTTACTTTTCGTGTCCGGAAAAAGTCACGCATCAGCCAGTAGGTAGCCGTGTAAATGGCTTTTTCATTTACCGACCACAAACCAGCTATATCATGATGTTTATCCATTAGTGAACTGCATAGCATATGCGCAGACGTTTGAATATCGCCACAGTCACATCTATCATTTTCAATAAGACCCATTCTTTGAAATTAGCTTCACACCGTGTCATCTCGGTTCTCAATTGATTAAGAGACCGTCAAATCTTGCACGATAAATCATGACCGTGTGCCAGGTTCTATTGAACACTTTGCGGGTTAGTTCCACCCGCGGATTGCTTTTCTTCCATAAACTATTGCAGCGTCTAATCTATGTTCTATATGTTTATTTTATGTGCGTGTTTTTGTTAAACAGACTTATTTATTATCAGTAATATTATCGCTCAATTTATGTTTTAACCTTATCTATATCGGTCATCGATAAGTTTTGTAATAATTATTATTATTTTTATATATATTTTTTCCACCGATGGCTGTTACATATATACGTTATTTATTAGGAATGAGAATTGCGCTTTTCCATATAAAACGTTAACTAAACAAAAAAAGGTATACGATTATTATCGAATCCTCGAACCATAAAGATACGATCATTGCAATAGTTACTGGAATTTTCAATACGTTAAAAAAACGTTCATTTAAAAATCAATACAGTATAAAAAAATGCCGTAAAACATATACTTTACACTATTGTAAGGTTGCAAACTGTATTTATAGAGACGCTACTGTACAAATAAAATTAATCGATAAAAATTAAACTCATCCTTAAATACAATAATATCGATATATTCGTGACTCGCAATTTAGATAAAAATCCCGACCGTTTAAAGAAAAAGTTAATGTCATATTTTACAAGAAAATAAATAGTAATAACATCAACATAAATGCCGACAGTAAAGCCGATTTGGAAAGGCTTTTTACAATTGTTTCGTTTACAATTAAACAATGTAAATGCTAAATTTGCTTTCTCATTGTTTAATTCTTTAATTATACCGTTCACCTCGTAGTTTTCTATTGCAGTTTCGATGAAGCGATTAGAAATATTGTAAATAAGTATTAGGATTCCACCCGTGTAAATTGTTTATACATTAACCTTTTCATTGATGTATGAAATTTTAATGCTAACAACATTTTCTATTATCCGGTCGATGTAAACAATCTTTAAAATATTTATATGAATACATCGAAAATTATCAATAGTTCACCCTACAAACGGTATCGTATAATAAACACCTGTATAAAATTTATAATTAATTTAATAATGTACGACTAAAAGGGTTAAAATTTTAAAACTATAAATAGTCGTATTAATAATCAGGATACAGTTGGCAAGTATATGATTAGTATTATCAAATAATAACTTTTCACAATACATTAAAGTGAATGAACACTTAAAGGCTAGGATAGATGTTGGATTTTAATTTAAGCTGTTTAAAATGTAAATAACTGATACTATTGTAAGTTCCTTTTCCCAAATAGTATTTTTGAGTCTGATAGTTGCTTTGCAGTAGTTGCCGAACCTTATATTTATAATGACGCTCTTTCAATATTCGTCTCTTATTTTAATAATAAAGTTGCATTTATTATTAAAATCAATTTATATCGCAGGTTACTTTTGACTTAAAATAACGTTATCGTATTTACCATTTGTAAGTATTTGTTAGTTGCATGTAGCTTATCTCCAAATAAATTTTGGGGTCGGTCAAAACTTTGCACCATATGAATCGTGTAATCAAGTCTTTTCACTAATTTTCCCCATCTTCAGAGGTGATTTTAAGATAAGGGTACACTGTATTGGGAATCAAGATAAATGATAACGTCGCAATCTTCTGTGAATTTCTGTTTTCTAATGATTTGGTTATTGAAGATACTAAAATACTTTTAGTAATTATAACGGGAGATGTGGAGAACATCGATGGCTATATTTTATTGTTCATAACAGAATTTAACATTTGTTTACTTATATATTTAAACGTTCATGGTTGATCACATTCAGATTTTGTTGAAAAAAATTGTGAATGTACGAATTGTTTATGTTCTCCATAAATTATCTATTTTTTATCACCGCAGCTCTCTATATATATATCCAATTCAGTTCCTGAGTCAAATTATAATGAATTTAAGGCATTAGATTAATCGCAATTAGTTCTACCAGTATCACAGAGTTGAATGTTAAAATTAAACAGCAATTTGTCTAAGATTGCCATCATGTCGCTAAACACCGCCCCTGTAGCCGGTTTTTTTTTTTGCAAAATGACTAACATTAAACTATTCCTCTATTCCGGAAAAAATCCTCGATCCCTTTTCGACTAATGACCGTTTCTTTGTTAAATTCCTTAGGTAAAGTATACGTTAATGTAATTTTGTAAAAGTGCTCGATGACGGTTTCAGCAATCCTCTTAGTAAACTTGGTGATTCATTATTCTTCAACACAATCTCAATATTAATTGTTTTATTTACTTTTTTTTTTTACTTGCATATCATCCAATCTCCTTAATGCTCATTTCAGAAAGTTGATTATTGCTTAAATCCTGGATTTTCCGAGTACTTGCACCTCTCTATTGTGACGCTTCAAAGCAAGGTGCAGGATAAATCCGAATATCATACTTTAGTTTGGAAGCTTTTTCCTCGCGCAACATTCTGTAGCTGCTTTAACCTCTATTTTTATACGAAGCACTTCTTCCTTGTAGGTCTTCAAGGTAGAGGTTTTAAGGTTTATAGCAGGAGTAGAGATGACTGCTAAAAATCTACAAATACATCTACTGCTGATTTTCTTGGGATACTTGTACTTGTATTTATACCCAAATTTTGCCCAGAAATCATGATAAAGTTTACTCTTCAACCTTTTTGGTAGGTCCCTGCTGTAGACCTTTTCGATCCGCCCTCATTATTTTCTTTCCTTATCAAATACTTCAATTCATCCTAATATAATTCTTTTAATTTCATTACTTGTCAGATTCTACATTCCTCAGTTTATATTGTTGATCGCTCCAAACCAAAATTTCCTATTACTACACAGCGTTACGATGATTCTTTTTCATCAAGTAAAAGAATTGGCGGAGAGCAGATTTTCCCTTATTGGCTATTTCCTCTTGATTTCTTGTTCGCTGGAGCGTGTTGCGTTGGCGCAGTTGTTAGAGTGCTCGACTGTCAACTCGACGGTCGAGGGTTCCTAACACGCGACATAGAAAGTTTTTCATCGTTATTTAATTCTTAATTATCACGGAGAAGGCAGTGGCAGGAGAGTCTCTGTATAACATCATACGCACGCGCATCCGCGTAGCATATAAATAGTACCTCGAATGCTAGCTAATTCTGTACGTAAAAATAAACGTACAATAGCTAGTCACGATGTTACGACGATGATGACGATGATAATGATGATGATGATTATAATATTGAATACGTATGTAAGAAAAATAATCGCAATTCTTGGTAGTTCCTTAATTATTTTAAAAGTAATCTCATCACATCCAGGTGATTTTTTCAGATTATTGTCAATTTCATTAGCTGCTTGTACAAATGGAATAGTGATTAATATTTTCGTTTATTTTTCCAAATGATTAGTATCTAAATTCGATATAATATCGTTTGGCTGAAAAACCTGTTCAAGATGATCGTCAAACGCTATAAATAAAACAGAAATTTTAAAATATCTAATACATATATATATAATGTATCAAATAAATAGTAGTTTCTGCCTAAACATTGATTTCTTTATTGCTGCGTGAATATACCACAGTAAGCAATTATTTATGTTCTCAAAAATACATATGAAAATAATTTATTTATAATCAACACAATAAGCAGCTACTTTCAGGATCGATTACACATTGGCTACATCGCCGGTCAGTCGGAGATTAAAGTACAGTATTCTACAAGATTCAGTCCTTCCGCCCACACTTTGGAATATTCTCCAGTCTAGAATACATTTAATGGATGAATGAACAGATGTGAACTAATTTCTTCTACTGATGATCTGTGCATTCCATTTGATATTGATCAACATTATAATTTTAACTTAATTCAGTTAATAATTTAGCTTTTACTTTCTCGGCTCACAGAGTTTATAGGGGGAATACTAAATAAAATTGAAGCACGTAATCTTGTCAGGAATAAATTTATCTCCCACAGTAGGCATTTGAAGTATCTTGGTGTAATTCTTAATTATACATACATATAATATCATATATATATATATTATATATACATAATTGTATTGTTTGTTGCTGAATATTTTGATTAGTCCACTGTACGTTATAAATATTTGAAGTATCTTGGCGTTATGATGTTATACGAAGTGGTGTGTACGCCTGCTGTCTCTAATTAATAATGAAAAACTTTTTATGCCGCCAGCTGAAATTGATACTTCGACCGTTCAGATTGACAACAGATCGGTTTAAAATCTTTTCAGTGATACATTATAAAAATTTTTACACAAAAATTATAAATTTTATACAACTTCTTCTTCTTATTTTTCGTTGATAACCGTGCCGTGTACTGCTACTAAGGCCAGAGGCACGGGAGGAATTTATATTAACGGGTAGATTCTGGATAAATGAAGGAAGGCAAGGAGTCTAGATTCGGATGAAGGAGAATGCTGTAAAATATTTGGGAGAGAGTTTGGAAGGTTTGCGATTGTACGTTCGGAGGAATATAATGGACAGGTAATAAGCAAGTGAGGAATAGTTAAAGGAATATTGCATGCGGTACATTTCGGTTGGTCACTATTAGTAAATAAGTGCTTGTGAGTACAATATTACTTCTTAGGTGAGCTGTAGAAAATTTTCTATATATTTACGTAAATATTTTTAATATTAAGACACTTTTAACTATAAAATAATAAAACCGGTTAGCATTCAAATTTAATATACCATATAATGGACATTGTAACTGAAAGGGTTTGCACCGTGACATTCCCCTTTTTATTAAAATAGGGGTGTACAATAGTATTTTTAGATAAAAATCCGACGAAACAACTCTTTTAGAATGTGTATGAAAAATCTTCGGGAACAATTCGACCGAGAAATAAAAAAAATGCGTAATCCGAAAAAGAAACTTTTTTTGTTTTTCGACCCGGGCTAAAATCTTTTTTTCGTTTGTTTTCATTTTTATTTTCGTTTTAACTTTATTCTATTTTTATCCTTTATTACATTTTCGGTGTACGGTGCGAATCACGGTTCGTTTCTTTCATTTTCTTCGAAAAAAAAAAAAAAAGATGATTCCCGGCGCTTTGGTGTTATTTTTTTATTTTATAACAAAGGAAAAATCAGCCGAAATTGAAGTAAAGACAACTAAAAAACCAGAGAGAAAAAGAGAAAGAGACGAATTACGTCGCTGCGAAGGTCTAATGAAAAAAGAAAATAAACCCCCGAAATAATAATACAGGCGAAGAAGGGTAGACTTAAATTTCAAATACCCAGACCTAACCAAGCCCACGCAAGAAAATAGGGATTCTTCAAAACAAGATTTCATTCCCCTTTACGTATAGAATAAGAAAATAATGTATTACAAAAATACACATACATACCTGTATACATATATAAATATATATATATGTATAAACGTATTTGCACATTTAGTTTCATTTTTATACACGCATATCATAAAATACACGCATACATACGTATGTGCGTTGGTGTTTAAACAAAATTCAAATTTAAAAGAACGATTTTCAACTCGAAAATCTTCCATTTTCTTTTTCATATGTCACGTTTATTACTATTTCTTCCTAAGCTTCCCTGTTTCTATTTGTTCCTCACATTTTATTTGATTTCAAGGGTACAGTAGTATGTGCGGGAAAATGAGCATATTCGTGTCTTTTTATTAATACGCAGATTTTCTCCCCTATCTTCTACTGTTTATTATAAAGCGTACAGATATTTATGTTGTGAACTATTTCGTTTTGAATAATAACTATCTGGAATTATAATCGGATACGGCGAATTTTTTAAAAATATACAAAATTTGCAATTTATTTATATATATATATATATATATAAATCAATCGCCCCGTTGCTAAAACTCAAAAATTGTTAGATTGATGTGAATATACATATATTTCTTTTTGTTTTATTTGTCCCCGGATACAGGTGTGATTTTGAATAATAAAAAGGAAAAAAAACGGTCGGGAAAACCTAGACAGTGAAAAAATCGAAATTACCGTCATAAATAGACGGCTATTCCGTTTGTAATTACTGGCCAGTATGTTAAAATATAAAACAAAAAAAAAAAAACACAAAAAAAAACATACAATTCCGAGAGTCCTAAAGCTACTCTTGTAAGATTGAAAGGAATAAAAATAAAAAAATAAAAATGAAAATATTTTTATCTTAATAAGTTTGGATGACTTTTTTTTCTATATTGACTACAGACTTGCCAGATGACAGCCCTTCCAATGGTTGCAAATATTTTTATATTAATTAAGATTTCCTTCCCTTTTTTTTATACACATACTTTAGTTTTAATTATTATTAGTTTCAGTATTATCTGCCGTATAAATGATTTATTACCGTCGTTTTTATACTAAATTTTTAAGTAAATCTTTAAATTCTCTATCTATCATTTCTTAATGTTGATGTATCGGAGAGTAGTGATTCTATGAATTAACAAAACAAAGTTAAAAATAAATCACTATAAAAGTTACTTTATTAATGCAAAGCTTTCCGACATTAACGTCATTTTCAAGCATATATAAAAACATTACAAATACACGTTTATTCGTTCAATATGTCACTCTGAACTACAGCCAAAGCTGCGTTACAATGGTTGATTAGTATATAGGGTGACACACAGAGAAGACGGACTTTTAATAACTCAAAATCTAGTCGACCAAAATTATTATCGAATGAAATTTTATTTAAAACTAGGAAAACGAGAGATTAGCTCGCAATCATTTGTCGATATCGTTCAAATGGCCGCCATTTGCAACGATACACTGATTCAGTCTTCAAAAAATTTTCGAAGACATTTTCGAGCATCTTGAAATTCCTTCAGAAATCTGAATTTTCAAGTCTTCCATATCTCGTAGATGTTGAATTCTTCTCGAAACTCTCTCTTTGCATTGTCGCGAGCGATTCACGTTGAAAATAACGTTACACACAAAACGCGCACTCCTTCTGTTTATAGGAGATGTCGTGATACCTGAAACTGGACAAAAACGAATCTCTCGTAAGTGTGGAGCATACGATCTGCGTTGCGTTAACAACTGCGCTATTCGAAAAGCAAAACCGTCCGTCTTCTGTGGGTCACCCTATATTTGGCTACTAGAATATTTCGGAATCGTTAGAAACCTTCTAATTTTGATTGTCGTTTCACTATACATCTACATATGTCAAAAATACGAGTCTTCCGATGATTTATTATTTTACACGCACGAGAACGGTCTCCCTATAAACCGACCTAATTCGTGTAGGATCGAAGACAACAATCGTCTAATGTGGAAAAGTGAACCCAAAAATAATTTATTTCTAATTCTAAAGATCAATTCGAAATTACGAAATAACTGCTTCCGGCGTTCGAGTAGCGGGAAACTAAATATAATAAATAACAAAACGGACGATTTAAATAATTCTAATTTATCTTTTATAAATATCATCGCCTAAAGCTTATTATTATTATTATTATTATTATTATTATTATTATTATTATTATTATCATAGGGCGATTTTAATAGTCTACGGATTACGTTTTGTTTCTCCTTTATTAAAGAAAAAACAGACAGAGAGAGACCGACGATTACACATTATTCGTTTATTGCGCACCATAGTCACGTCAACTCCCCTCCGTCCGTCGATATTTTCCGAGTAACAGGTGACTCTATCGTTGAAAGGCGACGATTTCCAAAAGGAAAATGTCGATTTATATCACCCAAAGGGATTTAGACAAATTATTTTAAACCCGTACGATCGGTTTCCAAAGGCTACGAAAATACGAACTAACGCGACAAAAGAAACGAAGTGAATTCAATGAAGTACATATGTCGCCGTAAATATTAACGTCTACAGTTCGATATCCCGATACCGTAGTTATGGCGGGGTTGGGGGGTGGGGGGAGAATATTAAATCCAAATTAATTTCCAAAAATAAAATTTCAAATGTATGTAAAAATTGTTCGCCGTCTTTCTATATATACAAAATATTGACGAAGAAAACTATACGGGCTATTACTAATATATAATATATATATATATATATACATCATCGAGATAGAAACACCATGGCACACCGGTACTCGCATGTGAATTGACTGGTGTAGATGCACGATGAAGAATGTCATTGACGCGGACATAAAGTTGGCGGAATACCGAGAAAATGTAATAGATATTAAAAAGTAGTTTTATAATTGGCTCGGACACGAATAATAATAATAATCATGTTGAACATATCGGAGAGTAGTGATGTATAATTTATAAAATCACTACTCTACGATATATTCAACATTTAATGGAACCTGAACCCGGTTTCGAGATATATACATATCAATTTTGACGAATTCGAAATCTGTTTTATAAATAAAATTTGTTGTAAATAAATCTAAAGGTGAAATTACGTCTGGCTAATATGTATACCAAATTTTAAGTTGTAGTTATATAAATATTTCTTGTAATTCATAATATTTATTGTGTATGCTTGAAAATGACTGTCGAAAAGCTTCGCAATAAAAAAAATTTTAATGATTAAACTGTATTACGATTTTGTTTGGTTTATAATCATCGTTATCATTAATGCAATGTAATGAACCCAAAAGTACATATCTATAGTCTAAGGAGTTTTATCAATAGAGCAAAACAATTTTAACAGATAAAGTAAAAAAACGTAAAAATAAATACATATGAAATGTGGAAAAATCTTACAATAAACATACGGAAAATGATAAAAAGAATTATTTAGGTTCAATAAATTATGTAATAAGTCGTACGTATAAAATAAATACATTTAACAAATACAATAGCAATAAGAAATTAAAATCAATTCGTAACAACAAAAAAGAAGATAATATATTTAAAAATTCGGCAGTATATAAATTAAATTGTCACCAAAGTGAAAAGGGATACACATAAGAGAAACAGACAATTCACGATTTAAAAAAACAATTAAATTCGTATAAAAACAACGCTGAAAAATCATTATTTGGAAAATATTTTAAAGAATTATAGCACGAAAATCAATAACATTAACCGAAAGTAGAAAATTTTACATAGAGAAAAATATTATAAAAGAAGAAAACTACTAGAAATAATAAAAATAATAAAAGGATAAAATTAATTTATTAAGTTCAACGATAAATTTTCATGAAGAATTAGTTCTAAGAAGTATTGTTATTATTAATTGAGCAGAGACTAATTTAACACTCTAGATCCACGATTATAAAGCTGAATAACACGAAAATTTCAACTTGCACATATTGAGATCTGGGAACTTAGACAATTGTAAAATTGTAATAGGGCACTCAAGGAATCAGAGATGATTAGAATATTCTTTTTCCAGCAATTTTTAACTAGGTGCAAAACTTTGTAAATGCCAAACAATTCTACTGCAAATGAGGAACCTGCAAAGGATGTATTACTTTCGATATGCCTTTTTTCGGGTAATATAAAGCCGAAGTATAATTTCCACGTATTTGATCTACAGACCCATCTGTAAATATAATTCCGTAGTGGCTAAATTTTTCATTAATTCCTTGCATAAATACAAACGCCAGAAGGAAGAGTTTTAACAATATTATTATCAAAGGAAATTAAGTCAATAACGAGAAAAATAAATCCTGAAAATAGAATCGGTAGAAGGGATGAGAAATATTTCGAATAATTTCGATTGTTTCCAATTTATTATGTCTGGAAAGAAGAGGTGAAAGACTTTTATTTGACCAGTATCTATTATTCCGCGGTCTCTAAACATGGAATTTGTTTATTAATCACATGGGTTTTTCTCTCTTTCACTTTGAGTTAAAACTTGTGATTATCAAAGGAAATTAAGTCAATGTCTAACGAGAAAAATAAATCCTGAAAATAGAATCGGTAGAAGGGATGAGAAATATTTCTGATAATTTCGATTGTTTCCAATTTATTATGTCTGGAAAGAAGAGGTGAAAGACTTTTATTTGACCAGTATCTATTATTCCGCGGTCTCTAAACATGGAATTTGTTTATTAATCACATGGGTTTTTCTCTCTTTCACTTTGAGTTAAAACTTGTTCGCTATATATTCCTGTCTAAGTTTTAGTGGAGGTTCAGCCGTCTCTGCGTTTAAAGTCTGTAGGGGGCGTGGAGGATACCTAAGCATAATCGAAGAGACTACAGAATTGTACTTTTTACCTTTATATCTGACTGTTAATTTTCTCCCATTGAAGTACTCAAATATCTAGGAACATATACGTTTTTATTAATACCAAATCCTACTAGTTTATTAATATATAATGTTGAAAGATTAACATTATCGTATGCAGACTTAATATCAATACAAATAGCAAAAACATATAGATTTCTGGTTAGGTTGATTTGTACATGTAAAGAGAATGAACTTAATGCATCTACTAAAACCCTTTCTAAAACCATACCGAGAAAGTGAAAGTTTCTTAAATTTATTAAGTTTTACGTACACACGACAACAGGGAAATAGGTCTGTATGACCTATAATTACTCGGGGACTAACCTGGTTTCAGTGCAGGACAAATAATATGTTCCAAATAATAGGAATATATTTTAAAAAAAAAGGCTAGTAGAAAAATTTCAGCTTCCTCCGGTAACTGTTGTATCATTTTGTAGGAAATTTTATAGAGTAGTTTTTATGATTCAAAATACGAAATAATTCCACTTTTGAAATGACATATTCTAGCTCTGGTATAGAGTTAATATGATTAACGGCCTTCTGGAATATGAGGATGGACTTTCAAGCTGTTCTATAAAATCATTAATCCATTCAGTGTTCGTAGGATTTATACAAAAACAAAATTGATATTTAAACCATTCAATTTGCCATATCTCCCTCATGTTTAGAGATTAGGTTTTTTTTTTTTGTCCCCCATTCCGGACATTTCGCCGATGGGGGATGTTTATTGCTTAATAACTAGGTATAATATTGTAGAGGGGCAGAGGTCTAGAGTGCTAAATTGAAAAATTATAATTATATAGAAAAGTACAGGTGTATCTGAAAAGAAAATAAAAACATGGTGTGTGTAGTAGTCCTCTGCCAGTGTACTTAATATCTAGGCTGGTGATGGGATGAACTGCATAGTCCCGTCATCCACCATGTGTGTATGTGTGTGCAAAGGTGAATTTGCGAGAATGCGTGATAGAAATTAGAACAATTTGCTAACAAATTTGTGCATCTTATATTATTCAAGTGCAAATAAAATTATAAAGAAAACTTCATCGTAAACAAAACAAAATAAATCTTATACAATAAATACGTACAATTTTTACAAAGAAAAACAACACGATGTTAAAACAAAAGAGTAAACGGAATTACAATTATTTTATTTTTTTAAATAATATTGATACTTATAAAAATAAAAGAGCAAAATCATTATTAATAATAAAGAAGTAATTACATTAATAGTTATAAAAAAAAAATAATAATAATAAATAAAACTCAAGTTATATAACAAAACTAGTGTAGGCGTGTATATTGTGTGAGGAGTGCATGTGTAGTCATTGAGAAACATAGACCACACTATTATTTCGGTTTCACATTTGAATCAAGTGTTAAAAAAAAATAATTTACTATTGTCCGGATTTAAACTTCTTACACATGGCAGACTCCATATACAACAGGAGATTTTTGGAATTAGATTTGTTAATGACCATTGGTTCTGTGGAATTAATTCTGAATGGAGACCGAAGTTCGGAGAAATAAGGGCGGTGATATAATAAATGTTCAATGTTCATCATCGGTACCGGAGGTACACAAGGTGCAACAAGGAACCTATGTAAATAGGAACCAAATTTTCCATGCCCAGAAAGCACCTGCGCATTATAAAAATTAATGTTTTTTCAATTTCATTCGATCGGAAATTTTCGGAAAAAACACATAGGTCTTCCTTCCAGTTTTACATCTATCCCACCTCTCTTGCCATGGTGCAATAAATGAGTTTTTAATGAATTTTTTTAGAATTTTAATATTAGGATTGTTCCCTAAGCTAGAGATTTCAACATTTAAGAACTGGAAACTCCCAACACAGGAAATATCCCCAACCATCCTGTATTCAGAGATGATTGAGGAACCCGTGACAAGCAGATCCAGTGGAAGAATGTTAGAGATAACATTGGCAGTAGACGTGGGACAGGTTCGATATAGAGATGAAGCATTTAAAAGACATAACAAGATTAATAGTTCTTTTATTGATATATATGAGAGAGCCATATAGGTATGGCTCTAGACTCTATTAATATTATTACGAAAATTGCGAAATCCATTTCTTTTTTTGTGCTTTTAAATATGTTCTCGTTTCAGCCTGTTGTTTTTTATATTTCATAAAATTTTCTATTGAAGGAGAAGCATTGAAAGTCGCTATTTCTCCTTAGCGCAACATATACAATCGGCACCCCACTACCGATATCGGCGATTTAAAGGTATTTTAACTGTATGCGCTGACTTATTTAAAATCTCACGGATTAAAAGCAAAAAAATCAGAAAGGAGGATCTTCTTTAGAGAACGAAAAAATTACCTGTGAGCATATTTTAATAGTTTCTGAACCATTGTCTCCTGCTACAATTAGTTTATATAAATTTATCAAACGTAGTTGTATTGAAATGTGAAATACACTAACTAGATAAACTGGCCAAATGGGGCAAGCTGGGCAAAAAAAAAATTATTTTAAGTACAAAAGCTATATATGTATATATCGTGGTCGATGCAATAGTATATATAAATTAAGCGTAAACAACGAGAAATAGTTAGAATCACTAAACGCTTTTTTTTTTTTTCATAAAAAAATCGCAAATTTTCCGACTATAAAGACATTATCAGACGTACGTACACAAATAAAATATAAAAATTGTAAAAATACTAATGTAGATATATCATTTACAAAAATTAACAAAATGAAACATTTAATAGAAAAACGGAAATTGAGATAATGACGGAACCAAATTACGAGATAATCAAATGTAATCCTGAACGATACTAAGAAAAATATTAAAAAGCAACGTTCAACTTAGAGGATAAAGGATTATCGAAAATGGTTTAACCGGTCATAGAACCACTTGTCGTGTCCAGAGATGACACGCGTCCCTATTAATCGCCTAACAAATGAAAAGGAAGAACCGATAGTAATTTAGGTAACCGAGGAATCATTCTTAAAAACTTATCGAAGCCCATCAGGAATTTTTGTACTTCACATGCGACTGCCCGTCACTTTTGATACCAGCAATATTGCGAGATTGGTCGAGTTAATACTTGGCTAAGTATTTGGTTAAATGCCGGTCCAGGTTTTTATTTCACCTAAATAGACTGGAAGAAATGTAATAATAATAATAGTAATAATAATGACAGCATACATACATAAAACAGGTAACGAAATTTTTGAAATCACCATCGACGATAAAAATATCAAATGATCTGCCTATATTTCTTTTAACAGATACCATCCCGCGCACTTGATAATAACAATGATCATGTCTAATTTTTCTTTGAGAATGGAAATAACTCGTTTTCCCCGTTTATAAGCTGCGTACCTAATAAATAGTTATATATATATATATATATATATATATATATATATATATATATATATATATATATATACGCCGAGAAAGAATCGAATAACAATATTATATATATATATATAAATATATGAATATATACATATGTATATATATATATATATATATATATATATATACACATAAAACGCCTCCAAACAATGACGGATAGTCGTCTCTATCATTTACCATTTGACGAAATTACCAGTAACATCAACTTTGGCAGTTAAATCGCTTTTAATTTTGGATGAGCCCCCTTCAATTTGATTAACAACTATACGATACGAGTTTAAGTTATATATTTTTGGTCATTTTATCACTATTATTACATCGGTCTCTACATAGAAATTCGTATAATAGGTACACGTCTCTAAATATATATGTATATATGTATATATGTATATATGTACATATGTATCTTGTCGAAAAACGAACGAATTTGAGCAGACGTTAAATTATCATGCTTATCCACCTATGTTTATATACGTATTTTCATCTCTTTTGCTCTTTACAAAAAAATTAATAATAACAGTAATTCGTTTATCGATATTTAAGAGGCAGATAGAAAAAAAAAAACAAATTGTACGAGAATAAGTAACTTCTCTAAAATTCGGAGAATGCACGTTTGAAAATAATAATCAGTCAGAGGAAACCGAGAATGAACAGCGTGAAAAAGATAATAAACGATGATAAAGATAGTGGAATAAGATTTAACCGGAAAATTATAACGTCTATTTCTCAGTAATAATAGATTTAAATCTACGAATTGATTTCCATAAATATTTTTTCTTTGAAAATAAAAAAGAAAAAATTAATAATCATTAGTCGATTTATTTAGTTTTATTTCGTTACGCGACTACGTACGAATCTTTTTTTTCCTTTTTTGTAAATTAAAACGGAACCCGAGAGTTATCGTTAAAAATCATTATATATATATATGAAAATAACGTGATACTTTATTGATCTATTTATCTCGGAATTATTCAAAATTAAATATGCATAAACAATCACCGTTAGTAGTCGT
Organism: Coronaproctus castanopsis; assembly: GCA_032883995.1. Lineage (NCBI taxonomy): Eukaryota > Metazoa > Arthropoda > Insecta > Hemiptera > Monophlebidae > Coronaproctus > Coronaproctus castanopsis. The sequence continues at coordinate 188,271,701 of CM065052.1, read as the reverse complement.
GAGCTAATTGGATAGAGTAATTTTATTTTTATTTTATATTTCAGTTGTAATAATGGTACTAAAATTATATATATATATATATATATATATATATATATATATATATATATACATATATATGTTCAATGTTACAATTGCAATTCCTGTTTCAACGTTCCCAACAACCACAACCAAATTTTAACTGTTATCACGTGAGATAAACTAAATATAAGCAATAAATTTTTATCCGATTTCCGGAATGCAAATTGATCAATAGTTACAGAGTACATTATCGATAATATAAATCTGCTCCCGCAGAATTACAATTCATCTGATATCGATCGTCACTTATCAACTGTTACGAAGTTAATTACTTCTTAAGCGGACCTTTTTATTCCGAATAAATAATTATCACACACATATACACTATTACCAACTTGTATCGTGGTACTAATTTAAAAATTCATTCTCAAAATTTGAAAAATATGCTACATATTCTTAACAGATTGGTTTAGTTTCCTACTGCGTAAATTTAGAAATTACAACTTTAATTCTACATTCTCTGAGCTTATACCCGATAATAGTTGTTTGTCGAAAGTTTGCAGACAATATACGAGACCTTCCACCATTCTACGATTCATACTTAAATAATCTAGATGAAGAGAAAGCTGAATTGTCAGCGTCAGAATACTGCAAACTTCATAATCGAATTCTAATTTCGCTTCCGGTTATCATAAAGTGAACAAAATTCACTTTACCGTTAAAAATTACCTGAATGATTTGCCTGAATGATAGCCAATTAACCAACAACTTCCTAATGGAAGTTTTTAAAACAACATTCGAACTATTAATGTAAAAAATTCTGGAGGCGATGATAATATTTCTACTACCGTTATTAAGAAATTGTAACTAAAAGCTGTAATTGAACTCGCAAATATAATAAATGCCATTTTTACATTCGAGGATTATCCAAACAGTTGGAAGATAGGCGAAATTATTGCTCTTCTCAAATCAGGTAATGATGTTTCGTACTCGATTTACATACAACCTATTAGTTTATTGAATAATCTCAGCAAAATAGCGTGAAAAATGATACTATTTTGTCTAAAACTTCACGCGGATAAACAAAAAGTCATACCCAACACACAGCTTGATTTTCATCCGAGATATTCCATCACCCAACAAGTAGTAACGGAATTTATTACGCGTAAAATCGCAATACGCATATTGGTCTGGTTCTGCCGGATATAGCGAAAGGGGCTTTCGATCAACTTGACGTTAAGGTATTATTTACAGAATGATACAATATCAGTTCCCTCGTTATGTAATTAATGTTATTCACAGCACCATCGATGAATCCCGGCCTAATAAGAAAACCTGCTCAGAGGGGTCGTCAGTTCAGTATTTTGGGTCCCTTTCCTGTATAACGTGTGCCATTCTTTTATGTTCTTTTTTGGGGGGGCACTGCTGAGGAGCAATCACAACCCACTAACGTGTTGATAAATAGTTATTATATATTGATATTACAATTGGTTAGGAATTTGTAAAGAAGGAGGAAAACACGGGAGTCATTAGAAAAAATTAAGGAAGTGATAGAGAGAGGAGGGCGATAACCAATGGATATTAAAAATTCAGGAGTGCGAGTTGGTCAGGTGTGTGAAAACTGCAATTGAAAAGGATGTGGTTTTCATCGGCGATAATTTGTGAATCGGCTGGATGGGAACAATATGGGGAACTGGAAATCCCAATACGAAACATGTGAGCCGGAAGACGATTGTGTCCAGAACGTAAACGGGTGATGGTTGTAATAAATTTTCGGAAGTTGAGGTGTATGTTGGACAAATTAAAGTACCAGGGAGTAGGTGATGTGGCCAGATAATATCTGGGGGTTGAAGAACTAACTAGCCACGATGACCACTCGTAGGATATATTCATGTTGGCAAGAGATATCAGGTCTGTGGTGGAAATTGCCGGCACCAGAGAGCCGAAGAAAATGGCTTCCTTGGCCAGAGTGTCGGCAACCTCATTGCCATGAATTCCGGAATGACCGGGAATCCAGACGTATGATATTAAGATGCCACGGCTGAATAGTAAATAAGTCAATTGTCGCACTGCCAAGGGACGATAATTGGAATTAGGTTGAAAGGAGGAATGCTTCAATGCGAGGAGAAAACTTAGGGAGTCGGAAAAGATTAAGTATAGGGAGGAGGAATGGTGATCTAAACGTGATCAGTGAAAATTGAATTGAACTGAGGAAAAATGAATGATTTGGAGATATTATATTGCGGTATATAGAATGCTCCCGTAATGGACCGACCGGGAAATTTGGATCCATCTGAAAATACATGTACATGATTAGGCCAGTAATTTTGTATGAAAGCATTAAGATCAGGATGGGAAGATATGATGGAAGAGAAGGTTGGAGATGTTAAAAAGTTTGACATGATATGAATTAGTAAAGTAAATCGTGGGACGAGATGGAAGGATAAGATACTTGTACGTCCGGTATTTATAAGCTGCATGGAGAGTAGTGGAATACGGGAGCGATTGAAACGCCATTTTCTGAAAATTTTTAAAAAATTGGAAGTGAAGGAATTAACTTGTTTATTGAGAGATTTCGAGATAAATCGGAAGGCTAAATTTTTACATCGGAGGGAGAGAGGAACAATGTGAGACTCGGAGGAAAGAAATGAAATAGGAGTAGAACAAAGAGAGCCTAAAATTAAGCGCATACAGAGGTTTTGTCTTTTATCCAATTTGGTTAAGTGGTGACGGGAGGCATTACCATACAGAAAGGAGCAGTAGTCACTTTTGGAAAGAATTAAGGAAATATATAGAATGCGGAGAGAAACGGGATCTCCACCCCAGACAGTTGAGGAGAGGGATCTTAGGATATTAGAGGATTGTAGGGTGACCGAAATAAGGAAATCTATATGCGGTTTCCAAGTAAGTTTTTGATCTAAAGTCAGTCCTAAGTAGGTGAATTGCGTTACTATAGCGATGCGGTCATTATAAAACGGAATATATTGAGGAGGATAGGTAGGCCGATTGAGGGAAAACACGATAGCTGCAGATTTGCTGGGATTAATGGAAAGATCGGAAAATTTGAAACGGTTACTTAAAGTTATGATATCATGTGTTATTGCGTAATAAGGTCAAGATTATTGCTATGTTGAAAGAGGACCAGATCGTCCGCATAGGAGATGAGATGGGATGAATGGGGAAGCGGAGGTTTTAAATAGTGCATAATATAGATATTAAATAAAATGGGACTAAGAACAGAACCTTGTGCGAGACCAGTGTAAGTAGTGCGGTGCAGCGGATGTTGGAGTGTAGGGTGCCGGAAGTGTAAATGTTTGATTTTACATAGGTTACAAATATAAGCTGCGAGATTATGTGGAATACTAAGTGATAAGAGGCGTTGGTGCAGTAAGCTGATGTTGACGTTATCGAAAGCTGCGGTGAGATCCAGAAATGTTATCTATATATGTTTTGTATATGTTAGATGTCAGAAAGGAGAGACAATCATCAGTTGAATATTGGGGGCGGAAGCCATAAATAAAATTAGGGAGAATATTATTATTTTCCAACCACCACTCTAAACGATAGCGGATGACAGATTCAAGAAGTTTCCGAACACAATTCTTTTATGTCATCATTATTATAACCCATTTTTTTTTCGTATTTTTGTATAATTTTTTACCGTCATTACGTTGAAGTATAAATTTTCATACGTCTTCATATGAATTCTATCGTACGATGAGTCATTTACGTTACAAGTATAAATTTACTTTTACTATGTTATGCGTCTTCACATGAATTTTGTTGTACGGTGAGTCATAAATGGGCGTTTTAAGTTATTATTAGTTTGTTTTTCAATATTTTCGTAATTGACGCGAAATGTACGTTTTTCTTTCTATACTTTTTTACAGTTGGCACCCTCCCCCGTATAATGATCGGAAATAATGCGGAACATACGCCGTCCATAACGTTATGAAAACTTATAGTCAAGTTCCATAATAGGCAACACTACTGTAGGGGCCGAAACATGGTAAACAAAAAAGATTTACAGAAAATTCAGGCTTTCGAAATGTTGGTGAACTGGCGCCGCGTGCTAAAAATTTCTTAGGTTGATAAAATTCTACAGGAAGAAGTTTTTAACCGAGTACAAGAGGAAAGGTGACTGTTGAAAACGACCAGTAGAAAATCATGCATGGAATGGGTAGGACGCATGTTAAGAAGCGAACATCAAGAGCTCCATTGAACTGAAAAGGTTAACAGCGGAACCGAAAAAATCGATAATTCGGATGATAGGATTGATAATATATATATACCAATATAAAGTAGCTAATATAATATTCGTTTGTACAGAGCGAAAGCTTGTTAATTATGTTGCCGAAATGCGAGATGTAAAATCGTAACAAATACACGAACGTAGTTTCTATTTCCGTCTTATTTCGGTATAATAATCTAATTCCAAATTCGAGAACTATTTGATTAAAAAGGAAAATCATCCCTGAGGGATAATTTAGATTTTCTTAATAATTAACTAATATACCCGAAACGAATAGAACATAATAAACAGGCTTACAACGCTGATCGATCGCGGAATAGATCAAAAACGCAGAATAAAATCTGCCGACGTCAGACGACGTAGTTCCTTCGAAGACGTTCGTTCGAAACACCAAAATATCGTCTCGAGATATTCGAATACGCAATTAATTTTTTGGCTTTGTGTTTTATTTTTTTCTTTAGATTTCCAAAATACGAACGTGAAATAGATTAAAAATTAAATATGCCGCGCCAATTTGGAAAGTCAAATCGCGGCACCTTTTAATAGTTTAATTAACGGTTTCGAAAAATATTTTATACAGCGCGCCCTACATTAAAAACCGGATAATAAAAATTAAGGTTCGTTAAGTAAGTTAAATATATATATTGTATAAATTCTAAGAAACTTTTAACGGTATTTCAAAATCCGATATACCGATAGTAAACCTGCACGTAAAAAAAAATTACAAAGCCGAGAAAGAGAGTTTAATAAATATTTTTAGTCGAAGGACGGAGTTACCGAGAAAGGTAAACCATGATTTCCCCTAAAGGGAGTAAAATATCCAGATTGTGTACGGATAGAAATGATATATATATATATATATATATATATATATATATATATATATATATATATATATATATATATATATATATATGTATATGCGCGTTAACGAAGCCAGTTTGTGGAGTCAACATTTACGTGCAGTTCGATGAGAGAGATGATTCGTGGGAGTTTAAAGTTGAAAAGTCTTCCGCGATTCGTTTAGAAAAAGCGTCGTCGTAATCGTGATGGCTGTAGGCGTAACGCACAGAAAAGACGGTCGAAGCTTTTTAAAAAATCATCGGCGTGACCGCATAGAATAAGAGAAATGCTCGGAATAAAAATAACTAATTCGAAAAAAAAAAAGAAAACAGTATAAATAAAAATAAATAAAAAGAAATAGAAGATAAATCGGAGTAATATTGCCTGGACGATAAATCTAAGCTCGTTCAGTGTTAGCTTAATAGACCCTCGTCTCTATATAAATACAGTCTCGAACGAACGAACAGAAAAACGGTCATTATTATTGGTTAAAATTAGGAGGATTTTTCATGGATATTCGGATAACGGGTGTCATAAAACGTTTGTCGAAACGATTTAGGAAATTGAGTTCGACCGTTTTTCTTTTTCCTGTATCGTAATATATGCCACACTTTTATATATAAATATATCAATATCGCTTATTTTTTATAAAGTCATAGTGACTGGTCAAAATTTTAAATTCTCACTTTTTCTGCTCTCCTCTGAGCACATTTTGTTCACTTATTATATATATATATATATATATATATATATATATATATACAAAGGAGCCCATTGACCAACACCCAACTAAGAAATATGTTTAATAGACGATACTATGTACAATTAAAATGTTGCGGCAGAATAGATAAAATGAATTGTCTACCAGTATTATTAAAATGATAATATATATGTATATAGGTAAGATAGGGTGTTTATTATATAATCGTTTACATTATAAAACTATTAATGTCAAGTACACAAAATTTTAGCTTAGCGATTAATAAAATAAGAAAATTCATATTATATACAATCTTATATTTAAACATTACACGAAAAATTTAAAAATCCTTTAAATAAAGATAAATAAAATATCGCCGAATTATATTTTAGCTATTTACGATGTGCAAGAATACCTTTTTTTTTTTAATGGGGGGTGCCTTTATAGTTTACCCAACGGTGATACTGTGGGGACTATCTACATCTTACTCTAGAAATGTCGCTATACGAGGGAATAATTGTAGATTATCCAGATGGCGAAGGGACGATACATTATACGGAGGTGTAATACTCGAAGAACGTAGCAAAGCAAGGTAAAGCACCGAACGCAACGGCGCCACAGCAGAGCATTAAAAAAAAAGACATGATCGGGGTTACAGACTGCCTGTTCAGACTGGAGGGGACAGAAGGAACTTTATTCTCTAAGCTGCATACAGATTACTTAATACTATAAATTATCGCTAGCTCTGTTCAACGTAGCAATGGGTGAAATACAAAATCAGAATAAGAATATACACATTTATTAAGTTACGCAGATGAGATGTTCTTTTAATTGTAGGAATTGACGAGATTAAGGAAACAGAAGGAATTAATCAGAAAATAAACAACTAACAACATAATCTTAACGAAATGGGGCTCGATTTAAACAAAAACTAATGCGATATTGATTACGAAAAAATTACATAAAGAAAAAATTAAAAAAAAAAATTAAAACATTTATTAAATATAAACAATGAGAAAATAGCATTTAATAAGGAACTTAAATATCTCGGCATAATACCGGATGAAGACTTAAAATTCAGTGCACACGTCAACTACACGTTAAACAAAATTAAAACATATTACTACAAAATTAACGCATTATACAACAACACCTTTGGACTATCCGACAACAAAAGGATAACACTATACAATGCATTATTGCGATCCATTATATATATATACTTCCGAAAAATAACTAAGAAAACGATAAAAAAGACCAGAGAAAAATATTAATTGCCATTATATCAGCATAGAACAGTGTGCTATGGAGCAACCAATATAATAGCAGATGTTATGCCTGTAGATCTTCATTTTAAAAAAACTAATTAAATAAAGGACACCAAAAAAAAAAAAATTAAGTTAAGTAAAGATCTGATAAACAAAAAGATAACGGAAATATACGTAAAGTACATTAATAACTGACAAGATCAAACGGGAAGAAGAACATTCAAATTAATTTTAAATATAAATAACAGACTGATCAATAAAAAATTAAGCCTAACTTCAAATTAATTTTAAATATAAATAACAGACTGATCAATAAAAAATTAAGCCTAACTTCAAATTAATTTTAAATATAAATAACAGACTGATCAATAAAAAATTAAGCCTAACTTCAAATTAATTTTAAATATAAATAACAGACTGATCAATAAAAAATTAAGCCTAACTTCAAATTAATTTTAAATATAAATAACAGACTGATCAATAAAAAATTAAGCCTAACTTCAAATTAATTTTAAATATAAATAACAGACTGATCAATAAAAAATTAAGCCAAACTTCAAATTAATTTTAAATATAAATAACAGACTGATCAATAAAAAATTAAGCCGAACTTCTTTTTTACAGAATTCTTAACTGGCCACTGAAATTTCGGAACATACCTGAAAAAATTTAAAATTGTAAATAACGATATATGTATTCACTGCAGCGAAGATGCAGATGCCCCAGATCACACTGTTTTACACTGTGCTACATTCGATCGCATTAGACAAAAGTACATCAGTAATGATTACAAAAATTGTTTCAGGGGAGTGGAAGAAACTAAGAATGCCATTAAATTTGTGGAGGAGGTTATGATCACTAAACGGAAACGAAATTATCTTATCCAAAAGGAAGCAATAAATCGAAACAATAAACCATTAACATTATTGTTTAGATTATTATTTATATTATTTACAAATGTGAGGACAGGAGAACATAGAGAAGCTAATAATGGCGCAAGGTCTCCAGTCCGTTAAAATTTTTATTTTTTTTGTTATTATATAAATGTAAATTTAAAAAAAATACTACAAATTACTCGATATACAACATTAGAATATACATTAATTTAAAAGCCGGTTCTTCAGACGACGGTGCTTATAACGAATATATCTATTTTGTAGGCTGGCCATAGCGTAGTCTATTATGGCTTGAATTAATTTAATTATCGTAGAATTGTTTTGAAAGTTTTCCAGTGTGAGTAAATAAGTAAGTTAAATTTAATGCGGAATGCATGTCACTAATTTTGGTATATCTGTTGTGAAATTCTGCAACAGTGGTTTTACAATAGCTGCATTTCCTAATAACTGCCGTTGAAAACTAAACTCCAGACAGAGCATGCATAAGTTAACCTAGGGCGAATAATAGTTGTATTATATAATAACTTTCCGGTTGAATATAGGTGAAATTATTCGAATAGGTTTATGTGCATTATATACGACGTGATCGATGTGACTGTTGAAAGCTAAACGGGAATGTGTAATAACACGTAGGTACTTAACTTCTTTAGCCAATTTGAGTTGATTTTCATATCCGGTATAGATGGCGGGTACCTTCTAGTAAGGAGGATGACCTCAGGTTTTCAATGTTTAGCTTTAGCTTCCAACAACTGTAGTACTTACAAATGATGGAAACGGCTTCTTGTAATCTATTAAATATCGTGTCAGTTCTATAGGAGCTGCAGAATAAGACTAAATCATGAGGATAATGAGCAATGTTAACGAATGTAATTTTTGAGTATATCATTTAATCAGTTTAGGAAAAGGTAACCAACACGCTCCCTTGTGGAACTCTAGCATGATTGGTTTTCAAAGCGGAGTTGTAAGAATGATCAGACACGTAAAATATTCTGATCGCAGTATATGTATATATATCAATCACTTATTTTGCGTACACTTTGATAAAATCATAGTGACGTATTAAGCGTTCGAACTTTAAAGTTTTAAATTTTCACTCTTTTCTAAGTCTCTTCCTACCTCTCTCTATATCTTGCTCGGTTGTATATTAATAGATATACGTCTACAAAAGAACCCAGTGATAGATGCAGAAATATATTAAACAAATACAATACGATGTACAAGCAAAATGTTGCGGCAGAATAAATAAAGTCAATTAATTGTCTACCATACCACGTGATAAAAAACTGATAATGATGATGATGATGTGGTACATAATAAATATAAAACTACATCTATGTTCTATTCGGATTATGATCCTATCGAAACATCCTAACTTAACGAATTACCACTATTTATAGGAGAGCTTAGTTTCTAATTTTTCTCGGAATATCTTTTTATTATTATTATTATTATTATTATTATTATTATTATTATTATTATTATTATTATTATTATTATTATTATTATTATTATTATTATTATTATTATTATTATTATTATTATTATTATTATTATTATTATTATTATTATTATTATTATTATTATTATTATTATTATTATTATTATTATTATTATTATTATTATATAAAGTATTGTGACAGCAACTAATGGTTAGAGGGATAGAGGAAAATAAGTATTAAATTAAATGATAGAATTCGGTATCATTCGGGAACAGGATGAGTTTGGATAGCGTAGAAACGTATTTACGCGAAATTCGATGCGTTTTTATACGCGTAGAAGCGATATTTTCTCTGTAAGTAATGTGTATTTCTAAAATTCGAAGTATACCACGTTGAAATTAAACATTTTCACATAGCTATATATTTCTAATCTTCGCGAAAAACGATATTCACATACTGGAGTAGATAGTTAATAAACGATTAAAACCGTACGCTTAAAACTAAAAATTCAAAACTTTAATACCAGATCAAAGTCATCTTAATAAAATTTCATAACGTTATTTATTAAAAAGAAAAAATTAAGGGTCCGCCCATTTTTGAAATTAAAATAGAAAAACTGTTCATAATTTTTAAATATATTTCCGACTGGACGTATAATATTATATATTATATATACAATATTATTTTACGAGCAAAGCTATTGCGACGGAATTTCAAACTTGTCTAGTATTTAAAGAACTGAAATTGAAAAATTTCAATTTGCGTAACTAATTAAGTAAGCGAGTTTACTGGCTTCAAACAATTTTTTATAAGTTTTCAGCCGTCTACGAGTTAGTTTATTTATATATCCGCTCATCAGAGAGTTTATAACAATCTTGAAATGTGGGCGTAACGACGAATGTTAATAGTACCCTGGACAACCGAAACGAACGAATTAAACAGATTTCAAATTACGAAAAGATTGTGGAATTCGGGTCTTAGTGCGGTTAATTATCTAAGGAAAGATGATCACCCCCTTCGTGGATGTGTATAAATCGTGCGAACCGATGTCGTATCAAAAGCCGCAGGTAGGTAGTTACAATGATGCGCGTGAGAATCCGACGACTAAAATTGGTGACGGACATCGGTGCAATGAACAAAAATATTAATCGTAGTCACGACGTCCCTTAATTACGACTAATGAATTTAGAAGATGGCTAAAACAACTTCCTACGGATAATTAAAGTACGTTCTTACGCCTATATATATATAATGCACGTTACGATTAATTACATAGATGTTATTCCGTCCGGAGGTACGAATAAAGACCAATTCGAAGGAAGTCAATTCACGGAAGAATAATTAGACAAAGAAAATCGACTAGTCACACCGTGCTTAATGTGAACTAGTGTGAAATATAGTTTTCTTCTTTGTCTTATCGTGTAGTGTGGCGTACTTGCGATTTGAATAAAAGTTAACAAATATTAAACGGTTATAAATCTTATTTTAAAATTTTCAGTCATCTCGAATCATCAATTCGGCCCACCCCGCATTGGACACTCGACTGTACACCAGGTTCATCGAGTTGTAAGCCAAACTGAACAGTGTCTTGAAAAAAAAAAGTTTGCTCCGCCGTACGTCTCGATGTGAAACAAGCCTTTGATAGAGTTTGGCATCCAGGCCTTCTCTATAAATGCGCAAACAAATCTTGCCACCGGAATATTATAATATTTTGAAATAATACTTGGAGGATCGATATTTTCAAGTAATAATTAATAATTGTCAATCATCTCCCCATAGGATTCAAGCTGGAGTACCTCAGGACAGTGTCCTAGGGGCCACTCTTATACTCGGTCTTTACGAGAGATATTCCAGAAAATACATCTATAGCAACCTTCGCTGATGATACGGTAATACTATCTTCACATGACTGCCCTAGTGCGTCCACTCGGCATCTTCAGGTTGCGCTAGACCAGATCGTTGAATGGTTCAGCATTTGAAAAATAGCAATTAACGAAGCTAAAACATTTATTATTTACTAAAAGAAAAATTGAACGCAAAAAATATCAAGTTTCATTAAGTGGAACAACAATACTTCAAGACTCTTCCGTTAGATACCTAGGAATCCATCTTGATCAGTCTTTAACATGGTCATCACATATAACGGCAAAAAGGACTGAATTAAATACCAAAACAGCAAAATTAAAGTGGTTGTTAGAACCCAGATCGCAACTAGATATTAAAAATAAACTATTATTGTACAATACCAATCTGGCTATATGGCTGCGAACTATGGGGATGTTCCTCTAAGAGCAACTTAAAATACAGCGGTACCAGAATAAAATACTACGAAGGATAGCTGGCGCTCCATGGTATGTCACTAAGTACACATTGCATAAAGATCTTCAGATACAATATGTCAAACAAGTAATCCAATGAGCTGCTCGCGATTACGTAGCGAGATTGGAAACTCACGAAAATCCGCAGGCAATAAATTTGCAAGTTCAATCGGCGAGCTGAATAGAAAACGTATTACCGACTTCAGATAATGCTTTCGGGCTGCCATCATTCATAACTTGGGAGTTCTGTCGCTGGACCGACTCCTTCTAAAAAAATGTTAATTTTTTTCACATTCATTACATCCGATAGATGACGGGTCAGACACGTCAGTTCTAGATTGGAAGAAGATAAAAAAAATAATCTTCATACGGAATCGTTTCATGTATCGGTGGAATGTAGTGTTTTATTTTATTATTGAATATAAACGACGCAAAACTAGTTAAACATTTAATACGTTACAAGATGCACGAAGCTTCTACGCTATTTTCGAGTGAAGAAAAATAAAATTAAACGTATAAAAATTCAACTCCGTGCCTCGGAGCGCAGGGAACAAGTGAAACTTTAAAAGAGGTTTTCCCAAAAAGTCGATTATTTAATAAACTCACGATTTCGTACAAATTTCCAAAAAGAAAAGGAACATGCTTAACTTGACGTGGCGATGACTCAAACGTTTTCGTTCTCAAATCTACGTCGTACGTAGATCCTATGTGCAGCGAATATTTGAACGAAATAACGGATAGCCGTACGCGCATGCGTATGAAAAAGAATAAATTTCTGTACGCGTTTGTACGCATGTAAATTGAATATTTTTACGGGTTAACTGCCCGTATGCAACGCGCCAATAGACGTTTCGTTTCAAAATAATTGAAATCAAAATAAAAACAGTATAAAAAATCAATATCGATCAATTACGAGAGCAGACATTATAATACACATTTAACCGAAGAGTTTATTCACACTGCCGAATAGAGATGAATGACGTTGGAACAATTGAAAAAGAACGATTACAAGCAAAATTCTGGGCCCAAGAAAAGAATGTTCCGAAATAGGCCCGTTAAAGAACTATATGAGAAAGTAAAAGAGTTATCTGACGTTATAAAAATATTGTCATTTTACGCGAGTATTATCCAACGAAACTAATAATTACAGAAAAAAAAACACAACGAACTTTGACAACATTTTGATAAGTTGAAAACCAGCTCGAGTGTTATTGAAAACGAAAAAGGATCTCGATTAAATGCAAATGTTGATAACGGGGGATATAAAAAAAATTCTATGCATTCCAAAAGTAATAGAACCGGATGATAAGTATGGAAAAAATACTGACTGGGAAGAAAGGAAAACAAAAAGTTGGTAGTTTTCACGCGGTTCATAAATGACCAACTTCAAAAAAATAGTATATAAGAAAATGCTTGAAAATGACTTAATAGCCGAAAAGGTTTGTCGTATTTTCTAAAATGTTGTGAAAATGAGTTAATAGCAGAAAAGGTTTGTCGTCTTTTATAAAATGTTGTGATTTTAATAACAAACGTATATTTACAAAGTAAAACATAATAAATAATAAACCAAACGAAGTATAACACAATCACTAAAATTTTTTAATCGCGAAGCTTTTCGACAGTTACGTCATATTCAAGCACGCACCGAAATTATTACATCTTTTTTGCTTGAAAATGACGTAACTGTCGAAAAGCTTCGCGATTAAAAACTTTTAGTGATTGTGTTATATTTTGTTCGGTTTATTTTAATAAAATCACTACTCTCCAATATATTCAACATTTAAAACATAATAAACTAAGAAAGTAAATAATTGGAGTAACGGTATTCACCTCCACTATGACAGTAATGTGTGATATACACATACAAATAAAACTATATTATTAAAAAGAATACCAAAAAGTAATGGAATTATGGTAAAAAATCTGAAAAAAAAAAGTGAATTAAAAAATATTATATATAAATTTTGAATTAAAGGTGTTATAAAATGATTATGAAACAACGATGTAATGCATTAAAATAAGATGAAAATAAGATTAAATATTACGCCGAATGAATCGCAACAAATAATGATTTAGTATGCGATATTGTGATTTAACTATTTCGTAATTGTTTATAAATATCGAAGAAGATGACTTCGGACACTCGGTTTTATCCTAACTTATTTTAGACTCGCGTATTAAACGTACGAAGACTAATCAGTAGTAACTATGACGTATTTTGCACGGTTTAGTAATTTGACTTTCAGCTGAAATATTCAACTGGGCGTAATAGTAAGGTCTTCGATTATTTCTCACTTATTGTTCTAAATACCGTATCATCTACGTAGCGCAGATTGTAAATTTTTCAACCACCTATTGTTCTTCCGGCATTGCAATTTTCTGTTGATTAATTCACTATATCACTATATATATATATATATATATATATATATATATATATATATATATATATATATATATATATTATAGAGCATAGATGACCATATGCAGCCTTGTCTAACTCCTTTTTTCGTTTGAAAACTTTCGAGGATACGGACCTGTCTTTTTCATATTCCTTTCGCACAATTTTTTTGTTTTATTATTATAAGGTGTTTAGATATTCCGAATTATATATATTCCCAATGTACATTACACAGATATTAAAAGTATTTACAACTAATTTATTATAATATCGATAGAAACATAGTTATCAATGGATCTCGTTTTCGATTCGAGTATCGATATACCGGTGTAAATTGTTTTTTTCTTTTTAACACGATTAATCTTAAAATATGTTATTAGTTTTAAAACTATTTTTCCATTTTAATTATTTAGTATCAGACAAGTTTGAAAATTCGTCTCAATAACTTTGTCCATAAATAATTATATATATATATTTGGAAAAGTTTGGAATGTATTGCAACATTAATTGTTCAGACCATGGTCTCTGAGCATGAAAAAGTGGATGCCTTATTAGATTATTTTTCCCTTCTAAAGATGATTCTCCTTTGGTGGTGCTTCCTGTTGCCGGCTGCAGTTCTCCTGTAGTAGGTTCTGATAATATCTCAAAAATTGTAAAAAATTTGCGTAATAGGAAAGCACCTGCTGATGACAGGGTTAGTAACATTTTGGTTAAAAAAATTCATTCAATTTTTCCTTCATTGTTGCCAACTTTATTTCAAAAATGTTTAGATTTTGGTCTTTTCCCGGATTGTTGGAAGTCAGCATGTTTGAAGCTGCTTGCTAAGCCGGGCAAAGATCCTACAGAGTTGTCAGCCTATAGACCTATCTCCTTGCTTAATTGCATGGGGAAGGTCTATGAAAAAGTCATTAATGGGATTTTACTGCAGGAAATTGCTGTTAGAAGCACATTGCACCACCGCCAATTTGGTTTTCGTTCAGGTTTATCAGCTGAACATGCAATTTATACAGTAGTTTCAACGGTGGAGCAGTACATTTCTGATGGCTCC
This sequence comes from Coronaproctus castanopsis, assembly GCA_032883995.1. NCBI lineage: Eukaryota > Metazoa > Arthropoda > Insecta > Hemiptera > Monophlebidae > Coronaproctus > Coronaproctus castanopsis. The sequence goes on along the minus strand of CM065052.1, from coordinate 188,256,515 downwards.
TCTGCTGTTGTTATTTCTTATGATGTAAAAGGAGCTTTCGACAATTGTTGTTGGTCTGCAATTCGATATACTTAAAAATAATAGTATTGTTCTTTTTATTTTAAATGTTATTATAGATTATTTTAATTGCGGATTGGGGAACCACAAAAAAAAAATTGTGTATCTACACGTACGTACATATATACATGTGTGTACTCGTTTTATATATATATCATCATCAATGTATCAGCTCGCAGGCATCAATCGCTTCCATTCAGGCCTGTCGTAAGTTTTATTCTTTAATTATATTTTGATTTCAGCATAATACATGGCCTAACCGCTTAAATCGCATCTTGCGGATATTTTCTAATATACTTTTTTCTCATTTAATCTTCCCAGTATTTCTCTACACAACTAATTTTCTGTAGACAGACGCTGCCAACGCCACATTTTGAAAGCTTCTAATTTGTCTCCATCTCTTTGCTTCATTGTCCATGTTTCCGCACCATACAGTGCCGCTGACTATAGCAAAGTAATTAATTTTCTTTTGTTAATGGACGTTGTTTTCTATAGGTGCGTATTTAACTCGTTGAAAGCTTTTGTTCCCATTGCTACGCGATTGTTAATATCTTCACTACAAGCCATATTATGAATTATGGTATGTCCTAAATATTTGAATGTTTTTACCGGTTCTATTAATTCTTTTTCCAATTTTATCCTTATTTGCGTACAAACTTTGCCAATTACCATGGCTTTTGTCTTCCTTAGTATTAATCTTCATTCCACACTTTCTTGTTTTGGGACTATAATATATACACGTAGACGCAAATTAAACGGAATGAAAAGAGAAAAAATATTTCATCCTCCTCGCTAATAGCTCTTTAAAATATAAAATGAAAAAGAGCCCTTCAATTTTGATTATCGATAAACTTTTAATTCTAACACGCTCGGCTGATACCGAAGTGGATTTTAAGGAGATCCGAGCACGCGACTGATAAAAAAAGAGATTACCAGACGCAACTGTATCATCTTCCGAGTATCGAACATCTACTTAATTATCATCTACGCACACGCATAAATGCACGCACAACACAAAACACACATACATACAAGTCAGTCTTTATTTTTAGATGTAGCCCTATAATTAAATTATTTCTCTTCGATAAGCGACATTATATCACCGATGCTAACTCGGTTAGAAAATACGAACAACACGAAATTCAGCGTACGTCCTTTACGAGAAGAGACTTTTTCGAATAGTTAAAAGGCCAATCATCGTCAGGAGTACGCAATGGGTACTTAACTGGGTAGGAACGCGTGCAACGAAGTAGAACGCACGCTCCTCTTACACTTGTATATATTATATATATATATATATATATATATATATATATACATATATATATATATACTATGTTATAATAATAATAACAACAATGTTATTAGTTAAAAAAGTAATACAATAATAATAATAACCATCATTGTTGAGGTAAAAGATTGGTTTCCCGCAAATGCCTACATATTCATTTTCTCTTTTCTCTCTCTCTCTCTCTCTCTCTCTCTCTCTCTCTCTCTATATATATATATATATATATATATATATATATATATATATATATATATATACAAACACTTATTGCAGAATGTTTTTTGTCTCCAATACTATTTAATTTGTATTCGGAAAACATTTTTGAAAGTTCGTTAGATAAAATAGAAAAGGGAATAAATGTGAACCAGTCAACTGATAAATAACATAAGATATGCCGAAGACGCAGTTATTTTTGTCGATAATGTGCGGCATCAACAACACACGTTGAAAAAAGTAGATCAAACGAGTCGAGAAATAAAACTTTCGATAAATATACACAGAAACTAAATTCATGGTTATTAGCAAACCACATCGTCAGATGTACATCTAAGTATCGTAGGTGAAGACAGTGGGAATGTAAGGAAATTAAATATTTCGGACATTGGCTAATAAAAGACCCGAATCCTGAACATAAAATTAAAATTAGAACAAAAATAACAGGGGGAGGAACATTTCCAAAAAATGAAACAATTATTTTGCAAGAGAGAAATTACAGTAAAAACAAAATGACGATCTATAAAATGCTACGTTCCGTCGGTATTGTTTTATAGAGTAGAGAGTTAGACGCTCAAAGCGTCGTCTATAAAGAAAACAAATGTGGCTTTATCGCCGGATTCTTAAAGTACCTTATAGATAAGATATCTAATGAAGTCGTTCTACATCAAATGAAGATAACGCGCGAAATTATGACATCAATAACAACACCCAAAGTAGCCTAGTTTGAATATATATAATTCGAAACAGTAAATATGCCATACTTCAGACCGTGATATAAGAACGAATAGATACGGTTGTCAAGAATGCAGATGAACGTCGTGGATGAAAAATCTTAAAAATTGGTTCGAAATGTCCAATACAGCCATACTAGTTCATAAGATAAACAAAGGGCATGCACAAGAAGGAGAATATATATATATATATATGTATATGTTCTATGGAATGAAAATAAAAAGATGATTCACTATTGTAAATGATTATATTTGTGAAATTTACTCTAATTATGATGTAGATTTCGTGTTGTCCTTAGAAATCAAGTATCAGAGTAGTTGTCAAACTTTTGCGCGTGGTTAATGGTAAACCGTTTAATGACATTACATATTTACGGTATATGTGTTATTCAAATGTTGGGGTTTGATCCGGTAGAAGTTTATTAGCGTCAAAATGATTTCATTTCAAGCAGTTTGTACAGTTCATATATTCATGGTACAGGTTTTTCTTTCATTCTCTCTGCGGTGAATAAATAATTTAATATTTATTTTATAATCCCGCTAATTTTTAAATTTAATTGCTTAACACTTTATCGATATTAAGCTACGATAGTTATACGTCGTTTTATGCGCGAAATAAATAAATGCTTTTTCTTCTGTTTTATATTTTTGATAAAATTATTCTTTTTCTTAATCGGTTACATACAGTAACTGTGCCATTTTGCGTCATGCTTCTCTGTCGTGTGCCCATCGCACGCACTGATGTAGTGTTAATCCGCTCAAGTTTCTTATTATATCTGTCCACCTCTGCGGTGGTCAGCCCTTCGGATATGGCCAAAATATTTTACTCTAATAATAGCCATATTAGCTAACCGCTGTGTTAGGTTCAGTTCTTGTGCTATGGAAGCATTTGTTTGTTTTGCTGTCCATGGTATACGGAAAAGTTTCCTCCAGCACTACATTTCGAAACTGTTAAGTCGGACTAGGCTATTTTTTTTTTTAACGTCCATGTTTCCGCTCCATATAGTACTATCGAAAATATAAGCGTTTTTACTAATTTTACTTTAACATTCTTATTAATGGAGCCATGCTTCCATATCTTGCTTAGTTTCACCATAGCACAGCGACCCATTTCAATGCGATTATTTCTTTTTCTACGTTCGCTATTGATTAATGACCCTAGGTATACAAAGTCTTTTACTATTTCAAATGTTGCAAAAGTTTTGTCATTAAATTTTACGCGTCTTCCTCTGTGTATGATGATTACTTTTGTTCTGGACTTATTTATTTCAAGTCCATATTCTCGACTAATGCGGTCGACCTTTTTTAAAAGTATTTTCATTTCGCCAAGGTCAGATGTAAGAAGTGTTGTATCGTCCGCATATCGTAATTTGAATATCTTTCGTCCGCCTGTAGTTACTCCATTCCATTTATGCATTACCATTCTCATAATGTATTCTCCATAAACGTTGAATAGAACGTACGATAGAATATGTCCTTCCTTCACACCTTTCTTAATATAGAATTCAGCAGATTGTATTGTTTTGTCCATTCGAATTACATTGTTATTGTTTCTATATAGATTCTTTATCATTAGCACAATATGTTCCGGGATACCCATCTTAGTCAATACTGGTTTACTCCGTATTACATTATCGAATGCTTTTTATCTATAAAACATAGAACTGCTAGCATATTATACTCTCGGCATTTTTCTATTATTTGTCTTAAGTTTAGTATCTTCTCACGCGTTCCGCATTTCATGAAACCAGTTTGTTCTTCAGGAATCTGCATCTTTGTTAACCCTTCTATCCGTTTGTATATTATGCGAAGCATTATCTTGCTCACATGTAAATAGTTCTATAGTTTCCGCATTTGATACTTTTCACTTTTTTATGCATATGTACACTGATCTACATCGTTCTCTTGGCCATACACCAGAGTTCCATACAGAATTACATAATAAATGTAATTCGTCGACTCTAGTGTCTGCCATTATTTTTAATATCTCTGCACGTATTTCATCGGTTCCAACTGCTTTATTATTTTTTAACAATTTTAAAGCATCTGATATTTCCTTTCGTAATATATCAGGTTCTTCTGGATGTATAGCATTATCTTCATTGTCTTCTGCCGTATTGACACAATGATATAGATTTTGGCAGTATTCCATACTTCGGCTATTTCTGTAAAGTTTGTTTTTACACAATCGTCTTTATCCTCTATTTTTTTGACCTTCAAGTCTCTTGTTAAAATTGTAATTTTTCCAAATAGGTATTTCATTATGATCGGTGTGTTTCTGTATTTCATGGCAGATTGAGCTGATAAAGTTGTTCTTGTTTCGTTTGCAACTTCTTTTAATTTTTTTTTTTTAATCATCTATAGTTGTTCCTCTGTTTTTAGTGTTCCTGTTTTTAATGCTCGTCGTTCATCAATGAGTTTCATAGTTTCCGTTGAAATTTCGGCGTTTCGTTTGTATTGAGTTTGCAGTTTTTCAGATGCACTCTTTATGGTGGTTTTTAACCAGTTCCAATGTTGATCGACTGAATGTAGATCGTTTGTTTTCCCACGTTTTACCATGTTGTCAACGATGTTTGTAAATTTGATAAAATTATATAAGAAGGAAATTTTGAAAATGCGAAATTACATTATTATTAAATCAAATACGGCTAGAGAAAGGAAGTTTATATTAACGAATAGAGATCGGATTGAATAATTAAATCGATAAACGCAGAAAGGTTGTCTTCAGGGACGAGAGGAATAGATAGGTCGAGAGATTATTTTTGGCAGTACGAAATTTAATACGGATATGGAGAATAGTGATCATGACATCATAGATGGCACAAAGTTCAAGTATCTGCGCAATATGTGACGACCCAATCGGAGAAATTAAAGTCGGTTCGAATATTTTCATTTAATTTTCTTAATCGTTGACGATGGCGCAAACATAGTGAATCTACTAAATTCCTTCTTATCTCGATTTGAAGGATTAGTCAACTAATAGCGCAAAATAACGCAATAGTCAATATGTTGACACAGGTCATTACTAAATTAGTCAAATGAGTCAAACAATGTTACGTGTAGCTTAACGGTTTATTAAACCATGTACAAGAAATCATATATTTCCTAAAAGAAGAAAATATTGACGTATTACTTATCTCAGAAACCCACTTTACCAATAGAAGTTTTGTACACATTCCAGGATATAAATGCTATCACACAATGCACCCGTGTGGTAAAGCTCAGGGTGGATCTTCTGTAATTATAAACATTATATAAATGATAATTACGAAACAACTGAAATTCAAGCTACAGTTGTTACTATCGAACAAATGACAGGCATTCTTACTTTAGCTGCAATATATTGTCCCCAAAGACCAGTAATAGGAATTGATTAATTCAAAAAGTTTCTTATGAAACTCGGTATGAAATATATTGTAGGAGGAGATTTTAACGCTAAAAATATATACTATGGATCCAGACTGACAACTACCAGAGGTAGAAACTTGTACAGAGCAGTTCAAGAACAGAAGTGTGTCTTCATGTCAACAGGTGAACCAACTTACTGGCCATCAGATATCAACCGTACACCAGATTTACTAGACCTGTTCATTGTTAAAGGTATATCAACCAATTGCATTAGAGTTCGTTCAAGTTTTGATAACATTTTTAGCGATCATACATCAATAATAGCTACAATATTTACTAAAATAACACTGAAAGAACAACAGAAAATATTGCACAATAGAACTACAGACCGGGACTGGTACAGAACTCTTCTCGAGGAAACATAAATTTATCAATTCCATTAAAAACAGAGCAACAAATTGAAAAAAGTGTTCGTACTTTTAATGAGCAGATGCAGGTGGCAGTATGGAACTCGACCACACCAGAAAAAGAATATGTACTCCAAAATGACTGTCCAAAACATATAATGGAAGTAATACTTGAAAAAAGACGTTTACGCAGATCATGGCAAAAATGTAGACTACCCTCAATTAAAAGCCAGCTAAATATGGTAACAAAAAAAACTAAAAACATTATTAAATAATTTAAAGAATGAACGCTTTAAATCATACGTTGTCCCCCACGCAAGAAAAAGAATACAATCTGTGGAAAGCCGATAAACGAATAAAGAGACCAATAATATGTAATCCTCCATTAAGACAAAATTAAAGCAGTCTTTAATAGTCTGGAACATGCTAATATTTTTGTTGAACAGGTCAACAAAGAAAATGATATATCAGCTTTTATTCCAAATTCTCTTTTGTATAGATTTGGCGTGATTAGAGGTATTCCCACTAATATTTCAGACACAGAAATTTTTGAAAATATAGAAAGCTCTGTCCAAGTTGTAAGTATCAGACGTATCCACCGTCGCGCGGAAGGTTCGTTAATCCCAACGCAGACGGTTGAAATTAAATTCCTTGGTAACTCTCTACCAGAGTATGTCGCACTATATCGGTTGCGCTTAAAGGTAGATCCAAGTATTCGGCCGCCAAGACAGTGTGCGAATTGCTTGCGGTTCTCACACACTGCACAACAATGTCGATCCAAACCTAGGTGTTCATTTTGCCATGAGAGCCATTTATCCTCCAGTTGCTCAAATACAAATACTTCTGCCCCTTCATGCATTAACTGTATGGGAGCTCATATGGCCACTGACAAATCTTGTCCTATATATAAAGAACGTTTTCAAATCCAACAAATTATGTCTTATGATAACATTTCATTATCGGAAGCAATCCGTAAGAATAAATCAGGACACATTAGTGAGGCTTTCTCCTTTTCAGACATAGCAAAACGCCCATCTTCTTCTAATCAACGACATGCTCCAATACCTTCCACCCCCAATATTGACACTCGTCAAGTACGTTATTCTTCCCCTCAGTCATACTTTTTTCGTAAATCTCTTCAAAATCATACAGGTCCTTCACAGCCTGTGACACCCTCCTATCCAAATTATAAACACTTACTTTCATTTCCTTCTGGTAGAACATCGTCATCGCCATCCCTAACAGTTACTACCCAAAATAATGTTACTGGTGGTCCACCCTCTGATGATACAAAGTCACCCCCCATTAAAAAAGCTTCTATTTCATCTACTCCTCAATCCTCATCTTCTGCTAATCATAAATCTCAATCTAAAGCAAAAGAATCTAACAAATTCGTTTTTCCAAATTCTTCTAATAACACTCGTTCAGATACACGTAAAACTAAATTACCAAATAATATCAAATAACTCACCCACATAATTGACAATGTATTCAACCCTACGTATTTTACAATGGAACTGTCGCAGTATCTCAATAAATAAACCTAACCTTCAATCTTTTCTAGCAACTAATACTTTTGACATTATTTTACTTTCCGAGACATGGCTGAATCCAGATTCTAAATTTTCCTTTAACGGTTATTTCTGTATTCGAGACGATAGATCTGATGGTTATGGAGGAGCGGCTATTTTAATACGTAGTATCATCCCTCATTACCGTCATGATATTCGATCAATTTTAAATGGTAGTCACTGTAATGGTGTCTGCGCTTCTATCAAATACGACACTAAAGAATTATTTATACTTTCATTTTACTGCCCACCTTCCTCTTTTTTTAATACAAACTTATTTATGTCATTTATCAACAACATCTCATCCGATGCTTACATTTTTTGTGGTGGGGATTTTAATGCATTGCATTCTTCTTGGGGTTGTAATAGGTGCAACCTCTCTGCCCAAAATATTATAAACATTATTAATCATTCTAATTTAGTACTATTAAACGATGGAAGTCATACCACAGTTCCTTCGCTAAATAGATCAGCAAACGCTTTGGATCTAACACTTGTCTCCAGTAATTTATCATTGAATAGTACCTGGAGCGTTATTAATAATCCTCTGGGTAGTAACCATTTACCAATTGACACCTCAATTATTTTCCAGCATACTAGGATGGTGAATAATAAAAATTCATTCTTCCCTTCTTGGAATTTCCCTCACAAAAATACTGTAGATTTCACAAATTTCCTAGATTCATTATGCATTCCATTACTAGATAATTCGTGCTTTAATACCACTGTATACGATCAATTTGTCAAACATTTACATACTGCTTTAGATTCTTATACCACTCGGAGGTCGGCTAGAGTGAACAAATTTCGTAAACCTATTTGGTGGGATCCTTCGTGCACACCATTGTTACAAAAACAAAGTGCATATTTTAAACGTTTCCGTAGAAGCAAACTAATTTCAGATTACTTTGCTTATAAGAATCAGGAAGCCATTACGAGACGGTTCCTTTTATCTAAAAAAAGGGAATCTTGGAAGCAATTTGTAAGTTCGATTAATCGTAACACTTCTGTATCTTATGTTTGGAATAAGGCAAAATCATTTGCTGAACACCTCTCCACAAATAACACATGCAAATCATACAATTTTGACTGGTATGAAGAATTTGTCAATACAGTAGCCCCGAGTTATGTTCCAAACTTGCACGAACTTTCTCCTTCTTATTCACCCAGTCATAATAATACTCAAACTATACTATCTGATGCAATTACTTTACCCGAACTTATGAGTTCACTTTCCTTTAATAAAAAATCCTCTCCTGGTTGTGACGGAATCACATATACTATACTCAACCATCTCCCCTCTTCTGCAACTACAATTTTGTTAAACTGTTTTAATAATTTCTTCCAGACTGCAAACTTTCCAGATGAATGGACCAAGTTCCTTATAATTCCTATTAAAAAATCTCATTCAATATCTTCAGAATCACCTTCTTACCGCCCAATTTCTCTTGCCTCGTGTTTACGTAAAACCTTTGAAAGGATACTTAAAAATAGATTAGTATGGTGGCTTGAAAACCGCAATCTATTTCCATTAGGAATATTTGGCTTCCGAAACAACCTAAGTTCATTAAACTGTATAGCTCATTTATTATCAGACATTTATAAATCCTTTTTATCAAAAAAATATTTAATCTCGTGTTTCTTAGATATTAATAAGGCCTTTGATTCCATTTCTATTCCCATCTTACATAACAGATTAACAGATTTGGGAATTCCTTTGGGTTTCGCCAATGTTTGCTGCAGGTTGTTTACAAATCGTACACTACTTTTCGTGCATCCTTCCTCTGAACCTATAGTTCGACATGCATATGTTGGACTTCCACAAGGTTCTATACTCAGTCCAGTTCTTTTTAATATATACATTCTTCCGTTATTTCAACTTCAACGAGCATCAAATCTTCATATCTTATCGTACGCTGATGACTTCGTCATATACTGTGATCACCACTGCCATGCTGAGGGTGTCAGTTTACTGAACAATTTTTTATATTGTTTTTCTATGGCTCTAGCTGATTTGGGACTTTCTCTCGCGCTTAATAAATGCTCCTCTGTAGTTTTTTCTTATAAACAACCAAGCCCCGCTATTACAGGATTATCTCACGCTAGCCATACTATTCCTTTCTGTACTTCGCATCGGTATTTAGGTATAATTTTGGATAGAACGCTTAACTGGAATTTACATATACAATATACTTACGCAAAAGCTTTTAAACGCATAGGTCTTATTAAGTCGCTTAGTCATACTATTTGGGGAGGAGATCCATTAACGTTAATTTTACTTTATAAATCCTTTATTCGTTCGGTGTTTGAGTATGGTAGTTTCTTTTATGGTAATGCTTCGTCAAATTCTTTGGATCCTCTAAATAAATTGCAAAATTCTTGCCTCCGTTACTGTTTGGGAGCATTTCTCACTACTCCAATTGCTGCTTTAGAGGTGGAATCTAATACCCCTCCTCTTCACATCCGCAGAAACCTCTTAGCAGACCAGTTTGTTGTAAAAAGTTTCACAACTACATATCAGTCAGCATATAATAACTTCTTATTTATTTATAACAAATGGAGGTTCTCACCATATAAACTTCCTATTCTCTGTAAATCTTCTAAACGATTCTCCAATTATCGCAACTTAATTATTCCTTTGTCACCCTCTCCTTATTTTTCCGATCCATTCTCTATTAATAATATAAAATTAGAAATAAATTTAGAAACCTTTCATAGGTCTAAATATCCTCCTACTGGTTTTAATACTTCTATTTTAAATAATTTACTGACAACTCACTGGACGGGCTTCCTTCCGATTTATACAGATGGTTCCAAGGCTAATAATAAAGTTGGTGCAGCATTCGTAGTTCCTTCTTTAAACATTATTAAGAAATTCGTTTTATTACGTTTTTCTTCGATTTTTACAGCTGAAGCTATGGCAATATACCAAGCGTTAAGATACGTTTATCAACAACGTCCAGCTTCATCAGTTCTTATTCTTACCGATTCGAAAACCTGTTTAACCGCTCTAAAATCTCTCTCATTTAATCCCCGTGCATCGCCTTATTTATATAAAATCCGAATTTTGGTTTCCTCACTGTTAGAATCTGGTATTTCTGTTAGGTTCTCCTGGATTCCTGGACATTCTGGCATATTTGGCAATACTGTTGCTGATGCGGAAGCCAAGTCCGCTTCGAATAGCGGTGTGCTTATTCCTTATACACCTTTAACAGATCTTTTGTGTCTCATTAAATTTGCTCATAAAGAATATTGGAATAATATTTGGTCCAATCCTTATCTAGCTCCATATTACAGATCGATTCAACCTCTAATACCCATAAAATCATGGTTTACTGATATAAAAGTACCAAGTAACATACTTCGATGTTTCATTACTACTTTATGTAGATTACGTTTTGGAAAAAATCGTCTTCCATCGTCCCTATACCGATGCAATCTTATAAATTCTCCTTTTTGCCCTCATCCTTCCGATGACAACAAAATAGCAGATGCGGATCATGTATTTTTTGAATGTTCTTACTACAGTTCTCAACAATCTTTATTATATAATCAAATTATATCTCTCCAAGTACCATTGCCAATAAATATGTCTTACTTACTTACTATTAATCGCATTCATGTATATTTAGCTATTTATAATTATATTACATCAACTAATATTAATGTTTAACATATCCATTTTAATAATTTTATATCAATCTGGGTGAAAAATCCTGTGCCCATTATAAAAAAAAAAAAAAAAAAAAAAAAAAAAAAAAAGACAAAACGATGGGACATGGGCAAGAAGTGGCAAACAAAAAGCCAATGCATTTGCAAAATATCTAAGCGATACATTCAAACCAAATATAACAACAGTATCCAATGATTTAGAACATAGTAGCAAGCAGAGCTTACACCCAAATGGTATAAAAATGTTCTCTCCAGTCCAGCAGAGGTTAAAAAACACGCGAAACTTCTAAATATTAGAAAATCTCCCGGGTTTGATATGATAACAGCAAAAATGTTAAAAGAACTACCTAGGAGAGGAATTATGATGATTACATATATATTTAATGCTGTACTGCGAACATCGTACTTCCCAAACCAGTGGAAACTATCGCAAATATTAATGATTCTAAAACCGGGCAAAGATGGTACAAACCTAGGATCATACAGGCCGATCTCGCTACTACCTATGATATCCAAATTATTTGAAAAGTTAATTATTGTACGACTAAATGAAATAGTTAACTATCAGTCGGCTATCCCTCAGCATCAATTTGGTTTCAGGAACAGGCACTCTACTGAGCAGCAAATACACAGAGTAGTAAAAATTATTGAAGACGAGCTGGAGGCTAAAAAATACAATGAAGCAGTATTCATTGATATTACTAAGGCATTTGATAAAATTTGGCACGTTGGTCTACTACATAAAATCAAGCCAATGTTACCTATACAATACTACTTACTAGTTAAATCATACCTGAGTAATAGACTATTTCAGGTCAAGTACGATTCCGATCGATCCGAAGTATGTCCTATTACGGCTGGCGTTCCACAAGGAAGCGTTTTAGGACCTCTACTGTATACATTATACACAGCAGATCTGCCGACAGATTGCAGATGTTACCTTACTGATTGCATCGGATTCAAATCCTGAAGTTGCTGTCACCGCTCTACAAAACAGCCTAGACAAACTGTATCAGTGGACCGAAAAGTGGAAACTGCATATAAATCCGGAAAAATCCACACATGTATCATTCACTAATAAAAAAGATCACGATAAAAAAGTCTCAATAGGAAATAGCGCGATTCAAAAAAAAAATGAAGTTAAGTACCTAGGGATACACCTAGACAAAAAGCTAACGTGGAGTCATATATACAGAAAAAAAGGAAAAGAATTGGACCTAAAACTAAAAAAGTTATACTGGCTCATAGGCTACAACTCCGAATTGTCCCTGCAAAATCGGTTACTAGTATACAAAGTTGTATTAAAACCAGTCTGTAGCTATAGCGCACAAATTTGAGGGTGTGCAAAGAAATCGAATAAATTGGAGATACAGCGCTTCCAGAACAAGGCGTTACGATTGGTTTATCGAATGCCTTGGTACGTGTCCAGCGAAATTATACATCGAGATTTAAACGTAGATACCGTTGAAGAAACTATCCGCAAACAAGCTCGGAAGCATTTTAACCGGCTACGTATTCACCTAAATCAGTTAGCAGCATCACTCGTCCACACGGATGCGACATCTACGCGGCTGAAGAGGACAAAGATAAATAATCTAGTATCATAATTTTAGTTTGTAGGTTAAGCATCGTTGGATGCACCTACCACTCGAGATTGTTAATAGATATAGTTTATTGGATAGCCTCATAAATTAGCATTTAACATGATAAAAAAAAAAATTCTTAATTGAAGAATAATTTAATCGACACTTTAAATTTCATCGTACATTAAAATATGCCTACATATCAAAACGGAATAAAATTCTAAATACTTTCTATTCGGATCATCATCGTGTAAAAAAAAAAAAAAAAAAACAGAAAATTTGTTAGCGTTCGATTATAAAGTAAGACGTGAAAATAACAAAATAAAAAATCCGAACGAGCATTTTCCGTCGTTAGGGCGAATGAACAAAACCCCGGGGGTGCTTTGCCGAAGATGTTATGAAAAATTGATGAGACCAATTAAATCGAGGCAATATTTGTCATATCGCTCTGTACCAATTTACATATATGTATAAAGATAATATATACAAGCGCCCTCAGGGAGCAAAGGCGTGACAAACAATACCCAGCTAAACAATAGGAAATATAGCACGTTCTTCGCGATGAATACGCCGGTACACCACCAAGACGACAAACAATTATTAAACCCTCGTTAGATATATATTATACAAACCATTGTTGTTAATAACAATCTACCCTCAGATTTAACTAACTATCCCTTATATTTTAACGGCCCCCGTTATTATTTATTACTATTATTCTTACTATTAATATCATCGTTAATCCGGAATAGTTGCTTCTTAAATATTTTGTTAGGATTGCTTCATAATTACAATATACCGGTGATCAATTTTTAATGTAATCCGAACTCGTATTACATTACATATATGACATTTGTAGCGACCTTTGTTGATTTTCAAAAAGCATACAGTTTGGTTGATAGGAAGTACCGTCTGGACAATAAAACTAGAATGATTATCCAACAAACGCTGTCTAACACCGTGTCAAAGGTCAAATTCCGAGGAGTAGTATCTGAAGCATTCGAGGTCAGAACTGGTATTAGACAAGGGGATGGACTATCGCCGCTCCTATTTAACTGCGTATTAGAAAAAATCATTGGAGAATCGCGCTTACGTCTAGGAAAAGAACAGGTAGAATCAGATTAGGACGGAAGAAAGATAATTAAACAATTGATTTTCTAGCTTTTGCTGATGATATAGTGATTCTTGCAAACACAATGGAGAACGCGATAAACAAATTCAAATACTGGAGAAAGAGGCTGCAAAAGGTTAGCCTCAAAATCTCGTCGATAAAACAAAATATACAATCATCAACCTGGATTTCTATTAATTGGAAGCAAAAAATATAGCAGAGTAGCTAAGTTTACTCGGCCACGGTGAAATCCAGTCAGTCGATAACGTGTACACGATTTAAAATTGCGATAAAACTATAAAACAGTCGTAAATACTTATATACACATATGCACACACATAAATATATACACACTTTATTCGTATGCACACACACACAACACACAAATGAACATTTATGTACCCATGAACGGTACTTATCTACAATTTGGCGTTAAAATCTATACGCATACGTAAATGCAATCTTAAAGAACGAAGTAAATGAGACTGCATACTCCATAACATGATCATGAAAACTACTACTACTACTAATAATAATAATAATCAAATCAAATCAAATTTATTCATTCAAATTCACAAATGCGCATTTATTTGCGCGAGTAGTGGAAACTTAAATAGATATACAAATACTTGGTTGGTTAGTATTGCATAAATAGTTTGAACAATTCTTAACACTTACGAATATGCAAGTGACAATAAACAATAAACATACTTACAACCGCAATTGTTATATGTATATACACCCACAAGACACTACACACACACACCTACACACATATATACACACACACGTACACTTAATCACATTTATATTTTGTAATAGATATAATAAAAGTAAACACATTAGTAAACACACAATTATTTACAATAATGAATAAATATATATAGAAAATGCATACAATACATGCACACAGGTACATATAAACTTATAAACGCAGGGTTATAATGGTTAATAGGCTAACTCAATAATAAATATACCCACATAAATACATAATTCCGATACACATATCAAAATCAAAGCACAAATCGATATACATGTGGACACACTAATGAAAACAATAATACAGACATACATATAATAAAATGACTCTTCTATACATAAAGACATACGCAGATGCGAACAGTAATACGACATTGACACACCAGATGAAATTAGTTGGATGAAAGATTACGCATATAATTCATCAAAAGTTTATGTGTTTTCTTGTAATTTTTTAAATTGTTAAGATTCAGTTTCACCATGTCCGGCAGCGAATTATATGAAGTTGCACAATTATATATAGCCTGTAATCTCGAATGATATTTTCGAAAATCAGGCACTGTAACATTATCTTTTAAGCTCGATCTTGTAATTCCTCTTCTCATTCCATGGGTGAATTTATCTTTATTTTTACATACGTAGATGATAAGTTGAATCTCATACAGATACTTAACTTTCAATATAGTACGTGCATTAGGAGAGTCATGTTCAGAATGCAAAAGTTTAAATAATATTTTTTGGAGATTTTTTATTGGGAGTAAATGGTATTCCGCAGCACCTCCCCAATGCATAATTCCGTATCTCAAAACCGGCTCATATAATGCTATGTAGATACGAAGTAAATGATTCCTTGGAAAATACTGTTGAAGATAGTAAAACAAATAATTCAATTTTCTTAATTTCTTAGACAAATAAAGAATATGCTTACTCCAATCTAAACGGCAGTCCATTACAACATACTTAACTTCATCTACCCTTTGTAAAAATACATGTTCATTTAACTTAATTTTTATCAAATCCCAAAAAGTTTAATAACAATAATAATAATAATAATAACAACAGTATCAATAATTAATAATAATAATAATAACAGTATCAATAATAATAATTACAATAATAACAACAAAGATAGTAATGATAATAACAAAACCAAAAATGAAATATTAACACGCCCTGGTATTTCCTATATTTATTGATATACCAAAACTTAGTGTAGTTTCTGACCACAAATTGCAACAGTTTTCAAAAAAAAAAAGAAGAAAGAACCTTTAACTCATAATACGAGAGATGTAGGGGTTCATAAAGTTATGTACCCCTTATATACCTTAACAGTTAATTTAAATAGTATTACTAAATTTAGAAAATTAATTAAACAAATGTTAAGCTACAGGAAAAAACAAAAACCTGCAAGGAAATAAATAAAATATGATAAAAAGAAAAAAATATACGAGGTACATATGTACATATATACACATACATATACACACGTACATATGCATACGTACCATATTAACTACACAAAATAAATAATTGATATAGTCACACGGAATTAAATTAGTAACCTACGCTTAATTATACGATGCTTGTACCTACTATAACGCGTGGGGAAGCTTAGGATATCGTTATCACCTATGAAATGAATTAATCTATTTTGGTGTATTCTATATCTGTTGTAAAATCTTTTTTCGATAATTTACTAATATAAGAATATAGGTATAAGTGAGTGCGTGTCAGTAATTTTTGTATATCTGTGACGATTTAGTATAATTCTGCAACAGTGATTTTGAATCAGTTGTAATATCTTAAGTATACTGTTTGAAACAGACAGCCAAACAGGACAGACGTAGGTTAATCCGGGCCGAATAATATGCCTGTATATAATAATTTCTTATTAACGACAGATCAATACGATGATCAATTAAAGATCGTTGAAAGTATACGGATTGCTTTATTATCAACTACGTAATTAATATTATCATTAAAATTGCAGTTTTAGAATGTATAAATCTCGTACAGATAGAAATTTATTTTTAACGCTTGAGCTTTCATTAAACATTATTCTTCTGTATGGTGGTTGGGCGCCATCTTTCATCTCTCTCTCTCTCTATATATATATATATATATATATAAATATTTATATAGTACGATTTCAAGACATAATCGTTACGCGTTTCATAATAAAAATAAAAATACCCTGATTATTTCCAGAATATATTCGAATAAACATATAAACGATACATCTTTATTATCAATTTAGTTTATTTTTAATTTAATATTCAACAACTAAATCCACGTTTAACATTATTGAAAAGATTGTGCAGGTACGAACCTCCTTAAAATAATTTTGAGACTCGACCTTGCAACTGGCATGCGATATAATATATATATAAGTATATATATACATATATATAATTTATTTACGTGTAAACAAAATGAGAATATTTGATATTGGCTTCATTCTAATTCATAAAATACAGTAGCATGATGGAAGACACGTTATATTTTAAATATATCTATTTGAGACATACGTGACCACATCAAATTATCTGTCTGACTTGATGCTTCTGAAATACACATTTAGTCGCTACTAAAATAAAAAGAATCGATCATTTTATATTTTGATAGATATTTCAGATAACCAGAGGCCGCCGAATATATTATACCCACGTATAGATATATATACATTTAAATATATTTTTTTATATATGTATTTAAATAAAAACAAAAATGAAACCGTGTGCTGCATATAAATATATATATAATATACATATAAATATTAATAATATGAAGTGGGAGAAAATGTAAAAACTGATCGGAATCTGGAAATCATGAACGCCGAAAGCTACTGGAATTCAAATTATACACTAGGACCGTATCGGCTACCGATTCAAATAATATTTTTATCTTATAACTACAGAGACACTCACACAGACACACACAAATATGCAAATAATAATCGGTAGCATTTGTTTTCCACTGCTATTCAACTGCTATTCAACTGTATTCAGGTACAAAACCTTTACAAAATTTCATGTATTTTTTTTTTCTGCAGTGCATAAATATATATTATATATATATATAATAACGAAATAATGCAGTACATCCAAGGTAGCGAGGATTTATACTCGGTAGCATTATTACGTGTATTCGTCAGTCTTTTTCCTCCCCTTTCAATGTTCTGTAGCAAAATAATATATACTTGATAAATTCTTTCCGACTCTTTGATTCGATCCCAATTGTCCACACCCACTCAACTCGTTTGGTTTTTTTTTTATGATTCTACCAAGAATGTTGGAGTCTTACGACCGATAACTGATAATTCAAATTTATTCAACGGCAGAATTCCTAAAGATCTAAAACGAATGAAGAAGAATGACTGAATTGTACATAACTACATGATCAAACGGTTGTACGTATAGGACGAGATTTTCTCCGATATTACTCGTTACCCCGATGTTTGAATTGTGTAACGCCCACGTTACATATTAGCCGCAGGCTTTATAGCATTTAGGTGGTAAGTAAAGAATGCCACGTATAGTGTAAATACTAAAGCCGTTATATATATGTATATATTATATACGGACACACACACATACATAGAGGCTATCAGCATTTAATGACATATCGTGCGCGTAGACCAGCAAACGGAAAATTATTACTAAAGAAGTTATGTAAAAAGATCATTATTAAATTTTTTTTTTAAATGGAATATTCCTGGGAACGCTTAGAAAACTTCTTAAAAATTAATCTTCTCAAACTTTGGAAGAAACATGTTAGAACTCAGTAGCTTTGTTAGGCTTTACTTTCAGGAGTTAAAATTATTTCTACGATGAACACGCGACAAAGAAATTATTGAAATATATTTCCAACTTTAAGTAAGGTTTTCACATACGCCTACACTCGCTGGTGACTTTCAATTTTCCGTATAGTTGTAGAGAAAATTACTAATACAAATCACCTTTTGAAAATATCATTATTCGATATAAAGATGCAAAATTTTTAAATAATCTTTCAGTTCCTCATATGTAAGCTCATCAGTAGCTAGAAATGAATAAATTTAAAATTATATACAAGTAATTTAAATAGTGAAATATTAATTTTTTTAAAATCAAACACTTAATTTTACACTCACAAAAACCCCACCTATAACGGATATGACTTATTTCTTTTTTTAAAAAAAAAAGATAAATAAGTGCAAATTTATTTAAAAAATTTTTTTTTTTATTTACAATACGCACATAGTACAATAAGTAAATGTGATGAAGGAATAGGGAAGAATCAGATACTGTTGATGGTCCATTTGACCAAAACTTAGAACATATTTAGGAGGAGGAAGTTCTAAAATTATCTTTTTGGCAATTTCTCTTCAACCGAAGTGATGAACCGTGTGGCATATTACGAGTTCAGATTCTAGATTAGCGGCATTTCCCAATCTGTGCTGAAAAAAACTTGTACCTATTTTTTTTTTTTTGGCTACTAACTTCTGAAACAGTTGGTATCCGAACACATAGATTGATTTAGCACAAACCAAAGAGCATCTGTAATATGACGTAAGATTTTCGATTCCAAAATTAATTTTAAAAAAATTGTTTAGTGTCTATAATTACTTTTCTGTGGATACTAAGCAATGCGAGCCGTTTCGAGTGAAAAATTTGTTTAGCGTCTATAATTATTTCTTTGTGGATACTAAGCAATGCGAGCAGTTTCAAGCGAATTTCTCCCATCAAGTTCCGCACGTATTATTTGACGTGTTTCGTGGTTTACAAAATTCGTTCACCACTTGCAAGAGAATTACCGTGGATTCTGAAATTATCCTTTAGCCGAGTTTGCACGATAAAAGTTGTTTAAAGAGGATATATGAATACAGTTATGAAACTGTACGAGCTTTCTTCTATTATACATTCAGATATACTGACGATATACTATCGGGTAATATTTGAAGACGGGAAAACGTACTAATAATTTTAAATGGGAGACCAAATTATCGAGAAAAGGAATGAATAACCCTCTATAGCGACTTAAACGTCATGTGGATATTGAAATCAAAAAAACAGACAAACGAACATTTCACGCGAAGAATTATCTCATTCGTACGAGAATCTACTTGCTACCAATCTACTGAATGATTCCGGTAAAATAACGCATGTGGCGAAATATGCCTTCATGCTTTGTCCACCCGGTATAAGTTTAATAGGAGTACTACTGAGTACTTTCACAAAACATCTCTTATCGCGTTTAAATGGCCTTGAAAATTGGTCAGTTTTGAACGATTATCATTTGAACATTCTCGTTTCAGTAACTTATCTCTATTTTTATTTTTACAGCCGACTAAATTATTTCAAACAACACGAAATAAATAAACAAATATATTTTTATCTACCGATATAAACACCGTTTATAAACACGGCTTTTTATCTGAGACGAATCGACTACACCAGCACTGTTGACGTTATTCAGCTTTTATTAACTTTTCATTAAATACTCTCGCACAATAATTGAAAGTTATGCAATCATGTAATTCAGGGAGTCTCGAAAACGCCATGTTGTTACATGTATAAAACACTATACATTAAATAGTACACAAAAATATTTTTAAAAGAGACTAGTTATTCACGTAACGACGATATTCACTGTGATCTGCAGATACAACTTGTTGACGATGTCGTGAAAGATTTCGCAAAAAAAAAAGGCTATTACATCGTATCAATGCAGAAGCAACTAAACTTCTAGATACCGAATCTGATAAACCGGAAGATTTAATTTGTAAATAGGATTTTTTTAACGGAGGTTTCAGCCTAAATTCCTAACATTCGTCATTATCTTTTTGTACTACCTTACAAGACAAGTTCTGTGTTAGGCTTATTATTAATATTTAACGTTAAGATCGTAATATATATTATATAATGATGGAAACCCGTAATTAAGAAGGCTCATGTTTGTATTTAAACGCAAATTTTCTTACAAATTAAGATCTACACAACGCTGTAAGATATAAAGTTGTATGTTAGTAACATTTTCAAAATCTATATAACATGTCAGAAAATTTGTTCGCTTATTAGTAACATTATGCATCGTAAGATTAAAATTGATATTATGTATTAATGAATACGATGTCTTCATTTGTTTAACGAGTAATTATAAAGTACACGATTAATAAGTTAAAAATTTCGGGTACCACTCGAAGAGCTGCACAAAGTGACTCTGTAATTAACACTGTAGTGACGTATGCGTTGTTCATTATGTAAAAATAAGAACTTTCGTAAATCACGATATGTCGTTTTAGTTTTTACATATTTTTTTAAGTTGCTAAATGTCGTCATTCTTATATTAAACTGACAACCGGGAACTTCCCCCATAATCGCTGCGTCGTTTACTAATCCCATTCCAAGCGAACAACGAATATTACAGACGAACCTGTATGACGATTTAAAGCAGGATTATTATATTCCCCGGGCATGGAAAATGTAACACTTATTTACATCGAATGAACATTAAACCAGACAGACGTTGCAGCTTCTGCCTGAACAACGATGATCTGCGTAATAGTGTAGCGGCATAATGGTTGATACTTACGCATCTCTTAAACGACGAGTTTTCATATCACTCGGAATTTCGTACACTTAATCAATTAAATTTTTCTATATTCGAATTACTATTTAATAATAATTATAATTCGCGTATTTAGTACATAATTTTCATATATTCAAATAATAGGTATAATATTTACTAATTCGTACTAGTAATTATTTGTCAGATCGCGTCAATTAATTCCATCGTACAAGAAGTTAGCTAATTCGTAACCGCCGAATTTGATCGATTATTAATTATTAATTAATTAATCGTAAACGTATTGATTATTTGAACGATATACGAGATCAAATTATAAAACCGTAACAAATCTTAGAATTCTATCAAATCTCTAAAATTAACGAGTAAAACATGTCTTTTAAATCGGCATTAGTAAATTCTTGCTCCATGATTACAAAATGCAACGTGTTTTTTTTTTTTTTTTAATATTCAATTTAATCTTTACCTATTCCTTTTTCCATCTGAAAAGAAGCAATTACATTTCCCCTCTTTCTATCGTATAAAATATCTTTTACCCCTTATCATCACCATCAAACTTCTTGCAAATTAAAAAAAAAACATATATATTCTTTCGCATAAAAGTAGATTAAATTTCGAAAAAAGTAGATTAAATTTTAAACCAACATTTTAATCTAAAATACGAAGAAAAAAAAAACAATTTTATTTTTAATTTAAATAAAGAAATATTATATCACCGTTTCGAAAATAGTAGTAGTAATAGTTGTTTGTTGTTGCAGTTCAAAATGGGAAATAGGACTCGTTCATCGAAAAAGAGGAAGGTAATATCGGTATAATACGTTGTAAAGAAATACCTTCGTCGACAAGCGAAAGCTTGACGGATTAAGTAAATTTCGAAAAAAAAATATCCTTCCTTTTTCGGTATACGACTCTGCACGTGCTATAGTGTATGTTAATAGAGCAGGTGCTATAGTGTATGTTAATAGAGCATGTGTTATAGTGTATGTTAATTGAGTGCGTGATTGTAACTGTGAATTGTACGTGCGTTGTATTGTATTTCTTTTTAATACGTTAGAAAAAAAAAAGTATTAGTAGTGGTAGAAATTATTAAAATCGTAATATAATATCCACAGTACTCCGTCTGTTTTCTAGGATAAAATAATAATAATTTTAATCATAATCGATATATTTTTACAAGTTGCAATTTTTTAAGCCACTATTTTTACATAGAAATTATACGTCATCTCGAAAATTTAGATGAAAATTTGTACATACGTGTAATGTATTAAGCCATTGAAAATGACTTGTACGGAAGTTACGAATTTTTTAGACCCGAGTACTCAAAAACATAAAATTTTGCAAATGCCGATTTTTTCCGATCGTCTTTTTCTCGATACTTATTCTAAATTTGAAAATTTCAACTCGATCCCATTAACAAGAATTCGCTTTTTACCGCATAAGGGTTGGTAAATATATTTGAAATTTGGAAGCTGACATTGCTGCGAAGGAAGCGGCGGAGATGTTTCCAGTACCACAAATTTCAATCCCAATACAAGACGAAATGCGCAATATCCAAAACCAATTTCATGAGGCATTGAACTTATGCTGATAGCGTATTCCCACAACCAACACACTCCGAAACGTCAAGAGTTCTATGGAGAACAATCATCCCATCGCAACGTGATGATGTACTAACTCGGCTCAGAATTGGAGCATTAACCCATAATTACCATAGTAGAAAAAGGAAAACAACCGATATGCTGCTACTGCGGACGGGAACAGTCGAACACATGCTAACAAAGTGTAGGCCACTTCAGAAACACCATTCTAATGGCAATATTTTAATTTACACGGCACTCTCTGATGATCCAGTGGAACTCGAAAAAAAAACAGATCAGTTTTTAAAAGTAACACATATATATCCGTTCATTTAATTAAAGTAACTTCGGTGCCTCTAACCTAAGTTGTGGTACACGGCACCTAAAAAAAAAAATTGAAATTCGATATCTCGGGTACCGTTTTGATTGAAGATATCCGATTTTCTCGGAAATATTTTTTAATCTACGAAAGATATAATTTTAAAGGAAAAAAGTTCGGTCGAAAAATTCCGAAATTCGTTTCCAAAAAACAATATTTTCTGATATTTGTCCAAACTGTCATTTTTAGTTATAATTCCGGAAATTTATGAAACGAAATTCTACACGTTTAAAGTAGTTATAGTTACGTATGTAATGGTTTTTCATAAAATTCGTATCTAAATATATTTTCCGAGAAAACTCAATTTTACGACGGAAAATATACCGAACAAAACTCGGTCCCCAACTACTATTAACAAACATAGCATATATATATATATATATATATATATATATATATATATATATATATATATATATATATATATATGTACGTGTATATAACATGATAAAATGATAATAAAAAATAATAATAATAATAAAATCGTTAATCATAATTGTTATAAAGTGACCCAGTGTTTCGTAAACGCGGGTCTTAAGGTATCTCTACAAAAAAAAATCGCGTAGCTTTGAATTCTTTTCGAAACTCTCTTTGCATTGTCGTGATCTATTCACGCCGAAAATAACGTTCCACGCAAAACGCGCGCTCCCTCTCGTTATATAACTGAAACTAAATAAAAACGAATCCCTTGTGCGTACACTAAACGCGGAGCACGCAGTTTGCGTTGTAGCAGTGTTAATTTAAAAAAAAAAATCGTTCCTCTTCCCTGGGTCACCTCGTATTATTATTAACTAATTATAATCATACGTCGATCACCGATATTGGTATTTAAATTATGAGGACGAAACGTGAATTTACCGCATTTAGACACTGAAAATTCCAGTCCCATCTTCTTGATAAATTTGTCTAAATGTCAAAAAATTAGTTCAATCTGTAATTATATGAAGCGCCGAATCTTGAAGTGATTACTAAAACCATTTGCATAAGAGATTAATTCGTAGTTATTATCATTTAGCGGAATTCCTCTATTTCAAAATTAACCCTCGAGTAAAGACGCGGAGTGGAAACCGAAACAAACTACATTTAAGGTTATTTTCGAAGCTTGAGTTTTGTCGTTTTATTTTGAAAAAATTGATGATTATATTTGTTTAGATATCTACGGATTGCCATTTAGTCAAAAGCATCCTTTATATCAAATGAAATAATTCGTTCGTTATTTTGTACTGACACTTATTCTGTACTTTCAGAACTACATTACGCCTTAAGACCAAACTTGTTAGTTTTCATATTTCAAAGAGCAGTTTATTAGTCACCATTTTATACATTTTTCCTAATGAGTTCATGAACGAAATTTGCCAGTACGAATAGTTTCGAAATTAGTTTAATATCGCCCACTTTCTAGCAACGATGGAAAATTTGAAGTTTTAAACATCGCCTAAAGGTAGTTAGCAAAACAATTCTTTACTGTTGCTTCGTAATTGCAACACGCTCTTCCTTATTGTTTTTAATAACGTAATACGACGTTTGATAATCGATAGAGGGTTTAATAACGTTAAAAGTTGGCGATGATAACAATAACTCCATTTTTTTTTCCAGAAAAGAAGTGAGAGAGAAAAATTTCTCGCTTTGTTAGATCGGTACCAATACATTTATTATTATTATATCTAAAATACGAGTAACTTAATTTTTACCAACTAACATGTTTTCCCCATGCTGTGTTATCACTGACAAAGTCTTTCCAATGTCTGTAAAAATTTTTTCTATGAATACGTTCGATTTCGATATTTCAGTATCGAGGTAATGTAAAATAATTTTACCCTGTACGTAGCTCGGATTTTTTATGACAATATTAATGCTATCCTTAAATGTAATACATAGTTCCCCCAATCGGATGTGTGAACTTTTCTCGGTGTTTGACAATAATATAAAGAACTATAAGAGGGTATTTATTAAAACAGTTTATCTAACACAGTTTAAAACGAACAGTTTTCACATTCGTCAATTTTTAACATTTAGATTATCGTTCCTAATCTGGACGATTTTTGAATTTATTTATATCAAGTTTCGCGAAGATATTATTATTTTTTAAACACAGTTTTATTTAGGAACAGTTCGCGGATAATATTTTTACGTGGTGCAAAATCAACGTGTTATAAAGAAAATGTCGCATTGTGTATAATTTTTGCAAAGATAATTAAGTAATCAACAACACATGTAATTGGAAAAGTTAGGATCATCGTTATTTTTAAAAGTTAATTCTTTACCATAGACGAATTCTGTAAACACGATGTTCTCTTTGAAATATGATTTTTCAAACAAGAGAAATCGTTAAAATCGTTAAAATCGTTAAAATCGTTAAAATTGCCTACTACGTTCGGTAAATACGGAGAATTATTTTTAATCAATCTGTTGATAAATAACAACGAGAAGACATTTTTTCAGAGCAAAAATTATATTATCCTCGGATGTAATTAATTTACTTTAAAAACAATAATCTTTATGTTTTCAATTACTTTTTTGCTAAATTCCTTGCTTATATCATTATTTGATCAATTCGCTCCATGCATCTACTCGGCAACTCCTTATCCGTTAAATTACAATATAAATATTTTCGATCCTTATTTTTTTCTAAATAAAATTAATGCAATAAATTAACTAAATCTAAATCCAATTCGTAACATTTTTCCGAATGTCTACGTCGATTACAATTTCTACAACATCGTGGATTAACCGCGACCGCAAAGATCAAAAAGATTTCCACGTTTTCTCAATTTCCCATCCATTGGTAACTTACGAATGTGTACTCCTGTCCTTTTTTTAACTTTAGTAACGTCGATTCGTTTCTATTTTACGCGTTGTAAATATTTGAAAATGTCAGCTTAATTCCGGTTTTATTGTACGGAACAGCAATATCGCTCGGATTATGTAGTTATTATTCTGTAACCTCGCATTCGCTTATATTCTCAGTAATAACCCCTTTCCGGATATTTTACCGCAGTCGATCTTCGTGCTGTCTTTAGAAAGTATGCAAAATATTTTACATCTTTGAGAATAGTTTGTGGTCGGTACCCCAGTTTGTAGCGATACAAGAACACGAAACATATTGGGCATCCATAATATTTTTAGTACCCTTCTCCGCGGCACGGAAATTTAAAACTATCCACCATCTCTATGTTATCTTTTTTTCGAATGTTTACATTTCCACCGTTTGCAGAAAAATTGATGAATTATGATATATATATGTGTACATCAACTAAACTAACGGACGGGAAAATTTATTTTTAACGTAACATTTTCCATTTTCTCAAAAATTTGTTCTATGAACAAATTAAGCATGAAATTGGTTTCCACCCCTTTAATCATCCAACCGTAAAGTTTCATTATAGAAATGTCCAGCCGGCACTGACGGAAATAGGAAAATGGTAGAAAGGTTTTTTATTTTTAAAAAGGTGCGTTAGGTAGGAAGAAGAAAATTTAAAAAAAAAAAAAACTGAAAAAATTTTTACCCTACTCCACTTGTTTTTTTTTTGCACTGAGTTCCCTGTTTACAAAAAGAAAAACCAAACAAGCGAAGAATAACACTCAAAAAAATAGTCTTAATAACGACAGAACTAGTTTTAACAAACACACTCAGCGATACATTCAGCATATGAGATGGATTGATTTTAGTTGAATAAAGAACGAAAAGGTTGAAAAAAACGAATCGTTGTTCTCCTGTTTGAAATATTTGGAAACGCTTTTTATCTTTTTGAGAGTTTAATAAAAAAAAAATAATAAGTCGATGGCAGGGGATACTAAATTAAAGTTATTAAAACTTTTACAAAACGGAGAGAAATAAATGATAATTTAAAAAAAAAAAACTTTTTTATTATTTTTTTTTAATGTAATAAAGTTAAATTAACTATTCTGGAAGGATTAATTATAACTGTTCAGGATAAACTTCGAAGTTAAAGAGAAATAATATAAATGAGAAAAAATAGATAATTATATATATATATATATATATATATATATATATATATATATATATATATATATATATATATATACACGTTTCCATTTAAATTTTAAATTATGTTTTTTTTTTCAAAATTCACCCGGCTTATTTTTCATTTTCGCATAAACTTACTTTCAATTTTAAAAAAAAACACACAACATTACATTTTTATGTAATCTGAACATTTTATTGACTTTCGCTCATCATAACTCTACTGCTTTATCTGATGATTACATCATAACTAAAAAAGTTCACTTTGATGATATCATAACTGAACGACTACGACTACATATTGTGATCGTAACGTCGTAGATAAACTGTTCCATTCTGATGATGAGATCATAACTGAACTACTTCATTCTGATCGTAATATCATAACTGAAATACTCTATTCTGATCGCAACATCATAACAAAGCTGCTCCATTCTAATCATGACATTACAACTGAACTACTCTATTCTGATGATAACATCATAACCGAACTAATCCGTTCCGATGAAGAAGTCATAACTAAACTACTCCATTCTGATCGTAACATCATATCTGAACTGTTCCATTCTGATGATGACATCGTAAGTGAACTACTCCATTCTGATTGTACGTCAAAATTGTACTACTCCCGGTTGTAAAACGTCATAACTGAACTACTCCATCCTAATCATGACATCATAAGCGAAATAATCCGTTCTGATGATGACGTCGTAACTGATCTAATCCGTTCTGACGATGACATCATAAGTGAACTACTCCATTCTGATCGTAACATCATAACCGAACTACGCTATTCTGATGTGATTACATCATAAGTTAACTATTGAATTTTGAAGATGATTGATGTGTAAATACGTTCAAAATGTTACGATCATATTGTCCACATTTTTAAAAATATAAAATTTAAAGAAAGAAATTTATTTATTGACATAAATTCATTAAAAGTACAAAAGTACAAAATAATAAGAATTACGCGTACCGGAATTATAATATCCTTACCGCTAATAAACAAAATTCTTTATGTAATAAATCTTATAGTATATTTACAAACTTAAGTAGACCCAGTGTCCTACAAAATTATCTTACGGCTATTATTAGGAAAGCTTTGAAAACCGTTATCTCCTACAAATCTACTATTTAATGCATTTAGTACTACACGTGCGCTTATATGTGTGTATATAAATAAATATATATATATATATGTATTAACATGGATATATGTATATATATGCATTTTTTATGCAGATAATAAAATATGATAAACCTGCAAAATTCAAAAATTAATACAGAAAATTGTTATGTTCAAAACAATTAGAGTACAGTTAATTCTGTACATTTTATTTCGGGTGGTTACATACACATCATTATACATTATACGTTAAACTTTTCTTATTTCGTTACTGTCACAATTCCGACATTTATTAATAACTTTCATGTTTTTATTTATTATATTTTTTTTATTTAATTTTATTATTATTTGTTAAGATGCCGTATTGCTTCGAATCCACTGAAAATTTCGAAATTGAATTGTTAATTATTTACTTTTAATATCCTTATTTTTATTATTTTTGAGTATTAAAGATTAGAAACCTTTTTTTAAAAAAAAAATATATATATATATATATATGTATAATGCTACTTTTAAACAACCACGTATACAATTCGGTGCAAACGAAACGGAGTTTCAGCCATATCGCCACAAATTCTTTTTGTTTTACGCTTAATAACTCAATCCCATCAAGTCGGGTTAACAATTAGTTAACTTGATTGTTTTGTTATATATATAAATATATATATATATATATATATATATATATATATATATATATATATATGAAATATTTACTTTAGGTTTTCATTCCTTCTTTATGCAAACGTATGAAAGAGTTTGTATTTAAAAAAAGGAATATAAATCGATGATTAATATTTATAAGTCTTTAATAGGCCAAAAGTTTTAATTTTTCTATCGAAAATTTAAAGGGGTAAAATCGAGATCAAACGCGCGCGCTGTATAGATAAAAAAACTCCGACCGATAGAACATTAACGTAAAAATAATTCGAATTTTATCTTTTTCTAGCCAATTCACTATGTATATATATATATATATATATATATATATATAATAATGGGGTATTCGTTAGGACCAACTGGTGAATGCAATAGTATTAGATAATCTTCTATACGGTTAATTGCGCATATTCCAACAGTTACACTCTCGACATTTACATATTTTTCGTGAGAAGATATTTACAGAATCCCTAGCGTAGATAAGAATAACCGATAAAACGACATCACGTGGCGCCTCCAATTTTGTTTGCGATAATTACGCTATTGCCGTATTTCGTGCTCGCTATTTATACATCCTATTATCGATATTATTTTTCGGTTCCGCATTTATTCCTTCATCGTCATCTCAGTTCTTTACGAGCACCTCTTTGGAAAAAAAAGATAACCCTCAAACCGATGAAATATAAAAAATGGAAGGGTTGATTTTATATAACTTCGTAGAAACTCAATTTTCTTCCCTAATTTAAAACCCGGAAAAAGAGAACTCTGTACTTACCCCTTTGGTTATTTTTCATTTTATTTTATTTTTCTCTTATTTCGACTAGTAATAGTATGTATCTATATCTATATCTATATCTATATCTATATCTATATATATATATATATATATATATATATATATATATTACACACGCGCGTAATACACAAGTAAACAATCTGTCTTGCTGTATAAGAGCGAAGTTGATGATTACGGAGTAATATTTCTCATTTGAGGGCGTACTGATTGACTTATAATCATTTTATTTGCGGCTCTTTTGCTATCAACTTCATCAACCCTCGCTTCGATACAAGATTAAACGGCCGTTGACATTAACATACACATACACACATATATGTCATATACAGATTTTGGTAAGTATACGTTTCTGTAATATATGTGTTTCTCAAATAGGAATTCTACAGAGTCTCTATAAACATTTCCGTACCAACGAACAAAATTATATCTCGTTTAAATTGCGAAACGACGAAAATTGTTTTTTTTTTTTTCGGCCTAAATAAATATTTTTAGTAATTACATCGAGACGAGGAACTTAAATGTCGCTTTGGAGATAAAACGGAGAAAATTCAATTTAAATTTAGGGGTGTTTTACGAAATTTCACAAAATGAAAGTTTTACGTTTCAAACCGAAACTTATCTCGTAAAAATCACCATTAGATACATTATCCCGTTAGTTCGGATTGACGATGATAAAGCTACAATCAAAATCGGAACAGAGGAAATATTGAAAACATAAATAAATTGCGGTATAATGGGGCGATTATATATAAGGATGGTAAAAAAGTGCATTCAATCATCTATGTAAAGTGTTTGGAAATTGAAGCTTAATAAATACGAACCTAGAAGAAAGACTAACGTCATGCTCTACATATGTGGTCTGCATCGAAATATGTCTGCGAAAAGTGCGGACCGGAATGTGAAAAAAAAATTACACGCTTTTGAGATGTGGCGTTACGGATCGATTGCCTAAGGGGTCTTAGGGAAAATATGAGAAAATCAGAAAAATATAGTAGTAGACGATATTAAAAAACGAGAAAACGAAATATATAGCGTCGCGTAAAATCCGAGAAGGTAGCATTTTCACGCTCGCGATACAAATAATAATAGAAGGAAAATGCGACTGGAATTGAAAATAATAAATCTATCGGGTAACTTACTTTGTAACAACCTCAAAGAACTCATTAGCAGGAGGCAGATATGAATGTATAAGCGATCATGATGATGAATTCGTATTATAAAAATTTCTCGTAAACTTGTAAACATCGAACTGAAGAGGAAAATACATACGTCCATTACGCAAGTATATATATATATATATATATATATATATATATATATATATATATATATATGTATATGTATATGTATAAATAAAAGTTAAAAAGCTTCTTTATTTGAATGTTACAGATTCGACGCTGACTAAAGATTATCTTCAACTTTTGGAGATTAAAAAACTAAACGAACATTTACACAGTTAGGCTGTGAAATACTTCTGTACTGTTCAGCGATAAAAAAGCTTATTCGGCGGTAAACTAAATGAAAAGCTAATCTGGCTGGAGACCTATAGAAGTGTTTTGGTATGAACTTTAGAACTGAAACCTGGAAAATACGTGTTTAGTATTTAAAGCGATAATATGGAATCGTTATAAAGATAAAATAAAATAAATACGGACAATTAGAACTATATTTTCGCTTTCACTCTTGAAACTGATTTCAATATATAGAATGTGTATGTCCTGAAATTTTGATTCCTTTTTGCAAAAGAATGCGGTGATATTTAGCGGCAACTTTAGCGCGTAATAGAAGAAATTAAAAATAAACCGCCCGGAAAAATACAAATATTAGGGGATTTTAAAGTTTAATTTGGACAGAACGGAGAGAAAGAAATCACGGATTTTTAATGGAAACTTTAATTTAATTTAATTTAACAAGGTCGAAGTTGTTCGAATTTTGCCGACGTGAAAATGTTGTAAATTCATATATATATATATAATATATATATATAGAGAGAGAGAGAGAAAAGGTGTTGGCAAAATTTATTTCGTTTTAATAGAAAATATGACAAAACATAAATATCGGTGGGCTAGAGTTCCGTACAGATCAGAGACTAATGACGGTAACTTTAAAAATATAAAACGGTAGAAAATAATTAAACACGAAAAACCGTGAATAAGGACAATGAACGGGCGACGGATTAAGAAATTTAAAGTAATTTTCAAAGTGATAAGGAAAACGTATTAAACTGTCGAAATCGCCGGTTATAAAGTGAAGTTCGAATCTTTCCACTAGACGCGAAGAAGATGGGTATGAAAAAACCAGAACGGTTTAAGAAGAACAAAAAGAAAAAATCCAAGAAAGAAACACTTCAATTTAACGTCACGTCCAAAAGAGCGGTAAGGTGTAAAACTAGACGTCAAATAGATTTCGTAAAAGAAACGAAGATATAAATATATATTAGGAAATTTTAACCGACTGAGAAAAATAAACAAAAAAAAATTATTTGATTAAAGGAGTGGCAGACGATACTAGCATTGTAAAGCGCGAAACGAAGAAGATCGTAAAGGTAGCCGCAGAATATTAGAGAAATCTGTACGCGAGTTCGATGACTGCAAATGATGGCAGAATTTATGAAGATGATAATAATACTCCATACGAGGGAATTGTACCGCCGTTTTTAAATACGGGAATTGAAAATGCGACAAATCGTTCGAAAAAGGATAAAACTCGAGGATGTGACGGGATTACAAAAGAAAACTAATGCGGCGAAAAGTGTATTAACGAATAAACACGTTCATTCAGCGGAATATACGATATACTGTTCGCCGGAAAAAGTAAATCAACGACGAAATGCGACAGAAATAGTGCGCTGCGACATGAAAACGGAATGAGGCCGATAAATTTTTTATAAATATTAAACGAAATATTTACCGAAAGTATTGTACACGCTTACGATACATCACTTACACGATCAACAGCCGCCGGAGCAAGCAGATTTTCGAGCAAAATGATTCTATCGTAAATAATTTTTTACACCGCCGGCGAAATTTCAAGTGAAGATAAATTCTATTTTATCATATACCAAAATTCGAGAAAATGGTACCACTCAGGGATCCGTAATTAGCCCTACGCTATTCATTATAGCCGTGACTAATATTAAACAATATATACCATCTCGCTACTACGCTGACGATCTATACTCGAACCGAGACTCAAAATTTGTGGAACTTTTATTAGAAAATACAATAAAATAATCAGGCCGAATCTCAAGGATTTACTTTCTCCATATCAAAAACTAAGTAACATTCAGCAAAAAAACCGAATACAATTATACCAAACTTAAACACGGATACAATTAAAATAGAAAAGGCAGATTCGCTTCCGATACTAGGAGTAACATTGGACCCGAAACTTAACTGGAAAGAACACATAATCAAACTAAAAATAAGATGTTTAAAAAAAATAAACATGCTCAGTATGTTAAATAATTAATCGTGGGGATCTGATCGAAAAACATTAATACAGTTATACAAATCCTACATGCTAAGCAGATTAGAATACGCCAGTATAATATAGCGCGCAGCCTGTTCCACGCTAAAAAAACTCAATTCTGTTCGAAATTTAGCTCGCATATTGATAGAATAGTTAGAACGTCTCCTACAAATCTAAAACAATAAAATCAACGCACATTACCGATTTACATACAGTCCTTTCATTAAAATATCACATCAAAAATTCTGGGAGACCCAATTTGCACATACAGACTTGTATCAAATTAAGCCGAGATTAGGAAACTGAAAAACAGCAGACCAGAAAGAGAGAAAACCCGAAAAAACGCTAACTACACTACTCGCAGGACACACGTTACTTACTTCACAACATCTACTCAACGGGGGACAACCCATCTGCCACGAGTTCGCAATTATAAGCCACATACTATTAGAATGCACAAAATACAGAAGCCAAATACAATCTAAACTATGATAAAAACAATACTCGAAGATAACCCGAACAAAGTTAAAAATCTTTTACAGTATCTCACAGACACTAACTTAATAAATAACCGACTTTAAAATAACCCCGGTAATCGAGCGTCTATAAATAAAATAATTTAGAAAAAAAAAAAACATATAATATATCGCGGTTAATAGAAATATCGAGTAGTAAAAATATTTTTCGCTTTAGCGGACTTTAGAAAAGTCTTTGAGTTCGATAGATCGCGCGATTTTCTTTAACATCGAAAATATAAAAAATATTTACGATAATAGCTGTGGAAAATAATTAACCCGGATTCACATGAGAAAACTTTTCTTTAGAAAATTAAGTTAGGCAAGATGACACACGCTGAACATTAACACTGTGCTGGAATAATTATCACTAGGATGAACTGAAAACATCGATGGTACGTATTTAACGAATTTACGATTCGCGCACAACATACTACTACAGCGGCGGATCAATTACAAATGATACTACAAGGAAAGTAGGGGTGAGTATTAAATTGTAACAAAAACAAAGAGGATACGAACGTATATCTGTCTCACCTTTAGCATAATAACAATAAAAAATAAAGCAAATTGTCTGCAATGGAAAAATCCTTATCAGATAAACTTATTACATACACCAACGTACAGTAAAGTAATAGGAAAAGGTGAAAAATGTTGAAGTGCTACGAATAATGGGAAAGGAAAAAGAATTGCTGGATAAAAGAAGAAAAATTTCGGTCACGTGATGCGTAGGACTAAATACATACACTTGCAGAATATAATAATGGGGAAGATGGAAGGAAAAATGAGAACTGGACGAAGAAGAATTGGTTCCAAAACTTACGAACGTGGACAAACTGCAACGTTGAAGAATACAACTCGAGATCATAGGGAATTCATGGAGTCTGCCAATGGATGAGCCTAACATCGAGATCGGTCAGGAGACTGAAGAAGAAGCTAATAGAAAAAATATTATAACTACTAACGGGAACAATTTAAAAAAAACATCTGTGCCTCGGAGTGAAGGGAAGAAGTGAAATTTAAAGACGTTTTAACTAAATTCGATACAGAAGGTTTTTTAAATTTTTTCATACGGGGGTATATATAAACACACACACACGCACACACACACATATATATACATATATATAAGAATAAGCCTAAGTATGTGTATAAGTCGACGCGCTTAACATTACAAAACGTGACTTGAAACACGGGCGTTGGTAATGCGGTACATGCGAACGGTATATATATATATATGTTGTTTTTTTTTTTTATTCGATTTTGGCCTTCTAAGGACCACGGAAAATATATATATGTATATATATATATATCCGTCCGTTATTTCATTAATACACCTAACTTAACAAAACGTAGTTTGATTGGTGGGTGTTGGTAGCGCGGTACATGCAAACAGAATACATATATATATATTTTTTAAAGTATATACATACATATATACGTGTACATATATATATATATATATCCGTCCGTTATTTCATTGACACACCTAACACAATAAAACCTTGTTTTTATATATATATATATATATATATATATAATCCATCTGTTAATTCGGCTCGCTCGCTCGTTTTGCGAGTTAACTCCCCTTATATACCGCTCCAATAGAAGTTTCACTTCAAAAACCTGATGCACATAAGCTTAACACAGACTTAAGTTATAATAAACTTAGCGTAGTACACATAAGTGTACGATGAAATGATATTTTCAGTGTCCTTAAGATTTATCAATTGAATTTACCAATTCAAAGAGAAACAAGAAATACGGAAATATGAAATACTCGAGATAGTATTGTGTTTTAAGAACTGATGATAATCGTATCTACTTATATTATTTATCATCGTGTAACGTCAGATATACTCTAATAATCAAAAATTTTAGTTGCACGTTCCGTTACGATATCAATGATGAATGGAAAATGCAAGTAATCACACATTGTTTTAACGCGCATAGTGCGACTTATTTAAGATGACTCTAAAGCGATGGTTTTGAAGTGGTTGCAGTTCTTGCGAATTAGTATGGCCGGTCGAACGCTAAACCGGAGTAGCATATAATAACGTAATTACTCTTCTATATACAACAACATTTATTTGATACTGTTAGCGCTGATTTTTTATTAAAATTGGAAATTAACGTACGCATCTTATTCTGATTTTCATAAATGTATCGATTTATACGCTCCGTAAACGTTACATTTTTTTTCCAGCGTAACACCTAAATGAGTGAGGTCATATTTCCAGTTAATCGTGTTGTATTTGATCTTAATGTAAAAGTAGATAATTGTGCTTTGTAAATAAAATCGCCTCGGATTTGTTCTCATCGATGTTAATAGTTGATTTATTAAAGTATTTAACTAATTTATTTACAGTATCGGTAAGTCGTCAACAAATCGTACCGATTCGGTAGGATGTGGCGACGAGCGCAAAATCATCAGCGTAAAGATTTAGACTTACACGCAAGGGGAATACCATTTATTTGGCCCTTTCATGAATCTCAACGGTACTATATTTTTTACTAGATTTAAAATTTTTTAACTATACATAAATAACAAAACGGAATTAATATAGTACATAGAAAAAGAAGTGAAAATTAGTTTGAGAAAACAAAAATTTGTCCAGGAAGTAATCGGACCATTAATCTCATAATCCGAAAAACAATTCATTATTTGCAGGGGTATTTTACCATATAAGTGACGTCGTGAAAATTGTTCAGCGATGTAAAGGAAAATAGCAAGTGCAACCGAATTCGATTAAATTCATCTTTTTCTTATCGTATAATCGTCAGTTATATATAATTGTACAACATTACCATCATAACTCTAACTTTAAATTTATTAGCCAGTCTATGGATCCGTCGTTAAGTTAAACCTACATGTGCAAATTCACTATAGTCTACTAATATATGCTGCATTGTTTGTTTCTGTTACGCAGCAAATGTCGTTATACACCACTTCTGCATTAGATATCCGCATCCTCCCTGTCCAGTTCTAATTCTATCGAGTGTCTTCCAATGTCCGACACCATTCTCAAAACTTTACTATGTAAAATAGTTTTAAGACCGATCTAGGTTGTGAGGCTACACAAAAATATCTAACTTACAAAAAAAAAACATCGATAATAAATAGGTTATTAAGAACTATTACTACAGCTTCCTGGTACGTCTGAAAATTTACCCTCCATAACGACTTAAACGTTAAGTTTGAAGAGGATGAAATCAACAGACAAGACAGACAAGCTTATGTCGTCCGAATTAGCGTTTATACGAATCCACTTGCTACTAAGCTGCTGAATGATTCCGGAAAAATATGCAGGTTGTGGCGAAATAAATTTTTAGATAGATATCCAACCGGTATAAGTTTAAATTAATTGCCAAATGACCTCCAACATTAGTCAATAGTGATGGGAAAAAAATATATATATATAGAGAGCGACCCAGAGAAGACGGACGGTTTGGTTTTTTGAATAGCGCAGTTGGTAACACTGCTACAACGCAAACCGCATGCTCCGCGTTTAATATACTTACGACAGATTCGTTTTTGTCCAGTTGTAATTATGAGGGCATAGAAGGAGCGCGCGTTTTACGTGGAACGTTATTTTCGGGATGTATCGATCACAACAGTGTAAATAGGGTTTAGAAAAGAATTCAAAGTTACGCGATATTTTTTTGTAGGAATATCTTAAGAGCCGCATTTACGAAACACTTGTACGAGATCTGGAAGACCTGAAAACTCGGATTTCTGAAGAAATTTCAAAAATTCAGCGACCTCTGCTCGAAAGAGTCTTCGAAAATTTTGTAAAGTTAGAATGAATGTATTGTTGCAAATGACGGTTATCTGAACGATATTGTGTTCCAAAAATGATTGTAAGCTAATCTCTCGTTTTACTATTTTTAAATAAAATTTTATTCAAAAATTTTGGTCTAAGTAGTTTTTGAGTTTTCCATAAAACTTCTCTGGGTTACCCTATATATATATATATATATATATATATATATATATATATATATATATATATAAAAAATAACATCACATTTACATACTCCAGACAAATTTTCACGCACGATGGTGACTTTGCCATTCGCCGGTTCTTTTATGATCCGCTTTGTCATCTATCCGAGGAGTATGATCTGGCCTGAGATTAATTGGATACGTGAAATCAGCATATTTACGTTTCAATTCCGTACTTCTTGCTGATATTCTCTGCGTCGTTTGCTTATATTACTTTCGTAACGATACTGCGTTTCTATTTGCATTTTGCGCTAGAAATACAATTATTATAATAGACTGCTTTCAACTCGTCGTATTTATTACTATCCGAATCAATATCATCATCACCGTCGTCGTATTGTTCATTGCCGAACGTCGTGACTCTAGCAGTTGTCCGTTTATTTTTACGTAATGGGCTATCATTCAAGGGCACTAATTATATACAAAGCGGACGCACGCTTATAGGATTTATACAGACTAACGGCCTTCTATGTGGTAATTAAGATTTGCGTAATGATGAAAAACTTCATAAACTTTTGTTGATTTCGAACCGTCTCTATCATCGAGTCGACCATCGAGTTGACAGTCGATCACTCCAGAAACTATGCCACCGCGACAATCCGAATCTCTCTCTCTTTCTATATATATATATATATATATATATATATATGTATATGTATATATATATATTCTTATAATTTTTCATATCGAGAAAAACCGTCATTTATTTTTAAATTGTTCTTTTACTTTCGATCATTTAGTTGCTCGTCGAATTAAGCGAGAATTCGTTTTACTTTAAACTTAAACGGGTGACCTCTGCTTAGAAATCGTACACACACACATACGAAAGTTGCCAGTTGAAGACTTTCCTTTTCAATTTTCGGTTTTCATTTCCATTTACCGGTTCGATGATCAAACTTCAAGAGAAATAGTCGCGCGTGTTTAAACACCCTCGATGGATACCGTGTAAAAACAAACGTGTAGTAAGCGTCCGAGTCAATGATGCGGAAGATGTCCTCGCCTTATTAACGACGCATGTTCGGTCGGTTTGTCAGTCAGTCGCCCTTTTTTCAACTTAATACCCCATTTTCCTGCTACCTCTTACCGAGCATCAATTTGTCCTATCTATGTGTCTATTCTATCTCCGTCGAACACCTATCTACATAATTCCTTTTCTAAACATTCCATTCGTTTCACACTCCTTTCGTAATAAAAATACACTTATTCGAACAACGACGGCACTATTTTACTTTTATCTCGTCCGCGAATAATCGACCGCGTGTAACCCTTTTCTTTGTTTCTCTCTCTCTCTCTCTCTCTCTGTCCCTCCGTTCTGTTTTCGATATTTCGCGGAATAATAGCGACGATCGCGTGGATCTGTTTTTGAAACAAACAATCTATACTATCGTCGAAGGTCGGATAAAACTAATTTGCGTTAAGACACGATTGGCTGGAAAGAAAATATAGTAGACCTTCAGGATGACGCTTGATTGCTATCTCTTGTATTAATATCGCACGGTAGTATTATAGTTAATCATTTCTGTTTTATCTTGTTCGTCCAACAGAATAATCGACTTGACGAACGGATAGGGTGCTTGATGGATCGTCATTTTTCGCTCGATAAAGAGGTCAAATAAGGTATAATTTAAAAGTGTAATCATGTACGAGTTGAACTATATTAATCAATCGGAATGTTACTCATTCTACCGTAGTAAAGTATCGTAGAGAAGAAGCCTTTTGTTTTTGGATGGATTTATATTTGATACTTTATTATCTACATCGATTACTTGAATTCCGTTAGAAGTCTTCAAAACAGATAACACAACCATGCGAAATCCGTCTTAGTCGAAGCACCTGAAAGAATTTTCCGAAAAAATTATTCACCTCTGAATTCCGGAACATAACGATCTAACGACGGTAGTACAGATGCAACCTCAAAAGTAGCGTGTCTAATAATCGACTATACTAATTCCAACAAAGGACTTCCTTCACTGCATATACGAATCTGTAGCGATAGAAACATCAACTAGATCAAGCCGATCGCTTGTTACAACTCAAACAGAAGAAACGAAGTGGTCCTGTGCCGCGTACGCAACACATTGCTCACCTACAAATACTTATTTACTAATAAATATCAGCCCAAGTGTATCGCATGCAATGTTCGTTTAACTATTCCTCACTTGCTTGCCGCTCTATTTATCCGAAAATACTTTTAATTAATAATTTTGATTATTATTGATATAATAAATATAATATTTTGTTTAATTAATTTAAAATAAAAACAAATAAAAATATATTTTATTAAGAGCAGAATACAACCGAATTTGATTATTGACGGTTCAAGACTGATTGAAGCCTGACCGTAAGTGCGTATACATCGTGTGAGCTCGAACGAATCGAGACTGTACCTATAGTGTGAATCAAGCTTTATATTTGTATTTTTAAGTTTTATTCGATTATCGAAAAGCGTCTGATCGTGTCGAGCAAGCTAAACTATTTAAAATTGCAACACTATCACGGATATATCAATTCAGTCTAACAAATAAATCGTAAACACACCGCCATTCCATACGCAACTCCCACATTTTTTCCTGTTTTTAGTATATATAAAATAAGAAAAATATCCAAATTACAACACGCGCCTATACTAAAACCTAATAGCACGATCTACCGGACGAAATTGAAACTCAAAAGTAAAACGCATCGCCGAAACCGAACCGTGCTACAGTATTCAGAGAAAATACACGTACCTGGGCATCGTTATAACATAATTGAGATAAGAAGAAAATCTCTCGTAAGGATTGCATTTGGAAAGCTAAACAAAGTTTTCAGAAATAACGAGATACCGAATAGCCTGAAAAATAAACTGTACAATCAGTTACCCGTCCTAACGTACGAAGCTGAAACGTGGAGTTCTACTAAAGGAACAATCAGAAAAATTAGGAAAACTCAAACGAAAGAATTATTCTTAATATCGGATTCAATGACAATTTTGTGGATAAGACAACAAACAAAATTACCGAATATCGGCAGGCTAAAATTGAGTTGGACAGGGCACATCGCTATATAAGACGATGATAGATGGACCAAACGTGTGATGCCCAGTGGTGGCCGATTAACAGTCGTCGTACACGAAGAAGGCCCGTGAATAGATGGAGGAATGACATTGTAAAATGGACAGGAATTCATTGGATTCGAGCAACACAAGATAGAAGACGTTATAAATGTTTAGGAATGCTTAAACAGTGGGTTGATATAAGTATATCGTGATATTGTGTCGAAATCATTATGTTGCGTTAAAATATAACAGCCGAACTGAAATATACGGTTAAAATATCTTCGTGATCATGCTACAGTCACTATTATTACACGTTTTTTTAGAAAATTTATATATTCGACGGCACTTGTGATAATATTCTAACGGCTACGGGGCATAATTAAATTGTAAAATACGTCAACGAAATAAAATTTAATATTACCGGCGCGCGATTTGTATAATATTTATACAACTTCGATTTCTAGCCACAAATGCGATTATTATTAGGGCGAATGTATCGAGTCCTTATGCAATAATTTTATATTTTTGTCCGGTGTTGTACAAGAAAACTATCCCACTTATATATTTGAAATTTAACATAGTAATATTTATAATACTGTCTAGATGCGATGAGAAATCTGCTTTCTGTGGATCCCAAGTCACATTGGGATGCACGATAGTGATAAAGTAGACCTTGAAGCTCGGTCTATGGTACTTTCACCAATACCAGAATATTCACCACCTCCATCAACAATAGCATACTTACTCATGAACGACAGTAAACAGGAATGGACCACGACTGGACCTCACAAACAACCTTCCTGAGGAGCATAAAATCAACCATAGAACCTTGGTGGCGTCCAGATGGCAGAAGCAGAAAAGAATATGCCTAAACCGGTCTACATTTGGGCCATACAGCCGTATCACACAATTATCTGTATACAAAAAGCCCTCCACCAACAAACAGCTTCCTATGCGGACATTTAACAGAACCAACAATCACACGCTTAATCTACAACTGCCAAACACTCACACCGCACAGGTTAAAATACAAAATTCGGGGCCCTATAAATAAAATACTCTTAAACAACCCTCAATCAATAAGTAGAATTCTGACTTTTGCCACAGAAAGCGGATACATATAAACTAGGCACATGTCTCCTTATGCTGTAATATCCTCTCCGATTCTAAAAGTTGTTTGCTGGCATTACAACACTCACAGCTCAACTCTCGTTTACCATCAATTATTTACAAAATTTCTAATTACATATACCGATTAAACTCTCTCGGTGTAAAAGTTAAATTTGTTTAGATCCCCGGGCATAGCGGTATCCATGGCAATAATCTAGCTGATCATTTAGTCACTTCAACGGTTACATTAGGGACTTTTTTGTTTTATATTCCTATAGATCTCCTAGCGTACATTAAATGTGCGCATAAGGAATACTGGAAAAATCTGTGGTCCGATCCATTTCCTGCAAAACATTAATAAATCCATTCAACCCGACATACCTTCTAATCCATGGTTCTACAATATTAAAGTTGAAACGATCGAATTGCGGGGTTTACTACCATTTGTCGACTGAGACTCGGCTGTAGTCGCCTTCCTGCTTCGTTACACAAGTTGAAACTTATTAGTTAATTGCTCTCATTCTATGGATACCCATTTAGTGGCCGATGCAGACCATGATATCCTAGAATGTTCCCATCATAGTAATTTTCACAGCCTTAAAGTTCCGTTTCCTATAAATATTGCATTTTTCTTAGCTCTTCAAAATGCTGAAGTATATACGGCCCTATACTCCTATATTTTAGATTCTGGTATCATTATTTAATTTTACACATCCCTACATTACTTCTTACTCTGTTACTCTGTCTAATTTATAAGTAGTCCTTTCTTATTCATTCCATAATATACAGACATGGGTAAACTGTATGGAAGCCCCCACAAAAAAAAAACAAAAAAAAAACAAAAAAAACCTTCGGCATATGGTGATTTACATAATATTTAAAAATAATAATAATAACATGCGGAAGAACAATCACTAGATTTGAAATATGGTGTTAAATGCTGGAAATATGGTGGACAGATAAACTAACTAACGAAGAAGTCCTAAACAAAATTAGAGAAGAGCATTATGGAAATGAATAATGAAACGAAGAACGAATATTATTGGGCACATTATAAGGCAGTCTACAAAAGATAAAATTATAGAAGGAATAATGAACGGAGAAAACGAGGAAAAGGAAGACCAATATATGCAACAACTAATAGAAGACATTGACAGCGATGGATATGCGGACATGAAGAGGAAACCAGCAAATCGTCAATTGTAGAGAAAATTATCAAACCAGTCTTAGGACTTGATGATGATGATGATTGATGCTAAAATTCTAATTAAGTTTATTTAATATTGATTAACACAACGGCATTCTTAATTCTACAATAGCTTCCAAATCTAAAGAACTATAATAAACTCACGATAAATGTATATTCGATTAATCTTTATTAACAATGTAACTTATATTGTATATTAATTATATCGTTATTTCGATTCTATACAATATATGGTTTTTACTTCACTTTAAATGCACTTCTATTAAGCTAGAAATTGTTATCATTATAGTTTAACGAATGAAATACATAATAGAATTAAAAAATAATAATAATAATATTCAAGGGTTTACCTTCGTCGACAGTGGTACGACACTCAAAGAAGAAGAAATTATTCACGTGTTAAAACAGAATGCTCCAAATAAAATCATTTTAAAAAAAGAATCGTGCATAGTATCTAGTTTGATATAACAAATTGGATGATGTTAGACGCAACGTCCAATTTCGATACCATCTATACCTTTAGGTCTCCGAGTAACGGTAAAAATCCATACCCCGTTATGGAAAAATAATTTCGCCATCTAAATTTGAATACCGGTATTGTCTATTTTACTCGCGTTATAGTGGGAGGATATTGTAAAGTATGCGTGTAGATATACTTCATTATTGGGGAAAACACACGAAAGTATATAGATCGTGTCGTAATGTATGTGTATACTATAGGTAATTGACAGGTGGAGAAAAATAGATTTATATACTATATCTTCCATCCATCAACCTAAATCTTATTTCTCCGGCATTTACATGTATATAGATATACACATATGCATTCTCTATGTACACGTATGTGAAATACGTATAGAATAAACAGAGATAAAGGTATATAATTTCGGAGGAATCCAGTCAGGAAGACAAACTGACGCGTTAGCGTATAGTTATATGCGGGTGACGGGATTTCGGTATGCCGTCTTATGTCCGTCTAAATTAGGCGCATAAGATCTGTGTAGCACGCGAAATATAGCTGGCGGTCGTTAATCGAACATGCCATCTAGGAGTTCGTGGCCAGACTAACGA
This sequence comes from Coronaproctus castanopsis, assembly GCA_032883995.1. Taxonomy (NCBI): domain Eukaryota; kingdom Metazoa; phylum Arthropoda; class Insecta; order Hemiptera; family Monophlebidae; genus Coronaproctus; species Coronaproctus castanopsis. Next base: position 188,212,256 of record CM065052.1, on the reverse strand, counting down.
AAAGTAAATCTCGAAATTATTATTATTATTATTATTAATAGTAATAATAATAATAACGCGAACTCGTGTGGAATGTAGTGAATTTTTAAATATGAACGATAAGAAAATAGAGTTAAAAATCGTTAAATTGAATATGTTAAAAGATTACAAAGCTATTAATCCACTTTCGAGTGGACGAAAATAAAAAACGTATATAAAAAATCATTGAAATAAAGTAATAATAAATTGTAAGAAAATACTTCATGTCCCTAAGCAATATTACACTAATCTGATTAAAGATCTGTGTATCGATCCTGATCGTGTCTATATATTAAGTATTTTCTTGCGTTTTATTTTTATATTTTATTTCAATTTTTTTTTATACTTTTTATGATTTTTATTTGTATCTATTTGAAAATAGCTTAACAGACGAAAAGTTTTGTAGTTTCCGAAGTATCGTATATAAAAATTACATCAAATTCGAACAAAAACAAAAGTTTTATATCATCAGATTATAAAAATATAAATAACCCTAATATTATCCAAACCACCTCGCACAGCACACCATATGTGTGCTGGTAATAACATAGTATAAAAAAAACTAAAAACACCCCAGGTGGAGCTGCATTGTATCCTGACAACGAACCTATTACAATCACTTCTTTCGGGTGTGTGTGTGTGGCTATCTATTAACGCCATATTACGATTGCCTGGCTCGCTACTTACACTGTACAACAAAATATGTATAGGTAAGTAGTCGCCTAACTCCGATAAGGAGACAGCGCTTAATGATGACGATGATTCTAGTGGCGGCCTATCACGCTTCTTTCGCCTTGTATATTTAAACAATCCGTATTAAACTATAGGTGCGAATACGTACGTAAAATAAAATTTTAATTAAAAATCTGACCGCGTAAAGGAAGAAAAAATTATCTACAAAATTAAAGTGCGTAATAAATTTATCAGATCCCTCGAAAGAATTTATTTCGCTTAAAATTCGTTAGTTATGGGAAATTCTAAAATTTATATAAAAAAGAGGAGATAACCACACGGCTTAAATTACGTTTATCCGATATAAATGTTAAAATATTCCGTAAATCGGCCAATCGATATCATTGCAATAAATTCGTCATCTTGCACTTCTTGTTCTTGTAGGTCCATCTCTAATCTCCTATCGGAGGTCAATGACCATCTGACAAAACTTACGTTTATGTAGCCGTATTATACATCTCGAACCAATCATTAAGATATTTCGTCCATGACGTTCGTCTTCGTCGCTGACATCTGTCAACCTCTATCCTCTTGTACTATAGTCTGCAGTATAGGGTATTTACCGTTTCGAATTATATATTTTCTTCATTTGTTTCAGAATGGTTACCCGAGGTAGTTTAAGAATCCGGCGATAAAGTTACATTTCTTTATCGATTACGCCTTGAGCGCGCCCGATTCTCTACTCCATAAAACGATACATCGCATTTTGTAGCTCTCCGTCTTGTTTCTAGTGTAATTTCCGTATTGCGCGGTAATTGTTTCATTTTATTTCTATGTTAGTTTTCATAATCAGGATTCCAGCTAATAATTATATTTCAATTTCGTTACTTTCTGAATTTCTCTATCTGCATTACTTAGATGTACATCTTCTGTGCATGTGTTCTGCTAACAACCGTAAATTTAGTTATTTGTATCGCGCGCCCTAATTCTATCTTAACACGTATTGTTAGATCCCGCGCATTATCTGCAAAAATAACTGCGTCATCCGAATATCTGATGCTACTTATCCGTTGATCGTCCACTTTTATATTCATTTTTCTACTTCATCTAACGAACTTTCGAAAAAAAATTCCCGAATACCAATTAAATAATATTCGCGTGACAAAATATATCCTCGTCGCGAACGTCCTTCAATTTCTCCAGTTGTCAATTAATTATCTTTACCGTCGTCAGGTCTTAAACTCCGTAACTGTATTAATGAACATGCCCCGTTTCAAATTATCAAAGTCCCTTTCATAATCACTAAAACAGGCATAAACGAGTCTTTGTCTATTTAGACATTTTTGAATAGCTACGATTTCTTCACGGATTTCAAAAACAATTCCTGAACCCAAACTCTGTTTTACCAATCACGTCATTAATTTTCCGCCATATACGATTTCTAGAATACCTTAAGCGTATGAATAATTATAAACTCATATAATCGCTCTATTTTATAGCATATGACACTTTACCGACCGATCGTTAGGGATTTGTCCCGTAGTATATATCTAATTTTAACAACGCATAATTTCTATCTATATAAATAAGTTTTAATTCTGCACTGATTCCATCCGGTCCAACATCTTTACCGTTCTTTACTGCTCTAATGTTTTTTGTTAATTCCGCTTTTAAAATTTCCGGACCTGCTTCACTGACGCGCCTAGGATTTGTATCTGGGGTGGTCTCAAATATCTCCCAAAAAATTAAAAAATCACAATAAAAATTAATAAACAAAATTCGACAGGCAAAACAAACTATAAACGATCACGAACAAAAACGAAATAAGTAATAAAAACAACAAAAAACCGCACTGGTCAATGAATCAGATTCGAACGGCCCAATCAACGGCAATTTTTTTTGTGCTGCACAGTCAGCTGGATTTTCAATGTTTTTTTTGTGTTTTTTTTATTGGGCTTCCATATCAGTTTACCCATTAAACTATATTATATAGACAAGAAAAAATAAAAAAGAATTATCTTAATTTTAACTATATGGGTATGTTACAGTTAACAATAAACCTATATAAACATATGTATATGTGCATGTTACGTGTGGAGAGTAAGAAAGGAATATTGACAGGAAAAGGAACATTTAGAGATATGAGGTGATTATAGAAGGAGACACGAGTGGAGCGGCAATATGATCACTCCAGGAAAATGTGATTTGCGTCTGCGATACAGTGGATATCTGAAGGATGTGAACAGAACGGAGAAGCAACAAGATGCATTTGAAAAAGTGTAGCCGGTAGACGATTCTTTCCAAAACGTAGTCGACACATAAAGTGACAATAAAACCACGGAGCAGACTCACTTGTATTTCGATATTATAGAACCATGGTAGACAAGGAAGATCAGGCTGAAGCAGTTTATATTTCGTAAATGTTATTAGCAGACAGAATGTAACGAATATTTTCTAAGAGTACTTATTGTAATCTCGGCTGTTTCGAGATGAGGTTTTATTAATGATAACGCGCGTTCTTTCACACATTCTCTTCTGTTTCAACTATCATTTTAACTGCAAAATTATTTAGCGCTTACAAGTTACGCGCCTTCTTGATATATATTTTATACTTTTCTAAGCCCTCTGGCGGGCTTAAGCCCGGTGGTAGCCCCCGTGTGTGCACCACTGCTGCTAACATTATATTCGAACAAAGAGATACAATAATGTAGAAATTATAATTAAAAGTTTAAAATATTATAAATAGCACGACGAAATAAAATTATTTAATTTATAAATCCAAATTAATATTTTACTAAAAATATATATTAATCTAAATTCATCGCGTATTATATAATCCGTTTTTTTCCTTATCATCTGTAATAATATGTCGATGTTGATGCAATTATTAAAAAGAAAATTTTGCCTCAGAAATCGAAGGACATATTTTAAATTAGTACTTTTTACGAAAAATAATTAAATTAAAATGTAAATTGACGATGAAATCGAATTAAAAATGATAACTTATCGGTAATATATACGCCATAGCAAATGAAATAAAAAAATCATACAATTTAAAACTGAGAAAAACACACGAAATGAAATAAAAATTAGGAATGCCGTTGAAAATTAACTTGATTTACAAATAATTAAATAATTAAATAATTAACAGTTTGCAATTAGTTTAAAGAAATAACGTGTACGTAACAAACGTTTATATATACGGGATATAAACTAACAAAACAAAATATGTATAAATCCAGATATGAATCAACAAATATTAGAGATATAAACGGTAAATTATTGATAGAAGATAATAACGAAAAAACTCGAAGATAGCATATTTAGAAGAATTGTATAGTTCTTCTTTAGGAATTGTACAGTCAAGATGAAGAAAACGAAATACTGAGATGTAAATATGATAAAGCTCTAAAAGAAATAAGCAATAATAAGTCATCAGGTGTAGACAATTTGCCGATTGAACTAATAAAAGCAGGTGGGAATAACGGCAAACAATTTTTTATATCAGTTAATAAGAAAGATATATAAGAATGAGACCATGTCGTCAGATCTTATCTCGGGAAAAATAATTGCAATACCAAAGAGAACAAACTCAGATAGATGTGAAGACTTTAGAACATTAAACATAATAAATCACGTATCAAAGATATTAGTCAAGTAAATTATGCAGAAGCTATATTTAGAGATGATCAGTTTGGCTTTAGGCGAGGCGTGAGAACTCGCGAAGTAATCTTGGCATTGAGACTGTTGATCGAAGAAAGATTTAGAACTGGAAAATTACTTTATATTTTACATTTATCGATATACATTTGATAACGTAAAATGGAACATACTGTTTAGAATATTACAGAATACGGAAATAAACAAGAAGGATGTAAAATTAATATATAAATTATATGATAATCGGAAATCAAAGATTCAGATTGGTAATGTAAGCAAAGAAGTTAAAATCACGAAAGGTGTTAGTCGAGGGTGTGCTCTATCATCGATACTGTTCAATCTATATATGAAAGAAATAATTCAAGAAATTAAGGAACAAACAAAGGAAAATGGTCTAAAAGTACAAGGTGAAATAAAAAGCACATTACGTTTTGCCGATGATATAGCTGCCCTAGCAGAAAATGAAAATGGAAGATCCATTTAAAAAATACGGAATGAAAATAAATAAAAATAAAACGAAAATTGTGGTATGCGACAAAAATAACAGTCGAAAGAAAGTAAGCATACATATTGACGGTGTTCAAATACAAAAAGTTCATGAATTTCATTGTTTGTGTAGCAAAATCACCAACGACAGGAGATGTGGGAAAGATATTAAAAACCGGATTAATCAAGCAAAACAAGTATTTTACGATCTAAAAAATATATTAACAAACAAGGGTATAAACATAAAAAAAAATTGTTAACAACCCTATTTCTTTGAATACGTGTACGGATGTGAAACATGGACGATCAGTAAAGTGGAAAGACAATCACTAGAAACATTCGAAATGTGGGTTAGCGGAGAATACTGAAAATACGGTGGACAGATAAATTAACGAAAAATGAAGAAAAAGAATATTATAGAAAACAATAATAAAACGAAGGATGAATATGATTGGACATAAGGCACGATAGTTTACAAAAGACAATTATAGAATAATGGATGCAAAATGAGGAAAGAGGCCTTGAAAACAATATATGCACAGCTAATAAAAGACACCGGTAGCCCCCGATATGCGGATATAAAGAGGAAAACAACAAATCATCAATTGTGGGGAAAATTATCAAATCGTTCTTTGATGACTACATGATGATATATATATATATATATATAAAATAAGAACTTTTAACGTTTTCTCCGGAGGTTAACATATTTTTGGTTGATCCGTCTGATTTAAATAGATGTCACCTTTTATGTTTTCAAGAGTTCATTTTGTTTAACATTCACCGAGCGCCTATAAAATACACCAAATTATTTGATTAATCTAACTCAACCTAGTCCTACCTCACCTAATTATAACAAAACAATTTGCGCCAGATAAATTTTGTACAACGGAAAATTCAGGCTCCACTAATTTTGAACGTATGGAAAAAAAAGGCTTTATGTGACAAAAAATCACAAAACATATTCAGTCAACAACTGGGGGAAATATTGTTCGAAAAATTGAAAAATTTCGGACAAATTCCAATTTTCCGCAGCTATTTATATTGGAAAATTATGACGTTTGTGATTTTTTACATAAACTACCCATCTACAGTTTTCGAAATAGGCAAAAACTTTTTTCTTTATATGTTCAAAATTTCGGAGAAATCATTACTAAAGTGAGCTCGGTTTATGATTTATAAAACTTTGATACCATATGTACACACATATATATGTATATTGTACATAGAATGAATTTACTGCAGAGATAATATTTCGTTAACAACAAGAAATGAGTTAGAATCATCAATACATTCCACGATATTCGTATACTCGTTATTACAGACATACTGTACTCACGAAAAATTCATGTATTCATACATATATATATATTTATATCTCAGAATCCAACAAAATAATCATATGTAAGACACGTATAATTACGAACGCATGAGCCCGTACCATTATTTATATATATATATATATATATATATATATATAATTAAACCGCATTATTATTTTAGAAATAAATGTTGGATATCTCTGATAAATCAAAAACTTTTAGAGCTAATCTAATGTATCAGCTAGCATGTCAGCTACAGAGATGGTGTCAAAATAGTTCCTTATATGCTTACTTAAACCTAACCATAAACGATGAGCGTTACATTTTACTTTATTTTTTACTTTATTAGGTACGCAACTATTCTGAGCTTTTCCTCGTATACATAAATACATACATATATATATATATATATATATATATATATATATATAAAAGTATATATACCAGAGATTTCATTATACTGCATTATATATATATATGTAATCATTGGTTTATTGTTCTTTACCAAATATCGTGTCTAGTGGCTAGCCGTACGTTATTTTTGCGTAAAACATGCCCTAACGTCCGAGGAGCACGCTAGTAACGCGAGTAAAGTTTTACGGAGTGGCGTGTCACTCCTTCGTCGCGATAATTAAGAGTTAAATGATGACGAAAAACCTGACACCGCGAGCTGGAATCAAATTTTCAACCATTCGGTTGAGAATCGAACGATCTATAGTGGCATTCCACCGTGGCAGAATATAAATTTTTAACGGTGGCAAAACAAAAAAAGGGAAACGATAACGGAAACTGGTGTAGGTAATATTAATATATCGAATATGCGACGTTTAAAATCGAAACCTTTTCCAGCGTGAAAATGACGTTTAATTATCGCCCGGCTATACTCTTAGTTTTTCGCAACAAATCGAAGAAATAAAATAATTATTCTCTACAATTCTCATCCCGGGAAATATGAAAGTAATAATGACAATAATAATAATGATGATAATAATAGTAATAACAATATTAATAATAAATTAGTAAATACACGAATCGTTCAGCGGTTACTTAAAAACGGATAAAATTCGAAAATAACGTATAATAATACTTACCGATACCTAGGACAATTTATTTTTTTAAACAACTGGATTTTCCCAAAAATATAAAACTCCGAAAATTATTATTATTGTTACTATTATTAGACGATATACTTATTCGCTGCAATACACGAACCGCAGGCACGGAACGCCGGTAGCGAAATAAGCCCCGGCAATGGTACGCGTTAACAAAGTTGCGAAACGAAATGATATGTTCCGTATATCGCTCGGGGTGTGTGCTAAGCGATGACGACGCGTTGCTCGTTGCGTACGTTAAATAAAGACAACGCGACCGATATCAGCGGGTAGGCGATAAACGATGACCGAGGAAATATAGAGGGACAAGATAGAAAAACAGCCAAGGGGTGAACTTAGCGTACAAGGGTTGTATATATATATATATATATATATATATATATATATATATATATATATATACATATATATATAGTTGAAAAGTTTGCAGAATAACGTCAAATCAACATGCTGGTACGTTGGGGTAAATTCCTGCTCTGTCCTCCATTCCGTTGTTATCAATGGGTGTATCATCCCTTAGGACAGCCTCTCAGCCTATCCCTGAGCAGTGTTCTGTACTGAACCTATTCCGCACAAAAATCGTTACCTTCCTAATTTTGTTTTTCGCTTCGTACTTCCCTTCTCCTTCGCCATTTATTATTGTCATTATTATTATTATAGTTATTATTGATATTATTAATATTATTATTGCCGGTTTAAATAGACCGAATTTTATACGTAGTACTCTACTTTTTTTTTTTTTATCGGCGGTACTTTATTCTGTTCCTTGAAACTATATACCCCTCACATAATTCTAATTCTACACATCCACCAAAGAATACATACGTATTTTACATACACACACACACACGCATACATATTTTATTCAAAATACGCTATTCTCCATTACAATTATAATTTTCTTTATCTAACTTTTCGCGAGATTACAAATAATAACGAACGTCAAACGTATACACGATAAATTTTACTCTCCTTAACCTATGTAGTTTGTAGTAGTTTACAAATTACAAGCGGCCATTTTGAAAAATATACAAATTTACTTTGTGTTTTCATAGGAAATTCGATGTTTATCGCACCCCTATAATGATTGATTTCGAACTATAATACCTTTAGTAAATTTAATAATAATAACTATGCGTACCTTTCGTAATTGTCTAGGGAAATATTTCCAAGTATAAAGTCATCTATTATTACTAGAACTTACTAGAATTCCTATGTATCAATGATCATTTAATACATATATATATACATATCACGATATCACGATATGCCTATACCAGCCCGCTGCTGGGGATCCAATTGATTTCTGCTCTAGAAGAATTAGGAAACCCCAAACGGCATATTATGTATGTATATATATGTATTATTCCGAAATAATATTTTTTTAAATATAATTGCAATGTAATAATAAAAAATATAAATTAAATAAACAAGATTTACGTGGAATATTTAAAGCATAACTGAAAATATATGAAAAATTCAAGAATTTATATTAAAGAACTTTCGGTTCTTGAGATAATTAAAAACGCGTCTCCTCGATTTATTTATTAAATAAAATTTATCGAATTTGCACATCGGTATGTATAACGTATTAGAAATAAATTAAATTAGCTACCGAAAAATAAAATAGCTCTAATTTATTTATTTTTTTAAATATTTTCCAAATTAGGCCATTCAGCGATTTTACTAAAATGTGAAACAAGTTGTTAAGGATCAAATGCCCCATTACTGCCTCTACTGTATTCTTTGACAGTTTTCTAATGTCTTATTTCGTTTTAATCTCCATACATCGAGAAACTAATCGGGTAAATTTACAGTATTTGAATGTGGCTTTAAACGGTTTTTAAACAGCTGAAAAATCTGGGTTTGGAGTTTCGTCCCGAATATAGGACTCGTTAAGTTTCGCTGCAAAAAAAAATAATGGAGACATACCATGTAGGAGAGACGATAAATATCCGTTGTCCTTATTTTGAAACCGCTGTGTTCTACGGATATGTTTGTCCTTAGCTCCACAACATCGGACCGAACGTTTGTACGGATTTCGATATAATTGTACATATATTAATAGCTGATTTTCCGAAGAACTGCAGCGCTCGCCAAGCATTGAATACGATGTTCAACTGTTTTATTTTCTGATCAACATGTTTACTCCGGGTTAGTTTATCATCTAACTACATAAGTATGTAACGTCATTTTGCAGGATGACTAACCTCGCACATATTAATTCACATAACAGCTTATGCCAATTAAAATGCGAACACTGAGAAGTAAATAATCGAATAAAAGTATACAACTTAATTAAACCACAAAAATTTTTGAAAGAAAAAATAATAATATACAAAAAAAAAGGTCACATTTATACAACTGCATATACAATACATAAACACAGTCGCCCACAATAGGAATTTACATACAAATGTGAAAATCAATTACCCACGCATAAACACATACAGACACTCGCTACACTGGAAAGAGCTTACGTAATCCTACATATAAACAGAAATACATGCGTACACTGGTATACGGTAACAAAAATTTCAAACGTATTTCTGTATATAGAAAAATATTACAATAATTTAAAATTATAAAATCAACAACTCAAACTAGCTGTCCACGAACAATGCCAACACAACTTTCGTACATTAATATACATATAGAGCCGAAGTTTGACTAAAGTAAGGAATCATATAAGTATCTGCTTTGAAAATGTATATCCAGCGCAGATGAATTTCAAGTAACGAGTTATACGACACCAACGGTGAATTAAAAAGAACGTAAATGCGGTTGGTAGACGACTCATTCTATTATTCATCCTACAGGTGTACTACGTAACTAACATTCTATGTGGCCTGGATAATAATTCGCTATAGGGCAAGAAAAATATTTTAAAAACTTAGTCCGAATCCTTTTCACATCTGTAGTATACTTATTGTAAAATGTATCCCAATTACATTCTAGCTGAGAACGGACAAGAGTTAAGAGTTTTATAGAGTATTTAATGTTTTCGGATCGTTGAATAATTTTGAGTTTCCGAACCCAAGAACTGAATTAGCGTGTCGAGTAATATGATTTATATGTACCGAGAAACTCAAAGCCCGATCAAGGTATACCCCAAGATCACGAACATGAACGACTTTATTCACAATATTATTATCGAGATTGTAATTAAATGTAAGTTTATTTATACTACGGCAAAAAGATAATTTGATATATTTAGTATAATTGATGGAAGGTCCATTACGCCTACTCCACATAGTAAGGTTATCTAAGTCTCTTTGAAGAGCTAAGCAATCAGACAAAGAGCATACTGGCCTATAAATTTTTAAGTTATCTACGAATAATAGAGATTTAGAATTTAAGCTAGTGCCTATATCGTTAACGAAAGTAATAAATAAGAGATCCGAGATTAGATCCTCGAGGAACACCAGAAACTGGAGTATACTCATACGAGCAATAACAATTGTAACCTAAATAACATATTCTCCATGTTAAGTACGAATGAAAAAGATACTAGACAAACCGTAATACTTAAGTTTATTTAATAAGACATTGTAACTGACCTTATCAAATACTTTCGCAAAATCTGTATAAACACTATCTACCTGAAGTCCACAAACCATCCACTCGGTTCACTGATTAACGTAATTAAATTAGTTGATTTATGTAATCTGAACCCACGCTGTTGAGGAATCAGTTATTACGGAAAATAACTGAAAGAAGTTAACTCTGCACAGTACATGGATTATTTTTAATTTAAAAAAAAAAAATATTTTACGTAATCTTATATCCAATCTAATATTCGGGAAGCCTAAAAAACTCTATGTTGTTTTATGCAGCATTATGCGTTAAATGGTATGCAAGCGTAAAGAATTACGAATTTTACCGCGTATATAATATATGTAAATCTATAGTTCGAAACAGGATTTCATTTAAACACGTAGTTAGTTAAAAACGCAGAATTACATTTGAAACCACAATTAGTTAAAAACACGGATTGCATTTTTAAACCGATAATTAATTTAATAAAAATTTTCTTTCGAAAATCGCTGTAATACATGAAGTTGCATATTAGCAACATTGTGCATCATAGGGTTAAAAATACAATATTATAAAAATCTGATTCCAAATTAAGATCAATACACAACATCGTATAATGCACGAAGTTGCATACTAACTAAAGCGTGTATAAAGTGTGATATGATTTGTTGCATATTAGCAACATTAAGCGCCTTAAGGTTAAAACATAGACTAATACGCTTTTTAGACGATTATAAATATTTTTTTATTTATAAATATTTCGGGATTAAAACAATCTATCTCAATTACGAAAAAGACAATAACATTTGAAATTTATGTACTATATATATGGAACATCGTAACTGAAACGATTAACCTTGCATTTAATTTTGTGGATGAACGGGTTACGATACGCTAAGATAACTGACCATACCATTCAAGCTCCGAAAAAGATTACCTAAGATGTACGTGTGGTCCATAATCCAAGCTGGACATTAAATAAGCGAATACGAATAACTTATGGTACTGGAGGAAAATGTAACTGATAAGCTGGATAGAAAAAAGCCTAAATGAATAACTACTACGACAAATTGAAGTGAAAATATTAAATCGATTACGGAAAACACAATTAACTCGGAATATTTTTGCGACTTCTTTAAATAAATTACATTTATTCAACTTTCGTACGCAATACATCGCGAAGACTGATTTTTTTCCCCCATAAAAATTCATGACATAAATAAGATTTAGCGAAATTAAATTATGTCGGGTTAAATAATTGAATACAGCTGACGGTTTGGAAACAAAATTAAAATTAAAATTACTCATCATTCATCATTAAGTGTCGTCTCCTTATCGGAGGTAAACGGCTACTTACCTATAGATATTTTGTTGTACAAAGTAGCGTACAAAGCAATCATAGTATGGTGTTAGCGTAGGGACATACACCCGGGAGAACTGATTGTAATCGCATTGTTGTTAGGAAACAATGTAGCCTCCTCCTGTGTTTTTTTTTATATCGTACTATATCGTTATTAAGCGCACATATGGTGTTTTGCCATCCACCCGATAATATTAGGATTATCGAGATTTTTAAAGTACGCTCTTTTTTTTATTCAATTTTTTCATACAAAATCCACATTGTTATATATAAATATACTTGATGTTATTTATATAATTCTATTTGAAAGTATTACAGAGGTTCTATAAGTAAACCGTTAAGCGTATTTTCCAAACGTTTTGACGACGTATGCGTGACTTTTTAAGTAAATATCTCAATCAGACGGAGGAAAATGAAAAAATTGGTTTTCCTAAATTTTATATTTCCCAAAATTTTCTAATCGCTATATCTCGCTAACGATTATAGTCATATTTTGACGACCTTTCGAGCGTTAGCCTTGATCTGTTTAACTCATCATACTTTAGAGAACTCTATACGTCCCGCAATAAAACCTATAAAATTGAACTGATTAAAAAAAAAAAAAATAAGGCGGTCATCGGTGATTAAGAAGTACTCCAATTTAACAATGTGGAGCATGATAATGATGAAAAGCCCTCTCCTACATGAAACCATCGAGGCTTCAGTTAAATACACTTACCGATTTATACTGCGTTTAAATAAAGGATTAAAAAGAACCTGATGAAACTTGAAATAAAAAATGAAAACGATCTTCAACATTGTACTCCAATTATATATATACACTATTATATATAGTGTTCTTTTTTTAAAAATACTTTATAACGAACTATTAATTAATATTTATTTTAGAATTATGTTAACTTTGTAATTTATCTGCTTAAAATGTAAAAATGTAAAACGCGTATATTTGGTATTAAAAAGTTATAATAATATTTAATAAATGTACCGGAGGCTCTCTCCATTTATGAAAGTAACTAATAATGTAAACTGGTAAATAATAAATATACAAGATGAAAATAGTATTGATGGTCAGATAAAAAATCATCACAAATGAAAAGCGGTAATTTAAAAAATAATAAGTTTAATTATATAACGAATATGTAACATCATTTATAAGTAATGGAAACGAAAGCAAACAAATTATAACGTTATGAGAATAATACATTATGTTCAATGAGTACTTACTATATATCTAATACTTAGTTCCCTGGAATCGTAATTTCCTATTGCTGGAAGTAAATTATTACGGTGCACACTACAACTGAGAAAAAATTTTTGGGATAGTTTGAGGATATAGTCTTTTACATATGGTATCTGCAGAGCTGCATATATGAAATTTTAGTGTATACGGGGACATTGAGGTTTTATTGATACTAAGCTATGAATTTTATATGTCGTTTTATGTACGAAATAATTAATAAATATGAATATTGTTGTTGTTATATATTTATAAAAATAATTCTGGCCGAAAATAAGTAAAAATAAAATTGTAAAACTGGAGATCAAATATTTATAGACAACTATATTTAATGGATATTATATATATATATATATATATATATATATATATATATATATATATATTTCTATTTAATATAATATTACAAAAAAATGAAACAAAAATATAGCAGCATGCAAATTTTAGCTTGTGGTTACCAATAGCGATTATTTATATATATGTAATATATATATATACTCAATTTTAAATACTTCAGAGATAAAAATCGGAAATTGGTTTGATGAAATCATTTCGTTCGATTTAAGTATACAGTCAATTCTATACAACTGCCGCCAGTGATCATATGTGTTATACATTTATATATTATACTTTGAAGATTTTCTATTTCATTACTCTTACAGTTGCAACATTTATTATCTCCGATTATATTTAATTTATTTAAATAATATCCGATAGAACCATGATCAGAAAGTTTCTGAGTCGTGTAAAATTTACTGTAATCTTTTCATTTTTAAAACAATTTGTTACGCGGGGTGGCTACCGGGCTTAAGCCTCCCCAGAAAGCTTAGAAAAGTATAAAGGCTAAAATGATAGTTGAAACAGAAGAAAATATTTGAATCACTAATAAAACCTTATCTTGAGGAGCGTGAAAAATTGCCTAGATTGCAAAAAGTACTGTTACAAAATGTTCTTTACAACCTGTCTGCTAATGAAATTGAAAATCCAGCTAACTGTGCAACACAAAGAAAAAAAATGACCGTCGGTTGGGCCGTTCGGCATTGGAATCTGACCGAGGTCGTAGTAGGTTTTCGTTATTACTTGTTTCGTTGTTGTTCGTGATCATTTATAATTTTGTTTTGCCCGTCGAATTTTATTATATATTCGGCCGTGTATATTTTATTCATTTTTATTATGATTTTTTTCTGGGTGGTTGTTTGAGCACACCCCGCGATACAAATCCCGGGTGCGCCACCGTTAGGAAAGAATCGGTTTGTTAATTATTATCTTTTGTTAATATATCGTATCTTACATTAAATTCATTTAAAAAGCTGTTTGAGAACTATTTTACTTATAATACTATTATGTTTTTATTTATTTTTTTTTTTTTTTGCAAAAGATTAACCATCATTTTTTATTTATATAATAAAGATCAATGGGTGTAAGATGCGTGATACGGTATATAACGTTATATTAGAAAGAGTAATTTATGAATAAGTTAAATCAATTAGAAATTTTATACGATACTTGCAGATTACATTGTACATTTTTGTCGTTTAGTTAAATGCTTGAAATAGACACCAGCGCAATATGTGTATGGTGACTGTACTAAACCTTTATATGGAATTACCGTAGACATGGTTATATATATATATATATATATGTATATTAGCGATGTTTAATATTTGTGGCTTCTTGTATTAAATGAATAAGTTAGAAATAACCGTAAGCCGAAATCAAAAAATGAAAACACCACACCCTTCAGCTAACAACCCGGAAACTTTCTGACCAATCAGAACGATGCGTTTTATTTCCCTTTTCAAAGAACCAACCGCCTCCAGCAATCGTAAAATATGCAACTTTTCGTCCTGCGCCTTCAACTTCAATTTTATCTTTTACAACGACGAAATATCCCTCTCACCCTCTGACCGTCTTTACGCATTACGTAGGTTTTATTTTATGATCGCTATCGAATATTATTAACGTCGTCGATAAATCTGCGAGATTGTTCATGTACACACTAAATCTCGAACGCAATTTTATACTCTCAAACAATTTTTAACATCTTTGTTAAAAATAATAATAGAGTCAAATGATATCTAACACATTTCTACTTTAATTATGTATACGAAATTAAAATAAAAGGCGTAATGCCACCAATGAGCAACATTGCGTGAGCGGCGACTATATTATTATTATTATTATTAATATTTTAACTTATAGCAATCCAAATATTCACCTAGACTTACTGAATTAACGTACACGTACACGATCCTACTAGACACCAACGATTAATCGCAGCACTTGCATAGAACTGAGCAATGTAAACTTATTCCTACTACAAATGACCCTTGGTATTTATGAATGTAAAGTTTCGTTTTAATTTTTCTTACAAGTTTGATGATTAATTAGTTTAAAATGTTACCATTTAACATCATAATTTTTTTTTTTTTTTTTTTTTTTTTAATATCCCTGCTATAATCTACGCCTAGCCTGTCTAGGCTATCAGTAGATATTATCATAGGTGATTACAATTTAGTCACTTATAGCCCCATCCATTGATGTTGTAGCTAGTTAGTGTTCACATAACATAATAATAATAATCTAATCGAAAATTATTGCTTTTGTTCTATATATACAAAGTACATTATGATAACTTCGATAATAGTCGTGTATCTGATTTGAAATATCGTGACTAATGTAGTGAGAAAAGTGGTCTTTAATTTCGTCCACGTCTGCCGTAAGCCTTATGCGTAATATCCGTTAACTGTAATTTTATTATCCGTTTAATACAGTCCATGTAACATGTTGAT
This sequence comes from Coronaproctus castanopsis, assembly GCA_032883995.1. Taxonomy (NCBI): domain Eukaryota; kingdom Metazoa; phylum Arthropoda; class Insecta; order Hemiptera; family Monophlebidae; genus Coronaproctus; species Coronaproctus castanopsis. The sequence goes on along the minus strand of CM065052.1, from coordinate 188,196,060 downwards.
GGTCTTCCTCTGGTCCATTTACCTTCTACTATTTCAATTTTTTTTTTTTATTTCTCCATGCCGTTTCGTCTTATAATATGACCGAAAAATTTAAGACATTGGTTTTGTATTTTAGTTACTAATCTCTGGCGATATTTAATGTTTAACTCTCGTAGGATGGAATTATTCGTTCGAAAAGATCTCATCATTCTTTTATAAGCCGTCATTTCAAATATATTTATTATTTTGCACATAGAGAGGATGTCTTCAGCGTCCAGGACTCTGAACCATAGGTCGCTATAGAGAAAGCTAATATTTTCATCAGTGGCGCACCCACGGGGGTCTACCCGGCCTAAGCTCCTCTACAGAGGGCCCAGAAAAGTGTAAAATACATATCAAGAGTAACTTCTGAGTTGAAACAATTTCGCAGCTAAAATGATAGTCGAAACAAAAAAGAATATTTGAATGCTCGCATTATCACTAATAAAACCTCATCTTGAAGAACATATACAAAACAGCCTAGGTTGTAAAAAGTACTGTTAGAAAATATTCGTTGCATTCTGTTTGATAATGACATTTGTGCAACACAAAGGAAAAAAAATGGCCCTTGGTTGGGTCGTTCGGCATTCTAATCTCACCTAGGTCATGACCAGTGCGTTTGTTGTTGTTATTACTTGTTTCGTTGTTGTTCGTGATTCGGCTGTGTATATTTGATTCATTTTTATTAGGAATTTTTTAATTTTTTTTTTTTAGGTAGGGATATTTGAGCCCACTCGAGATAAAAATCCTGGGTGTGCTATTTCATTGTAAATTTTTTGGTCTCCGTTAATATATTGTTGTCCCTCCATATTTTACTTAATTTCGTTAGTGCTATAAAAGTTATGTACGTATATTTCAGGAAAACTCTATATTTATAATATAGGGTAAACGTTCGTTACGCGATACTATTTTAAAACTTATTTCTCGAACGTATTTATTCGTGTATGTGTTAATATCGAGCGTAGTATTACTAAATTATCATTTTTACACTATTTTGAAGTATTCGGAACAGTTTTTCACTTTTTAATGTAAAAGTCGTTACTGCGAAATCGTGTCATTCATCGATAAAATGCGTTTAACTGGAGGCGGTCAGTTAAAGAGTTGAATAGAAAACAGTTCTACTACCATTTATGAATTCCCTTGAAATAATCATTTATCCCAGACACACGCTTTTAACGATCGTGTCATTACGAAACTAAATATGCGCTTTGAAGCTATACATATATATATATATATATATATATATATATATAAATCTCAAGGACGTTTGAAAAAAAAAGTTAAATACTCAACCAAAGAAATATTTTAAAATGGGAAACGTGCTCTTTAAGACGACGACCTCCGTAAACCACCCTCGAGGTAAGATCCTCAGCTAGTTCGTTTAAATCAATTTCTTTTCAAAGATGGCACCAGGGGCTAGTTCATGTAACGTAGCAGACACCCTAGAAAATTGTGTAATTCTCCCTGTCGCTTCTAATGAAAATTAGCATGAATGTCTGAAGCATGTCATTTTTACGCAAACGTCAATATTATCGGTTTGTAATTATATAGTGCTAATTTTTACACATACATAATATATATATATATGTATTTATATGTATAAACGCATGTATATTATGCGTACAATTACGAACATATATATATATATATATATATATCAAAGGTAAACTGTCTGAACACTGCTTGAAGGTCAAGATCCTGAATCAATTCCTGTAAAGGGCCAGAGGTAATCGTTTGATTTCCATACATTGAGTACATAGCGAACAGAATAAACTCTTAACCGTAATCAAATAACGGCCGGTTAACTACAATATATAATTACACTATTATCCGGACGAAAGTTTATAGATATGCCTCCGAAAAATCGTCATTTTTTTATGCATATATATTAAACGTATAAAATATTTATGGCAATATTCACATTCAGAATTCTTACAATAAGCGTCGGGATCGGCTAAATGCATCAAATTTGAGTTTGTAAGAAATTTCTGAAGCATAGAAATGAGCAGTTCTCTAATATTTTACAAGAGTGGCACACATTACTGAATTGTCTCTGACGCATTGTCTTCGATTACAATCAGTTTATACGAATTTATCGAGCGTACTGGCATTGAGATGTAAAATACACTAACTAGATATAGATTTAAACTAGAGCCAAATGGCACGAGCTGGGAAACAAAAATAAAAATAAAATAAAATAAAAATTCTTATTCGAAATAACCACATTTTACCGGTACATTCTAAAACGAGGTCTATTAAATGATTTTTGAAAACGAAATTTAATTTAAAAATATCTTTCACGAAAAAGGAATTTAATGTCCGACCAATATGGATGAAAATTAATAACAAACTTATTAGAACGACCGTGGCATAACGGCGAGCTGAGTTCAAATACGATCGCAAAAGAGCAGTTATTGTTCTTTTGGTCAGTGGTGATCGGTACGTTTAGTTTAATTCAATTATCGATCGATTATACGTAATTTTAATTAATTAATTTATTTATTTGTATCTACTTACATACGGTTCACGAAATAGCTAACGCCAATAAAAATTTAAAAGTAAAACAACTATAATTAAATCGCGAAAAAATTAAAAAAAAAATTAATATTAAATTATTAAAGTAATATTTAAAAAAAAAAAACACACTTGTACGACATACATGTAAAACACAGTCACTCGTAATACACACTGGAATGTACACACGTATAAGAAAATAAAAAAAATACAATTCCCCACACGTGCACACATACACACTAATTACACTGGAAAGTACTTACATAATCCAGTACGCGAATAGAAATACGTGTGTACATTAGTATACATTAAACAAAATTTCGTACGCATTTGAGCCCCCCCCTATGAAAAAATATAACGATGATTTAAAATTATAAAATCGATAACCAAAACAACGAACCAATGCCAACATCTCTTGCGCTTTTGTTCGAATTGATCTTCTTTTAGAGGTTATTTGCAATTTTAGATTCTATTCCATAATATATTATTCTCGTCAAAATTTTAAGAGCACCAGGTAGTATATTTAGCTTTCTGCGGTTCTTAAGCGTTCAACTTTTTTGGTATAGCGATCAGTAGTATACCTTACTCGAAATCTTTGGGGATGATTCCTTCCGTATATATTTCGTTTAATAAATTAAATAGAATGTTTTTCTATCTATCTACTAATAATTTCAGCAGTTCTCCAAGAATTTGAGCAGCTTCCGCTGCTTTATCGGCTTTTAACTTATATTTAGAGTTCGTTCGAATTAATTTTTTAATATAGGCGGACCTATCTCATCGTCTTGTAGTACGGCTAATTCTTTTAAAGTTGAATCGTCTAATGGATCGTCACGGTATAACTCTTCAATATATTCTTTCCATCTGTTATTAATAGTCTTATTATCGAGTAATAATTTACCGTTTTTATCTCTCTCTAAGCGTATACAAATAAAAATTAACTCGAATAATAATTTATAGATTATTCGTTTGAAATTAGATTTCGTTTTTTCTTTTTTTTAATATACTAAAATACATTAATTACTCGCGCTACATGAAATATTTTTATTTGTACATTTTTGACAACAGGGGTCAAATTGATTTCTGAATATATTTCAATCAACATGTTCTGTCGATAATTTCGAAGGTAATTTTACATGTATATTCATACTTATTATATATTTGTACACGATAGTAATAAGGTAGATCGAGTACTCTTCTACACTCTGCAATTATTTAGCAAATTTATAAACATAGTAAATTTTATAATTTGTCCAAAAAACTATTTTCCGTTTTCTGTGAGTTAAATTATCTTATAAAATAAAGTTAAAACATATTTACTAACACGTATAACGTCCTTTTAACGAACCCGTAAGTTTAGGGAATAAGTGAGTACGGTACATTTCGAGTAATTCGATTATGACATTTACGGTTTTGTTATATACTACGCTACGTGTTGTAAAAGTAAACGTAGCATAACGCACGATTCGACGATTATCGATTATACGCCGTTTTGTTATTTTTGTTTATCTTGTATTACAGTGGCGTAGCCAGGGAGTGGTCTGAACTGGCCCTTGGATTCAATCTGATAATAAGAAAATTTTTATATATACTCGTTGTTAAATGCCATTTTGCATTTGTTAAACCTATTTTGTTTTTATTTTCATTTATTTTATTTAAATTTCGTTGTTTTCGAAGTAAATAAATAGTTTTTGTAATATAGTAGAAGAATTTTGTAGAAAAACGCGAAGAATAGATTTTAAATTTTAAATTTAGTTAAGTTATTATTCCTTCAAAAAATATAAAATCATTATTTATCGTTTATTTTTTCGCGGGAATTTATTGTAACCATCTCCCTCTATCCTCAATAACATACTATTAGTGTGTTCCGGTGACGTTAAATATTTCTGTCGTCTATTGCTTCTAATAGAATTGCATATTCGACGTCTAATAAGTATAAAAATAGCTCCGGTGAGTTGGATTGCTTATTGGGGTTTAACCTACTTCAGTTTTGGTTATTTACTTAAAGTTCAATTTAACTCGGGTTTACTGTTATAATTTAATTTTGTTTGAACCACCCTCTTCAACTAAGTCTGGGACTACGCCACTGTTGTATTAGGTTAGGCATCTGTATTCTGGTACACTTATAAAACCTAACAATAAAAATAATGACATAATTATATTTTATAGGTGGTTTTTTTTCTACGCAAGTGATGTCTGGTTCTTTTATTTTAACGTTATTCAAAAAAATTATAAATCACGATCAACGTGATCGACCTATTTAGTTTTCTTTTTAATAACATAAAATGGCGTTATATTTAAAAACATAGGCAGTTATATAACGATATGAATTGAATTCGTTCACGCGCGTATATTCATTACATAGCAAACACAATTGAAACGATGGGTGGTAAATTAAATCGAGTAAATATTTCGCATTTGTTACGAAATCCAACAAAATAAAACCCAAACCCACCATAAAAAAAATACGATTTATAGAATATATCGAAATACCGGTATAGGAAGAAAAACTACCTGTTCGACAGAAATATATTTCGATATAATAAATATATATATATATATATTTGGCGTATACAGCCACTTATATACGTAATGTATAAAAATGAAGATTACACTCTTTCAAATACAAAAGGTAAGAAAAATCAAAACAAAATTGAACGTATCTAATGCAGATGACAATATAGTTAAAAATCACAAAGCGAAACGAAATAACCTTTGAAATGTCATCCAAAGCTAAACTAACATGCAGACGAGACGACACGACTGTTCATGATTTTAAAGATGATCGAATTCGCATAAAAGGTTAACCTACCTATCCGATGTATCGCTAACGGCGATTTTCAAAAATAAGTTACACAGGAGTATTCGGTCGATTAAATAGCTTTCGACCGTATGGAGCAAAATATTTTATGGGAAAATCGTAAATTTCGATAATTTCTCTTTATATATATATATATTTGGACGTAAATTCACTTTCGCATATTGAAGGTTCAAATTTTCTTTCTACAAATAAAAATTCAACGATCTTGTGATTTATCGAATTTTCATAATTTTAAATTATCGTTACATTTTTCCATAAGTATAGACAGACACGTTTGAAATTTTCTTTAACATATACATATTGCCAAACATGCAGGAGTCAATTGGATCTGGGTTGCACAAAACCGGAATGATTGGAAACGTCTGGGACATGTCTACACCCAGCAGTGGATTGAAATGGTCATAACGTGATATATATATATAAATATATATATATTTTTTTTTCCTTCACAACTGACCAACTTTGATGGTCATCAAGTGATTGATTTAAGCAAATAAAGTGTTTTGTGGAGGGTTAGTACTCAGCAGTACTCCCTCGAAACGCTATAATGTTTAAACAAGGTCTAAAGGCTTATTTCGCCACAGTCTGCGGGTTTCGCCAGAGTTATCCAGCAGGTTGATAGCAAGTGGATTCATATGAACGTTAAGTCGGGCGACATGTTTATTTGCTTGTATTTTGATTTCATCCTTCACAAACATAACATTCAAGTCACTATGGAGGGTAAAATTTGACACGTACCAGGGGGCTGCAATAATAGTTCTGAGTATTTTATTTTGATATCGCTGTATTTTTTGCAGGTTGGATGTTTTTGCGCAGCCCCACAGCTGTATTCCGTACACCCAAATTGGTTTTAAAGCAATTTTATACAATAGTACTTTATTTTCCAACGACAATCCTGATCTCTTAACTAGTATCCACGACATAGTTCTGGTTTTAAGTCTCAAATGCTCAATTTTGTTCTGAATGTGAGTACCCCAGGTTAGCCTAGCATCTAAGTGCATACCTAAATACTTTACATTATTGGTGTTCGAGATTATGATATTATTTATCTTGACTGGAAGGCGTTTAATTTTTCGATTTGTAAAATAAATATGTGTTGACTTACTTTCATTATGCGCCATCGTTTTAGCCAAGTTTCTACATGCCCAAGTGACTCCTGCAACTTTTATATATATATATATATATATATATATATATATATACTAGTATACACGTGTATCCCTGTTCGTGTGTAGGATTGTGTAAGTACTTGCCGGTGTAATGAGTGTTTGTATGTGTGAGCAATTGTACTATTTTCCCCCCTGGCGTAATTGTGACTGTATTTATATAAATATGTACATATATGAGCAGTTGTATGAGTGATTTACTTATACGTTACACTTTAATAATTTAATATAATCTTTTTTTAATTTTGTGCTTTAATTCAGCTTTATACTTGTTATATTCAGTTATTTATTATACGAACCTTGTATAAATGAACAAATGAATAAATAATTTAAAAACTAAGCGTATGTATATACATATGTGTGTGTACTAAATATATATATATATATAGTTATATAGTATAAATATAAGTATATATATGTATATGTTATAAATATATATGTATCATATTTTTAAATCTTACACCTATATTCGTGTAATTAATCTTTTTTTCTTTTAATTTAATGAAATAAAAATAAAGAAATATATACATGAAAAAATGAACAAAAACCATACTACGAATATAAATCTCATTAATTATATTTCGATACAACGAAAAAATTATAATTACCGACGATAATAAAATAAAATCGTAACAATAGATTTTTTTAAATATATAAAAAACATAATTAACAATTGCTAACTCTATAACTAATCACATATAGATATCCTGTCGACGGATCGTCCATCGCCTCTAAATACCACAAGCTAAATACGTTTAGATCTTTAAAAATATAAAGAAGAATATAAACAACTTGACTACAGCTCGTGTAGTTCTAAACCGAGATGGTTATCAATACAGATCGTCATCATAACCTTTCAACAATCTAAATAAGAAGGACTAAATGTGTTTACAATGCGATTTTTAAAAATAATATATATATATATATATTGAGTAAAATTTATGATAAAATACTGCCTTGTGTTAGGCCGTTGTTTTGTCGCCTCAAAGAACTACTCACAATTTAGTGCAACATAACGTCCGTCCTTTAATAACATTGATATTACTTCTTTTAATTTGTAATCTTTAGTTAATTCATAAATTTTGTATCTAAGTGTACCATAAGCCACAGTTAGACGGACAAAGATTGCTCCCAGTTACATTTCCTTTTTTTATATTGTTGGATTAATCGAAAGACTTGGCCAGCGTATGACTTTCCGGGTCTGAAACTCGTTTATTGGCTTATAAGTTGTGCATCAATTTTCTCAGCTACACGATTCAGGATTATTCTTACAAAAAGCTTATATGGATGACAAAGTAGAGAAACTGGTCGATGATTCTTCGGATATCAATAACATCTTTACCAAGTTTTTTGTAACGCTATTACATGTGTTCTTCCACAATAATCTTAGAATATTTGTTTTGCGAATACAATTGTTGAGGCATTTCCTGTAAGTCGGTCGCTGCTTTCTCAACGAAGTGTTTTAGCTGTTCAGTGTACAAGTCATCCACGTCAGCTGTTTTTCTATTTTTTCCACGCCTTAGAGCTTCTTTTTCGTCGGCGTTTGTAATTGGAATATCAAACATATTTTCTTCGGTTGCTAATTATCTTTTAATAGAATTCATTTTCTTTCGGCATTTTATTTTTTCATTAACTTATCAAGCGAACCTGCCGAGAGTGGGTAATTATAAGATTCATACAGATTTTATCTCTCCAGCTGTCCATGTAGATTCTCGTGTATTTCTACTAGGATCACCTAAGTTTTTTTTAGCAGTAGCCGCCCTTGGTGTTGCGAATACTCATTCATTATTCACAGCTCTCCTATATTTCTATCCGATATTCTAGATCCAATTTCAGGTTCTCAGAAGTGACCTCCAGAGCTAGACATATATCTTTATGTATACGTACATAAGGTTGATAGAATAAAATGGCATAAGAATCGTTTTTGAATAAAAAAAATGTAAATAAATCACGATTAAAATTAAAAAAATTAACAAAATTCATAAGTAAAAGTTGTTTCCTTAAAAACTGCAAATACACAGAAAGTTTCATTCTTTATTATTAACTTATCTCTGTCCTTCTATCTGGACGAGCAAGATTTACGTGTTTAATGTAAATAATATACACCTCCGTCGAGAAAAAGGGCAGATAAGATAGAAGCTATCATTCGGAGCGTAATACACACGTTTCTCTCGTTGACGGCTAGTAAATATGTACTCTATACTATTCGATACTCTCCTACCTTATCCTATACTAAACCACTCTATAATATACTATTATAATCACGCTATACTACGTTAGAGTTAGCGCGTGTATCGCTGCTAGTAGAGAATCGTTGTAATAATAGTAATAGCGAAGCATCCCTCGGACTAGGGTGCAACTGACAAATGAAGCGAACAATTGCCGAGGACAGATAATTTCCCGGTTGAAGACTTAAAAACCGAGAAACCCTCTCTATTAAATATCGTTATCTAGGCGATGTATACATATACATACATATGTGTACACAACACGCACAATCAAAATCACCCTTTGACGTAGAGATATTTTCCTACATTACGAACCCCTTTTATCGTTACGATTTATATTAACAGACGTCCCTTATATCCTTTTATTTTTTTCACGGCTTAAATTTAAAACCACCTTTCTAACCGACGAATTAGACGACCATTTGCCATAGCCCGATATCATCTGGTTAGCAACATCGTTCAATAATTAGAAATTCGAAATAATAAAGATACGATTTCAGATTGAACGATTCCCATCGCCATTTTCGAACATTATTACTTACTGGTGAAAATGAAAGAGCAAAAACAAGTCAAAATATTTCCAAATCTATCCTCTTTAGTAACACAGAACCGAAACTATTTCAGATAGTACTATCTAAAAAAAAAGGAAACGCAGAATATAAAAGATGCTACGATACGATCATTAATGGTTTTGTCAAGAGCGTTTCATCGGTAAAAAAAAATTTAAAACAATAAAAAAAAAGTATTAACGAAAAAATTCATAGCCAATGTAGTGTTTTACCTTACATAAAAGGCTGCACAGGCAGAATTGACCGGAGTTTTACAAAAAAACAAACTTAGACCAGTGTTCGGCACGTGTAAAAAATAAAACAATATTTTCAAAGGGTCAAGGACTCCTTAAATTTGCGAATGTATACAAAATTTCTCGCTCGTTCGTTCTCAGCTGTAGTAAGCAGACTGGTAGAAGCATCAATCGAAGATTAAAAGAACACAAAGCAGACTGTAAACATAAGAGAAAAGATACGTCTTCGCATCAGTGTCCTGGGAGACACGAAATACAATTCAATGATTTTGGAATCTTATCTAAACTGGATAAATATAGCTCCAGCATAAGAAAAAAAAATGAAAACAGAACAAGCGATTAATTACCAATTTAAGAGCAATATTTACAGAAATCATTAAAACTAGTTCCATACAATTCACATGACGAGCTGTCAATTTTTTGCTTTTTGATTTAAATGTTTTAGATCATTAAATCCTAATCATGCCAAATGTCACATGTCGCTTCCATCTTTTAAAAAAAAAATTACGTAATAAAAACAAAACAAGCGCTTAATTAAGAAGTACATCATGAAAACAGAACAAGCGATTAATGATAATCTAAGAGCAATATTTACAGAACTCAACACAATTCATATGACGAATTGCTAGTTTGTGTTGTATCGTTCTTTGATTTAAATATTTTAGAACATTAAATCCTAATCACGCTCACGCCATGTCGCGTCCATCATTAAAAAAAAAAAAAAAAAAGTACATAATATAAAAACAAAACAAGCGATTAATTAATCCACATATCCATTTGAATTTGTTAAAAATTTCTTTTGTAAAATGTCTTATAAAAGTACGTGTACCTACTTCATCTTGTTGATTAAAATTTATGTGTAGGTCTCAACCTTTTCCGATAATGGAAGCATTCTAGAATTTCCTTTTAAAATATCACTAATTATATTATACATCATTTTTTTAAAATTAATGTTTATAATAATTAAATTTAAACGTTTAATTAGACAAATGAAAAATATTAAACGTTAAAAACATAAAACAAGCGTTAGCAAAAAAGCAGTGCTTACATTCAGAAGCAACAAAATCAACGTTGTAACACGTATGATTTAAAGAAGAGAAACGAGCTCGAAAACAGAACAAAAATACTGTCAATTAAAACAGTATGCTTCAATGGGTAAGGTGCAAATGTACGGTTATAGTCAAATGTAAAATAATCGGGGACTCACGCTCGGGAAATTTTGGTTAATTTTCGCTCGTATTTTAACGGTTTGGAGGCTCAATTTGAAGAAGCCACCTACTGTATTATTGGTTATCATTATCATATAACCGAAAAATCAGCTATCGACGACGTTGATGGTGTATTGTGGTTCCAACATAGTAAACATAAAACCAATAATTGTTATCGAATGTTTTGGCTGTTTGTTTGAGGAATCTGCGTAAACGCGTATTTTGCATTTTTTTTTAAAATGTATTCGTGCCAAAAATTACTTTAAAATTAAAACTTCGATGATTTTTTTAAGTCATTAAACAATATGCATTTTTTAAAAACTCGCACAAGGAAACTCGCGCCCTTGAATTCCTTGGAGGAACTGACCGTGATGGAAAGTGAACAAACAACTACTTTGATAGTAATAATATCGTTGCGTATACTATTAAAGATAAAATTGAAATCCTTGCTACAAACTTTGATAATTTACATAAGCGAAACGACGATGCAAGCAAACTGAACTCGCAAACGATAATAGTTGAACTGACACGTTACGACAAAAAAAACATGAGGCGAAAGTACTACAAAATTTCAAAATAATAATTTAAAGTTTACGATCGTGTACGATACTGGATGCGCACGATCGAAAGTTAAGATATTTTTGCAGCAACCAGAACCTCTTGGGAGTAGAAATAATTCTACTGACTGGGGATTTTCGCCAATGCCAGTTATTCTCGAATCACCCAACTCTGCTAATGAAATAAATCAATTCGGTAGAAGTATTTTTAAAGGCATTATTAGAAATTGGCAATGGGAAAATTAGATTTGACACTTCCAATGACCTCATTTCGTGTCCACCAAATTTTTGTTATTTCGCAACGTCAAAAGAAGAATTGATGCCGAAAATGTTCTCAAACATTAATGAAAATTACAAAAATTATGCTCGATTAAGCGAACGAGCCATTTTATCAACAAAAAGTAAGGATGTAAACGATTTAAATGTAAAAATTTAAATTCAAATTGACGGCTACCCAAGTGTTAAGTCGACCGATTCCATTACCAAATGAAATCATCAATTATCCAACTGAATTCATAAATTCATTTTGCCTTGAAGGCAACTATGTAATTTACAGCTCAAGCTTTGCTCAATGATAGGCACGATATATAACCTAAATCCATCGAAACTATGCAACGAAATAAGACCTGCTGTTCTCATTAATTTCAAAAGTGAAGAATTCCAAGAATACCGCTAATTCCAACTGACTTTCTTTTTGAATTTAAGCTTATAACCTTACTGAGACCATCAATAAATCAGAAAAATCAATCAGACGTATGTGGAATAAACCTCAAATTTTCTTTTTTTTTACATATTGTACGTTGCCTGCTCTAGAGTCAGGAAACCATCGATGTTATTTGTTTTCTCTGAGGAATGAAAGAGACAAAAAATATTCTACTTTACGAAAAATTTCGGTCGAAAATTATTTAATTGACATTTTATTTCATTTAAAAGGGATTTGGCATAAATTTCTTCTCAGTATAGTCTCGAGAAACCAAGTCGGGTAGCTCTATAATAAAATAAACTAAAAACAATGATAAATTCACATAGATAATTCGTCAAATAATGATATCGAGTTTAGGGATCGACACAGTCACCATTGAGAATCGGTTCCAATCTATTGTAAAGTATACTTTTCATTAATTCGATGAAAAATTTTAGGCACAAAAAAAGAAACAATAAAGCTATTCATGAACATTATCACTACTAGTTAAAATAATAACGAATGTAATTACGTCTTTTTCAAAATAATAAATGAAAAATGAATTACCTAATAACGACAAGAAAAATCAAATATAAAAAATGTACACTTACCTAACTGATTTTGAACACATCTAGAAAAAAAGGAAGCATTCATTTATTAATTATTTCGCACATAAAATAACATATAACATTCGTAGCTTAGTATCGATTACAAAGTTAAAATAATTATCGAATAAATATGAAAATTATGCCGCAGGAAATATGATGTAAATACCTGCACCGTACAACAAAGTAAGACATAAAATCTCACTAATAGCGGTACTCAATTAGTAATATGACATAAAGTTATTAAATAACAAAAACACGATAACAAATTCGAGTAAACGATGTTTAATGCGGCAGATGTTTGTAACGCGTATAATGCGGAGGTTAGCCGTAATTGTGAAATTTACAATTATGATTAAATTTCGCTGAATCATTATTAACGAATGAGTGAATTTTCTATACATCTGTTGACTATTTTTTTTTTTGCACCTAGGAGCATTCGATATAATTCTGCAACACAAGTTTTGTACCACTTGTAGCCTTCTGTAAATACCGACCGGACACGCATTAACTCGGTCGAATTATAGTCATATAAATCAACTATTTAGTTAACAGTACTAAGATATGAACCCTATGAAATATGGGAGAAAGCATGCTTTCATATGCACTATCTAGAGCCTGCTGTTTCTGTTGCTATGTTTGTCGAGAGTCGAAAGGAACATCGGTTTATAAAGCTTTTTGAGCAAAAGATATACGGGATAAATCATTTAACAATATCGAGTACATGAGGAAATTGAATCGTTTTAAATAGAATTCCATTGTGTCAGACCGCATAAAGTGCCTTTTCAATATCAACCAACAACAATTAGGTGTGCTTTTTAAAGTTAATGTGGTCTGCAACCCTCGAAATCTGGTGCATGATAGAGTGACCGGATCTAAAACCAAATTGCTCATTGGCGATGATGTTATTAGTGTTCGAATAATTTAGTAATCGTGTTTACTTAATGTGTTTACTAATGAGACAAATGTTCTTAATGTAGGTAGGATCTTTTCCAGATTTTCGACAGTGATTTTGACTATTTTTCACTGAACGGGATACGATGAAATATTTTTAATAAATATATTATTGCTTTGTATAACTAGGGGTTTATACTACCCATGAGGGAGTTTCGCTGAGAGAAGCTCCTAAAGGGGTCTAATTATGATAAGGTTTTACCCTATTTTTACTTATTTATTACGAAGTACGCAATTGAGAAGTACTAAACATTTAAAATCAAATTTTTTACTAAATTTATACATTTTTCTACATTTAAAAATTAATATATTTTATATACACCTCAAAAGGACATGCGGTTGAAAGAATGAAGACAAAAGAATTTCTAAAAATTGGAACATGGAATGTGAGAACCCTAAATAGGCGTGGAAAGCTGGAAAATTTAAAAATGGAAATGAAACGAATGGGAATCGATATTCTGAGGTATTAGTGAAGATGGTCCACTAACGGTGATTTCTGGTCTGACGAACGTAGAATAATTCACACTGCAGCAAGCAACGGAATGGCAGGAGTGGGGTTTGTAATGCAAAAACATATAGGTAAATTAGTAAAAACAATATGGATGTACAATGAAAGAATAATATTGATTAGAATTAACACAAAACCTAAGGACACAGTTATTGTGCAAGTATACACGCCTACTTCAACAGAAGATGAAGTAGAGATTGAGAATGTATACGAACAATTATAAGAAGTTATCGAAAAAATTAAAGGCGATGAAAATCTAATTTTGTTAGGAGATTGGAACGCGGTAGTAGGAGAGGAAACATCTAAGCAATGGGAAATTATGGGCTAGGTGATAGAAATAACAGAGGGGAAAGATTATTAGAATTCTGTGAAAAACATAAGCTATTATTAACAAATACTTGCTTTGAACATCGTAGAAGAAGAAGATTCGCTTGGAAAATGCCTGGTGATATTGGAAGATATCAGTTAGATTATATAATAGTTAAACAAAGATTTAAAAATCAGGTTAAAGATTGCAGTATCCTGGAGCTGACACGGATTCTGATCACAATTTCGTAATGATGAAAAGTTGAAATGGAAAACGTTGCGGAAAAAAGGAACTGTGCAACTAAATCTGCGTAAGTTAAAAAATCCGACTATCGCTAGAGAATTTGAAGAACAATTGAATAAATCGTTGATACCAATAAGAAATGAAGGTATTGAAGGCAACTGGAGTGCTTTTAAAATGGAAATATTGAAAACCGCGAAAAATAAGTTTGAAAAGATAGAAAAACCGCAAGGAAGCCCTGGATTTCTGAAGAAATAATACGAAAAATTGATGAAAGACGGAAATACAAAAATAGTAAATCGCAAAGGGATAAAATAAAGTATAATACGATAAGAAATGAAATAAACCGATTGTGTAAGCTAGCGAAAGAAGATCGGTTAAATAGATAAATGTTATGAAATAGAAAAAGAATTCAATGAAGGAAGAATTGATATGATAAATTATTAAAACAAAATATGTATAAATCCAGATATAAATCAACAAATATTAGAGATATAAACGGTCAGTTATTAATAGAGGATCGTGAAAAAGCTCGAAGGTGAAAAGAATATTTGGAAGAGTTACATAATTCAAACGAAGAACTCGTGCAGTTAAAATATAACAATGTGAGTCAAGATGAAGAAAATGAAATACTAAGAAGTACGATAAAGCTCTAAAAGAAATAAGGAATAATAAGTCAACGGGTATTGATAATTTTCCGATTGAGCTAATAAAAGCAGGAGGAATACAGGCAAATAATTTTCTATACGAGCTGATAAGAAAGATGTATAAGAATGAGACAATACCGATGGATTTTATAACAGGAAAAATAATTGCAATACCAAAAAGAACGAACTCGGATAAATGTGAAGATTTTAGAACATTAAACTTAATAAGTCACGCATCAAAGATATTGGTAAGAATATTGTATACAAGAATAGTAAATAAAGTAGAAATTGTATTAGGAGATGCTCAGTTCGGATTTAGGAGACGTGTAGGTACTCGCGAAGCAATTCTGCCACTAAGACTGTTAATCGAACAAAGATTTAGAATCAAAAATTCACTTTATATTGCATTCATAGATATACAAAAAGCCTTTGATAATGTCAATTGGAACACATTGTTTACAATATTACAGAAAACGGAAATAAACAAAAAGGATATTAAATTAATATATAAATTATACAAAAATCAGAAAGCAATGATACACATATGTGAACAAAGAAGTTAAAATATTGAAAGAAGTTAGACAGGGCTGTATCACCGATATTATTCAACCTGTATATAGAAGAAATAATGAAAGAAATTAAAGAAAAAACAAAGGAAAATGGTGTAAAAATACAAGGTGAAATAATATGCACATTACAATTTGCTGATGATATAGCTGTTGTAGCAGAAAATCGAAATCAATTGATGGAAACATTAAAAGTAATGGAAAAGATGTATTTAAGAAATATGGAATGCAAATAAATAAAAATAAAACAAAAATTATGATATGCGAAAAAAATAACAGTCGAAAGAAAATAAGTGCAAATATTGACGGTGTTAAAATACAAGAAGTGAATGAATTTCATTACTTGGGTAGTAAAATCGCCAGAAATGGCAGGTGTATTAAAAAAGATTTCGGCATTTACGCCATTATCAAGTGAACAATTTTTTTTTTTTAAATCATAATTTTAAAAGTATAAATTAAAAATAATTACTTAAAAATATTTGATGGTGATGGTGAAAATATATTAAAAAATGTTGTTCTGCTTCTGTTCTGTTTATTTTTTGAATTGTTGAAATTTAACATCAATATATTTGTTAAAAAAATAAACAGAACAGAAGCAGAGCAACATTTTTGAATATATTTTCACCATCACCATCAAATATTTTTAAGTAATTATTTTTAATTTATACTTTTAAAATTATGATTTTTAAAAAAAAATTTGTTCACTCGATAACGGCGTAAATGCCGAAATCTTTGTGTTTTTCCATAAGAAAATAAATATTCGTGATTGAACTAATTTTCAATTAATTTTTTGTAAATTAAATTATTATTAGCTTTGTAAAATTTCTCACTTAAAAACTAACACAGTGAGAGAATACGGTTAACTATTTTTAATAAATATATTATTATTTTTATAATAATAAATATTTTATAAAAAGAAGTCATTATCTCTATAAATACGAAGATACGATATTATAATACTATAACTAAACTGCAATGTCTATATGCGGCAGAATGTCTGAATACGAACACAAGAAAAGAAATCGAGCTTATAGAGAAGAAGGAACGAAAAATTATGAGAAAAATTCCGGGACCACCGAACATTAAAGATTGACAACGGGTATTAAAAAGCAACAAGAAAATATATGAGAAAATTGAAAAGATATACAATGAGAAAAAGAATAAGATTTAACGGTCACCTAAAAAGAATGGAACCACCATAGACAAAACTGAAGCCATATTTGGACACTTTGAAAGCAAAAGAATAAACTGACGTGATTTATAGAAACCAAAAAAGGATGATATCAGAAATGAACATAAAAAGTGAGGACGTAAATAATAGAAATAAATTCCGAGAGAAAATCAACGCGTTTAAAGGTATTGCCGAAAACGTGAAGAAGAACACCAGTAGAGTAACGTGTGGACGGAAGAAAGAAAAACGAGCACAGCTTGAAGATAAAAGAATATTGGAGAAGGAAAAAGAAAATCTCATGATCATTGTTTTTCCATAGTTGGCTAAAATAGGAAAAAAAAACAAAATTAAACAATATAGTGGATGCCGATACATTTTAGAAGTTCATTAGGTGTGGTAAACGCAAATATACAAAAAGTTAGTGCCTTAAAATTGAGTAACTGAATTTTTACATGACCAGTTAATAGCAATGAGTATATGAGAATAAGGTTTCAGTTGACTTATATTACATAAATGTGACGCAATAAGCTCTAACTCGTTAAATAATTTATATATCGGTTCAGTGGCAGTAGGATCGGTCGAAAGTTTTTGCTTAATTACATATTTGCTGGCTTTCTCCAAGTATAAGCATCGACGCATTAAACATAACGTATAACAATTTGTTTTCGTTTCCAGTACTTATAAATGAACATATTCGTTATATAATTAAATTTATATTTATTACTTTTTTCAATTACTGCTTTTCATTTGTGATGGTTTTTTGTCTGATTTTTCCATCAATACTATTTATACCTTGTATATTTATTATTTATCAAGTTGTATTATTAGAATTTTCATTTTTATAAATGGAGAGGGCATTGGTTCCGGGTACATTTATTTTAAATATTATTATAACTTTGTAATATAATGTCGAATATACGCGTTTTTACACTTTTTTAATATTATTTGCTGAGAGATTGTCAGAAATTACTGAAATTATAATTTTTCCACTTACTTAATAAATAGGTGAGAAAATTGTAACAGGACAAAGTAAATATTTTTTACATAATTATAATGAGGCGCAAATTTGTACGTAGTAACTTTACGCCTAGGAAAATTTCCGAAAAAAAAAATTTGTTATATAACACGAAATTTGATTTTTATTTTTGCGCAGGTTATTTTTTTTTTAATATTAAGAATGGCTGCATCTTGAATTAACATATCTAGTTCAAGATGGTGAGATGTTTGTCAGTAAGTAATATTATAATCTACAATTTTACATTCTAAATATTAAAAACTAATTTTATTCGTATTTTTAAACTAATTCATCGTAACAAATCACTACTTTACATGTAATACAATTTGTATACACATACATACTTACATACATATATACATACATACATACATACATATGTGTTCGTACGTGTGTATTGTAAATATTAACCCCGCAACGGTTTACATGTTTAAAAAAAAACGAAGTAAAATAAAAATAAACGTTAAAAAAAACATTATAATAAATTCTAAACTGGCGGTCGCACATTCGACAGTGTTTAGACGCCTCGTTTAAGAGGGAAAATCCGTAATTAGGCGGAACTTCACGCGAAAATCTTTCTTGTTATAAAAGTTAACAGATGGCACCGCTATATAGAGAAAACCGCTATATAGAGAAAGGTACATTTTTTTTTAATATTCGTTTCACGTACTATGTTTTTTTACGTCTCGTGTAAATAAATTATTTTTTTACATTTCCTTTTCGATTATTACGTTCTGGACCAAAAGGGAAGAGTCGTCAGACCCTCGCTGCTAATAGATCGAGCAAAACTAAGCGACCGCACGATAATTTATACTATACGCGCGGTTAAAGTGGCCAACGATAGGCGTATCAATTTACGTCACGTCTTATCAAAAAGAGAATTTACAATTCGCGGGTGGCTGGCTGATTGTTGATGATAAATTACGTCGAAATCGAGCGGGACAAGTTGACATTTCAAATTGACTCACCCTTCTATCTTAATCAACTTTCTTTTTTTTTTTATTATTAATTTTTTCCGACAGTTAATTTTTTTAACGTCTCGAGGAGAAAGTTCGAAATTGAATGTAGGACGATATAAGTTTTGTACCCGACGATTGAATAATATACCTTTATATCTTTCAAACTGTGTGGCAAAGTGCTTAATATAAATCAGCAGGGAAAAGAGGAAGCGGATATGAGAACAATTGGAAGATGCATTGAAGCCGCATGGCCACATTAAAATGAAAATAGGCTGATTACATGGCCTTTGAACACGACAAAGCGAATGGTAGCCAATGGACGAATAAGGAGCGAGGAAAACCACAAATCCAGACATGCTCGATATTGAAACCTTCTTGTATCGTATGTACAATTCGATGCACCTGTTCGATAGTTGAGTACTTCTAATTGATGATAGGGAATAATATTATCCGATTCTAGGATAGGATTTAACCGCCTTAATATGATTTATTAAAAAATAGTAGTATATATATAATATATATATATATATATATATATATGTGTGTGTGTGTGTATATATATATGTATATGTAACTATATGTGTGTGTGCGTGTGTGTTGGTGTGGTGTGGGTTTCTGAGAGGAGTATTGTATCGTGTATGAAGCTTTCAATTTTATTAAAAAGTAGCAGTACGTGGTATCTTCGGAATAAATTTTAAAATATATAAGTTTCTTTTATAAATTTTATTTATATAATTATTCGAATAATAATATGAGAATAATTATTAAGAACAGTGCAATTTTTTTTTCTTGTATCAGGATATGTATATACTTTATATCGTTACATCAGTGTTTGTCGAAAGCTTATTAAGATTCGAGAATATTTATATATATATTACGGATGTACATATGCGGTATGTAGGTGATGTGTATATATATATATATATATATATATATATATATGTGTATATATATACGTAGTATGTATATGTTTACTATATATATATATATATATATATATATATATATATATATATATATATATATATATATATATATATATTAATATAAGCGGCAATATTTCACTTCTAAATATATACTTCCAACGAACATCATCATGAATTAAGCGAAGGGTTCATTAATCCGATTTCAGCCTGGAGCGTTACGGCAAACAGTTACAAACGAGAGGAGATCGTCGCGCGAACGATGCGAAAATATTCTACAGCGTACACATTCGAATGTTGTTATATTGTAAATCGGGCGTATTGCGCTTATCATCCGATCCAATATGCATCCGATGCGCAGGCAAACAATAAGCGTTTAATAGTATGCCAGATAAATTTCCTCTAAATGTATGCGTATAATTTTGGTCTCGACATCGGTATATATATATCTTTGTCTATCTACATCGGTGGTCGAATATATATATACATATATATATACATATATATATATATATTTATATATATATATATAATGTACGTATAGTCTAAAATTTAAGCCAACTCCCGGTGTATAAGCTGTAAAAAGTATAGAGCAATGATTTTACCCGAATACCTTATTTACTTTTCCTAGCGAGCAAAGAACTCCTTATAACTACAAAACTACCCTTTAAGAATTTATATCGCCCTCCTTCGTACTACTACTCTACGCTTTTCTATAGCTTTATATATATATATATATATATATATATATATATACCCTGCAGCTAGTAAGGAAAGGCGCAGAACGGTTAACACAATACTTGGACCGTGTACATGTCAGATCGTTCACTTCGTTCAGTCAAGTGGTTTATTTTGCTATACCGGATTTATTATTAGGGCTTTTCGACGAGTGCGTTTTCAGTCGATCTTTTTATTAGCCGATATTTATTTTATTCCGATATCTTTCTCCTTTTTCTTTAAATATTTTATTATTTCTTATTTTTTTAATAATAAATAAAAAATTTCTAATCTTTTCATTTTTTAGCATTAAAAATAGAGAGAGAGAAAGAAAAATGGTTTAAATCATTTTTCGACGACGATAATATGATAAAAGAAGAGCCGCTCTTAAGATACTTGCGTGGGTAGAATTAAATAACGGATCGATATAATCCTCGGATAGATATCTAGAGAGCTAAAAGGATTTAACTACGAAAACAGATACAATATGCTTTGGAATTCGATGAAAAACGGTTAAAAAAAAAGATACAAATTTAACGAAATTACGCTTACATAAATATTAAAATTTTATAACATATAAAAAAATTCGCTTGTATAAATAAATGCCGTCGTTAAAATAAAAAATTATTCATTGCGTTTTTTGATTATACCGGTACAATATATTATACATAATGTTACTAGTAAGCATCAAATTCTATGACGTATTATATAAGCTTATGTTAATATGAAACTTTATGCATTATAATGGTGTTGTATACATCTAAATTTGCAAGGAAATCTTCATTAACTGCAAATCAGTGTTTTCAACTGTAGGTTTAAATTTAATAATCTGTTTTGAACTATGCGTTTAAATGCAATCGTGTGCTTTTAACTATGGGTTTTCTCATTATGATTCGCATGTATATATATACACTCGGTAAAAACCACCTTTTTTTTATGTCTATTTAATGAATAATTATATGTAATAGCATTTTTGGAACACACTAACTATTAGATTGCCATAGTTGCATAATTTTAGTTCTCAATTATTGTACGATAATATTTAATTAAAGTAAATATTTTTCTAAAAAATAAAAATTCATGCACTACAGGGTTAATTCATATCATCGATATTATTATTTTAGAAATATCGTTCGTTATTTCAATACGGATCCTAGCGATATCTAAACGCAATATAAAACGTTTCATCGATGAAAATTTAAAAATATTTTCTTATATCATCATCATCATTGCAATGGTTGCATGTTTGTTTTTTTTTTGGGGGGGGGAGATAACATACGACAACTTCGAATCAGACGTATTTCTCTTTTACCGATCGCGTCTATTAGTTCATACGGTTGCCGTTTCCCGAATCCTGTGTTGTTATTACTTCTATTCTTCATCGTCCCACTGACGTGTGTCTCGCGTGGCAAAAAAGAATATTGTGTTCAGCAAATTTTACCGCTCAGTATATCATCTATCAGGGATGATTCCTGATTCCACATTTCTGAAATATTTCCATATTCTTTATTTTCACAGTCCTCGATATTCGCTGCATTCGTATTAATATCCCCACATTTCGAATGCGTTTAGCCGTTTAAAGTTTTCCGTATTCAATATCCAGGTCTCTGATGCGTACTTTACAAACGACATTACGTAGCGCTGATTTACTTCGATCATCGGGTGACCATTTCGATCTGTTAGTGCTGCCTGTAAATTATGAAATCATCGTTTCGTCATTGCAATACGCGATCTCATTTTTTTTATGTCTCGGCTATCTGTGGTGAACAGAGAACCTAAATACTTGAATTCCTTAACACTGATTCGATTACTTCATTTACTATCTTTTTTTTTTTTACTTCGTTAGATTTTCTTGGGAATTTCATTACTTTTGTTTTCCCAAACGCTTATTTCCGTACCCTATTTTCTTCCTTCTTTATTCAACTTTTTTTTTTTTTTTTTTTTGGCCTGGCTGTACATACCATTTGGCCACAAAAGAACAAAAATAGGACACAAATAAATATAACGAATGAATTAACTTAAATTAAAGTAAGAGAGATAATTATAAAATATGAGTATAAGAACAAAAATAAATCATAAATAAATATAACCAATGAAGTATATTAAACTAAAAGAAGAGAAATAACTATAAAATACGAATAAAAGAGGATAATCATAATAAAATGTATCATATAAAAAGAGGAAAGGAAAAATTACTGCCAAAACAAAAACCAACACTTAAATTAGAATATGATTGATAATAATGAATTTAAATAAAACTATCAAAACATGAACATCCAAACATATCAAGGATAGGATACAGTAAAAACATCAACGGAGAATAACTTCTCAAGCAAACTGGTACGTCTCTGTTCAAACCACCCACAGCTGAAAAATAAATGGTTGATATCTTCTCTAAAACTGGCGCTACTATGATTGATACAATGCATATAAGAAGGATTTAGGCGATTGAAGTTCAACGCTACTCTAGAATGACCAGAACGTAGCCTATAAATCTGCGGATAGTACTGATTGGGATACCAGGGGGAAGGTGTTTGAACCAGGGGACCTGGGGAAATTCAGTTTGAACCATACTATAGGTTTTACCTTTGATTGAAGAATTAAGTATACTTTCAATCCAGTCAGTTTTAAAAGTTCTCCTAATCATGTCATAAAGGTCGTAGGAGGGAATATATGGAAAACGAGCTCCAGAATTAATAGCACTTTTCGCCAAAGTGTCAACTCTATCGTTCAAGGAGATGCCACAATGACTAGGTATCCATAAAAACTTCAGGTTACCTCCACGTTGAGAGATAATCAAGCATTTTCCCTTAATTTCTAAAACGAAGGGGTGAGATTTATAATTAAAACTACTGTCTTGAATAGCCAAAAGGGCACTAAGGCTATCGGAACAAATAACAAAATTACAGGTACAAGAAAGAAATTTTATAATATATTCACAGGCCTTATCGATCGCTAAAAGCTCCGCTGTAAATATGGAGGTCTCCGGAGGTAAAGAAAACTGCTGTATAAATAAATTTGGAATAAGAAACGCAGCACTCACATTCTCATTGGACCCTCGTAACTTAGATCCATCGGTAAAAATCTGTATATATTCGGGATAGATTGTTTCGGTGATAAAAAGGAAATGAGCATTAACTAATTCAAGAGGTAAATTAAGCTTAACTAATTTTTGACACGTGTAAATATCTATGTCTATATTAATTAGATTAATCTCGAAAGGAAGGTTAAAATATATAGAGGGAAAAACAGGAATGAGTGCAGGCTTATATGCAATATATCGGGAAACCCGTTTGGCAAGAAGAGGAATTTTGGAGTGAACAAACCTCCAGTTACTGAAAATATATAGGATATTATCTATGAGAGAATAATTTTGAAGATTGCAGTATTTGGATAAGAATTTATCCGTCAGAAAAATTCTTCTAAAATGTAATGGTGGAGTCAAAGTCTCGATTTGGAGACACACCACAGGGCAAGAACGAATGTTGCCTGTAATAAGCCTCAAACCGATGTTCTGAAGACAATCCAGTTTTTTGAGAAGAGAGGGGGCAGCTGATCCATAGAATATTGAGCCATAATCTAGTCTAGATCTTATGAAGGATCTGAATAACAAACTTAACGGGATCACCTACCACCAAGAGTTACTAATAGCTTTCAGAGGATTGTAGTTCATCATGAGTTGAGTCGATAGAGCGGTTATGTGAGACTTCCAGGATAATCTGGAATCCAGGTATAAACCCAAATATTTGACTTTTTTAACAAATGGAATCGGTCGATTATAGATATTGATTTGTAAGTTGGTACAACTAAATGGCCTAAGTGAAAAAACGCAAACACTTGATTTATCAGGAGATAAAAGGAGATTAATATTTTGAAAGGTATTACAAAGCACAGAAATAGATGATTGAACATTATTAATAGCTTCAAGAAAATTCTGGTGGGACGAGTATAATACAAAATCATCTGCATACGACAAAACTCGTGAAGACGCCCCAGATAGGCACTTAAAAACTGCCAAAACATGAATATTATAAAGGAGACAGGGCTCAAAGCTGATCCTTGGGCAAGTCCATTATAAGAAATACGTGTAACGGTGAGGTTGAAAAGTGGGTTTAGAAAGATTAAAGATCTATTACAGAAAAGTTTAGATAGAAATTTGGCCATATTAACAGGAATACCAATTTTTAAAATTGCATTGTATAGAATGGGGAGGGAGACATTATCGAAAGCTCCTTTGATATCCAAAAAGGAGGCTATGAGAAATTCCTTCTTAATGAAGGAGGAGTAAACGTCGCATAGAAAATGGGCTATACAGTCTAGAGTACCCCATCCGGGACGAAATCCGAACATACCCAAGGGAAGAATATTCTCATCCTCGATCCACCATATTAGTCTGTTTTTTGAGAACCATTTCGAATGATTTCCTAAAACAGGAGGCAACAGAGATTGGCCTGTAGGAAGATGCGTGTGAGGAGGATTTACCGGACTTGTAAAACTGGAACCATTAAAAACCTAGACCAATCATTCGGAACTAATCCAGAGTGGAGCAGGTTAGTAAAAATATCTACTAAAATAGTTTTAGCTTTAACAGGCAAGTTATTTATTACCCAGTATGTTATACCATCCAAACCGGGAGCAGATTCTTTTTTCTTATCAAGGGGAGAAAATAATTCATCAAGAGTAATAGGTCGAAGTAAGAAATGCGATATGGGAGAACAGGAAATATGTTCCATGTTATCGGCTTCTTCATAAGTTGGTACATAAGGGGGGACTACGTTATCTACAAATTCAGAAAAGCGTGCATCATTTATAATACGAGAGCTTGGGGAATGTTTATTTTTAAAACGTCCAATTAATGACCAAACATCCCTTAAAGGAGTATTTCGATTGAACCCGAGACAAAAATGATACCAAGATTCCCTTTTCGAACGTTTAAGCAGTTGACGAGTTTCGGCAGCTAATTTTTTATATGAGAGATAGGACTCTATAGTCCCAACACGACGGAAAACTCTGAGCGCTAAGTTCCGTTCTTTCATTTTGGATTCACAGGCTTTGTTCCACCAAGGAACGGATCTTTTTTTCCCCTTATAGACAGTTGCTACTGGAATAGATTCTTGCAAGGCTGTGAGGATTAACTTATGGAAGAAGTCATACTTTTCAAGGGGAGAATTTATAAAATTAATTTCATCCAGACGATGTTCCGTAAATTCTTGAAATTTAGTCCAATTCCCCTCTTTAAATTTCCAACGTAAAATGTTACCACAGAGAGTGGGTGGATCGCTAACAGTTCTAAATCGTTTTGTATCAATGTAAATGGTTATAGGGAAATGATCACTTCCTAAAGAGGTTCCAAGTACAGACCAAGAGCAATCAAAGAGGATATTAGATGAAACTAGAGATAGGTCTACAGGATTGTTATTATGTAACGGATTATTAATTTTAGTTGCGGACCCGTCATTTAGAAGGCACAAGTCAGAGCCCGAGATTATATCCAAAACTGCGGAGCCCTTGCGATCATTTCTGTTACATCCCCACAGTGAGTTTAGGGCATTGAAGTCACCATCAAGAATAAAGGGACTATTTTCTAAATTATCAAGACCGTCTAAAAAGATTTGTGGATTAATGGAATGATTGGGAGGGGAATAATAGGAAATGAAGGAACCAGAGAAATTACCAACTGTAACGAAAAGGCAGACTGCGTTGGAAGAAGTGTCATTATTAACATTGGAGAAGTTAGTATTAATGACATGAAATGTAACCTACATTTCACTCGTAGGACACGAAACCAAAACTTCGTCATCTCCATAGCTGATACATCCTATTGGGTGTGCCTATTAATTTTTAAACCAGAATTTCCCTTCTGTATAAATCTTGAAAAGTCTCGATGAAAGTAAGCATCCTTTACACCTTCCGTTCCTTTATGCGACATATTTTAACGACGGGTTCGTATTTTATTCGCACATTTCCATGTACAGTTTTATGCACAGTTTTATTTACAGATCTTTGTTGTCGATATTACACTTTTGCACGATTTGCATTAATTCAGTATGCCTCACTCTGCCAAACGCCTTTTCGTAGTCTACGAAGCATACAACAACATCACGATCCACATTAAGCGTACTAGCATCAAGTTTTAAGCAGAGCTATCGCATCTCTCGTGTCCCTTTTAACAACAAAACCGTATTATATTTCACCGAGTTGTGTGTACAGATTTTATTCAATCCTAAAATTGATAATTTAGAGTAGAGTCTTCATAGTGTGGCTCATAAGCGCAATTTCTTGATGTCTTGTACACGTTTTTGATGTTGTTGTTTTTTTTTAGTATCAGTATGAACGTTTGGATTTTTAAATCTTCTGGTATAATTTTCCTTCCTCATATATCCTATTCAGTAGCCTAAGCAGTTGCTTCTTACAATTTCATGTCAAATTTCTATCTACACCCGTAACCTATTCTCTAGTTCCGCATTTCTATCGTAGATGCCTTCTCTTCTGTTTTACAGATAATTTATTGTAGTCGGTCTTGTATCATCACCGTATAACATATATTCGATCCGTACCTCCTCTAGATCCTCTTTGCTTCCACAAGCAAAAACCATTTTTATTCTTAATCATTGTTTTCTTTTCTGGCGATGTTTCATCATGTTTTTTGAAAGTGAATACGAAAAAATTTTTTTACAAAAAATAGTTTACTGCGGTTCCTTTCATTAACACACGGCAACATTTCAACGAGGAAAATTTAACTAACTATTAAAATCCAGAAAAATTTTCACCGCCGAAACATCTAAATATCGAATAAATTACAATTTCTACTCAGTGTGATACTTCAGGATGGTACGGGAATTTCTTTTATTATATACAAAGTTTCCTTCAGTTAAGTTAATAATAATTCTAATTATTAATATAAAGTACAAAAGGATAAAATGGTGATGCATGTTATGGTATTAGTTATCAAGATCTACCACATCGCTCTAGTGTATGTATCCAATTCCTCACGTCGCCCATGTAAATTATTTCGAATTTTTATTATTAAAAAATGTTGTTTTCTCGACGATGTATTTTAATTGTAGAGAGAGTAGGGAATGATATTACTTTTCGATACGATTGTTACGATAATATAAAATACACTAGATGCAGAATGACTCAGAGAAGATTTGAATAGCGCAGTTGGTAACAATCGTACAACGTAAAGCGCGTGATCCACGTTCAGTGAGGTCTCTATTTTCCAATTTCAGTCATCATGGCATCCTATAACGAGAAGGAGCGCGAGTTTTGCGTGAAACGTTATTTTCGGCGTGAATCGATCACGACAGTGCAAAGAGAGTTTCGAAAAGAGCTCAAAGTTATGCGGTGTAAATCTGTAACATCTCGCAATTCAATTTTAAGGTGGATTGAAAACTTTCGGGAGACAGCTTCTGGCAATGGATAAAAAAGGTACTGAACAACAAAAACGTTCGTACAAACATCGATCGAGTTCGGACACCGATCATTCGGAGTCGTGGACACTTCTCGTTGTCATGCAGCTTCTTTAAACCTGTCGAGAGAATCTGTTCGCCGTATATTGCTGGAAGGCATGAAATTTCACCCTTATAAACTGATAATAACTCAGGAATTAAAAAGTACCGACCATGTACAACAAAAATTTTTCCTGAAACGATGCGGAAAAAAATCGTCGACGAAGAGATTTTGATGAGCGATTAAGCATTTTCAGCTATCCAGATTCATAAACAAACAGAACTGCCGCTACTGATCTGAATCTATATCGAATCAATCGAACAGAAGCCGTCAATCATCGCGACCTAGTAACCGTCTGGGCTGGAGTGGCGAAGTTGTGAATAGTGGGACCTTATTTTTTCACTCTGGTACAGTCAACGGAACGCGCTATATCGAGATGATAAACTCGTTTTTGCTTCCCTCACTTCGTCGTCATACAACATGGTGCGACGTGTCAATGTTCAGCAGAAGCAGAAACACAGGCAGTACTGAATGTTCGGTAACTGCATATGATCGCGTCGAACGGATTTCGCTTGACCGCCGCCACGCTCGCCAGATTTGACCGCTCCAGATTTTTTGTGAGGATACGTTAAGAGCCACATTTACGAAATGATACACGAGATTTGGAAGATTAGAAAACCCGGATTTCTGAAGAAAATTCAACCACCTATACTCGAAAAAGTGTTCGAAAATTTTGTATAAATACCGAATAAATATATTGTTGCAAATGGCGGTCATCTGAACAATACCATGTTCCATAAATAATTATAAGCTAATTTCTTGTTTTCCTATTTTCAAATGAAATTTTATTCAAAAATTTTAGTCGACTAGTTTTTGAGTTATTCAAAAAACAACAAAACCGTCAGTCTTCTCTGGGTCACCCTATACAATTACTTCATTCCATAAAGTTGTGCCTTTAATGGAGCACAACCATTGCTTAATCTCGACTGGTTTTAATAAATTTTCAATTTCGTCACCACCCGTTTTAGCTCCTCGTCTGGATATTCGAGTGTCTGATCGTTATATATATTTGGATAGTATCCGATACAATTTATTGTACATTGTTAGGTAGTGTAGATTTATGTGTGTGTATGTGATGTTTTATATTTTGCAAGTATCATCAACGAGGTACCATTATAACGTAATTCAGATTCGATTTTAGAATAGAATTTACGTTACACTTTGATAATATATCAAGTACAGGGCCTTGTATATTTTCTAGGCATGGAACTGTTTTGTTGTAGCTGAGCAGACAGCTTAAATATAATAATAGGTGACTAAAATATTTTCCATCATATATATGAACGAAAAACACGCTGTTAATGAACACGAGGCCTTTGACGCTGCCGACGGGGTGTACTACTACAAGGAAAGATCTGAAATATCTAATTATTATTACTATTAAATTAAATTAAATGTACTGCAGCGAAGGCTGAAGGCACAATAAAAAAGGAGGATTAGATTGAAGAATAGAGACCGGAACGGTGGAGGAAAGTAATCAGATTAACATGGTCACCTTTAAAGAGGAGATGAAGCGAAGGAGAAAGATTAAGAGACGCTCAAAGCGACGAGTATGAGGGACAATCAACTAGAAATTGGGGAAATAGAGAGGATAATGTTACAGCTGGAACACACTGGAGCCAAAGTTTTATTAAGATACGCATGAGTGAAACACGTATGGCCTAAGCACAATCTGGTGATGAATACAATCATCTCTGCCGCTTGGAAGCAATGTTATCCAAAGTCCATTTATCATGTATTCCTTAAGGTCGTGAAATATCTAATATTTATCCTTAATTATAAAATTTTGGTCATATCATAAGAGGTACAAAGTACGAAATTTTACGGATTATCGTAAAAATACAGATAGAAGGAAAAAGAAGTCCGGGAACAAGGAGGACAAATTGGCTGGAAAATATTACAAATTTGACAAACACATCTGTATTACAATTAATGGCAGATACGAGACAACGTAATATTAAATTATGAGTATGGCACATATAGGAAGAGAAAAGAATTTTTATCATCGAACGTGTACTGTTAGTATATAGCAATGCTAATTTTATACTAAAATAACGTCTCGCTGAATTAGCGAATAAGAAATTCTGTTAACATTTTCGCGATATCCGAAATAACCTACATTCGTATGGATTAAATTTGTCGTATAAGTTTTCTATATTATAAAATAAACTGATCGTCGTAGATTTAATTGGATGCAATCTGTTCGGTTTAAAATAATATTCGATAAAGTCAGAGCTATAAAGCAAATATTATATAGTCGATTTGAAAATAAGATTAATAAAATACTATAATATTCTCGACATTGTTGTACGGTTCTAACAGCTAAGTAGTCGTAAAAGCGATGGAGCACGAAAAGTGGATTATGAAATGTGACTGATAAAATGAACAAAGTACGCATCGTGTGTATAAATGCGAGCAAGTTGTAAAAGAAGTTGAGTAAACCGAAGTATTTCGGTCGTGTAATACGACACTTAGAAATATACAGAGTCTGCTTAAAATGTTAATGCAAGAAAAATTACAGGAAAAATACCACTGAGGAAGAAAAAAGACAGACAACCCGGTTACAGAATCTGACCAGTGATGAATTTTTTTTCCGAGCAGTTTTACATTGACGTAGGCATCACGAGTATGTTGGCCAAAGTTCGATAATAAACAAGGCACTATAGTAAAATGAATCGATAAAGTCACTCCGTTACAAATTACGAATTGATTACGAAATTAAGTCACACGTTATTTGATCTAAAATTATAAATTCCGGCGTATGAAGTAATTAAAATAATTCCAGGACGTGAAAAAATAATATTCATATTTTTAGAACTGAAACATTCTCCACATCGTCGGAATTCCTTATTTTAAATTAAACAACTTTATTCGTATTTTCACGTACCTGATATAAATACGGAGAATGAAAAACTCGGAATAAAATCATTATTTTACGCGTATAAACAGGATTTTTAAAATAAATAAATATTTCCACACATTCTCGAAATACTAGTTTTTTAATTTAAACCGCGATGTCGAATTAAATAATTTTTTTATTCCGAATCACAAAAAGAACAATTACCGTTAACATTACTTTTTAAAAAAATAAATAAATAAAAAGCATTTTTTAAAATAAAAATATAACTCGAGTTAATAATATAACACACGCTCTTACGTTATGTACCTATATATATTATTCGCCTAGTTTCAAGTTTAAAACGTATAGCATTACATTACTATTAATATATAACCGGGAGGGTTTTGTATAAACTAGAAATAATCAACTAAATGGATGTTTACCAGATAAAGACGGCCCAGTTTAATCCTAAAAGGCTTGTCAAAAGCACCTGTGCGCTTTTCATTAAATTACAAAGACCTATACTGTTACTATACAGCGCCGCCGACAACATTCGGATTATCCTCTGTCAAATACACAAGAGAAACTTCTATTGCGCAATCACATCGGCGAACTTTTAAACGTAATTCGCCTTCTTCAAAAGACCTACGGCGTTCACCGACGAAATAATTAATTTACACAATTAATCGCACCGAATGATTTTCCTAATCGAACAATTTATAGCAAATCTACATTCAACATATTTCAATGTAAAATAATTTTTTTTTTTTCATTCCGATTAAATTGTATCGCATTAAGAAATATAGAAAATGAAAAATTACTATTTAACCAATAAAAAAAAAACACAAATAAGTAAAAAAAATTATAGCGGAAAAATAAACCATTTTTTTTGCCTAATTCTACGAATCGTACGCATTATTGAAACCAGTAGTAAAATTATTGATTAAGAACTAGGTAACCGAGGGAAATTTTTAAAAACTGTAAAATGTTCCGCACTCGAATCAATTTCAATTTATATTACACGTTTTCTTTAAGAACGTTAAACAGAATAAGATGAATGACCTGAACTAAATCTTAAAAAAAAAAAAACATAATAAAGCCAGAAATAATTGTGTTCTCAATTTATAAGGAAAATTAATAAAATTCGAGTAGGTTGGATAATAAGTTCATCCGAGAGGATGGAAGAGGAGAGGAGAGTTCTAAGATGATTTGTTGAATTGCATTCCACAGATCGCAAAACAATTTATTTGTTATATATTTGACGGATTGCGTATGTTCCGGATATAGGGATTAAAGGATACGGTTGAATTCGAGCTGCCTCTTTAGCTGCTTTATCAGCTAATTCATTGAATGTAAAACCCGCGTGATTTGGAATCCATATTAGAGTTATTTTTAGAGTAGTCGGTATAAGAGATTTAAGATTTTTATAGCGATAGGATGAAATTTGGATTAAAGTTGAAACGCGTAATGGAAGAGAATGATTCGGAACATATTAGAAGATCATTGTGGTTTTCAGTGATAACAATAGATATCGCAAAGTAGATTTCGTATAATTCAACGGAAAATACCGACTGTATCGTGGTAGTAAGCTGTAACCCCCACCGCATAACCGCAATATTTATTGAATTTTAATTAGAAAAACTAAATCGAAGAAGAACCATCTTTATTGTATAATTGTTTACATTATAAAACTATCGATGCCAAGTACACAACCTTGGCAATAAATAAAATAAGAAAAATTATATTACATTATATATAATGTTATATTTAAATGTTATAGGAAATTAAAAAAAAAAAAACTGCAAATAAAAACAAAGACAACATAAAATATGGCTGAATTATTAACTATTTACAATAAGATGACTTAATACTCTAAATAACTCGATATTCAACATTAGAATATACATTAATTTAAAAATCGGTGCTTCGGACGAGGAGGTTTATAACGAGTATATCTTTGGACTGGCCATATGGGGTAGTCCACTATGGCCTGAATTAATTTATTGTGTGCGCATTCCGCAGTTAGAATTGTTTTGAAAGTTTTCAAAATAAGTAAGTTAAATTTTGATGCGAAATGCGTGTCACTAATTTTTGCTATATACGTAAACTTAATTGTCATAGTTACCTGCAATTACAGTCTTATCATATTGTCCTTATTATCATTATTATTATTATTATTAATTATTATTAACGCCTTATCAAATCAATTATTAAAACAGCTCGTTAGGAACAAAAATAGAGCGCCCCTGGGGGATGCGTATAACAAAGGGGGCTCTTTAAAATAGTTCACGATACAAACAAAGGGAGCACTAGTTCTCTTTGGGTGGTAACTGGTATTGTAAGTTACGATCGTTTATTCTTCGCTGGTTATTTCTTTTTATAAGCCACGTACGCCGGTTGAAAAATCGCCCTCTACCGAGTACAAATACCTCCCGCCATTCTTAAAATTCATACTCCCGGATAATTACGGTTATTTTTAGAAGGACGTTGATATTTTAGTACAAATCGAATTTTATAAGTATTCTCGTTTCGAAGTACTAGATTAAAAACTAAATATTTTAATTACGTAAATAATAAAAAAAGAAGAAAATATTCAAATAAATTTTAAGTGTATTTTTTTTCTTTAAAATTGTCGTAACTGAAAAAACAGTAAATCGAAGTAAATTCCAGTATTATTATTTAAAATTTAAAAATCAACGTCGGAACTTATATAAATAATTCTACGATAATCATATCTGTTGCAATACTGCGCAAAATAGTTTAAGCCGAAGTTTTTCATTATAAATTTTTTACACAAACTTATAATATATTTTGGTTTTGTAATAATTAAAGAAAGTTACTCTTTTTCTGGTGCCCTTTTGATGCATTGGCCTATTTTATCCAATTTCCTTTTTTCGCGACCAGTACTTTATGTCTCCAATTTCTTTTATTTCCGTCTGGTCCTTTATATTCATTATCCATCCGAATTTTTTGTATGTGATTCCATACTTTTTCCGTCCAAAGTATCTTCAGCAGACAGTATCATCTGCATATCTTAAGTTGTTTATATATTTACCATTAATTTGAATTCCTTTTTCTATTTCCCCCAACGTCTGTTTAAATACTTCATTTGAATATAAACTAAATGATAACCTTATAGATAAAGTAAACGGGGAACTTTATAAATTACTGTTAAAGGTGAAAATATCGTAATTGTAAAATATCGCTTTTAAAGTAATAATTTTTTTTAACGTGTTATACAAATATTTTTAGAATTGAAACATTTAATGTAAACATACGTCCCATCTTTAATAAAGTATACATTAAAAGTTTTGTTTACCGTATACAGGTGAACATAGTGACTGAAAGTGTTAATTAAATACGATGAAAAACACCCTTTTTTTTTTCCTCGCAAGTTCGTTCATTTTAATTTATTATGGTAACATATTGTTTTACAATATTTTAATATATCGGTAAACGTAATTTAACCATCTCAGAATCACACATGATATTTTGACAAAAAATGATAAATTTCATACAGTGTGTTACTTTTTAGATAACTCTAGATGATTTTCAATGTTTTTACATAAATATAATTAAAATTGAACCGTTTCGTGGTTAACCGGAAAATATATAATTTTGTTAATATTAAAATTTCATGTACCATATAGTGGACGTAGTGACTAAAATAATCATATTTTTTTATTCGCTAAAGATAATCGCTGCAGTCATTATGTCCCGTTGGTAGCTGACGTCCGAGAAGTTCTAGATATTTACTTATATTCAAGCGATTATATACACTATTCATTATCGATATCATTGGTCTTCCTCTTGGCCTTTTGCCTTTAACCTTACCCTCTTGTTATATTTTTTACGTCTTATTACATATCCTAACAGTTTTATTTATCGCTTTTCTATATGTTTGATTAAATTTAGATTTTACACCGATATCGGACAGATGTACGCTTTTACAAATAATATTAAACATCATTCAGATTTATGCTCGCACATCTGATCCGAAATATGATCAAGAAACCGACGAACTTAATCAGTCAATCCAGAAGATACTAGAAAACTCAAGAGATCAGATATTTTAATCGTTGTGGGTGATTTTAACGCTAAAATAATTCATTAGGATCTTTTGAACTAGGTAGCAGCAATGATAGGGGAGATAAGCTATTTGAATTCTGCTAGGATAATAACTTAGTTGAAACTAATGATTTGAATTACCTAAGCGCCGCTTATATACAAAGGCACCCGGCGATGAAAAAGATTGCATAATTAGTAATCAAATTGATTTTATCTCGATAAATCAAAAATACAACGTACCCAGAAACCCATATTAGCTGCGATCACAATCTGCGTGTGTCGGTGAAACAATATTACGCTTGAAAAAAGTAATTAAGAAAAAAATGAATTCAAGAATTGGGATATGTAAATGTAAAAACGCGTATATTTGACATTATATTAAAAAGTTATAATAATATTTAATAAATGTACCGGAACAAATGCACTGTCCATTTATGAAAGTAAAAATTCTAACAATATAAACTGGTAATCAGTAAATTACAAGCTGCAGAAACAATAACTCAAATCTTTGAACAGCTAAACAACAACTTGGAAGAAATTTGCAGAGAATTTCTGCTAATCTGAATATAGTTATTATAGAAATTTGTCGAAAACATTTGAAGACGAATAGAGTTAAAAATAAAAAGTGGATGACGGAAAAATTACTAATGTAATGAATGAAAGAAGATGCCATAAAAGCGGGAATGAAGGCGAATTCAAAACGTCCGAATAAAAATGTTAAAAAAAAATGATAAAAGAAGCTAAAAACAAATAGACGGAAGAGCAGTAGAAATAATGAAGATAGCTGATGACTCGTTTAGGATGCATAAAAATATAAAAGCTATTACGCGAAAAGGTATGAGAAATGCCTCAATGTGTCTTTTAGATGAATATGCCTATTGTTGATCAAGAGGAAAAGAAAAAACCATAGAAAACATACATAGAAATATTATTCTGCGAAAATCGATCAAGAAATCTCACTAATAACTTAGAAAAGAGTCCACAAATTTTAAAAACGGAAGTAAGACATGCAATTAAACTGATCTCCCGTAGGAAAGCGACAGGTCTTGACAGAATTCCTGCAGATGTGATCAAGCTGTTTGATGAAGAAAATAGTAAAAAATTTACGGAATTATTCAATACAATCTACATGTACGGGGAAATACCATTTAATTAGTTGAAATCTTCTTTTGTTTTTATAAGCAATAGTCTTATGAGTCACATCTTAAAAATCTTCCTGAAATTATTTATCATAGAATATAGGTGTGAATATAATTTAAGTGATACTCAATTTGGTTTCCGTTAAGGTGCTGGAACAAGAGAAACTCTACTGGCAGTTAACATCCTGCTTCAAAAAAAACAAAGGGAAATTTCATTTGCTTTCTTGACTATGAGAAAGCATTTGATATTGTTCAGCACAATAAACTAATAGACATGCTGCTAGTTGCCGGTATCTTAGAATAATTAAGAACCTATATTGGAATCAAATAGCTGAGGTAATTCTAGAAAAGAGTGAAAGCATTGACTTCGATGTCCAACGTGGAGTACAGTATACATTCACCTCTATTATTTAACTTGTATGCCAAGCATATGTTCAAATTAGCTATCGGTAACATACAAACAGGAATGCAGATAAATGAGAGAATTATTAATAATTTGCGCTATACAGATGATGTGATGATTCTTACAAATAATGAAAAAAACTTTCAACACCTTCATAAACTGAACCCAATCGGTAAATTATATAATTTATAAATGTAAAAAAAAGATGGATGATATTCAGCGAAGAGAATAAATAACCTTCGCAAAATCTCCATTAAAATTAATAAAAGGAATATTGAAACAGTTCAGAAATTCTAATACTTGGGCAGTTACATTACGGAGAATCTAGACTTAGATGCAGAAATAAAAATGATGTAACTACGCCCAGCTTTACCAGTATGCGGAGTCTTCTTTGTGACAGATCCTTACGTTTAAATAAACGTCCAAATATTGTGCAATGCTACATATATTCAATCTTATTATATGGAATTGAGGCGGCAACATTAAATAAAAGGTAAATAAATCGATTGGAATCTGTAGAGATGTGAAAGAATGTTGAAAATAGCATAGATAAACAATACATCAAATCATAAAAAGATGGCTAAAACTAAGAGGGAGGTTAATGAAATCAGTTATTCAAAGGAAAATAAAGTATTTTGGTCTTGTAATTAGAGGAGACGAATATAAAACTACTGTAACTAATTATCCAAGGACAAGATAGAAAAAGAAGTTGAGGAAGACTAAAATCACGCTGGTTGGATATCATCAAGGAATGGACGAACTCACGGTCAATACAAAAACTCATGCAAAAGTCAGAGAAAAAAGTTTCGATTGCCATACATGATCGTCAATACTCTTCATAAAGTAGGGCGTAAGAAGAATATATTATATATATATATATATATATATATATATATATATATATATATATATATATATTATATATATATATATATATATATATATATATATATATATATATAGTCTTCATTAATTAGAATGTCATACAAGTTACTAAGAGATTGAAGCATTTATTTATCAATAAACATTCTTTGTAATTTAAACAGGTTTTATCGAAACTTTTACCTATAAATTTAAATGAAGCTATAACTTACAAAGGTTATTTTTTAAATCATTTAGAATATTATAATGATAATGCTGGATTGTACATTAAACAGACCTTACACCAACGATTAAAATAATTGTATACAACTAATACCGTAATGAATAACCTCTATATCGGTATAGTTGCCTTTTTAAATTTAAAAAAAGTCTTCGAAGAACAAATCTTTGAAATTGTGATTTTTATGTCGATTAAATTTTTCTATAATATATATAAACATAATACTTGCAAGGATATGAATATGAACATTTGCATAAGTTTAAGATTATGTGAACATTAAATAATCAACTTCGCTAAAAATACTACTCCAAGGAACACTACGCGTGTTCATAGTAGACCTGGATTCATTGATGATGAACTTTATCGAGTTGTGATTGTGCAGTGAGAATCATCGGGTAGACCCACCATCGTGATTGTATATATTGTATGTTGATGTGTATTATAAATGAACAGACTTGAATCGGCGACACTTTCGCATGCGCTCTAACATTGATAAATATGTAAGGAGAAGTTGTTGATAGTTTATAACAGCGATGGTAAACTACTAGCATCCCTAAAACATTTCGAAATAAGCATTGGGATCGTTTAATTAATTGGGTGTTTTTTTTTCGATTTGTATTAAACTATAAATTAATATTTACTTGTATACCGTCACGCGTTGTGTATAAAAAAAGAATTATTAATTAACTTGCTCATATTGTTTCTTAGTGATGCCACGACGATCGACAAGAGACAAGTTCTAAAACGACATTATCGAGTGAATCTCGTTACGTAATATATTACAAGTCTTAGTCGGTGAACTACACATTTTATCCATATAGACACTCGAGTAATAAGATAAATTTCGAGCGTTGGACAAAACTTTACTTTTTCTTAACTCGGATATTTTTTTTTTTATTATTATTAAGTTATATTAAACGACGTCGTTAACCAAATGATAGTCTAACAACTTATTATTATTTTTTATATATAAATCAGCGTTTGTTAAACGCGATAATTTTCGTACTCAAATCGAATACACCTCATTCACTCTATTCAGCTAGATCGTAAGAATCATTGGGGAACTCGTGTACAGCATTAGTGAATCACCTCTCACTTACTACTATCAACGTCAACCGTCTCTCCCAAAATTTCCGCGGTTCTATTTCTTTAAGAAGATCAATCGCAACGATTTGACCATCATCTGTTACCTGACCGTCTTTTCCGTATGCTGCTTAGAGAAGTTTGCCCATTCCATCCTGAACAGGCAGTCTGCAATCGTTACATTCTGAACTTTACCTTGTCCGGCTTCGTTCTCTATGTATTATACTTCCGTATAATGTTCTCCATCTGGATAATCTACAGTTGTTCCCCATATAGCGACATTTCTAGACAAGTCGGAATGTTTGATTAAAATTTAAATAATCCCCACAGTATCATGTTGGGTATAAAGGCATATACCCATTTTTTTTTAAAAATATTTCATTTTATTTATATTTACAGTCTGATTGACGAACATTTGTCGAGAATGGGAAAACTTATAAATCGCATCGATTGACGTAGTAAACTTATTTAAATGAGCAAGATGAAACGAACGTCGTAATCATTCTTAATCCTTAAATTTTGTACTTCTTTTCAGATTTTTTTTTTTAATACAGCCCTTTAGGCTATTACTAAGATACAATCGTAGCCGTTTGGCTAAATAATTATCATCTTTAACTTAATGATTACTTAATAGTTAACTTAACCACCGAGTACAAAACGAGTGTGGAGTACGTATTGGCTACGCATACATTATACATAAATTTACATATTACAAGACTAAATCTGTGGGGTGGCGACGAACAAGTCGTCCCATGTTTAATGTCAAGCAGTTGTCTTGCTTCTGCACTGACATGACTGTCCAACCGCTGCTTGTGCAATTCAGCGAATTGTTTAATGACATCATTAATGAACATCATATTGAGATCAGAATGAATAGCATCAACTATCGCGCGTACGATGATGTTCTGACGGCGTTGTATTATATACAGCCCTACAGAGCGAGGCCATAAGTCCAAATAGGTTTAATAATTTGTTTGTATAGCAGAAACTTGCAGGAAACATGTAACTCCGATTGCCTGCCTATTAACCAGTATAATTGACGCGTGTTTTTGATCTGCTGAGCCTTCATTTTAACACGAACTTTCCAGGTCAATCGTGAATCCAAGTACATGCCTAGGTACTTTACTGAGTTAGCCTGTGGTATGACTCGGTTTATACAATTGGCACATATTATCAGCATGTCGGATATGCGCGCGAAAAATATAAAACAACAGAAAAAAAACCGTCCTAATAATACCGGAACAAATTACCGCCGATAACCACCAAATAGACACGGATAACCCGAACGATGACTGGGGTAGACAATAGTAATGAGCCTCTCTATATGTTTGTGTGCTCGTATTCGTGTATGTGTAGGGGTTAGTCGTCGCCTACGGCTAACCAACGACGCTGAAACGTTACACTAATTAAGTCGGAAGAACATACGGACGGATAGTGTTCGGTTCTTGCGCAATTCTGGACGAACGAATTTCCGATACGAATCACGTTCCAGTTTTCCTTTACTTACTTCTTTACACGTCGTTGCAATACATACTTCGCATCCTTCGGG
This sequence comes from Coronaproctus castanopsis, assembly GCA_032883995.1. NCBI lineage: Eukaryota > Metazoa > Arthropoda > Insecta > Hemiptera > Monophlebidae > Coronaproctus > Coronaproctus castanopsis. The sequence goes on along the minus strand of CM065052.1, from coordinate 188,155,760 downwards.
CTATACCGAAACACACACACACGAAATCATCGTCAGCAAAAATAACCTTTTTAAACTAACCGGAACAAAGTCCGAAGGAATTATAGGAAACTGTAAAATCCTATTTTACTATTCATCGTCCACGTGTTAAATTATATGGGTACGTGTGTTGTGTGTACCACTCTGTAGAAGTATGATTTATATATATATATATATATATATATATATATATATATATATCTGCATGCGTGCGTCACGGATATATAAAGTATAAAAATCTTACATATAAAACACTGCTATACGTTAGATCTCTTACAATATTCTCCATTTTTGTATTACTATTAAGATGATTTTTATTAATTATTTATTTATTTTGCATTCATACTAACATCGACAATCTCCTGTATATGATCGTTTTCAGACACGATAATAATAACAATTCCTACACCAATAGGCGGAACAACATTATTCACATCAAGTCCATTCAAAGTGATACAAACATCAACAGAAATCTAAAATATTTTGTTGTTTATATCTATCTGTGAGATCCTTTAAAAATGACGTAACACAATATGTTCCGTTTACATAGCACCAAGTATAAACATTTCAACGATCAGAACTTTCAGACCGTAGTCTAAAACCGCTCATTCTATGTGGTGATTTCAACGCTCGCAATGCACTCGGCAGCATTAAACGCTTTACCGCTAGATGCAATATAGTGAAACATTTAAGTAATAAACAAAAACCGCATAAATTCAAAGTTATGCTTTTCATCTATCGATCTAACAATATGCTCAAACTTATTTGCGCCCAGTCAAATCGCATATGCTGATCTTTATGATAGTGCTCATTATCTCATAATAGTAGTACATATTCGTAAAAAATTGGACTTTATGCTAGAATTTTTACACCATAAATCAACTCCTTAACTCTCATCTATCACGAAAGCAGTTGACGGTTTTACTGATTTATTGATTCATGCGGCTGAGAAGTTAGTAGTTCTTGTAATTTAACTCCCAAAAAGTCGATATGGTCATAAAAAAATCATAACAAAGCTTTGAAAAAACTTAAAACTCAAAATACTTAAAAAAAATAAAGCTGGGTAATCTTCGTACCTAGTATCTGTATCGTTTTAAAACTCTTGGTGTAGTTTTGTGTCTCAGTAAGAAATTATTTCAAAAAATTAATAAAACGATTGTCTGTGATTAATGTACAATTATACAGTATTTCTTTAAGTATTATTCAATAATTTATATTTTCATCTATTTTTCTTCCTTATTTTACACACAGAAAAAAAAGAATAACATTTCGTAACGGAGATTCGAGTAAAGGATTTTTTACTTTAGTTCCTCGAAGTGTATTAAATAAACGTACGCTGCTTGCTTACGCATCGGATTCTTGTTAAAAGATAATAATCTTTCTCCCTTCTAAATTTAGACTTAACGTAGGTACGTGTACAAACGCACACACAAATATATATACCCATGTATATTATATATATAACAAACAGATCAAAAAGTTGCGCCGAAAAGATAAAAATGACTACATCTCCTCTGTATGTGATGAGATCCAAAAAAAAGTGCTGATAGAATGGACATAAGATCACTGTATCAAAAAGTCCGATTTTTGGCAAGAAAATTCAAAATGAAAACAAGTAATCGAAGATGAGAATGGTTCATACCGAAACGTGACGTAAATACTGTGCCGTATTGCACAGCGCGGAAGGAGATCTTCAAGAAGCTGATGATAGCATCCAAATGGATGAGATGGAGCCTTCTATAAAACGGAACAAAGCTCCATAGTCGGATTACATTCCTGCAGAAATTTTAAAAATAGTGGGCGGAAAGACACAACATTCTATACATATGATTTGCAATAACATTTGGAAATCCGGTTTTTGGCCAAAGGAGTTTTTACAAACTCATGATAGCGGGTTCTCCATTGGATGAGTTAATATATCAAATCTTCGGTATGCATATGACACTACGGTGATAACTAATAGATTAAGCAGTATGACGTAAACTCTAAGTCGTCTGGAAAAATACAGCGCAGAATATGGATTAGTAATTAATAAGGATAAGACGAAAATCATGATTATTGATAGACAGAACGATAATTGTCCGGGATTACACGCTGTTAACGGCGTGGAAATTGTGAAACAATTTGGATATCTAAGTTCGATAGTGAAAAATCTGGGACTCGGAAGAAATTAGATAGAGTAAATATAACAAAAAGTGTGATGGTACGTTTAAAACGTATATATGTTGATCTCGCTGTATCGAAAAAAGTGAAAATAAAATTGGTCAATAGTTTGGTCTTCTCGGTGTTTCTCTACGGTGCAGAAACGTGGACACTACGGAAATGTGACAGATAAAAGATAAATGCGCTGGAAATGTATTGTTGGAGGCGGATGTTAAGAATCCCGTGTACTGACAAGAAAACGAATTACTCGATATTACAACAAGTTCGTGTACAGCAGGTGAATTTTTCATAATCACCACATATCCACGAGAGATTTACGATTCACAGAAAGCCATATATATATATATATATATATATATATATATATGTGTGTATATGTGTGTGTAAATACGATACACTATGTTCACCATTTGTTTCGGTGTAAACCATGAACTACATTACTCTTACTCAAGCCAACAGAACTAATATTTGGAAAAAATAAAAACTCATTAAAACATTCAATGAATAAAATGTTGCTCAGAATAAACTCTCGCTAGTACATCAATTAAGTCACTCTGCCCCTCAATCTAATTAGTTCTGAAGTTCGCGAAAGTACTGTCACAGTTCTGTAAAGATTGATATGGTTTGCACCGGAAAAAAAATTTAAACACGTCGCAATCAACCACGAAAGCTTAAAATAGTAACAATATATTATAGTCAAAATAGACAATACCATATACACCTTGGTAATCAAGCTATTCACAAGTTGATTCTGAAAGGTATATAGGTATACATATAGATAAATGTATGAAGTTCATGTCTAAATGGAGTTTCAGCAAATTAAAATCAAAGTACGACAATTATACTGGTTAATAGGTAGGCAATCCATATTGGATATGTCCTGTTAACTATTATTGTACAAACAAAATCATTAAACCGATTTAGACGTATCCAATTAAGAAATAATACTAGGTGTCAAAATATAACCTTACGTGTAATGGTAGATACAAATTTGGATCTTCACCGTTAACAAAGTCGTTAAGGAATTTACTCAAAAACACGAGAAGCGAATACATAATCATATATGTAAGCAATACAGCTGCTAAATATCGGATATGATATCAGACGTTTTCATTACACTTATATCTCAAATAAGAATTAGTTTTTAAATACTTCGTGTTATTGATACTTATTTAATTTAATATTTATTATATGATTAAAAAAATATATATATATGAAAATTATGTTCGATTTTCAACTTGGACAATAAAACAGAAGATCATGTTCAATTACCTTTATATATCATCATCGTCGTCGTATCGTTGCCGAACTTCGTCGTAACTAGCCATTGTACGTTTATTTTTACATACAACATGGACTAGTATTCTAAGGCACTAATTAGATGCGTGCGCATTTATGGTGTAGAGCGAGATGACTGTCTTCTCCGTGACAATTAAGAATTACGTAATGATAAAAAACTTTCAATGCCGCGAGTTGGTTCTGAACCCTGGACCAGTTGATAGTCGAGCATTCCAGCAACTAAGCCACTGCAATATTATATATATATGTGTGTGTGTGTGCGTGTTCACACTTATAACCATGGGTAAAAATAATCGATTTTTCATAGTGTCAACAAATGCAACAGACGATTAGAAAATTTTGAATTGCAAATTCAAATAATAAGGACATTATGTTGGTGAGACTTTGTTTGACTGTAATTAGGCGAATGGCCGATTGTGAATATTGTAAACCGACGAATAATGAATAATAATAATAATAATAATAATAATAATAGAATACATTTGGTTCCACATGAATAACATCATATTGTCTAGTTGTTTCATTCCACTGCTCGTGACGATTTTAGTTAACAGAAAAACAGTTATCACCTTCCCCTAATATGCAGATAGAGCTAAATAGCTATGTATAACATTAGATGCTAAACTTCGTTGAAAAGTTCATGTAAAAAAGAAAAGAAAAGATTTGGAAATAAGACATAAAAAAAAACTATACCGGATGATTTGTAGATATTCTCCGTTATCGATTTACAATAAAATATTAATATACAAATTTCGAAACCCGTCTGGGCCTACGGTATACAGTTATGGGGATGCACTAAACAAAGCGATAGAAATATTATACAGCGTTTCCAAAATGAAGTTTTAAGAAACATTGTGGTATTCGACGGGCCTAACGCTACAAAACGTAGTTTAAAAGACGAGTGTTTGTAGCGCAAGTACATGCGAACGGTATATATATATATATCCGTCCGTTATTTCGTTTACACACCTAACATAACAAAACGTGGTTTGATAGGCGGGTGTTCATAGTGGAAGTACATTATATATATATACACATATATATATATATATATATATATATATATATATATATATATAATACATATTTATACGTCCATTTTGCGTGTTAACTCCCACATATAACACGCAAATAGAAGTTTAATTTTTAAAAGAATGGAAAAAATATATATATAAATTCTGTTTTCTGGAACGTTTATGACCTTTATAAGTTTTGTAAAGCTAAACTTCACCTTTTTTTTAAACTCACTTTCAAAGTCAAAAATTAAAAGTATTCAAACGAGTTCAAAATAATACATAATACAACGACTGCTGTTCGGATGTGTGTAGAATACATGAAAGCCCAAAAACTAGATATATATTGTTGACCTTTAATTTAAACGAGAAAAAAGTTTAAATAGTTTCCTCCCCTAACATTTCAAGAATCGACGAAATGTCCAAAATATATCCAGTTAGGTTAAACGGATTATAAGACGAAGCCCGAGAAATGGAGATAATGTTCGAAGAAGAAAATCCCCTGGGAATATCATAATTTAACTTCCCCTCTATGAAAAAAATAATAGGACGGAAAACAGCAAGGAGGGTTTCATGTAACTTAATCCAGTTAGTCGATAAGACCACCGTGAAACGTTTCCAAGAATATCAGTATATATACATATATATACATATATATATATATATATATATATATATATATATATATATATATATATATATATATATATATTGTTCAAGCTTGTATATATATATGGAGATAAAGATGTAGGTTGGTGGAGTCGATGCACAGTTACTGGTTTTAGATAGAAACAGGAAAATAGAATAAATCCTATTTACCAATTTCGTGGAAAACTGTCGGCATACATTTAAATAAATTAATATCTAAAGTAAATACAATAATGTTCGATGGTGTAACGGTTAATATTATCCCGCACAAACTTGTTATTTAATTTGAATGAAAAATAAAATATCAACAAAATATTAAAAAGAAAACATTAAAAACAAATAATATAGAAATTTAATTTATTTAGGCAAATATCATTTGACGATCGGATCGATAAAGGAATGATAAAAAGAATTGCCGCAGCAAGGAACAAATTTTAGAGTTTAAATTAGAATTGTAAAAAATTGCACTATTAACCTAAAAAAAAAGTTAGTATTCTATAAAAATGCGTCTTACCACTTTTACTGTATGGCTGTCAAACGTGGTCTTTAAGCAACACATATTGATCAAATTAGTCCTGTACAGAAATAAAAAGATCTGTACTTGGAATTAGAAGAATTGACTGAATTCGTTCGAAACCGTAAGGCATAAAACCAAAATAAAGGATGGCAGTCAGACTAAAATGTAACTGGGCAGGTCACACGATGCGTCGGGATTGTTTAGTCACAAATGTAACCAAGTAGATTCCAAATTACAATAGAAGAAGTGCACGTAAACAACCATTAAGGTGAGCAGATGACTTCAGAACAGCGTATGGCTTCTACTTGATTGCGATTAAACTGGGATAGAACAGAATGGAACAAAACGTGCCAATTATATTTGTGTTCAAAACGTTGTCTAACCATTATCATTATTTATAGGTGTCGTATGTATGCTTATGTTATATAATATTGTTAGTACATTTATGGATGGGAGGCATTCGGCCGATATTTGGCTAAATAACGGATTTATTTATTTATTTAATTCAATATAGAAATTTATTTCATGTACTAGCTTAACGTATGGAATAATATATACCTAATAAAAACGATTCAAAGCCTCATCAACAAGAAAGTGTTGGTAAAAGTTAAAATCCTATCAACTCAAAAGTCGGTAAAGAAGTCGCCTGATGATTCTCATCAGCCTGGAAATTGATAGACAAACAGCCAAAAAACGCATCCTGAGCAAAACAATAGAGTGTGGTGGTCTGACTTCAACGGGGTTTTTCTCATTCTCACCAAGCCGGTACTCATTTATCGATCAATTAGGCGAATAGCTGAAATCCTTTTTAATATGAACAATTCTAAATTATATAATAAAATTATATCAGGAAATTTTATATTTCGTGTCTAAAGCTTTTTACAATGTTGATTCTCGTAATATAGCGAATAAAATTTTCCGCGTTTCTCAAACCTGTGCTCTTATTCTCTCGCGTAAACAAATTTCTGATTGTACGACGTTTGTTTTAAAATTTGTATATGAAGTTGTGTACTTTCGACAAGATATGATAATTTTTATTTTCTCAGAACCATTTTAAATTATTTCTAAGTATTAGAATTATTTTATTAACGATTTAGTTTATTAAACTTTATTTATATATATATATATATATATTTATCTTCCATATCATGTCAGCTACAAAGGCTAAAAACACGGAGTCTATTATTCCGTTATTATAGATGTGATGATAATTTAGTACAAACGAGAAACGATATGAGTATTTTCATTTTTAGGTAAAAGTATTTCATTAAGTGTATCAGGAAGGTGTAATGAAGAGCAAATAGAGTTATATACAGAGAACAGTGTTGTAAGATATGAACTATAGCGATTTGGACATTACAGGTTGAACAACTAGGATATTCTTATATCGGAGAAAAATGTATAATTACTTTTTTATTACGCACTTTTCATAAATAACCAAAACTCTTCTCGAATACTTAATTTTTGTGTAAATTTTGTAGCTACTTTTCAAAAACGAACAATTTTTGAGTAAAATGAAAATTTTTATAAGTCAATATAAATAAAATACGGGATATTATTTTTGTTAAAAAAATAATATATATTTACGAAATAATTGTATCGAATAGACGGGGAACGCATTTTACCTAACCTACAATTACTCCATAAGGATAAGTAAAATTTTAAGGCGTTTCCTTCATTCACAACCGCTAATTCGTTTATAATAAAAAATTAAGAAAGTTATTATTAGATAAATTGTTATCTTAGCCACTATATCGAACGTTATGCAATTACGGAGATAACAAAATATTCCAGTTATGGTCTGAACTTGAAGTTTGAAATATAGTGATTAAAAAAAAGAAAAATTAATAACAAAAAAGGAGTCAAAATCATTAAAAATTTTTTCGCGAAAAATTACAAAGTTTTCAGCTGTTAAGCCATTATCAAGTTAATATAAAAAATATATACAAATTTATAAAAATATAAAATGTAAAGAAATATTACTTAAATACATATTTACAAAAATTATCAAAGTGATAAAACAGTATTTTTAAATAATCTAATAGTGAATGTGGTGAGCAACACAATTGACAATATAAAATTTATATATAAACAATAACACAATAGCAAATAAAATAAAAAAAAAAATCCAACAATATAAAATTTATATAGAAATAATATCACAATAGCAAATTATTCTCATATTGCTAGTTGCTGTTTATCACATTCACTATCAGATTATTTTAAAATATTATTTTATCACGTTGTTTATTTTTGTAATATTTTTACATTTTACATTTTTATAAATTTTTCATATTCACTTGATAATTACTGAACAACCGAAATTGAGATTTTTCATAAAGAAAAAATTTAAGTTCGTTAATTTAGTTAAATAAACCACCTTAAATCGATGGATGATCGGACTGTTTGTTGGTAGCATTATACTATATAATGTATATAATAATGTATAAGCTAAGCTATCAGATGTGTAGTTCTGGCGTGTGGGCATGGAGTTGTAAAGTGTCAAAATGGAAAGTCGCGGTTTTTCTCCGATGATAGTCGTGGGTCGGATATTTTTTCCCTTTTATATTTAATATATTTGGATGGTCTGGATTTGGTTAAAACAGTTCCCAATTTTTTTTCGAAAAAACGTCGTTAAAAATACAAAATTTATATAATCGTCTCGAAAATCAGGATTTGTCTACTAGAAAAGTTTTAAATGATTAAATGAATATACTGACCGAATCTTATCGCCAAAATTGAAATTGATCTTTTTAGAGCGAGTTGAATATTATCAAACTCCGAAAATTGACGTTTTCCATAATTTCTAAATTGGACTTTAATCCCTATGCTATGACCTATTAAATGACGCGAGTAGTCTCCCCATCTCACAGATACTCGTCGAGTAATAACGTCGGAAAGTTAACTGATTCCCAAGTTTGAATTAAGAATGTCGGGGCTGCATCTACTTTTAGAACGTTTGAACTTTATAGACGCTTACTACTATATGAAATGTATCGTATAAATTAAAAAAAAAAAAAAAACGAAAAAAAAGTTTCAACTGTTCCATATGGTGTACACCCCTTCTTATACATATATCTTGCAGTTTTTAATACATTGTTTTTTATCGTTAGAGCGGGAAATTTGTAATTAGAACGAAACACAATGCAAATTTTATATGAAAAACTTTATAGTAGCCAATAATTTAAATAATAAATTTAACAGCAGGCAGTAAATTTCAACCGTGTACTGCGGAAATAGTCATTTCTATATAACGTCTATCGTATAAAGCGAAAAAACCGCAAAAACATTTCAAACCAACCCCAGAAAATTTCGACAGGGGTACCAATTTTTTTCAAAATTCGATTTTTTTGCTATAAATCGCCAACGATTCGAAATTTGGAAAACTTGTTTAAACAAAAATTACGCGTCTAATGATGGTATTGTCGTATTTTTATACATGATGCCCATTGAGAAAATTGGGCTTAAATAGTTTAGGGGTTTTATGCTGTTTTTAAATGTTCTATGATATATAGAAGTTTCGGGTTGACATTAGACGAAAGTAGACGTCGAGATCTATCATTTATGGATTGACGTAACTTTTTCCAAAATTTACCGGTAACGAGAAATCGCGAGTATAAAATTTGATTTTCGATTTTGAAAAATGAGACATAGTTTTTCAGAATGCGTCCAGATGGTTTGCAATGGGGATTCATCGCGATTATATATATATATATATATCGCGGGTAGGTTATTATATATATATATATAAATATATAAATATATATTTGTTTTTTGTATAGATACTTCCCACTTGCGGAGGCTTTTCAATCGGCGGATTTACATTCCAATTAACCTATCCGACGTCTGTAATTTTTAAGGATGGGTCTTCGGGAATAACTTCTTAAATAATGACCGCAATATATCCGTCAGCTCCTGTAATGTTTTATGTGTGCAGCAAAAAGCATTTGGTGCGCTTTTTTGCAGATAAATTACGCATAGATATTCATTAATAACTCTGCAGATATTGGTCGGATTTTGGCAAACATTTTTCGGTTAAAATAAATAAAAAAAAAAAAGCGAACGCTGTACAAAAAAAACAACGGAGATTTTGCATAATAATTGATAATACAGTTCTCAACACCTAGCCTATTGATGCTACTCGTGTATTTCATCGGCCAATGAAAACATTCCCGGAGCTACGAAATTGAAATAAATATGGAGAAAGGGAAAGTTCTGCGCATTAGTAAAAAGGAAAAACACAAGCAACGAATGTGTTAATCGGAAAAATGTTGGAACCAGTCAAAACAGATAACAACGTGTATATTTTGACAAAGGGATCCGGCAAAATAAAAGAAAAAAAAGAAGACTGGGAAGAGTGTGAATGAAAAGCGTAAATCCTCAGGGTAAGACCGCGTTAAATAAGACATCAAAAATATGAAAAATTACATGAAAACAAAAATAAAGCATTACAGCAATATTTGAAAAATCTTTCCGCTAATAAACAAAATGATATTACACTATGGAAAGCGGTTAAATATCTTGGATGCACACCAAAGATAAACCAACCCATACGGAAGGCCCGGGGCAAAAAATAATAAAGGAAAAGCAGAATTATTCGCAAAGCACCTTCAGAAAGTTGTTACACCTAATGTTACCGTACTGCCTAATATATGTATATAAAACTGATTAATTCACTGGAAGAACCGTTTCGAATGACACTTCTAATAAAGACCGTAACTACACAAGAAACAAGAAAAGCAATCAAAGAAATCCCTTTGAAAAAAGCTCCTAGATATTACCTATACAAAACATAATATATCACGTTCCAAAAGAACGTTATCGCATTCATGCAACATTAAGGTTATCAAAGTTTCCTGCAAATGCGGGGGATAAGGATAGTAATAAATCCACACATAAAGTACAAAAACACCTGTACGATATAGAAAATTAAATAGCCGATTAGGGAATAAAAGTAAACGTAAATATATCTACTAATACGAACTTTACTCTAAAACGTTCAAACTGCAATACGATGAGCTCACTAACAAGATCATACCTAAAAAAAAAAAATGTAGTTAAATACCTAAGACTACATTTTGACAAAACTTTAACGTGGAAAAATCATACAAAAATCAAACGTAAGGAAATGGACCTTAAATATAAAAAAATATACCGGATGACGAGCATCTCCAGTAAGCTAGCATTAGATAAACTATTAATATATAACGAAATAATAAAACCAATCCGGATGTGTGGCGCTGTAATATTAGGCACTACTACGTTTGTAATCGTATTATAATACAGAGTTCAAAATAAAGTTCTCCGAGCAGTTTACCATTGCTCCTTGGTACGCAACAAAGATATTCACCTCATTATGAAGTAGGATAAGTGAATAAAATCATTAACATACTCAAATACAAACATGTATGGCGAAGCAATATGCCTTCTTGATAACAGCCAAACAAGATTATTGAGAAAACATAACTTAGGCACAATTGTTGATAACGCATGTTATAGAAATTGCTTTAGCACATTGACCAACTACTAAGAAAACTACTTTCAAGAACTATTCGTTATTTTGAAAATATTTGTATTACGAATACACTTTCTCGAATAGCTGAGATTTTTACAATAATTTATTTATTTAAGAACTCGCTAGGATCCTATTCAGTATTTATCCACCGAAATCTTAATACAACAACAAGAATGTAGATCTATCTCTATGTCCATACAGATCATCTCATTTTTATAATTTGTAGTAACTTAAAATTAGAACTAAAAACTATAGCGAATGTCACTGTAATCAAACTACAGAATTAATTAGTGTATCAATAAAAAAGTTTTGTAGCCTTTTCACGAATTATTTAAAATCAACACAAAAATAACATTAAAATAAAATTTAAGAATTCAACTTTTGAAGTAGTTGAAGATTTTAAGTACTTAAGCATTATCATAATTTAATCGAAAACACTTTAACATATTGTTGCACTGTCCTATTAAGCCGTCTAAAATAAAGGAAAAACTTTTCAGTATGCAAAGAAAATGCCTTGTAAACGCATGTAAGGATACAAACCAATTCCAGCGCATCTGTACTTAATGCTAACATACTTGCTCTCAATCTTCCCATGTCGAATAGAGCAGGTATGTTTGACTTTCCATATCTTAATCAGCAGCTAATAGAAAAAACGAACGCCATAATCTCAGAATTAAATCTAAATTCTCACACTGAAATTAGAACTCTAAAAAAACGCGGTTTAGAAATTTGCCAAAAAAGATGGTTAAGGGACAATCGTGGCCGTTCTATAGCTTAATCCCAATCCATTCCATAGACACACAAACTTGGAATTATTCCTAATTTCTACTCTACCCAATTACTAGCGGGGCATGAATGATTCTTATCTACTTCATTTTCATTCCAGGATGACAAGTATGAATATCGTATATCGCAAATAATTTTAACTTAGAAGATGAATTCAGTGTCCGACAATTTCAATTATTTGCTTTTGATCTATTGTACAAGAAATTCCGGGTTATTGAAATTTTGTATTGACGCTTTGCTAAACAATGATATTAACTTATAGCATCAATGTATTGACGCTTTGCTAAACAATGATATTAACTTATAGCATCAATGTATTGACGCTTTGCTAAACAATGATATTAACTTATAGCATCAAATATAGCTGAATATATTTTTGCGTGGATACGTATGTCCGTCCATGTACAAGATGTACATGGACGGACGTTCTGTTAAAATTTTCATATATTTAATAATATATATTGTTCACGCGTGTAACTTGTATATAGAGTAATATATAAATTCCAGTGCACCTAAATTATAGTTTTAGTATTATCTGACGTATTCGTGTTACGCAATTACAAATATATAAGTGTATACATATATCTCTCTCGAAAGTATGAGTATGCGAATGATTATTAGATATACAATTAAAAATCATTGTAAAGGGCAGTGGTACACGTATTAAGCTTAAACGAGTAGGGCAGTAGTGTGCAATATATCACACCTCTGTAAACGAAACAAATTGCAAAATAATCATTTGAATAATAAAGCATTAATATATATATATATATATATATATATATATATATATATATATATATATATATATATATATATATAGCTTTAACGCTTTTCGAATAAATACGTACAAGTAACTATAGAGCGAACTACCTTTTAGTTCTTTTCGATATATACATTCTATTATTTTGAAAATATTTTCATTACGAATAAATTTTCTCTAATAACTGAAATTATTTATTATAATTTTTTCTTATATTTGATCTAAAGAAATAATATTATATACTAGATTGAAAGCGATGCTGCTTGTATGTAAAACTCATTAACATAAATGAAGCAACATTTTATTTATTCAATAATAATATTAATTGAAATAATTTTTGGGTTTTTCTCATAGAAAATGCCTTTCCTGCGAGATTTTGATACGGGCGCGGTAAATATGCGACGCGAATAGATGTAATAAATAAAATTAGAACAAAAAATAGTGTATATATATATATATATATATATATATATGTGTGTGTGTAAAAAAAAACTAATACTTTAAACGGTAAACCTTCGATTTCACGAGGCACACTGTCGAATTCATAGTGTAATAATCATAGGTCTGGCAATCGAGGAAAGAAAAATTGTAGCGCACGTATCGAAACACCGATAAACCAGCCAGAAGCGAAATACGTAGATTTCTATCCGCTATACGAATACTCTTTCCAGTACTCGGTAATTAACTCGATCAGAGAAAAAAATATAAACAGGGTATCTTCACATCTGATCTTTTATCAAAACGTACCCAGTCATAACCGACTGCAAGATTTTACGTGATACAGACACGCTGTCTGCCAAGTAACAATCGTTATAACCTCTAAGGTGAATTCTATTATCATCATATACCTCTACCGAATCTAAATGTTTTGGTTTTTTTTTACCCGTATTATCGTTAATACAATTTTCCTTTATTAATATTATTATTTTTAAACAATCAAGTTTTTTTTTAGATTTGTGCATGATTAGTCAAATTTTTATTCAATTTTGTTATTTCTTTTTTACAAAAAAAAAATAATAATAATACGATACTTTAGAAAGTAATAAACGACACAATACATACAGTTAACAATCATTAAATATTAAAAGGGAGAATACTTATAAAACACAAAGAACATAATACGCTCACCAAATTTATATATATATACATATTCTTCTCAATATCTCAATCTATTAATATACTGGTGGAAAACCATGATTAAAATTTTCTGGATAGAGTCAGTTTCTTCATACTTCTATAGCTCTCTGCTTTTACATCTCCTTGTATTTGTTTTATGGAATTGGTATTTTCCCTTTCATGGTTCCTTCTATTATTTGTACTAGATATCCATTGTTTCAACAGAAATGAGGAGGAAAACACTAGTGTTTACAGGGATAATCACTATATAAAGAAAGACTTAAATCTAGAAAAGACTGTTGGAACTTCACCACACTACTTTTACACGAACCAGCAAAACACCGCAAGGAACTATGGCAACAACTGGACGTGATTGGTAACGAGGGCATTACACAACGCGATCAACTGGAAAAAATGGAAAACTCTAAATAGATTACAAACAACATGCGGCCATACAAAGGAAATTTAAAAAAAAAAATTAAGATGCGAATGCGGGGATGAACAAGAACACTTGTTCAGATGTCAACTACTTGGAGGTGAAATAACAATTGACAGCTTGTGGACTCCACAGCTAATGACCAAGCGATGAAGCTAATTCATTAATGGGGGGGATATAAAGCGGTGTGAATACGATACGATTGTTTCTGTACATACATCCAATCCATTTAAGTCTCCTTGTTTATATATATATATATATAATATCGGCAAACCGATAGAATAATTAACTAACGTTCGTTACCTAAGTGGAATTTTAACTTATTTTAGTAAGCATGCGAATTTTAATGTCGTAAAATAAGCAATTCGTCCGAATGTTCAGTTTTCAATCGCAAATCGTATCTAAGTAGTATTAATAGTGAGATAGTGAGCTAATAATCTGTATAAAATTCTTATTCCCCTGCTTACTTTACTTCAGTGTGGGGGTCAATGTTTAGCTTCTTATCCTATAGGTTCAGGTTCAGCTGCTGAAACTACTTCCCGATATTCAAAACTCTTCTACCCTATACGAAACAGTGCATCTAATTCTAACTTCGTCGGTAATTTACAGATTGCACAAAACCGTAAATTAAGAACTATTCTAAACGTATATCCTTGCATTAAGATTGATAATTACAACATAGCGCTTTAAACATCTCATTTATTAAAAATGACCAATGCTACCCACGATATAAATGAAAGAAAACGACAATTTTAATGTATCTAACAAATCAGTACCGCCATTATAAATCATGCCAAAATCACATAATATTTGGTCAATAATCCCTACCAGAAAGAGGGCGCGGATTCAAAGGCCGTAATTATCACTAGAAATATCATCAAAAAGTACGAAAAGAGTTAACAAATTCTGACCTTTATTAAACCATTCATATTCTGACAATACTCAAATATTCTCTCGGGAAAATAACGAACGAAACCCATCCAAACCAACAAAGTTAAAAGCTCGCCGGAACCACCTACTATGATCATATATATGGTGTAATCAATTATAAAGAAATGGAAAACTGCATCTCTTCGATTGAAAGATCAAAATGTAATTTACCACAGAAGAAAGAGCTTACCGAGTAGTAATTAAAAATCTTCATCACACGATTCCGCCCGATGATATAAAGGATGCGTTATATGCAGTAGGTTTTACGAGGAACGTAACTAATGTACGTAAACCGAAAACAAAGCAACACCTTCCAATGTTCTACATCGACTTAGAACCTGATAGCAATAACAAAAATATTTATAACCTAAAATATCTTCTCAACACGAATATCAATGTAGAACCGCTATACGTAAGTAAAGAGATAATACAATGTACAAGATGCCAATCATTCGGCCACAATAAAACATATTGCACCCTACCTTATATTTGTGTTAAATGTGGCGAACAACATGAAACAAGGAACTGTCATAAACCAATGGATACACCTGCACCCACTGCGAACGTAACCATACTGCTAAGTACAAAGGATGCACTATATATAAACAGTTATTACAACTAACAAACAATTTCAACAATATACCGAAACAAAGATGGAAACAACAACTGCACTCAATTGATACAAATTACCCATAAATTCCTAATCAGTCTGATTCTAGACAAAGTAATCCTATTTCTAATAGTATTTTTCCGATATCCTAAAGGGTCGCAATAAAATCAACCACGTAACAGTAGATACTGATAAGAACAACCACGTAACAAATAACGATATCATCAGTAATGACAAAAATAGTTACGATATCATGAGACACCTTACCGAATTTTTAACTGAATTCAGAACCATGTTCAATCAACTAATTCAGCAAAATGGGATGATAATCAATATACTATCGGCCGTAGTTAACAAATTAATATCAAAATGAACAGGTTTCTCAGAATAGCTTTATGGAATATCAATGGACTGGTGCAATATCGCCATGAAGTAGAAGTGTTATTAATTGCCAAGAAAATAGATGTATGAACTGAAACACACTTCACTAATAAAAGCTACGTTAAAATCTCTCAATAAGCCATTTATCATACACTACATCTAAGGTGTTAAAGCGCGTGGAGGTACAGCTATTATTACAAAAACGTCTATGAAACATCATGAGATGAATAAATCTTCAAAAGAATACTTACAGGCTACTATTGTAAAAATTGACACCTTCTCTGGTCCACTTGCACTATCGTCTGTCTACTGTCCTCCAAAACATAATATCCAACAAACTCACTTTGAGGATTATTTCAAAAGTTTAGGAAATAAATTTGTATCCGGTGGCGACTTTAACTCAAAGCAATACACTGATTAAGCCTAAGCGGTGGTGCAGTGTATTGCTCCTCTGTAAATGCAACAAGTTGTACATTATTAATTTGCATAATAAAGTATTAATAAAAAAAAAAAAAAAAAAAAAAAACTCAAAACATACTTCATTTGGGTCACGATTGACAACACCGAGAGGAAAACAATTACACACATGTATCCGGAAAAATAATTATTGTGCCTTATCAGATGGAATTCCATCATACTGGCGCACTAATAGAAAAAAATTAAGATTTGTTAGATTTCTATATCAACAGCGGAGTTAATAAGAATCACACATTAGTTGAATCCTCTATGGATGCTAAAAATTTTAAACATGAGTACCACTGTAATACAGATAACAGGAAAACCGGTACTATCTAACAAAAACACCGATTGGACTGCATTCCAACAGTTCGTAGAAAGCAGAATCAACTTGAAGGTGCCGTTGAAAACTGCAACGGATATAGAAATCGCTGTAAAAAACCTTACCAAGTGTATTCAGAAGTCCGTGTACTTAGCCACGCCTGTAAATTAAGATAAACCAAATATATTAAAACATCCGGAAGTGATAAAGAACGTGATTTAAAAAAAAAAAAAGAAATGAAGAGAATATGGCAGAGCGATAGAAATCCCATTAATAAAACTACACTAAATAGAGCAGCTAGACAATTAAAAAACACTTCTAGAACTAAAAAATGAAACATTTCGAGATTATATAGAAAACCTAACTCCGACTAAAACAATCGACTACAGCTTGTAGAAGGCTACAAAAAGAATAAAAACAGATCACATCTATCAGTGCCCCCTATAAGAATGAAAAATAAAGAATGGGCACGAACTGAACCAGAAAAAGCGGACGTTTTGTTGAATACCTTGCAGAAATTTTCAAACCACACAAAAACCGAATATTCATGAAGAAAAATTAGCGAATATCTAAAAACACCATTCCAGACGTCTCTTCACATTAAACTAACATTACATGCATATAGAAGTAAACTCACAAATAAAGCAACTAGATATAAAGTTGCTAGACATGACTTAATAACTGCAAAAATTGTCAAAAAATTACCAAGAAAAGCTATTATTTTAATAACACACATTTTCAACACAATATTTCATAGGTGATATTTTTCGATACAGTGGAAATTTACTTCCATAATATTGATTCCAAAACCAGGTAAATCTCAAAATGAAGTGTCTTCTTACAGACCAATTAGCCTGCTACCGGGTATCTCTGAAGTATTCGAAAAATTCTTTCTCAGGAGAATTAAACCAATCCTTGACGAAAATAAAGTGATACCAGACTATCAGTTCGGCTTCAGGAATCACCATAGCACCATTGAACAAACGCATAGCATAGTCGACATCATAAACAAAAGTTTTGAGGAAAAGAAGTATTGTTCAGCGGTATTTCTCGACATCGAGAAGGCCTTCGATAAAGTCTGGCATGTTGGCCTATTGGACAAATTAAAAACTTAACAAGTGCAATGAGCTAATGAAGTCATAATTAACAGAAAGATATTTCCATGTTAATGTTAATGGGGTTTGCTCACGAATTCATTCAATACGATCGGGAGTGCCGCAAGTACTTGGACCAACACTATATCAGCTCTACACATATGACTTCCCAGTTAACGAAAATACAACAGCTATATTTGCCGACGACACCGCTATTCTCTCCAACCATCATGATAACTATTAAGCAGCTGAGCAATTTCAAAAACATGTACTACAAGTAGAAAAATGGTTTAGTCTGTGGAAAGTCAACGTTAACGAATGCAAACAAGTTTTATTTACCTTGATAAAGATGAAAATTTACCGATTAAGCTAAATGAACATGCAAATCCCGAATTGTATAACATAAAATATCTTGTATTACACTTTGATAGACTACTCACCTGGAAAAATCACGTTATTGCTCAACGGAAATAGCTCAACATTATATACCGCAACATGTACTGGTTGATTGGCAAATTCTCCGTACTGTCGCTCGAAAATAAAGCATTACTTTATAAAGCAATTTTAAAACCAATTTGGTCATACGGTATCCAGATTTGGGGTACAACGAGCAACTCTAACATAGACATAATACAAAAATTTAAATCAAAAGTCTTGCGAAATATTTTGTCAGTCCCATGGTATGTCCGCAACGACGATATACACAACGATCTCCGTATACCGTCTGTTAAAAAAATAAATCAGAAGCTGTGTTAGAAGATACCTGCATCGCCTTGAAACCCACTTTTTATATATTATCAAAAGGATATATCTTAAAACTATTTTTTTTTTTTTTTTTTTACATAAGCATCACGTATGCTATAATGCGGCAATAATATGATTACCGCGTAATTATCCTTTATATACACGCATAGACGATAGAAGCGTAAATTACTGTGAAGATAATTACTAAAAATTTTCTTTTAACTTTAGTTTATATATTTTTATCGTTTGTTTAATATACCGCTATTTTTTTTGTCTTCCTTTGAATTTATATATTCTATAATTACCACCAATCGCATTATTATTACCATTCATTTAATTAACAACATTTTATACTAATATTATTTTTTACCGTGATTTTAACTGTAAACATATATTCTGTTATTTTAATTTTATTTATATATATATATATATAAAATAATAATAATAATTTATTCATACATCGTTACCTTAGATACATTTTATTTCTCTTGCTATCTCCTTGGTGGCCACTCCATAAGAACAGAAATATTGACATATAGTATAAAAATACATATATATATAATATATTTACGTGTTTTATTTATTTTGTAATGTGGGTTATTTCGTACATTGAAATATTTTCAGCTAAATCGCAAACCATGGTTACAACGTTCTGCAGGACGCAAAAATAAGTGAAGTAAAATGAGGGCTGTGTATTAATGTTTACCAATATATTTGAATATGTTTTATGTAAAATCAAAATTTGAACAGTTAAAATTTATTATCGCCGATATGAATTCTCCTGTCCAACATATAACACCTTGAAACAAAAGTACAATTTATCTTATATATTAGATAAATAATTAACAGGTTCGATATTCAATTAATTTCGCAACCGTAATAACGAAGCAAAGTATTAAAATACAAAACAATTGACTTGTACATTCAAAAATAAAAATTATTGTCAAAAACTTATACCTACAAAAAATTACTCGCGGAAAAAGATGTAAAATTATGAGATTTACAAGTAAAAACAGAATTAATAAACATTTGAAATACGTTCTAACTATTACGAATATTACATTCGCAAATACGTTTAAATTACGCGTACTACTGACGCGTAACCTACAGATCACATACATCTTGGAAAACAAAAAACAAGAAAAAAAATGTTCTGAATAAAATAAGGCAATACAATGCGCATCGTATAGATCACAATCCCTTACGAAAAAAAAACTGAATGTTTTAAATTAAGAAAAAGTTATTATACAAATCGCTATTCCACACTGTCGTATATATTTGTTTTAAAACGATGAAATAGATATATTTATATGATAATACTTCGAATTTTAAATAAACTCAATTTTTTATTTTTTATATCCGCGAACTATAACGCAACAAATAAAAATGACGAAATTATATCAATAACATTTACGAATTTTTTAAGTAATTAATTCATAACTCAGACGACTACTAGTGAAGATTGCAGATAACCAAATTACTAATACGACTGTACACCATTATCGATTATCCTGGAAAAACAGAATAACAGAAGAGTTACTAGTTTAACAATTTTAAAATAATTTAAATGAAATTTACTTAATTTGTTAAGACAAACCGACTAAAATTAACTACATTCGACCTCATCCGGTCGGACAATAATAAATAATTTTTTAAATAAAAGAATTTTTATTTACCAAATATATACATAATAAAATGAATAATACACGTTGCAAATGCGCGGAATCGCGCGTGTAGCAGCAAAGATTTAACGAAATAAAGTAACGATATTTTAACACTAGACTAGTTTAAGAATAATATAAGAAAATGAAACGACCCCGATGACTTTACTTAAAGGAAATATAACATATTAATTTACAATTGAAACAGTAATAACAAGCAGTACCACGTATGCACTCATAACATTCATATACGCATTATACTCTTGTACGAGATACAAACGGTAGAATGTATACAAGCTTTGCACGATACAGCCAACTTTTCCGAATAATATACGAATTTTAATGGAAGTCCAATTTTCGCACATTACATACTAATTAAATTCCTGATTGGTTAGAACTATTTTTCCAAAATTGTGCAAATTACGAACTTCAAAATTTAATACCAGTATTTTATTTTTTCTAGTAAATCTATTTGAATAATGTGTATGGTATCTTAAATAAAAATGACAAAATTGGGAAAAAGGAAATTAAAATCGAATTCCACTACAAATAAAACAGTAATCATTAACAAAAATTATTATCATAGCAATTAATAAAACAAATCCATATTTATGAATAATTATTACGGTTAAGCTTAAAACTAAAAAATGTGACCACATACCTGTCGTTGAGGCATATTAGGAACCGTTGTTGATACTATTTTTGCAATTCAATTATTAATTTCTCCGGATTATATATTGTATCCAATATTACCTGACAATAACATTCGTATGAGATTAATACGCACGAAAGAGTTACCTAATTTTAATCGTAGAATTAAAAAGACACAAAACATGTTAACCATGTAAGGTTCTCGATTAAATATTTTAAAACGTATTTATGTACTTAGCCGCATTTGTTTGTAATTATTAAATTCTTTTTTCTTGTCTTTTAGATTAAAACGTTGAGTTATGTAAGTATAATGTAAAAAATTTAGAACATATTGAAGCTGTCGTTAAGGCATTAGCCATTCTCCAAACAGTTTAATTTGTCAAATTAGTAAATAATATTAGTACATTCTCGTAATTTTAAAAATTTGGTGTACATTTAGTTCATTTAGTAACCTTAACTTTTTGATAAAATAACTAAAAATGTCAAATTAACTTAGAACCCCTCGCTTAACATATATAAAATATGAACATCAAGGAATAAATACGATTTTTATTTGAAGTAATTATCTATTATAAATTCACATTTTTCGTATTGTAGATATTAAAAAAGGTAAAAAATGTTACCAAAAAACGCCACAAAGAACATCAAATGACATTGAGTATGCACGCCCACCTTCAAAATTGGCCATTTTTTAAACACAAAATCAAATTTGCATAAAAGCGACTAGTGACGGATTTTTTTTTATCCCGAATCGTTGATACATTCGGTACAGAAAATTCTATTGAATGGTAACTTTACTTTTTTGTAAACAGAAAAATATTTAAATGTGCAAATATATTATCGTTTCCCGAACCGACTTTTTTTTTCTTTAAATGCGAAAAAGTTAATGAGTAAAAACAGCGATTGTCTACAGATAACGAAACAAATTTTCTAATTTTGGCGGGAAAATTATTAATTTTAGTGGGAAAAATTTTCATCGCTAATCGCAACAAATGTGTTTTGTATTCATGACGATAAAATAAATTTTACTCTAACTAAACAAAAACATACAACTAAATTAAAAAAACAAGATAATAAAATATAAAATAACATACTTGCAAGAATATAATCCACATCATTCATTCGAACAGTCCTCACCATACAGTGTGTCAGAGCAATAAAACCAAAATAAATAGCAGAATCCAAAAAGTTGAAGCAAAACGCGTACTATAAATAGCGTCATTATATAATTTAAGGGATTGGGAGCACATATGACATTTGTATTCACCATCTCGTAGAATAAACTCCCAATCCGTCGATCGGTTTAATAAACGGTATTTATCATACAAAGTTACAAGATATATAGTGTTTTCCATGTTATTAAAAATGTTAAAAATAATATAAAATAACACAAATATAATGTAAAATTAATTTTAAAAACATAAAAAACATGCCGAACGGATAGAAATATGCGCATAGAACAGCAGAACAAACCAACACTATAACATAACCAAAAAAATGGACTGACCGCCATTTTACATCCCATTGACTAAATTACGAAAAAAAACGTATTAAATTTAAATCTTATTATTAAAAATATGAAAATTTTCCAGAAACATTATTTAAATAATTTTAAAATTTTTTTGTAACTAATTGTAATAATTTTAAAAATGAATAACTTAATGTCGCTTCTCAGCCTGTTGGGCACGATCAAAGTGAAGTATATTTTAATTTTTAAACTTTTGTAATTAATTGTACTGAATAAAAATTGTTTGCAATTAATTTTAAAAATTAATAATTTAATATCACTTATCGACATGTTGGACACGATCAAAGCGAAGTATATGTTATTAGCTTAATATCTGATCACCTAACCTAACCTAAAAATTGTGTCTAAATTATTTTAAAATATTTGTAATTAATTATAATAATTTTCAGTCTAATTCATTATAAAATTCATTTGCAATTAATTTTTTAAATAAAACTATTCAATTCATCATCCATAATGAAGCGTTCCAATCGGTAACATTTGACACCAAACATAGACGATAAGAATTGACGTTTCTTTTAAACATTAAACTTTGAAAGAAGTATAATTTATTTTTTTTTTTAAATTTTCCTTCCATTATGTGCAGTCCTTTTAATAAATATATTTAATAATATTAAATTAAATATCTGTGAAATGATGGGTTGAATAACGAGTAATTTGTTTTGGTAAATTCCGAAACATGGCTTCAAAAATTTATTTTTTTCGAAAACTGTCGAGCGTCAGATAAAAATGTTTTCGTCATTAGTCGTTTTCAAACGAGTGTAGTATGTGTACAAAAAAAGGCCAAATTTGAAGGTGGGCGTATATACTCAATATTAGCCATGAAGGAGAAGCATAAGAAAAAAGTTCGAATGAATAAAAATCTTACATTCTTTTCATTAATATGCATAACATGGATGATTAAATAAAAAAATAATAGCAACATAACTAACGATTATCACACAGAATATTTATAAATAAATTATTACTTGTCTTCTGATAATTTCTAAATTCTTAATACCATCATCATATAATAATTGTGTCTTTTTTGCATCATTAATATTTTTATTTTCTTTAAATTTGTCTCGAATTCTTCGTGTGAAATACATTCTATAAATGAAAATAAAAATAAATGTTATTTATTAGTTAAATTAATAACTTCTAATGAACAGTATGAGTAAAACACATGTAACACCAAACAATATATTTTTATAATAAAGGAACTGAAATAATACAAATACGATTATATAAACTTAATGAATGAAAATTTTTCAAATAAGAATGCCTGAGAACCTATTTTAATGAGCACATGAACAAGAAGCAATTGCTACCAAAAAGCATAAAATAAACACAATACGAAACCCAAAATAAGTATAAATCGGTCTTTCTCATCACTACAAAGTAGTCTTGAATTTAGCAAAAAAATTTATAAAACACATTATAGATGAACTGTAATTAAAATTAAATAGAATAGGAACTTCAAAAGTAATTTATAATAGCCTGAACATGGAAAACCCCTTAAAAACGGGTATTCAGACTAAAAAATATAAAATAAAAAGTAACGTCGAGATAATAAAAAAACTCGAATTTTTAACAACTACATGATTTTAAAAGGTATATGATTTTAAGTAAAATAAATATGTTTATACCAACATTACCAACTAGAACACATTTAAACTAAAGGAATAAACGGTAAGCTTACCTGAAATTGTAGGAAGGGAATTTTGAGCTTTCTCGTAATAATAATTTATATAACCGCAGTATATCCATTTTAGTAACAGCCATAAATTAAATATAACAAATTCCCTTTATTAAAAACATTAGTAAAAAATTTTCTGAAACGTTAGAAAATCGTGTTTTTGTTGGCTAACTTTTACTAATTAAGTGTGAGGCGAACACGCACTGAGCATTTGTTCAATTGGTTTCAGTTTACTTTTATAATCTCAGACTTATAAAAACATTTTGACGTGAAAAATATTTGCAATTTAATCGATAACACATAATTAAATTAATTAGCTCTGAAATTATACAAATAATTACTTCACTGATATAATTTTGGATATGTTTCAGAAATAAAATTTCAATTCGCGCAAAAAAGACTAAAAACAGTAAATTATCTAAAGAAGTTTATGTATGTTATAATCCAAATAACAACAGAACCTAAAACATGAAACCATTACCGTTAAATTGTTTAATGTTGAAAGTTGAATAATTTATTTGACGGGTACCTGAAGTTGTAACTGACAAATTTACAACAAAATTTTGTAAAAACAAAAAAAACAACGGACCCCATAAATATTCTTATCAACAACTGTTTTCTTGTTGTATAATTAAACAGCAAATATTTTATTTTAAACAAAAATAAGAGGTACTAATAATGTTTCAATAATTTTATTTGACTCCCCAGGTGTGAGTTTGTCTTTACATATAACATCCTATAAACACTATCAAGATAGATTTTTTCTAATGAAAACGATGTGTGTCTGTGTAGTTCTGTGTGTTTAAAGTTTACATTGAATGTTACGTTGACGTTTGCAATTTTTTGTTGGAAAACATCAAATTTTAGACTTGTTACATTTTATTAATTTATATTATACTTATAAACCTGTAAGTAAAATTAAAAACATCTATTTCATCGTAATACAATAGTGTAAAATTTTTAATTTTGGAGGTCATAATCACATTGGTTATAAAAGCGCACACAATAATTCTATATTGATGTTTGTATCGTTGGATCTAAGTAATAAACTAATTTATTTAAATTTTATGTTTAAAATCCACTTAAATTCCAGCGAAAACTATTCAAAATTAAACGCAAAAAGAATAAGTTTAGAAGATACTTTTAATGTCATGATTTTGTTCAAAATTGTAATACTACAACAAATATGTAAAATTTACGTTTAAAAATGTTTTCTATGTTTAATAGGTTAATTTTTTAATTTCATGTTCATCGATTTGATTTATAAAGTATATATGATAGATTTATATTTTATTCTACTGATGTCGGATTACTACCACAAATAGAATTCATAAATCTAGTTGTGCAAACTATAATATTTATTATGTTTTTTCACTCTTAATATAAATTCTAAATTCACTTATGTACATCGCTTTTACAGATCTTATTTTTTTTAGATATAAACATGTCGGTAGTTGGAACAGTTCAGAAGCTTCCTCGACCAGATTTAAAAAATTTACATAAAAAATGGTTATATAAACACATAGTGATCGCGCTCACTCTCGGAATAACGGCCAGCACGTTATTCAAATTTTATTCTATAGATGTTAAGCGTAAAGAAATTGCCGATTTTCATAAGTAAGTATTAAATAAACATGTAAGTTTATAATTATTTAAATGCGTGAAGCACATTATTTAAGCACTCGCAACATGATCATCTATTCTTCTCTGAATTATTATAATTGTAATAGTTTATTTTTTAAATTTTGTACATAATTGTTTAAAAATTAAAATTTAAATATTTTGAATGCATTTAATACAGTTCGTAATTTTAAAAAGTTTCAGCGAAAATAAATGAATCAATATTTGTAGTCGGATAAAAATTGACATAACATGTTCAACTGGTTTGTATTTTTAAAAAATTACGTACATATGTTTCATATTTAGTATGACAATTTTTAAGCATATTTAATACCATGATTTTCGGATCCTAACGAAGGAGCAACTCATGATATAAATTATCGTATAATATAAGTAACCTTATACATACACAACAGCAGCAGTCAGTGATATTACGTGTTTTCGCATCAACCCGGTAACACGTCTCAAACCTGACGTTTCATTCTTATTTACAAATACTGGTTGTTAACGAGATGTGTGCGTACAACAGTACCAGAACTACAGTTCAGTTCACATTAAAATATCATGAACAATCCGCCCACACGTTTCAAGAAAGAAAAACGGATTACGACGCCTTACCCATCACATGAAACAATGGTTAAAATGTGCGAACGGTATGACACATATAGTAGTAAATTTAAATGCAATAGAATTGTTCTCTTTCAATCTTATCTCTCGAACTGACCTATCTCACTGGAGATGATAGACTCATATACGCTTTTTCTTCCTTTCCTTCCCTTTCTTCTCATTCCTTACATTTGTTTTCCTTCTCTGGCCTATTTAAATCACCAACACTGATTGTAGCATATATTTATCGATACAACATGAATAAAAAAAATATTTGTTCTGATATCACAATAAAGTAATCAAAATGAAATTAATATATGTAAAATCACTATAAGAGTGATTAAAACCAATTACAAATCTCCTTTATTAATCAAATAATAATATTTTTTCGTTAACTTTAGTTTTAATCACTTATCTACAACCTTCAAAATATTTGTAATTAGTTTTATATATGCGGAACAATAAATGGAATTTATCTGAAATAAAAGAACATAAATCAGCTTTTGAACAATAAACAGAAGAAAGACTTAACCCACAGTACATGATGGAGAAGGATAATAATGAAAAATGAGAATATTTCAAAAAGGAATTAAAAGAAACGGCATTAGAACAATTCGGAATACAGAAAAGAATAATTTACAAACCATGGATTTCGAATGAAATAATACAACTAATGGAACAGAGAAGGAACGCCAAAATAGACGGACAAATAATATAATATAGAAAGCTAAAAAATCTACACAGCTAAAGAAGAATGGATAATGGAGAAATGCAAGGATATTGATCATAATATAAAAACCAGAAACATGGAAAAAGCATATAAGGAAATTTAATTGCAATTCAAGCCGAGGCGTAAGAGTTTATGTACTCTAAAAAATAACAGTGGAGACATAATAATAGAAAAATAAAAAATAAAAACTTAATGGAAAGAGTACATTGAGAATCTATATGAAAATAAAGAAACAAACTGGGTAAGAGTAGTCGAAGATGAGTCGACTGTGTCAGAAGACGCAATTGGACGAGATATTTTTAAAAGAGAATTTGAGTTTGCACTAAACAGTCTTAAACCACGAAAAGCTACAGTAATGGATGGCATTCCTAGTGAACTCATTAAAATACCAGGAGATATAGCAAAAAACACACTGTATCAGCTGATAAAGGATATTTATTGAATCGAGAATAATCCCTGAGGATTTTCAAATGAATCAGCTAGTTGTCATACCAAAAAATAATAATGCCCAAATATGTGAGCGATATCGGACTCTTCGCCTTTTATCTCATACTCAAACAATTCTAACCAAGATGATATATGAACGAATACACAGAAAAATAGAACACCTATCAGAAGACCAATTTGGATTTAGAAGAAATAGGGGGACAAGAGAAGCTATTTTGTCACTAAGACTGTTAGAAAAAATGTTGGAAGCGAACAGAACCATATATATATTGACGTGGAAAATGTTTTTGACAATGTTAATTGGGACACTATGTTTCAATACCTAAAAGAAATAAATATAGATTTCAGAGATAGAAGAATACTTTTTCAGTTGTATAAAAATCAACAAATCATGATAAATGAAAAAATAGCGCGAAAGTTGAAAAAAGTTTTCGATAGGGCTGCTGCCTGTCACCTGTGCTGTTTAACCTTTATGTGAAAAAAGCAATGAAGTGATTTTCAAAAATTGTAAACGGAGTTAGATATAAAACGATTATATATGCGGATGATATAGCACTAATTGCGGATAGCGAAGCAAAATTGCAGAAGTCCATTAATGTTTTAAACGAACTTTTAAACAACAAATGCAGAATGAATATTAATGAAACTAAAACTAAAGTTTTAAGATGCGATAAAAAAGAAGATGGACAGGTGAAAATATTAGTAAATGGTAAAAGGTTACAGCAAATGAAGCAATTTGAATATCTGGGCAGCCTAATAAGTGATGGTAGAACGGAACAGGAAATAAGGAGAAGAATACCCCAAACAAAGAATGCTTTCAGCAAAAAACTAGGCCTCTCCTCTAGAAATATATTTTTGGATATTAGAAAACATTTTTTATCAAGACTTTCATTTGGAGTATCGCTCTTTATGGATGAGAAACATGGCATTGTTGAAGAAGGACAAATGTAAATTAGAGACGCTTGAAATATGGTGCTGGCGGCGCAGTTAAAAATAAAATGGACCAATAAAATATCCAACTGCGAGGTATTGCGCTGAGTAAATGAAAAACGTAAAGTTTTAACAACGATACAAAGAAGAAGGGATGCGATAGTAGGACATATTATACGTCACTCGATATGGATTGCTAACCTGATAGAAAGAAAATTCTTAGAGGAAGATCGCAAAGGAAGTTTATGGATGACATTAAAGTAAGGAGGCCGTATGCGGAAATTAAAGCACTAGCCACAGCACGTGAACATCTAACTCGTCATGCTATCCACAAACCTCCTGGTTGAGGAAATAATAATAATAAGATATATATACATATTCCGCGGTGCCATAATTACCAGAACAGTCAGCTGTCAACTCGTTGGTCGAAGTTCGATCTGAGTTAGCGGTGTATCATATAACTGAACTAGCACAAAAAATACAGTGATATCCCGCTCCGTGTAACGTCTTATATGTATCTATTTAGGTTAAATATAATTAGTGCCTCGAATATTTGACGATTTTGTATGCAAAAATAACGTCAAATACGCAGGCAACAATGATGACGTATATTTATAATCTTATTAATACATTATTAATTAACATTGTCAAAATATATGAAATATATTTCTGTTACAGGACATATGATCCTTACGCTGATTTTGAGAGAATGAGAAAGTTAGGTTTGTTTTCATCTTGCCCGCCAGATGAAGAATAATTTACATTATGAATTCATGCGAATTTCGTAGTTTTAAATCATTTTTGGATTGTTTATATGATTTGTGTACGTATTTAATTTATCATGCTTGAAAAATCTACTCCTAGAAATACTATTATTCTATGTCGAACAATGTGCATGTAAAAGAACTAAATGAAATTAATAAAGTTGTTTGTTAGCTCCATAACTTGAATTATTGGTATTAAACATATATATATATATATATATATATATATATATATATATATATATATATATATATATATATATATATATAATGTGTGAGTTTATATTACAACAGGTTAACGTTAGGAATATTTTAAGCAACTTTAGGAGTAGATGTTCTACACTCTTTTTTGCCAAATTTAATTCACATTTAGAAAGAGTTACACCTTGTATCTACGTAAAATTTATATTTTATTCTATTTTATAGTTTTATGTATATACACAGAAAACGTAATGTTACTTATCACATATTGATATGTACATGTATTTATTAAATGAAATTATCTGAAGGGAATAATGTAAGCTCCATTATCATAAATTTTACTCTCGTTTCGTAATAATGAAGAAGAAGAAGAAGAAAAGTATATTTTGATTGATTAAATTTTACAAGAAAATAATAACTTATAATATATAGCGTTCTATCGTTCCGAAATATAAAAAATTCCTTAACCGATAAACTTAATAATAATTTTAAAAAATATACACGAGTGATAGTTATAAACATTCATGGCTTAATGAAATTTACAGGAAAAATTCCACAAAAAACCTGCAACGTGTAATTCATAAGTAAATTTTAAACACAATGGTTAAAATAATTTATAAAATTTAAAAAGAAAAAATATATCAAATAAAATTTATATATAATATTGAATTTTAAACCTAATGCTACCCTAGTAAGATATGTTTAATTCGTCTGTGTTTATATTTTTTATACCTGTGTACTAGAGACTGATAATCGTAGTTTCCAATTTCGTTGACATTTCGGTCAGCAGACATGCGGCATGCATTAAAGAATTTTAAGGTCCTGTTTTTTATTATTTCTTGTCTATAGGGATAGTTTAAAATGTCATGCATTGTTTTAATGGCGTGTATCTGGATTTGTTCAACACTATTCTTAGGCAATGATTTTGTAATCGTTGTAATTTGTTTATATTACTTAGGTAGGTGTTCGACCATACAGGACTAGCATAAAGAATTTTAGGTTGAATTACCTGATTATAAATCAAAAACTTGTTCACCGGTGATAGCGTAGATTTCCTGTTAAATATTGGAAACAGTACACTCATTTTTTTATGTCCTCTGTAGATACACTCGTTAATATGTTTAGTAAAAGTTAGCTTACTATCTAGTGTTACACCGAGATAATTTACTTTAGATTTCCAGTCTAGGTTCTCATTATGAATTCGAACAAAGTCGTTTATAGCCGGTTTACGCTTTGTTAAAATAATAGTCTCTGTTTTACTATCATTATTTTTAATTTTCCACTTATGAAAGTATTTGGATATTTTGTTAATTGCAGCGGTTAATCTGTTGCTAATCGTATCAATACGATATGATGACGTCAGCAGATCAGTATCGTCAGCATATAAATTAACATCAACTTTTTTAATTGTACTAATATCATTTATGTAAATAATAAACAAGAATGGACCAAGGATGCTGCCCTGAGGTACTCCTGCCGATGCATATCTGACTTTAGAATTCCGATTTTTAATTTTCACATAAAATTTCCCGTTATGTAAATATGCTTTAGTCATGGAAACTAGTTGATATGGAAAACCGTATTTTATTAATTTATACAGAATTCCATCGTGCCAAAGTGTCGAAAGCTTTTTCAATGTCTAGCAGTGCTAGCCCAGTGTGCTTATTTTTATTAAAATTATCAGTAATTAGATCACAAATTTTTACTAGCTGCGTGGTAATGTTTAAATTCGGTCGAAAGCCGAATTGGAACTTATTAAGAATACCATTTAAATCGCTATGTTTTCTAAATCTAATGAGTAATATTTTCTCAAAAATTTTGCTAATGTTATTGAGCAGGCTAACAGGTCGTATATTTTTCATCAAGGAAGCATCCTTGCCAGGTTTAGGAAGAGGTACAATTAAGGACAGTCTGCACGACAGAGGGTAGTAGCACAAACGAATGCAGAAATTAAATAACACTGTGAGAGCAACTACACCTTTACGAGATAAATTTTTAATCATTTTTACGCTAATTTTATCGTGTCCGGTAGAGTATGTATTTCTTATTGATCTAATGCAGTTCTTGACCTCTTTCGGTGAGGTTAAGTCAGCATAGTTTAATGCAGGTACGTTATTTGTTAAAAATGTATTTATTGTTTGTTTTAATTTCCGTTCGTGGTATCGTGTGGACATTGCTATTCTGTTCATGTATATTCTGAAAGTGTTCTGCTATAAGCTCAGCTTTATCTTGTACGCTACTATATCGACACTTCCAGGTTTTTTAATAGGAGGCAAGTTTGTTTGTCCCCGGGAAAAATATTTGTTTACTTTCCATAGCTGATTATTCATTTGTGGTATATTACTGAGAAACGCGTTGTAATGAGCATTTTTTTCTTGTAACAGTCGTCTTTTAACTAATTTATTCAACCAGTTTCCTATAATAATTTTTAATTTTTATTATTTGCAAAGTGCCAGGGGAGATCGAAAAATTTTTAACATTCCCTTTTAATAATGGGACGGAGCTTTCTGCGGCCTTTAAGATAATAGAGTTAAGATAACGAATGTAACCATCTACATAAGAATGATTGTGTAAGGTTAGTGGAATTTTGACTTCGTTTTGTATGTGTTGTTGATATTTTCTCCAGTTTGCTTTAAAGTAATCAAAATTTGGTTGTGTTACAATTCGCCTTATCGTACCACCGAGAGAACATATTATTGGATTATGATTGGAAGACAGCTTACTAATTGATATAGGATCGGTAATTTCATAGTAGTTTTTTGTAAGGACCAGATCAATTATGCTAGGTTTTGAAGACGGGTGACCCGGAAAAAACGTAGGTTCATTGGGTGCTTTTATTTGAAAGTTTAAGGTTGCAGACACGTTTAGTAACTCATTTCCGGCCTTGTTACCATTGTAACAGTTCCAGGTACGATGTTTCGCATTAAAATCTCTGATTAATAAAACTCTTTCGGCAGAATGCATAAGAAATTTGATATCAGTTTGAAAGTTTGTCGGTTTTGTTGGTGGCCTATAAACTGCATAAATAGTTAGCAATTTGCCATCTACACAGACTTTAGCTCCAACAGCCTGAACGTGCTTTGTTTGTGGGGGTGGGAATTTCTTCGCACTGTATACTATTATGTATTAGCAAAACTACACCTCCACTGCTCCGCGTTTTATTATTACGGAATAAATGATAGTTTGGCATCGTTAGGTAAGTGCTCTCATCTACTTTAGTTTCTGAAATTCCTGCAATTTTAACATTATTTGTGCAAATGAAATGTTCTAGTTCAATCAATTTATTCGTATTCCATCCGATAATGCTAATATCGTTTTTCGTTATTTGCCTAGAAAGAGAATAAATAATCCATTACGAAGGTGTCGGTAACACATTCGATAATGATTGTGATTATATTAAAAATATCCGAGCTGCGACTCGATTTTAACTTAGAAATGATATTTCTTAAACAAAAAAGTATCTTATTTAAACCAATTGTTTTAAGTAAATCTATAATTTGAGATAAATCGTTAGTGTTACTATTACTATTACTGTGAGTATTAATAATATAATTATTCGTATTATTTTTTTTATTAGACGCCACTTGAGCATAAGTGCGTGAATAATTAATACCATTTCTATCATTATTATTTACATTAGTATTGCTAAATGAATTTCGATTATACGAGTTGTTTCGTGTGATACTGGGACTGTTTAGGTCAACTGAATCATTATTTACGTTAGCTACATTACGACGTGACCTTTTGTTAATGACGATGCCCGATATTTTATTATAAACTGCGCAGTTCTTAGAATTAGCTGTATGATTACCGTTGCAGTTAGCACATTTTAAAATATTTTGATTCGTACAGTTCTTAAAATAGTGCGGTCCACCGCATTTTAGACATTTACAATTTTTAAAACAATTATAAGCCACATGGCCATACCCTAAGCAGTTGTAACATTGGAGAACTGGATTACTATTTATAAATTTCTCCCAGCGTACCATACAGTAGCATATCTCTTTAATTTTAATAATATCTTTATAGTTAGTGTTGGCCGGGAAAGTTACCGAGTATACTGGTAAATTTATAACCATACCATTTTCGGTATTTTTTTTTATAAATTGTTTTATAGTAATAATTACGTTAATTTTTTGTTCGATGTCGCTTTTTACATCGTTAATATTTACGTTATATGGATTTAAAATAAGTTTAAAAAGTTTCCTTGTTTTCGGTGTGTGTGTGTGTGTGTGTGTGTGTGGTGTTCGATTTTCATCTCCGTTAAATTTTTTAGTACTTGATCGTAATCTTCAATACATTTGGTATATAAAATGTATGTATTTTTATTCGTTTTAATTTTAATGTTAATCTTTAAGCTTTTATTAATATTAGAAATGAATTCATTATGATTTTGCTTTAGTGAACCGCGAAAAATAATTGGCGGAATTTTATTTCTACTACTACTATTATTTATAATATTATCGTTAGTATTCGGATAAATAGTATTATTATTATTATTATTATTATTGTTACCGGTGATATTTCCTCGGTGAATAACTTTGTTAACATCTAAGCTTACGTCTAAAGCATTGTGCAACGGAGCGAATCGGTTTTTCGTCGGAATTCCCATTTCCGATTGATTTAATCGTATTCTCTTCGGCGAGCTTTTACTATTGTTGGCGGTCGCATCAGCCCAATTTAACTTCGTTATCTCTTCTTTAAGCATATCATCATCATCAACATAATCACCATCATCATCGTGATCATTGTCGTCGTAAGCACGCATAGCGTACTTGTGCGCACTCGCGGTGTGAGTTGTCGGGCCAGGTGCGACATGCACTTCCCTTTCGCTTGTAATATACGCGTTAACCTCTTCCGTCGTAATAGTTGGCGGAGGAGATCGCGCTAGTTTATTTATTTGAACTTGAACGCATAAAAACACTTTTATCATCCATACGCGGTTACGATGTGTATATATATATATATATATATATATATATAAACATCGAGTGTATTGAAAACTAATTTATACGAAATTTTGAGTACTTTCAACGTAGATGACGCACTTTTCTGCATAATTAATTTCTTCTGCGCGATCAAAAGTTGGGTAATGATTTTAAAATTTATACGCAATATTTAGTTGCCCGAATGGAAACAAAATCAAAAACGCTATTTTCGAAAGATGAATATGTAACAGGAGAGTACAGATATATGTTTTAATACGTACCTATTTTACGCATATTTATACGTGTAATCCCGAATTATTCAGTTTAACGAACATTTTATTTATTATATATCACTTAACCAACATATATACTTAAATATTTTTGGTAACTGAATTATTATGTACGACAATGAAAACAATTATGTCGATTGATCCAAAGACGATACAGGAGACTTTTTTAATGGAAATTGATACGTAATGTTTTATTATATCCATTATACTTTTATAAATAATATATATGCACGCATATCATTATCAAACTAATATTATATTTCGATTATGTGAACTTCAATGTTTTTTTAAAAAAAAAAAATAATAGGCAAATGAAAAATAACAACAAATTTGTCAGAAATTCTAAATTGTATTTGAAATTTTCATTGAATCGTAATGATTTAGTATGTGATTTTCGTGAAAATGTAGACTTTATGATCATAAATATTTGTATTTTTTTTTTTTTATAATTAGATTTATTCTTAGAACTATGTTTTCAGGTGTCCTTATGAAATGTTGTGTTTATTACGAAAGTATTGTAAAAATAAGTCGAAAGATGACATTTCATTGAAAAAAGAAAAACTTTAAAGAATCCCTCTTTTCTTTTTATTTGCTGAACAACAGATTGGGGACATTAAATTTTCATATTCATTCTGGAAGATATTTTAAGTTATCAAGAAAAATTAATTTTAAGAAAAAATTTCAATTTTTAAAGTATAATTACTTATTACTTATGTTATTTCAGGATCAAACGACATCGCTCAGCTTAAATTTAACAAAAAAAAATTTATACATAGGCCCGGTTTTTAATGTGCTTAAATCAAATATTCCGAGTAAATTTTAATTAAAATTTATACAACTATACAATAATCTATATCAAGTTAAGTAGAGGAATTCAGCACAGATAGCACTATGTGAGTTGATATCATATGCTGATGATCTTTGTGTCATGTTTCCAATAAGCAAACAGTACAATTATAAAGAAATAGAAATCATATGTCAGTATCTTGAAAAAATTGTTAATTAAATGGATCTGGAATTTTCTTTGTGCAAGTGTAATTTTATTGTTTTTGGTAATTTAAGGAAATTAGCTGTCTGAAGTTGATGACTGGTCAGCAAGTCCCTCATTAAGAGAATTTTGAAGTATCTTGGTGTATTAATTGATTATAAATTAACTTTTATTAATGAACATGTACGCAATAAGTGTAAAAAAAATTATAATTTAATGAAAAAATTTCAACCTAATGTTAGAGGTTCGAAATTTAAAGAACGAGTTATCTTATATAAAGGTCTTATACAATCTTGGTACAGTTATGGCGCAAGTATGTATATAAATAAAGCAGTTTTAAAGAGAGTCAATAAGTAAAAACGAAAATTCTTACTCAATACCTGCTGTTTTTATAGAACTGTTCCAAACTCTGGAGTTAATGTAATAAGTAATATTTAGAATACTTAATTAATTTGTAACTGGGACAGTAACATGTGGTTTGTTGAAACACATTTGAATTTTTCGCAGATGTTGGCAGTAAAAATAATCTTATTAAGACTAATTTTTATACCGCTCAAGTACTTTCAGGTCACGATAAGTATGGTAAATCTATATATATTTCATCTTACGGATGACCCTGGATGTGTAGCTTGTGGCGATACCAATCTTGATATTAGCCACTTTATGTTTCATTGTACGAAATTAACTGACCTACGAATTAAATAAAGAATTTTCCTCTCTTGAAATTAATATGAAAAATGCAAATCTTTTATTAGCGTGTATGGATGCTGCTATGAGATGTAAGTACATAATTCTTGACAAATAAACTAATACAACCGTAATTTGTAGAATGTGGAATGTAATGATTTTTATTAAAATAAACAACAAAAAAGAAGTTAAAATAACTAAAAGTTTTTTCTTTATGATAAATCATAAAGCTTCTCGACTATTAGACCATTATGAAGTAAATATTTCAAAAAAATCAGATTGTTTTATACTGTTCTTCAATTTGCTGATTTTTTGTTAATTGTAATTTTAAATTTATATTTTTTTATTTTATATTTTTATCTTTTTTAAATATTCATTTGATAAGTCTAACAGCCGAAAAGCTTTGTGTTTTTAGTGATTCTAACTTCTTTTCTGTTGTTTATTTTGATACAACCGTGATATCATAATCCGTTATTATTTTATTAAGTGCAAAATGCTTTCTTTTAATTTTATATTCTATGTACTTGTGTGTAGCATGACTATTTTTCATTAATTTTATATTATTTAATATTGGGAATATTGTCATTATGCTCTAAAACTGTTTATGATTAAATAAGCGCATTTTAATTCATTGTATAGTGTCTGGTAACTATGTGTTCCGGGCACTATTTATTTTAGGACATATATTGCAATATCTTTACACTCACAACTTTAAATTCTTATAAGACACAAAGATATTCCACCTTTATAACATGATTTATTAAATACATGTAATATTTGAAAAAAGTATATATAAGTAATAAGAATTTATACATTAGATGACTAATCAAATAGCGAATGGTATAACGTATATTGTTCACGTCTGATGCTTATTTAAATATAATTATTTATTTTTAACCATTAAACTAAATGCAATAATTATGTAATGAACAAATTAAATCCTACAGTACATAAAAAAGATCGTTGCCAGAATGTTGTGATTTGTCCGAAATAATGAAATAAATCATTAATTATTACATCTGAGTTTCGTCGATTTTAATTTTGGACTAATTAAAATATAATTAGAAATTACTTACTTCTTGTTAACAAACAAGTTTATCACATCTACATCAGTCTGAAAGTATGTGTGCTAGATATAAATTATACGTTAGTAAGAATATAAGTTGTTTATAATTATCTGCGTAGTTCTTAATTTATTTAATCTAATAATTGCTCACTTTGTTTACTGAAATAGTTCATTTTTTAACCGAATTGTTAGAAAAATTCATACTGTATACAATAATTCAATATAATACAGCTGGTATGTGAACTTCTTTTACAGAAAAATATGTAAATAGTGTCTAACACTTTTCCGCTCGATAACGAACGTTTTATCTCATCATTGTTTTACTAGGACTAACTACTACAATAATTTTCTGATACATGCGTTTTCTAACGAGGCTATTTATACAAACTAATTGCAAACATACTTTTTTTTCTTGTTTAAGATTACCCCATAGTAAGAATTAAATTTTTTTTGTGTGTATTAGGTATTATTTTATTTCTCATCTTGATTGTTGCTCATAGCTGAATTACTCATTCGTTGTCAACTGTTTTATTGGAATCACATTTTTGTTTTTTTAATATAAAGGGATTCGAAAACAGAATTAAATAAGTTGTGTAATTAGTTATATCAGACGCCGAATAAATGTCTCTGGGAAATAATACTAGTAAATTGTCACAACTTTAATGGAACTAACCTCACGATGTAATGAACTTTATGTTCTACTCCATAAAAACGTTAACCTGTAATAACGCAACCGCACTTTACAGTTAATAATAGGTTTCACATGTCTAATTATTTAACTTATAGAAGTGACCATTCAGATTTTTCATAAATGTTGCATGTGTGTACTGCTCCCTAATCAAAAAGTTACACATCAAACGTTGTCATCTTTTGTAAATTGCTTAGTCTTAGATTTATTGCAGGTGGTGATTATAACGCTAAATACTTTCGGTGGGGCTGCAGAGCAAAAAATCCATGTGAAGTGTATTATTAACTTCAATCACCAATAAGTATGAAATAATCTCTGCTAATGAACCCACATATTGACCGGCTTCTCAACGGGACATCCCTGTTATACTTGACATATTTAGAGCCTCCAAACGTTTGCTTTGGCAGGTTGTGGCTCAAGCACTGTGTGACCTTTCATCAGATCATAGCCCTGTATTGCTCATATTAAACAACGCTGCTCCCTCATTTTTATCGCCCGATAGATTACATACTTCACCTATTAGTAGCTATAAATTCCAAAAACTGTTAAATGAAAACATTTACTTAAAAATTGCGCTTAAAACTTTCGATGGCCTTGATAAAGAAGTAAACAAACTTTGTTTAGAATTCCTCCTCATTAAATAGAGGTATATTAAATAAGAAACACTATATCCCAATTTATATCAGGACGTTAATAACTCGGAAAAAAAGACAAAATCTGCATGGCATCCCTCAGATAAATTGAAATGGAACCGATTAAATAGGATATTAAATTCTGAAATAAATTCAAAAATATAGATCTTAATCATTCACAAAGTTCGTTAATTCATTATCTACATAAGATAGCTCACTATGGCCAGCAAGTAGGAAAATCCTCTCTTGCACAAATATTAAAGCTCCAATCCTTCAAGATGATAGATTACCGACCACAAAAATCAAAAGCGTTTGGAAAACACCTACCAGATACACAGCGATATTGCTTATGTCGAATATAGCAATGTAAATAGGGTCCTTCAAAATTTGAATTGTCTACTCCCTGTTTCAAAATCACCTAAACATATCTCTCCAGCTAAAATAGAGAATAATTATGAAATTGTCTAAAAAAAAACACCAGGATCTGACTTATCACGTGAGAGATCCTGCAGCTATTACCAAAGAAAGTAGCTTTATTGTTCACTTATAAATTTAATGTAGTACTTTGTTTAAACTGTTACCTTTTATTATGGAAATTTTCAATAATTATATTAAAACCCAATACACCATCTCGCTGTGTATTTTATATAGACCTATCATCCTACTTCCATTGTTAGTAAAATTTCAAACTAAAAGCAGCCATATTACTTTTACTCTGCGTAAAGGGTTGACGCCAGCGATCCATTCAGATGAAACCAAGTTAACTACCTTGGTTACTTGGTCTGTGTCTTGATACAAAATTTACCTGTAGTCAACAAATTAGTAAAAAAATTAAGGATGTCGGAAGCGATATAGTATGCTCTATCGCCTTTTAAAACAAAAAAATTATGCTATCGATTGAGAACAAACTATTATTGTACAACTCAGACATAAAACCGATTTGGACTTATGCCATTGAACTAGATCGCACTACTAAGCCAGCTTACAGTCAGCGGAATAGGTCAGATTATATGTGTTCCATGGTTACCCAGCTATTCTACAACTGACAGCTCATAACATGTCACACACTTCATCACGTACATGTCACACACTTCATCACGTACATGTCACACACTTCATCACGTACATGTCACACACTTCATCACGTACATGTCACACACTTCATCACGTACATGTCACACACTTCATCACGTACATGTCACACACTTCATCACGTACATGTCACACACTTCATCACGTCGGTTGAAAAGAAACTGATCAAGAGATAATCTTAAAATTTGCTCCCTTCCACATCCTAGATTTGTCCTAGGTTGTGGTCAATATACCGTCAACACTCAACAGTATCTGATTCTTTTTCTGTTTCTTCATTACATTTACTTGTTGCATTATGCGCAGATTATAAATAGAAAAGTGTTGTTATTAGTATTGTATAATTCGACATCACTGGATTAAGTTAACGTTATTTAATCGTAAATCGTACCCGTTAATATTAATAATAAGCTTGACATTTATAAAGTGCTTATTCGATGACATATGCTTGTCTCGTCCGGTCTTCTATCACAAAGCCGGGGTTTAATAAATTAAAATTAATGTAAAATAGGTGTTTAAGATGCAAAGGTATACCAGAATTGTGGATATGCATAAAATATTAAATACATCGATTACTCGGTATTATATTCTTACTATAACATGTAATTTCTGTCATAATTGTATAATTCATGAAAATGAATATATCTCATCGATCGGCATTCCAGGCAACTAATTTATGTGCGATGTACCGTAAACATAATTATACTGTAAATTAATATTTGTAACATTCTTTTATATATATTATATATATATATATATATATATATATATATATATATATATATATATATATATATGTATACATATTTATATAGATGTGGTATCATATTTTCTAAAAATACTTCACGTGCAGTCTAATTTTTGATGTTTTGCGCATTTATTTAATCTTGTACTTTAACGCAAAATTGTATATAAAATGACTTGATATCAGTACATTCATGTATTGAATCTTTTTTTTTTAATTTTATTTGTAACTGATTTAGGCCTAAGTACGCCTAAGTATAAGCATCGTACGCACATTGCAGTAACAACGCGAAGTAAAAATGAGTGTTGGCCTGTTGGCCTGTTGGTGTTGGAACTTGGAACAACGTTGTACCTGTAGATCTAAATCGAATGTTCCGCGCCCGGCGGAAGTAATTTTATTATACTTAATATGTCGCAAAATAAAAACATTAAGTTTCATTAAATAAAATATACACATGTAATATTTTTAAAATTAGATTAAGAAGAAAATAGGAATTTTTCCTTGCATTCTAATAGATATTTCCAAAGTGAGTTATAAAATTAATTACAAATTTTTAAAATAATATTTTTGATATAGCCAGAAATAATAAATTAATTGAATTACACCGAACATAAAACAACAACAATTTTTATGTCAGAGCTATAGACTATATAAATTGTAATTTTTACTGGAAAATTTCTGTTTTTTGTTAAGAAGTTTGTTGATCCTTTTTATTGTCGATTTTGACTATTTTGTAGTTAAATTATTTTTAAAATTTGTGGCAAAGTTCTAGTTCTCTTGATTAAAAATGGATAGTTTGTCAATGAGTTTAGATGATATTATCAAAAGGAACAAAAATTTTCGTGGCAATTTAAGAGGTAGAGGCAGACGCAATAACGCTGTCGGTAATAATTTTCAAAATAGAAATAATGTAAGAGGTCGTATAAGAAAACGCTTTTCCGGAAGATCGCAGAACAGGTTTACTTCATACAAAAGCCGCGTACGTATTTACATTATAATATATATATATATATATACATTTATAAATGATACACAGATAATATGGGAAGTAGATATAAATCTCTATGTTGATGATATCTTTTTAATGATATAATCTTATAGAATATACAGCAACAAATTATCAATATCCAAATTTTTCTATAAATGGAGTTAATGATGAGAAAAACTGAGTCAATAATTTTTACTAGGCGTAGGCTTGAACATGTAAGCATCTAGGTGTCATAATGGATAGACGACTTACATTTACCCAACATATTAATGAATATGTAAATAGAACCATCATTGTCTTCGAATAATATTGAATAAACCTCGATTTACACTTGATTACTAAAAATAGTTGAAATCACTAAATTTATTTAATTTTGCGAAGCTTTTTGGCATTTACGCCATTGTCAAGCTATATACAATTAAAATTAATTATATAAAATCATAAAATATTAATTTAAAACTAAGTTTACAATTTTACACAAAAATGAATTATAAATACTTAAAACTATCTGACAATGACGTTGGTAAATAACACCCTTACATTCCACAATCTAAACTTAAACCTTGATTTACTTCAATTAAATATTTACATAATATGTTAAAACTCCCATATGTACATGAAATGATTAAAGGTATAACCGAAAAAATTTTTGACGTTTGTAGATATTCAGATATTCCAATAGTAAATTCTATAAGTGATTACGATTACCAAAACATATAAACACAGGCGTATAAAACATGTACTTTTCGAGTAAGCCAGAAGCCGTAATTCAAATGTCAACAAATTAAGATACTTTTGATAAGAAAAGTGTGTCTGTTATTTTTAAGAGAAATTTTTTTTGAATTTTAAATTTTTCCTGCAATTTTATATATAAGTTCTATAAATATTATTAACTTTGATTATATTGTTACCAATATGTTTTTTGGGAAGAATGGTTACAACATTTGTTACGGAAATATTTGTATTTTTGTATAATGTAGAAACAAATTAATGGCATAATAATAAATTTCCAATTTTTCAAAATTAACAGAATCTAAGAATGTAAGTTATTGTGCTTTATATGTTAATTATTAACTTCATTTTTTGACAATTATTAGAGAGATATTGATGGTATGTGGAAACACGATTTATACGATGGCGAAGAAAATGAAATAATGGATGACGAAGTTAATGATTACCCTTCAGATAGTAATGTGACAAAGTTAATGATTTCCAACTTGGAATTTGGTGTATCCGATTACGATCTCACTGTTAGTATTTTGATATATACAGAATATAAATTAAGTCGAACGATTCTTTTTTTTTATTAATGCATTTATTTTCTTAAGATTGGTTTTTTAGTGAGTACAGTCTACTATATATTATTTTTGGATGACCGCATCTCCTGCACCACCATTAGGATTAATCAGACAGACGCGGTTCCTTACAAAAACATTCAGATTATGAGTAGTCTTAAGATTAATTATATATATAAATATTTACAATTTCGTTCGTTCGGACTCTGTACTTTCCGATGAACCATTTATTCACACACGCATTCAACGATGAGTGAAATTATAATTATGTACATAATTTATTACAGGAATTATTCGGTGATTTTGGTACCTTGTTATCCGCTGAAATTCATTATGACAGATCGGGAAGATCTTTAGGGACTGGTGAAGTTATTTTCAAGAATAAGGCTAGTGCTGTGGAAGCTATGAATTATTATAATGGAGTTCCATTAGATGGTAAATTATTATTTGCAAAATAATTATTTAGACACATTTTCATGAAGCTTCCTTTGAAGTTTTATGATAGTATTGTAGAAAAAATTATATAATGATAAACTCATTTTATATAGTGATTTATTTTTGCTGTGTCCTTTTTATTTGAAGAACTATAAAAAATTACTTGTAAGACAATGGTAAATTATATCCGTACTACATTCTAAAATAACGTAAGTTCAGTTATTTTGAAAGTCAATATATTAAAATAACACAATAGTGCGTAAATTGCGTTGTAATGCTGTTTCTGAAAGAATATGCTATATTTCATAGTCAGTTTTGAAGATTCATGTTGAAAGATTACATAATCGAAATTTTGGTTTTCAGGCCGTCCAATGAGCATTAGATTCTCGTCGGAAAGTGTGCAGCCAACTACTTTTAGATCTAATCGTGGAAGATCCAGACAA
The DNA here is from genome assembly GCA_032883995.1 of Coronaproctus castanopsis. Classification (NCBI taxonomy): domain Eukaryota; kingdom Metazoa; phylum Arthropoda; class Insecta; order Hemiptera; family Monophlebidae; genus Coronaproctus; species Coronaproctus castanopsis. The sequence continues at coordinate 188,111,859 of CM065052.1, read as the reverse complement.
ATGTCCATTAATAGAAGACGAAAGAACGTACCAGTTAGTAGAGGTTTGTGCAGCGGAATTGATTATAAATAAACTAATTGCTTTAATACAACTCTTCAAATAGAAAATTAATAGTTATGGCACTGATTAAGCTACGTTCTGAAAATTTTAAAGTAATAAAATGTAGAATAATATTAAGAATACACGATTAAAACCATTTTTTTTTTTTATTAATTTAATAAATTGCGAACATTCAAGAGCTTAGTTTTGGGAAATACTTCTTTAAATTTATATTAATCATTAATTGCTTAAATGATAACATGTACATTTCATATGGCACTTTATTATAAATCATTTATAAATAACTATGAGATTATTGTAGAAAACTCGTGAAAGATAACAGAACTACCATTAAGTAGAGTAATAAACACAGATCTAATCATACTAAAAACGAGCCATAACATAAATATTAGTACAAGAGTTCGTCTAAAATATTTCTGTATGCATCGAAATGCTGCACTCTGAAGAAAAAAGACGTGTAAAAAGGATAAACGTTTTTGAAATTTACTGCTGAAGAAGAATGTCGAGGGTACCCCATTGACGACGACCACGACATACAATACCAGCACATAAATATAACGATACAATTGGAGAAGTTATATTTTTTAACGAAAACAAATTATAAAATGAAAGGCGTGAGAAGACTTGGAAAAGTCCGATCGAGATGTATCGATCGAAGAAAACAATTGGTGGACGGATACCGTTACATAAATGGATGTGATTTGTGTGTAGATAGACATGAATAGCGTGAAAGGTGGTCTTGTAAATTAGTTCATAATAATCACAATTCTCGGATCGAATGATTGAAAATAAAAAAAGAATTTTATATTAAACGTCGAATCCGATATTGGTAGTATTAGTTTCGTCCCTATTTGAAATTTTTACATTATATATAAATTCGAGACAATAAAAAATAATAAAATACATGTACAAACGTGTTTAAAATTTGTAAATGACGGCTGTTTTAAAAAATTGGAAATAACATATATAGGGAACAGTTTTCGATATGATTTTATAATTTTAATAGTACTAAATATTTTTCTGCTAAAGTTCTAAAGAAAAGTTTAATATTGCGTATAATTTCGTCAAAATAATTGGTGCTTCAATTTAATTAATTTTATAGTACGCCTAAATTGAAGAAATTTACGGAGTTATCCAAGTGAGTAAAACGAAATAAAATTGCGGTTTTTTTTTTTCGTCGATTATTAATATGAATTGCGTATTTCCAAAACAAATTCATGTTAAAAATAATTTATTTCGGCATTACTTCGGTGATTAAAATGTAAAAAGGAAAATGTTTTATTTAAATACTAATAAAATATTTTTAAATGCCCTTTCAAAACAATAAAAACATAATAGTAAAAATAAAACACATATACACGCAGTTACATAATTATTTAGTAAGAACATACTTTTTAATTATATAGTTTCCTATTTTTAAAATATTTTTGCTTTTTATATACAAATATTGTTATTTTCTAATAATTTTATACACTCGATCATTAAGCGATATAATAAACACTGGCGCGTAAAATAAGTGCGGAACACCTACTGGCTTGTAAAGAACGAATAGCAAAATAAATTTCTAAATGCATATGTCATATAAATCGTGAATGAATTTTCGATCTTTCAAGAAAATATTATTGTGCGATAAATGAATTATTTCGATTTATTTAATATCAAAAATAAATTATCTAATAAAATTTCTTTCGATTTTAGGCTTTAAAAGAAATTCATCTTCGCGTGGAAGAACTAACGTTGGTAACAGAAATCGTAGTGTCAACAAACGTAGCAACAATCTAACAGCGGAACAGCTGGATGCCGAGTTAGATAGTTACGTAAATGCCAACTAAATCACGACGGTGGAATTTATATTTTAAATGTATTCTTTTCTTTCGTAATCGTTTAAAATAATAACGTAATTATAATAAAGACACGGGTCAGTGTATTTTTAAAGTTTGAAAATTAAAATTAATCGCGTGTATCTAAAAAAAAAAAACCACAAATTAACATAATTGATTGATTACACACAGTTATTGAATTAAAGTTTTCTTTATAAATTTATGCATATCGATAAGATTGGATATCCTTCTAATTGAAATTTAAATTTCAGCCTGTAAATTGAAAACGACCGTATCGGTCTTATAATTAATTAATTTTTAAATTTAATTTATGAACGAATGCGTATTAAAGATCATTGTTTTTTGTTTGTCCTTCCAATAATTAAACTGTATCATTAATCTTTCGACATTTTATCTTGTTTTCACGTTTACTATATAATTGATAAATTGCGGTTCATTATTTTACGAGGCTGTGCTGACAAACGAGAAATTTTAATATTTAACGAATCGTAATGTAAGCCGTTTAATGTTGTATCGGAGATATATTTTTATTATATATATATATAAAAAATAAAGCATTGACACGCTATTTATTGATTATTTTCTAAGAATTATGAATATAATTTTATGTAATGTATCGCTGTGAATAAATTACGCGCATATTTAATTTTTTAACGACATTTTTTAGATATTTTTTATCCTTTCAGATAAAAAAAAAAACGCGTTGTTTTGCAACTATCCATACAGAACATTTTTTCTTCGTATTTTACATTATTTATTCGGTTATTAAATATTAAAATCACCAAAATGAATAAACACTGCATTTACTGAATATCAACATATATATATATATATATATATATATATATATATATATATATATATATGTATGTATATATATATATATGTATATATATATATATGTGTGTGTGTATATATATATATATGAAAATTTTATATATTTAATTGTAATTATTTTAAATTTACTATCGTCGTTTTGTGATATATAAATTGTTTATAAATCGGTGTTTGATCAGTTCAGTGGAACAATTTAACGAATAAGGCATAATTAGCTACATGATCTGGAATTTAACGCAACATTATTAGTAAAATTATTTTAAAATATGTACCTGTGTAGATTTACGCATTGCGGTAATAAAATTTTGTACGAATATTTCAACTTTTTTAAGGAAACTATTTACAACAATTTATTAGCGTGCCCGTTAGTTTTACCTTCATATAATTATCGTTGACAGCGCGAAATAAAACTTTAATTATAAAGTACAAAACATTAAATCTCTGGAAATTGTTTCAATTGCAATATTTATTTTTAATACATATATGCGAACTATCGTATAATTAATTAACGTTCAGCTGCAATACGTGTTGTTCAATTATTTAAAACCGATTATGAAAAAAATCTATATGTCGTTATGTCGTCTCAAAGATTCATAGCGAACCTTAATGAACACTTCCTGAGCAAGGCAAATATACATAACATTTACAAACCACCACGCACAACACCATATGAGCGCTGGTAAACAATGTAGTACACTACAGGGGCTGCATTCTATCGTGACAACAAAGCGGTTACAATCAGTCCTCCCGGGTGTGTATGTGTGTCTATCTACGCCAGCGCCATATAATAATTGCCTTGTACGCTACTTACACTGTACAATAAAACATGTATAGTAAGTAGTCACCTCTACCTCCGATACGGAGACGGCACTTTAAAAAAAAGTTTTTAAGGGTGTTGACTTTTCAAAAGTCTTTAATTTTTTAATTTTTTCAGTGAAGGTACGAAACAAAATAATTACACTTTCTGACACTGGTACGTAGTGTATCGAAATGGATATATATATATATATATATTTGAAAAAATAAAATAGCACGGATTTGCGTTTGACTATATAATGACGTCGTAGTAGCAATACGATTAAAAAAACATCTCAATGGTATAACATAGTTACGTTTTTCCTACAATATTTTTAAATTACTGTTATAATACATATTTTTAATTAAAAAAAAATCATAATGTTCAAAATAAAGAAAATGGAGCATCATTTTTAATTACTAAGTAAAAGCAAGTATTCCGAATAAATGCGGATTTTTTTTTAAAAAACCACTTAAGAATAAATAAGCCGGTCGTGATCACGTTCATCAAATATTAACAAATATCAGTGGCGGCTCGTGACAAGAGGCTCTAATATAAAACTATAATAATTTATAAAATGTAATGACATAAATATCTATTTTTAGCGACTTCTTCATTATGTTTAATAATGTTTAACCTATAAGCAGAATCTAATTTAAGCGCAATATTTACAGAACCCATTAAACCTAGTTCCATACATAGTTCATGCTTTTTTGCTCTTTGATTTAAATGTTTTAGATCATTAAATCCTAATCGTGCCCATGTCATGTCACTTCCATCTTTAAAAAAAAGTACACAAGGAAAACAGAAAAAGCGATTAATTACCTCACATCCGCATATCCATTTGAATTTTTTGTAAATTTCTTTTGAAAAATGTCTTATAAAAATACGTGTACCTACTTTATCTTGTTGATTCAAATTTAATATAGGTGTGGGTCTCCCTAGTTTCTTAATTCTAACCTTTTCTGATAATGGAAGCATTTTAAAATTTCCTTTTAAAATATTACTAATTTTATTATCCATCATTATGTTTTAAAAATCAACGTTTAACAATAATTAAATTTAAACGTTTAATTAGATAAATAAAAAATATTACACGTTGAAAAATTACTGTAAAATAAGTGTCGGCGAAAAGCAGTGCTTGCGTTCAGTTAAGTAACAAAATCGATATTGTAAAATGGATTATTTAAAGAAGAGAAAGAAGGATAAAAAAAAAAACAAAAAAAAAACGGCAAATGAAAACACGTGTTTTTCGATAAGTAAACAACGACGTGCAACGCAAATATATTGTTAAAACTGGTTATAATCGTGTGTGAAACAGTCGAGGGCTCACTTATCTAGAGCCCCCAGACGCCTTTAAGTTACGCTCGGGAAACTTCGGTTCTCTTCGTTTTTCGCATGTATTCTATATACCGTGTGAGGGCTCAATTCTGAATAGCCCACGTACTGTATTATTGGTTGTTATTATCACGTGACCGTAAAATCAGCTATCGACGACGTTGACGCGAGTCGATTGCGTAGTTTCAGTACAGTTAAAAAAATCCGACGATTGTTAGCCGGTGTTTTAGCTGTTCGTTTAACGAATCCGCGCAAAAAACGCATATTTTGCATTCTTTTTTAAAATGGATTTTTACAAAAAAATTATTTTAAAATTAAAAGTTTTATTCCGTATACTGATTTTTTTTTAAGTCATTAAATAATATGCATTTCTTAAAAACTCGCACAGGGAGGCTCGCGCCCTTGAGACCCCCTGGAGGAGCCGCTCCTGACAAATATATATATATATATATATATATATAGATTTGGATAACATTTTTTACACACGTATATTATATGAAGTAATTGAAAATGGCCGGCATAGAAAAAACAAATTTTGATATTTTGACCCCGACCACATACCCCTAAAATTTTGAAAACTGCGATTTGTCTACTATCTCAATGTTGTACATTGAAAATTTCAGCTCGATCGCATTAACCGTTTGAAATCACACTTCGCATTCCTATCTTCTTCAAGACATGAACCTCCTCTCTATCACTTTTGTCAAAGGGCACAGCTGCTTATTTCCTATATACTAACATCTTTTCATAATCTTATAACGCTTAAAACCTTTCCCTTCCTTATCGCAACTCGTTATCTAAGTTTCCCGGCCATATCCATAATATTTCACGACAACACTGCATTCAATGAACCTTTTAAATCTGATCTAGAGTAAATTCCTGCGCATATAATTTTTTTGCTCAGTACCATAATTTTTGTTTTTTGTGTGTTTATTCTCAGTCCCAACTTGTCTCCTTATTTATATATATATATATATATATATATATATATATATATATATATATATATAAAAAAAAAAAGTATGAATCTTTTCAACTATGAAGTCGTTGATACGTGAATAACTCAGGCTTACAATGATGATCTACATTAGTATCACCTATAACGTTTCTTAAGTAAACGGGCATAAACTAATTAATTTATATAATACGAAAGATAAATGAATCATAACTTATACATGCACATATATGTACAAAATAGTGATTTCAGTATTTAAATTATATATCATCATTTTAATCGTTGATAAAAAAATTCAGAAATCTAGGTTAGTTATAAATTTATGTTAAAATTTACTTCTTAATGTAATTAAGTTACGATAGATTAAGACAATCGATATAGAAATTCTATCACGATAATGCGAGTTTATTAGCTAAAGTATTAATTTCTAGTAATGGTTCTTCTACTAAAAATGGCGAATTTATAATTCGTTTAATTAATCTAACAGTTTTCAATTTATCGTCATCCGATTTGAACGACGTCGATATTTCATCGATACGATGACAAGCTTCGACGAATATCGATTTCATTGCTTCGACATTATCCGGTTTCATTATATCAGCCACGTTAGCCTCCATCAAGTCCGCATACGAATGTATCGCCTCGTACAGATGATCGTCGAAATCATCCTCATTCGATAAAGTTATAAAATGGCAAAACGTAGAATATAACTAAAACGAGAATATGTATATACATACATATATATATACATATATATATATATATATATATATATATATATATATATATATATATATATATATATATAAAAGAATGTAATAACTACAAACGAAAATACAAACATCATAAGTTAATACAGAATAGTTGTTTGATTATTTTACTCGGTCACTACATTTCATCCGAGTTATAAAGAATATATAAATGAATATGTATAAATACACATGCATATACACATACATACAGTGACGTAGCCAGACTTGGTTGAAGAGGGGGGTTCAAACAAAACTAAATTATAACATACTTTAAGTAAATAATCAATACTCAAGTAGGTTAAACCCCAATAGCACTAATGTTTAAAATATATATATATATATGTTTTAATATGTTGTATAAGTATTGTAAGAATTAATACATTCTACGTCAACTAGATGGCCCATAAAAATAGCATTTATAATTTATGTTACGAACGATGATGATTAAATTATTTTCTATAGCTATTCGTTAAAATTAGATCAAATTAGTAATTAACCGAAAAACCGAGTTCGCTTCATATCGAATGATTATAGCGCGTTTAGTTACACGCAACGTTAGACGTAACTTCATTATAGAATTACAATTAAATTCTATATTTCTCAACAGATACAAAGAGATATGAAAGCTACACATGCTATGGGAACATAAAGAAAATGGCCATTTCCAGATAATTCTGAAAGATAACTTAACTGTCCAACAATCTCGATATAAGATTGAGGAATGAAGAAGAAGATTTCTCCGGCTTATCTTGTAGATATAAAATTTACGTATATATTACAAAGAATAAGCCGGACTGAAAAAGCTACAAAACGCAACTACTCCATAAAGTGGACGAAACATTTATACATTTAATGCAGACGTTAATTTAGATGAGATGTACCCAGGCACAATGGTCTTCCACACGGTGTAATAGAAGAACAAGTTTAACGAAGCAAGAAAATGGCGCAAATTGCGAAATACTTTTTTCAAGACGTTATGGAAAATCAAAAGAGTTGCGGGGAAGAACCAGTTTAGAAAAAGCTGACATGAAATTAAACCAATCCTTGCGATGACGATATATATATATACACATTAATTAAAAATTGAAAATTTGTTTATTATTATGCCATTAACTTGTTTCTACGTTGTACAAAAAATACAAATACAAAATACAAATATTTCCGTACTGAATGTTATAACAATTCTCTCCAGAAAACACATTGGTAAAACTATAATCAGTTAATAATGTTTATAAAGGAAGAGTTTATATGTAAAATTGTAAGAAAAATTTAAAATTCAAAAAACCCGCTTTCTTAAAAATAACAGAATGTATACACACCAAAATGAACATAAGTATCTTAGTTTATTTGTTGACATTTAGGGTTTTACTGGAAAAGGACATGTTTTATACGCCTGTGATTATATGTTTTATAACTGTGTCGTATAGAATTGGAATATCTAAATATCTACAAACGTCAAAAAAAATTTCGGTTATATCTTTAATCAATTCCTGTACGCATAAGAGAATTTTAACGCACCGTGTAAAGATTTGATCGAAGTGAATCGAGGTTTATTCAATATTATTCGAAAGCGATGGTTTTGCAATCTTTGCACCTGGTTTATATTACTTGTGCTGGTATAAAACCAGACTGGATAGGCATAATTTACACAATCATATGTAAATCACCTATCCATGATGACACCTAAATGCTTTACACGTTCTTTCGAGTCGAGATGAACGTTTTTAATTTTAATGAAATAATTTAGTGAAGGCCCACGCCTAGTAAAAATTATTCGACTCAGTTTTCTCATCATTAACTTTGATTTTCCATTTATAGAAAAATTTAGATATTTTATTTATTGCTTTTGATAATCTGTTACTTATTGTGCCTATTCTATAAGCTGATACCACTAAAAATATATATATATAAAGGAATGGGCCTAAACTACTCCCTTCATGTACCCCAGCATTAATGTTAGATACAGATTACAATTCGTACAGTTTAAATAGACAAAATACATAATAAATAACGTAACGATAATAATTATATACCTGTTCGATTAAATTACGTTGATGTTTATACTCGGAAAAATCTGTTAAAGACTGCGCATTTTTTATCGCTTCGATCAACGCTAACCACAAATTAGAAAAATACGGATTGTACAGATGACGATTTTGTAATTGCGAAATAGCGTTACAAGCCGACTGTCGTACTTTGAAATTAGGACACGTTACCATTAAGTCAGAAACAGCCGGTAACGTCCGATCCTAGAATTCGTTTTAAAAAACATTATCCTCTAATCTAATTATAAAATAATTGCTAAACTTGTAAATAATAATAGAAAAAAAAAACACACAAACGTACAAATTTCAACATTTTAAAATTCGTTTTACGGAATATTTACCGATAGATTAAAAAAAAAATACGTGCACATTAATTTTAATTTAGAAAACTAATAAACTATTAAATTTCGCCACTCCCGTAAAAACCATCATTACGGACACTTATAATAATTATCGTTCCGGTTTACGGAATTTTACGAGTTTCTCTGTCAAGCGAGATGAAAACCGCACGTACACATATTACCGATGTGATAAAAAAGGAACAAATCTTTCGTCATCAGTTGTAAGTTTTGACAGTACCGTCATATCCTATCTAAAACTGTCGTCACCTCGCGTACAAACGCCACGTCATAAACTTTGTTTTTCGTAAAAATGCCTACCATAGTCAACTCGATAAACTTACAACACAATACTTAAATGCGAACAAGCTGCTAACGTGATAATGCCATTTCACCGATAAACTTGTTGCGTTTTCACGTTCGATTAATACCGACCCGTCTGTAAGCTATTCACACACGCGACTACGAGAAACGATTAATTTCTTAGTTTAATCAAAATAATAAAGGTTGCGTATTTACAGATTTATATTTTTCTTTTAACTCGCGTATTTTATTTCGCAATGTTTTCTCGTATTTAAATCGATTACTAAACGTAAATAAGTAAATTTCGAAGTGGTAATTTGTAAAAGGGACTTAAGACAAACAAGCTTTGCCTTGCAACACAAAGCCAGATATGAAATATAATTTAAATAACAATCGATAAATATAGGTTGATCCAAAGAAGGCGGACGGGTTTGTTTTTTGAATAGTGCAGTTGGTAACATTGTTACAATGCAAGCCGCGTGCTCCACGTTAGTGTACACACGAGAGACTCGAATTTCAGTTATTACGGCATCCTGTAATGAGTAGCGCGCGGTTTGCGGAAAAGTTATTTTCGGCGCAAATCAAAGAGTTTCGAAAAGAATTCAAAGTTACGCGGTTTTTTTTGCGGGGATACTTTAAGAGCTGCGTGCCGCGTTTGAAGACCTGAAAACTCGGATTTCTAAAGAAACTCAAAAATTCAGCGACCTATGCTCGAAAAAGTTTTCGAAAATTTTGTAAAGACTGAATGAACGTATTGTTGCAAACGGCGGTCATCTGAACGATATTGTGTTCCACAAATGATTGTAAGTTAATCTCTGGTTTTCCTATTTCTAAATAAAATTTCAACAAAACCGTCCTTCTCCTCCAGGTCACCCTATATTATATAAAGATGAAATAGGAGTTAATACAATACTAACCTTCCATTTAACTTCCGACGATAAAAGTTCGTCATTTTTGAACATGTTTCCAATAGAGTAACACGCGTTCCACCGCACCTACAATATTTGTTTATATTAATTATATGCTCTTTTATATATATATATATATATATATATATATATATATATATATATAATAATTTTTAGATTGTGGAATGTAGTGATTTTTTATCAATTTAATTACAAAAATTAGTTAAAATCACTAAACGATTATTTTCTTGAAAAATACACAAGCTTTTCGGCAATTACGTCATTATCGAGTGATATTTAAATTAAAATAAAGATTTAAAAATAAAAACACAAAAATATAAATTTAAGTCGACAAATTTACAAGCATAACTTAAAACATTCTGACAGTGACTGTGGTAATTAATCAACTATCAGTAATATAACATATTTAAAAAGCAGTAGCCAGAAAATAATTATTTTTTTAAAAATTGGTTGAACAGCGAAAAAATATTTTATAATTAAAAAATCAATAGCCAGAAGATAATACAAATTTTTTGCAATATACTTTTTAAAATTAATTCTTCTTCAAATTTAATAAATTATTTTTATCCCTTTCTTTTATTATTTCCATTTTTTCGAGTAGTTTTCTTTTTTTAAGTTGTTTTTCTGTATGCGCGAAATTTTATAATTTCGATTAATATTATTTATTTTGTGTTCTAATTCTATACAATGTTTTTCAACTAATGATTTTTCATCATTATTTGCATATGAATTTAAATGTTCTTTAAATCGTGTTATGAATTGTCTGCCTGTTTCTGCTATGTATTCTTTTTCACATTGATTTTAATTTATAGATTCCTGAAGATTAGAAAAGAAAAGGAATTGTATAATTGAGGGAATAGTTGAACTGTTGAAGAGGAAACCAGATAAGGTAAGCGTCTGCTTGTTTCTGCTATGTATTCTTTTTCACATTGATTTTAATTTATAGATTCCTGAAGATTAGAAGAGAAAAGGAATTGTATAATTGAGGGAATAGTTGAACTGTTGGAGAGGAAACCGGATAAGGTAAGCGGATGAACATGGGGTCGGTAGGGGTGGAGTGTAGGGTAAATCTAGTGCGTTCTTTCGTTAAATAACGTTATGCATGTTCGTTCTATAATTTCAGCTTGAACCTTTCTTGTGTGTCGGTATACGAAGAAATTGTGTCTGTCATATTTTCTTATATCATCTGTATTTTCTTGCTTGGGAATGTTTTTTCCGCACAGATATCATCATTTTCGAACGATTTCTTATTTCTTATCCCTCTAATTGCGCAAATATGTCTGATTCTTTTTGTCAGTAATTGTTTTTCCTTCCGCATTACTGATTATCTAATTTCCTGGTTTAGTACCTTTACCACATATAAATACCCCGCATTCATTTCTATCTGAATGATATTGAATTTCATTATATTATATACCGATTATTTGTCTCGCCTGCAATGTTTTTGTATCTACCCAAATTCATCGCCCTGTAATATTTCTGAGCTTTCGTTGTATTTAATCCGGGTTTTTCTTTTCTCGCGCAAGTGCCAAGTAGTACTCGAAAGTCAAGGTTTTCTTCGTTCTTTTTATGCTCTGTAGTTACACATATTACAGTCTCGTTTATAGGCTACTTCATCTGTAACCAGAGGATTTACACTTATTGTCGTTATTGTTTTTATATTCGTCGATATACGAAAAAGATTAAATATAGCATCACCTTCATGTTTCCTTCCGTCGTTGCATTTACTATCAATGTATCTATTATATCGTTAACTAGATTAACTACGTACGGATTCGATAAATGGGTTTTTTCCAAAAGTTGTAATAAATAACCCATAGGTCGCATCGAACAGGTTTTGACCTGCGTTAAAAAAAAAAACAAAAAAAAAACATTACTATCGCACATTCAACGAATTTTGCGTTTTATAATTTAAAATTTTAATCGTTCATACACGTTCTGATAGATTTTTTCTCGTGTTGTTAAATATGTAATTACTTATTTCGTCTATTAAATGTAATCAACCGTGAATCCAACATTATGGAATTCTTACAAATTACTTTTTCTGTCTATTTATCACACGTTATTCATTGTTATAGCGTGCGCATATTTTATGAATTATTACACGGACATCTATAAATTTGTTAACCGTTAATTACGTTTTACCAGTGGCGGCTCGTACATAAAGGTTGCACGGTTGCATAACCATAATAAATATCCGTATAAAAAGTTTAAATTTTATGGAAATTAAACGAAATAAGCGAATTTTAATTGTATTTCTCATAGAATATATTATAAAAAGTATTTTTTTTTTTAAATCTGGTTTTTGAAATGTCTCTGTTACAATGGTTAGTGTTTTTGCACGCTCGATGCAACCTGAACATGACATCGGAAGTCTATATACAGCGTTATACGGAGATTTTACGCCTAATGTTATTATGCGTGTAAAGTTTACACAGGGCCGTATTGGCGATTGCTGGTTGTAAAGAATGGTTGAAGTATACCAACTTGAAATGGCAAAACAGGTATTTCTTGTTGCGTTGTTCATAACATGCGGATACGCCATGCGCATACTCAACAAACGAACGAGTCGAGGACTTATATTTCATTTCTTTCAGTTTTGTTTCTTTTACCGTGTACAAATTTCCACGTGTGAATTGTTTCATTTTTACTAGAAAAAAGTTAGGAGACTGGACTTTTTATTTAAATAAGGAATATGTAATTTTAAATTTGTACTTTTCTAATTGTATAAATTTTATACTTATTCGTGTGGAAATCAATTTTTAGTACATTTTGGTTTAATACTACTTTCTTATATTTTTTTTTGTTTATCCTTGGGTTGATAATCTAACTTCGAATTTTTAATTTTTTTTTTTTTGATCCCGGTTTTAAAAGGTTCTTTGGTTTGTATTACAATTTATTGACTTCGATCTTATTAATGTAATTTTGTGATGTTGGGTGAAATAAAAAAAAACGTTGTGTATGTTAGGAGGGAGGAAGGTGTAATTGCAAGCGTTAGAATTTTAAATCACGATCCGCCACTGCGTTTTTTAGTTACACTTTACAATATTAATAATTTTTTGTTTTTTTTTCTCTTTATGCAGCAATATTTGTCTTATTTTTTACATTTAAATTTTAGATGAATTATTTATGACATATTCGCTAATTACCGGGCAATATTCCAACTACAATAGCGTTGACTAACTATATTCTACATGATTTTATATTGTTCGTACAATTTTCGAGAAATTTTATTCTATTTTTTTTTTTCAAATCTACTCGTTATATGTAATTTTCTTGTACTAACGATTATCTCTGTTGTTTTATAACTAATTTTAGTTATATTAAACTTCCCGTTTCTTTGTACATTTTATTTTTAATTCAGATGGGGGCCGAAAAAATAATACCTTTCTTGATTCATTTTCGACGAAGGTAAAATACATTAAGATCACATCTGAAAGGTAATAAAAATTACGCGTATTCGAAAAATATAAATACCTTTTCGTGATCTTTACCAGTTTTTAATCCAACTTCTAGCAAATGTAACAAAGGTACTTCGCTGACTGGCACTCCATCGGATCTGTAAAGGAAAACTGCAAATTCAAATATACGCGCTATCTTTTTAAACGATTGTAAAATTGATATTTTTTCCCTGACGTTTCGTAAAACTACGAATATATAAACCAAATAATAATCCGGAAACGAAAATAAAAGTTTTTAAACATGTTACAAAAAAAAAAAAAAAAAAAATGTAAAAATTAACTAATAAAACACTTTTTCTTCTTCTGTGTGCCATGTCCTCGAAGAACGTTGGCGATCATCTGCTTGACTTGCTCTTTATCCATAACTTTTCGGAATATTTCAATTGTATCCAGTTTGAACCAGAGCTTCTTTAAGTTTTCCAACCACGTTATTCTAGGCCGACCACGTCTACGATTACCATTTATTTTACCCTGCATGATTAGTTGAAGGAATTCATATTTCTTGTTCCGCATTATGTGTGCAAAATATCCCAGTTTTCTTATTTTCACTGCATTAATAATTACCGGTTTTTTGTTCAATAGTCGTAGAACTTCGGAATTTGTTATCTTAGCCGTCCAAGGAATTTTTAGTATCCGAAAGAATTTTTTACTTATATATTTCGCGTAGACCACACTACGCATCATCAGAGTAAATAATTTTTCTTTCGAAATTCTCGATTATAAATACGAGCCGGTTATTTTACGAATAATTAAACGATCGATAAACTGTTTTGAATAAAGTTTCGCAATTAATAAATATATCGTTCTAATAATGATTTATTTTCGTGATAATATTTTCCGTTTGAAACATCATAAATATAGATCGAACAGGTCAGCAATACGGTATCACGCGCCATAACCAACATAAAAAAAAAAATATGTAAAACTTGTATACAAATAAAAACGATTAATTAATAAAATTATAATAATAATATCTGCTATTATTTTTTTTATAAACAAAAAAAAAAAACATTTTAGAACAATAAATAAAACTAAACGTTTGGCAGAAATGAAAATGCGCAAAATGATAAACTCCTACTTTATTTATGAGAGAACTTACGCGATTGCGGCGTTTAATTCTTATTACGTCTGTTAACGTAAGAATAGAGATTCGCAACGATAATTATCAATGGATCTAATTATAGTGAGCGGAACTATTTTTACACTTCTGAAAAAAATATACCTGTACGGCGCACGACTATATCTCGTATATTGCATAACTTTTTTTTGCTATTTTTAAATAATCGTAGAATTTAGAATATAATACGACAGCATTCATTTTGAGCAACTCGAACGACCTTATAAGTTGAATTACTACGTTACTAATTACAGGAATATACTGATAAGGATATTCCTGAGATAAATCGGAAAATTAACAGCATTAGTAACTAAGTCATGAATCTTGTGAACTCAGTTTAAATCCGGAGAAACAAATTCAATACTAACAACCGGGAAACATAGAAAACAAGAAATTAAAAGTAGAATAGAGTTAGAATTGAAATGAAATATTTGGGCATATACATTGATGAAAATCTTAATTTCAGTAAACACGTTGATTACATTATGGACACAAAGAATATTACTCGCTACTACGTTACCAGCAGATCCCCCTACAACAGAAGCTTTCGTTTAAAATTTTTGGACAGGAAAATTCTTTACTCGGCCTTGTTCAGATCGATTAAGGAATACTTATCCACATATTTCGGTTAAAAAAAAAAAAATAAAACGAAGGAAAATTAATTTATAATATCTGCATATAGAACAATTCTCCTATATCGTTTGCCACGTCATATCAGGAATTATGCTGGAGGACTTACAGCTAGAAATGATAAACAAGATTTAAACAAAAGAAAAAAAAAAAAAAGTAATAAGATTATGAGAATACAGAAAATAAAGGAAAAAGTATCTAATGGCAGAGAACAACTAACAGGAAGACGGGCATACAGAATAATAACAAGAATCGAGAACAAACTAATCAGTCCAGATTTCTTTCAAACACAGTTTCTATCGGGATATGGAAATTTCGTTTAGAACCTAAAAATAAAAAACCAATTAGCGATACATACAGAGGATGCAAAATCGAAATTAATTCACCAGATCACACATTTCTATATTGTACCAAATTCAAGTACATAAAAGCTGCTGAATACAACGTCAGAGAAAACTACAATTGGTTCAAGAATAAAAACAATACAATATACAAATACATTAAGATGTATAACCACAATATTAAAGGAAAAGAAAAATATGGAGATACGGATAAACCATTGGTCAAACGGTCTTCATCTACAAGAATGTTTAAACCTTATATTTTGTCCGCTCCGGTTACTTTATTAAATAGCGGTAAAAATGAGAACAGGAGTTTTATTTACGCAATACGTGCGTTGAAATTTAACCTCCTAACGAGTATAGATTTACAGATATTTAACGTTATCTCGAAAATCAATGTCTTAGTTATTTTATAATTAATCAACTTTCCGAGAGAAAATTATAGCTTCAGTCTTGCCAACATTTACTGAAAGCTACCATTTGTTTAAAAATTTACGAATTTTAAACGCTGACGATTGTAATCGATTTCTTATGACGTTTATTTTAAAATACGAAGTATAGATTGCAATATCGTCAGCATAGAGTAGAGTGGACATTTTTAAACATATACATATACATATATATATATATATATATATATATAAAAGCATGTTTGTTCGCGTTTTATGGACGGCTAAACCGCTTATCCGATTGGGCTGAAATTTTGCAAGCTTATTACCAGCAATGTCGGGAAGGTTTTAGGCTATCAAAAATAATTTTAAAAAAATGAGTTGGGGTTGGGAAGATGGGTGACCTTTTTGAATTTCGCTTTTTGAAAAATTTCTATAGAATCGATTTGATAGATATTAAAATGACGAATTCGAAACAGAAAACAGTTTTTGATTACGATCGATAGATCTCGAGCTACGAATTTTTAAGAATTGGCGACTTGGAAGGGCATAGCGCGCGACGTAAACATTTTTAAACGATTCCGACTCTGGAAATAGTCATTTATATATAAGATCTACCTAATAAAGCGAAAAAATTTCAAACTGAATCCGAACATTTCAAAAACACCTTTCGATTTTTTCGCAATAATTCGCGAACGATTCGAAATCGGGGGAAATTATTTAAACGAAAATTACGCGGCATCAAAATACGCGTCTAATGATGGTTATTGCCATATTTTTATAGCAAATACTCATCGAGAAATTTGAGGTTAAAGGGTTCTAGGCCGTATGATAGGTACGGGTTGGCATTAAAAGAAAGAAGACGTGGATATTTAGCATTTATGTTATAACATACATGTTACTAAAATTAACTCGCGAGTTTAAAGCTGAATTAAATATAATTTTTAATTAAGTTCAATAATTCTACAAAAATGAAAAACTATAGGCCTATATCATTTAAGGTTCTTTACAAATTTGTTTTTTAAGTTTTTTGTGTAATTCCTAATTCTCCATCAGTATTTTTTTTTATTTAATTCGGCAAACAAGCTAATAAATTTATTGATTCTATGGCGATACGAGGTTCGCCGGGTCAGCTAGTATATAATAAAAATAAAAAAAATTATCCTAACAGGTTGTTACCTCGAGCGACGACCGCAGTGACAAAATTAGGAGATGAAAGTTCATTTTTGATTTTGGCACAAAAAGGTTCTATCGGCTAAATAACTGAATTCGACGAGAAAGTAATTTTAATCGTTTTTTAAATTAAGCCACAGCGACCGATTGAGCTCTTTCAAATAGATGAGCAGTAGTAATATAATCACCGAAATTGACATCACATACAATTTACAACAGCGGCATCTATACGACGGAGTAATTATGTCTAAGAGCGAACCGTGTATCTAACAGAGTATTATCAACTCCGGTTATTTTTCTAGAATTCTGCTTACATCACGTAAGACTTGTAGATTTTTATGTTTTTTAGATTCATTTCATTTGTGATAGCGAATAAAACGGCTATTTATTCCATCATCCGGAGTACAAGATTACCAGGTGCGTTATTTTTATTCGCGAAATCGAAGAAACAGTTTACGTTATATTTGTTAAATTATTAAAATAATTTTCAACTCGATCTATAATGTCTTTCTTATGATTTTTTTAAACATCGCGCTTATTCCAAACATTTTTCAAAATAACCGAGAATGCAAATGATGAAAAAATAAAAAAAAAAATGTTGTTTCGTGAATTTTATTCGTGGAAAATGTGCGATTAAAAATAACACTTCTAATCGAACATACGGAATATACCTGCTTTGTAAAAGAACTTCAGCCACATTACCGAAAGCCCAAGCGGATTTAATTCTCACAGTTAAATGTTCGTCTTTCATCGCTTGAACAACTCTTTCAGAAGCATCGTAAATAATCTGAATGTCCTATAAACGATGTAAATAATAGTGAAAATAATCGACATTTCGTAATAACGAACTAAAGTGAGAATTATATAAAATTTTATAATAATATTAATCTATATATCGGTTTTCTGGATAACTATAATTTTATATATATATATATATATATATATATATATATATATATATATATATATATATATATATATATATATATGCATTAACATATACGATGTAAATGCACAAAAACATATGTTCGGGCGTGTTTGTGGAAATGTCAAAAAGAATTGTGTCGGCTTAGATTTAAAATGTTTTTTTGTTTTTGTGAATATTAGCGGATCATATTTATTATTAATATTTACACAACTATAATTATATATGTTACCGATAAAATTTTTATTCACTTCGCTCAGTCACTCTTTTCATTTATGAAAATCATCAATTATGTACTTGGATAATTTATTCAATACTAACAACGTGAATGTTACGCTATAAATAAAAATAAAATAAACAAAACTAAGGGGAAAAAAACACATTCGTATTTACCGTTTTTTAAATTGAAATTTATAATTACCTTTACTTACTTTCACTTACCCTAGAAAGGAATGGAAATGAAATTATTACGCCGAGCGATCGAACGGCAGCAGCTCGAGCAAGCTGGTCCTCATGCATAGCACATCCAAATAATACAGTAATTACAAATATACGCATTTTTTCCTGTAACAATACAAATCCAACACACATATAAAATAATAATAGTAAATAAATACAAATAGTCGAGTAAAATTATTTAACCAACACAATAAAAAAATTAACAGTAATAAATAAATAAATTTCCAAAACCAGTGTATATTTTATGTATATTTGAAGAATTTAAATTTTTCATCGATACAAAATAAAACCGTATAGCCATATGAAATAATAGAGTAATTTAATTTCTCGATATCATATTCATATTATGCGATGTCTTGAGATATATATATATATATATATATATATATATATATATATATATATAAGATCGCCTGTGTAATTATTTTTTAAAATACAATATCGCAGTCTCTTTTACTACGCAAAAGAAAAAAATCCAGAACGGACGAATGATGCAATGTTTTTTTTTTTTTAAGTTAAATCAGGACAGACAGAAAAACATTTTAATAGCTCAATGCAGGTCGACGCTCCTACCGTAATATTACCTTGAAATGGAAACAAACAATCTTGTTTTCTTAAAAAGCGGCGACTGTTATCGTTGCACATAAAAAAAAAAAACGGCGAAACCGCGGCAACGTCGCTTTTAAAACGGTCGTTTAAACGAATTGACAGAGGTATCCCTTACTTTTTAAACTTGAAATTATTGTAATTTCTGTCCTATTTGTGATATCAATGTGAAATAAAGCTTAGAACGAATCCGATAATATAGGCTATAAGTTGTGCGAATTTCATCATTATTGCTTTAAAGTTTTTGAGTTAAATCTGAACAGACAGACAAACAAAAATGTTAAAAAATAGATTTTTTTTATGTGCGATAAAAATAACCCAATGCAGTGATTATAATTAAAATATTTGCAAATAACGGACAGACACTATATATGGGTGTGTGTGTGTGTGTGTGTGTGAAAAATGTTTATAGTCCAAGTGAAATAATGGAATGACTTCTCTTAAAGAACATAAAGGTATCAAGGTCACACAAGTTTAAATCTAATTACTTCTTGATGTGAGAAATGGAAAATCAAAGTAAATGAAACGAAATCAACGCATGTTATATTTACAAATAGGAAAATTGTTACAAAAGATATTATTATGAACACCGTACCGCTTAAAAATGAAGAATACCTTGGATTATATCTGGACAGCAGGATGACATGGCGGAAGCATATCATAACTAAAATAACATAACTTACTATAAAAGTAAGGGGAATGCATTGGCTATTAGGAAGAAAACCGAAACTTAGCCTAAGTAACAAGGTGCTGTTCTATAAACAGGTACCCAGTATGGTCATATGGATGCCAGTTGTGGGGATGCAGTGCGAAAAGTAATATAAAAATAATATAGACATTTCAGAATAAAACTCAGAGAATACTTGCAGATGCCCTATGGTACGTAAGCAATGAGACACTACACCGCGATCTAAATGTATCATATGTATAAAAGGTCATTAAGAAAAGAGCAAAGAAGCATGCTGATAGGTTAGATAGACATACCAACTGGACAGCAATTATCCTACTGGATAATTTGGAGGAGGTTCGCCGGCTACAACGGACGAAACCACTAAACTTACACTAGTTAATGGCACGCAATGAAAAAGCCGCTATATGAACACTAATTAGCTGCACCATCAATGGACGAGGCTATAAGTGATGAACTTGAATTTTCCTTGATGACATCTACTGATGGCCTAGACAGGAGATATATATAGACCATATCAGGGGGAAAAATCTAAAATAATAAAAATTAGAGAAAATAATAAGATAAAGTTGAAGTCTCATACATTATTCTATATATCAAATAATGATTGTTTCATCATAAAATCAACACTGAACCACAAATTAAAAAAAAATAATAATAATATTCCTCAGGGTGAGCGTTGCCAAAAATGAAGCCGCAATCGGGCAAATTTTTCCCAAGCAAGTTACTCACTTTAAATGAAAAACTATGATAGAACTCAGCGCACAATATGAGCCAAATCAATTCAATTTATCGCGAAGTTTATCATCGTAAACTACAAAAGATTTACCAACCAACAGTTCCCCGCAAGGGTGTAGACTAAATTAGCAATTATACATTTGCACCAGCAGGACAAATTTTATACTTAAATAGCAAAATAAAACTTATGACAAGCTCCTAAAAACATGAACAATATTCGTTGCAGCTGATAATATCAAAGCAAAAAATTAGTTTGGATGACATCAACAAGTTGTTCTACTCCCTACATGATTTTATCAACATCGTAATCCCTGATGTAATTAATCGGGTATATGGCGAATTACCCACGGACACACCTGTAAGACTTACAACTTTTTATCTCGTCATAAGCTCCCTACTGGCTGGTTTGCTAATAAACGAGAAAACCTGACCGTATGGACGTTTTATTTACAATTAAGAAGATTGGAACCTATTACCTTACATTCGAAAAAGTGCACGATCTTTTATTTAAGCACTCTCCAGTTCCATTAACTGTTTCAAGTAATTTAATCCGGAAAAAATCATCACTTATCAGCAAATTCACTGACTGAGAAAAGTTTCACGTAGAAATCGATCAATGTATAAATTTAAAGATACAGTTTAAACGGATAACATAGCTTCAGAAGTATATATGACAAAAATGTATTCAGTAATATAAATTATCGTCTTAATAGGATGATCAAGGACATTAAACGTAAATTGTTCTTGCGACGTCTCGAACAGCTTAGTGCTTCTACAGAGGACTTAGTTTAGAACGCTACACGCAAATTAAATCGCTTACTCACTCGTATACAACCTATTTTAGACAAAAATAATGTATAGATTAAGCATGACTTTGAAGACAACACCTTTTAAGTTTTTTAGTCACGCGATATGGCATATAGCACCTACAGTCTGTGATCAAAAGTATATTATCAAGCGTTTTTTTCCACTGCAGATAGACCAAGAAATTTACAAACTAAAAAAAGTACCAGAAATTTACTAGATAATACTTCACATTTGAAACGAACTACTACCGCGTAAAGCCATTGTGCTGAGGCAAACCGACGAAAGAGAGGCCCCGTCTTATCGACCAACATCGCTGCTAAATACAATACATGAACTATATGAGGAGCTCTTACAAAAAATCAATTTAGTTACAGAGATTAACATTCTACTACTAACAACACATAATTAAGACTTTCGAGGAAAAGAAATAGTAGTCAGCAATTTTCCTCGATGTAACGTACGGATTGACAAAGTTTGACATGTAGGTCTTTTTCAAAAATAAGTAACCTCATCATGTAAATTTTGTTGTCTGCTTACATGTCTTACATAAAGACAGTTTTAAATAGTGTACGGATACGAATAAATCGTTGCTCTATACGATAGCAGTTCCACAAGGAAATGTTCTTGAACTTTTTTTGTATCTATTATATAGCGAAGACCTACTATGATAAACTGATTACTACAACAACATTCGCTACTACTTTTCTATTAGGTTATAGCCACCGTAATCTAAATGCATCGGCTCTACGTTAGCGCACTAATTTAAACTTTAAATCTCTTTATTAAATATCTTAACATGCATTTCAATTTTAGACTTTAATGTAGCACAAGTAAATAAAAAAAGTATGTCGAAACTATATTGGCTTGTAGTACTTATAAACGACTTCTCTACCAGCAGATAATTAAACTTATTTGGACATTTAGGGAAGACAAAGTATCATCATACGAATTATCGTTAGTACATACCGTACTCTCGTAATAATGATAGTCATCGAGAACTGGAAATTCAATCGATCGATGATGTAATTAAAGGTTCCTCAAATGCTACGAGATCAACGTGAAACTTCGGGACACTGGCAAATATATGTCTCTTATTTATAAATCGTTTGATTATTAGATCAAATGACCCCAGGTTTTTTTCTTTTTAAATGTTGAAGTTCTCGCATGTCTTTGTAATGTGCCGTTACGTAAAGTTCCTGGCTTCAACAAAATTACTGGAGAAATAATCTCGCGGTTACCACAGAGAGCGGGTGTTCCTCTTTGGCTATATCTTTAATGCAATTCTAAGAATGCACCGATGATATAGCAATACTCACGACTAATATAAATGTTACATATACAAACACCGTTGTTCGAAACCACTTTAATCAACAGAAAAATGGACAGGCCTTTGGCGCATATCGTTTAACCCAGTTAAATGTCGACACATTTTATTCACCAACAAACTGGTGGTGTCAAAGTCCAAACTTGACATTTGGTAACTCGCAAATTCCATAAGTAGATTCCGCTTGCTCTCTCGAAATGCTTATCAATAAACGTTTAAGGTGAAATGATCATATGGATAATACGAGAAGCTTTATAATAACAAGGGCTATATGGTCGTCGTTAGGATGAAAATCATTTCTAAACCTGTCCATAAAGCGGAATGTCTATATATCGATTATCGTTCCAGTATGGAAATACGGGTTAGAATTATATGGAATAAAAACGAGCCGAAATAACCTTCGCAGAATACAACAACAGCAGTCCATATTTCTACGTACAATGGCATCTGCGCCTTATTATGTCTCGAACGACACATTGCATGCGAACTTGAACGTTCCATATGTAAATGATGTCTATATGGAACAATATCCAAGGTTCTATGAGAAACTTCAGTTCAACCAAAATTCACTGGTACATCGAATTTTCACTATCGATTTTGAAGTCAGATCTAGCAGACGACTGAAAAGGAAGAAGTGGGCCGCGATGCATTTCCAATTACTTGAGTGGGCTGAGCTATTCTGGGGAAATTCTTATCTAGTGCCAGGAAAAAAGAATAAAAAGATTGATGAACAGTTTTCTTCTAGAACATACAAATTAGGCAATTCCTTGTTATTGTCTGATTAATATACAATTTCATCCCTAAAACTCCAATCCTTTACATTTCATTCTTTCCTTTTCATGATAGATATTGTTTATGACAGGGAACTGTCGGTGCAATAAAAAAATTCTGTAAATTTTATAATTAGTAATTATGTAACTATTCAGTTAAACTTGTGCAAGTCTTATATAAAATTAAAAAAATCTTACAAAAAATTAAAACATGTTTAAGCTTTCCTACGTTTAAGAAACCTAATTTATATATATATATATATATATATATATATATATATATATATATATATATATATATAAAACATATTTAAGAATTTAACTACTAAACACTATCAATTATATCGTAGTATATTTAAAGACGGAGATTTTTCATAGGTACACTATAAGATAGTATCATCATATGAAATATTGAAATAATTTAATTTCCCGTTATTATATCCATAAAACGGAAAATCTGAACACGCTAATTATTTAAACGGAGAAGCTCTTTTTAGTCTTCAAATTTTGAGGAGGCACTTATTGGGAAACACCTAGTTGTACTAGTTAATGGAGTGGTTGTGAATAACATTCGCTACGTGGACGATACAGTGGTGATTGCAAACGGGCCTTGCAGACCTACAAGAACTAATGAACGCGCTTAATGAAAACAATAAAAACATGGGTTTACATATAAACACTGCAAAAAACAAAATGAATAGCTTTAGTAATGCAAAGAACACGATTAGCGGCATACTGTTTCTCGAAAATATCTGGGATGTCATATTAATGACAGATGGGAAATATCCACTGAGATCAGAACCAGAATTGAGAAAGTCCACATTTGCGATAACCGTATATACATTTAGGTTATATACAATGTGTGTGTGTAAATATACTTATAATGGAAAAAGTATACACTTCAAAACCAACATACCGGTAACTGTTCGAAAATTTTTGACGAAATATTAGAAATACAATCGCATGCGGATGCTACTAAAATACCCGACGTACTCTGTAAAAGTGGAACTAATGGCCCATTTAGTAACAGATGCCATAATTTTACGCAATCGATTCCGAAATTCAATTCTGCGAAAAGAAATATATAAACTAATAAACACATATACACACGCACACACGCATAAATAATCGGTCCAGTTTAACCATGATCACATTCGAAATTATAGAAGACAAAACCCGTAGTCAGTTTAACATCGTGTTTTTTTTTGTCTTTTCGTCTAAAAATTAATCTTTTTTATATATATTTATTATAGAAATTATTTTTCACCGGAAGATAATTTATTTATTTAAAAAATAAACAGTATATTTACCCGCAACATACATATGAAAATGTTTCAATTTCTTAATAATTAATATTTGTTTATTCGTTTATACTTTTCAAACGAGGTTGTACAAAAAAATAACGTGTACATGTTCAAGGAGATAAGTGGGTAAAATTTTTTTTATCAGTAAGAACATATTACAAAATGTAAATAAACGATTAATCTCTCAATTTAGGTTCTTGAATCTTTTCAGTGACCAAAATAATGACAATAAGAATGAAAGCGCAACAAATAAATAAATCGAAGTGAGGTAATATGAATGACTATTCAAAACTGGACAAAAGGTTCATTACACATCAATTGTCAGTCTGTAATTTTCATTAATAATATAGAACTTTCCTCACATCACGAGTTACAAAAATTAGCAAAATCTATAAAACCAACATAGTAAAGATAAAAATCTTGTATTCGTAGTATGTTTTCATAAATGATTGAAATCTAAATGATTAACCTAAATATAAAAATACCGGGTAAAAAATAAATATATTTAGATCAATTAAGTTAATCCAATTATGAAAAATGTGGTAGATCCGGCAATATAACAAATTTAAAGTTATATATATATCATATATCATATTACCATAATGAAAAGAACTCAAAGACGCAATATACACGTTTGTTTAGTATACCTGAAAAAGGAACTGCTATATATTCGAGCGCTTTCAGAGCATTTTGTTGCACTGTAACGTTGGAACATTCAAGATCATTTAAAAGTAGTCGAACCATTATGTCTTCCAACTGTTCGTATGGTATAGTTTCAAAATGATGTTTCGCTATATACCCTATTGTGATCCAACATTCGGCTTTTAATAAAATCGAATATTTCTCATCCTAAAAAATGAAATTATATTAGCAAAATACTTTGATTTGTGTACCCTTTTTTGGAAAATATTTTTCATGTACAAAAATATGTATAGACTTACGAAAAAGCGGATAATTACATTAAGCAATTATCACGCTGACCTGAGACGGTTAAACGCTAGTAAAAATAAAACATATCTAAATAGATGTTATGCTAAGTACTAAAATCAAAAACTTCAAGATTTTTTTTTCTCTTTTTAATGGGGATGCCTTGACGACTTACTCGATGTGATACGGTGGGACACTGCTTATATTTTAATCAAGGATGATACTCTAAAAATGTTGTTATATGAAAGAATAGTTGTAGATTATCCAGATAGAACAGGGACAATACGTCACAAGGAGGTATAATATATGGTGAACGAGGTAAAGCTCAAAACGCCATAGCTTCAAAGTAGAACATTCTAAAAAACGTAATTCAGATTGCACATTACTACTGAGGATGAAAGGGACAGAAGTAACTTTACCTAAGTTGCATATGGTAGTAACATTTATACATATTTTGCGTGTAATACATAATTCACGGTTTTACTACTTATAATACGTAAAAAGAAAATTAAATAGAAAAATGAAAAAAAAAATTATTATAAATATAACGTTAAACAAAGTTAATAGATTGGTACAGTTATTAGAACATAATTAATTTTTCTACAGCTTATATTTTGATGATCATGAATTCAGTATTTAAATAACTGACGTTAACTTACTCGTAATAAACTGTAACAATAAGATGTGATCCACGGCCCATTTACATTAACACTGTAATCGCTACTTTGTATAATCTGTATTTGTTCACTGGTTTGTGGTTCCAATATTATGATTTCTTTTAAACATTTTAGAACCATAATTCGGATCGAATGATCTGGATAAAAAAAAAAAACATTTCGCTATTTTCGTGAACAAATGAATACGATAAAAGTATTTTACTCAAATAAGAGAAAATTGTAATCGTTACTTTAACAAATAGTTCTACAAACGCATTAGTAACGTTACCATTAGTTTACAATTGTTTTTAATGTCAGTCGATAAAATACAATTAAAATATATGTATATATATATATATAGGTTGGTTCGGAGAAGTTAAAAAGGACTTGGACGAAATGAAGATAGAAGAAGAAGAAATCTTGAGCAGAGAACTATTTAGGAAGAAAATTGAAAATTTCGAACGTTTCAAAGAAAAACAGAAGAAAAAAACTGGCGGAATATGGACGGATGAAAGAAAAGAAGAACATCGACAGCGAATGAAGAAGTATTGGCTGGAGAGAAAGATGATGAATCGTGTATAAATTATTTCACGTGGTCCTTAGATGGCCTAATTCGAAAAAAAAATATATATATATATATATATATATATACATATATATATAAAAATACAGTTCACGTTTCTTCAAGAGTATAAACTACAGAATTTGATATATTTTAAAATATTTCGGTAATCTAATAATAATTAAAAAAAAAAAATTTTGAAATTATTAACTTATTAATTTTTCCAAAAGAATCTACTTATTTTTAACGAATAAATCTTACTAATGAAACTTACACAACCTTTCTGTCCCACGTATGTTTCTTGCCCCGCGACGAAAATGTTAATATTAAAATATATAGCATTATATTTTTATTTTTTCACGAGTATACATATATCACTGGTTAATCCCAATGAAAGTTTATAATCGATCTGTATAAATTTCAAAACTGTAAACTATGTTTTCGTAGTTATTTCACTAAATATTTTGTAATCGGAGTTAATCTAAATTTCGTATCGATAAACAAGTGGAAGCTAATACATAGGATGACCCGGAGAAAATGGACGACTTTGTTTTTTGAATAATTCAAAAACTAGTCGACCAAAATTTTTGAATATGATCTAAAAATAGTTAAACGAGTGTTTAGCTTACAATCATTTACGGAACACAATATCGTTCAGATGACCGCCATTTGCAACAAATACGTTCATTGTCTGTTTACAACATTTTCGAAGACTTTTTCGAACAGAGATCACCGAATTTTTGAAATGTCTTCAGAAATCCGAGTTTTCAAGTCTTCCAGATCTCATGGACGTGTTTCGTAAACGTGGCTCTTAAGGTATCCTTGCAAAAAAAAATTTGGAGCGATAAATCCGTGCGACTCGACGATGTACGGTTACCAAATTCTTCTTTCAGTACTACGAACGTTTCTGCTGAACAGTGACACGTTGCTCCATCTGGTGTAACCATGTACCCAAGACGACAAGTAAGGAAAGCAAAAACAAGTTCATTATTTCGATATAGCGCGTTCCGTTGACAATACTACTGACAAAATGAGGTCCCATGGGTACGAACCGTTTTTTTTTGTCCGGGACGTTTTTTATCCGTTTCAGAAGCTGTTTTTCGAATGTTTTCAACCCATCTTAAAATTAAATTGCGACATGGTACAGGCTGCCATCGCGTAACTTAGAATTCTTTTCGAAACTCTCTTTGCACAGTTGTGATCGATTGACACTCAAAATAACGTTTCACACTAAACGCGCGCCCATTCTCGTTATAGGATGTCGTGATAACTGAAACTGGACAAAAACGAATCTCTCGCGTGTACACTAAACGTGCGTTGTAACAATTTAAACAAAACCGTCCGTTTTCTCAGGGTCACCCGTTACAAGGCAAAAAGAAACTTTAAAATATTTATCTGTTGTCGTTTTTTATTTCACTTTTTATCGATTTACTCGAATGAATAACATTAGTCTATTATATTTTTTTCATTAATTTATAAAAATCTGACATTTATGACAAACGCACAACGTGTTTTTAA
Organism: Coronaproctus castanopsis; assembly: GCA_032883995.1. NCBI lineage: Eukaryota > Metazoa > Arthropoda > Insecta > Hemiptera > Monophlebidae > Coronaproctus > Coronaproctus castanopsis. The sequence continues at coordinate 188,083,270 of CM065052.1, read as the reverse complement.
TTCGAGAGAGAGAGAGAAAAAAAATTAAATTAAAAACTCAAAACAAAAACTTGTTAGATACTGATAAATCGCTTACCAGAATGCGTTAACAACGGACTAATAGACGAAACTACGTCCGTTAAAAGTCCTTTTTTTAGACGGCTGTACGGTGTAGAACTGATAACGACCGTGAGACATTTCAACAAAGCCGATATGAAAATTTTGGACTGTGAATGAGACTGAGTAAATAAGTGTACTAATGCTCGATGAACGACAAATATCAAATCTGCCAGCAAATCGAACCACGATGTATAAGCAATCGTGCTAGTTCGCACCCTGAAATACATATACACGCAAAAAATGTTCAACGAATTAAATATACGATACGAAAACGTCTCAAGTAGTGTTTACGTGTGTCATTCTATGAAAAGTACAGGAAAAGAAGTCGATAAAATAAATTAAAATATATTTGCACTTTTATAACGAGGATATAACGGACAAACTATTTCTTTAGATTTAAGAGCACACCTATAACTTATCGGAATAATTTGAAATTTTTTAATTATTGCTAATTTACAATTAGTTAACGCTATTTAGTAAATTTCGTAACTATTTCTGCATAATGACATGAGAAGCATCTCATTCAGCGGTAGTTGTTTATTTCTACGTATTAATACGCGTCATTTATATTGAACGAGTTCGTTTTGTTGAGTCTGTGGTTTTCGATCGAGTTATCCAATAAAGATGTCGCGCCATCATATGATTCGGAATTTTCAAAAACGTTTATTTATGATTAATAATGACGTAATTGAAGAAATTTGCATTAATAAAAAACATTTTTGTAGCGATTAATTTTGTTTTTATTTTGTTTTACTTATTAATTAGAACTATAAAATAACTAATCGATAAAAAATAAATTCATATTGACGCCAAAATTTATTCGGTAACGATCTAACAGCGCTAATATCGGTAATTAAAATATTTGATAACGTTTAATACATTATTGTGTGAATATTCTATGTTGTCGTGCAAGCATTTTAATACATAACGAATAAATATTTCCATACGAAATATATCCGAAACGCTTTAGTTAATTCCGATTAAACATTTATCGCGCGCTACTATATTAAACGTTAATTTATATAGTCCATATTAATAATATCACGCTATGTATTATTAAACGAAAATTGATATCGTTAGAAGTAAAAGCGTATTCAAGGAAGAAAACAATAAAATATACGTATTTCGTATAATTTTAAAATTTGTAAACTAATTCTAAATTCTATATCATGCTATATTTAAAATAAACAACAAAAAAGTCCTAAAAAAATGTTCTTTATGAAAAATCACAAAGCTTTTCGGCTGTTAAGCCATTATCAAGTGAATATTTAAAAAAAATATATATATATAAAATGAAAAAATATTAATTTAAGATTACATTTCGCAAAAAACAGCAAAATGGACAGTATTAAATAAATTAGTTACGGTATCCCGTTTTATCGCGACAAAACTTGTAAATGTACCGTAATAATTTATACGATTTATGAGCAATTGCAGTTAGAATAACATAATTAATTAACGCTAGTAAGTATTTTAAATTTACCGAAAATAATAAACGCAATACTATAAATAAATTACTCACGAGTGTTGAGCTTGTGCTATATAAGTTTTTCCGTTATTAAATAAGATCATTATAATTGCCGTTATTGTGACCTTACACTGAGGAGAGTAATCCATTTTAAGGCAGTCAATAATCGAATGTTGCCCGCTTAAAATATTATTCCAGTAACCGATCAATTTCTTCTTTTCCGTCATCTAATTTTTAAAATCTTTGAAATAAATATTGCATGCGTTTATGTCTTACACACACACACACACACACACACACACACACATATATATATATATATATATACGAGGTGTCCCAAAAGAAAACCATACATTTGTTGTGTAATGCTGAAAGGCACTTACCTAAACCAGACAGGCGTTGTTGACTCGTCTGGCCATGTTCAAGAATATTCGTTTCACATAGGTCGATCGTTTCGTTGATTACCGTTGTGATTTTTGTTTTTAATTCTTCAATGGATCGAGGAAGTTGTTCAAACACTTTTTCCTTCACATAGCTCCATAAAAAAGTCACATGACGATAGATCGGGACTACGCGGAGGCCATAAGCTACAGGAAATGATGTGGTTGTCAAAGAACAACTTCAAAAAGTGTCTTCCACATCTAAACTAGCCATGAAATCGGTAATAATGTCTTAGTAGCGATAGACGTTAATTGCGGATTCAAAAAATAGAAAACCGATTATCTTTGCGTAAAATTCTGCACGAGATTCCGATTTTGCGTAGGAGCAAACTGGTTGTCAAAAACTCGTGTGGGTTTTTCGCACACCATAGTCGATAACTATGCGCATTTACATAGCCGTCCAAGTCAATACATGCCTCGTCGCTAAAAACGATCAAACCCTGAACAGCTAAATTGCTAAGACCCATAAGCAGTAATGCGCGCGGCGCGTGTTATTATTCGTAGAGTTCGGCAGTGTGTAGTAATCTCCATATTCGTTTTGACAGAGCCGTCTCACTTCTTTAAAAGAGCTCTTATTCGCGAAATAGAATTCGATAATTTTACAGCACTGTTCAGGGGAAAAAACAATTTTCAACTACACTCAAGCACTGCGTTCTCAAGACTGACCTGTTGCATCCGCAACGCTGTCATTATTTAGATTTCTAGCAAGACCTGTGTAACTAAAAACCCGGTTTGAAAGCCTCTATTATTCATTTAACCTCGCACGTAGGCGTTGGAAGTTCCAGTAGCGTTTTTTTTTTCGGAACACCCGGTATATATAATATGTATTTGTGTTTATTTGTTAAACAGTACTGTAGTTCAGCCAAAAATTATACACACATATATAAATGTCTATGAAAATATTATGAATTTCCAAAATGAGGAGAAAACAAGGAAATTTTAACTTTAAATAAACAATATCGGTTCCAAATTTTCACAAATCTTCATATCATCATTACCAACGAGCATTATTGTTAACATGTCGTACAAAATAGGGTAACATTTAAATACCTTTAAATTATGAAAAACTATAGTACAGTCAATTTCATTTGATAGTTCTCTATCGTTTCTACTGCACGCTAATAGATTACATCTTAAACAAATAATAATATACAAGAATTGGTGTATAAACATTTTCATTTTTTAATGTAAATTTATAAAATGAAAACAGGTAAACGTACAATAATTAATCGCATACCCTAACAACAAATAACAATAACGACAATGCTGCAATCCTAACTTTCTTCTCGAACTTTCTAAGTCGACAATTACGTCCACTTTCAGTATCCGAATAATCAGATTCGCTTGTCTGACTCCAATTTAGTTCCGGTAGTATAGATTCTTCCATTGTTGCTGCCTTTAGTATTTTCACCTTTTCGATGGCATTTTTCTTTTGTTTACGTCGATTTTTACTTTTGGGGTTATCCTTGAAAAATGTAAATTATAACGAAATGAGTAATGTAACGTAATTTAAATAAATTCATCTATGTGATTTTTTACGATTCTGTAATGTAGACAAAAAATAAAAATAAATAAATGATAAGAAAACAATGTAGACAAAAATAAAAATAAATAAATGATAAGAAAACAAGTATATACCTTTTTTTCTCTGGTATGATTTCCTTGGGATAAAATAGGCGACGGAACTAAACACGGTATTAGATTTGTACAGTTATCTCTTAATCCATACGAAGAATACACCAAAGCGATACCCAGAACACTTCCTAATTCATCTGCAAGCCAGAGCGAATTTTTTTCACACATAGTATTAATTATCTCAATTGCTAGAACTAGGAGCTAAAATAAATAAATACAATATCCAATGTGTATTTTTCAAATATCATACATTAATTACTTTCAACGAAATTATTTAAACAAAAAGAAAAAAGAAATATTGTTTACAGATAATAATAACAACTAACAACGTTTCAACAACAAAAAATTCTCAATAATAATGCGTGAAAATTTTAATGTTAAATTTTTATATTAAATAGCTTAAATATAGCCTCGGGATCAACTGAAAGGTTATCACTTTAAATATTTTGGACTATACCTTAAAACTTAACGAAGGTATATAGTGAAAGAAGCACACAGTACTAAGTTTTCAAACACAGTGCTCAAAATTTGATTTATAGGGTATCACTGTCGCACATTAACCGCTAAAGATCGACATTTGTACGTGGTTAATAAAATTGTTGAATCTAGAAACTATTTAAATATGATCTAAGTACCTTTCAAACAATAAATTTATATATACGTTGCAGTGACGTCGTTAAAAAAAATGCAATATAAGTAAATTAATTGACACATATATTTTTAAAAACAACCAATAATTATACATCATAAAATAAGAAATATTAATTTATAGTTTAATAAATAAAACAAAATTAATTTTTCTTTATTTCTTGATAGAAAAAACATTTACCACGCAATCCAAAAGCTCATCTCGATGGGTTTATAACTAAAAACACCGCTTCTCGCATGTTTATCAACATTTTAGAGCATATGTAAAAATCTAGCTAATTCGAACCAGCTTCGTAGTAATAACATACCTACATATACAATGTATACCTTACATAACCGCCATTGTGATTTTCGGAATACCATTGTCGTCATAAACTATAAACTGCTCTTTTCACCACTGTAAGAGAAACTTTCTAGAGTGTATGCGCAATGTCGCTAATTTGAACCAGCTCACTTCTCTTGTATTTATTATAAATCCAATCGCTTTATTACAGGACACAACGCAAATATGTCAATAATGACGCTGAAAAAGGTTGGCTTACATTCAATTCATAAATGCTAATAAGCAACATATTCATCAATAGTAATTACCGTAATTATGTATTTTGATTACTTTTTAATTACGATACTTAATTAAATATGAATAATTATTTTAATTATAATGAAAACTGAGCTCACAAATTTACGCACTGACGGCGTCTGTGATAGACTAATGTATTTTAATAATTTTATAAGAATTTGCTAATATAAGTAAAAACTTGCTAACCAATTACTTTTGTTAATCAGTAATATTTACGAAATATACATATATTTAATTTAAACAATCGTGGAGGAGGAAAAAACTAAACAAACAATAAATACAAACGTTATACGAAAATAGTCCACTGTTTGACGTATATTCTATTTCAATGATCCATATTTTTTCTCCACGTCAAAAAATTAGTGAAAAAAGCCATTGAAGACGTGTAAGAGGAAAGTACACAGTCACGATTTGTTGATTTATTTTAATTGAAAATATTTTAATCAAACTTAATAAAAAAAATTACTCAAATACACATTGTTGGTATTTTATTTTGAGGATAATCATATATATAATCCATTCGAATTAACTATTTTATTATAAAACCTTATGCAGTCAATCATGTAACACATTTTGTTCACTATAACCACAAACTTCATTAAAAACATATACTAATTATTTAATTACTTTTAAAATAAAAATATACTAAATAACACACATACACATACGACACACGCACGCATATATATATTAGAAGTTGCCCACGGCTTCGGTGTCATTATTTTTTTAATACAATATCGCTCTTTTCTTTTAGAAGTTTTTGTTAGTATAGTATATGTATATAATAATTTATATCCGTCTGTTATTTCGGCCACGCTTCTAACGCAACAAAACGTGGTTTGTATTGCTGGTGTTGGCAGTGAAGGTACATTTAAATCGGAAAACATGTTAAATTTTAAACGATTTGACAGAGATATCACTACTTTTTAAAACTTTAAATTATTGTAATTTCTTTCCTATTTGTGATACCAATGTGAAACAAAGCTTAAAACGATTCCGATAATATAGGCTAGAATTTCATCATTATTGATTTAATAGATTTTTAGTTAAATCGGAGCAGACAGACATACAACAATTTTAAAAAGTAGATTTCATGTTTATGTGTGATAAAAATAGCCCAATGGAGTAATTATAATGAAAATATTCACAAATTACGAACACTACAGTATATTATATATATATATATATACATATAGTTATCACATAATGATTACAATCTCTCGGTTCAAAAATTGCATTATTACCAAACAAAAAAATTCTTAAACCGGTTATATCGAAGAAAAGTTTTTTTTTTTCTAAATTCCTACACCTGTTTATTTGTATGAATACGTACTGGCCACGAATCATTATTGTGAGCAGCTACTAAGATTTTACCGCCACACAAAGAAGTAATAACTACATTAAAATTCTCTAATTTTCGGGAATACGTAGATATTTACCAATAACACATCAATAAAAACAAGTTATATGATCAAGCCTGATATCTGGGATATTTGGAAAATCATTATTTACGATATGAATTAACAATCGATTAGTATATTATATACATTTGTATTTTTTATTTTACATACTAACCTGTGAAGTCAGAAGCTTATCTAAATCATGAATTTTATTATGTTTCATGATACTAAATATAATTTCCTGAAGGATAACAGCATTATTTGAAATGTCCGCTACACATATTAGAAGTTGAATCAACTGTAGGGTGTGCAAGAATAACTCTGATATATTATCGATAATATCGTTATTAAACACGTATTGTTTAATTCCGTCTAAAATGTTGTTGAATTGCTGTAAATTTGAAAATCAAAAATATTTACCAGCGGAATGAGTTTTTAAAATCAAATTATGATCAGTTACCATATTATAATAATTAAAGTTAAAAATAAATCATCATAAAAATTTTATACTTCGATTACAGAAAAAAAATCATACCAACGTAATAAATTAATTCGATCTTAAATTTAATAAAATAACATATACAACTAATAAAAAAGAACACAATAATTAATCATCATCTTTTATGAACATCTAAGGTAAAAAACGGATAAAAATTTAATAACATAAGAATGTCTTATTCTTGATCACCTTGAAAACTCAGATCAATTCTAATCGGTAAATTCTTACCACGTAAGTAAAAATAATCATAGACCAAACAGATGGTACACTGCACTACAAGTTTGGAGAAGGGAAAGTAATGTAGTGTATAATTTAAAAGAGAACATCGATCACAAATTTGTATGACTACCCTGTAATCTGTATTTACGTACATGGCCATGCTAGATGTTGACTCGTTACTAGAGGGAGAAGGCATAGGCGTTCATGTAACGGATTGCGTTGTTCCTCTGGCAAACGGAATTTCGTATTTAGCAAAAAGAGTCGTCAGTTCTAATTTCAGTATCGGTTTCACTTCATTCCCAAGGCCAGTTTTGTATTTTTTGTAAACTTGCCCTGTTTCAGTTTCATTACTTTTTTTGAATTTTTTATAATAAATATACCGGTTTGTCTATGCGTTTGTTAGTAGCAATTCTAACATTACAAAGAACGTAGAACGCAAAACGCGGAACGCTCTCTGTGTGCACCTGGTCTAAAAAGTCGAAATCTTTGTTACTCGGAAAATGTCGAATTTGACTACGAATATTCCACTGTAGAATCTTAATCATCAATGATAGTTGTAATTTTTCCTAATTAAACAAGTGCAATGCTAACAGAGATAAAAAAATATAAATGTTCAAATCAGATATTGCAGAGATCAAAAAACGCGAACAGCCAAGAGATTCAAAAGCATTGATTCAAAGATTCTGTTACAACTATAAATGGAAGAGTATGGGTAACTGGCGGGAAAAGAAACATGTATATTTGCTGTTTGAAAATAGTTATAACGTAATCAGTGATGTTTACTTGTTATTAAAAAAATACTGACAATTGCGCTTAAAATAATGGACAAGGGCAGGCAATGTCATCTCCCTTAATTATTAATATACAACATTAAAGTTATATAACCGCAATATAACATAACTAAATAACTTATAATTTATTAGTATACAATTCAGCAATAAAACCCAGTAATAATATATACAATTACGAGAATGCACAAAAATAATATAGAAAAACATTCTATAAGACATATTCATTTTTTTGGTGAAAATACGGAAATATGTACATAAATGCACGATAACACGATAAATATACCCAATCGTATTATAGAAAACAATTACGCTGAATACTCGAAAATAGAAGTAGCTACAGTATTTGAATAGTCGTAGATAATTTCCATGTCTATGTGTTAATTAATCGAATTAAGAATAAAAATTCTTTTATGAAAAACTAATTCTAATACAAAATTTCGTAGCTTTGAATAAAAGTTATGAATGTATATTTTATCATCAAATGCATTCAAATTATTATAACATACACGACAATTCCATCTTTAGTACACTACATAATATATAATGAGCATGCGAAAATTAACATATAATACCAAATACATACGTCCATAGAAACAACTACATTTTGCTGCATTAATATTTCTAAAATCGATAATATTGGAATAATGGAATATTTAGTTGACCAAGTAATTAGTGCCCGAGACAACCAAGGAATGATATCTGTGTTGAGTATAAGTCCGGATTTTAATAATTTTAATATTACTCCGCTAATTAAATCCACTAGTTCAACCTCATCCGATGAAACTAAATTGACCAAAAAATAAACACATTTCTGTTTTTCCTAAAAATAAAATAATTATATTTATTATCAGTATATAAGCTGTAAATATAACGCTTATACGTAAATTAATATAGAAATCTATGACCTGTTTTACATTTATATGCAATATAGACCTTTCAGCATAACCGTAATAATTATCTACAGTCAATAGGGAAAACAGACGTACATGTAACATTTACAAAAAATTGGTTCTACGGTGTCAACATTAAAAATTTCTTAAGACATGCTATTCCATATTTTTAAAGAGAATGTAAAATTCTACGTAAGTTAATTTGTTGGAATTTGCAGGATGGATGTTTTATTTAATTGGACTAATATAAATATGTATATAAAATTCAAATCCATAAAAGTGGCCTAAATATATTTTTTGCAAATTATACATTTTAACACCAATAACATATGAATCCTAAATATGATCCGCGAAGTGCAAAATTTAAAAAAAAAAATGATCCCTTAACCACACAGGTATCAAAGTAATGAACTATAGAACAGAGTTGCACAATTTCAATTTTATTTGACTAAAGCAAGTAATGTAATGTTACATTAATAAAAGAATAAAGTTCCGCCTTAGTCATTGTATCAAAACTTACGTAAACTATGAGGTTTTAAATTTAAATATTTTCATTTACAAATTACATGCATCAGTACTAATTGTTGATTTTTATTCTAAGAGAATGATGTTTTAAAAAATAATATAATTATACATAAATTATTATAACGTCTCAAGTATTTTCCTGTACAAGTTTTATGGCATAAGCTAAATTTCGTAAAATTTTCATTTTTTTTAAAAATATTACTATTTGAATGCCTTGATAATGGATTAAAGGGAATATAAGGGAATAATTTTTAATTTTTCACAAACATGAATATTGTTTCTAGAATATGTATACAATAAGAAGCCGTCCTTTACAGGCAAACAGTGCAATAAATATTTACATTTAAAAATATCCACGCTGAACAAAAATGTATCTTAGAAAGCTAGAGTAACAAACCTGATCGCATGAAAAGGTTTCATACTTAATAGTATTCAGAATCTTCAATGTTTCGTACACAACAGAATAGTTTTTACATTGCTGTTTATACAAGTTACTGATTTTACAGAAGCAAACTTTAAATTTTTGAACATCTTCAAAGTTTACAGAGTGATTCATAATATGAACTTTCAAAATACCCTAATTTTAAATTCGAACACTATTTTAAAATACACATTATACCACATAAGAAAAAATTTTTATTTACATTTTACATGAAGTTTAACTAACACACTAACAGTCACTATGCTTTTTATGCATTGTTGCCAAATTTTCTTAAAATTGTGATTAGTATCATTTTTCTCAACTTCTATCGATTTTGATTTATTTATTCTTTACAAAAACATGTTTAATGTTCTATCTATTATAAGAACCTTCCACAAAAAATACTAATATAATCCTTACCTAGTTCCTCGTTACAAATTCGCCAATCGAAAGATCATGGTTTATTATATTCTTGTTGTAAGGATTCTCATATATCAGTTGTACTTTTGAAAAGTTTATTTTCATTTCTTTATTCAATTGAAAATTTTGTCCGCTATATTTGTCCCTAAAACGTGAGAAAGTGACCCGGTCCATTTATTTTGTTGAGTTAAAATTAATACTGTCCGATTTATTTCCATTGGATTTATCTATCAATATCTACTTTCCCATGAATCTCATTCCTTCAATTATTTTTTTAAGTATTCCATAATATGACCTTCCACCTTCTCATTTTTATCATCTTATTTCATTATTATACTTTATCAGAATTCTTTTAAAAAACACTAAATCATAAGTATGGATTTCATAGCTATCATTCCATGATAGATCAGGTATTTTTGTCGTTAAATACATTTTTATAAAATCATTCGGAAGAAAACAATTTTGAAACTTGTGAAGCAGTATTTCTTGTTACAGCAAAAGCGTTTGAACGAGTTTGTCACGAAGGTAAAAATTTACAAATCAAGTACTATCTTGGTGGAAACATCTGTTACATATTACAACCATATTTATTTACCTTTACACAGGAAGAGAAAATCAACATTCTAGGTTATACAGGCGAGTATACTAGTAATGTTTAGATTCTATATATCTGTCTAACACCATATTAAACAACTTCAGATAATACTTTCATTATTTATGCAAATAACATTGTTATGATAACTACATTAAGGTTATTGAAACTAACAAAGTAATACGATGAATGCAGAATTTCAGAATCAGCAAATTAAACTGAGTAAAGCAAATACGGATATTTCATTCGCGCCAAAACTTATTAATATGCGTCATTCAGTTCGTTTAACGCAGTCTTCTGTCTTGTATGGATATGTTGTGTAAATATGAACATATGATGTGAAATTTAATAGAAATTGCATTTCGAGATGTTAAAATATTATTTTCTGCACGTTTGTATCAACTTAATGAAATATTTAAATTGTTTTTCGGGTTAGACAAATGAATAAGGGTGTTCGACAGTTTCCAGCGCAAATCAATCACCGAATTTATCCATAGAAAGCGAGCAAATACCCAAAGCTAGTATTTGGGTGCGGACTTGGACAAAACGTTGACTTAAAGAATCCACACAGGAAAAAAAAAGCTGTGACCTAAAACTTGATAGGTCTGAATATCGTTAGAAAACAGTGCTCCTTTACGAAATATAATATCATTTTTAACTTACCCTATTCAATCTGGAGATGCTCAAATAAATCCAACGTTAACATATTACAAAGATTTCTGAACAAAATGTTACGACTAACTTCATGACTGCTGTGGTATGTTAGTAATAACACGATACATAAGGAACTAATTCGTTCCAGTCAATCACAGAACTTGAACGTGTTCCAACAAAATGGAAGCTGAAGAAGGAATCACATACAAATAAATTAGTAGAAAATTCGTCATAATATGCAATCAATGTACATCTTCACGTGCGAATACTTAGAAACCTCTTGTTAGTCATGTGCCAGATACAAGTTCCTAATATTATCAGAAAAAAATTGAAAGTTTGGTGTCAAACATGAGAAGTGTTTCTTTTTACGTATAATGTCAAAGTTTTTCACCTTCCAAATACTGGCTAATACCATCTTTAAAATCATTATCTTTTTGATTTGATTACATAAAAATGTGTAGTTACTTGAAAAATTATATTTAAAATGGTTGATGATTGACGGGCCAACTACAATGGAATTTACATAACTATTACCTGTTATAAGTTTCAACTAATTAACTGATCCATAAGTTAAGATTGTATAATATAAGAATTTTTTAAGTGTGTCTTTTTTTGTTTTAACTGAACAGAATTTTCTATCAACATATTCAAAGAACTGATTTATCTTAAATAAAAAATGAGCGATGAATTGTGAAAAATAACAGCGACTCTCTTAAATTACAACTGAATATATTCGTTAATTAAATGTTTATGTTTTGAAACTTATAGATTGTCGTCATTTATAGAGTACGCGCTCCTCGCTGATTTGAAAATCTTGGTCTCATCCTTATCTCCAAGACTTTTTCATTTTCTATTTATTGAGCAGCTCGTTTGAAATCATTATTGTTGTCACACTTGTTTTGTGATATTTCTCGTAGATTACTTCCACAGGGCAATTATCAAGTTATCTAAAATTCTAATTAGTTTATCATTATACACAATCGAAACGAGTTTGTGCCTTTCACGGTATGACTATTAATATTAAAATTAAAAATCGGTCGATACCGCGTCACTATTTTGGAAAAAGTCAACGTTTCAAACACGCTTACACAGTCCATTATCCAGGCAGAACATCAACTATCTCTATGGAAGGAACGTCTATACACTTTTGAGCGCCCACTACTACCAATGACATGAATTCAATTGGTTATTAGAGGACCGCCTAGAGATTTTGGGCGGTCTGTATTTTTTACATTATTTTTTCCTTTTTCTGTTTTTTTCCCCTAATTTGACCTAGGATTGGATTCAAAATATCAAGCTAAAGCCATCCTCTCTATTGAAATTATCGTGATATTTACTAATTTCAACAACTTTTGTGCAAACATTGCGTGATATTTATCCACTCGAGCCAACATGTAGACGACATTGAACTAAAGTGTCTGCTATATGCTCCTTAATACGAACATCCACCGCGCTTCCTGTTTGACCGATGTAACACTTTCCACACGAACACTTAATGATTATTTCTATCAATGTTTCTAGTATTCAATATGTCAGGTGTGTTTCTATAAATTTATGAAGTTAATGGTGAACATTCAATTCTTCTTATTTACAATTTTTCCGTTTCAATTTATTGTATTCGAATGTATATGACGCGTATTTTGGTGTTGATTTTTTATATTTTCATTTTCTGAACGAAGCATGAACACTCCATAAATAATAAATCAAAATAACCGCCACGAAATATTTTTAATTATATGTTAATGATTTTTCACCGTCCGTAGAATAGTAAACTTTTTAATTCAGTTTTGAATTTCTAATACAACATATAATTCAGGATCGCGATAAGAACAATACCTACTTTAAAATATACATAAATGAGTAAATAAAATTTAATTTAAATAGTTTTTCTTTTTTAAATAAAAGAAAGACTAACAGGTTATTGAGGGTTAACTGGCAAAAATGAGCAGTTTCAATAAAATAAGAAAACCAAGAATATCAGTATTGGATTAATAAAAAAATCGCAGAAGAAAACTCGTTTCAATACTTGGTTTCGTTTTTATTTTAATGAGATTAATTTTATTTTTAAAATTTATGAAACTCATCCCAATCTTTCAAAATGTTTAAGTCAAACAGCAATAGTCAAAAATATTACCAACTTATAATACAAAGAACAAGCATAAAATTCTATTGCAACGTAGTGAAATAACCGTCGTATTTTCGAGAGATGTTAATGCGAGTATCAAAACTCTGAATTCAAAGACAGTTCGTGCATACAATCTTATTATTCCGAAAATAATAAATCATTTACTTTATTAATGTATATTTTTATATATTATATATAAAAATAATGCAATGTTAAGAGTGTCATGTATGTATTAACTGATAAAGAATTATTTAATTTTTTCAGTCACGCAATATCATTTTTTTACACAAAATTAAACATTTTAATTTCTGAAATAATTAAAGAAAAAAGTGACTGGAAGAGGTGAAATATTGCTCTTTAGATGACTGGATAATTTTTAATGCGTTTATAAATATTTCTGGATTTTAAACTTTTAATGATAAAAATATTTATTTCGTATAGGGGACAATTTTAACGAATTTGAGTTTATATCGAAGACGCAAAAAATGGAATTTTGATTGATCCCTAAAATATAAATTTCACCATGGAGATATTAGGTTTTTTTTTTGTCCCCCATTTCGTAAATACGATGGGGTAAATTTATTTATAAGTGAGATATATGTAATTTATAAATAATGAACTGAAAAGTGCTCATTCAATTAAGTTTACGGTGCTCAGTTCAGCCCGTTTTACATTAAGGTGATATTATACAATTAATTTGATTAAAATATATGTAGAATTGTAGATGTATTTTGCGGTGTTATTTCCGATACTGTGAAAACGTCAAAAATTTTGAACTGCTTATCCACCAATTCTGTTGCATTTATATCTGCGAAATCAGCGTTGCCGTAATTACATCCTGTCAGTATACGCTTTACATCATCGGTTAAATTGCATATTGCACATTTATTCGTATGCGATATTCCATACTTATATAAATAGTCTTTAAATAATCCATTAATAAACTGTGTATTGAAATAATTTGGCACGAATACATTTTTTAGTCTTCTGTCTACACTGGGAAAATATTGTTTCACTAGTCCATTATATTCATCCCATAACGTTTTAAATTTTTTAATGTGAGATATTAGTTAATAATGTGAAATTAAATTATAATTAAATTTCCTATGATTTTTTGATGAAAATTTTATCCGAAATGAAAATCATGTTGAAAGAGCAAAATCTAAACTACGTATGATAAGCTTTTGTTTCGAACTTTATTATAACGATATAAAACTTGCCATCAAAAAATTACATCTTTCCATATATTTCTAATTATAAATGACAATATTCGAGAAGGCAATTCTATTTTACTCTCATTTGTTTTAAAATCGGAGGATACTACTTCAATCATCTGGACTGTAGCGAAGATACTATAGTTTAATGATGTACATCAGTTGCTGAATTCCGTGTTATTTCCTATTCATTACCTTCAATTTAACACACGTCTCCAAATAATATTATTTATCTTTGTAGTTTTTATTCGTGTTAACGAATGAATCTATGATGTTATCTCTACTTGCAACAATTCCAGGCATTTTTCACAGATAGCCAAATTGCTCGAATGTGTCGATACATGTATTTCACATTGAAATATCTTTTATTATATTAATAAATTAATTTCTTACTATTTATATAAGAGGTTCTTTATTGAGAAATAATTTTTATTTTGATTTCCTGGAAATTGTATACGTCGAATAATAATAATAATAAAAAAAAAACTTTAAACGAATATGCGCATATTTAATGTTATACGGCATTATTCGTATATTAGGTAATAACCTAAGCGGGATTTATTACAAAATCACACGTCTATAATTATTACTATTTAAAATATAACAGTAAATTATTAAATTTTTATTCAAAATAATGAATAGAATAAAACAGGATAGTATATAAATTTATAATTTGACACTGATTCGTCATTTATTAATACAAATTATACAATTGATTTTAAAATAAATACATCGCATTACAAAAAATATTAGAATGAGCTTACATTTCTATTACATTGGATTAGACATAACGATAGAATTTAAATTGGATCCTTAAAAATAACTATCAAAATTACATAAATACATAAATTTTGAAAATATTTCGCATTGCAAGCTAAATGCCTCCGGTTGGCGATAAAAATATTAAATGATACATATAGTCTTATTGATAATTATAATATTACTACGTTACAGACGTTTCAACGTTTTTTTCTTATCTTTAGGTTTCATTTTATCTAAATTAACAGGTTTCAATCCCATCATGGCGTACTTCTTCCCCAACGCGTTGCTAGTTCCTTTATTCGTTTTTCCATTTTTCTAATAAAAATTATAAAAACATTTTCATATATATATGTATATTATAGATACCGTTTTGGAATATACATGGAATAGTAAATTTATAAACGCAAACAAAAGTGAAAAATATTACAAATAATATGTGCCATTAAAAATGCGTGAAAACTGTATAAATTAAGTTTTATTACAATTTATCATAACTGATTGGTTTATAAAAGCTTAATGTTTACATTTTATCTTCGTAATTTTGACATCGCGGTATTAATTTTGTTTATTTTTTCCGCGAACTTGTGTTTTCTTTTTGTCATTCAAAAAATAAATTCCTTTTGATGTATAATAGCAAGAAAAATGTATTCCTACGATGTAAGAAAACATTTACATTTTAACTCTGTGTATAATTTTTAAAACTATTTTCGTGGACGATATTCATAATTAGATACAACAATTACGGAATAACAGCGTACATAAAAAAGAAAAAACGATTTATTAATAAAAGTAAAACGATGGTGAAAAGGAACAATGATAAATTGTCTATTTCAGTGTATAAGAGCACACACACACTGGGCGATATTTGGTATAGGATCACATCATCACCCGAGCCAAAAGTTAGGAGTTTTTAAAACATTAATTACCAGGGCAAAAAGTGTATCCAACGGGGAAAATTTAGTAAATGAAGAATAACACTCCAGAAGCTTTTTCGAAATCTAGCGTAATTTTTCAAACATTTAAACCTATATTTATGGACGATCAATTTGAACAAGGAACGTCCACATTGCAGTGTACGTTCCGCACTTTTTCCCTAGTAGGACACGCCATAAGCCAACGGAATACGTAAATTATTTTGATATTTGGCAAAACTAACATATGAAACGAAAAATTCCACACGATTAAAGTAGTTATAGTTATGTATATAACAGTTTTTAATAATATGTAATTAGTATCCGAATATATTTTCTGAGTAAACACGATTTTATAAGAAAAACAAGGATAGTATATTATATATATATATATATATATATATATATATATATATATATATACATATTTATTATGGCGAGAAGTAAGTAGTTACGTTGGGAAATAAAATATATATATATATCCAGGGAAAAGAGGTCGTGGTAGACCACGAAACACTTTCGTGACAACATTGTTGCATGATACAGGCACAGATCAATACTGGAAAATGAAAAGAGCTGCAGAGAATCAGTTGGACTGGAAGTTACTTACTATGGAATAAAATCAGTCCTAGGGCTGCCAAACTTATGATAATGATATATATATATATGTATAGTGGAGACACTAGGATTACTGAAATTTGTCAACTTTTCAATCAGTGTTTGGAAGAAGTTGAGATACCAATTACATGGATGGAAGCAGAAGTAATCCTTATACATTTTAATGGAGATATGCGCAATCTGAGCAACTACATACCAATTAGTTTACTGTCATAAATGTATAAATTGTTTTCTCGCATAATAATGAATAGAATAACACAACAAATTGATTTCAATCAGTCAAAAGGCTGGCTTCAGATAAGGATTTAATATGAATGAACATCTGCTGACAATTACAATGCTAATACAAAAATGTGAAGAGTACAACATAGATTTATACATGGCATTTATAGACTATGAGAAGTCGTTCGACACAGTGGAGATCTGGGCAGTACTGAATTCATTATTGATGCTTTTCTAACAGAAGGTAGCATGTCCGCAATACTTTATAAGAATTTAAATTCTCATATCGATTAAGAATTTTTCTAAACTACTATTTAAATCCATCATTAATTTAGATAATTTATGATTATATGAATACGAAAAAATTATTTCATATAATTCAAACGTTATATTTATTACGACGAATTGGTTATAAACTTATCGAAATTTGTTCACTTTATACTTGAATTTCTTATACTCGCAAAACTATTTTCTCTCTTGTGACTTATACGTCTTTGCTTAAAAACAATAACAAATTTTCGTAATCTTTACAACATACCGTAGCGTGTAATTCCGTCAACATTTTAGCTCGATTATAATACTGGTCGTAGTTGTCTAATAATAATTTTCCAGCCTCCTCGTTTAATGCTGATTCAGCATTAGGAACAATTAATAAACATTTTATCACCTGCAAAAAAAAACCAATTTAAAATTCTAATCCTTATCAGAATTTTATATTTCGTGATTTAAAAAAATCTGACTTAAAAAAAAATTATATATTTAATCTCTTAGTTCGAAATAATTAAGATTTTTGGCTATATATATATATATCAAGCACATCTTAAAAAACTAATTTTAAAAATTAAATCTCACTCTGTAGGTGTATATTCTGAAAATATGTTCCCTTATTTATTATTTAAAAGATTTTCCTGATGGGCCAAAACAATAACGTGGACGTCACAACTTACTCCTCGTTATTTATTTAATAATAACTAAGGTAATATTACACATGTTGAAAAATAACAATAATTATGTCGATGATGGTAATAACATTTGGTTGGACAATAGTATACACCGACTCATATTATTTTTAGTCAAAATGCCAAAAAACGAGCAATTTTAATCATTCAGAGCTTTGTAAATTATTATCATTAGTTTACACTGTATGGTATTTCATAAGAAATGGTTGAAATAGAATTAAGTCCATTCCTACACCTATAAACTTTATTCTACGCCAACTCGTAATAAACAATATCAAAAATTAAAAACTTTTGACTAATGTAATTTTAATTTCACTTCATACTATTCGCATATCTAAAAAATTATTTATTTATTTTTTCATACTTACATTTTTATTTTATATCGTGTATACATGTGAATTGAATAAATATTGTTGCAGGATGATGGAATGAGAAAAAATTTCTCCATTAGATTGAAATAAAAATATATTTTTCCCTTAAAAAAAAAAAAGAATTTTGTATTTTTATACATACACATATTCGAATCGGTGACGATACAAGGAACGATTGGTATTCAGTAGGAAATATACAATCATGATGTCTTTCGTTCATATTAATTTGTTCTCGCTTTCCTTTTCTTTTTCGGTAATTTTGTAAATGACGTTATACATTTGACAGATTATAAGGTTTTTCTATATGTGGGGGAATTTGAAGGACCTACAACGAAAACGAACTCAACCAGATAAGGCAAAAATTTGGAGTTACACTTAATGTGACCAAGACAAAATTTAAGGCAGTTACCCGATCGTAAATTGCACTCTCTATATATAAATGGAAAAATAATTGAAAAATGGTGGATAAATTTAAATACTTGAGCTCAGGATTACATTTTGACGAACAAATTAAAATCCGATGTGAAATAGCCAGATATATTATTATATATAGCCGGTTATACGGCGTGGAGATGTCGCGATAAAGAATATGTCTGAAAAAAGGCCAATGACAATGGAAATGTGGTTCTAAGACGTCTGCTGAAAACACCTTGATCGATAAAAGTAACATACGGGAGTCAAAGACAACAATAGAGAACTGTGGAAACTCATAAAGACGAGGAAAACTGCGTATTTCGATCACATAATTCGTGGAAAAATACCACATTTTACAAACGATATTACAAAGTAAAATAGAAGGAAAATGGCTAAGAGACAGGAAGAAGTTCGGATTGATAATGAACACAAGGACTGAACAGGGATAAAGGAAATTGGAAATTTGGTAGAAGCGACACGAAATAGAACACTAAACTTAGCCAATACGTCAAGGACGTATGACACCAGAACACCTACGAAATATAATAAATAAAGACCGACCGAATCGAGTTTCGGCCAGTTTCGGTTTCGGCCAAATATTAGCTGAAACTTAGTGTAATTATGACTCATTAATTGTCGCGCGTCGTTCGGCTAACTTCCGGTTATAACTTGTGTTTAATTACCAATATACTTCACCGGCTAGCGTCATTGCGTTGAGTTTATGTGGTTTTTTTTCTATTTTTTGCTCATCTATAAATGATTAGGCAAGTGTTTTTTTTTTTACTTCTGATATATTTCAATGGCATTTATAACCTTATTACAGGCGCATTGACGGTAATTTACCGTCATTTTCTTAAAAATGCAAATAACTTTTAATTAGGGTCCTGTATGAGAATGAAAATGGAATACATTTTCAAGTTACATAATATGAAACCCAGTAAACGGGAAGATGTTAGTCGAATTTTATTTGAATTAGATTGTGAATCAGAGGAAAAACGAGAACGACAACAACGAGAAGGCAAACAAGACGAGCAAATTGACAGTTAGATGATGTCGATTTTGAACGGAAGATAATTCAAAAGATAAGCATAAAAGTGACTGCAATAAACTGTACGAATGATTAGAATCGAAACGATGAAAGTGACAAGGAATTGCGAGTTAAAATTTTTCGTAGGAAGAAATAATGGCATAATTTGAGCCAACAAGCTCTTACAGAAATATCAAAAACAAAATCAAAAAACATTTTAAAACTCTTCCTGGTCCTCTGGAGCATATCCGGATGGACGTTAAGTATTGAAGTTCTTTTTGTTCAGTTATTAACTCAGATTTATGTAGAATGAGAATTATGTAAAAATTATAAAAGCAGGTTATGTTTTATTTATATTTGTACTGTAGATAATTGTTTATACTTTATACCTGTACTTTAACCATCCAAACAACTACCTGCTGCGATTTAACTGCGTGCTACATTATTACAGTGCTTTTATTTTATGTGATGTATCAGCTAACACTATAATTTCAGGTAAAAATGTCACAAAAAGAAAAAAATCCGATTTGCAGTTTTTCGAAAAAAGCACTACCGATTCATCTAAAGCTGTTTGCAAAATTTGTAATAAATCATATTCATTGGGAAGCCACGAACCTAAAAAACAAACGTTGCACGGAGTAAAGCAACATTTATCAAAGTTTCATGACATTGAACACAGGCAGTTGTTAAAACGGCAGTTAGCAATAGACGAATTGAAAAATGAAGCTAAATTAAAGGGAACGGTTTTAAAGACCTCACTGGAAATATTGAGTACTGATCGACCGAATCTTATTCAGTCAACGATCCCGAGTTTGTCCTCTAAACTTGTACAATGGCCTGATGACCACGAAATTACAAAAAGGATTGACAAAGCAATAATGGATCTAATTATTGTAGACATGCTGCCTTACGCTTTGGTGGAGGGCGAAGCATTCCGGCGACTCATTTCACAAATATCGGTTGAAATCTGAAAAATATTTTAGAACATCACTGATGCCGCAAACATATGAAAAAATTAAGTCTAAAATAAAGATTTTAATGGCAAAAAGCGAGTGGGTAAGTGCTACTACTGATATCTGGACCAATGAATATAAAACGTGTTCACTTCTCTGCTTCACAGTTCATTTTATTGTAAATCATCAACGCCTAAAAGTTATATTGGGTGCATGCGTGCTGGAACAAGATCATACCAATCAATACATCAAACAAAAATTTACAGAGATGGTAAATGAATGAAGTTTAAACGGCAAGATTTTTTTAGTTGACAATGCACCAAACATGGTTTGCGCCATGCGTGGTCATTATGAATCGATAGGTTGTGTAGCACATACGCTGCAGTTGGTGATAAAACACGCACTATTTTTAGACGAAGAAACCAAAGACTTGTTTAAGAAATGCAGGAAATTCGTAGGCCATTTCCATCATAGCGAGCGAGCAACCAGAAAATTGGCCGAATGTCAAAAACAATGTGGACTGCCAGAACATATTTTGGTACAAGATGTCGAGGTGAGGTGGAACAGCACATACTTGATGTTACAAAGGCTTTTAGAGCAAAAAAATGCAGTCAACTTGTATAGTGTTGAATATGGTAAAATTGATACTCTTTTATGTAATGAATGGAATGTGTTAACGAAACTCACAGCTTGTTTGAAATTTTTCTATGAGGCCACACTTGATTTATCATTTGATGGCGCATGCATATCAATAGTAATACCTTTGATATCATTATTAAAGCGCAAGCTACAAGTTCGATCCGAAAAGGAAGATGAGATGCTGACAAATATGAAAAACTCATTGTACGAGTCATTGAATACCAAATTTTCTTTTATAAAAAGGCACCCTTCATTGATGGCTGCGACAATGCTGGACCCAAGATTTAAATCGAAATATCTCAATTCCAATGAAGTGGATGCTGCAATGAGAGAAATAATATCTTTTTTGACAGAGGATGACGACGACGTAGAGGATCCTATGCTTTCTGGTGGTGGAGAAAATGTTCCCTCAGTTTCTACAGAATTGGTATTGCCAGCCTCCAACCTACAGCAAGAAATAGAGAGTCTTTGGGATATACACGATAATATTCCTAAACAGATGCAGGCAACCATATCTGAAGATCAAAAAACTGTTTTGGAAAAAATAATTCAATCTTATCTGTCGGAGCCATTATTGCTACGCAATGCTGACATATTGTTATTGGAACAGTAGTCCATATCCTACCCTGAGAAAAGCCGTTTTAAAGTATCTTTCTGCTCCACCTACTAGTGTTCCCAGCGAGCAGTTGTTTAGTGCCGCTTGACAAATATACGCAGATCGTCGGAGTAACCTGCTTGGCGAAAACGTAGAAAAATTACTTTTCTTAGCGTACAATATAAGACTTTTTAATTACGAATATTAAATCTAATTTCAATTTATTATTTAATGTCAAATTGTGAATATAACATAAATAATAACTATCTTTGTTAAATATTGCAACTATTACTTTTTATTGTATTTTACATGAGTTAATTGTCTGTATTTGTGTATAAAATACACCAGATTTTAATATACAATAGAAAGTTTAATATGTCTAAATAAGTTTCGGTTTCGGGTGAAAATCTTGTTTCGGTCGGACACTAATAATAAATCTAAATTTAATTAAAATTAGTCCATGTATTACTCTACATAACATATAATCAACTGTTATACAAATTCAATACATTTCATAAAACATTGTTACTTACCAATAAAATATGTGTAATTCCCAAATCACATTTCCAATCTTTTTTAAGTGTATTTACGCATATTTCTCCACTTTCGGCAACATTAGGATGAAATATTTTAGTAAGAAAGTAACCTTTTGGAGGCACACTCGGAAAATCTTTACCCAGGCATAATTTAACACGGAACAAACCTCCAGCATACGGTGTTCCAGCTAAATTAATAAAGCATTACAAAATATTTGATTTAATTAACATGTAAATTTATCTAAAGTATATTATGTTGTTTAAAAGTATATTTTAAGAATATTTTCTATAAAAAACTAAAAAATATTCCGCAATATTTATAAAAAAAAAAAATATTGTTCCCACCGGTGTTTTTAAGTTAAGCTGGAAAATTAGATGGGCAGATGGTTAACGAACCACTTATAACTGAATCGGTTCTGAAAAAAGAATCTAGATTCTTTGAGGAAGATCCGCTCTGACGGGATCATCTCTACAATTCTATTCTAGAATTCACTGATCGTGGTTGGTTCTTTGTCGTTTACGTTTCTTTACGCGGTGCGCCGTTCACTATTTTCTACCATTGAATATTCCTTGTGGTTCGTGGTTCTATTTTGATGTGTACACGATTCATTTCGGATTTTAAGATCTCGATTCTTTATGATTCTAATTTTTAATTTTATATTTGTCTAATTTCAAAACTGGTATTTATACGTATTTGACTTGCAATTTTTTCGCGAGTATTTTGTTTCTATTCTTATATTTGGGAAACGAACAATTTTTTTTTAACAAACGTAGTTTATTGGCAAATTAAATATTTACATTTTTATTGTCCAAGATTATTCGATTCTAATATCTAACAAATTTGCGTTTTTTAGTTTATTTACATTCAGTTATTCTTGTAATATTCAACCTATTTTATAGTTTATCGTATTATATATATATATATATTACTATTTATATTATTTTCTTCCATGTTGGGAAACATTAACATTATTCAACTTGGTATAAAAATAGTCCAAAATTGCAATATGAAAATCAAAAATATGCAATTATGTAACCAAAAATAATTAACATTCTGTTTTCGTTTTTTAAACGTAATTTTACCCTTTAAATAATAATAAGTATACGTTGTTCACATTTTAATATAATAGTTGCTACTACCCATATATTTTTAATAACTTTTCAACTATGTATAGTTTTTTTCGAATACTTGTCTTATTATAAAAAGCGTAACTGCCACAACAATATTGTAATTTGGATATTTATTATTGTATTATTATATTTGAAAAATATAATAGTAAAATGTATAAAATATGATATTTAATAATGTATTTATTTATTTATTTGTTAACAGATGCACTAATGTAAAAATTCTTTAGTGTCGCTTACTATTATGTACTTTTTTACATTTAATTGGTTTGAATAGTTTCATTTATTAATATATATATATATATATATATATATATATATATATATATATATATACATATATATATATATATATATATATATATATATATATGTATATATATATATATATATATATATATATATATATATATATATATATATATATATGTATATATATATATATATATATATATATATATATATATATATATATATATATATATATATATATATATATATATTGCATTACGTTATATTTTAACACTTATCTTTGATTTGTCGTATGATATTCTGTTATAGAAGTATTGTGTTATGAAGTTCAGTCATATATTAGCACGTGACATTAAATTTTATTTTAAATTTCACTGTTACCGTTATAATATGTTATATAAATACATTATTACTTTATTACAAAAATGATGAGATAATTTTATTCATTTATGATATTACGAATTAATTACATATCTTTAATGATTCTTATTTTTATATAATAGTATAAGTATAATTTTGATGAATTTTAGCTCGTACTTAAAAAAGTATACATAAGGTTCATACTTATATATTTAATAAAATTATTACTGGAATATATTTTATACATCACCAATTTTTTTTACAAAACCTTATCCAAAGTGTGTTCCTCTCATTAAATTATTATATTTACTATAAAAAAAAGAAACAAAGTTTAAAAAAAAACACCGATGAATCGATTTTGTACTGGCTGATAGGTAGACATTCTGTGCTGGATGTAGAATGCAAATTATTACTTTATAATCAAATTATATAATCTATTTTAACATAGACTTTCTTTGTGAGGATGAAATTATAACAGGAATCTTGGACACAAACGTTATAAACATCACCCTTTGCCTTATTATGAATCCAAGTCGTTAATGACGGTGTATATCAGTATGGAGCATATGAGTAGCGACTTCTTAAACTTATTAATGCCGACACTCTTTATTGAATATTGGAAGTGACATCAGGTGAATTAAACGCTGTGATCCAACTGACCTTGTCCAGTAATATTTGATTATTTAATTAGTAATGAAATAAACTCAAATCGCTTTGGTATAATTCCACGCTTGTCCACTCCTTAAGATTGTACATAACGATAATAATAAATTTTAACGCGTGTTGGCAATATATGAAATTAAAAGTCAAGTAAATAAAATTGTTACTTGAGTCAACTTACTAATACTTCGAGAACACATAAGCATTTTTCTTGCGGCAACACTACCGCCTGTTTATATTTTTGATTTACGAATATGTCATGCAGTCCATGAAAAAATAAGTTGTAATATAATGGAAAACAAAAATAAACTTAATTTTGAAATAAAAATTATATTAAATACATCAGGCATGAAAACATATTAGTTCCATAATGAAGATATTAGCGTAAAAAAACTAACAATTTGGAATAAAATATTAATCACATATATAAAACTTCATTATTTATTATAACTTCACCTGGTCCATTTATATACGCTTGTATATCTGAAATATCGGCTTCATTAATTATTACAGTAATTCCTTCAGGCGGTTTGTTCTGTAATTCATGCATTTCTTTCACTATCCCTTTTAATATTTGAGGAGACAAATTTTCAACATTAGAAACTTGAAACTGCGAAATAAACAAAGCACGTATTTATACATAATTATATTATCGCATGAAATATTTACTCAGACTGTAGAAAGAATATGGGATATAATAGTGCTAAGCTAACAAAAATGCATCATTCAAACTATGCACAAATAAATGCGTATTACTTGTGTATTAATTTAATATGTTTTGACTAATAATTTAAGTATCATATGTGACCATTTAATTAATTAACGCTTAAATGAATATTTTATGACTTTAAAATACATTTATAAGAATAAATTAAAGAAATATTGCGTAATTAAAGTACACCAAAAAGTTGTACAAACATACTTTTCATAATATTTTTATACAGCCTTTAGATTGCATATGGAGAAAAAATAAGATAGTTTAAGGCAAATTTTTTCTCGAAAGTATATTCACAAATCCAATTATATAAATTATAAGTTACACATAAATAGAAGTTACTTAAAATATAGAAATATATAATCCACATATTTCAGTTATTCTATTACATTATTCCAGGAATATAAAAAAACACACATAACATTGAAATCTCGCTTAGCAAAACAGTAAATTACTTAAAAATTTAATTAAGTAAAGGCAAGCAAATGGAATTTATTTAATGTTAATGTTAGTATAGTCAACAACATCAAGATAGATCTTAATTCAATGTATAAACAACTATTATAAAATTAATTTGTCAAATAAAAAAACGTAACTAGTTCAGCAATTAAAATGTTAAACATATGTTTAATTAAATTTTTGTAAAAAATATTATATTACGTATCAGTTTAAAGTTACTCCTTGGCAAGTGTTTACATTATTCGAATTCATATAATAATAAAATATTATAATTTAGCCTACAACATATTTTCTCGTGTTATATTTCAAATAAACTGTTGTAGACTCAAATTTGGTAAATGAGAATATATGAACATTTATTCGTTATTTTAAACATCTACGTTATAACTTACCGAATTCATTATTTAAATTTTTTTACACGTATAAAATATATACAATTAAACAGTGTACAAAACAATTTATAATCAATATTGAATTTGAAATTAAAGCTTAAAAAAAGCAGTTCTAAACAATCTAATTTATTTGAAATGAAAAACCGTTTTTTTGCATTGCTCTTGGTTGTGATCATGGTGGATCTACAAATTATCGCACAGTACACCTAATCTTTTGCTTTATTGTTTTACATTTTTAATGTATTTATTTTTTTCGAAGAGAAACAAATTTTAATATTAAATTATTGAAATATCGTAAAAAATGGAAAATTTAGGAGTTACTTTTGTTTAAGTAAATTAAATTAACAAAATTATATTTTTATTTGAAATATGTAAAATTATAGCATTGTAAGTAGTTCGATATCGAATAAATGTTTCCTTCTATTTGGTCACAGTGGGAAATATAATCTATTCTATTTTATTATTTATAAAGTACAGATTATGGAGGTATTATAAATTCTTAGTTTAAAATTTATAGAGTAATAATAGTTTTAACTTTTCAGAAAATGTCTTTAACAGCAAATATGTCGGAGGATGTTGTACAGGTAGTTTTTAATTAATTAATCACTATTGTTTAAAATTGAATCCATATATTTTTGTGTTCCTATACTAGTTTTAATTTTTTCTTGAATATAACCAAATTTATACATTTTAGGTGGTGTCAAAAAAAATAAAACGTTCATTAGAGAATTGGAGGGAAGTAGTATTGCTTTTGTATGATATACTTTTGTGGCACGAAGTTCCGTTACATCCTGCTTTAATTTTTATAACATCCAGTTTTATATTTTTGTAAGTTTTATGCGCCTCAAATTTCGGTGCTTCAGAATTATATAATTTTTGGTTTATCCACTTAAATTAATTTATTTTAATTATGTTTCTTATTTCTAAAATGTAACGCACTTTTTTAAGATACCTGTGGTAATCATAGATTGTAGGACGTACATAAAAATAGATATGAACGTGTAATATTTTTCTTTGTTTTTGTAATATGCACCAACATAGTTTATCTGTTTTATGCGCAGGTTATTTATTTCATGATTTGTTTTTTATGGAAAAACGATGGTTTTCAATCTGAATAATAAGATAAAATTGTAATTTTATGGATGTTATCAGTTATTGATTCTGAAATAAATTAAGCTATTCGATATCTGAAATTATTTTAAGGATTAGAAGTAATATTTTGCAACACGAGATACTATTTAACGCAATCGATTTACCTAATTATTGCAATTTAAACGTGTTTATAACTCAAACTTTTAGTATAAATATTTATTAATCCATACAACGACACAGACGCCAAATTACGATGTGAACTCAATATTCAGTATTGAACGCGTCCAGTGATTTGTAATTCGAAAAAAATTCTCTTGATAATTTTTTATTGTCATGCTTAAACAAATTTAACTATCTTGAAGTTTAAACCTATAAATATTTAAATTATTTTTTATTTTTCTTTAAACAGGAGGAATCATATCTTCTGGAGAATAGTTATTAAATGTAACATAATCACGAGCATATAAATAAGATGTGAGTATAATTCAATACTGTGGTTCTGTGACTACTCAGTGTACTCACTTTCGAATGGTTTACCTGGTGTGGATTACATCAATAGGTCGTAATTCCATCGAGAGAGCCCAGTCTTAATAAAATGAAGTTGAACCAAAATAATTACAACCAAGCATACATACAATAAACACAAAGGGGAATATTATCAACGTGGTTTTAAAATTTTTACACATTAATTGCATCACGTTTGAGATAGAGTAGTAATTTACACGAACATCTAAATTCTTTTTCCCGCTAATGACATTAATTATTTACATTACATTTCTAATATCTTTAAATTTAAATCTTCTGTTGGTGAAAGCTTGTTAATCATTTAATATTGGGCTGCATGTGAAACGTCTTTCAGTGGTTCGAAATAAATATTTAGATTGACGAGAATTATCAAGTTTTATTTTTGAACTTCTTAATTACATAAACAATTGTTAATCATATTAAATTAACATTTTAACATAGTATTTTTTTTTTTTGCATTTTGCGAATAGAATAAAATAAATCATTTACTATGTTCTTTTTTAAAATAAAATTTATACTAAAAGAAATATGATATAATGTTCAGGATAATATGTTTAGTAAATCCAACAGTTGTCTCTGTTGTACCTTTTCTCTTGCTCGGCGTGATACTCTGCGATTTTATTGGACCATTGTTAAGCCGTATTTTTTCAGAAGATTCGTGGAATGGCTCTAAGGAAAAACAATATGAACGTGTATGTTCAACTATAGCGTCATATTATGTATACGTGACGATGCAATTAAATAAATTTTATGGTACAAAAGAAAGTAAGCCAGTAATGGTATGTGATATTTTATTTATATATTTACATTTTGTTCAACATAACTTTCATTTCTATTTATATTTGTATGTTTAATACGACGATATAATTATATCCTGTATACAGGTCTTAATTATTTAAACTTAACAAAATAAAATAATTGCATTATATATTAAGTTATTTAATACTTAAATCTCAGTTATTACAAATAAACGTAAAATAATAAAATTGTTGACTGATGTAAAATGTCCACCAATATTTTTTTAACTATATTTTTATTTATGATGACAAGCGACTGTTACTTTGGTTGAGGTATAAAACTCCAATCAATAGTAAAAAATTATAACTATCAAATGATAACTTCCAAAGTAAAAAAAATACAGCAAAAAAACTTAAGTTTTCTATATTAAATTACTATTAAGCTTATTTAATTTTATTACGAATAAACTTAAACATTTTTAAATCACTACTATGTGTCTGTTGTCAATAATGTTTGAGTTATCAATTATTCTTCACGTGTATTTCAAATATTGACAGTTCTGAACTTTTTGAGAACGTTTGTCTTTTAATCTTTGAAAATAAAGTTAAAATATTTCTTTTTTTAAACTAATGAAATTAACATAATTTTATGATATTCTGCATTAAACTGTTTTTGAACAATGCTTATAAAATGTGCATAATGATTATTCTTTTTTGTTCGTACTAAGGACATATAAATTACTCATATTGATTTTGTTTCTGATTTTAATTGATTAATTTATTGCAATATGATATTTTTTAAACATCTCTATGAAAAGATACATATAAATATCTATCGTCGATGTTTTTGTATGTTTTATTCTCACCTATAAGACTAGCTGTGTAGTATATATATATATATTTTATATATATATATATTTTATATATATATTTTATATATATATATATATATATATATATTTTATATATATATATATATTTTATATATATATATATATAATATATATATATATTTTTTATATATATATATATTTTATATATATATATTTTTTATATATATATATATTTTATATATATATATTTTATATATATATATATATATTTCTTTGTCTCCATGAGCTGCCTCCCATCTAGCATTGTGTCTTCAGTGTATGGTGACACACGTTGTTGAAAGCAGTTGAAAGATCAACAGAATCGCTCCTGTGACTTTACGATTTTTAAAACCTCCTAAATAGCTCGTGTGTCATGCAGAAGTTGACTGCACTATTTCCCTAGTCTCAAACCGGCTTGTTGAGGAATAAGTTTTTTTTTTCAGTTTCTCAATAACTCGATTTAGTATTATACGTTCGAACAATTTTAATGTGTGATGTAGCAAAACTACTGGTCGGAAATTCTTAGGATCATCGATATCGTTGTCTGATTTTTATAAAGCACTTATCTTTGCTGTTCGTCACTTTTTTTACATGTTTGAAATGCAATTATTGAACATTATTAGGAGTCGTGTTATAATGGCTGGTTTAAAACACTTGATATTTTCGGTAAATATTCCGTTCACGCTAAGAGACTTTTGGATTTTAATTCCTTTTATATTTCTACGTATGCGACGAGTTCAATGGAATTTTGACCTTGTCGTTTCGTTTCTAACAGTAACCATTTTGTTCCTACGTCCTTTTATTTTTCTATGAAGTAAAAGTTGATGTGCTTCTTGATTAGCTGTCACAGTAGCTACTTTATTCCGTTTATATTTTTTAACATCATTCAATTTATTCAGCACTTTCTCAGTCCAACTCCTGTGCTATTATTCCATTTTTATCCTCTTTTATCCCAGTTAACACTAAAACTTACTCCTCAAAATTGTTGTCATTGTTGTTTGTTTGTATATAATATATTGAAATCATGTTTTGTAATTCTTTATATGTCTCGCGTGTCGTTTATCATTTTTATGTCTCCTATTTTTTGTTTCGATCCTTTATCATCTCTAGATTGCAAGTACATCTATGTTGGAGTCTTAGTTAATTCCCGGAGTAGAGATTATTTAACTGACTTCGTTCACCTACATTTACAGGTATGATTGGGAAAAAAAATTGTTTTCGTCATCGTCATTGCTTTTGTCGTTGGTTCGGAAAAGAGCCGTTTTTGCTCGTGCGCGTAGAGCATATTTTCTTGTAGTCTAGGAATCGAAATGTCGGTATACCGTTACCCGAGGGGGGTGCCAGTTGTTTTCAATTACTCTTCATGATTTATCACGTGCGTGGAAGTTCTATCCGTGATATCTCGACCGAACAAATGTGTTCATTCAACGTGTTACTTCAACATCATCGCGCGATTAATATAAAATTAATTGTAAATCAATTTGGATAGATATTCCCGTAGAAATAAAAGAATTAGATTATTTCTGATTAATAAGTTTTTTGTAATCAATTACATTTAATTTGAAATATTCGAAATATTAATCATAGATTGTTACGAGATTAAAATTAAAAATTAGTAAATATAAGATCATACGTAATGTGTGTATAAATGAATTTATTCATTTCGTAATTAAAATTCTTGCTGGTTGCTGTTTTCGGATTACATAATCTACACTATTAGACTAAGTTACACGTCTACTTAATTTGTTAAATTATTTATACCTCTGCGATATATTTAGAAGAAAGAAAGAAGAAGAAGAAAGAAAAAATTTGTATTTGCTATTTGTAAGGTACAGTATAAACAAGCATTAAAATTATATAATATCGTTCCGGAAAAAAAAAATGAAATTCCTTGATACACTTATTGTTAATTATAAATACAAAGAATTAAACTAGAGTTACAATATTAAAGAAAATTACAGGAAAAAATTCCACAAAAACCTGCATCTTAAAAATTAAAAGGACAAATGAAATAGCTTACTCGTTAACTAACGATGAGAGTAATATAAGTGATTAAAAATAAACAATTTGCGTATAACCATGCTAATGCGTGTATATATATCGAAATACGAATAATGTGAAATATTTATTAATAATCATTTGCCTTGTGGTAATTTATATATGTTTAGATTTTTTTTTTTAGGGATTTTTAAACTATTAAATATTGATTACGTCCATCACGTAAATTTATCACTCAGTCTATTATAAGTGGTTATCGCGTGAAATATTTTTAAAATCGGTATGAATATCGTTAACGTTATTATATTAATACAGTTGATTTGAACTTAATTATTGTTTGTAAAACTGTCGTCTTCTAAATTTCGGCCTTTTCGAATAGTAATACTTATTTTATTGTTTCAGTATTATTCGTGGTCGTTGTCATTCCTGGTAACATTAATTTGGATTGGTAGTGTAATAGATACAGTATTTTTAACATACGGCTTGGGTAAGTTTCGTGCTAGAATACACTGTTATATCGTTGAGATGTTATTTAATTCGAACGTGTATTTCTAAATTATTTTTTTGTTTATGTTTAATCGAAATCGCGAAAGTATAATTACCTAGGATTGTTTCGTATCTAATTTATGTAGTATAATTTTATGTTTTTCCTCCGAAGTATCGGACAGAAACAAAATACATCTTCTTCTTCTAGTTCAGTCCTAAGACGGGTCGTCTTTTTTTTTTTTAACTCCTTATGGTTACCGAGCACTGTGTCTCGTATTAAGAATGAATTGATGGGTCTTCAACGTCCTCGTTTATCTTAAATTTTGCCCTCGAAGTATTCCTCCATACCTTATAACATGGGCAATCCAGGTTAACCGCGTTTTCCGTTATTCGATAAATTAATCCCCTTTTTTCGTTTATTTTATCCATACTTATCTTCTCCATTCTTCTCTAGCACTACATTTCAAAAGCTTGCAACTTGTCTTGTCTATATTTCGTTTATTCGTAGTCCATGTTGCAATAGACCATACATACGCTTTCAGCGGGCGTTTTCTCAAGTCTCCATCGGCATTGATTTTTGCCTTAATATATCTTATTTCTTCCTAAACGACAGTTATACGTTTAATTTTCTTGAATGAAGACGAACGTGTTAACTTTTTAAATCGATATTCGATCGTTTCGTTGTATTTATAATTGCAATATCTGACATTTCGCAGTATGACATATATTTATAATTTGTAATACCTGACACATATTTAAGTTTAATATCGCGACCGATTCGAATACTTGTGGGAATGTTTAGAAATAATGAACCGTCTTACGAAATGTCACATTACTTCGAAGACAGTTACTGCCATAATTACTTAGATATTGAAAATAAGCATTCTATATGTATCGTGAATTTTGCTTTGCGTAGAAATTCGTTGGAAATTTATCGGATCATTTTAAATATGAAAGTATTTTTATATACCGATAAAAACCTTTTCTAGTACAATACTGTTATACGTCACCTCTACAAGTATACTTTGCGATATTAATTTAAAGAATTTACTTAAGCACGTGTTATAATTAGGGGAAAAAAATGAATTTTGTTTAAAAAGTACGTTCCGTTTATTTTCCAACATACTGTGTGTCCATTTCTTTTTTCTTTTTTAAACAAATTATTGCAATTATAAAAAATGAAAACATTTATTTTAATTAATACAATGACGCCGAATTTATTTAAAAATTTTTTACACGAATTTGTTTATTTTTATTAAATTTATTGTCGTTTTATTGAAATTTTTCATTTTTTGCGTTTTTAAGAATATCGCGTTAAAAATTTCAATAAAAAAATATTTTCCAATTTAAATAATTGTTAAACGTGTGTACTTTATTTTACAGTAACGTTTGCACTCTTACTGCCTGGATTAAAACGGCACGGTTTTCTTAAGGCAGGAATGAAACAATTAAAGTGTTGTTTTGTTAAAGCTGTTAATATTTTAACATCCGATAATCGGAAGATGCGTTAACCGAGTTTCAACTCTGTTCCGAAGACTGGCGTTATACATAATAATAATAATTCGGGGTAGAATTTTTATTTTAGAAATACAAGGTTAGTGAATAAAATTTTCTATAAGCTATCGGTGTACGTGTTCCTCTTTTTTTCTTTTTAAGGGAATTTAAATTTTAAAATTCTTAAATATTTATAATATAATCCTATTTGTACTGATTGTAATTGTTACCAGATTTTAAAATATAATTTCTGCAATAATCAGTTTTTTTTTTTTTTTTTAAATAAATCAATCTGTATGTAATATGTATTTTATAAATGTTTTCTATTCTCGGCTTTATTGATTTAAAAAAAATTATTGTAATCTTCAGAATATTATATTCACGATCTTCATTATCAGCTCGGCAAACTTTGGTGATGTCTGTTACGTGGTGCGTTCGTTAGTTCTCTCGCGA
The DNA here is from genome assembly GCA_032883995.1 of Coronaproctus castanopsis. Classification (NCBI taxonomy): domain Eukaryota; kingdom Metazoa; phylum Arthropoda; class Insecta; order Hemiptera; family Monophlebidae; genus Coronaproctus; species Coronaproctus castanopsis. Next base: position 188,049,020 of record CM065052.1, on the reverse strand, counting down.
TCTTTTTGTATTATCTGTCGAAGATATTTCGAATCTGCCGCGTTTCCGTAATCCGTACTCCGTTCATGTTTGTAATTTTAGCCGTATTCGTATTTATTTCCTCTTAACAAGCTTTCGTTTTTCCATTCTCTTCTTCTTATAGTGGCATCTCCTTAGCAGTTTATTATGAATTAGTATTTTCTAGATCTAGCATCCCTTATTATATTTTCCACATTCTTTCCCCCGAAGCCGGCGGGCTATTATTTCGAATCGTTTCATTCCTCTAGACATTTTGTCTTCGATTTTTCCTTATAGCGCAAAGCAGAAGTACACCACTTTCTCTTATCTTATGCGCTACCTACTTCCGTTTTCTGTTTAAAATGTTTTTTTTCAAGTTCACATCTCTCAGAAACGTGTTTATTCGTAATTTTTTCTGTCCACGATATTCGCTACATCCTTGGCAAAGTACACATTTCAAAAGCATCCAACCGTTTTATACTTTCTGCGCTCAATGTCCAATTCCGCGCTACTTACATTCTGCGTTTAATTTCTATATCTGAGTTTGTTTTTTTCAGTAATCTAAAGCTTCTTAAATATTTGTAGGATGAAACTTTTCCTATCTTCCCTGCTTCTACTTGTATTTTGTTCATTTCCGTTTATTTTCAGATATATTCGTATATTTAGATTAAAGTTTAAAATCACCTTTTTTCGGTTAAGTGTAAACTGCAACAACTCATACCTCTGGTTTTCAAAAACAGATTAGGATGCTACTAAAAAGCTTACCTCCTCCTTCACAAGTTCCGAGGTTACAAATGAACTAAAACCACTGATTAATGATCCATAAACCAATTTCAGCAGAAAACTACTATGTACTTTGTATCTCATTCGCACGCAGTACGCAACAACATTGAATATTGCATGTTGGAACACTCTTCTCCTCCATAAAATGGAAGAAATATGAGAGACATAACTCCACTTTACAGTGTTATAGATGTCAACGTTTTGGACGCGTTTCTCATAAATGCACACTAGTATGCTCAGAGTCACTCAGTTGCTGCGTGTCGCGAGAGTGATACATTTAAACATGTCAACTGCAGTGGTGATCACTCGGCTAATTGTGAAGAATGTAGTATTTAATTCTGGACTCAGTAGTACATGCAATTAAACTAAAGCGTGCAAGGAAGCCAACAGGGCCGGACCAAATACCAAGGGATTTGTTTCGCCTATTACAAGAAGATCATATAAAGAATTTAGCTATTCTCTTCAATAGTGTCTATATCTCTGGAAATATTCCCTCAGAATGGCTGAAATCTTCATTCGTTCTGATCCCTAAAAAACAATATCTGAGACTATCGAACAATCATCTTGATGAATCAACTAAAAATTTCGTTGAGAATCATTTACCACAGAATTAAAAAGAAATACGAGCCAGATTTATCGGCAACGCAGTTTGGTTTTCACCCTGGGAATTGAACCAGAGAAACATTGGCGACATTAAGAATAACTCAACAGCACGATAACTGATGGTAATCCTAAGAAATATGGGAATTGATAACAGACATCTGAAAATAATGAGATATTTATATTGGAACCAGGAAGTTAAGTTTGTACTTTGTAAAAATAAGTCAAAAATAAATTTTGAAGTTAAACGTGGTATGTGTCAGGGCTGTGTACTGTTCTCGTTGTTATTCAACATATACGCCAAGCAGATTGTCAGGCAAGCTATAATAATAAATCAGCCATATGGAATTGAGATTAACAGTAAAATCATTAACAACATTCAATATGCAGATGACACGATCATACTAGAAGACAGCCGTCATACAGCGCCTGTTGTAAAGATTTGATGACGTTGGCAAAACCTATGGTCTGTATATAAATATAAGTTAAACTAAGTAAATGTTGATCAGTAAACAACAAAATTAATAGCGCTGCAATAACTGTAAATAATGAAAATATTGAAAAAGTGAATACATATAAATATCTTGGTTGTTATGTTATTAACAATCTCGATACGATTATGTAGGTTAAAGCATGGTGTAACTACACCATTGCGAGCAGCCTTCAATATATGAAACAATTACTATGTGATCGATCACTTAGTCTTAACGTAAGACAAGATATAGTTCGATGTTACATCCAGCAAATTTTGTTATATGGCATTGAAGACCACTAAATAAAAAACATTTGAACCGATATGAGGCTATGGAAATGTGGTTCTATCGAAGAACGCGGAATATACCTTTTTCAGAGCATACCTATACGGATAAAATATTAATACAGAAAACTACAGATGTAATTTTTTGAATGATATTTCACATATCATAAATGGATGCAATCATAGAAATAAGGTATTTAATACTTCAATGTTACAGAATTAGTGTCAAATCGGTTTAAAGAATTTAATGAGCTTGTGGCGGAGGAAATTACATTTCATAAGAACAATTCAATTATTTAGTGTAATATTTATTATAGTATAAACGTATTTATTTTAGATATTGTAAAATGGGAATACATGAAACGAAAAACTTTATTGGATGGTGCCTGTATGAACATTATTTGTGAAATTATTTGTTATGCAAATAAATGGCCCTTACACAAAGGTAATTGCAGTAAGGGGAAAAAGATAATGGATTAGTGGATTTTGATAAATATTTAATTTATTCGTAAAATATTTTGTCAATTTTAATTTATGTTGTGGGTCCGAACTTGACAGTGACACATTTATTGTTATCACAAATTTAAACGTACCGCGTTCTTTTCTTCTAGTTGCAATATATACATAGTAATTATATATGTAAGAAATATAAAATGTGATACAAACTTTATAATCGTTTTCTTACATTGTAAAATTACACATACTCGATAAAAAAATATATATATATCGTGGAAAGATTAACACGAGTTTAATGTATTATATATAATTTTGGTAGAATATAAAGTACGAAATATGTTACATATAATTTGTACATTATAGGAACATTATAAAAAATGGTAGAATCTTAATACGCAGTTGAATATAGATGTTTGTCAAAAAATATTAAATATTTGTAAAAAATGTTAGTTATAAGAACAAATATTTGTCGAAAATATTAGTTATAAAAACAAATATTTATGAAAAACAGTTATAAAAACAAATAATTACTTGTCAAAAATATTAAAAACATTTATGTAAAATATTGGTTGTAAAAACAAGTACTTGCGATAAATATTATTTATAAAAACAAATATTTGTCAAAAATATTCATTGTAAAATGTAGATTCTGTTTAAATATGTCGCTAGCACGTAAACAAATTATATATTATCCACAATGCTTACGATCATAAATGCGCGTTTCTTAAATTTATAGTTAATGAATAACTGTTAAATTTTAAACCACTTTCAGTACGATTACCGCGCAATATCTAAAAAATATGTAAAAATAAAAAACCAATAGCGTCTACGAGATACTTTCATTATACATATTTATAAATGCCCTAAAATGTGCTTTTGTAGGTGAATATATGAAATATATATCATTAATCTAAGCGTATATTTAGTGAAAATTAAATGTGTTTACATTTTAGTTTTTAAATAAATACACTGAGATGGTGGTTACATAGAAGCTGACGATAATAAAAAAAGGATTATATTATGTCATAACTAAATAAGAAACATTATAATCTAAATAATTGTTTTTTAATTATATATAATTTTTTAGACATTGTGACGACGTAATCTTATTATTGAAAACTTATATTTTATATATATATATATATATATATATATATATATATATATATATATATATATATATATATATATATATATATAATACATAATAAAGTTATCGATTACTGTTATTAATGTAGAACAAGAAACAAATTTTGAAGTTGCTTTTAGTATATTCATGGAAGATTCATTTTATTGTTGTATAATTGATATAAAAAATGTTTTCAATTCTTAAATATTATTAGAAAAGCTATTAATAATATAAAACTGAAAAACGAAGTAAAATGAACACATACATACATATAAAATATATAAAATCATAAAAAAACACCATACCCCAATGCTTTGGGTCAACGGTTTGGCCATACCAAAACTTACTGCAACAGAACATACGTATGTGTGTGTGTGTGAAGTGTGGCGAAGATCCCGCGTCGAGCAACTGCAACAAACAACGTGACCAGGCCCCCAAATGCGCAAATTGTCAAGGGAACCACCCTTCTAATTATAAGGGTTGTGAAACTTATAGATTAGGCACAAGCAACAACCTGGGACGAAAAAGAATACTATCAGTTATCATCAGACTACTGGCCCGTTTTAACTGCCCATCATCAAAGAAAAATGAATCAAGACACAGAACAGCAGGCAAGAAGCAGCTTAAATAACAGATGTTAAGTATCTCGGTATGTTTCTCGATCAACGCTTAACATGGAAAAAACACATGTATCAGCAAAACGAACTGAATTAAAGCTTAGACAAATGAATTGGATATTTAACAGGAAGTCGGAGGTATCAGCTGAGAACAAACTTTTGCTTTATAATCAGATCTTAAAGCCGATTTTTCGCTACGGTTACTCATTATGGAGTTGCTCCAAAAAGAGCAATATAGCAATCATTCAACGTATGCAGAATAAAATCCTCAGGATGGTTGTAAATGCACCATGGTACATATCTAACTTCACGAAGACCTCAGGTTAAGTCAGTTCAATATCCGATGACGCAAAGAAGTACGCTCTCCGATTGGAAATGCATCTAAATAATATGTTCATCGGGTTGCTGGACAACTCGTAAGAAATCCGACGGATTCGTAGAACGAAGCTGTTTGATCTAGTATAAGACAAAAAGTTCTAATACAACTTTTTAGCACCTGCCGCTGGGTAGGCTGCTATTCAGGCTACATGCACGAAATAAGTAAAATTGCTAAATATCTATTATTATCAATAAATTAAATTTTTTACAGTCTGCCGTATGTACAGGATTACAGAAAATTAATTTTATCGTCGAAACGAATATAAAAAATGTTCCATACATTAAATTCTTAAATAGTATTAACAATACAAAGCTAAAAAATGAATAGTCAATTTAATTTGTTCTTTTTTACAATCTGCCTCAAAGTGTACAATTAATTTTATCGTCGAAACGAATATAAAAAAAATGTTCCATACATTAAATTCTTAAATAGTATTAACAATACAAAGCTAAAAAATGAATAGTCAATTTAATTTGTTATTTTTTACAATCTGCCTGAAGTACAGGATTATGGAAGAATAATTTTACCGTCGTAATATTGATATAAAAAAATGTTCCATACATTCAATTCTTAAATAGTATTAGAGACACTATCAACAATGTAAAGTTGAAAAATGAAATAACATACACACATACATACATATAAAAGATATAAAATCATTACCGGTTAATTTAATTTGTTGTATTTTTTCAGTCTATATCAAAGTGTACTAATGTTATTATATACCCATATGTCCAGGATGATATAAAGAGCAGAGATTTACCTTTTCAAAGTTGGCGCATTTAGACAATAATTTTATGATATATATATATTTTTTTTTTAAATTACTTTATTAGCATCATCACTTATTAATCGTTATAAATCCTCGAACTGTCTTAAGATCCGTTGTTGTGGTGTAATTATTTGAATACGCTATTAATAGAAAAATGTAAAATGAAAATGCAGATAAAACAAAAGTAAAGTGCAAATGACGTCGCAAAAGACATAGTCCTCAATTGAAAACGAATATCTCGAGTAAAAGAATTTTCTTATCTTGTCAGTTTAATAACGTCCAACGGAAGAATAGAAAAAGAATATAAAAACGCTTTTATTAGTTCGTTAAAACTTTTGTCTGAAGCGTTGCACTGTGAAACGTGGACTTTATGTACAAAAATTTGAAGTATCGAAGGATGCTCTGAGCATGAATGGATAAAATCACAAATAAGGAAGAATAGAAGAACCACACCAGAGATAATAATAATAAACACGTGGGAAAAGAGAAGAAATAGTATGAAAATCAGACATTGTAAATGGTTAAGTTCGTTTAGATTCGATATAAAATTCGACTTTATCGCGAAAATGTTATACGCTACTATACGATGTTATCTTATAATTTGTAGAGACAGTTCAGCGTTCGACTTCTTGTTCGCTGTGTTGTTCTTCAACGTGTGACGCTAATAAATCAGCGTTCGCGAACATTTTGGAACATCGTTTACAAATAACGCACGAGTCGACACCGTGTCGACTAGAAACGTGTTTTCGAAACCCGCATTCGGTTAAATATTTCATGGAACATATTTCGCAAACGAATATTACCCCTTTTTTGCAATTATAAGGATGATTTTTCATTTCGGTTAACTGTCGAAATGTAACATTGCACCTTTTACACGCGTAATACGATTCGTTTTCTTCAGTAGAGATAACGTTGAAATATTTTCTCAATCCGGTCGTTAATAACCATGTCGTTGTTTTATCATTCTTTTTAGGCGACTTTTTCTTGCTTATTTTTTCATTGTCGGCTTCGACGACGACACTGTGAACGGTACTTAAATGAGACGTCAAAGCGATTTTGTAGCGGAAAGATTGATCGCATATGTCGCAGTTAAACGTTTCATCTTCTTTCAGAAAAGGTTCGAGAGAACATAAATCGAATAAATTAAATTGGTAATCGTCTAAACATTTCTGTAGATCTGCTTGTATATCGATTGTCGAATTAACGTAATTATTATCGACGCATTTGTTAGTCGAAACTACTTCTAATATCGAAGAATTATCGGAGTTTTCATGTCCGATATTGTAACTATAATTCGTTGTATTATTTGACTTTCGATTTTTCTCGGCAGCATTATTTCGTCCTAAGCGGTCCGATTGTAAATCATCATCCCCAGTAAGGTCTATGATATCTTGCATTTCGAGATGTTGTTTTTTTTTTTTTTTGTGGGTTTCATAAAAACGTTTTCTGCACTATTCTCTTAAATTAGAATCGATCTGAGAAAAACAATATAATCGTCGTAATTTGATTAGAGAAATTTCATCGATATTATGTATGAAAAAGATAACGCGCGATATAATAAATAAAAGCGACTTATATTTAATATCGAATAATGAATACTATTTATCGTGTAATGTAAAATACCTGTGGTACTGATGAAAAATACGGAAGTATATCTGACTTGATCAGCATTCTTCGGTATTGAATCGCGGTTCGATAATGGGTTCGTGGTTATAATCTAAAGGCAATTCCTCAGCATTTTTAGCATTTCTCGGTGTTTCTTTACTTTGTTTTAATACAGCGATTGTTTCGTGTTTCAAGAATAAATAATATAAAGTTTTTTTCTTATCCCTACATATCGGACTTATAAAATATAAAATAATCTTAATAAACTGTGTAGCACATATGTGTGTGCTTGTGAGCGTGCACAAAGTATTTACTTGCTTATTACGTAAAGCCACATTATCATTATGAATAAAACAAAAGACAAAGACAAACAGTTATCGTAATAAAGATAAATGCAACAATTATCGGCACAACTACTACACTTAAAATTACCAACACTACTGCAAGCAACATCGATGCTAGTCGGGATGAATTCAATAATGGAATAAAAGATGGCGAGTTCGTTCCTTTTACTAACTTATATGGTGAAATGAATCTTAATACGGCAGATGTGTTTACAAATTTACTACCCAATACTCCCTTACTAGATGCAAACACATCGGAAATGCTTTCAAACATTTAAATCACAATACAACACACATTCCAAATGAGAACACTCGGCAAATGATTAAACTAAAAAGAAAAAGATTTAAGTAATCCTTCGGGAAATAGCTGGGAAATTGATAGTAAAATACACACTAAGAATAGATATAGTCCGCTACAAAATCTAAACAAAGACGACATGGACGTTGCCGAAACCGCTATGGAGCAAAATACAATTAATAAAAATTCGCAGAAACCTCCCACTATGTATGTCGAGGAAGTAGTAGATTATAATGCGATGCTAGCTGTAATAAAAAATGTTATCGCAACAGAACAATTTGAAACGAAACCTTTAATAGTAAAGTAAAAATAATAACTAAAGATATAGATTCATATCGTGCGCTATGTAAGCACCTTAATGATAAGAATGTAATATATACGCATCAACCAAAAACTGAAAGGGGGTTTAAAGTAGTAATTAGAGGCCTGGACCACTCTATAAACATAGCTGATATTATAGATTTGTCTATGGTCATAATATAAGAAATGCTATAAATATTACAGATGATACTGCAAACATCGCAACTGTATTAAACACGTTCTTAACTCGCGTAGGAGGAAACTTATTTACTCAACTGATAAATCAAAATAACGCAATAGTGAATATGCTAACCCAACTAATAACAAATAAAATGACTTCACAATTTCTAAGAATTGCACACTGGAATGCAAACGGTTTACTAAACCATGTTCAAGAAACGACTTAATAATAAAAGTTATTTACATATTCCAAATTATTTATGCTATTATACCCTACACCATACTGGCAATGTGCATGATGCGATAATTGTAAGAGAAAATATAAAGCATTATGAAAGCGACAAGTAACAAACTGCTGAAATACAGGCCACAATTATTATAGTTGAACAACCAAGAAACCAATTATCTATAGCTGCAGTATATTGTCCTCGACATACAATAGATGTTACAAAATTCAACAATCTTCTATTAAAACTTGGACCTAAGTTTCTATTCGGCGGAGACTTTAATGCAAAGCATGTCCATTATGGATCACAGCTAACTAATACAAGAAGCACGAATCTTTATAAAGCAGCCAATAAACAAAAATGTAGATTTCTCTCAACCGGTGAACCGACATACTGGCCGTCTGATATCAATCGAATTCCTGATCTATTAGACCTGTTTTTGATCAAAGGCATACACATTTGAAATGCACAACAGTACAATCAAGTTATGATCTGATTTTTTCTGATCATTCACCAATAATAGCTACTGTAATGAAGTAGCATACAAAGTGAAAACAAAAATGCTTCATAACAGGAAAACTGACTGAGAATGGTATAAATACACAGCAGGAAACAGATTTATCAATCAAATTAAAAACATCGGTTTGAGCAGGCAGTAAGACAATTTACTGAACAATTGCAGAATGCAGTCACCAATTCTACTTCGGATGAAGCAGATTCTCAAATTGACAGTTATCCTAAATATATAAGAGAGATTATAAACCAGAAAAAAAGAGCGCGTGCTCTATGGCAAAGGAGAAGAATACCAGAAAATAAACACAAATTAAATATACTAACCAGACCAGTTAAACGTGCATTACACAAAAATGAAACATTTTCCAAATATTTATCTACTCTAACACCAACCGAAAAATCGGATTACAACCTTTGGAAAGCGGCAAAAAACATGAACAGACCAGTGAAACAAAACTTACCGTTGAAACAGAATGATGGACAGTGGGCTAGAAGTGAAAAACAAAAGGCTGACGCGTTTGCTAAATATCTGTCTAATATCTTCAAAATAAATGATATAACCACCAGTTAACCACTTCCCGATATACAACCAAATAATACCAAAATAAAAGTGATCTCCCTGCAGAGGTTAAAAAATACATTAAGCTCTTAAATAATAGGAAATTTCCTGGATTTGATATGATAACTGCTAGGATGCTAAAGAAATTACCAAAACAATCAGTAATCTTGTTGACATATATATTTAACGCTATTATGAAAACATCATATTTTCCATCTCAATGGAAGTTCTCACAAATTACAATAATCCTAAACTCGGAAAGGATAGTACACATCATCGTATCGTCCAATCTCGCTGCTATCTATTTTTGCAACACTGCTTGAAAAGTTAATATCAGTCAGACTAATATAACGGAAGAAAAGAAAGTTATTTCAAAACACTAATTTGGTTTCATGAATACTCACTCTACAAAACAACAGATCCATAGAATTGTGGAAATAATTGAAGAAGGTATTAAAAAAAAAACTATATAATGAAGCATTGTCTATAGATATTACAAAAGCATTTGACAAAATATGACATGAAGGTTTGTTGTACAAAATCAAAACAGTATTTCCTGAGCAGTATTATCAACTTATGAAATCGTATCTAGCGAACAGACAATTTGGTGTCAAATGCTGTGATGACTACTCTGAACTGCATCCAATTAAAGTCGGTGTTCCTCAGGGAAGTGTACTGCGGCCACTACTGTACAACCTATCCAACCGTGGGTAATGTCAAAGTGGCTACTTTGCCGATGACACATTGCTCCAAGACAAGAAGCCTGAAGTGGCAGTTTCAGCGCTATAGAAAAGTTCGGACGCTGATCTACAGTGGGCTCAATCCTGGAAACTAGAAGTGAATCCTGATAAATGCACCCATATCTCATTCACCAATAGAACAGATCATCATAGTTATCTGTCACTAGGTAAACATATTGTACCAAGAAGCAACAGCATCAGATATCTAGGAGTAGACTTAGGTCGCACACTAAGCTGGAAGGTGCATATACAAAAAACAAGAAAACGACTAGATATTAAATTAATATCTCTCTACTGGCTAATATGGCATCATTCGAACCTCTCCTTAGCCAATAGAGTATTAATATACAATGCAATAATAACGCCAATATGGACTTATGCTGCACCAATGTTGGGGGGTGCGAAAAATACTAGCATAAATATAATACAGCGATTTCAAAATAAAACTTTAAGGCTGATATACAGAATGCTGCGGTACGTTACCAATGAAGCTATTCATCGTGAACTTGAGGTCTGTACGGTCGACGAAGCAATTAAGTAGCGGGCTCAAAGACATGCAATACGCATACGCGGACACTGCAATGAGCTAGTCGCTGCGTTTCCAGACGTCACGACAACACGACGATTGAAAAGAACTAGAATTTGCGACCTAATTAAGAGAAGTGCATACATCAATGGATGTATTCCCCATACACTTCGTATCCTTCATAGATAGCCAACATGGCTAGGAATGAATTGGCAGAAGTTGAAAAAAAAACAACTTAATTTTAATAAATAATTTATAATAGTAAATAGTTATTTGTTTCAGTTTGGAATTATGCTTTTATTTCGATTTTTAATATTACAGTGAACAATAGGTTCGAGATAATAATAAAAAATATATGTCGAATTTAGTCATTAAAATATTGTTTCAATATAAAATATTAAGGATTCATAACACTATTTTGCTAGCGTGCAGCACTAGAGAAATGGTTCGATAATTATCACATCTAGTTCTCTTTCCTTTCTATATAGAGGAACATAGATCTACATAATTCATGTGACCATTCTGTAATTTTCCATGATATAAAAGCTTAGAAATTTCATTTTTGCTAAAAACAGGAACATAGATCTACATAATTCATGTGACCATTCTGTAATTTTCCATGATATAAAAGCTTAGAAATTTCATTTTTGCTAAAAACCGGACACTCAACAACTCTTTTATTGTGTATCTTATTTTTTTTTTACATCACATGCATACCCTCACATATTCTTTTAAGTGCTCTATAAAATAGGTCGCGGGTGTAATATTCTTTATTTATAGTTTCTTCTCTTTATGTCACCGAAAATTATGTTATATTGAAAATAAAGTTATTAGTTTTTTTATTTTAATTAAGTTTAGTAGTTTTTAAACAACTAGGAACAATGTCATAATTGCTATGCGATATTAAAAAATTTGTAATAAAAATTGTAATCGCGTAACGCTTGTCGCTCATTGGTTCAACACTAATGTTTTAAAAAACTTGATTATGAGTTGTAATTAGGAATAGTGTCATAATTGCTATCATCATCATATTGTGCTTATTCCTAAAATCGACCTTATCTGTCCATTTTATTTTTAGTAATCTTCTGTAATACCAGAGTTCTAATGCCATCAGTCTTCACTTCTCATCTTTCGTCATTATCCAAGTTTCGCACCCATACAGTGCAATGCTCAATACATATACTTGCAGCAGTTTTTCTACGTTTCTCGAAGTCAATAAGCTTTTCTTATTATAAAACGCTGCTTTAGCTTGGGCAATGTAATGCCTTATTCGCAGGTAACCTACATATTTGTAGGCCGTTCCACTATCCGCCACCTGTGGACGCGCCCCATAACGGTTAAGGCTATAATTCTCTAAAGGTACAAAGTACCCCTCGGGGGAGGGCTAATTGCTATGCGAACACAAATTTAAATATTACATACGAAAAATTTATAATCACGTAACGCTTGTCACTCACTGGTTCAACACTGATGTAACAGAATATTATAAACAGAAAACTATCACGAGTTAAACTGTTTACGCAATAAAGACGATCAAAGATTAAAAACGACTAGTTGGAATTTACATCCGCGTACGTATTTTTAATATTAATACAACATAATTTATTAGACTCAATAAAAACTATACAGTACCGATCAGGCTCATTCGTAGCATACTTGTACAACTCAGAATCGATTGGGGCTTGGATAAACTGATGTGTTTTGCTTCCCTAAGCGAGATAAAAAATAAAAAAAAAAACGCGGAAAAAATTTTTAATTGTAAATTACAACCTTTTAAATTTTACTTATAAGTATGTTTATAAACATACCTAGGTTAGGTTAGAATCGGTCAGGTTTATTTCGGCTAGGTTAGCAGTAGAATTAAAAGAAAAAACGAGACTTTCAAAAATGGTTTCCGCGGATTTTTAACTTCGTAACTCGTTAAAAATAATAATTTTTGATATTTAAAAAAAAACGAAAATCGGGAGTGTACAAGTATTCTTCGAATTTACCTTTAGTTATAAGTATTTTGTACTCATGATATTATATCTTACAAATATTAAAGTATTCATCTCCGAAAAAACATAACTCTAAAAATCAAACGAATTAATTTATGTTAACATAAATTATTAGTTTATAAAAATAAAAATTGCTTACCACAATGAAGACTAAAGCTGTATTGTTATCCACCAATCTTTAATTTTACAACTGTAAAAAATGTAAGAAAATTAAAACATCCACAAAAAGATGGTTAAACTTAATAAAAACCGCGAATATCAAATGAATACATGTGAACATAAAATCATACTTGAGAATTGCGTCTGAAGCATTATAGTAAAATCATTTCTTAACGAAAATTAATGTTCACTGTTAATTATTTTAATACAATTTTTTAAAATCAACACATCAGTCTACATTAATTTCAAATAATCAGTACTTAACACAAAAACTTCAAAATGACAGTTAGCTCAAATATACATGAAATGTGCCGAACTAGCCAAGCCAAATGTAAACATTAAAGAATTGATAGGATACTGAACAAAATTAAAGTCTGTGGGTGAATTATTTCAATGGAAAAATTAAATATTTAAACAAGTGTCTGGAACACAAATCACATTTGCGTAAAAACGACTAGTGATGAAAAAATTTTATTTAAAAAAAAAATAAACAATTTATTGAGTAAAATCAGCGATGCTAACGCTAACGACAAAAGTAGGCACTATTTATGATCATAAACTTCACTGCTATGGTTTTTTAGGTTTCTTAGGAATACGGTGCCGTTTTTTTAGCGTACGTAATATTACGTTGAATGACGTCATAAAACGGTGAAAAATAGATGCCAGCTTTTAGGATGAACCAGAAGTGTAAAGTTAGAAACACCGTTCTTCAATTGTGTAAACATTGTTCATTTTTTGAATCTAATACTTTTTTTTAAAAAATGGACAATTTAGATTTAGCTTTATTAATATATTAGGTTTTGTTTTTTAAACTGTAGATACAGATATATTAAGTTTCACCTATTCTATTTTTTCATTATTTATTATATACCTGTTCTATTAATTTTTACACTAATTGTATCATATATTGTTTTTTCATGATTTATAATAAACTGTGTTTCACATTACTATACCTGTTTTATTAATTTTTACACTAATTTATCATCTATTCTATTTTTTCATTATTTATAATAAACTGTGTTTCACATTGTTACTATACCTGTTTTATTAATTTTTATACCAATTTCATCCCACAAACTTTGCTTTAATTATAAAACATCATGATTTCTTACAAAATCAATAAGTATTTCGTCGTCAACGCTACTCCAAATAATTTCACTCATCTTGTTTGAAAAGTTTTGAATACAAATTACAAATAAAACTAAAATATTTGCGATTATATCATCGCACAATGATAAAACGTTGATAACACCGTTCATCACCGTAATGACGACCGCTTTAAAAGCAACGTTGCCGCGATTTCACGGTTTTTTTTAACAACGGGAACAGTTGCCGTTTCCTAAGAACACCATCCTTTGTTTCCATGGAGAACGTTCTCGTGACGTCATTCAACGTATTATTACCGCCGCATGAAAACGGCACCGTACTCCTAAGAAACCATAGCTATATGAAGGATCCAAAATATTTGAAAATAACGTTAGATCGTTCGCTCACGTACAAACAAATCTCACTAACCTAAGTCAGAAAATTAGAACACGCGTAAATATCATGTAGTACATCATGGGGATCAACAGCAATACTTTATGCATATTCGCTTTATCAATAGTTTATGCAGCCACGAAATATTGTTCGCCGGCGTGGATGAACATATGTGCGAAAACTGGGCGTTCAGCTTAACGAAATAATGAGTATTATTGGGTATACGTACCACACCGACCCTGTGGTTTTCTTACAAATATCCAACCGCCTCACATTCGAAGAACTGATTACACCATTATAGAGATCCTCATATTACACTGCTACGTAAAAGTTAAGTAAATGGCGGTCATAGTTTTATTATTTATTAACGATTTCTGTATCTGAAAAATATCGCATATTCTCAAATATTTAAACGTAAAGTTCAAAAAGTCAGCACAAAGTAACCTTATTTAAAATAAAATAATCACTAATTTCGTTTTTTTTTTGCGAGCTGTATAGCAATGGCGTATGTGATGACAAAACGATACGAACTTTATTTGATATTCGGTTAACTTAATTGAATTCTATAAGTTGATTGGTTTTTAATTTCGATCGTTATTTTTAGAAGTTCTACGAACGTTCTTGTGTGTTAAACACCCGTCTTTCAGGACAATTTTATAAATATAACTCGTAATTTTGTGAAACCTCAATCTAGCGAACGATTTTTTTATTAACATAATTGTGCGGCTCTTTTTAAAGAGGTAATGCTAATTTATAAATCTTCTGCTTCTTTGTCCTAGTCAATATGACTGTTGTGACCGGTGACATATACGTTTCCATCGTGTTCGATCCTGTGCCAATACGGATCTTTTTATTGTGCCCAGTCGATCCTTTATGGTGTCAGTCCATTTCATCCCTTGTTTGGCACTTTTCCTAACGATACTATCTTGTCTACGCTGTTATTTTCATCTCTTGCGATGTGTCTAAACAAATGAAGGACTCGTTTCCGGCAAATCGCGCTGAGTCTGTTTGGTTCCCTTATTTCGTCTATTATGACAGGATTAGTTACGCGTGCCATCCATGATATTTTCAGGACTCTCCTCCACGTCCATAATTCTAAAGCATTGATTCGCCTTTTATCCGTTTCTTTCATTGTCTATGTGTCTACCGCATATAATACAATTGGAAAGACCAACGTCTTCAGCAATTTTTTCCTCGTGTCTAAGGGTATTTCTGTGATGGATAATATCGGTTTCAATCGCACAACTGCATTTCTTCTAAGGTCGATTCTTTATAAATAACGAATGAAATACCGAATTCAATCGAATACCCTGCACGCTTTCAATTAGGAAGACTGCGTCAGGTAAAATTCGCGATACAAATAGGTTGTTAAGAAAAAAGATTTCGAACTAAAATATCAAAATTTAAAATAGTCGAATTATATCAAATTAAATGAAAAGTTAATAGGTACTGGAAGATGGACTTTGACGTGATAATAAAAGCGGTTGGTATTTGTAAGCACGAAGAATTTTGCTGACGTATAATTTTAATCTTTATTACGCGAAATATTGTTTTGCTTGTCTGTTATATTAGTATATTTAATTCGACTAATCCGTAATTATTTAAGCGATAGATGATTTTTATGTTTTTATAGGTAGTGCGAAATCATCGTATAAAACCTGTTTATACGACTTTCACGTTTTGTCTAATATGCAAGTCGCATTTCCGTAGAAGACCAATTGCTGGATAGTCTACTTGTTGAAGATGGTCAGATTGGAGTGACCAGGTACGCTATCTGGGTGTTGTTACTTTACAGATTGACGTTCACTAAACACGTAAACAATACTAGTCTTAAGACAAATAAAGCTATCCGTTCCACATACCTACTTTTCAATCGTAAATCTTACCTTAAAATTAACAAGATGATAATCTACAAGTCATTAATCCGACCAATAAAATAACTCAAACGTGTCCAACATGGAGCTCGATATTTAAAGCTACTTTTAATAAACTACAAATCATCCAAAATAGTTGTTTAAGATATATTTTAAACGTGCCCTGTTAAACCGAACTCGATAAAATGCACGTTTAGTTAAAATTAGCCTACATTAGGAATTTCATATGTATCAAGCGATTTTTTGCAATAAACCTTTGATCACGATGACGTGCTTCTTTCCTCACACTTATAGTTATTTTTGCTCATCAAATATTAAATAAAAAAACATATACATTTGTTTGTTATTAAAAATAAAATAGAAATAAACCATAATTTCAATAAAGTAACTTAATTCAATAAGTTTTTGTTATCACGCTGTGCTTGTTTCTTCGATCGGTAATTATGATTCCAGGTAACTAAAATTTATGTTAGTATAAACATATTAATCATAATTTATTAACCTTATTATGTTGTAAATTTGTAAACTTTATTTTCAAAGTTTCAGGTTTCTTATATAATTTTTTACCTGCGGTTATATTATATATATAATATATATATCTTCTTCTTCTTCTATGTGCCATACTCAAGAGAACGTAGGCGGTCACCAATGTGCCAATTAGACTTTACGTTGTCTCGCACCTGCCATTAATTGTTGTATTGAAGATGCGCCGGTCCAGTTTTTGATATTTTTCAGCCAATCTGTCCTCCTTCTTCCCGAACTTCTTATTCCTTATATCTGTCCTTGTATAATAATCTGTAAAATTTCATACTTTCCAACTCTAATGATATGGCTAAACTATGACACATTTCTCTTTAAAATAATATTCCGTAATTGTCGATCTGTATTCGCCTTCTTTAAGACATCTTTGTTGGATATTTTTGCTGTCCAAGGTATCCTCAGCATCCTCCTATGTATCCACATTTCCACAGCTTCGTATCGGTTCAAACGTTTTTTATTTAGAGGCATAGCCTCAATGTCATATAACAAAATTGGCTGGATGTAACATCGAACTATATCTTGTCTTCTCTTCAGACTAAGCAATCGATCACTCAATAATTGTTTCATATTATTGAAGGCTACTCGTGCGTAACTGCACCGTGCTTTAACCTCGGCAACCACATCGAGACTACTAGTGACATAGCAACCCAGATATTTAAATCTATTCACTGTTTCAATAATTTCATTATTAACGGTTATTACAACGCTATTAATTTGTTGTTTACTAATCAACATCCACTTTTGTATTTATATTTAGACCATAGGTTTTGCCAACGTCATCAAATTTGTGTAGCAGTCGCTGTAGGCCTTGATGGCTGTCTGCTAGTATTAACAATTTTTCCGTTAATCTTAATTCCATACGTTTGCTTTATTAGAGCTTGCCGGACAATCTGATCGGCATATAAGTTAAATAACAACGGGGATAATACAGAACCCTGTCGTACGCCTCGTTTAATTTCAAATTTAACTTTTGACTCATTTTTTCCGAGTATTAACTCAGCTTCTTGGTTCCAATATAGATATCTTATAATCTTCAAATCTCTGCTATCAACGCCCGTATTTCGTAGCATTATCATCAGTCTATCGTGCTTTACATTGTCGAACGCCTTTTCGTAATCGATGAAACACATAAAGATTTATTCATCTCTCTGGACTTCTGTAGAGTTATTCTGAAAATTTTTCTGAGAATTATTTACCATAGGATTAAAAGGAAATGCGAGCAAAATTTATCGGCAAAACAGTTTGGCTTCCGCCCTGGTTATGGAACCAGAGAAGCATTAGCGGCATTAAGATATATATATATATATATACACATATATATATATATATATATCATAATTAACTTTCAGTCCGTTATCTATATATTTTTATATTTTATATTTTACTTTTGGACATCATACATCGCAACAGTAAATCAAAAATTTAAAATTCAACCAGTATACAACTTTTACAGAATCCGGAAAATAATATTGAAGAAAAAATTAATATAAAAAACGAAATTAATAAACAAATATATTGATGTTAAATTTCAACAATTCAAAAAATAGACAGAACAGAAGCAGAACAGCATTTTTGGAGTATATTTTCACAATCACCATCAAATATTTTTAAGTAATTATATTTAATTTATATTTTTAAAATTATGACTTTTTAAAAATGTTTCACTTGATAATGGCGTAAATGCCGAAAAGCTTTGTGTTTTCTATAAGAAAATAAATATTAGTGATTGTGATTTTTTATAAAAAATCACTACATTCCACATTATATAAAAAATTAAAATATATATATATATATATATATCCGTCCGTGTTAGTTCAGCTATGCTCCTAACGTTATATATATATATATATATATATATATATATATATATATATATATATACATATCATCATATTATGCTCAATCCTAAGATTGGTTTGTCATTGATTTCCATCTCTGTCGATTCTGTTCGATCCATCAGTTTTTCATATGATGACGCCGTCACATCTTCGAGTATCTGTGAAATGTAATCTGCTCGCGACCTTCCAATCACATTCTTTCCCAGATGCATCCCTCCTATTAAACGAATTATTAGCCCTTCGTGTCGTAGTGCATGGCATATCATTTGGGTTTCTCTTTTTACTATTATTTTTAACAAGGTCGGTTTTTCATTAATTCTTCTCAAAACTTCATCGTTGGTTACCTTATTTGTTCATTTTATTTTTAATAATTTTCTGTAACACCAGAGTTCTAATGCCATCAGTCTTCGCTTCTCGCCTTTCTTCATTAGCCAAGTTTCGAACCCACATAGAACATTGCTTATATATATATATATATATATATATATATAGTCCGTTCTGGATTTTTCACTTTCGCATAGTAAAAGAGACAGTGATATTGTATTAAAAAATAATTACAGAGGTAAAGCCGTGGGTAACTTTTAGCACTAAGATAATTTTGTTTATTGTAGTGGTACACGATTAACTACTTGTTAGCAACATAAATTGCGTACAACTTTTTTGAATAAAATATTTGTTCATTTTTTTGTTACATTAGTGTGACATCTCGTATTCCTTGTATATATATATATATATATATATATATTAATCCGGGAGCGTCGTTGTTAATTTAATATAGGAGAGTATTGAAATATAAAAGATGGAATCGATAAATAGTTTATTTCAAATTTACTACAAATTTTATATTCTAACATCGTCGTTTTTTAATTCAACCATCGCTCCTATGCTTAATCCTAAATCGAGCGAATCGTCTTCGTTATCAGTTAAAATACTATCTAAGCGACAGTCGTAAGTCGATTGATTTATAATATTATAATCTACGAATACGTCGTTATCGTATAGGGTATTTTTCGCGATATTTTGAACGAATTTAATTTTATTTTTATTACAACTATCGATATCGCCGCGACGGCTACTATCGATATTATTATAATCGCAAAAACCACCGATCGTATCTTCGATAAGCGGAAAATAATCCGCGAGAAAATCGTCGTTCGTTATTTTATTATTAGAGTTAACGTTATTATTAACTTCGAAATCGATATTTCGTTCCTTTTCGTTTTTCTTATTATCGCGATTGTCGATAACGTTTTTATCGAAATAAGTAAAATAATTATCGCTATTACTACTACTGATAGTGCTACAATTACTGTTTTCGCTGACACCGTTATCGAAATAATTTTCGACGAATTTCATTTCGACGTTATCGTCGTTAATTTTTAATTCGAATTTATCATAATCGTCAACTTCGGAACTGCTACACGAGCTACCGCGATTACTATTATTAACATTTTCACCGTTTTTTTCGATTTTAATTAAACGTTTATTACTTTTATTATTATTATTAAAATTCTTTATTCGATAACGAATGTCGTCATCGTATTTCGTCTTTTTACCGATAACGATATAATGATTACTACTTTTTTTATTACTAATGTTACTACTATTATTATTATTATTATTAATCGAATCGTTTATTACAATTTTAGATTCGTTCACGTATTTTTTGGTCGACGTCCCGTTTAAACGATTTATCGAATTAATATTATCGTTTTTAATATTATTTTTATTAATCGCACGATTTATATTAATAAGATTAATATTTTTATTATTACCGCTTCTACTAACGCTACTGTTACAATATTCTTTAGGCGTAATTTTATCGTTAAAAGGTACGACAATTTCCGAATTAACATCAATATCGACTATTTCATCTTGTAAATCGAATATCATTCCGTCTATTCGTTTATTTTTATTTCTATCTAAATCTAAATCTTCTTCGTAATCGGTTAAAGAAAGTTCCGCGGAAAAGTTTTTCAAACAGTTAATTTGATCTTTTTTACAAACCGAATGATAATAATTATTATTATTATCATCATTATTATTACTATTTCTTCTTCGACGATTATTCTTCTGCCCGTACTCCTTACGCGATTTTGAAATAGTTCGCTGTCGATGTTTGGCCGTGTTTTCGTCACTATGACTTATTAAATGAGAGCACAAGTCGTTACTGGTCGCGCAAATTACATCGCATACGTCACATTTTATCGAATCGCAATTTTTTAATTGTACGCCGTTAACGTGATGTGACCGAATATGTTCTCGTAGTACAACCTGCGTACACAATATAATCGGTTGGATATTAACGTTAAAATACACATCGGAGAAACATATATAGGGGGGGACACAGAGGATTTGTTTTTTGATTAGTCTAGTTACAACGCAAACCGCGTGTTCCACGTTTCGTGTACACACGACGACAGATTCGTTTTTGTTCAGTTTCAGTTATCATCGAATCATATAACGAATAGAGACGGGCAGAACGATTCTCCACAGTGAGTGATTCCGAATCGACTCACTATTGCGAATCGGTTCATCTAATAGATTACACGGTCCATTTCAAGCTTCATTTCTACATGATAATTCAGTCTCGGAAAAACCGCACTTTTAATGAAATTTTGCAAAAAATTAAAAATGTTTCTAAAAAAATATTTAACTGCTTGAAAAATCCAGTAATGCGGTAAATCTAATGTTTTTTTTTTTTTTTTTTAAATAATTTAGTAACAACTAGTATAACTTTGAAATGCATTATATTAATGGTAAATTATAAACATGAAACGGAGGTATCATTAAATTTAAAAATTTCAAGCTAAAGTTTATCAAAATTATACTTGTACCGATAACAATCAAATTGATCCATGATATGTAATTAATTTGCA
The DNA here is from genome assembly GCA_032883995.1 of Coronaproctus castanopsis. Classification (NCBI taxonomy): domain Eukaryota; kingdom Metazoa; phylum Arthropoda; class Insecta; order Hemiptera; family Monophlebidae; genus Coronaproctus; species Coronaproctus castanopsis. The sequence goes on along the minus strand of CM065052.1, from coordinate 188,027,472 downwards.
TGTACATCACAAATTAATAAAATTATGTCGTAATTTTTGCAATAAAGGAAGTAATAATGTATTTCGATATAACGTTGATTTATGTTTCTCACGGACAGATTGGTTAATTACAGAGTCCAATTTATAATAAATAATAATAATAAAATAATAAATAATGTTACATACTAATATATATGGCTGAAATTCATGAATTAATACTTTTATAATGGAATAGCGCACATCAAATCGAAATTAGTAATATATATATATATATATATATAAATTAGTAAATGAAACTATTCAAATAAAATAAATGTAAAAAGTACATAATAGTAAGCGAAACTAGATTCTTTAAATTGGTCAATCTCTTAATAAATAAATTACATTATGAAATACCATATTTTAATTCATACTATGAAAACTAAAAAGAATTTAGAACTTATTACATAATAATTTTCAAATTCTGACAAAATTAGACTTTAAAATCCGAAATGAAACATGTAAAAATCAAAATAGGACCACGAACCATAAGAAATTTTAACCGCAGCCACCGTGGGAAGTAACAAATTAAGGAATTGTAAACAACAAAGGACCGTGATATGGAAGGATAGAATTGTAGTTAAACATGATACAGTCAGAGTGTGTCTCTGTCAAGGAATCTAGCTTCTTTTTTTCAGAACCTATTCAAGTTCAATCTTTGAAACGAATCGATTCAACTGAGCGGTTCGTGAAACATCTGCTGATCACTAATAATGAGAAAGAGCGTTTGCGTGGAATGTTATTTTTGATATGAATCGATCACGACAGTGCAAACAAGAGTTTCGAAAAGAATTCAAAGTTACGCAAAGCTTGATGTTATGTTGTCGGAATAGCCAAGTGGCTAAGAACACGAACTTCTATACGGAAGGTACCGAGTTCGAATACGATCGACGACGCAAAAATTATCATCGGAAAATAAATAATCCCAATATTATGGCGTGGTGGAAGGAAATGGCAAACCACCACGCATAAATACCGCGCGCTGGTAAACAATCTAGTACACTATAGTAACACGCGGGACTGCAATTGTATCGTGACAACAAACCGATTACAATCAGTTCTCCCGGGTTTGTGTGTGTCTATCTAGGCCAGCGCCATATTATAATTGCCTTGTACGCTACTAACACTGTACAACAAAATATGTATAGTAAGTAGTCGCCTACCTCCGATACGGAGACAGCACTTAATAATGATGATCTTTTACTTGTGGGAGATACCTTAAGAACCACGTTAAACACGTTCGCGAGATTTGAAAGACCTGAAAACTTGGATTTCTGAAGAAATTTCAAAAATTCAACGGCCTATGCTCGAAAAAGTATTCGAAAATTTTATAAAGATAGAATGAATGTATTTACTGCAAATGGCGGTTATCTGAACGATATTCCACAAATGATTGTAAGTTAATCTTTCGTCTTCCTATTTTGAAATAAAATTTCATTCAAAAAACAAACATAACCGCGAGTCTCCTTTAGGTTAATACAATTGTTTATCTTACGGCTAACGACGTTTTTATACGCACAAGTCTTTCTTTTCCTCATTTACCTTTTTATTGTAAAGGAATTTATTATTATTTTTTCAAATAAAATATCGAATTTAACGGATGACTATCTATCACGAATATAAAAAATTGTTTAATTAATATAATTAAAAAAGCGCACATTTTAATTCAATAACTTATTATTACTAGAAACTAAGACGTTGTTTTTTCCCCTAGATCGTCGGAAACTAACATTCGAATAATATTTTGCTTCAACTAACAATTCGAATTTGTTCTTTCGTATCTCGTTAAGACAAATTAGCCCCAATCGGTAACGTGATTTACGATATACTTAATATTAAACCGAGTGAAAAAAATTGTACACAATAATAATAATAATCATAATAAATAAAAGAATATACCGTAATACATAATGTAACGAATTTATTTGTATGCATACATGCATAAAATATCCTGGCTAGCAAATATGGGGGGTGTAGTATGGATGTACCACAGTTGAACTACAAGGAGCTGCAGAATCAAAATTTATAATAGCACGATATGATCGCTAAACTTCGTATAGGGACGATCAAATAAAAAAGTTAATATTGGTAAATCATGTCTGAAATTAACGCGTCGATAATAATCAGTACGCGTATTTATTTATACATTTATGAATTAATTTAATTACAGACACACAATATATTTTTTAATAAACTTGGTAGTATTTTTTTACGTCAAATATAAACGGTCGTGTTTATTAATTTTCTTTGTTTATGAAAGTTTTTATTGAATGCGTACATAACTAAGGTTATACACTTCGCCGTATGAACAAACGGGTTCGTATTACTGGTATTTAGATTAAAGAATATTTATTGTATGTATAAAATTTACTATATGAAAGAAAAAATTTCTTTTTTCTATTGAGATTAATATTGCAGCTATAAGAATTGCATGCTTCGTGTGACTTTTTAACACCGCATAATCGGATAAAACCGTAGGTATTAAAAATATTATACATATAAATATATATATATATCTTCTTCTTTTGTCCAATTTACTCAGTCGTTGGTAGCAACTATGGCGACAATTTCTTGATATAATTTTCGGTCTCTGGCCTTGTGAAACAATACCTTCATAGACCACCATTTTCGGATATTATCCAGCCAAGCAATCGTCCTTCCGTCTACTTTTCTTTTTCCTGCTACTTTTCCCATGATTATGGTCTGCGGCAGTACATACTTCGGGCCTCTTAATATGTGTCTACGCTGTTTTCCTTCGTTCGATCGTGTTTAACAATTCTTTATCTTTTTTCAATATGTCCAATACTTCGTTATTATTCTTCTTTGCTGTCCACGATATGATACGACGGTAACACCACATTTCGAAGGCTTCTATATTTTTGATTATTTTGGCCTGTCCATGTTCCGCAGCCATACAGCAACACTGACCATACGTAGCATTTTAAAACTCTTACTTCAAGAGATATTCCATGCGATGTTAATGTTTTTTTCATTTTTATAAATGCTACTCTTGCCTATCCTATCCTGCATTTAATTTCTTCATTCGAATCCCCGGCTTTGTTTAGCCATGCACCGAGGTAACTTGTTCACTACTTTTAATTCCACATTACTTAGTATTATCTTTGGTTTACTTTGATCTACTGTCACCATTACTTTAGTTTTCTTAGTATTAATTTGTAATACCATATTTATCACCGGTTCTTTCTAATAATTTCAACAATATTCCCAAATCTTTCGCATTTTCTGCTAATATTACCGTGTCGTCATCTGCGTACCTTATATTATTAATGATTTTACTATATATGATGTCAAAAATCAGATTATAAACAAGTTAATATATATAAGTTTCGAAAAAGTGTCATAAATCCTTACTCTTTGATTAAACGCTCTAAAGCATATCGGACATACGTAAGGTTTTTCGCCCGTGTGAATGCGCTCATGTTTACGTAAAGTACCACCATCAGCGAAAGCTTTCAAGCAGAATCGACATCCGTATGGACGCTCGCCTGTATGAATGCGTAAATGTATCTGTTGCGAAGATCTTGTACCGAATATTTTATCGCACATAAAACATGGAAATACGCGCGAACCGTCTTTTATTATGAAATACTTCGATTTCCTGCATTTTTCTCGAGAACAGTTCGTTTTCTTCTTTTCATTACGAGCCTGTATGTATTCGTCTACGTTTGCAATATCTTGATGCTGTACTATATGCCTGATTTTTAAACATTGATTATTTATATATATATATATAATATATAAAAACGAAATTACGGTTTTTTTATCATTACCGCGAAGAAAACTTTGTCTAGTTGTTCTCTGAAACTTTGAATACTTTTAAGTTAAATAAAGTTAACTTAATCATTGGAAAGTCAACAAAAAATGTTTAACAAAATAAACTTCTACATATTTCTTAAATATAATAAGTAATGGGATGCATTTGTAATGATGAAAGATGCAATATTACAGAAAATCAAACCAGTGAAACCACTGTATAACGGACACCTGTGGGACGAAAGAAAATATCCGTTATAGAGTGGGCTTTAAAAAAATTCGCAGTGCATTGTAAATTGGTATATAATGAAAGTATAAATATTTATACGGAAAATTTTACTTGAAAATAGCTCATAATGTACACAATGTACTTAATTTTAAACTTATCATGTATTTAATGCATGTAGAGAAGGCCCTTGATGTCATCGATTAAAACCGACCCCGATGGAAACTCATTTGAGGCAGTCAATTTATTGTCTTCTCCCTCCTGTGTACTCTGTGGAAAACCAGCCTTCACAAGGCAGTTTTTAATTGTTGTAGGGGAGATTTTTCCCCATGATGTTTTCATGAACACAACAGCCTTTAAAACGTCAATTTGTTAGAAAAATCTTAGGAACGACATACTTCTAAATTTGCAATAAGTTGTTGCAATGCAAACTTGCGATCAATTACTTTGAACATTTTAATAACATCTTGATTAGAAGTAATGTTGGAGGGAAAGAAAGCAAGCTTAACATTTTCTAAATCGATGTGCACATGTAGCGTTGTCTAGAAACAATAAATTTTTTGTTTTCGTGTTTCATTTGATTGCCCGGTTGATGTAACCACTCAATCATAATGAACGTTGTTATCCATGCCTTTTTTATTCGTTTTGTAATCGATTATCAATAAATCGATTTTGATTCCTTTCAAACATCTTGGTTTCAAGGACCAACGGTTTTATAGCACTGTTAAACGTTTTTTTTTTTTATCAAATTTTCCTACAGCGTAAGTTTTCCGTTTGTAAGAAATTGTTTTATCAAGTAATAGATCAATAAAAGAGCCCTGTTTCATCAGTATTGAAAATATTAGGTTCCTCATAGCCTTCAAAAAAATCAGGGATTTTAATTTCCATTCATACAGAACTGGTACAGCACCACAAATCGTTTGAAAACGATGTTGTGTCGCATTCTAAACCGATCTAAACAACCATTTGATGTTTTAAATGTGCCAAAATCAACTTCGTAAACAATTTCCTGTACTTTTATCTGAAGCACAACTTCTGAAACAGGAACATTCTTGTTTCTCACTCTGTTGAACTATTCCAACAAAATTTAATCAATAAGTTCACCTAAACCAATCTGAATGCATCGTTATTCACACTTTCTACAACAGACCTGAGAAATGTGTCCGTTAAGACGGGTTTCACTCTATACGGCTATTACGGCTTATGCCATGTGTAGAGTATTTGGCAACACTGTAAAATGTTCTACATTGTACAAAATGTATGTTCATATTTTTGCAATAAAGATATAAATGGTTTCTTTCTTATTCTTCGTTTCGTTATTATAAATTGTACGTTTTCCTAGGTTAGAGGTTTTCCTAGGGACACAACAAGTGGCGACGAGGATTTTGAATTTTAGAACATTAATGTGAAAATTATAAAATTTGGTAATACAAAATTAAAAAAAAAAAACAAAAAACAAATGGCAAATGGCAAATATAGAAGAATTGCACTTTCCAAGAGGAAATAATATTGGTAACATGCATGAATTTAATCTGGAAATAGATGATTTGAAGTATGGACCGAAATTTTTGAAATGTATTGCCAGGTAAATAATATTACAGAAACAAATAAAAAATGTTGAATATATTGGAGAATAGTGATTTTATAAATTATAAATCAAACAAAATATAACACAATTCAATCACTATTGTTTTTTATTTCATGTAATGTTTATTGTTTACACTTGAAAATAACGTAATTGTCGAAAAACTTTGCGCGATAAAAAACTTAATAGTGATTAAACTGTGTTATATTTTGTTTGGTTTATAACAAATAAAAAAAAAATAATGTATTTAAAAATTGTAGATACAAATAATATTATTGTCGTATATCGAAAACATCATTTGGAAAAAGTTTGTTTTAAAAATAAAAACGTTAAAAATATTCATAAACAAGACAACACTGATAAAAACGAAACATATACAAAAAATAGTGGTCAAAATAAATCGTATAAATATGAAAATAAATTGTGTAACACAAGTAAAAATAGTGTTAATATAATTGAAAATGATGAACATATGTTTTAAATACATTTTTAAAAGTAGATCAAGACGATAATAATATAACCAAACCTATGTTTTTAAATGTTGAAAAAAATTGAATTAATTTTAAAATGGAAATAGATACTGCAATTTCAGCTAATTAAAAAACTTACGATACACATTTTAAAGACATAGTTTTAAATAAGACCAAATAGTTATCAAAAAGCATACAACGTTATAAATACTATAGGGTATATTTTTGTAAAAGCCAGATAAAATAAAAAATGTTGCTAAAACATTACGATTGTTTGTAATTGGAAGTCATCCGCTCTAAGGAAAGGAATGGTTTCAATCTCTAGGAATCTAATTACAAATAAAACTAAATGATTTAATCGTTAATAATATAACATCAGATAATGCTCAAAATGTTGATAAAATTATTAATGAATATCCAGAAGTTTTTACAGGTAAATTGGGAACATATAAATGGAATAAATGTGAAATTAAAAGAGAGACATCGACCATTATCATTAGTGTTAAAAGAAAAAGTTGGAAAAGAAATTGATCGATTGGTGGAAGAAGGAGTCTTAAAACCTGTACAGACAAATGAATACGGTAGGCCAATCATTCCTGTATCAAAAAGTGAAAATAAATTAAGAATTTGTGGTGATTATAAGGCAAGTTTAAATCCACATATTATCGTTGATAGATATCCATTGCCGAATATTGAATTATTTACTAAAATCGCAGGAGGTGAATATTATTCTAAAATCGATTTATCTCATGCATATCAACAATTAATTGTTGACGAAAAATGTCGAAAATATTTAACTCTAAGTACTCATAAAGGTTTGTTTGAAACAAAAAAACTTTTTTTATGGTATAGCATCAGCGCAGGGTATTTTTCAACGTGAAATTGAAAAAATATTTTTAAATATAGAAAATGTTATTTGTTATTTAAATGATATTCTAATAGTTGGAAAATCTGAAAATTAACATTTATAAAACTTACATACAGTTTTAAACCGTTTAAAAGAATGCGGATTAACTGTAAATTGCAATAAATGCCAGTTTTTAAAAAAAGAAATTTAATTTTTGGGATGCATTTTAAATAAAAATTGAATATTTTCTGATCCAGAGAAAATTAAAGTAATAGTTGAAAGTAAAACACCTAATAATGTAAAAGAAGTGCAGATGTTTCTTGGTCTTATTACACATGTGATAAAATTTATTCCAGATGTATCAACATTATTAAAACCCTTATATGAATTATTCGAAAAAGGAAATGATTTTAAGTGGAGTAAAGAGTCTATGGATTAAAGTAAAACAAATATTGAAAGAATCAAAATTTTTAGTACATTTTAATAATAAATATCCGATAAAATTAAAATGTGACGCTAGTCCAGTTGGAATAGGTGGAGTATTAATGCATGAAATTGATGGAATAGAAAAACCAGTTGCTTATACATCGCGTACACTGACTGTTACTGAAAAGAGGTATGCACAAATTGATAAAGAAGCATTAGCCATAATTTTTTTTTACAAACATTTCACGAATATTTATATGGTGTTCGTTTTATTATAGAAACAGATCACAGACCTTTCACATTTATATTTGGGAATAAAAAATAACTTTCAGTTGTTGTAGCAAATAGATTGCAACAATATACAGTTATTCTTGCTGGATATAATTATGAAATTAGGTACATAACATCAAAGCAGAATATAATTGGTGATAGTCTGTCTCGTTTACCAATTAAAGGTGATCAATAACAAAAAAATGCTGAAATATCACACGTTCATTTTGTAACAGAAATCTTCAATAAACTTAATAAAAATGTTATTAGTAGAGAAACACAAAATGATAATATATTAAAGAAAGTTTTTGAATATTGTATGAAAGGTTGGCCTAATGTAAAAATAAATAAAATACTAATCGAATTACCTTACTTTTTGAAAAGATATGACTTACATATTGAAAAGGAATGTATTTTTGCTGATCATAAATTAATAATTCCAAAAATATTACAGCAAAAATGTTTACATGAATTACATAGTGCACATTTAGGGGTTGTCAAAATGAAAAGTTTAGCACGGTCATATTTTTGGTCACTCTGAAATAGATAAACAAATAGAAAAATTAGCATCAAATTGTGAAATTTGTTTAAAAAATCGAAAAATCCAAATAAAGTAAATTTACATAAATGGAAATATCCTGATAAACCAGGAGCTAGAATTCATTTTGACTTGGTGAATATGGACAAAAATACATTTTTAGTCATCATAGATCAGTATTCAAAATGGATTGAAATATATTGGTAACATCAATAGCATCAAAAAAATTAGTGGAAGTTTTTACAGATTATTTTGCACGATGGTGCATTGCAGAAGTATCGGTAACGGATAATGGCCCACAGTTTGTCTCAAATGAATTGAAATCATTTTTATTAAAGAATGGAGTCAAGAATCTCACAGGAGCACCATATCACCCACAGAGTAATGGTGCAGCCGAAAATGCTGTTGGGAATTTTTAAAGAAATTGAAGAAAATGTTAGCATCCGGAGCAACTTTGGAAGGAGCAACATCAAGATATTTATTGGATTACAGAACAACAGATCACATAACAACAAAGAAACCACCAACAATATTGCACCTGAATAAACAATTAAGAACAAGATTTACAGCATTAATACAACAAAAAGAAGAAATAGAAAAGAAATATTTTACTGGGAAACGAGAGATTCAGTTACAACAAGGAGATAATGTATTAGTGAGAAATTATGGACAAGAAGATAAGTGGTCCAAAGGTGTAGTGGAAAAAAAGGAAGCAGAAATAATGGTTAACATTCAGAAATAAAATGGAGAGATAGTAAGAAGACATGAAGATCAAATTATTAAGTTAGAAGAGACAGAAGGGAAGAGCCCAAGAACTGTAACAAAGTAGAAAAATGAGGAAGAGGATAAAGAAAAAGAAGAGAAAAAAGTTGGAACCTTGAACAATGATAATCGCGTGAATAATCAGGAGGAGAGACCGAGCATACCGAGATCACAGAGAAAATGCAGACCTCCAGATCAATTAAATATATAAATAAAAATTAAGGATTGTATTATCTTTAAATTTCTTTGAATTTAAGTTATTTTGTTAAAGTGTATATATAAGAAAAAAACAATATTTTTGTTGAAAGAGTGTTGTAGTGTATTTTGCAACACTGTAAAATGTTCTACGTTGTACAAAATGTATGTTCATATTTTTGTAATAAAGATATAAGTGGTTTCTTTATTTTTCTTCGTTTCTTTATTATAAAGTGTAAGTTTTCTAAGTTAGAGGTTTTCCTAGGGACACAATACCATGGATTTCGACTGTTTCTTAAATATATCCAAAATTTATTTTATCACAAAGTGTAAAAGAAACCTTTTTTTTTGTTGATAATTAAAATATATTAAAAAAGAAATAGGTATATTTAAACATCAAAATAATAGATGAGGAACATATTACGCAATAGAGGACGAAAATAGGAAAACATACTTAATAAAATTTTTTTGTTTTTTTTTGTGGTAAGAACAGTGGAATAAATTCGCGATAAAATAAACTTATGTTTAAACAATAAAACATGCAAAACCCCACGGGAATAAGTTCAATTAAACTATCGATTAATTTTACAAAAATAGTTCACGGTAGACACGAAATTGACTATGTAGTATAAAATGAAAAAATATTAATTTTCAAATTAACGTGATCGTAAGTTGAAATCTCGAAATGATAAAACGAACAGTAGTTTAAAAAATTCAGTCGATAAATTTCATTGTAAACTTTACCTTTTTAATTTTGATCTAGAATAAAACCTTTTATCACAAAGGCTACACAAATATAATTCACTGTGTATATGAACTACATTATGCTTCTGTAATTCCCGTCTGTCTTCAAAATGTTCCCCACAAATATCGCAAACATTTCTAATATCGTCTGTATCTGCGTGATTCCGTTTAATATGGTCTAGAAGCGAATTTCTTGTGTGAAGGATACAACCACAGATCGTACATTCATGATTCTAATATACGAAACATAATTTATAATTAATTATTATAACAATAGTTTAATTAACTTAATCATGAAGAATAGACAATACATATTAAGTAAGAAAATAATTTGAATGTTCAGAGAATAAGAACGAATATTAGCAATTCAAATGATTTAGTCATCACTGGACTTAAAATCTGCTCGATTAATTTCCATCAATGAGTCCCGTTTTCTATTTAGAGATCGCCTTTCATAAATCTTTCCTTCAGTAACCAACTTCAATAGTCCGAAATTCTCTGCTTCCCATAACATGTCTCTGATAGCTCATCTTCACAAAAATGCGACAAGAAATATAATATTAAAGATTTTTTATATATATAAAACAAAATGAAGTGTAATGTTATACTTATATCTTTATTATTATTACGAACAGCGTTATTTTTAATTTATTCTTTCCTATTAATAAAAAAAACAACCATTTTTACTAAGCTAACAGTTTTACTAGCCTTATTAAGTTTTATTTTAAAATAACACAACAGTCAAAGTTTATTTACAAGTTACAAGAATATAACTGAAGACATTTTTAACATATGCGACATTTTTTTTTAGCTGATAGTGATTAACTGAAATATTTATTGACCATTGCGAAAATATTAAATGAGATATAATTATTATAAAGCACGAATCAATAGACATCGAACTTTATATTAAAATTTAATATCGAAATCATAAATTATTAACCTAGTCATCAGTAAAACACAAAGTTTATGTGGGCGACATATAAACGTTATAGAATGATGATTTTAATGGCGAATTTTATTTCATAACCTAATAAAATGAATGAATAAGAAATTCTAATATTAAGATATAAATTTATGTATAAAAAAATAACTCACCCACTGAGGTTTCTGTTCATGTATACCAGCATGCAATTGGAAAGTTAACGTATCTTCAAAATATTCGCCACACATGTCACAAATAATAGCGTTATGAAATCGAATTCCATGGTTTCTGTTAGAAAATTTACTCGATTAATTATGCAAGTAGACATAATTTTCTTAATGAGAACAAAAGTTATGTTAATCCTAACCATTTCAGTCACGATGTCCCCCTATACGGTACATGAAATTTGAATATCAACAAATTTATGTATTTTCTGGTCGACCATGAAATCTCAATTCTAATAATATCTATATAAGCACATTGAAAATCGTGTAGAATCATCTAATACAGTGCTATATAATAAACATTGTGTATAAAATTTACTGGAAGGGCTAAGAAATACTCATTTAAATTGAATTATGGACAACGAAAGATTTTCCTATTTTAACCAAACCATAAATCTATTAATTTTTTATTTCTATGGTGAACGTGTTTATAGACTTTTATCTATCATGTGTACGAAATAACGTAGTTAAACATATTGTCTACTGTTTATATTTAAACTATTTCGAAATCAATAGTAATTTTCTAATTTGTGTAACGAAAATAAATCAATTGCGTGCGACATTTTTATATGTATTTAAATATTCCAAGTTCATACGTGCATTTGAGTTAAAATAAGTGGGATTAGAACAGCACGAACTTAAATATATATTAATAATAAGACCTCCGTTTTGTTTTATTTCAAAAAGTTTTATTTAAACAATTACTAAATTACTAGATTACATTGTTTCACGTAATTTAATTAAAACAAAGAGCAAAGCTATTACTGCAATATGGATAAACAAATTTGTTAACCTCGTCTGTAATGGTGTTTTTATTATAAACTATCCGAACGGATCCGATTATTTCATTTTTTTGTTGTTGCAAATTTGATCAAATAATATTCACAATATTATTTTAAAAGAACTACAACGGAATAAATTATGTTTATTTCTCATCAGCAATCATAATGATGCTAATTCGAAATTTCCCTTACACTACTTCAAACTACATTTCGTCGTAAAATATTTTTTTTTATAAAAAATTTGTCGATTCATGAATAATTTATTTTCTGTAATTTATTTACAATGATCGGTATTATCAACACAAATTATTGTTCTGAATTTGAACAATAAAAACGGAAATTAATATTTTTTATAAGCGAATGAATGTCTAGTATTTTCAACATTAGAAATATGGCATTATTATGAAATTCAAAAGAAAATCTCATTTAGTTAAATTATCGAAATGTTGAATTAAATATTATACAAATATTGTACAAGAACACAGAGTACAATACAAGCTAATGAGAACATTGTCGAGATATGTAGTTGAACCATGTCGAAAGTAAACTATTTAAACATAAGTTTTCGTTCATTTATAACATACATTAACATGAAATTTGACATTAATAGTAGTACTTAAAATTGTAAGCAAGTTGTCAAAAATAAGAAGCAAATAAGAAGTTCATTAATATGAATTCACTGATTCTCAAGATTTTTTGGAAGAGGCGACTTTTTTTTTAATAGAGTAACGAAAATTTAACATAAGTATATAGTATTCTGCGTGTTCAGATTACTCGGGAATAAATATGCATATTTACTGTACTCTAGAAACAAGAAGTTTTGCATACAGATATTTTATTAGATCAAGTACATGGATTCAAAAAATTATTTTAAATTTCCTATGTTCTTCCAAAATTCTTTTATATATGTGGGGTCGATTAATCGTCATCGCAACCAAGGAGACTCATTACTAGATAGAGACGACATTGTGAAAGTAACCGGAATCAACTGAATTCGCGTCGCACAAAATAAACAAGTTTAGAAGTGTTTGAAGTCTACACTAAGTAGTTGGTTAAGATAGGCATAACGTAATATACATATTGTGTTAAAAAATATTTCATTATTTAGGAGATTTCCTTCCTTATCCATATTTTTTAAACAACAGAATTGGTTTAGAAAACCAAGAATCTGATACTCAATAATAAAATAATTCTCAAACAACTAACAATATTTGAAATGATTCAAATAAATACAATACTTAAAATAATTCAGTGAAAACATTATATTGATTACAGTTTTAAGTTCGGTCAGTTCTTATTGACAATAAATTTAAAAACATCGCATAGTAAATAATTTTCGCGACATAAACAATAGAATTACCTAATTAATATTACATGTTACGAAGAACAGTATTTTTAAATGTGAAAATAATTGAAAAATCTTACAAACTAGGGTGAAGTCCTTCAGAAATAGTTTTAATATGTGTTGAAACTTGTGACACATCGACTTCCGGTTCCACAACTTCTTCGATGACAATTTCTTCTTGTACATCGATATAGTCTGCTGTTACATCCATAATTACTTGTTTAATATCGGCACCATTTTCGTCAATGCTGCAATTATTTTAATTTAAAATAATTTAACAACTTTAGTATCATCACTTCAGAAGAATTTGTATATTTTTAAAATCTGCGGTTTAAAATCATTACGATATAATTTTAACTTCTAACTTATTGCAAAGAAGGGTGTCTGGTATAGGAATATCCGACAATATGTATTCTGGCGGTAATTCATAAAGAATATCTTCTTTCACAAATCCATTCACACTAAAACACTGGACATTGTTGTTCATTATTCAACTCTTCTACAACTGAAAACATTTAATCATCACAGACTTAGAGTGACTTACTGACTTATTTATATGTTAACTAGTTAAGGAAGATAAAATTACAAAATCATACCTTATTTTATTCAAAATATGTTGCTCTTATTCAGTTGCACATCTTCAAAATAAATCTCGAAATAAGGAATTACAATTTAAGCGTTAAATCAGCTACATCTGGGAATATAAGTAATTAAACTAATAAAACCAATGGAAATCAGCTCCCAATTCATATTTTACGACAAAATAGCCGCTTACACACCGCTGCAAGCCAATCAAAATGAATTAAGTTTAAGTTAATGTGACCATGCCATTTTTGATAAAAGTTTAGTAATATTACTAATATTAAAATTTCCCATAATTTCAGAGTTGATAATATAATAATATTTTACCTTTTTTTTTCTTGGAATTATATTACTTCCATTTATTAAGGCAATAAAATTTTTGAAGTACCATATATGTTGCTATAAAATTAATAGTTCTGAATTTTTTATTTTTGTAAAATTTAAATGAAATAACATTTTTAAAATTTATGTAATCTGGCAAAAAATCTTATTGTAGAATTTATAAATACTTCGCAGTAAAACATGTTATTTTAGAAATTTCTGCAGATGGCATATTATATTATATAGTTGAAGCACAGCCAAATAATAATCGATGAGGTCATTGAAATGTTTAAATTAATTAAACTACTGTACCAGAGCCTCCGGATAATATAGGACACAACTTATATACATTTGGTGAATTTACACTGTACTTTTTGATAGTGTTGTGAATATTCGGATTAATTTGATATTCGGATTATACGGATTCAGATTAATGTAGTATCCGGATTATTAATCCGGATTAATTAATCCATATCGTCAGTTGGTTTACACTTACAGTGTTATTATCGCGGGTAGAATTCGTATGCTGTTACATGCTACACTGTTTAAAAACAGACAGGAAAAACTATTGTAGTGTGAACATGGGTGTGAGATTGAAGCCGACATTGCACGTAAATGACCGATTCCAGCCGACATTGCACGTAAATGACCGATTCCAGCCGAAGAGGATGTAGTATTCTGAAAGTCTAAGGAAAGGGGGGTTTCGACAATTCCGTCGATTCGTCGTCCGTATGATATTCTTAATACGTATTATTTTATTCCGGATTAAAATTTAATCCGGATTAAAATTTAATTCGTATTAAAATTTAATTCGTATTAAAAATGTGAATACGTATTCGGGATTCGGACGACGAATGGCGTGATTATGCGCATGCGCTCAACAGAACGTAGCTATGCGAGATATGTTAGCGTCGTCGTCAGGCGTCAGGTCATTCACCCGTCGAGTCTGTTGTTTATTGTAACGTGTATTTTTCTACATATATATAATTTTTTCGCGTTATTAATTGAAGATCGAAATTGTTTTTTTTATAGTATTCTATATTTAGTTTCTTTTTATATTATTATATTGATATAGATTTTTTTAAAACCCATTAGGATATATATATATATTTTTTAAGGATACATATATAATAGTGTAATTTTAAATTATGGCTCCTGCAAAAATATCTTTCGTTTGGTCATTTTTTACAAAAAATACAGATAAAATGACTGCAAAATGCAGTGTATGTAAACAAGAGTTAAAATTTTTTGGAAGTACAGGGAACTTAAAACAACATATTTTAAGAAAACACCCCATTCAATATGAATCATACTTGAAAAGAAATAATCCAGGAGAAGATGATTCGACTGAAAATGTAGTTTTAGAAAATTCCCCGATGGACAATGAACCAGTTGTATCAGAAATTACAGATTCCAGTGGAACCAGTGGAGTCGTTTCAAATGATAATACATCGAAAAGAACATCTGGTAAAAATATTTCAACTGTACCTAAAATGTCACAGGTACGTCAATTAAAATTATACTCTGGAAAGAATAATGATCTCTCAGATCAACAAAAAAAGAAAATAACATCAAGTTTGTTAAATTTAATTATTAAAGATTTTCAACCTTTGTCAATTGTTGAAAATTCAGGATTTTTAGAGTATACAAGAAGTTTGAACCCTCTTTACTCTGTACCTAGTCGACATATAGTATCAAAGAACCTCCTACCTCAGCTATATTTGGAGGAAGTTTCTAAATTGAAAATCCTATTAAATAATATTAAACATGTATCACTTACTTCAGATGTATGGCAATCTGACAGTAATACATCATATTTATCAGTTACCTGTCATTTTATTAATGAAGGTAAATTACATTCACGTGTCTTAGGGATAAGAGATTTCCAGGAAGCACACACAGGAAGTAATATAGGCGAGAAGCTTTTTAATATAATTTCAGAGTGGGGTCTTCAGCAAAAAATTGTTACAATTGTTACGGATAATGCAGCTAACATGAAAAATGCCATTTCGGAACATTTACGTGTTCACCATCATCCTTGTGTAGCACATACTTTAAATTTAACAATAAAGGAAGTGTTAAATGAAAATAATGAACTCCAAAATATCATTAATAAATGCAAAAATTTAGTTTCTTATTTCAAACACAGTTCACTCGCAACTACAAAACTTAAAAAATATCAAGAACAAATGAATTTACCACTATTAAAAGTAAAACAACAGGTTGATACTCGCTGGAACTCTGTTTTAATAATGTTAGAAAGACTTATAGAAATTAAAGATGGATTATCTGTGACTGTAACAAATTTACCCTCGGCTCCTAATTTTATTGATGCTTCCGAGTGGAATATAATTTCAGATTGTGTGCATATTTTGAAACCCCTTGAAATGATGTCATCTGAACTTTCTGGTGAAAAATATGTAACGATGTCTATTGTAATACCGTTGGTTAGAGGCTTGCAATACAACTTAAAAAATTTGAAACCACATACGGAAATTGGTCTGTGGTTGCAATCTAAACTAATTGAAACTGTTTCAAGACGTCTGGGAATTTTTGAGGTTAATAAAATTGCTGCTAAGAGTACATTTTTGGATCCTAGGCTTAAAAAAACGGCTTTTGGATTGATCGAAAATGCAAACAATGTAGAAAAATGGATCAGTGATGAAATTACTATAATGACTCCTTCTTCCAGCATTACTGTAGAAGAAAATACACAAGATGACGGAATCAATTCGATAAATCCACAATCACTTTGGTCACTCTTTGATAAAAAGTTAAAAGATGTGAAAACACAAATAACACCTGCTACAACAGCTACTCTTTGTATTCGACAATACCTAGAAAAACCAAATGTAAGTAGAATGAATAATCCGTTAGACTTTTGGGAAATGCATAAATTTATGATGCCCGAATTATATAAATTACATGTTAAATACTTATGTATACCAGCAACATCTGTTCCTAGTGAGAGGCTATTTTCTAAAGCAGGACAAGTTGTAAATGTTAAAAGAAATAGACTGTCTCCAAAAAATTTGCAAACAATTTTATTTTTGAATAGTGCTTTATAAATATATGTTCATGTTCCATGATATTTTTATTTTACTTCGTTTCGAAAATTAACTTTTATTTCTGTTTTAATTTTACTTTCTATATACAATTTTTTTAAATTTATAAAATGTTAATAAATTATTAATAAATTTTAGTTACTCGGGTTTATTAGTATAACGTTCTACTTTTATTAATACATCGTTTTTCCTTTTTTACACGCGATTATTCCAAAATGACTGTATCCAATTGTGAATATCGACCGCGAAAATAGTTTTAAAAATTATTATTAAATTATTATTTTTTATAAAAACTATTTTTATTTATTGTCATATTTGATTTTTTTTTATTTATCCATTTTATTTATCAAATTGAAAACGTCACCTACATAAACTACATTGAGTCAAAAAGTAATTACATACATGTACTGTAATTACCAAATACGAAACAATAAATATGAAATATTAATGGTACATATTAATAATCCATGGATATTATATTTATATGGAGAACAGCGCGTCGCGTTGTAAGCGACACTCGTTTTTTTATATTAACTCAGTTTTTGAGCGGAAACGTAACGTTCAGCGTAGCAGTTTTTGTTCCCTGCTTTTTACTTTTACCTAATGATGATGGCTAATAAAAATACATAGTTAAAAACACTCGTGAAAAATTGGGAAGTAGTCATTGGAATATGCGAGATTAAAACCGAAATTAGACGAAAATGGCCGAACCCAGCCGAATAGTATCGGCTTAATTCATCCATCATTCTACGTACGTATTATTTTATTTCATATTAAAATTTAATTCGTATCATTTTATTTCGGATTAAAATTTAATTCGTATTATTTTATTCCGGATTAAAATTTAATTCGTATTATTTTATTCCGGATTAAAAATTAATCCATATTAAAAGTATGAATCGTATTCGGACGTCTGACACGTTATGACGATCAACGGGCCGACATGGACTTGTGCGAGTGTGTGTTGTAACGCGCATAAAGCCCACTCATACCATAACAACATGCTACATTTTGAAACGAGTCAATGTGAAAATGTGAATGTGTAACTGTTAACAGTGGTAAACTAAGCGATGAAGATCGTTAGGGAACGAAATCAAAACAACGCATGCGCGGTTCTATTCTACATCATTCGGAACCAGAAATTAATCCGTATTAATGATACGGATTAATTTTCTTGAATCCGGAATAGTCCGAATATTTAGATATCCGTATTCAACGTTTATTTTAATCCGGATTCTCCCATCACTACTTTTTGAATATGTGTGTGATAAGAGGTGATGCGCTTTACAATACGGAAGTTTTAGTTAGTGGGACATTTTAAATTTGAAATGGAATAAAAAAGTATAAGGACAATCTTTAAGAAAACTGGATCTCTGTTTCGGTATACTTAGATATTAATTGGACTTTTGTGCGTGAAAGATGCGTATTTGATCAAGATTTATTATGAGAAATTAACATGTATTTGGGACAAATATTTTATACTGTATTAAAAATTATGCGTTTTGTTTATTGTTTGAAGTTTCATAAGTTTCAAGTTGATGAATCAAAAGTACAAAAAAACCCAAACTAAAACTGAGTTTTCGACTTTCATTATCTTATGCAATTAATAATGACTGTTCAATTATTCCCCCGCTTTAAATTTTTGACGTTTATAATAAAATTATTTTTATTTACCAAGAGCTTGATATTCTGGATTATTAATGTATAACGAATTTGTAGTGATTATTTAGGTGGAATACATTTTCATTAATGCAAATAAAATTTAATCAAATAGAGAAACTTGTTTATTTCCTAAAACAAATATTTGTATTATTAATTTCTCCAAACGTAGTAAAATTTTTTATACTCGTGAATAATTAGAATAATAGTTTCACATTTATTAAATGAAAATTTCTTATCCCAGGGATTTATGATGTTCTTAGTAAAGTAAAATAAGATGTGAATAAATTTTTGTTTACATGTTTTCAAAATTTACATATTTAAATCACGGGAGCGAATTTACGCGTTTATGATATGGCAGGGTATATATGTATATCTGTGCGTATTGTGAATGGATAGGTGTACAATAATTCAAACAATACAATTAATTATGTACTTTTATTAGAGTAGATAATAATGGTTAAAACCGCAATCTAATGAAACCAAGTAAATTTTATCCTTGTGAAAAATAGTTATCGTGCGTAAATATTCAACAATTATTCCTGTATAGGAAAAAATTAAATTTTATAAATAATATCTAAATAACTATTACTATAATTCGAATGAACTAATTTTCATTATGTACCCTAATTATAGCACACGATTTATGTTGATACAATATTTACATTTGCGTTAATACGGCACATGGACTTTCAATACTAAAAAATTGCCTACTTTCATAATAAGAGGAATTTGATCGACATAAAATATTTCAATTCTAAAAATATGTGTAAAATTAACTGAAGTTTGGTATTATACACAAAACATGGCTATATTTCTATCTTCTCGATTTTATTCATATACAAAAATGTTCGATATTGTTAAAAAAATGAAACGTATGACTGAAAGGTTAAGAAATAAGTACGTGAAACTAAAATTCCAATATAAGTGTCACGTCCGTATAACCATGCATTTGTGTACAAAATATTTTTTAAAAGTAATTTAATACATAATGTAAAATCACAATATTAAATATTTTTGATATTTTACGTGAATAACAATTATTTCTTATTTCGTAATTCACAATGCATACAATTTTATTTAACGAACTTTTGAGTTTGCATTAACTTTTGGTGTTTCATTTGAATATATTCATAATATAAATCATTAAATTACGTAAATAAACAAGTCATTTCAGCTGTTGAACCATCTTCAGGTTAAATGTAATTAAATGAAATATACATATGTATACGTAATTGTAAATAACTTATTCTGACCAACATAGAACTTAAATCTAACACATCTCGTTGTAGACTTCATTACGTAAATGAGTTATATTAATTGATATTATGCATGTTTATGTACTATTAATGATTCTTTGTAGTCTACGAAATTAAAGGCATATCGAGTAATTAGGGACAATTTATAAATTTCATTTGCTGATAATTTTCTCATTTTTCAGTAAAAATTTTGAAATGGTTATAAATAATTTTTATTCATATAAAACAGAAAAATCATTCAGCGACGAATTTAATATGACCGTTCCGGCGTTGACTGTTATTAATAAATAACTTTAAAGTAGTAAAGTTTAGTAGTAAAACCTTAAAACCCAATACAATAATTTGAATATGGCTTAAGGGAAAAATGTAGAAATTAATTCAGCGTGGTTAGAGAAAATAGTCTTTGGATAGAGTAAAAGAAGAGCAAAGTCTGTTTTAGGCTTAAATTAAGTACTTTTCGTTATACCAATGTTTTACATTTTATAACTATTAAGTATATATTTTTCAAGGACAACTGTTCAAAAATAACGTGTTTCCATTTTTGAGAATATCACAAACCGCCCATTATATCATCCGAGGATGCATCATCTTAATGCTTAACTTTATACAGTTTTATCACGTCTATGATAAGAGCGGAATAATTGTCTAACATTGTAGATTTGTCAAGGAAGTATTGTCCCACCTTATTCAATAACTTCAATTTTTAAATATTCTAACATTCTATTATCCCGAAAAAAAAAAGAAAAGATTTATCGTTACTTATCCGGACAATCAAATTGCTTATATACAGAACTATGTATTAACTAAAATTCATCGTAATATCGAATTTTAAACATGCATGAAGAAATGGTGCAGTTAGCAGGAAAATTTAACAAAAAACCTACCAAGTAAAAAGAAAAAAAGAGAGAAGTAAATAAAATTAATTAAAGAAATAAAATCATTATTAACAATTTAACATCTATAACTGCTTACTGTATACGCGCATTAGAGTAAACTGTGTTTGATCCTGTGATGTTTATATTTTAATAGTAATCCTCTACGGGTTTTCATAGATTTTTACGTGCAGGACAGTTTTGGAAAAATATTTTGGAAACTCTCATAATTCGTTTTTTTACAAATAACAAATTTAATTCTTCATAGATTCTTGTGATATTTATATATATAGGTACATTGAGAACGTATTTCTAATGGATCAGTTTTAAAATAATTGAAGCCTTTTCGAGACAGAGGCCCAGACAAGACAAAGTTTACATTGTAGGAATACTAAGAATATTTAGTACTGACTTAAGAAAATAAATGAATATCGTATCAGGAAATTACGTATAATTTTAAACAAAAATCGTAATAAACATGAATGCAATGCGCGCATCATCCTCGAACGAGTCGAGATGCATCGTTAATAATACTCTACAAAACGTCTCAGGAACTAATACTAACTCAACTATTATCACTCGCTCGTATGCATAGGAGTCACCTTGGATGAAAACGAGCAAAATAGTGGTATCAGAAAAATTAGTAGTTTAGTAGCAGTCGCTGCTACATGGTTCCTCTCGTCAGAAATGAGAATCCTAAAGTGAATCGAATGAAAATGGTTGAGGATATAGTGCGAAGATTTATAGAAAAGTGAATGAACTATGGAGTTAAGGTTAACTCTGTTTATAGAAATGTATGGTGATCAGTGGCGTGCGGTGAATTTTTCTAAGGGTAAGCGATAACCATATAAAGTGTAATACTATACCAAATGAAAATTTATTTACAAAAAACACGTGATGATAAATCTATTTAATACTTGTTTAATATAAAAAAATCCATTCGATGGTCTATTTTAATAAAGTCAGTTATAACAAGATCATAAAACGTACCCACCGGTTCATTTTGTAGGTGATTTTAAAACGCTTTTTCAACGAATATTAAAGATAAATCACTTAATCGGTCCTGTCCCTGTGTCGACCTCTGATATTATTTTGAGCTAAATCATATTCTTCGATAATACTTTTGACATACTCAAGTATAGCATCAACAGATCGATCCACATCAATAAATTTATTAAATCTATCTTGAGTTTTTGCAATGTGACTGCATATGTAACGTAAAACTACAAACATTATTTAAAATGTCCGACGTTTCGGCCAGTAATATAGCAACGATTTCGCATTTTTTATTTCTTCTTTTATATTAGTTTGAACAACAGCATGTACCAAAGAAATTGAATCATTCTGAATACGATTTGAAGTACCGCAGAACGTTATAGAAGTCTCTATGCGCGTTTTCAGGACCATATCATATTTTGAAAGTAATTGTAGAAGGTTTACATAATTCCCACGATTATCGGAATCAGCCTTTTCAGAGTGGCCACATAAGGCAAGCTCATGAACACCGAGATTGCATACTGCATCAATTAATCTTTTTAAAATGTTTCTATTTTGTAGTACAATCTCATTATGTTCCATGACTTCAATTTGTACTTGATCATTTAATTGTAAATCTATGCACGACTTACCAAATTTCTTAAGTTTCGTGGAGGAAAAAATATGACTCAGAACGTTCATGATTTTGAATCGCATCGATCAAATTATTCAAGTTATCATATCCCCGAGTAAGATCATTCCATACACATTTATTTTTTTTACTGCCAAATAATAAACACGGCCAACTTTTTCCACTATCTTCACAACGTTAACCACAAAATGTTTTCATATTGAGATGCTTTAAAATGTCTGGTAAAAGTTGTACTTTCTTTTGTTTAGCTTTTAAAAATGGTAATTCTGATTTTGGCTTACCACAATTTATAATTTCTAACTGTTGATTAAAATTAAATCGTGAAAACGGTTTTTCAGTGAATTCCCGAACACGCATTTTGTTTACAAAAAACAAATCGACCATACAGCCTGCAGAAATCATAGATTAAACCACGTTAAACTCCAGCCGAAAGCGATATTACGGGCGCTTACCATTGCCAGTGTCGCCCACGTGTTTATGGGTGTAGTGTGTCTTTGTGTCAGTGAATTATCCGTATAGCCGGCTGAAAGCGATCTTACAGGCGCTTTACCCGTCTAGCGTGTTCTTGTCGAAGATCACAACCTATAGTCCGTCATCTCTGTCACGTATCCTAATAGAATGAATTCTTTTCTGTGTAACCAGCTAATACGATGCGCCTGTATAACACAATTCATACACTAAGTATAACACTTAAGTGCGCAGCCAAGTATCACATGCGGTTGTTGAAGTAATAAGCGCCAATATAATCGCTTTCTGTTTTCATATTCTATACCATTATAAGTTAGGATAAAAAAATTATTTTTTCCTGATTTTTCAGGGTAAGCGTACCTCGCTTACCTGGAATGCACGCCACTGATGGTGATGGTTTTTACATGCATGCATTACAGCGTCAATAATTTCTTTATTACAACAGAAAATTATTTTCTTTTGTTCATCAGTTCGGTATTTGGGATTACTCTGGATGCGCGTTTAACATGTCAGTCACATATCGATAATTTACTAATAAACTATTAATCGCGCAATTAACATTTTACATAATCTATACAATACCTAATTGGAGTAGTAATCCTTTTATACTCTTAACCTTTTATATATTACTAATTCGATCTACAATGGAGTATATGTTTTACAGATCGACATCTGCATCATTATTAAATAAGTTTCATCGTGTTCAAAACAAGTATGTTAGCTCCGTGTAGGTGTGGTTAGGAACACATACCGACCATTATGGTAGAGTGTAATATCCCTCCTTTACAATTAAGACAGAGCTATTTAGCACTAAAACTTTTGATTAGTAGAATGAACATAGATAGCTTTTCGCTATAAATTCATATTTATTTCAACTGGCGGTTTTCAAATAACAACACACCCTGTTGTCTTCTGTTATAATTAGGTTGGAAGAATTTCAGGCACAGGTTATGCGAATTCATACCAATTTATATTACCGTATTCATATAATTTTTCAAATAAAAAACATCTTTCTTCCTGAGAACTACGTCCTTTATCTTTCTCCCCTGATCTGTGGCGCATTAAATAAATGTTATCTTTGAGAATTTTCGTACGCACGTGCTACTCTCTGATGCAAATGAAGTAATGAAAATTGTTTATAATAAGTTACATCGGATTACGCGTACATGTTCATTTCCGAGATAATTTAAATATCACAATGCTTCGCAATCGTTAATAATTAAACATATCTTTTTGGAAATGGATCTATAAATATGTTGGCGTTATTAATGTTTGTTTTTAATATATATAATATATATTTTTTATTTGTTTAAATAATAAGTGAAAATTATTTATCAAAAAAGTCATATTTGTAGTTGGTTGTACATATTGAAAATAAAATAAAACGGCTCTTTATACAGTATCGCAAGAATATTTTAATAAAGGCTATCGAAAAGTTTCGTTAATAAACGATAAAACTAACAAGTTAAAAATTACCAATGGTTTTGATTTTTTCATTCAACCTTTAGTAAAGGGTTCATTTATTCGACTTTGGTGAATATACTTTTTTATTTTATGAGCTTTTTTTTGTAAATAATTTTATCGTTTAACATTTAGTTTTGGTGATGCCTAGGGAAACTAGTGAATTGTGTTTATAGTCGTAATTGTGATTCTATGTAGAGCTCATTTGATTTATTTTATATAGAAATTATTGAGTTTCTTCCGGTTACCTAAAAAAAATATATATATATCTGTCGTCAATTTCTAATACGAGAAATTCGAAATTTCAAATTTAATATTTTATTTTAGTTATTTTAACAACAATTAAAAGATAAGATTACGCATTGCTCCATTATATATATTTATTATATTATTTACGCTTGTTTTTAAATCTTTAATATTTTTATTCGGTTGAAAAACAACTGAAAATATTACGCTAAGTAGTAAATGTGTGACACAGTTTATTAAAGATATAAGAAAGAAAGAGGTATTATGCTCTTAGCTCTATTCAAAGAATGTTAAAAGCTTTTTGTTTGAAAAATAAATTATTTTCTAGAAATGGAGGGCTCTTTTAAATGGAGGGTATTTTTTAAACGAATGCTTCGAGCAAATGTAATTTGCAATGCGGCATTAATATCGTGTCTCACTCCCTCTCACACTCCTTCAACGGTTCTAAAGCAGCAACAACAACTATATCTTTACCGATACGTGAAATACCGCATTGTCGGTCCTAAAGCAGCAACAACGAAAGACTATATTTTTATTTACCGATACGTGAAATACCGCATTGCCGCTGTATAAACGAAAAGTTCATGCGAACGCAGCGCTCTCTATGTATACCAACGCGAATTAAAAATGCCGCATTGCAGATACTGTTGCATTGATTTATTGTTGCCTGTTCATTCTTCCGTTTTCGAGTGTTGTTCGTGTATATGTAGTATGACAGCTTTCCATATTCACGTTTAATTTGCAGCGCATTTGCGTTTAACGTTGAAGTAGGGTGCTTTCCTTTTGGAGCAGCGATTTTTGTTTAAAAAATTATTTTGATTTCTTAACTTTTTTCGCTGATATTTCATTGTACAACAGCTAGTTGTAAACATTTGTGCTCGATTTATGCAGCGGAAGATCTAAGAAAAAATCAGTAAGTATTTTTT
This sequence comes from Coronaproctus castanopsis, assembly GCA_032883995.1. NCBI lineage: Eukaryota > Metazoa > Arthropoda > Insecta > Hemiptera > Monophlebidae > Coronaproctus > Coronaproctus castanopsis. The sequence continues at coordinate 188,001,855 of CM065052.1, read as the reverse complement.
AATAATATTTCGTTATAATTGACGTTACGAAGCGGGTAAGAGGAACTCTTAATTCAACCCCTCCCCCTCAAAAAATGAAAGAATATGAGTAAGCGTTTATTATTATTATATTTTTTAGATTTTTATTGTATACAGAATTGTTTACGAACGCAATTTACATATGTCGTCTATATTTCGGATTAAGATTGAGCATGAAAATGTTACTAATTCAATAATTAAGAACTAGTCATCTTCGATGTGCGATGAAACTCTCAACCGAATAAATTATGAACGTCTGTTTTTTGTATAATTAGGTACCCACTATATTTACAAGTAAAGAGACGTACTTCCTTTTTTTTTTTTATCGAAGCTAGAATATAGGGGATGAGTTGGGTTAACTCGATCGAGCACATACTTCCGTGGTCTGTAAATTAAAAAAAAAAAACAAATCTAAAACTAATTCAATAATAATAATCAAATCAAATCAAATATATTTGTTACTACACATGAAATGCGACAAAAATCTTACTTCGCTTAACTTCCGCTAATGCGCATAGGTTGCGCGAACAGCGGTCCTATATTAATCTATGTACAAATGATTTGGTGCAACGTGCTTGCAACAAATTTAACCGAAATAAATTAAAATCTTCCACACCCAATATTGAATAATAATAATAAAAATAATCATAATTATTATCATCATCGTAGAAACGGCACCGTTACGTTTGTAATAAACACAAATTAAGGTAATCGTACGAAAATGAAAAAAAAAAATATTTCATTACCTTATACGTGTAATATAATCAAAAAATAATTCACGATATTATTTAGTATCGCGAAGTTTATAATGTGCTTCTGTGTTTATCTACGCATATATTTTTCATGTTTATCGATGTGTGTATGTGCGCATATTTATATTTCTATCGATGTAGGTTTTTCATTTGTAATTTTTTTCTGCAATTCAAAAACAGAATAACATTATTTCTTTACTAAAAATTATCCTTAAATGTATCGGTTAAGAAATTTGCACTAATGATTTGTTTCTGCTTGTAATTCTTATTTTTTATTTTAAATATGTTCTTTCTTTTCTGAAAATTAATAAACATACAGGTTTTTTATTTTAAAAACTTAAGCAAAATAGAACATTTAAGTTTTGAAGGATTTTTTTCCTAAATACATCTGTGGCGCATCGTCTTTAAATGTGAGAAAGAAAAGGATAAAGTATACACTCGTGCGTTGTCATCGTGCATATAGTTTGAATATATAACTTAGGAACGAATTAATGTGAATCATCCTTTATTAAATATTTCTAGCTGCGTTAACGATAGGATTACTACGATTTATAAGCTTTTGACGAAATATTCAATATGATTATCGGTATTTATTAAAATGAATAATAATAATAATTTTCTTCGATATTTATTTTATATTAATAAGAAACGAGAAAATAAAATAAAAATGCGCATTGTATAGCGGGAAATATGTAACAAATTTGAATTTTCTTAGAGCGTTCAATTTGAATAATTTATATTCGAATAAATTATCGTTGCGCAGCCCTGAAAAAGAAAAATCGAAACAAAATAGTTCAAATTCAAATTTAACTTTATTTCAGGTTTCCGTTGAATTCAAAGTAATTTAGTTACATGATATAAAGCTCCTATGCGTAAAAATGAGCTAATTTCAAAATATAGTCTTTCGTTCACTCACGTCACAATACAATTGCAAATTTACACATAACACAATATTTTTATATAACGAACATATAAATACAATATTATTGAAAATAATAATAATAATGTATCTCTTGTAATAAACAGGAAAATATATAGCAGAATTACAATAAAACGGTGAAATAAAATGAAAAATTAATAGGGAAAAAAATAGAACAATCGAATTGAACACGAAATTAATTTGAAAAATGGTCGCGATATAATTTATTATACTTCTTCATGCAGAAATTTTTGAGCATGTTCTTATATATATTACTTACGAATATGTCAGTATTGGTAAGCATATCATTCAAGTCTATAAATGAGGTACGCTTGCTAATGCCGAAATATCGATACGTAATATATAAGAACACGCGCAATATTTTATATACATATATATGTAACATGATTATGTATTAGGATAAAATGGAATTATAATTATTTTTTCAATCAAACGCTTACAAAAATATACCAATTTTTCGTGCGTGTTTCGAAATTCATATAGACACACGTATAAAAAAAATGCGTTAGTACAGATTTGCATATCTATCATACATAATTATTAATTCGTCAGTCACAGTACTCTCTATGCGGTATATTATCTTTTAATATACCTATATATTTTAATAATAGGAGGAATTTAGTCGATATTAAATGTTTCAATTCTAAAAATACTTGTTAAAAATTATTATCCGAAATAACCTAAAAAGCAGTATTATTCACTAAATATTACTTTTTCACCTCCTCGATCATTTTCTCTAATTATTTCATCAAAATGCATAATTTTGTGTATACATTGATAATGCGTGTACACACACATATATTTCGTATTATAGTCAAACGCTTATCTAGTTTTCAGATTCATTTCTTGTTGTTTATAAATTGGGATAATATTTTAATTTCTTTTTACATACGCGATTGTATTCGTAAAAAGGTATTTATTTAAGCGAGGTATTACTATAATTATTATTACCATCAGCATTATTTCAAGTTCCACAATTAAATTCTAAAACCTATTAAAAATTGTTTATTTGCACAATTAAATTCTAACACCTATTAAAAATTGTTTATTGGTAATCGGGTATTCCGCGGAACGGTTATATTTAGCAAAATAATAATAAAATAAATAAAACGAGGACTGCACTAATCTTATTAATAAAAGTCGATGAAATAATATCGACGTCGTAACTGAAATGCTGAAATTAGAGAGCATTATTAAAAAGTATTATACGGAGAAGAAGATGAACACGTTATATTTGTTCTAGACTTGAAGGATTAAATAAAAATTTTGTTTGTTTCTATAAAAATGAATAGCGCACGCGTTAAAAGTTCTCGGTATATTCTTTAAACGGTATAAACTATTTTTATTTGGTTGACCGGTGTTAAATTTGAAATAAAATACCCATATTTCTTCCATATATATATATATATATATATATATATATATATATATATATATATATATATATATATATATATATATATATTATACATAGATTAAAAGATTCCAGTTTTAAAATTATAAAATAAATTTTTCACCTCCATAGACCAAATCACCAAAAGGTTAACTTAACCACTTCCGCTTATCCGATCGGTTCCTACGCTACTAACTATACTGCAGTGTACAGACTAATACACATACGTCGGTGAATATGTCGAAGGGAGTAATTTTTTTTTTTTGCTTGGTGGGTTCCTCGATTTGTTCGAACCGCATTATCGGTGGCGATGACACCCGCCGACTATAATGTTTTTTTTCCCGGAATATCACGAATTTGAGTACCATAACGTTCTTATATAGTTCGCATCAGAAAGAAGGGACAATTTTACTACTACATACAACTTTAGCCATTGTCTGTTGAAAATCTGTTGACACGGACAACAGGCTACACTACGAGACTACCCACTTAATCTGCAGCTTCTGTCGGCGATTGTACTGCGTAAACACCTTTTTAAGTAGTCGTAACCGATAATCAACGTGGTCAACGTCTGTGTATTTATCTACATATAATAAGCGAATCCATCGGTTTGTATAGAAGAATTGTTGCTTTTTATTATTTTTCACGATTAGTGTGTCATAACGAATATTCGGCGAAAATTCGTTTTAAAATATTTACCAAAATTCTCTGATTAAATTTTTCACAACTATAAAAAAAAATCGTTCGGGGGTTCTAAGTTTCCGCTGTTACTTCATTACTCGTTGTTTCTCAAACGATCTCTTTCGATACCTTTCGCCTAGTTTCGAAATTTAATACGCTTTAAATTGTTTCGCACGATATTTTAAACAATTTAACAGAAGACTGCTTTCGTCAAAGCCGAAGGAGTATTAGAATCATTTTATACATTTTTTTTTGCTCCATACCGACTCGCTGGACTGATGGCTTAAGGAATTAATTTGTTACGGTACCAATTGCAGTCGCTAGAGGTCAGAATCTGAATTTGTGTACGGAGTATTTGTAGGTCATAACGATCAGAATTGACCGCATGCAGAATGGAATGGATTCCGTTTGGCGGCTCGTGTTTAAAAAACCTATAACACACATATAAGAACCTTTTAAAACCGTAACCAAAAAAACTAAAAATGATCAAGTTAAATTATCAATCCCAAGATAAAAAATTGTAATAGAAACCAAAATATATTAAAAATTTATTTCTGCACGAATAAATACAAAATTTATACAATTAGAAAAGTATAAAAATTTTTAAAATACTAAAACGAAACAATTCGATAAACACTATGTATAATAGTTAAAGTGTTCTTAGTTTTTCACAATTTACACAAAACACTAATTTGAAAAAGGAAATGATCAATTGCGATATAAATAATAAAGTTTCAGTAAGGAAAACTTATACTCATATTAACATCAGTCAGAAATAATACGAATAACACGAACTGATGTGGGACAATGAAACAATTCACACGCGAATACGTACACAATAAAGGAAAGAAACACCGATAGAAATTTGAAGAAGAAAAACTAATCTCGGAAAGAGATGAAATATAATAGACTCATTCATTTGTTGGCGGGTAACTGCACCCACATGTTATGAACAACACAAAAAGAATTTTGGAATTAACATCTATTTGTTTTATAATATTACTCAAATTATCGACTACTCTAATGGAACAATTCTGTGCAATAAACACAGCAATTTTTAATTCTGCTTATTTTTTTTCTTTTGTGTCGTCAAGTACAGAAAATTTAGTTATAGATATACGTTTCGACATTTTAGATGCTATGTTTTGTTTAGTTTTTGGAATGTGAAATCTTGTTTATGTGCTTGAAGCGGAACACGATATATATATATATATATATATTACAAACAGCTTAGGTTTCATTCTGGGGATCTGATTCTAACCATTCTAAAATTAAAACATATGCATTCATAATTAAAAGTAATTTTAAATGTCAAAGTTGTGTTTGGAATGAGTTTCATACATGCATGATGAAGCATATGAGAAATTTCAATAGCATTTTGCTAAATATAAATGTAACGATTATTTTATTCTTAGAGAAACGTTTAATTTCAAATTTAGAAATAAATAAATCTGAATTGTATGTTTGTTCAATGAGTCTCGGAATTGACTCTGGTTCTCTTTCAGTTACAAAAATAATTATGTAATTCGATATAATATACTAAATATTCTCTTCTTAAGTATTAAAAATGAATATCATGAGACGTTTTCACAAAATTACTCAACATCTAATACAAAAATTAATTTTTGACTTATAATTAAACCAGGTCTAAGTATATGTTTTTTTTCTTTTAAATTTCATTTATTTGTTACTGAATATGATTAATAAGGTTATTTCTTTAATAAAACATGAATGGGTTATAAAATAAAAGTATTCAACTATGAATTTATGTTTATTTTGAATATATTTTATAAGCTATAAAAAAAAAGTTTAACCCCACACAGTAAATGTTTGAGTTAGAATGTCATCATCAAATTATAAAAGTAATAAAGATATACGTGTATGCACACTCATATATATATATATATATATATATATATATATATATATATATATATATATAATGTAGTTAAACTAAATGATTCAAAATATTATATATTTACCAGAAAACTCAGGAATTAGTTTCCAAGACACTCATTTTTTTTGACTGAGACATTTTAAAACTATAAAAAATAACACCGTAAATAAAATTTAAGAAAATATGAAGTAACAGATGTAAGTGCACCGTAAAATAACAAAACTCCAGAATATCAACAATCACATTATCATTACATTAGAAACATAATTTGTTAAAATTCAAATTTGTGCATGCGTAAAACAACGTTTACATTTATTTAATGTGATTAATTCGAAAAACTCTAAAAACCCCTGTATTGTTAATTATAAAAATTACACCGAACACTCCCATTTTTAACTCCACAGAGCTCGAAAACCACCAAAACGAGGAAAAAACGCCATCTGGAAACAGTTGTTTGACTGATTCAACCTTGAGTGATGCAACTGCTAGTCATGCAAAATAACTGTCGATAGATAATTATTGATATAATACAATATGCAGAGTGAAAATTAAATTATTAACAAAACAGTGGTGAGCTATGCGACTTAACGCTGCTACTTCAGGAATGGGAAAACATACGTTCTATAAATATGAAACACTTCCTGTGCAGACAAAAATCAAGACGAAACTGAAGAACCTGCAAAAATGATCGCCTGTATAGTGCATATCTGTAGTAGAAAAAACGTGTGGTGTATGCTAACAGCGACTTTTGCGCATAAAGCTATATCAGTCCATTGCTGAACGCAGGCCTTTCCCAGCTTCATTCGTCGTTCCAATCTCGCGCTCTTCTAATTCAGCTCTTTCACTGTCATCCTAATGAGTTAACACTTTCACGGCGTATATAAATTTTTGTTGAAGTGCAGAATAATGCGGTTTTATTACAGTAATGCATTACATAATGTTTAAAATATAAATTATTTTAAACGCTTTAGAGAAACATTAATGTAATAACTTAATAAGAGATTCGTAACGTTTAATTATTATTAAAGCCTTATGCGGTTTATTTACTAATTTAATAAGTACAGCCGGCATTCGCAAGGAGCGCTTTAGTACTTTCAACCATTGCTATACCTGTTGCCTGTTCTTGGAAATTTTGACATAGTATGGTTCATAAATATTGCTGGAATTTACAGATAGTATTTTTAAATATTATATTAGCATTGAGAAATTTTTTAACAGTAATTTATTCTCTATTGTTAAATTGAAGAACTGCCATTTTTAATGAAAAATAAAATATATTCAAAAATTTGGCAACAGGGTGAACAAGTAAACAATATACCGCTTTACTTTAATTTTTCTGTTTGGGACTAATTGTTTTTCTGGACGTGGTTTTTAAGATTCGCTTTAAAATGAACCGTTATTGCATCAAACGTGAAGACTGAAATATTATATAATTATGTGATCTACTTTGGTGGTTCTCTTAGAGATGTTGAGATCCGCTCAATGGAAAACTACAAATACCAACTTTTGTAATTTAGTTCGCATAAATTTCCACATAATGTAGTTTTCCTAATTAGTTGTTTTAAAATTTATACACAATACACATTTGTTAAAGGTAAGTTTCAATCTTTTTTAATCATTTTTTTTTTTGAAACCAGTAGTTTGTAAATTCAGTTTTATCATTGTTATTAACATAACAGAGGGTTCTTAATTTTTTTTTAGTAACGTACGGGTTAAATAAGAAAAATTTTAGGAAATTATTTTAACTCATACATTTCTGTTTGAATTTATTTATATTGTATATTCCGGCTAATACATGTTGATTATATCAAATCGGTATTTTGAGTTATATATGCACGCGAATTTTTTATATATATATATATATATATTTCCGTGGTCCTTAGAAGGCCAAAATCGAATTAAAAAAAAAAATAAATAAAAAAATATATATATATATAATATATCCAGAAGGAATGTAAGTGTATAATTATAAAGGCGCTTAAACATTATTATTGTTAGTTTATATTATTCAGTATAATGAATTATTGCATTATTTGTGGTGTTTTTTTTTGTTTAATTTCCTATAGACGGTGAAGTATTATTTTTACAATATACCAATGGATAATTCGCCACTTGCACAGAGATCTGGCTTCAGGATCAAACTGAATTTAGAAGCTGTGTATTATAGTGACCAGTTTTATCTGTTTGTCGATCCAGCTACAGTAAGATCGATACTGGATTTAGAAAGGAAAATTAAATTCACATTTTCCATTGCCGAAAATATTCATTTGATGTGTAATGGTTGTAATTTGTCTTCTAGAGATGCTATCACAGTACTTAGGGATGAAGATTTAGTAATGTACGATTCATATGTCATTGCGTTAATATTTGCATATATAAATTTTTAAAAATAATGCTTTTTTATGAGCCCGTAAATTAGTAGTAAAATTTTGAACATTAAATTCTCATGACGCAAAAAATTGTACAAATTTGACATCATAATTAAATTTAATTCGCAACCAAATTTTAATTTAAAAATGTATATAAATATACTGTATAAATTGTTTTATGTATATGATATATATATATTTGAATATTTTGGTTAACGTCCAGTATATTGATTTAATTTGGTCATACAATATTTCATGTTTTTATGGTATAATTTGATTTATAAAATTGTTTAATATTATTGTTTTCAAACTCGAAAAGAGTTAATTACAAACGAATTAATACATTTTAATATTTTTAATGTTAAACGTACTACAAAATTTATATCTTTTTTATGGATTGATTTTAGAAGGTTTCCTGAAATTTACACAGAAATTTATGCCAGAATAATAAAAAATTGAAATTATTGAAATTTTTACGTTAAAGGGAAACTATAAAATAAAATATTATTCTCTTGTAGGGGGTTTTATTTTTTGTCTATTGATAAGTTTCTATGTATTATGCCGCATAAATTATCACTAATTTGTACGATGGAATTTAGTGCTTGAATTACATATACCATGCTTATTATTACATTATGTGTATTTCATATTTAATATCTAGCAAGTTTTGTGTGTGATGTGTATATATTGTATTTTGAAGGAAATTCCACAGGAAGTATTATTATATTTTATATTTTATGAACATAACTTGTTTTTTGTGTATTACGAGAATCAATCATAACCCATAAACGTGCAAACTAAAAATTTTTTTTTTATACCGTAATATAATATTGCATGAGGAATTTATGTAGTAGAGGCAAACGCGGAGATTATAGGACTGAAAAAATAAAACCATAGAGAAGAGAGGACGTTGACCGATTGAAATAATTAAGTGAGTTTAAGTTCAGGTTCATATAGGTGACGGTTAAAATATATGCGATTTTCGTAAGCGATAATTTGATTATCTGAAGGATTGCAACAAAATGGGAACTCAGAAATACCAATTCTGCCAATATATGGTTTGAAGAACGTAAACGGATGATGTTAGAGATATAGTCAACTTTACTATAATAATAATAATCGAAAATATCGAGAATTTTGAAAACACAAAAGGAAACAGCGTAGGATGAGGAATTAACCAGTCAAGATAATCGTTCTTGAAGGATAGATGAACAAGACAAACGAGCTGTTTTGCATTGGCAATTTCATTACTGTATATCTAGAATGTCCGAGAATTCAAACGTATGAGATGTGATACTACGACACTGTAGTGAATAGGTTTCTTAAGGTAACCTGAATTTCAATTAAAAGCAGATTTTCATCTCGGTTCGTATTTAAGGATTTTTATATTTTTAGTTTACTATGAAAATGTGTAAAAACGTGATTAGCTTATTTATTTATTTGATCGTGTTTTAATAGTGAAAGATTAAATTTTTTTTTTTTTTTTTTAAACATGTACTTATGTCTAATAAAAACTTACTTTACAATGTGTAGGCGATTAAATGCTTTAGAATTACATAAAATACATTTTCTGATTAACTTTGACACTAGTGAACCTTGATATAAAATTTAAATTTAGAGACATAATTTTTCAAACGTTATAATCTTATGTCGATTTTATTTTAATAGAGTTTTCCGTCAACCAAATAATGGATCGGCTTTCAATACAAATTACACCGGTTCAGCTCATCAGTTTGTTCCGAATAGAGTATTTGTTCAGGGCATGGATATTAATGGTCCGGTTAATTTTCGAGTGGGGCAAGCTTGGTTTAGAGTTCGTTCTAATATACATACGGCAACTACATCTGCACAACAACAGCAACAACAACAACAGCAACAACGATTTAATTATATGGGTTTTTCAGTACCTCGTCGTTCCAATTTTTCTAACGAATACTATCGAATGGGAGCTGCTAATAATGTTCGCTTGGTTGGTCAGCCATTTGTAAATACTTACAGAAGTGGACCAGTTGTTAGTTCTGCTTTGTCGTCTGGCCCGACTAATTCTAATATAACTTTTGGTTACGTTCAGAATAATACGGCACCCGCTTACAATATTCAAAGTTCGGCTAGTAGTCAACCGTTGACGGCGCATACAAATAGTGTGCCTACTACAATTGCGTTCGGAAGTGTACCTTGTACGTCTGTCGCTACACCAGCAGTTCCGCGCAATGCAAGTCTTGGATCGAATTTGCCAATGAGATCAGTAAATTTACCTGCGGTCGTAACTATGAGAAACGTAGCACCGTTTTATTTTTATTACAGTAACAGTACGGTGCCATTTGGAAATGCGATTTATATGGATCCTAGAAATAATGACGGTAACGTAAATACAGTTTCTACTACTACAGTAGCCTCATGCATACCCTTAGCGCCAGTTAATGTCGTAAATTCGATCGTTGGCTCGTCGCATGTTTTCAATTCTAACGCAAGTGTATCGATGAATTTGCCTGGAGATTTACGGGCGCGTGGTTTTGTGTCTAATTTTGATAGTAGCAATAATACTAATGTTGTTGAATCCACCACTGTTGATGATCCAACGGTCGATAACGTTCAGAATACCGAAAATAATGATAATACGTTTAATGGAGGATCTTCTGTTGAGGTTAGTCAAGTAGAAAATTCGGAAGGGTCGAATAGTGATCGGATAAGTAAAGAAGAAGCTGATAATAGAACTAACGAAAGGTCTGCTTTAAACGAGAATTCTCGTGAACGTGCTCGAGTTGTTGACGATGAAGAAGTTGTTGACTCGGATACGTCAATTATAGATGCCGACGAACACGGATACGATGGTTGTAATGAATATGTTTGTTGCGATAGAATGGAATATTATTCGAATTCAAACAAGAGATCATACGAATCTGAAGACGAGTTACCAAAACGGCAACGAACAGACGATCCCATTACCGATACAGATGATGATGATTATTTAGTTGAACGAGAAGAACAAGATGATTCTGCATTGACTTTGAAAAAGTTGAAAAGTACGCCAGCGAGTTCGAGTAATTTGCGTACGAAAACTGACGTAGAAGAAACCGAACAACGTGTTGATAAACCATCTGACGGTCCTAATAAAAAGAAACGCAGAAGACGTCGACGTAATAAAAAGCCGAAGGTGAAAAATTTATAATTTTATTTTGAGCTAATTTTTGGTAACAGTTGCTCGACTTATGTATTTCCATTATATCTGTTATCTATTTTCAACAATTAAAAAATATTTAATACAAATCGTGTCTGAAAAATAATTACATTTGACGTATTTGATTAAATATATGGCATATATATATATATATATATATATATATATATTTAGCAAACCAATCTTAGGACTGATGACTACATGATGATATATATATATATATATATATATATATATATATATATATATATATATATATATATATCTATATATTAGTTATAATAAAAAAGTGAATAATCGAAAATTTCCAAGACAATATTACTAAAACCAGATACATATTCTTAATAGATTTGAATGGTCTTTTGTTTATATAGGGTGATCCAGGAAAAAACGGATGGTTTTTTGTTTTTTGAATAACTTGAAAACTACTATATCACAATTTTTGAACGGAATTTTATTTAAAAATAGGAAAACGACCGATTAGCTTACAATCATTTGTGGAACACAACATCTTTTAGATAACCACCATTTGTAAACAATATATTCACTTAAAAAATTTTCCAAGACTTTTTCGAACATGGGTCGCTGAATTTTTGATGTTTTTTTCAGAACCCCAAGTTTTCGGGTCTTCTAGATCTCGTAGACGTGTTTAACGTGGTTCTTATGGTATCCTCACAAAAAAAAATCGCGTAACAATTCTTTTCGAAACTCTCTTTACACTGTCGTGATCGATTCACGCCGAAAATAACGTTCCACGTATAGGATGCCATGATAATTGAAACTGAACAAAAACGAATCTGTCGTGTGTACACTAAACGTGGAACACGCGTTTTTTGTTGTAGCAGTGTTACCAACTGCGCTATTCAAAAAACAAAACCGTCCGTCTCTTCTCTGGGTATTTTGGAGTTAATTTAATTTACGAAAGAAGAAGAGATTTAATTCGTTATTGGTTGCAATTTTTGATCGTGTTCATATCAACACGTATGAATATTAATTATGTTTGCGAGTTATTTTTTATACTTTGAACTGAATGCCAAAATGTGAATTTGTTCGTGTAAATTTATGAATTATTAATATATCCGTATTTTCCGATGATCATTTATAAATGCAATTTAACGTTTAATCATTTAAAAAATTTGATTAGTATTTTGTTTTTTAATGATAGTGTAGTGTTGTCGTTATGTATATTCTAATTAAGTATAAATGAAAACTTGAAATCGAATTGATCAAAGTAAAATGTAGGACTGTAAATAAAAAAGTTTATGCATTTTTTGTTCCAAATTTCACAAAATTTTATTGCACGTTATGGTGATCACACTTTTATAAAATTTCATTCACTTTCTTCGTACAGTTTTCTTCGGTTCAGATGTAATTTACGTTCGAATTTATAAATTGATTTATTTTAGCAGATTTCGCGAAGTTATTGTAAATTTTGAATTGGCCGGTGAACTTATTCTTGATCAAATATGTTTCGTTTAAAATTATATTTTTGATATTATTATTGCTATTTTGAAATTAATCACAAATTAATTTCTCATTTACGTGTACGAGTGTCTCGTATTAACTTAGTATAGCGAATATTATTTTAAACTAGAATTTTCAAATGTCTTGCAGAATTGCAGTAGTGGTGCTAATCAGTTTAAATCGTCTACCAGTTCATCGTTGACCCCAATGACGGCTAATGCTAATAGGAGCCATATCCGTTTTGACGATAATTTTGTTCGTTCTGACACCGATGCCGAGCAGAACAGTGGTACTAGTGAAACAGGTAATAAAATAAATTATTAAAGTAATTACCGAATTAATTTAAATAATGTTGTTAATATTCGTCGTGAAACGATCCTTTAGAAGCTCTGTTTGGACGGTTAATAATAAGATTGTCACGAACGTAGGCAGGTTGAGACGTCTCAATTTATTGATCTGCCAGGTTCCGATAATCGGGATTTAACGTATCTTACGTTTTCTCTATTCTTACATGTTAATTTTTTTTCTGCGACAAATGTTGGCTTCTTAACTTCAGCTGTTTGGGCTAAGAAATAAGGATAATTTTTGTACTTTAATGATTTTCCTACGTATATCAGAAGGCATCTGGTATTTGTCCTTTAAATTTATCCGAAATAACGACTTGGTCAGTTTTGTTGTCAGGTGGAAATAGAGTATCGTTTTTGTGGTTTAGCATCAGTCGCGAGTTGGAGAAGTAAGTTCAGTTAATTAGTTGTGTGTGTTTTTATTATTTCTTTTTCCGTGAGTAATTATATATATATACATATATATACATATATATATATATATATATATATATATATATATATATATATATATATATAATATATATATATATATATATATATATATATATATATATATATATATATATATATATATATATATATATTGCGGGTAAATTTTTAAAATGACACTCGTGTATACCACTCAGCCCTAGACAAAAAGCTGCGATAAAATATCAAAAACGAAAAGCTGCTAGTCTAGATAAAACGCCACCCGGCATACTTAATCTGGAAAGCAAGAATATGATAAATGCTTTACACAGGTTGGACCAATATATTTCGTAAGATTTGTTAGTTATAACCATAACACCAATATATAATATCAACTTAGATAGAAGCGACTGTAACAGTACTTATTTATGAACTTAGAAAAGTGTTTTAGTGTTTAGTCATGCAAATATTGTTTAGAGCGATTGTTGTGCGATAGTTGGCGAATTTTAGTTTTGCTCTATGAACTCAGTTCAGTGTAGTAGAGCGAGGAAAATATAAAGGGAAATAGTAAAATCAATTTGAAAATAATCGACTAACCTACTATTTCCCAGGTAAACGGAAAACATTTATTTTAAATTACTTTGTAATTATTCTTCGAGAATGTATTTCATAGTTTTGCAGATTTTCTCAGGATTAGTCAAGAATCGGGTACGCTGGTAAGATTTAAATAAGAATATTTATTGTTTTTTTTTTTTTTTTCAAAAGCAGCATAGTGTTAATTTTTTTAGCCAAAATAATTTGGAAATTCGCATAATGATAAATTTAAGTAACGGTTTCGATGTTTTTCATTACTATGAGATTTGTTACTTTTTCTATATTTTACGCTTCTGTTTTTATCAAATTTATATTTCTTTTACTTATTTTATGATAAAATAATACGTAACAAGAATTAATTGTAATTTTTGTCTATAATGTCATAGATGATCAAGATGGGCAAAATGGTGATAACTTTCGCGAAGAAATTCCGAAGACGGTTCTTGACGAAACGATTCGTAGTAAATCATTAAATGCGCAGAAAAGTTTTCAGGAAGTTCCCAGTGGTTTAAGAGCTGCAAAATCCAGTAAAGTATTTAATGTCCAGAAGGCAACTTTATATGGCGTAGGACCTTCCCAAAAACCATTTAATGTTCAGAAAGCAATTTTAAATAGGAAGGAAGTTCTCGATAAATCATTCGATGTTCAGAAAACAAATTTATATAATGGAGAAGATTTTACTGATCCGTTTATCGTTCAGAAGAAACGTTCACGTGGCGAAGAAGTTTCCGGTAAATCATTTGATATCCGGAAAGCAAATTTAATTGGCGAGAAAGTTCCAAATAAACTGGCTAATATTCAGAAAGAAACTTTACGCGCTGAAGAAGTTCTTAAGGAATCATCTACTCAAAATTTATCAGCCATTTGTGAAACTGCCAACGGAAAACGTGATGCTTGTAACGCGATCGAATCACCGAAGTCGGCTTGTTCAGCCAGTAGACAGCGTAGTACGCCTATTAAGAAATTAGTAACTGACAAAGGAAAACGTGTATATGGTTATTCTTCGATGAATTGGAATGCGGTCGGTGAATCTTCTTCCGGCAGTAAACTCTTTTCATCGCATAAACAGGAGGCTAAAGTTAGTGCGGATGATAAAAAGAATAACAACGATAATTTCGAGGATAGTATTCAATACTTAATATCGTTAAAAGATTTTCCGATTACTCCGAAGTACAGCTTGAAATTTGAGGCGACAACATCTAAACAAAAATCAGTTGATGAACAATCGGGGAGTGAGGATTCGTCATTTGTCAAACAGTCGGTGGATAAACGTGATCGCGGTGAAAATGATAATTCTCTTTGTCAGGCGGATGAACTTGAATGTTCAGCTGCATCCGCTTCGGAAAATAAGGCTGAGGCCGAATTTAAAATGGATTCGAAAGTTGTTGCAGAATTGATGGTAGAAGGATCGGTTGTTAAAATATATGAAAAAGATCAGTTAAAGATGTCTGTAGACATTGGGGATGAAAACGTTTGTGCATCATTTTCGGAATATACTGATCCGCGTATCGGAGATATAATAATATTTCGTGTAAGTTTTTATATATATATTTTTGTGTATTACTTTTTGGTAAATCAGTGAGGTATTGAATAATCTTCTGAACGTCGCTTTCAAAACATTATAACTACAAAAAAAAAACAAAATATACTTTTATGTGTAACAAAAAATTTGGCAAATTAAAAAAAAATGTGATATTATGACGTTCTTTGAATGGAATTTTGATTTAGTAATTTTTCCGCGCGAATGTAGACGATTCCAGCGTGTTGATAGTTTTTATGTTGTACAAATAAGATAATCAAATAAAGAATTAACACGTTCATAAAAAAAACTGAACTTATTGTAGATAACGGATAATTTAACAGAATATATCATATCGTTCGTGTAATTATAACGTTTATTAGATACATCTGACGTTACAGACGGATTGAAGTTTTTTATTCGGAGTATTCATCTTATCTGTCTTCGATTTTTTCATAATTAACCGTAAGAATTATTGATAAGTCCGAATTAGTGAAAAAAATTCTAGAATACTTTTTTTTCCCCGTTTAGTTTAATTTTAATAATTTTATTTTTCCCCCTTAAAAATATTTACCACCCGCGGTATCTAAAAGTACGTTTTCTCTTTTTTTCTTTTATCGAAAATTGTCTTTAACTCTGTTTATTTAGTTCTTAAATTGTTGACGGGGATTTTAAATTTTATTATTTAATTTAGTTCCATCGAAAGCTAATCTTGAAATAACGGTAGTTATTTAAGATTTATTTTATTTTATTCGTGGACCCGGTTAATTGTTTTATTCTAGAAAAACTTTGGTGTTTACCATTTATTTGAAAATATTTACTTTGTTTAATTCGTAATTACGTATATTAGTAAATTTCACTAGCTTACGGACGACGCTATTCATAGAAGTAATGTCTTCTTAGCGTTTTGTTTTTATAACTGTATTCTCGGTCATACGTAATCCAGGCGTATTCTTTTAATGCGCATAACGATATATTTAATATGCAGTTTCGTTTGTTAAATGTCGAGACTAGAGGTACATGGCAATTCCCTCGTAGCGAACTTAATGGAACAATCAATAAGCCCGAGGAGATTAAAACGAAAAAATTGGTCTAGTCATCGAGTCAGCAGATTCATGCTGATGAGTGTGCCCGACGAAATTTCATGATAATACATAAGTCAAAAAAATCTAGTGGATGGCGAAAAATTATGAGGCTGTATTATAGTTTGCTGGTGTAGCTATTTTGTTTATCTTGTTCGAATTCGAACGCTTAATGTGTAGTTTAGACTTTATGCAAAGTTTGTTATCGTTTTATTTTGCAAATTTTTAGATTTTGAAGTTGAATTTTGACGTTACTCCAGGCACGAGTAATTTTATATGCGGGAAAGTCATCGGCGTATCTGAAAATCGGGAAATAACATTGGAAATATTGGGTACGTATTTTAACGTTCGACCTTTAACAATTGTACTCCGTATTTAAATTAAACACAAATTCGTATTAATTATTTTTATCGTTATTATTATAAAAGACTTGTCTTCATCCGAGAAGCGAGGTCGTCGATTTAAGAATTTTGACGAACTGCTACGATCATCGCATTGTATAAGTAATATAATGAAATCATCTACAGTAATTAAACAACAATAATAACGATAAAATGAAAAAAAATTAAATACGAAATGATATAAAAAGGACGAGCATTAATAATGTTGCAAAATAATTTATCGATACCGCTGAGCTGAATGACGTTAAGTTTTGAATAAATATAGGCTAACTCAGACTAGACGAACGGTTTTGTTGTTTTTCGAATAACTCAAAAACTACTAGATCAAAATTTTTGAATGAAATTTTATTTAAAAATAGAAAAACGAGAGATTTGCTCACAATCATCCATAATATCATCTAGAATTTGCAAACATACATTCAGTCTTTTTACAACATATTTTCGAACATAGGTCGCTGAATTTTTGAAATGTCTTCAGGAATTCTGGGTTTTCTTCTAGCAGTTGTGTTTGTTTACGAATCCTGATAGCTGAAAATGAGCTTCATCGTAGCAAAAAGATTTCGTTGCGCATGGTCGGTACGATTCCTGAGTTATTACCAGTTTATACGGATCAAATTTCAAGTTTTCCAACAATATATGGCGAACAGATTCTCTCGACAGGTTTATTAAAGAAGCCCAAACTCGACCGACGTTTGTGGTGATACGACCCGTTTTTTTTTTTTTTTTTTTTAATTTTTTTTTCCATCCAGGATGTTTTTTATCCGTTGCAGAAGTTGTCTCGAAAATTTTCAGCCAACTTAAAATCGAATTGCTAGATGGTATAACGTTCCACGCAAACGCACGTTCCTCGTTATGCATAAATGAGAAAAAACGAATCTCGTGTGTACACTAAACGCGAGACACGCGTTTTTTGGGTTGTAGCAGTGTTACCAACTGCGCTATTCAAAAAACAAAACGTCTTTCTGGGTCACGCTATATTACAAACTGTTCTTCAAAAGAATACCATCAGTCATCCAAATCGAGAGATTATCAGTTTGATTTCAGGGAAAAGCATAGCGTGATTGAAAAATTTAAGGAAGAAAAACAAAGTTTTTGATACGTTGTTTTTAAATACAAATGAAGCTTTCGACCAAAATTCGTCATTAAGGTGTACACCGAAAAATCATATGTTACTTTTTCACATCAACTAAGATATTACAGTCATATCTAGATAGAGGTACTTCTGCATTAAATATGAAAAAGACAGATTTATCCGGTAAGAGCAAGTGTACCCCGCAGTTCAATTGATGGTGGTGTTTTCTGATCTATACGGTAGATGTTCGTATCCCGAAAAATGTTTATAAAGCAACTTTAGCTGAAATGACACGGCAATTCTGTGTTCGAACTGTAGATGCGCGTAAAAAGTTGCAAGCAGCGATAGACGAAATCGAAACACGATTTTTAAAATATGGAAAATAAACATTAATGAAGACAAATCAGCTAGAGTAATTTTGACAGAACAAAAGAAATCTGTCAATCGGCCAGATAGCGTTACAATTACACAGAAAAAGAATACGTAAAATAAGTCGCTGGTATAAATTTGGACAACTTAGGATATAATGAAAAAGCGCAATGAATTTTAATAGGGGGAACAAACGTTTCGGTTAGGCGGAAAATCGAAAATATCTATCGAGAACGAACCGATATTATATAATCGAAACCGGTTTAGCGATACGGGGCTGTCAATTATGGAGTGTATAATATCGCTATTTTGCAGCGGCCTCGAAAAAATCAAATCCTCCCGATAATCGTTATCGACGCTCCTTAGGTATATAGCGGATTTCACGCTTCGTGAAAATTTCAGGATAACGATAGTTGTAAACAAAAAACAACAAAATAGATAACCATCCAAATTATAGAGGGCGATTAACTCGCTCGAAATGGGCACACCCAAAATTATTAATATAAATGACGCGTATTAAATGATTAAATCTAAGCATCCATCTCCGTTGGATGGGACTCGCGCCATAAAATTTATTCGTGTGTTCATTGTTTACAGTCGGTAAGGGTGAATTTCAGAAAACGGAAACTTCGCACGCTTTGCTAGAAGCTTGTTACGAAAGTGACGAAGACGGCAAAACGAACGATGATCGCCAGAATGACGAGATTCAACTGTCAATGAACGAATTATTCGATCCGAAGTTTGTTACACGCGTCGATGGCGAGTAGTTTTATTTATTTTACCTAAAAGTAGTAAAAAAAAAATCGATATTGCTTTACGTAGTCGTGTATATATATATACACATATATATATACATATATGTAATTAATTATCTATATATTATATCGTTTCAAAATACGTTTTAAGCTTACGTATTTTTAGTATTTTATTATTATTATTATTTTTTTTTTTTAATTTTCTGTAGCGCTTAAATTTTTGTTATTTTGCGTTCGTCGCCGTTTCTTTAACGACGATAAAAGTTTTAATTATCGATATGCTTCGGTTATGATTTCCTTTTTATCGTGTAGAAAATATTCTAAGATCGAACTTAGAAACCCACTTTTCAATTGCATCACCGATTTTCTAACCCTTTCAGTTGTACCAATTTTTCACGCGCGTGCATACACACACAAAAAAACTGAAGAAGTGAAACTTAAAGACGTTTTCCCAAAAAAAGACACTTGTTTAGTGAACTGACGATTTCGTAAATGTTTAACTTGATGTGTAGATTACTCAAATGTACGTCGTACATACATCCATTGTGCAGAGAAGTTTTCAACGAAATAACCGATAGCCGTGCGCGCATGCGCAATGGAAAATGCGAATGAAAATTTATATATATATATATAAATAAAGAGATATATGCCGATGTATATACACACTTATACATATTTGTATGTATGTAAACTAGATATAGACGTATATGAGTACTGCATGCGGAAAGAGAGGAGGACCTCGACTACAATCTGAGAATAGGCTTGCCTCTACTATGCGGTATAAGCCTTTGGCTCACTCGCTCGCTCGTTTTAAGGATTAATTCCTGTATACAATGCGTCAATAGAAGTTTTACTTCAAAGAAAACGATTGAAATAAACGGTACGACTTTAAATATAATCATTAGGCGGTTGTAGGTGTACAAATGGCGTGGCTTTAATTAAATGTCAGTTGGCGCGATGTGATTAACGTTAGCAATAAGATTTTTTATATCTCCGATCAACTGTTTCCATCTTAAACATATTCATTATGTAAGTAATTATTTACAGTTCATCTAAGAAGCGGTATATAAGGTGACCCAGAGAAGACGGACGGTTTTGGTTTTTTTGAATAGCGCAGTTGGTAACACCGCTACAAAGCAACTTGCTCCACGTTTAGTGTACACACGAGTGATTGGTTTTTGTTCAGTTTTAGTTATCATGCCATCCTATAATGAGAAGAAGAGTGCGCGTAAGAACCACGTTAAACACGTTCACGAGATCTGGAAGACGTGAAAACTCGGATTTCTGAAGAAACTTCAAAAATTCAGCGACGACCTATGTTCGAAAATTTTGTAAAATGACTGAATGAATGTATTGTTGCAAATGTCATCTGAACGATATTGTGTTCCACAAATGAGTGTAAGCTAATTTCTCGTTTTCCTGTTTTTAAATAAAATTTCATTTAAAAATTTTTCGGTCGAGTAGTTCTTAAGTTATTCAAAATACAACAAAATCGCCCGTCTTCTCTGGGTCATCACCCTATATAAACATTTAGCGAGTGAAAACTTCAAAATGTACGACTGAAAGGGTTAACGACAAAGCTGCATCTTATCGGCGTTTTTTTATATAATATATATTATTAGTTCGAGCTAAGTAGTGGTGTTCATTTATCGATAATTTTCCTCAATTTTCACTATCTGACGAATTATTGCGTCGACACTGATTAATAAATAAATATATTATATATATATCTATAATATATATTTAAAGAATATCGAACACTTCTTTCGGCGGTGATAAATCGGAAAAGAACTTAAGTACGGCGATTAGTTTAATTTATACATTTATTTAGAAGCTTTTAATATTAGTTACCGTACTCCATAAATTATTGAAGTATGGCGTACCCTTTTTTTTTCTTCTTATATATGAATAAAATTCCATTTTTAATGTAAACGAAATGATTGAAAATTTTTATATATGTTTATATAAAATAACAAATCGAAAAGTATAAATAATAAAGTTCGCGTTTTAGTGTAAATGAGATGACGTAACACAAAAAGAGAAATTAAGAAAATACGATCAAAATGTTCAGTTTTCCGATACTTTTAGATTTTTTATTATTTTTGCTTTCATTTGTTTTTTTTTTTAGATTTCTTAAAATATAACTTATACAGCATTTATATTTTTATTTTGAATATATGGTCGTTTTGAAATAGTCTGAATACGTTTACAGCGAAATTGTATTTTTATTTTGTAATAAAGTTGATTCTCAAAAAAACAAAAAAAAAAACGATTCTCTCGTCTTCCTATTTTAAAATTTGCTATGATACCGTATTTCTGTTTTTCTCTCTCTCTCATTTTTTAAATGTAATTTTGATTTTATAATTCGAGAAATTATTCATTCCAGAATATCGAAAGAAAGTGTTCGTTTAAACATATGAATTTACTGTTTGTTACATACCGGTGATGTGTATTCAATTATTTTTAATTAGATATGCGCGGTAAAATTATATCGTAATATATAAATAATCTCATATATATATATATATAATATATAAAATTCAATTCTGTAAATTAACAATTTGCTACAAAGAATCAAAGTTCGCAATTCTAGAACAAATACAAGAAAACAAAAGTTTAATAGATAATATAGAAAAGCGAAAAATAAAACTGTTAGGACACGCAATAAGACGTAATAACTTTATACAAACTATAATAGAGTGTAAGTTACAGGCAAAAGGTCAAAAGGAAGACAAAGAACATCTATAATCGCGTGAATATGAATATCAAGAACTTCGGACACTGTCTCTACCAACAAGACAATGATCGCAGCGACAGGCTTTGCCTTTATGAAAAATATAAACAATATCCTACATGAAATAAATTGATACTCTCAGCATCGTACTTTTTTTTCATTGCAAATTGTTTATTTAGAGAACTGAATATCAATATTAATATATAACATGAAATGGTTGGACATGTAATTAGATATTCAGAGTGGATGAGAACTATAATCGAAGTGATTAAAGGCAGAGCAAGATTTTTTGGATATATAGAACAAGTAAAAAATGGTGAAAGTTATAAAAACACACTTGGCTGTTCCCGAAAAAAGATCTGACAATAACCATCAGCCATTAGGTTGAGGAGAGAAAGAAGAAGATATATATATATATGTATAATATTGAGATTATTTTAAATAATTATTTCTATTAAACGATAATGTTGCAGATATTTAGAGAAACATAATTTTATATTCATATTTAAATTTAACGCTTGTCGACAAACAACGCCAATAGATTATTTATATTCGTCGATTTAATTACATAATTTAACAGCATACTCCGAATGAACACGTAAACTTTAAAATAATATAACTAAATGCATAAATTGCCCGTTAATGTTAATATTGGATCCATTTTTTTGGAGACCAAACGCTTTATTCTTCGAATATTTAATATTATCGAAATAAAAATAATTAAAATTAAGGAAAAATTATTTAAAATAAACCGGTAAAGTTGTACCGAGCTTTGGTAACATATATATATGCGCGTCTATTTTATTTGTGCATTAAAATTGTTTTAAAAAGTTCCGTTATTTAAAATGAAAACGTTCGTCCATTCATTCACCGGAGATGAGCTGCCGTGTTTATTCAATAATTTTTAACGTTGGTCGGTAAACCTTTTTCGTTTGTAAATTTCAAAATGGATTGAGGAAGACTGGTTGGTTAATTTTGAAGTGTGGAAAATGAACTAGTTCCATTACGGAATGATGAAAAGAAAACGGTTCTACTTCTACCTGCTGCGTTGTGACTCATCGATGCTATACAGTAAGCGTAGTCACGCTATCTGTCTCGTTCGTCATAGGTATTTTTTGAGTTTCCTACCTACGATTTTTGGTATTTTATTAATATATTTTGTTATCATCCGATCGGCCTTGGATGTCTTTTCTAACATATATCTTTCCTCGTATAATAATTTTTTTCAATGGTTTTAGTCCATGTCGCCTAATGTATTCGGAGAACTTTGAAATAGGGCATTGAATTGTTCGTAGAACCTCGAAATACGACATTGGATTGTAGTTTGTGATAAAGAATATGGGGGAGATTTTCGCAATATTTGATTTTTGTATCAAATAAAAAAACAAAAACAGGAATATATTTTTGTCACTACGGCTGGTATTAATCTTATTTTGTTTCATCGCAAATGTTTTGTATAAAACGATCATCGATGATAAACATTGCGTAAAATTAGTTGCTTGGAGGTAAACAAAATAAATAAATAAATAAATAAATAAAAAGATTTAAAATTAGGACGAGATATTTTATGTTTCTCCTTCTAGGTCGTAATATCCGGCAGGAATTAAAATTGTCCTGTTATTATACCCTCAGCATAGTGGCGGCATCTTTTTAAAAATGGCATTTTATGTTTAAACGCTAGAAAATTATTAAACAGTTCGTTTTTTAATATTGAATATGATTAAATTGGTCGACGAATTTATTCGACTATTTTCTTTTTTCGAGTTGATTTTTAAACATGGAAGTTAACAAAAACCGTATTTATATATACGGGCTTCCGTATAATTACTACGTGTTCGGAGCGATTTTAACGTTTTTCGTAATATGTAAAAGATGCTTTTATTATTATTACTATTGTATCGATGACGATTTAATTTATATCCATATATCCGTATGTATAAATTTGCATGTAATAGAGGAAAATAAATACAGCTTTATGATATTCGAACGGTTATTGCGATCGAGCTGATGACATTTTCAACGTACATTTAGAAAAAGTATCAAGAAAAATATGAACTAAATTTTATAGAGTGTACTAGGAGGTCGGGGCCTAAAATTTCGAAATTCGTAATTTCCATACAGGCTATTTTGAATTACTTAATATTTTTTTCCCGTTTTTTTCTATTTGCTTATTTGTACCTAGGCTATCAACAAATGTTTGAAAGGGGACTCATGTACGGGAAGCACACCCATCGGTGTTAAGACGTCTTGTCACCAGTTTGTTTGGGATCGCTGCCGCTAGTTCATTGGTACAGACGAATCGTGTGATTTTGAGTTCGCCTGTCGACGGTATGAATGACGATTCATGGAGATCTCGATGAATCAGCTCATTGGTGACGTACCGAGGCATATATCAATCGGAGGGCTTTGTTCTCAAACCGCTGAATGATCATACGATTCGATTGTTTTGCGCATCCCATAATCGTGCAGCGTAAGTCCATATTGGTTTTAGCGTAGTATTCTATATTCACCTGCGATTGATATCCTATAAGCCAGTATTCTCAGCTTTAGGTCCAATTTCTTCCTCTTTTTCCGTATATGAATCTTCCAGTTTAGAGTGCAGTCTAAATGTACTCCGAGGCATTTCGCTCCTTTGCTTCCCGGTACCAGTATAAAGTTAACTGCTTATTATGAGCCTTTCTATCGGAGAATGAGACGTGTGTACATTTTTCAGGATTTATCACTTTTGTGTCCATTTAAGTACGGTGTCCTGTTGCGTAATATAAACCTATTCTGGAAGGAATTACTCTGGAGGGAATTACTCTGGAGAAGTGTCTATTATAAAGACGACACACGGCTGTTTGGAATATATAGTTTTTAAATATTCGAGTTGGTGTTTTACATGAAAATTATAAATGCTTATGTAATAGATAGTATTAACGAGGATTATGTAATATACAGACGGATATGATGTTTATAGTAAACGCAGATTTTCAAATTCAGCTTGAATAATAATACTTAGGTTGCATCATTAAGAGCGCCATATAATATATCAAATAGAGAAGAATAATAATGTTTTGTAAAACATAAAATTTTTGTATTCTAGCTTCATAAAAATACTATAAAATGTATATATAGTCAACGCTATACGACTATTACTGAAATTATGTTTAATATATTATTGTAAAAATTAGAATAGTTAGAGGAAAAACAAAACTTAAACACTATGCTTTGAAAATTTATTATGCTGAAATCTTCTTAACCAGGATCCCATTTTCTGGTTATATATTTGTAATCTTGAATACTAAAGTACCAGATAGGATGTCAACAGAGACACCACGACAATACATCTTTCTGTTGACAGAATATCGGTCGCTGGTTTTAACATTCATCCGGAAAAGATATTTATTAAATTTTCCATGTCCCGTAAGGACTTGCGTGATATAAAAATATGGTTCGAAATTATCTACCAGACGTGATTGAACTGAAGTATATCTTTGCTTTAAGGCTTTTTCTGGTACAGCTTTCCAAGTCATCTGTTGAAAGCATATATTTATTTTAAACATCAAGATCTTTTGTGGCAATGTCACGAAAGTTGAAGCATACCATCATCAACTGTTGTGTAATACTTATTTTGCTTTAAGCAGTACTCTACGTAGTACATACCTATTTTCCATGAATAGATCAATGAGTGGTACACCCACAAGCATAGTTAAATACATATACAATACTGTGCGATTTGCTTTATCCAGACACAACAATAAAAGTCTGTGTATTTGTCTTAAATGGGTAATAAAATGTTTATTCTTCATTTTATGGAAGAAAATTGTAGACGCACACATTACAACTGGTATTACGATTGTGTTTATATATCTATATCTATCTATCTATCTGTCTATCTATCTATCTATCTATCTATCTATCTATCTATTTTTTTATATATATATATATATATATATATATATTTAAATTTGTATGACAAACCATCCATTCGTCGTAGTCTATTAAGTCTATGCGAGACTACATTTTCAATATGCGATAGATGTGTATTAAATGTGAAATAGCCATCAAAATAAATACCGAGCATTACTACCACAGTTTTCTCAGGGTTCAATGCTAACTCCAATTTATGAAATAATGATCTCATAGTTTCTAAGGTATAAGAAGATTGATTTTCAATAAGAGCTCGATGCACATCATCAATATAAGTTTGAACATATTGGTAGATTCATAGTAAAGATATCATTAATATAAAAATTGAAAAGTAAAGGTCCCAGAATAGAATTTTGTGGTACACCTTTCATTCCAGTTCGATGAAATACACTACTGCCATAGCAATAATATATACTACGGATATCTAAGTAGTCGATCAGTATGTTATATAGCCAGTCTGGTAGGACAATTTTAGCTTCTGTAATAGTATACTATGTGAAACATTGTCAAAGGCACACTAGATAAATTCAAAGATATAACCAAACCGTTTGTTATTTTGACTTGATCCATAAGTGTGTTTAAGGTAATTGTCGTGGACAATCTAGCTGTCAAACCAAACTGCGCATTACTGCTGGTAATGTACCGTATCAATCGAAGTTTAAGTAATCTCTCATATATTTTGGAAAAAGTTTTTAATAGGACAATGGACCGATATGATCCAACATCAGTGAGCGGCTTGTTGGCCTTAGTCAAAAGTTTTAGTCTACCACAACGTCACAAAGTTAGCAAGATATTCATCGTCGACAAGGAAGAGATCGATGGTACTCTTTCGATTATGATTATAGAAGGTGTATAATCAGACTAATTTACTATAGCTGATTTACCAGAATATATTGATCCAATTTCCGACAATCGGAATTTTTCTTAAAGTCGTAAGTTGTGGCGTTGAAATCGTTGAGTCAATCCCAGATTTTGGTTTTCTAAAAGTGCATCATCGATTGAAGCCGATGGTGGTAGATAAACACCAACCACCTTAAACGGCCCAATTGAAACAACCACATAGTTTTGTGTAGAATGTAAAAGTACTGATCCTAGTGCTTTACTGATGATCAGAGCAACACAACCACCGGTATATATTGCGTAGTTTTTCTTTTGAAGTTTACAATTTGCAATGTCAGTTAATATGAATATGTCATGATCCGCCAAAAATATATTTTGTATAATACGATTAGAATGATTAACATTGTAATTTACAACGCTAAATATATCGTGTGCAATTTTTGACATATTGTAATTTCTTTTTTGATATATTGGGCAATCTCTCCTAAATGTGACATGATCATGTCGGTCACCTTTAAGATGACAGTGATAACATTCTTTGCTTACATTATTATCGAATTATTTCTACATTTATTGGTCGTGTGACCATATTGATAACATTTTTTACTATATAAAACATGATAGTTCGCAAATATGCGATATGAGAATTAAATTGCACATCCTTCGAGAATCGATGATACGTTGATAATTTTCAGGTTTGACTCTTATAACATAGGTGAAAGTGTCATTTTTACATTTAATGAATCCAGCCGGTTCGTTGAATCTATCAATCAGATAGAATCTCAAGCATTCGTCTGAGAGCTCTTCATGAACGTTACATATCGCAATTTGCGGTAATAATTGCGGTCTATTTTTAATAATAAATTAAGATCTTCTTTAATCTTTCGTTGTTCTACAGCATCACGACATTTAAATACAACTGATCCATCTTTACGTTGGAAATTAAACCAGTAACAGGCCCAAGTTTAGTTTTTAACTGGCTTAATGTAGACTATTTTCCACCGATTAGTAAATTCAAGTGGTCAGTTCTAGCGTGCTAACCTCTCTGAACATGATCGCCAGAGTTCTTTTCAGTTTTATTTATCGATATTATTTGCTGATTATTTTTATTCGTGTCTTTATTATTTTGATCCTTTATCTTATTATTATTATTCTGTTTCTTATTTTTGAGTCCTTTATTATTATTCATTTGACCAGGCTTATTTATTTTGATAAATATTACCTTGTTTGGTGTTTTATTTGACACGTTAGATATGTTTTTGTTTAAATCACTTTACAGAGACTGCGGGTTTTGCCTATACTAAGTAATAGAAGTGATGCCACAACAGTTGGATGTACAAGGTGTGCTGCATCCTGCAGTCCATGCAAAAGTGTCTGTTTAATTTCGATTTTAAGGTTAAATGAATTGTTAATTGAATCTGTCATATATTGTGATATATGTTTGTTAAAAATTACCTGCGCTGGGCGACTCAACGCTAGTTCTTTCCTAATCAAGTTTATTTAGTCGATGTAGTAACTTAATAAATTACCATTAACGACATAAAGAAAACTTCATCGAAAGCATTAGGCTGATTCTGATATGTTCTCTTCACGGTTGGCTCGATCCTAAACCTTAATTTGCCGGACTTTGGATCGCCGTGCGTTTCTGTTAAACCTTCATTTGTGCCGGACTTTGGATCGCCGTGCGTTTCTGTTAAACCTTCATTTGTGCCGGACTTTGGATCGCCGTGCGTTTCTGTTTTATTGCACGTTTAATAAGATAAGAATAATGAAATAATTACGTGTAAATAAAATATTAATTTTATTATGTTAATCGTTAAAATTATTCGAGAATTGTTTTAAGTTTGGTCGTCGAAATTATTATTATTATTTTCTTCTTGATTGATATTCTAAACATTTCATCAGTAATATTTTTTTGTAACCGAAAATTCAAATAATAACGAATAAATTTAATAATTTTATACGGAAATAGATATAGTTTCAAGATGTCAATTACAAAATTATACACTAATTTGTCAGTTAATTGTTCAGATCTATTTACCTTCGATAAAATCAGGCAGAAGTTTTACACTTATTAGAGATTTCCTCCGATATCTTGCCAAATAGGTAAGAATTATTTGTTATATATTGGTATTTAAAGTGACGGTGTAGTAAGTGTATACAAGCCTAAAAATTAATTTTATATACGTGGCGTTTTAGTTTTACAAATTACGTATCGATTTGTTGAAAAAATAACAAATTCATTTATCGCTAAAACTTCGTATTCAAAATTATTTTCATTCTCAGGATAATCTGTGTGTTCGATATTTTATTAGTAAAATATGCGATAAAAACCTAGTTTAGTCTTGTAATCAGTGTGCAAAAGATAAGTATGTACATCCTTTATCAAATACTACTGCGTTTCGATAAACTCTAAAGATATGTTTTCATATAAAAATGGTAACTAGTATCAGTGTAGATGCGATACTGAAGTAAAATTACATTTAACGGCGCTTTAGGTACGACTATGGAACATTGTTCGGTTAACGATAATATTTAAAATTGCACAATAAATAAAGTTAATGCTCCAATTAAATTTCCGATTACATTAAAAGTATAAAACCTGTTACAGACATAAAGCTATTTTCATCAGAAAATTGTAAAATTCCTCTTTGAATAATTTTCTATTTCGATAATAATTTATGAAAAATAATTAAACGTCTTATTAAAAAAAAAACCACATTATTTTTGTGCCATTAAAAGATCCGCGTAATATTATATATATTACTTTGGTAACTGCGCTGATTGGGTTTTTCCCGAGTGTTTAACTTTAAACTAAAAAAATTATACCTACTAAATAGCCTATTTAATAGAAACTTTCGAGTAAGAATCAAAAAGGATTACATCTAAAACCATCCATGCATGCGTTCCTCCGCAGGATTAGTATATTGGGTCCGTTCTTATTCTTATTATAATATTCCTCAATCTAAAGATGTAGCCTCCATAATATACGCCGATGACGTTGCATTATTAACTTCGTCCTTCAGAGTTATAACTAATAGATTGCAACAAAAGTTTACAATGATCAATCCTAAACAAATGGCAATTAGCTGTAAATGTTGTTAAAACGGAAGCTGTACTATTCTCTAAAAGAAGTCCATCTATCAAACCTGAAATTACATTGAATAACACAATCATACAATAGAAAACGTTAAATACCTAGACGTTATACTCGATAAAAAATTAACTTTTGAGAAACACATTAATTATAAATAAAACTAGAGCAAGAATGTTTACACTGTTCCCGATTTTCGATAAAAGATCCGAACTAAATATTCGAAATAAATTAATTATATATAAGTCAATTATTGAACCAATACTAACCTACGGTTGTCCTTGGAATTGTAATTCCTCGAATAGGAAACAAGATGAACTTTACCATCTTGTTTCCTCGAACGGCATAAACATTGTTGCTCTTTGTGAAACAAGACTTGATGCTAATATTCGTATTAATTTTCCAAACTATACATTTTACAGATATGATAAGCTTCGCGCAGCGGAGGTGTTGCGCCGCTTATAAATAAAAACATAAAACATAGCATTTTAGTTAGCCCCTCTTTAGTTTACAGGCCTTGGGTGTAGTTTTATATCCCAGTCGATCAAATACCGATATAAAATATTCTAATATAATGGATACGATTCACTTGTATGTCATTTACAAACCTCCTAAGATCTTAAAAGGATTTGCACACGACATTCTCTCATTAATAAGAGATAAACATAAAGTTATACTTATTGGAGATTTCAATTCGAAACATACAGCTTAGTTTCAAGAATATCCTTGCGGGAATTATGTTGCTTAATCAGGCGAATATACACAGATTCTCGCATCACCACGCGAGGCTACATATTTTCCAAATCGTACAAATAGCAGAAATAGTATTTTGGATCTTATTGCTAACTAAAAATATTCATAATATTACCGTACCTATTTGTCTAAATTGCTTATCCTCTGATCGTAATCCGATTTATAGTATTCTTACCGACAATAGATTCAAACCGGAGAGCATATTTTTTATGATTACGCCAAAATCAACTGGACATTATTACGAATTATTAAAAACAACATTAACTTAAGCGAGAATATGATCATAACCGACACTAATTGCATCACGGCTTACTAAGTTAACTAATATTCTTAATATGGCTGTTGAAAAGGCAGTACCTAATACAACAGTCCCCTATTACTTCCCAACTCATAACACTTATTAAATTAAAGAATAATATACGCAGATTATACACTAAAAGTCGTATAAATTCACACAAACAGTCTCTCAAAAAAATATTAAACTATCTAACTACTTTTAGTGCGAAGTAAATTATTAAACTATAAAAATTATAGATTCCAACAATCGGTTAAAAATTTATCTACTCCAGACAAGAGCTTTTGGAAAGTAACAAAAAAATATACTAAATCTCAATCTCACGCTGCACTTCCACCACTTTTGGACACTTTCCGTAACTGTTATTTATACACCGAAACCGCTAAGGTTGAATTACTCGCTAACTACTATTACAAAGTTCATTCTCAAAACTCTCATGTTACTTCTAATTATAAAGTTAATAAATCAACTGTAAAAAATTATTGTCGTAATATCAAACTCATTCCCACAAACAGGTCACTCCTTTTGAAATACAACAAATTAAGTCTAATCATTCAACTGGTATTAATATAATCCTTAAAAATTTACCGCCGAAAGGAATTATTGTACTTACATAATCAATGGTATGTTCAGGTTTGGTTACTATCCGCAACAATGGAAAGTCTCCAAGATTATCCCACTTCCCAAACCTGGTAAAAATTCTTCTCATCTTGAAAATGTGCGTCCTATCAGTCTAGAGGATTATTCACCACAGGCTTAAAACTCACGCAGACAAAAAATTGCTCATTTCATACGAACAGTTTGGTTTCAAGTCAATCACTCTACAACTCATCAAATTGCAAGAATATGTGAACATATTTCCGATAATTACAACCGTAATAAGCATATAGGTATGTTACTACTAGATGTCGTTAAAGCCTTCGACACAACGTGCCACGATGATATTATCTATAAAGTGATTGAAACAAAATTTCCAGACTAATTACTCTTATTAAAAGTTATTTGAACAATAAATCATTCACTGAATGCATTTCTGGTGAATACTCTAATATGAAAACCTGCACAGCTGGTATCCCACAAGGAAGCGTGCGCATTTCTGTTCACTTTATTCTTATACGACTTTCCTAAATTATCTTCAGCTAACTCAACCTTATTTGCGGACGATACTGCATTATAGTTCATTCAGGTTCAATTCAATTAGTAATAAACTTCAAAAAGATTTAAACCGCACGATACGCTATTTTAAGAGCTGGCAAATCAATATTAATCCAGACAAAAACTAAAACTAAATCTTGTTCAATTCTCACAGAGAATAAACCCATTTAATTGGACTAATGAAATTATCTCGCTATCTTTCTCGATCGCCGCCTAAATTTTAACCGGCACTTATCTCATATTAATATTAAAGCGAATAAAGCAATTTCCGCCATCCATCCCATATCCTTCCTGAATTCTCATAATAAAATGATTCTTTATAAAATTCTTATACGCCCGGTAACAACTTACGCGTGCTCAGTACGGTGTTCTATCTGAAATTCTGCATATACTACAAACTGTACAAAACAGGTGCCTGCGATGCATATTAAATAAGTCAAAATACGAAAGAATCTCATTTATGCGTGAAACTACTAATCTATCCTAAGGATTATATATTAAACCTGCTAAATTCTTCACTCGGTGTTCAGTGAGCTTACTTAGTAATTTAAGTAAAATATTTGAGAAAGTACTCTTGGTCAGATTAAGAGATTTCAGCGTGAGTGTCGATCTATCATATCTGACTCACAATTTGGGTTTCGGCCAAAACTCAGTACCACAATTCAATTAGCTAAAATTTGCGATAAAATTACCGATAATTTTAATCAGAATAAACATACAGGAGTAGTCTTGATGGACATTGAAAAAGGGTTTGATACAACCCGGCATGATGGAATTATCTATAAATTAATCAAATATGAATTTCCTTCTTATCTAGTATTCACTATTAAATCTTATTTAATGAGCAGGAAGTTTTACGTGAAAATAAAAAACCATAAATCTAACATGAGATTTATTAAAGCTGGGGTACCTCAAGGGAGCATCCTAGGTCCTTTCCTTTTTATACTCTATTTGAATGACTTTCCAACCATTCCGGGAGTAGACATAAACCTTTATGCTGATGATACTTCTTTAATGGTATCCTCTTATAGAATTGACACAATCAGTAACAGACTAACAAGTGCAATTGATAAAATATCAAAATTTTTCTACAAATGGAAAATTAAATGATGAAAAAACTTAATCAATCATTTTTACTAGACGTAGGCCTCTACTTAATCACTTCGTTCGAGTCAAAAACAATTACCTCGATTGGAAATGTAAGATATTTAGCCATAACTATCGATAGACGACTTACATTTACGAGGCATATTAATGATTGTGTAAATAGAACGATGCGCAAATTGGCTATTTCCAATATTTAACAAAAAGTCTGCATTATCGGCGCAAAACAAATTCCTCATTTACAAAAAAGTAATTCTACCAAAATTATTGCATGCGAGCCCGGTGGTCTGGAGCTAATAGCAGTATAAATCAGATGCAAAGACTACAAAATCATTGTTTAAGAATTATCTTGAATAAACCAAGATTTACTAAAATTAAATCTATGCATGATATTTTAACGTTTCCTTACATACAGGAAATCATTAAAAATACAGCGAAAAAATGTTTCGCCAACTGCAGCTCATCTGATAATGTACTAATACATTCGATAGGAGATTAACCAGTCTCTGCGACACAGATATAAGAGGTACAAGCACAGACGTATAAAACATATCTGTTTATATTAAGCCGGCTATTAAATTCTAGTTATCAGCAAATAGACTAAGATATTTTTAAGATATTATATTGTGATAGAGTAAGTTATAATTTTATTCTAATATATTGCAACAGGTTTTTATACAAATTTTTCCTGTAATTTATACATTTGATATTTATAAGCCTATCATATAAGCTATCCTATTTTTGTTTAGCATTTTTGTTTTATATTTCGGTACGGGTAAATTGTTCATTTTTAAAATTTAATATGCTTATGTGTATGTAACTTAATAATAAGAAATACAGTGCTTCTTCTTCTAAGATATAAAAAATACAAACACAAGCGTCTGAAACATAACTTTCTGTCATAAAAGTGTCAATAATAATATTATAGAATAAGTATAAAATTAATTATTTCATATCGATCATATCGATATTATAACTGAATGTGTGTTTCCTCTCCTTTCTTCTTTTTCTGTAGTTGAGTTTTTTCTTTGTTTTTTCCCAGCATAAATTAATATTTATTCTATACATAAATGAAAATGTATCTTTTATCATTGTATATTTATTTACATTGGACAAAGGCTTACGAGCCGGTACCAATAATTTATAAGTTTATATCTTTTATTTATATGAATAAATTTCTTCTTCTTAAAAAAAATATTAAAATATGACCACTTATGATCAGCACGCGACAATGACCCTTAATATAGTAATATGGTGTAATCTGCAGAATTTTATTTCGAATTGGTCAACCTGTTCGCATTTACCGTGTTTTTATAATTACATTTAATCGAATCATATTTTTACATCGTTTATTATCTTGTAAATTTATAAAAAATGTCTATTTATTAACATAAAATCGACGGACGATTAACTTCATAAATTTTACGTTTTGAACCAGACCCCTATCGTTGGGACGGGAGTTCAACATGGCGTACGCCTGTAATTCTTTAGATACATAATAAAGTAACAAAACCGTGTAAATAGAAGTAATTAAAAATTTCTGCAGGCGTAAAGTTTGAGTAAAATCTAATAATTTAATTTTGAATAAATAACAACATCCTAGCCGCATTTCGAATTTTGACTAGAAAATGTTGTGTGTCGTTCGTGTCATTTCTATTCCCGAGATGTTTGAAGAATAATTCGCTGGTCCTCGTTTCGAAGTTCGACTAGAAAACGGTTTGTGCCGTTAGTCTCAAGTTTGTGCTGGTTTGTGCCTTTACTAGTTTCGTTTGCGCCCCATTTACTTTTCAAAATATGAATAGTTAAAGTCGAACTTTCAGGCTCTCCCATTTTGAATACGATAATTCGTGCTTGCCATTTTTATTTCCTGCACATTTAAAAAAGAAATTCGAGAATCTCTCGTTTGCAACTTGGACTCTAAATTTATGCTTCGTTTTCATTTGAGTTGTTCTTAATTTTTTATCGTTAACGTTCTTCTATAATATGTGTATAGAAACTAAATTGGTTTGATACATTTAAAAAAAATCGAGAATAAATTCTTTCGCCTCGATTATGCTCAACTCGAATTGATTTTTGATGTTTTCAGTTAACAGCTGTTTCCATTCCAGAGATATTTAAGAAAGAAGGAGGAATTTTATTTCTCTGATTTTGGGAACTTGCTGAAATAATGTTAAAATAAATGCGAAAACTTATGAATGAGAAGATATTTTGCGTGTGATATCGATTAATTAGTACATAAGGATTTCTACCCGGGCGATGCAGCTTACTTTTTAAAAATCGAATTCGAAACTGGTGAAACAAATCGTATCGAAAGTGTGATATATCCGGTGCCGGAGGAGAATGGAAAAAGTGTCTCGAATGGAAATGAAAAATATTAGAAAGAATCAATGAAAAAAGAAGTCTAATAAGGACACTTAAAACAAAGAGTCGTAAACGGATTGGACACATATACAACATCCTAGTTGTTTCTGATTTGGGGTGATCCAACAGCATTTGAATTTAATGAAGCTTGATTTTAATCGACTAGGAACATCATTATAGCATTTGTGATGTTACGTCTTATAAGTTATAATATACAACTTGGAACACGTAATAGTTAAAATATACGTCAGTTTTTAAGTCGTTGTGGGGGCTTAAATAAAACATCCATTCATCGACAATAATTCCCAAACTAATAAAATGGAAATTACACTATTAAAGACGGAAGGAAAATATACTGATATTTAATTTATACTAATTAAAGAAGGGTTACGAATTAAAAACCTTTAAAATTGCGATATAAAAATGATGAAAATCTTCAAACCATCTATTTTTTTTGTCTACAAAATACACAAAGATAGACATTTAATAATGAGAGTAAAAAAAAAAGATAAAATTTATTTCAAAATTTATATAAAATTTTAAGCGTGTAATGTAATATTTTTATTTTAAAATTCCTTTAAATGAACATAACGATGTACCTTTTTTAAGATCTGTATTTTACTGTTCTATACTGAGATTCGAATATATATTCAGTGTGGTTACTGTAGCAACGGCTCGAAATTTCATTATTTTCCCTATTATAAACCCACTTTGATTTAGTAATGTCGTCGATATTTAATTGAAGGATGCAGAGAGATTCCCGCTCAAAGTCGCTGACATGGGTTGATTTATCTCCGTTGAAACCAAGAATGTACCTAAACTTTCATAATCGGTTATAATGGAAGTCGGTCTAGATTCAGATCAAACGTTTACATTCAGACATTTGATGATATTCTTATAATCATAATCTAATTTCATCAGGAAGAATAATGATGTTAGATATGAACATTCTTCCGGTTATCGGAATAAACTGATGCGGGTATTAAATCACAAAATTTCAACGAAAAATTCGTAATTTTACACACGGTGTTTATTATACAATACTGCTTCTTAGACGATTGATTTTCAATGTGTTTATATAAATATTATTAAGACATTTCACGGTCAACCGGAAAATATATAATCACGTTAGTATTACAAATTTTATATACCATGTAGTAGACATCGTAACTGAAACGGTTGAGAGAACATTAAATGTACACAAATAACGTCCTGATATTGTTCCACAAGAAGAGATATTACGAACGATTTGAAACCATTTATTATCTGTACGATTAACGGAGCACTACTGTGTAGCTGTACTTAAATATGTACGACGGGCAATCGTGATAGACAAAACAGGGTGAGTACTTTATGTCGAGCAATATGAAAAAATAATTTCTACAACAATTAAGAGACTTTATGTTTTATCTTATCAGCGGGGTGTAATAGAATTATTATTTTTGGTCGTTGAAGGTATCACGAACTAGTTGCGCAGTAGTCAAACCACGGTAAATAGAATACACGATAGGTATCACGAACTAGTTGCGCAGTAGTCAAACGAAATGTTGACGTCACCGGTGCCCACTAGTTCAGACAGTCGACTGTAGTGTAGTAGTCGTTCCGTTGTTTCGCGTGGTCTTCCGTATTATTTCGTGCTTCTGTCGCCGCTTGTTCGAGTATTTTTTTATTTATTTTTTATTACGGTCAACAAATTAACTTATGCAATTTATGTGGGTTTTTTCGTTTAATATATGTTATCAATTTTTATACATATATTACGTCATCAACATAGAAATGGTTAGATCGTTTTGATACTATATTATTATTATTAATATTTTTATTATGCCTTGTTGTGTCATCGCTGGGTGTTCTAATCATGGCAGAAACGCTCATAAATTAGGAATCAGTTATCATCGGTTTCCCAAAGATAAAGTGGTTACATATGAGCAAAAGAGCTGATGACTTTAATATTGAAACTGCCGGCGTTTGTTCTCGTCACTTTAATGAAAATGATTTTGAACGTGATTTGAGATCAGAATTGCTTGGGTATAAACCAAAGAAAAATTTAAAAAAGGATTCGATTCCTCATTTGCGAATACCAACATTAATTGAATGCGAGTCAGATATTCAAAATGAACGAAGTGAAAGGTATAACAAACGTGAGTCTAAAAAAAAGTTGTAAATTCTTTGTTACGAAGCAACGCTAAAGACATAGGTTTAACAAATAATGAAATTTGTTCATCCAATAACTCTGATATTAGCGATAATAATAAATTTATTAAATTACAGTTAGAAAATAATTCCTTAAAACAAACTAATGAAAGCCTTTTAAAGGATTTGGAGACAGCGAAGGCTGAAAGTACGAGTTTAAAAGTTCGGCTAAAAGCGTTTGAACGAACTTTCTCGAAGTGTCAACAACAAGTAATCGTTAGTGGAAAATGTTCCAGCTGGTCTTCTGACGACATATCGAAGGCAATATCGTTAAGGTGTATTTCAAAAAAATCTTTCAACTTCGTAAAAGAAGCCTATAAGTATCCCATTCCAAGTGAAGTGACTATAAAACGTCGTTTGAGCGAATTTGTAGTTGCCCCGGGTTTTATAAATTTAAGTTTGAATATTTTGACATCACATTCAAGAGTATTCACGGACTTAAGATGTTGTACTTTCATTCGATGAAGTGAAAGTTCAATCTGATATATGTTACGACAGCATTTCGGATATAATCCGCGGTCCTCATTCTTACGTGCAGGTTATGATTATTCGTAGCCTCGTTGGAAAATGGAAACAACTCATATATTATAACTTTGACTGTGCAGTGGATAAAAATTTATTTTTTGAAGTAATTAGAATGATAGAATGTACAGGATTCAAAGTTCGTGCGTTTGTATGTGACATGGGCCCATCAAACAGGAAACTTATGGCCGATCTTGGTGTTAATAATGATAAAACAAATATTACGCATCCGCTTTGTGAAAATCGTAAGATCTGGGCTTTTTACGATGTTCCTCGTGCGTTGAAACTATTGAGAAATCATCTTCTTGATCAAGGATACAAATTATCTAGCGGTGAAATTGTAACTAAAGACATTTTTCTAAAATTAATTGAATTACAGAAACAAGGAGATCTTAAATTTGCTTATAAGATTAATCAAAATCATTTATTCTTTCGGGGATCGAGAGTCCGGATAGCAGCTGAGTTACTTTCAAGAACAGTAGCTGATGCTATTTGTTATACATTTCCAGGCAACGATCATGTTGTAAAATTCTTAAAAACAATTAATGACGGTTTCGATGTGCTGAATTCGAGAATTCCTTTTCATCCAACTAATGAAATGAAAAACGCATTTGGTAAAAATTTAGTGAAACAGAATGAGACATTGGAAAAATTGTATAATTTGTGCACATCGATGAGGGTAATCGGTAGATCGAATTTGTTACCCTTTCAAATTGCTTTTCAGGTTTCTATTCGAAGTCTTCAGCGGATGTTCTCTGAATTATATTGTGAAGGATATTCTTACATAATGTCGGCGAGGTGCAACCAAGATATTCTTGAATCTTATTTTTCTTTGATTAGAGGCTTGGGTAAATTTTATGATCATCCCTCGGCAACTGCTGTAAATCAAAGAATTAAGTGCCTTCTTTTTAGTAAAAATGCGGGTTCGATAATAAAAACTGCTAATTCGTGGAATGAAGGGCTGGTAACAAAGCGCCGACGTAATAAATGAAATTGAAAAAGGTAGCGGCGAAAGTAAATCATCGGAATGCGAAGAATTAGAAAAAGATATAAATTTTCACGAAGAAGAAAATGACTTTACTCGCCTGATCGAAACATTATCGGATGATAAAGAAAAGTCGGGCCAAGTAGAAGGTGAAGACAAAGATCTGTTAAAAATGCTAGCTGGTTACATTGCATATCGTGTAAAAAAAAAAGGACTAGATACTGTTTTTGAGTACGGGCATCCAACAAAAATAAATCCACCTAAGCAAACAGACTGGCTGGCAACAATATCGAGGGGTGCGTTAATGAATCCAACCGAGCAGTGGACAGACATAGTATATAATATGGAAAAAGATTTTAGCAATTACCACGGCAGTGATAACATCAATAGGAATTCAGAGGTAATGAAAACATTGATCAACATTTTAAAATTGACATACAGCAGCATCGGGATTGATGAATTCGCCATTTCCTGTTTCGTCAGAACACGAACATTCATCAGAATTAAGACGCTAAACAAAAAGAAGTCCAGTAAAAGAACAAAAAATACCGACGATGGACGAAAAAAAAAGGAATAAATTGATAAAATTGCAATAACTAAAATTTGGTGAGTGAAATATTTGCTTATATAAATAAATTTTTATCATATTTTTGGTATTATTTAAAATATTCAAAAATTTAAATGAAACTTGCCTCATACTACAATTTTTAACGAAATTATTGCGTTTAAACAAGTTGAAAAACAAAACAGCGATATACTAATTGCGTTCAATAATGTTAATAGATATAATGTAATTGTTAAAAAATTAAAATAAATTAATTATATCGAAAAGAGAGGAATGTAAAATTGTAAATATAATCACAGCTAGAGTAAGGAACCGAAAGTAGCGTTTACGTTGTACATCCTCGAGGTCGACTGGACACCAATGACGTAATAGCTGCTAAGCAGCCTGCGCGTGATCCCTACCGTGTATTCTATTTACCGTGGTTGAAATCGAATTATTAGGAGAAAATGCTTTGTCCGAAGTTAAACAATTTTCTCAGTCGTTATAGTCGATTTATTATTTCCAGCATCGTGAGTATGGATCCATCGTGAACGAGCCTGTTCAGTTGTCATCGGGTTCTGTTTATTGCTCGATCAATCAATAATATCGATTATCTTTTTATTTCTGTATGCTCGGCGGTACTTTTTTTCCGATAATTTTGTTTTATTTCTGTCTTAAGTAAATTTTTCAGTCTGTACGCGATGTGTATTTGACTCTGTATAATTGCAGCTTTTCATGCGCATTGGTAATATAAACAAATTGCTTTTATTCTCAGTTCATCGGATTCTTAACATTCGCTCATCAATGCATTTTTTAAACGCGTTAATACGCTGAATATCGGCCTTCCTGCATTTCCACGAGCCTCCAAAAATTTTTTAATCAGTCTACCTAAGTGTATAAATTTTTTTATTCTATTGATCACGTCACCGATTTCTATGGTCGTTACTTTATTTTGTTCCGATTTCCTAATCAGCGCCAAGACCACCGAATAGGAAATTACCATCCTGCACGACGTTGATGTACGGAACTCACGTGGTATCGTTGTTTCTGTTTTCCGCCGGTGGATCTGGCACCATTCATTTACTAGAGAAGGTGACTCTAGCTACAACAACCTGTGCCCCACGGCGAATATTAATAGCCTAGGATTCAATATTAACGGAATAAAAATAGCGTAAGCTACGCCGACGATTATTTGTAAATGGCAGGATCCAGAAGTAATTTTCAAAAAATAATGAATATGATATCTGCAGTAGGGAAGAAGTTAGGAATGAAAATAAACATCAATAAAACTAAAGTTATATAGCAAAAATAGCTCTTCAGTAGAAATATATATATATATATATATATAGATGGAGGAAGGATTGAATAAAAGAATACAATTTGGGGAGTTTAATTACAGACAGTGGAAAGATGATGAAGAAATAAGAAGAATAGGATACGGCAGAAATGTATTTCATAATCTGGATACTTTATAGAAAACTGTCCATATAATTGAAAATGAGATTTCTTCGATTTTTTTTATGGTCCGCAATTATGCTTCGATGGACAATTTCAGAGACCAACAAAAAGAAAATAAACTACTTCGAAATGTGGTGCTATAGAATATCACGGAAGGAAAAGACAACCAATACGGACGTGTCGAATAGATGAAAAGTCGGTAAATTAATTACTACTAAGTAGAATTAACGAATCCAAACAGAAATATTTTAGACATAAAATCCGAGAGGAGGATTTGTTTACAATTACAGGGAAAAATCTTGGGAAAAAGGCCAAGAGGAAGAAGAAGGATGAAGTATACACACGGGATCGATATATGAAGGTCAATACCGGAAATAATACAGATGGCGAGGCAGAGGCAACTATAACAAATGTACCGCACCAACCTCCTGAATAGGAGATGGAAGATGATTTCACTTTTTCTAAAGAACCAAACTATGAGCGATTATTTCATATCGTTGATGGTGTTAAATTAATTTCTCTGAAATTTGCCACTATTTTCCCGTTATTCTAGAATTTCTAACTCACTCATTATAACCATCGAATAAGACTTAATATATTATAGCCTTATTCTCTTTGCTACTTTAAAGTCCGTCAAATGTCTCTTACTTCATAGTTGTTCCAGTTTTTGATACAGTCGACTGCCTTAATTGTCGAGACAGAAGTAGCTGCGCAATACCGAAATCTAGACATTTGTTTTAAATATTATAAATGAAACGATACAAGAAGATAATATAAGTATAAAAAGAGATGAATTCGACAAGACCACCCTGAAAGAATTAACAAAATCATAAAACAGCGCGATAACGTCTACAGCGAGCTTATAAAAACGTTAGGGAATGAAGCGCAGACACGTATTTATAGATTCATCTGGAATATGTACGAAATAATAAAACTAACTAATAATGATACTGAAAAGGAATGGCGCAACTAAGTAAGCTTGCTGTCATATTGCTTAAAAATACGAACAAAAATAATATTAGATAGAATAAAATAGGGAACCGATACTAGCTTACCTTTCTGTCCCCTGTTCCGCTGTTAATCTCTTTCTATTTGATCCATTTCCTTCGAATTTTCCTCTCTCGATTATGACTGTCATAAAAGCGTTAACTAGAAGCCTTTATCGTTTCGTTGCATTGTTTCCCCGCCTTTCCAGAACCTCCGAATTAATATTCGAGAAAAAAAAATCTTCATTATGAGACGCCAAATATTTCGAATTTATAATATAAATTTATTACTCCGCATCCCGAAATATGTAAAATATAATGTCGACGCTGAATGAACCTTTTTCACAAGGATATACAAAAATCTTCACTCCAAAAGAGGTATATTTATCTCTACGTAAAGCACCATTACGGAAATGTCCCGGTATAGATAATATCACTGGTGAAATTCTCTCACATC
Source organism: Coronaproctus castanopsis (assembly GCA_032883995.1). Taxonomy (NCBI): domain Eukaryota; kingdom Metazoa; phylum Arthropoda; class Insecta; order Hemiptera; family Monophlebidae; genus Coronaproctus; species Coronaproctus castanopsis. Next base: position 187,959,223 of record CM065052.1, on the reverse strand, counting down.
TTCCACCGAAATCAGCCACATTGTTGTGTTATATTTTCAATGCAATATTACGGATTGGACATTTTCCTTCAACATGGAAAAAATCAATAACGATACACAAACCAGGCAAGCCGCAAACGGACGTTTCTTCATAGAGGCCTATTAGCTTGCTTTGTTCGTTATCAAAAATCCTAGAATATTTAATCTCAAATCGTATTCAATCTATTTTAAATAGTCGCGGAATAATTCCACACCATCAGTTCGGGTTTCGTACTGAACACTCTACAGTGCAACAGTGCCATCGGCTGGTTGACGCAATCTCCTCAACGTTGGAAAAAAAGGAAGTATGCTCAGCTGTATTCTTGGATGTTGCACAGGCATTCGACAAAGTGTGGCATCCCGGGCTACTTTACAAGCTGAGACAAATTCTCCCTTCCGATTTATTTGCTTTACTTCAATCGTACTTATCCGATAGAACATTTGTTGTTAAAATTAATGATTGTTTCTCTGAAGAGCATAAAATTCTATCGTCTGTTCCACAAGGTAGCTTACTAGGACCGTTGTTATACACAATCTATACAGCAGATATACCAACCAGTAATCAGACTATCTTAGCATCATTTGCCGATGATATAGCTATGCTTGCGTCCAACTCAGACGTCATGTATGCAAATACAGCAGTTCAAAACCATTTAGATCGGTTAGTTCTATGGGCACAGAGCTGGCGTCTGCTATTTAACCCGAATAAGTGCAAACACGTTGTATTTACAAATAGAAAAGTCAGCTGTCCAGCACTGAAAATCAATAATGAAGAAATTACTCAAGCGAACTCGGTACGTTATCTTGGCTTAATTATGGATAAGAGGCTTACATGGAGGCTACACGTGGCACAGACAAAAAGAACAATCATTACTAATGCAAAATTGCTGTATCCATTATTATTAGGTCGGAAGTCAATTTTAAATTTAACGACTAAACGGATCATCTATCTTTCAGTGATCGCTCCTATTTGGCGTTACGGAATAGAGCTGTATGGAAGTACCTGCAAAAGCAATCTTCGAAGAATACAACAGCAGCAATCGAAGATACTTCGTACCATCACGTCCGCTCCTGTTTACGTCTCCAATCGGACTTTACATAACGATCTTAGGATTCCTTATGTCGGTGACATACATGTACAGCAATGTAAAAAATTATTCGACAAGTTCGAGGTTAATCCAATCATCCGCAGAATGCACACATCGTGTCTTCCAGATAATCCGTCAAGACGTTTGAGAAGAAAGTGGTGTCGCGATGCTATTCCTATCACCTAATTGATTTCAGTCTCCCTTCTCCTTCCAGACACGATAGCGTATGTCTTTTTCTCCTATTATTGTACCTGTTTATTCCTATTATTTCGTCCCAATCTCATTCCCATAATGTACATTCCTTCTTCCTCATCGCAGTCTTGTGCCTTAATGGAGGCACTTGATTAAACCCCTCTCTTATCCGTGATCTACGTTGTTAGTAGCACTAAGTGCTGGTACGATGTTAAAAAAAAAAAAAAAAAAATTTAGGTAGGTAGTGTTTGAAAAATTTGTATTTGCACGCGTTATTTACCTTAATATATATTATATATAAGAAGAGTTTGAAAATATTTTAAAAGTTAAGTGTCCTATATAACGATTTGATAGTAAAATTTTTCTGTTTATAACAAATATTCCTATTTTTAAATTAACATGTATATAGATATATATGTATTTTATAGATCGGTTTGTAGGTGTCGATAATTATCCATTTGAGCGACGCCATTTTTAATCGGTTTCGGTGATGACGATGCTGATGACGAATCGCTGGAGCTTATATTACCATTACGGCGATTAATCATTCGGCTCGTAATAGTAGTAGTAGTCGTCGTCGTGGTAATATTTTGGTTATCTATATTGTTAGTATTACGAAATCCGCAAGTTATCGTCGCGACGGCCGTATCGGTGTTATCGACTAGCGGCTGCTCTTCGAAATTATCTTCGTCGTCGTTATCGTCCTCGCGATAAATAATCGACGTTATCGTCGCGGTCGTAGTCGTCGTCATCATTCGATCGGCCGTATTGACGATCGCGTTATTATTACTACCGTTATCGGACGTAGTATCGTCTTGGTTTTTCCCTTGTTGTCGATGCTGTAATTTGTTCATCTTCAAAGACGTTCCACTAACAGCTGCACCACCGATCGAGCTTAAACGACGTCGTTGATAATATTTCTTCCTATTATTCTTGTTCTTCTTCGGGAAGACGCTATTTTCTAAATGTAAAGTAGCGTTAACGTCTTTACCGGTTGCGCATGTGCAAGCTTTTAGAAAGCTTTTTTTAAAATTGTCGCTGAGAAAAGCGTACAAAATCGGATTCATAGCCGAATTCGAATAACTTAAACAACCGGTTATCAGAAAGACGATAACGTTGAATTTCGTCTGACATTGTTTAGCCGGTGTAAATATCAACGATAACTGAGTAACCCAATACGGTAGCCAACAACACACGTACACCGTGACGACGGTCAACACTAGACGCGTCACTTTCCGATGCGATTTTTTCTTTTCTTTCGATTTACTCTTCGGACCGACCGTACGTAGTTTACGTATGACCAACGAATAGAAGACGAATATCAACAGAAGCGGTATAACGAAACCTAATACCGACGAATATAGGGTAAAGGCCGCGTGTCCGCTGATACGTTCTTCGTCCGGCCATAAAATGTTACAACTTAACGTGTGATTATTATGTTCGTCGGTCATCGTGTTCGAATACATTAATACCGGTATCATTAGAACGGCGCTTAATGTCCACGCCGATAACGAGACTAATTTCGATATGAACGGTGTACGAAACGCCGGCGCCGATATCGGATGGCAAACGGCTATGTAACGATCGGCGCTCATAATTAATAGAAATATACTGCTGGTAAATTGATTGATACTAGTGCTGGCCATATAAAGTTTACACAGTACTTCGCCGAACGGCCACGATTGCATATTCATCGTCACCAGCAGAAACGGTATACCGATTAGGAAACATTCGTCGGCTATCGCTAAATTAACGATGTACATATTAGTGACGGTTTGCATTTTCGAAAAACGCAATACCACGTAAATGACCAGCGTATTGCCGAGCAAACCGGATATACAGACGACGATGTAAAGTAACTGAACGATTAAGTATAAACCGGGCATATCATTTCGACAATAATCGTTGCCTACTAGTCGTAATAAAGACGACGAATTATCCTCGTTAATAGTAACGATATCGTCAGATAATAAAACGTCTAAAGTATTATTACTATTATTATTATTAATAATATTATTATCGGCGTTTTTAAATAATAAATCGATTATCGTTTTTCCGTAATCTTCTCGATTCATATCGAAATAGTCTAGACGATAATGTTTAATGAAAACCTAAAATAATAATCTATATAAACCGGGCATATCCATTTTAGCGATTGTTCCACACTAAAAGACGAGTAACGATATCGTTAGTAAATTATCCGAAGTATCATTATTACTTATTAATTATTATCGTCGTTTTTAAATAATAAATCGATTATTATCGTTTTTCCGTAATCTTCTCGATTCATATCGAAATCGTCTAGACGATGTAAAGTAATCAAATCAAATATAAACTGGGCATATCCATTTCGATAGCAATCGTTTCCTACTAAAAGACGAATTGTTTAACGATATCGTTAGTAAATTATCTAAAGTATTATTATTATTATTATTATCGTCTTTTTCTTTTTTAGACAATAAATATCGTTTTTTCTGCAATCTTGTCCTTCTCGATTCATATCGAAATAGTGTAACGTTTCGATAATAAAAACACTTTTCTACCGTTACCGCTGGAACAGTTCCCCATTTTTGAATACTAGTAAATATCCGAAATATATAGAACGAGAAAAATCTTCAATCGTTTTTCAAAGAATTTTCCTTCAAAATCTGCAAAAATAAAAACAAAATTTATTTATTTATCGTAACACGTATAAAGAATATCGAGTGTAGCGACTTTTTAAAAAATAAATAACAAAAATAAAAGTTAAAATCACTAAAATTTTTCATTCTGAGTGAATATTTCGGTAAAATAAAATATAAAATGGAAAATTATTAATTTAGATTATAATTCACAAACATCAAACGAAGAACAGAAAACAATCTGACGGTGAATGTTTTTTAAACGACATAATCGATGATATTTAAATTTTTTTACAACAATTGTCGGTAATATAAAAATAATTTTTAAAAAAATTTGGCCGATATAAAATTTATAAATAAACAAAAACACAATAGCGAGTAAAATAAAAATAAAAAACGGTTGTCTAATATAAAAAATTAAATTTACAATCTTAGAATCAATTCTTCATCGAAATTTATCATAAAAAAGAAACAGATAAACAACAAATAATTTATTAAATTCAATGATAAATTTTGATGAATTAATTCTAAGAGGTATATTGTAAATTTTATTTTTATATTGGACAAATATAATAATATATATATATATATATATATATATTATATATATATGTATATATATATATATATATATATATATATATATATATATATCAATTTTGGGCAACTATGGACCACGTAAAAACAATGGTCATGAGATTTTCTTTTTCCTTCTCCAATATTCTTTCATCTTCAAGCTGTGCTGCGCTTTTCTTTCTTCTGTCCACACGTTACTCTACTGGTGTTCTTCTTCACGTTTTCAACAATACCTTTAAATTGATTTTCTCTCGGAATTTATTTCTATTATTTACGTCCTCACTTTTTATGTTCATTTCTGATATCATCTTTTTTGGAAACCACATAAGTTTATTCTTTTGCTTTCAAAGTATTCAAATATGGCTTCAGCTTTTGTCTATTCCATTCTTTTTAGGTGACCGTAAAAACTGATTCTTCTTTTTCTCATTGTGTTCGATTTCAATCTTCTCACATATATTTCCTTGTTGCTTTTTCGTTGTCCATCTTTAATGTTCGATCCCAGAATTTTTCACATAATTTTTCGTTGCTTCTTCTCTATGAGCTCGATTTCTTTTCTTATGTTCATATTCAGACATTCTGCCGCATATAGGCATTCAGGTTTAATTACGGTATTTGTCGTATCTTCGTATTTATAGATATAATGACTTCTTTTTATATATTTCTCCGGTTACACTGAATGCTTGTTCCATCTTGTGGTCAGATTCGCTTCTTTATCTAATTCACCTAGATATTTAAATTTGGTGACTTTTTTTAACCTTTCCGTATTTCGTTGATAAATAACACGGTGTCGAAGGTTCATTGGTTATATAAACGGTTTTTTCGTATGAAATTTTCAGGCCAGCTTTTTAGGCGATTTCTTTCGACGAATTTAACCGAATCACACTGCATCTTCACAATTATCGGCTAAAATTATCATCCGCGAATGTAATGAAATCTCAATCCAAGATTGTTTTCTTCCTAATCTGATCGGTTCAATTCCGCAATTTTCCAGCAGTATCTTCCACTCTCGTATAAGCTCCAGAACACAGTTAAAAAGCACAGTGAATAGACAATCTACATTACTCCTGTTTTAATTTGAAAAGCCTCGGATATTTCTCCTCGAAACTTGACTCTGGATGTTGTGTTTGTTAAGGTTTGTTTTATTTTAATGTAATATCTTATTATCCGCATGGAATTCTGCCAAAGTGTTGACTAGAGTCTAATCAACAGGATCGTATGTTTCTTTAAGGTCTACGTACGTGATGATTATGTTCTTTCCTCTTATTCTTTTATGTCTAATTATCGATTTAATAACTTGTTCAACGCAAGATCGACCTTTCCGGAAGCCAATTCACCTATTTGTTTTTCTGTTTGCCTTTCTAACCGGTTTAGAAGTGCTTATTTTAAATGTCACAGGCAATAGTGAAATGCCTTTATTGACATATTTTTTTTACTTTCTTATGCAGTGGATGATTTAATGCTATTTTCTACTCATCTGGCACCTTTTCTTCTTTCCAAATTTTTTCTATTTGCAGCTTTCCGATCATTTCTGAACCCGCGTTCTTCCACATTTCAGCAATTATTCCATCTTCAACGGAAGCCTTATTGTTACTTAACTGTTTCACAATCTCTTCAATTTCTCGATAATTAGGGGCTACAGATTCTTCATGTTTAGAAGTTGTTAATTGTCATGGAAAATTTTCTTTTGGCTCGTCACAATTAAGGAGCTTATTAAAATATGTTGCTAAAATACTGCAGTTTTCATTAAGAGCTAATTTACCTTCCTCATTGTTAAAACATAAATTAGGAAGCTGATATTTTCGGAGATTTTTATTAAAAATATTTTGTAAAAGATCCTAGAATTATTTTTATTAAAATTCTCTTCTATTTCAACGAGTTGTTCTTTTTCAAATTTCCTCTTTTGTCGACCTAATTATTTTAGCTGTTTTGGATCTTTGTTAAATTGAGTATAATCGTCTTCGTTTTTCGTGGCGTTTTTTCATGTTTTGTTCCTTGCCTGCACAGCTTCATCACATTGTTATTGGTTCCACCATCTGTGTTTTATTGATTTTTCAGTGGGGCTATTTCATGCGATATTTCAATTAATTTCGTTTTAATTTCTTCCCAGCTATGCGACTTTATTTTTGTACTCAGTTTGTTTTGAAATTAATTTTTCTCATACATGAACATATTTTCGTCAACCTTGGGAAGTGTTCATTCTCAGATGAATTTTTTCCGCCCAGGAATGAAATTCATTTTGATAGTGGTTAAATAATGATCCGTTTCCACATTTGCAAATTTGTGACATTCATAATTTCCGTCCGATTATTATATGTTGTAGCTACATGATCAATTTGAAATTCTCCTAACCATGGGTTAATCTCCGTGTCATTTGTCTCTTAGGCAATCTTTTAAAAGCCGTTGACGTCAGTTTTAAGTCAAACGCATTACATATTTCCAGGAATCTTTCACCATTTTTATTAGTTCTTTTATGGGCTGGGAACTTTCCAAACATTTTTTGGAACTTTTTCTGCTTACTCACTTGAACGTTAAAAATCACCTAATAATATTTTCAAATTTTTTACCGGAATTTTAGCATAGGTGCATGACAATTTATTAATGTATAGATTTTATTTCCACAGCAGAAAGTTAAAATTGATAATCTCTCATTAACCGAGCAAAAATCTTTTATCGAATCAAGAATTGCTCTGTGAACAATGAAAACTATTCCGAGATGAACGTATTCCTTCATTCATTGGATTTTCCCCTTCTTACCTTTAAAGATTCTATATAACCTTCTGAATCTATTACGTCTTCATCCGTAAATCTTGTTTCTTGTACAGCCCCAGTATTTGAATTTTATTTTCTTCCCTAACGTTAATTAATTGTTTTAATCCTCCTACTCTTAACAAAACGAATTCACATTCAACGTACCAAAGAAATACTTCTTCCTAATTTTTAATTTTTTGCTTAACACTGCATGTTGGTCCAGGCTCTCCAGAATATGATTGCCCGGTAACACTGTTATTCACAGTGGAAGATTTTCCTTTCGGACTACCTCCTGGAATATGTATATGAGAAGGATTTGCCATTATGCATTGTTTAATAATATATGATTATTAAGCAAATACCAATTCACCGTTAAAACTGAGATTGTAAGTCCTAGAGTTTAAATTCAACCGCTCCTAACCTGGAGAACAGACATTGACCAGATAACCACTCTACAAGAGGCAGACGCTCCTGGATTTAAGTTTTGTTTTCTGTCAGGGTTTACTCTCTTAGCCTTTGGATAAATATTCTAACCGCAAGGCAGCGGTTTGTTACTGAGGAGGTAACGGTTTAAGGTTTTTACGACGACCCAAACTCGCTGAGGGGGAGACAGTCATAGGATTTTGCAGACTTTTAGTGGACACGTCCTCAAGCTGCCCATCTGCATCCTCGTGTCTCCTTTATATAATTTTTATTTTACTGGCTATTGTGTTTTTGTTTATTTATAAATTTTATATTGGCCAACTTTTTTCTTAAAATTATTTTTATATCACTGGCTATTATTTGTCTAAGTAAACAATTTTATATTATTGATCCTTGATTGTGTTGTTTACCACATTCGCTGTCCGATTGTTTTATTAATAATGTTTTTTATTTTACTGATTTTGGTGAATTGTAATTTAAATTAATATTTTTTCATGTTATATTTTTATATTTTTTTGAATATTCACTTGATAAAGCTGAAAAGCTTTGTAATTTTTCATAAAGAAAAATTTTAGTGATTTTAACTTTTTTTGTTTATTTATTGTAATACAATCAATATAACACATAAAAAGCAAATTATAGGCTTATAATTATGAAAATAATACAAAATACAAATTACTAAGAATGGAAAAAATACGGATAAATCTATACATATTCACAAGTCTCTTTCACACACACACACACACACACACACACCATTAATTACGTTCCCTTTTACATAATCTTATTTCAAATATACGCAATTTCTCGACGGATTAATAAATATCATAAAAATTTTTTTTTTGGAACGATGAAAAATATAAAATTTATAGGAGCAGCAACATCAAGTACATATTGAGAATTCAAAATTCAAAATTAAATTAAAAATAAAAATAAAAATTATAGAGACATCTCGATATTATAAACAAAAGCAAAACTCACGTCTTTATTTGTAAAATATGTTTGGGAAGTAACTCATTAACCGTTTCAGTCGCGATGTCTACTATATGAGACATGAAATTGTAATGCTAATAGAATTTTTTATTTTCCGACTGATGTGAAATGTTCCAATTTTAAAACTATTTACATAAATACATTTAAAAAAAAAAATTATCTATAGTTTACCTAAGAAGCAGTATTGTATACCCGTGTATAAAATTTATAACTTTTGCGTTAAAATTTTATAACGTATAACTGAAAGAGTTAAAGCAATATCTGTTATCGAAATATATTATATCCATATTGGGGAAGTATGTTTAAAAGAGATTTTTAAGTTCTGATTTTTCGTTTAAAAAAATGAGAAATTTTGAAAAAAAATATTTTCTCCCTCATAATAATAATAATAATAATAATAATAATAATAATAATAATATTAATATTAATAATAATCACACGGAAGTTTTATCTTAGAAGAATAAAAAACTTTTTATTTTATTTGGGTTTACCGATAGCAAATTACTTAACGTACGCTAGTAGAAATTTTATTAAAATACGAATACATCTTCAAATTATAATCGCGAATGAACTCGTCTAGTCCCAGGAGCGAGGAAACTCTGTAATCTGCGATTTAACAAACGTACGACTGAAGTTGTACTATATTTATAAGGAGATTTTCAAAGTCAGCACCTAATATTATTTTTAATGGCGCACGTATTCAAAATACCTAATGGTTACTTCGGACTCTCGACTATCCTTCATCAGCCACAGATGTAGATAGTGCCGTATAAAATCATCCGAATGATTTCTCTTACTTTGGACTCGACTATCCTTCATCAGTCACAGCTGTAGATAGTGCTTTTTCGCATATTTCATCCGGGAGACCATATCTTATTACCGCCAACAAAAAGTTAATTAATAATTCGACCCCCAGGGTTAACGTACTCAGTTTGAGTTCCAACCTACGACAGTGTACTTAATAAGTGATATAAAATTTGTATTGCAGAATTATATTGGACGCTCCTAGGTGGAAAAAAAATCAACAGATACATAGTTAAACCTTTCGGATATTCACTCATTCGTCGATCAAATTTCGGCAAAGTTTTTATTAAAGTCGTAAGCCTAGGCCGGAGGCATACTTTAATATCGCATTCTTAATTAATGATTTTATATCGTTATTTAGTGATTTAGTACACTATCGTTAGTGGGATTTGTTATAAAGTGCAGGTTTTTCGTCATTTTTTCTGCGCGCGAACGAATAATTCGGCTTTTAAACTACGATTGTTATTTTATGTATGAAATAATTAATAAATAAACGCTTCTTCTTCAGTTAAATATTCGAATAGGTATTTTAGATGAACGAGACTACGGGAAATACTGAATTAAATGAACTTTAGGTAAAACTGAGAAAAAAAATATTAATTAGCCGGAGATCGTATCTTAGTTTTCGAAATGAACGATTCTATAATGCAGTCGGCGGTGTAGCTCATTACAATTTGTTTCCGAATTTACGAAATTCAAAGCAAATATTATATTAAATCGAAAACAAATGATTTATATTCGTATTCAAATGGGGTAACACGCCCTGGTATAATAACAAGTTCAATATTATATGCCGATTAAATTAGAGAAATTATATAAAAAATCGTATCCGAAATAACTTAAACTAGTAATAACGAAATACATTTTTGACATTTGTATCGTATAGTTCCATTCGACGATTTTTCTCTAAAAATAACTCTATGATGGAATCATAAAATGTAAATTTTTCTTGTAAACTCTGTAGTAGACATTTTTCAAAATATCCTCTATTACACATTAGACATGAAATTCATCCTTTAGTTACAGTATATATATATATAATCATCATCTATTCTCACTCGTGACCGAGTATGAGTTCTTCGTATTATCCGTGTTTATGTCGCATATGAGAAAGTAATCCAATGCGGTGCGTTGTTTTAAAGTTACACAATTGACACGTTACATTTTGTTGTGTGATATTCTTCTTAACTGAGGGCTTTCTTCTTTTACGTTTGATATTGATTGATCTTTGCTGTACGGTTATGGGCGATGTTTTCCCACTTATCTTTTAATGGTTGAATGCCTAAACTTTTTAGGTCTCCGGAGATTACGTCTTTGAATTTTAGCCGTGGTCTACCGAGCGGACGTTTACCGGAACGCCATACATCATTCTTTTAGGTATTCGGTAATCTTCCATCCTAAGTACATGTCCCGTCCAATTTAGGCGTTTACCGAATCAACTGTGCGGCAATCTGCTCGGGCCAATACTTCTTCGTTTGTTATTCGATCAGTCCAGTGTATTTTAAGAATTCTACGTAAGAATCTCTGATGACATGTATCTAATTTTTTAATCTGATTTTTCATTATTGGCCATGTTTCACTCGCGTATAGAAGTACTGGAATGACAACTGCTTTATATACAGCTAGTTTAGTATCGGATAATATATTTTTGTTATCGAAAACCCTTCGCTGTAACTTACTATAAGCAGCGTTTGCCTGTTTTAACCTTGATGAGATTTCATCATTCAGCGATGCGGTTTTGTTAACCACGCTACCTAGGTATTTAAACGCTTCAACCGAACGGACTTTGTTTCCATTTATTTCTATATTGGACACCACGTCGTCGCAAACTTGTATGATTTCAGTTTTATCGAAATTTATACTTAATCCAAAGTCCTTATATACCTTTTCTAAAATTTGTATAGCTTCTTTCAGCTCGTCAGCTTCATCTGCAATCGTTACACAATCGTCTGCATATTGTAAGTTTGTCAATTTGAAGGTCTGTGTCCGTTTATGTGAATTAAATCTGGTGAGATTATCTAAACCACCATCAAAACGGAACCGTATCTTAATACCGATATTAGCTGCGTGCTGTATGAAGGCCTTTTGCACCATACCAATATAAAAGTTAAAAAGCGTAGGCCACCTGTGGACGCACCCCGTTCCGATTGCAGCTTCGGATCCTTGAGAGCACCTGTACAAGTACACGTGCCTCCAAGGGGGATATATATATATATATATATATATATATATATTACGAGACTTCGTTGCTACTTCTTTTAAGAACCTCTCACAAATTATTAATTATGATACGCAAATATATATACACGTACAAGAATATAAACAAACGTATTAATAATAATAATTTTGTTCAATTATTTTTATACATACGTATATATATCCCCATATACATAAAACGATGAAAAATATATCTATAAAATGTTTTCTAATGATTAACGAATTTTTTGTCAGATTAATTAAAAATAGCGCAATTACGAACTAATGTCTTTTTGTGGTACTTTTATTTCTTCTTTTTATTAAACGAACTAACTCCATCGTCACCTGGCATTTTCTAGCTAAGCAACAACTACGGAAACTCAACTACTTTCTACTTTTTACTCTCCCTGCTGACAGCTTCAACTAACTTCTTTGAAAATTCCTTGCTAAAACTAAAACACTTTTTTCTTCCATCTTTTCGAAACTGTCCCCCTCTACCAATTTTCACTATTTTAACTGGTTACACGCTACTTCGTGACCATAGAGACGCGCGCTGTCGCTTAATTATTGTTATTATCGTGTGAACACAACTGACGTATCTCAAAACAGGTTTTTTACAACAATAATAATAATAATAATAATACATCTTTTTTCCGTTTATGGACGTTAATAATAAATATTTATATAATTCGTTTATTTAACGTTTACATCATATACACTTAATTAAATATATACAATCATTTAATTTTTTACTTCGGCGTGACATACGACGATCGTCGTAATATATATATATATATATATATATATATATATATATATATATATATATATTTTCAATATTTATGTATGCGTCGGAAACTTGGACGTTGAAAGCGATAGATAAAAAACGCATAGACAGCTTTGAAATGTGGGTTTGGCGACGGATGCTGAGAGTACCCTGGACAGCTAAACAAACAAATGTATCAATATTAAACAGGCTTAAAATTACAAAAAGATTAACCAGCCATGTCCAAATGAAAATAATGAAATTTTTCGGTCATGTTATGCGGCGACAGAATTCTATTGAGCGATTAATTATAGAGGGAAAGACGCATGGAAAACGACCTCGAGGACGAGTCTACACCAGATGGACCGATTCCATAAGGAAAGCAACAGGGAAATCGTTCGTGGAATGTGCGCGAGAAACCGAAGACCGGGATAGATGGCGTACATTAGTACAAGAAGCAGTAACATGAATTGTGGTCACGACATCCCTTCGGGGGATTACGACTATTGAATGAAATGAATATATGTATATAAATATATTTAAAAAAAAAAAGGTAGGCAACAGATATATTCAATAGGCTGAATATTGAAAAAAAGAAGCACGATTCCCAAACTGAAAGAACAATTAATAAACACAAAAAACAATGATAACGTTACACGGAAAAAATATTACAGAATTACTGGACCACTGGACCACTGGACTGATCGACCTTTTTTTAGTTCATGGGTAGTCCGCATGTATCTATTTACGATGCACCCAACAAGAAACGACCACTCTAATAGCTAATAGCCGGCGTAGATTTCCATGTGTAGTAAACGTGATACGATCTTCAAACAATTGTTTCCGAAATTGAAACCGGTTAAAAAATAGCCAAATTTGATTCACGGGTAATAACGAAGCGTAACAGCGCTATCTTCCTTAATTCGTAATAAATAGAGAAAAAATCCTCGCCAAAAGATCGCGCTGTTATCTCGGTATAGAAAAATTATTATCCTTGATTTGTTTTAAGATTTAAAAAAAAAACAACAAAACAAAACAGAAAAACACGCGCTCCGTACTTCACTTTTCCGGTGTTTCCGTCTGAAACACTGGCAACATGGAGAATTCGCCACTGAACGCGGTTCTAAAACTCGGTGCGGACATATTTAAGTCTGGAGATGCGTAGAGCAATAGAGATTTCAGAATCGAACTCCGGAGATAAATACTATCCGCACCTGGTACATTTTAAATATGTCGATATAATGCCTGACTTATACACGAATTCTCAACTTTATTTCGACTGATAGCCGTGTTTCAGCCACGTATTCAACATCCCGATATAAAGTTCGATCAGATATATACTACGATGCTCCTATATCGACGAACGTAGTACCTTATTTAGGTAACGCTGAATTTTATCCACGTTATATGTAATTCGGTCGCGTACACATAACACGTTGGTTTAACGACCGTTTGAATTTTATTCTCTACTTTGAATTGTGACGTTTCAAGCAATCGAGACAAAGCTGCCTTGTTTTTTTCCGGGTTTAATTCTATTCCTATTTTTGCTTCGATAGAATATTTAATCGACGACTCCTTTTGTACTTCCGTTCGTTATTTGCGCGATATTATGATTTTTATTATTTTCATCGATTACTCTATTTTGCAAATATTCGATCATTCGGGGATTTTATTTTTAGACCTTCCTTTTGACATAAGCGCCGTGTCATCAGCGAATGTTGACAGCGGTGTATCTTCAGTTTTTATAGCATATCGTAAGTAAAAGAAAATAATTATTTAAAGAATAATCGAAATAATTGATAATGATGGTAATTATTATAATCTCGTGATCACCTACAACCGATAAAAACGTATTATTTTTTTTAGAGCGGCTGTATTTCTCGGAAGTCTGTTTTGTGAAAAATATCTTTGACGTACCTGTATTGAATAAATTTAACAATCGATAACAGGAATGGCAATGATGGCGATCAGAGTGATAATATTACGAATATACGAACGCGGTTCACCGCTATTTAGTAAGCATCCGATGCGGATTTAAAGGCAGAGTATATATATATAACTTCTTGAAAATCAAGTGCAAAAATACACTATTTTATCTTTGACGCGAAGAGTTTTATTTCATATTTATATATATATATATATATATATATATATATATATATATATATATATATATGTATATATATGTCACAAATGAACCACTTAGTGTTTAGGTGCGGAGATGTCGTTCGTCACTTTCAAATACACAAAGCGAAAACAAGGTTATTAGGAAAATTTCCCCTGGGAGATCTACGCGAGAAGACAATTTCTTCAACTAAATGCCATTTTTATCATCAGTATATATATATGTATATATATATCTTTATACATATATCTTTAGGTGTATCTTTATATGTATACATCTTTATATACATATCTTTATATATGTATCTTTATATTTAATTTATATACACATATATGCGTATATATATATATATATATATATATATATATATATATATATATATATACACATTTATATACATTTATATACATGTATGCATCAACTATCCTTGTTAGCTTCGAGCTCGAAATAATCGTTTTTTTTTTGTTTTTTTGAACCTTCTTCTATCATGCAACGTTATGGAACCTACGTTTACAAACGCATACAGACAAGAGGGGGTGAGTATATTTCACGTGTTTTAATATTCCTAGACGAGTTGTTAGAAAATTTTTATAATCCCAGAGCCACTGTGCGCAATAACTTATATATTAAATAAAACTTTACGTTTAAATATAGATAATTACACGAATTAAAAATATAGATAATTACACGAATTAAAAATATAGATAATTACACGAATTAAAAATATAGATAATTACACGAATTAAAAATATAGATAATTACGAATAAAAATATAGATAATTACGAATAAAAATATAGATAATTACGAATTAAATATATAGATAATTACGAATAAAAATATAGATAATTACGAATTAAAAATATAGGTAATTACGAATTAAAAATATAGATAATTACGAATTAAAAATATAGATAATTACGAATAAAAATATAGATAATTACGAATTAAAAATATAGATAATTACGAATAAAAATACAGATAATTACCGATGTATGAGTCATTCTATTGATTTTTTATCTTATTATTTAAATTCGTGCACGAGGAATATTGGAAAAATCTATAGTTTAACATCCATTTTCCACGGAACGTTAAAAAATGATTCAATCCGATAATAAGCTATATGTACAAAATATACGATACGCGTCGTAAACAGAAAAACCCTCGAAATTCGGTCGTACAAACGATACTGCGATAAATCTCCTAGATGATTTCAAAGAGAACAAAATTCATACATCCGGCTGATTATGTTCAATATCGAATGTTAGATCTGTTCGAGTCTACTAAATAAAATAATCTACCGATAGTCGAACAAGTTGATATAAGATTCGTCATTATTTAGTGGTTTAAAAAAAAAAGTAAATACATGTTGCGAAGTTATATGTTCAGCGTATATTTATGCGTTTCGAAGAGTAGGTTACAGATGAAATGAATAATTTTCTAATTCGATTGTTGCAAATTGTTTTGAAAATCATTTTCCAATTTTATTTTATACGAACACGAGTGTCTAATAATACGGGTTACATCGGGCAGGGCGCGTAGTTAAATTTAAAAATCCAATATTTGACAATTTTTTTTAAAGATTTTTATTTCATGTTTCGCTTCACACCGTTTAAGGCGGGAAACACGTGCATATTTTGTAAATTTATCACCATTCTCTATTTTGTATGTACGTTATTGTTAAACGAGCAATTCTTGATTATACATACATATATATATATATATATATATATATATATAGTATAGTATAGTATATAAAACTGCAGTAGCTGTGATTTGCGAATATTTTTATTATAATCGCTCCATTGGGCTATTTTTATCACACACAAACAGAAAATCTATTTCTAAAATTTTTTGCTCGTCTGTCGATCTGTCTGTTTCAGATTTAACATAAAAACTATTGAAGCAATAATGATGAAATTCGCTTAGTTTATAACCAATATAATCGGATTCGTTCTAAGATTCGTTTCACATTGATATCACAAATAGAACAGAAATTACAATAATTTAAAGTTTTAAAATATCGCTGTCTCTTTCTTTTAACAGTTTTATATATTAGTATAGTATACGTATATGTACGTCCATTATTTCGGTCACGCCTGTAACGCAATAAACGTATATATATATATATCCGTCCTGTTATTTCGGCCACGTCCCTAACGCAACAAAAGGTGGTTTGTATTGCGGGTGTTGGTAGTGAAGGTACATTCGAACCGGAAAACGTGTTCAATTTTAAACGATTTGGCAGAGAGATCGCTGTTTATTACTTTTTTAAAACTTTAAATTATTCTGATTTCTGTCCTGTTTGTGATATCAATGCGAAATAAAGCTTAAAAAAAATAATTACACAGGCGAAGCCGTGGGTAATTTCTAGTACACACACACACATATATATATATATATATAATAATAATAATAATAACCTTTATTTAGCATAAATAAATTAACAATTTATAAATACCTGTTAGAGCTAAAATCAATTTCTAAAATTAATTTCGAATGTAGTCATATTAGGCCATTTCGAGCGAAGGAGACAATGATTTTAATTTGTTATTCCACACATCATTACGATGTTCTAGGAGCTTAGTTTTTACTAAACGTGTTAAGAAGTTTAGAATTGATTTTAGCCGAGTTGTTTTATACTTTTGGTGCTGCTTACGAAATAGATTTTTAATTTTTATTAACATTTTTATGCTATAAGGAATCGTCATGGGGTTAGTGTCAAGTGCTTTCTGCGGGATGTGTAGTTGTGAGGATCTTAGGATAACATTATTAAGAAATGAGACAGTATTATTAATCTCGCCGGGAGAGTGAGGACGTGTAGATATCTTTAGTGTGTTGCGTATATAATTTCTGTAATTATTCCAGTCCGCATGCCGAAAACTATATACATATTTTTCAGGCACCTGTTCGAAAGATTTATTAATTTCAAAATAAATTGGATTATGATTGGAACTTTGACAGGTAAGAGATATAGGTTTTGTGACATATGGAAATTGCTTGCATAATACATGGTCTATTACACTGGGTCTCATTTGATTGGCAGGTGGGATATAGGTGGGTTCTTTTGGAGAGAGAACAGTGAAATTCTTGTTAAAGGATAAATCTAATAAGATTTTACCCGACTTGTTATTAGTGTAACAATTCCAAACGGTGTTTCTGGCATTTAAATCGCCTGCAACTATAACTTTATTTTTTAAAAAAACACAATTATCAGAGTTAAAACATAACAGGTGCTGATTAAACCTCAGACCAGAGATAACTAGCTCCGCTTTGTTTTTCATCTGAAATTTACAAGGTTTTCCCCAAGTTGTGCTGTAATTAATAAAGTTTTTCATATGCCAGTGCATCAGCTTGGTGCTATGTGATGCTGACTGACTCAGCTTTGGCATTACAGTGCATTGAAGCGATTGAATAGTACTGTGGCAATGGTGGACCAAATATTGCACAGCGTTCTAAGTGAACGTAATACCGGCATCACTTTCGTCTGGATTCCAAGTCATCGAGGGATAATAGGTCATGATGAGGTACACCGTGCGGCCAAAGGCTTACCCAAACTTATTTGCTGATAACGCTAGGAGAAGACAACGCAAAATATTATACTAGAAAATTCTAGACGCGTGGAATCAGTTCCATATCCGGATAAGTATACTTGGAAATATAAAGAAGGATTTAGCAATTTTGCCTTCAAAAATTGGTAAAATCTCTTCATTGAGGTTGAAAACAGCTGTCAACAGAATATATATTGGTCACACGCTGAGTACGCACTCGTATCTACTGAGTGTCCAACCACCGCCAACATGTGAAGTTTGCTGTTTACCACTAACGGTCTATCATATCGTTGTAATCTGCCCTAAATATACTCAATATCGTTGCAATCAGCTGGAAACAAGTATCGCCGGATGTAAACAATCTCCACTTTCTCACCAACTTTATAATAAATGCTAAAGGCAGTAGCTACTCGTATAAAACAAAATAAAAAAACAAATTGGTGCTAAATATTTTTTATATATAAAATTATTTTGAATTAGAAAATTATTAATGTAACATAATTTTTACACTATTTTTATATTTTTTTCTATTTTCATGAATTTTATTTAATATTTGTTGTAGATTTTCATAAAATTTATTTCCATCATTATATTGAGCTCTCTAAGGTCGGCTCATATGTGCTGGTAACCGCAATCGCTATGTGGAAGATGTATCTTCATATACATATTTCGATCGTTAATATCAATCGATTCTGGCCTCATATATTGGGTTATGTTTTTATTAATTACAATTGTTCTCACTTCACGTTTGGAATAGCGTCCATATAACCTGCAGTATTCTCGATGATTTTACATTCACCTGGGGAACTAATTTTGGTTAACTTTGTAATATCTGTTTTATATTTTCCAAGCTCGCGTACTATTATTGATATTCTTCTGATTACTGTTTTCTTATTATCTGAAAGTGTTCTTATACTCTATGTTGCAAAATTCCCACGTTTTTCAGCTTACTTGACTATCGAAGTAAGCTGAAAAACATGTAAATCTATTACACAAATATGTTGCCACCTGTGGAATATTGTGCTCTAAGGTCCAGAGGACTCAAATCATTTTTACTCCCCCAACATGCCGGGGATCCAAGCATTTCTTTCCATTTGCTTTGATACTATATTTTGTGTATTGTTCCGATAAACGAAGTGATTCAAGGTATTAGTAGCGCATTTTGGGAACCTGCAACTCGTAGCGTAACCAAGAACTAGATGGCTAGACTGATCGTACAGCATGATTATTCGTTGCAGGAGAGACAAAATAGTATTATGAAAAGGTGAGGAAAGAAAAACTTTACATGTGGAACGGTAAAGAAAATATAATGGAAGTAAAATTGCCGTTATTTCGGTGCGACCTCCTGCTTTTGAGTAAAAATTCTAATCGCAAGGTAGCAAGTTCCTACTCAAGAGGTAGAGATATATGGTTTTGACTGCAACCAAACCTCGCGGAGGGTGAGATAGTTAGACGGTATTTAAAAAAGTTATCTGTTTGAAATACCCAAGAATATATGGAAAAACAAATGATCGCCAGAAATTGGTATCAATTATAACTTTATCCGGACTGGATAATCGAATCATAATATGTATATATATATGTGTGTATGTGTGTGTGTGTAATACATACAGCTGGATAGATAAACAAACTAAAAAGGATGACTCGTCAAAGTCATTGTGTGTTACTTCTTGTTACTTTGATTTGTCAATAATGAAGTAAAGTTAGGACTAAAGAAAAACAATGAAACCATTAGTGGTTTGGTGGAAGTACGACAGTTTACATTATTACATTATCATCATCATTATTATTATTATTACTTTATTATTACTAAGGGGTTAATATTTCGACAAATATTAATCACGATAATGGATCGGGTAATGGCGCCCTTTTCTCGGAAAAGATTATCTGGAAAAACAGGAAAAGGAAAACCATTTTCCTTAATTAATCTTTTAAAGGCAGTCGACGACGTTATCACCGCGACAACTTCCGTCTGCGACTGTTTATTTTTCATTTCGACATGTCTTGCACCGAGTCGTGTGTGTCGATGATGTCAGCTTATGTAGTGGACGCATAAATGAAAAAGCTTTTACATTATTCGGTTAGATATCGTTGTTTAATTACACAAGAAAGTAAATAATTAATTAACCGTCGGATTTTAAATTTAGAGAATGCCAAATGTTTATATTTTGAATTGATTTCAGAGAATTTTTTCTTCAAAGTCTTCTTTTTAGTTTTTTTTTTTTTTGTTTATTTGTAATATTGAACTGCCCAATACACACAATACACTTAATATAGGAAAATACATAAGCGAAGGTACGGATTCGGCAAATTATCATGAACTAAGATTATAATTAGCGTTTTACATAAATCTAAATTTTAATATGAATATGTAGATAAAAGAATAAGTTATAATAAACCGTGCGGTTTAGTCCGCCTTAATCTACGAGTGTCTCCTTCTGTATTGAGAAGTTCAGCAACAATTGTATTCGGATGTCCATAAAGTTTTTGCTTCCTGGCGTGAAGGCTAACAGCTGCGTCGACGTCCAAAATTTTTAAATCGCGATGTAGCAAAGCATTGAGGACATACCAAGGGGCTTTAGCCTATCAAGCGAAGTGCTTTATTTTGAAATCTCTGAATAATGAGCCTGTTCGATCTCTTCGTGGTGCCCAGAGTTGGATGCCATAACACCAAGTGGGCATTAGAATAGATAGATAAATAAGTCGTTTGTTTGCTAAACTAACAGGTGAATGATATCCAAGCAGCCAATAGAGCTTACGTAATTTAAGGCGAAGTTCCTGGCTCTTGGTTTTGACATGATGATTCCAGTTCAAGCGGCGATCGAGATACATCCCCCAAGTACTTGACGGACTCACTAGTCGGAATAGACTTTCCATTCGCGATTGACGGAATATAGCCGGCGGAACGTAGAGAAAAATCGACTCTGGTAGATTTATTTTCATTTAATTTAATTTTCCAATTTTTGGCCCAGTCGCAAATGTTGTCGATGGCTAACTGTAGATTTTTGACTGCCATCTCGTAAGAGCTACTGACTGAAAGAAGAGCAGTATCGTCTGCAAACATAGAAATTGTTACCGAAGGAATCGTAGGAGTGTCAGCAGAGTAGACTAGGTACAACATCGGAACCAGTACACTTCCTGAACTCCAGCTTGAATCATATGACGATTTGATAAGAGTCCATTAAATTCAACTTTGAAGCTTCTTTTGTACAAGTATGACTTCAGTATTTCGCAGAAGTTATACGGTAGTATTCTGCTCAGTTTGTGGATGAGACCTTCGTGCCATACGCGGTCGAAGGCTTTTTCGACATCGAGGAATACCGAGGGACAGAATTTACTGTCTTCGAAGGATCGTTCTGTTATTTGAGTGACCCTTTGAACTTGTTGCAAGGTGCAGTGCTGGTTCCGAAATCCAAATTGCCAGTTTGGAATGACTACAGCGCGATCAATAATAGGTTTAAGCCGAAGTAAAAAAAGTTTTTTAAAGACTTTTGCTACATTTGAAAGGAGTGATATTGGTCTGTAGGACTGCAGTAACTCATGAGGTTTTCCAGGCTTAGGAATCACGATAATTTTAGCTAGCTTCCACTGGTCAGGAAAGTGAAGAAGTCTCAAAATGCCATTATAAATATATGTAAGAAATAAGATTGCTTTTTTCGGGAGCTCTTGAAGAATTTTAGATGAGATGTTATCCATACCTGGGGATTTCTTGATTTTTAATTGGCTAAGATGACTTTAGCCACTTCCTTCGGAGTAATGTGAGGAATAATTACCGACTCTTTTGACTTGATGTTAATCTTTATGTTGGAGCTTATGTTATTGGGCTTGAATACCTCTTCAAAGTATGACGCGAAGGCGCCTGCTTTTTCATCATTCCCACAGATCCAGTCACCGTTACTATTACGAATGGGCATGTTGATATTTTGCGGATGTTTAATTCTATTCTAAGATCCATATATCTTGTCGATACATTCCGTACTATAAAGAAGTCTAACAGATCTGGGATTCTATTGGGATCTGAAGGCCAATAAGTAGGTTCTTGAGGAGATAAAAATGAACCATTGATTTTATTTATAGATTTAAGAAGTTCTTTACCTCTTTGATTAGTTGATCTGGATCCCCATTGTGCATTTTTTGCATTGAAGTCGCCTCCAGTAATCCATTTTGTACCCAGTTTGGCAAATAGTCCACTAAAATCAACAGCATCGATTGTTTGGTTAGAGGACAGTAAATCGACGCGACTACAGTTTTTGTATTGTGTAGGCGAATGCTGATGCATGTAGCTTGAAAGAGGTTAGAGCATATATTAATTTCTTCTGCGAATGTAATAGAATTTTTTACGAAAATAGCACTACCGCCGCCAGCTTTACCACTCGGATGGTTGCAATAGTGAGTCGAATAGCCCTTGATTTTCTTCAAATGAACTTTGTTGGTAAAGTGCGTTTCGGAAACTAACGCAATGTCAATATTCTCATGATGGAGAAAATTTATAAACTCGTCTAGCCTCGGAAGAAGTCCGTTAGCGTTCCATGTCTTAGTAATAGTAAAGTACCTCCATATTTCTTGATTGATTACTCTTCATCAACGATATTAAAGATAACGCGGTTCAGAAAAGCAGATGAAAGTACTTGTTGAAGGTTATTGCTAGTTCGAATGTTTAGTTTTTAGATATATTTAATTAGATCAAAGGAAAAAGGAATCGTATAGCGGATATATTATTTAAAAGGAAATCTGATATCGTGTGTAGCCAGAGTAATTCGGTCCATGGGTTCAGTTGCAGATATAATAGATGTTTGAAAGGATTATACGAATAAAAGAAGAGACAAATAGGAGAAGAGGAACATTGAAGTAAATAATCAGCGATGGAATGCGAAGTTGGTTGAATGAAATGTAATTGGAACGTGACGCGTTAGGAATCGGTTACCAGAAATCAACATTTAAAGTTCTCGATAGATTGTTGGAAGTTATTCGAATACGAACTGCATTTATTGTTGTTGGTTTGTGATTAAAGATGTTTTAGGGCGGCGAGCAGAAGGTCACTTATCTGAAGTAGCGTCACAATATCCAAGTGTGTGGAGAGCAATCGCCCAAAGCGAGTAACGTTAAATACCATGGATCTTGTGTACAGGCGGACAGCGACATATTACCGTCTATTTAAACACAGGATGTATATATTTGTCAAAGTACGATAGCTGACATATAAATAAGTAATTAAAGAAAAATAAATAGTTTTTTCGTGTTTTTTTTTTTACATAGTCAAATAGAAAAATATATTTCGTGTTCTACTCTACGTCATGTGAATAACGAATTTTCTTCCGCGCGTGTTCATTGTCGAGTCGTTTTTTTTTGTCATAATGTCCTCTTTTGTCAGATGGTACGATGTCCGAACTAACGTTAATATTATTTTATAATTGAATATAATAATATGACCGTAACGTACACGCTGAATTGGTTCGTTCTGGGCACTTTTTCGCCTGTTGTACGATTTCTGACACTGCAGATATTTGCTAAATTTTCAATATAAGTGGAACCAGGCAGAGCGTACATACGGGAGAACAGACAATAGACGGGCCAAGAAGAACGGAGAATTATTGGTAGACCTTTATAAGACGATATACGCAAAATAGTTAAGCTTACATGCAGTAGTGGATAAGCAATTACAATTAGAATTATACGTATCACGAAATATATATATATATAATCATCATCATCATTTGATAGCCGTTTTGCAGATTCACCGCAACACAATATTTCTTCATAAAATGCGGTCACCGACTGTCTTCTTTAAATTTACATATTCCGTAAAACCCATCTGCTTTATCCCCGTATATCTATAAATGTTATTACACCACGTGGTCTTTTTCTTAAAAGTTTACTCCCAAATAACAATATTGAGAGTGCTACGTGCGGACCGCATTACACGTCCTAACCAACGAAGACGAGTTTTTCGTATTCTGTTAATCGTTTTTTTTTCTCTCCTATTCGTTCTAGGACCTTTTTATTCGTACCTTTTTCACTCCAGCTAATTCGTAGAATCTTTCGCAATTTCAAATTGTCCAAGTCGACTGCAATCTATTTTTTTTTTGTGTATCCACGTTTCTCAGCCATACAGCACTATTGACCAGACAAAAGTTTGCATAAACTTTTTATGTTATTCCAACGACAATGAACGATGTTCCGGCAATTAATATTTTTCTTTAAATGCTGTTCTGTCTATGGCTATTCTTTTACTGATTTCTAGTGTACAATCGAGATTATGTTTTATTATCTGCTCCCAATATTTGAAAGGTGTTACTTGTTCTGTAGTTACATATTGTTCAACATAATCTGTATTCGATGCTGCTTATTATACACGACCATAACTTGTTTTAGTTATGTTTTATTCATCTCACGATTCGTCGCTTTTATATGTAATTTGTTCATCATTGTTGTCGATTGTTTCGGGCTTTCCGCCAGTAGCATTTGATCGTCTGAAAATTTTATTTAATCTATTCTCTTTCCGTCGCATTATACTCCATATTTATTTTCGTCAAATGTTTCTTTCAGAATAATATCTGAAAAGCCATTAAAAAAATCTGGTGAAAGTAAACAACCGTATCTTAATATATTCCGTATTTTTATTCTTCCTCATTAAATTCCATTAAAGCGAACCACTGGTTCTTGCTTATTGTATAAATTGTAGATTATCCTTATTGAGGTTTCTGAACAATCGATTTGTTTTAATAGTGTTAGTCTTTCCACTGTACTTTGTCAAAGGCTTTATCATAATCGATAACAGACGCACAGAGATACACATGTCTTGATTTATCACACGATTTCCTAACACTCGCAATGCCGCTATTGCATCGTCTTTTCTAAATCCATATTGCGTTTCATCCACATAATCCACATATTAGCAATCAGAATCTTAATCATTTCTTTCTTATTTTCAGCAGGATTTTTGATGCATGAGGTACTAGACTCATAGTTCTATAATACGTTCGATTTATAAGCATTTCTATCTTCGGAATCGGCACAATAACTGAAATACGGCGTTCTTTAGGCTATGTTCCTTCTAACATTATTTGGCAAATCATTTTATATAATAGTTCCTTGACTTCCAGGCCACTGTTTTTCCACATCTTTATTGGAATGTTATCAATGCCAAAACTCTTGTTATTAGGTAAAGATTTGAAATTATATTCATTGAGCTTCTATAATATTACTATTGTTACTGTTCAGGTTCCAAGAATAAACAGGCTGTTTATATAAACTTTCTACATAAGTATTCCATGAACTGGTACATAGAGCAGCAAAGGACGTTGGTATATTTGTGGCCGATCCCAAACGTCGCAGTTCTAGCCATTGATGTACGTAATTATGTCAAATTAAGATTTTTTGCTTCGTGGCAATAAAGGTGGCAACCTCCTCATTAAATAAGCTTCGCCAAATCGAGAATTCCGTTTTACCTTTGAAGATTTCATTTCCAAACCGCAGAGATGACGTCGTCCTCAGTAGACTGCGGCTGGCTCATATAAAGACTCACCCATTCATACCTGATCAACAGAACTGCGGCTACTCAGTCACCCTGTGTAATGTCATGCTGTCTGTCTTCCATATCCTCATTGACTGTCCTTTGTACTCCTCATTTAGATGGTCCCTCAATTTTCTCTCCTCACTTCCTCTTCTCTTCAAAGATGAATATTCCTTTCATCTCTAACACAGTCATGCTGTTACGCACGTCTCGTCTGTACTCCTTGATTTAACTTCTTCTCCCTCGTGCTTCTAGCCGTAGTTAATGCACACGGCACGTTAATTTAAATTAATAATAATAATGAATCTCTCCCTTTCATAGACGTTTATTTAACTATTGCAATTTTTGTTTTTATTTCCGTGTCACTTCTTCCTCCGCACGACAATTGTCGGGCGAATTAGTGATAGAAGTGGTACGAGCCGCTACGCCCTCTCCGGAGGCGGTACAGACGGCCGTAGCCAACTTTGAGCGCCAAAATAGCGCGTGTAGTAACGGGAGCGGTGCCGGCTCGAAAAGTAAAAGTCGGCTGTCCGTAAGTAGTAAAAGAACGCCGAGCAGTCGGCGATACTCGTTGCGGATTGTGCTTGTGACGTCCTTAGATTGGGTTCGTTATCGGATGAGTACTTGGTGGTGTGTCAGCTGCGATTCAATAATGATCGTATGTTGTACGCCGTCAGTGCTTATTTTCGGTTTTCGGATACGGTTGAAAGACATCTTAGGCGGTTGGGACGTGTTCTCACCACTCTAGGTAATGTCCCGGTCGTTGTAGGCGCTGATCTCATCGCTCTGGGGTTCGGGTGATAAAAATACCGAGGGACGCCTGGTAGAAAGCTTCATAGCCGCGTACAATCTGTATGCATTGAATTCGGCAGATTGTGCACGTTCTCCAGTGCGTTCGGTCAGTCCGTCATTGACGTGACCTTTGTTAGCGGCTCGTTGGTACGGAAAGTTCGGGATTGGAGAGTGCACTCTTTCGACGTGTTTCACGATCACGCCTCCATTACTTTTAATATAAGGCTGTCCACCTCCAAGAACCTTCCATTCAAACGAGCCTGTTTCAGGCGTGTCTCGTAACGAGAACGGTACCGATGGTTTGGAAGTGGGCGATAATAGTTCCAATACTAAAGTCGCCCGGGAAAGATCCTTCGTTGCCGGCTTCGAACAGACTGATTAGCTTACTTTCTTGCGTCGGAAAGTTATTCGAACGGATATTGATGTCTCGCCTAGAGCGAAAGTTAGCCGACCGTTCGTGGCTGTCGCCCGCGCAGTTTTGTTATACTCGCGGTGTCTCTTCGGAGTCCGCGATTATGTCCTTGCTGGCCTGGGTGCAGTCCCGTCGCGAGAAGTATGTAATGGGAATCTTTCTAGATATCACCGGCGCTTTTGACCGCATGAGCTGGATGAAAGTCCTCGGTGAGCTACACGCGGCTCAAGTGTCCAGTTATTTAATAGAAATACTGGAAGGCTATTTCCTGGGAAGAACTGCGGTCCTTAAGACCTCTACAGCTTCGGTAGAGAAAACTTTAATCCAGGGCTGCCCCAAGGAAGTGTAGTAGGACCCGTGCTTTGGCGTGTGTTTATTAATCCGCTCCTTAAGGCCACTGGCCTGAGGGGACGAAAGTTATCGCATATGCTGATGATGTCGCCGTACTCGTTGCCGGCGACAGTCGTAGGCAATTGGAGTGGCTGAGTCAGGAGGTCACGTCGATTTTATCGAGATGGGCCGACTGCTCAGGCATGATCTTTTCCGCCGGAAAACGGTGTGTATGTCCCTTAAAGGGAAACTTGAACGTCGTCCGGCGGTAAGATTAGGGAGTAAACCACTACGCTGGACAACATCTTTGAAGGACGGGAGTTATCCTAGATTCTAGCGGTAGCTTCTCGGGCCATCTTCGGGATATTGTCGCAAAAGCAATTACAGCGTACCACGGCATAGCCCGAGTAGCACGGGCTGAGTGGGGGATCCCGCACGCTCGGGCGAAGCTTTTGTACAAAGCAACAGTAATACCGATCGTTACATATGGTGCGGCGGTATGGGTTCATAGGGTCGCTAATGTAAAGCTAGCTGACCTCGTACTAAGCGCACAAAGGCCGGCCCTTATCGCAATGACCCGAGCGTACCGAACAGCCCCGACGGTTGCTTTGATTGCTCTAGCGGGAGAGATAGAAGTTTACTGTCGCGCTGTAATGTTCGTATTAGGGTACAACGCGAGGGTTACCTGGGAGAGGGAAGTATTCTGCGTACACAATGATTTATCGTCGGCAAGTATGAATATAACCCTTGACGATCGGGATAGGATAACGGTTCGTGGCTCGAGAGCTTACACGGTTAGTAGCTTGGTATGCGCATCAATAATTAAGCGTACCGAGTTTGCTACAGCGGACGTCTTTACAAAGGGCCGCAAAATAAGCAGGTCCCTGCGTAATAAAGTATAGGACGTCGCTCTCGCGAGATGGCAAAGGACTTGGGTGGAATATGACGGCACCATCAACACCCTACTGCCTAGCGTGATTGACCGGGAAACATACGAATGGTTTGCGCCCTCGACGACGCTGACATGTTTCGGTACACGACACGGTCTGTTCGCATGTTACGAGCAACGTTTCTCTCTTCGGGAAACGCCTCGGCAGTGTGTGTGTGCGGTGCCGGTGCGTGCACGGTCTCTCACCTGTTGAACGCACTAACAGATGTGCCTAGAGGAACTTGCCGCCGAGCAACTTCGGCCAGGGAAATTGCATTCGGTCGGTACCGTCAAATTATTGGCGTGCCAGCCGAGAGCTGGACAGATTTCTTCCGTCAGAAATCTACCTGGTCCACCGGCCTAGATCTCCTGCGCGTCCTCTACAGGATAGCGCTCGAAAGTGGAGAGAATGTTTGCGCTATACAGCCCACAAGTAGGGCCGCAAACTCTTCACCCGAGACCAATTCATCTAGTATCTGACAAGTCGCGCTTGTGCTTCTTGTTGGGGGGCAGTGAGTTTTACTATATGATAGTAGTCGTTTTTACCGGCCCGGACTTCGGACTCGGGAAATAATGCCGGTAGATGAATAATTGGACGGTTGACCGCTGCCGCGACTGTTCAATCGCGCCACCAGAACATCTGGCTGGAAGCCGTCTAGGTCTTTGGAAGGAACGCGGTGGTATAAACATAATGGGACATTGTCCCGCGTTAAGGAACACCGGCTCGAGGATGGTGGAGGGCCTTCTAAGTGAAACAAAATTCACTGTCACTTCTTCCTATATTCCTTATTAGGCTTCCTAAATATTTGAATCGTTGTACTTGGTCTAAATTTTTGTTATCTAACATTATCTCTATTTTCTTTTCATTGTTTGTCACTAATAAGATTCTAGTTTTACTTTTACTTATGTTTAAGTTTATTTGCTTTAAATATGTTTCTAATATTGATATTTGTTGTTGTGTACTGTCAGCAATTAATGTAATATCATCTGTGATGTACGTGTACCTATTTCATTTTCCGCGTTGATTTTTACATTATATGGTTCGGAAACGTGGATGTTAAAAAAACGAATGTGGAGATGGCGTTGCATAATGAAGATCTTATGGATGCAGAAGAGGACGAATTCAGAGGTTTTAGAAATGGTAAATGAAAATTTGAAATTGGTGGAGACAATACAACAAAGACAAGAAAGGCTTCTAGGACACACTGCGCTATAATTCAAAATTCGTCCATTTATAATCGCCATGTGCAGACTAGGAAAAAATCGTCTCCCTTATTTTTTACTTCAAACGAACCTTACTCTCTCCATTCTGCTCACACCCTGCATATGTCGACCTTATTGCCGACGCGAATCACATAATATTAATATTATCTCTCTTCCCATTAACACATTATACAATCAAACCATATCCTTAGCAATTCCTTATAAGCATGTATTTCTTACTTGATACTCGTAATGTGCACATTTATATTTGTCTATATAAGTTCATTCGTGAATATAATTTAGCGATATAACTACTATATACTTCAATCTTTTATATTACAGTTTGTAATGGTTAAAACTTGTGGAAGTCCACAAAAAAAAAGGACGAATAAGAAGTCATTAATTTTGAATATATACACAAGAACACGAACAACAAGAACAGGAAGAGGAAAAAGAACAAGCAAAATAATAATAATAATAATAATAATAATAATAATAATAATAATGACGTGTGTAATGTGTGAGAGCGAGCGTGTGTGACATATGCGTTTTACTTACATGTTTTACATACATTTATTCCTCTTTCTGTGATACTGCGTGATTCAGATTCTGGGTTTTGTTCTAATGGTTATGTTTGACCTTCAGATGACTGAAAGGATGGTTATGGTGTGCTACTATTTTAATACGTCGTCGTGTCTAACATTATTAAGTGGTTGATCACTGTAATGGTGTCTGTATGTATAAACCAAGTGTAAAATCATAGAATTATTCATATTATCATTTGGCGATCCATCTTCCTCTTTCCTTTTAAATGTTTTTTATTTACTTTATTTATTAGCAGTACACCTTCTAGTTTTTTTTTTTTTTTTTTTTTATAACTGACATTTTAAAGCTTTTTATCTTTCTTGGTGTTGTACTAGTTACACACAATATCAATCTTACTAAAATGGTAATGATGGTCGTCACACTCTCATCATTAAATGTGCCATCAAATGTTTTAGACATGTCTCTCGTTTCCTCTAACTTGTCATTCAGTAGTATGTGGAGTAATATGAATACTACATTTGTGTTCTATTTTCGGAACCACGAATAAAGGTATGCACATGCATAATATAATATATGTCTGAAAATTGTTACATCTTTAATCCGATTTTCATGGCGTATAGAACGTTTAATTACTCATTAACGATATGTTTATACTAATGTACAGCTGATCTATATAAGTAATAACAAACTAACATTAAGGCCTCAGCCACGATAGAAGCGGTGAGCGAAAAGCGACAGGCCGGCAAATAGTAGACGTTAAGC
Source organism: Coronaproctus castanopsis (assembly GCA_032883995.1). Classification (NCBI taxonomy): domain Eukaryota; kingdom Metazoa; phylum Arthropoda; class Insecta; order Hemiptera; family Monophlebidae; genus Coronaproctus; species Coronaproctus castanopsis. Next base: position 187,928,638 of record CM065052.1, on the reverse strand, counting down.
GGTGAGCGGCTGGTAGGCATCGAAATTAGCGGTTTGTTGAGCGGCAGTCACTTTAAAATTTGTATTACAGTCATTCCATAAGGTAGGTCTAATTTGAACTTCTGATAACGTAACATAACATCAGTTTCTAGATCACTTTTTACGAACCATTATGCGCACTATATCAGGTGTCGCTTTAACTTTCACCGCTGTACCGCTTAGCTTTCGTCGCTTGTATCGTTACCAAGCCTAAGTAGGAAATATAGGTTTATTGTAATTGTAACATATTCCTATCTTTTGTTAAATATTTCCGATTTTTCGGGGGATGTATTTATTAAACAGATATATTATACAAGTTTCACAACTAATCCCTGTCTATCTATTGATTCAACTTGCAGAATCGCAGAAAAAACCCGGGATGTAGGGTATTTTGATCTATCTGATAATGAAATTACCTCGGTCGACATTGGACATCGATGGAAAAAGTTGTTAAATACTTTGTGCGTCCGTTCGCAAAATTAATCAAAATATCTTCTTTTTCCAGTGCGTATGCTTTAACGGATGTTTGCGATTAAATTAGCTATTACGGTTTTGTCCATTGCTGTTCTGAAGAGTTGTGCGGATGTTGCTCCAAATTATCTTCTTAAATTCTTGAGCCAAGATATTCTTCTTCGTTCCTGATCTCTTTATCTTGCCTCGAAGAATTCTCTGCAGTAATTCATAGCTCTTTCATTTCTCATTATATGGTCCGAGTATTTTAATTTCTTGGATATTTTACTGTATTCAGGATTTTCAGTCTTTGTTCGTCTTCGATAAAACGTATTTGTTGGTACGTTTCTGCGTCCAGGGAATTTTCAGAATACAAATATACTCTCATTAAATTTATATTTTCGATGGCTGTACACGTCTGCGGTTAACTATTATTAAGTTTCATATTTGTATTTTCGCGATTTACCGTTTCCTTTAGATATCAATAATTTCGATATTTATTAACTCTTTCAGCCGTACACCATTATATTTTGACATAAAATTATAAATTTTATACGTTATGGGGTGGTGTTTTTTTGACTCGATATAGCATTTTTTAGACGATTCTAGATAAATCGATGGAAGTCTATGTTTTGTAAAAGACGGTTTAACTTTTATAGATCCATCCAACCTAACCTCCCTTCCACATCCATCCCCGCTCTTACGCCTCCTAAAATCCTCTCATCTCGACTTTTCTTTTCAATCCTGGTCAGACTTCGTTCCAACCACAATTGCCTTCCTAGCCATTTGTACTCTATCAGTCTCACTCCATCTTTATACTGCTCTGTGCATGCGAATCATGTGATTTTTGCTTGTGATTTGTATACCAGAGGTAGAGATGCCTTTATCAAAAAAATGTTACAATTAAATATTTGTCCCCCCCGCTACTCGGTGGCTTACTTATTGTACCCTGAATAACAACGATATCCTCACGGCTCTGGCCACCTACGTCTTTATTTCTAAAATTAGTCTTTAAGTCGTTTTTTCTTTTTTCCTGTTCATTTTTTATTTTTCTTTTATTTTTATTTTATTTTTAACAGTGCACACAATGGGTAATTTTGGTTATTAGACTTAAGCCCAATTACTGTGAATAAATAATAATAATAATAGATAATTTCAATGTGTTTATATATATAATAAATATTTTTAGAATTCAGATATAGAATTTTTTTCTTGGCGTCGAAATTTTGTGTACCATCTAGGGGAAGATAATGTGACTGTTGATAAACAATTTATTTAGTTGAACAGATATTCGGGCTAACCTAATTTTTTTCATTCGTTTTATACAAAATTATATGTGTATATGTGTTTTAATATATATATCTGGTCGCGTAAGTTTACTAAAGAAAATCAGGATAAATTATGTACGAGTTAGCCGTAAAGTGATATTCAGGATGTCAAGTTCTCTTCTAGTAATTTATTACATTTCATATAGGCAAGTCATCGGGCGTTATATACGAACATATAAACACATATAGATTATTATATAATAATACTAATAATAACGGTACAGGTGAGGATTTTACGGGTGTTTTTGTTAAAGGAAATAGAACTGACGAGTTACCTCGAACGACCTGTTATAATATTTCATCGTCAACAGGGCAATTTCAGAAATAGTTTTAGGGAACGTTAGGACTCTGGTAAATAAAGATTTGACGCTACTGAACGTTTGATCGAGTACAGTACATATCCACGATAAGAATTTAACATAGGCGACGCTGCTGATGATGAGAATAAAAACATTTATTTAGTAATATGGCCACATTATAATCTCGAGGTTCGGAATGGGAAAATATATTTATTAGATTATTTTAACACGTTAAAACCACATCTATGTCCAATTATTGCAATCAATCTTGGCAAATAATTATACAGCTTCGTAATAAATTAAATTTTATTTTTTATTTATTATATTTTATTAATAGAATAAATAAATAAATAAAATTTAAAAATTTTAATACTTAATATTAATGCTATGAAAAAACATCGAAAGAAACCCGAGAAATAAACAAGATAGGGATAAAGATAAAATGAATAAATATGTAATTAATGAAAAAACGCGGTAAATAATTAACTTATTTATATAGTACATAATAATAATAATAATAATAATAATACTAATGATAATAATAATAATACTAGTAATACTAATTTTTTTTTCTCAAAAAAACGTATATTTTATAATATAATACACGAACATTTATACATTTTCTTATTTATTATTACACGCTTCGTCAAGCAAAATTGCTTGTCGACGAAAATTTAACAATATACATTTTACTTATTTGTTTATTTACATGATTTATGCTTATACATTAAGCATTCACACTCACATTTATACTATGGTTCTCATTCGTATCTCTCTCACACACTCATTTACTCATTTACACTCGCACTTTTCCTATTTTATTTTCTTATTTTGAATACACAATAGGTAGTAGCAGGTCGTCATTTGAATTTGGCTCATTCTACCTCACCCTTCTCGTACGTTACCCCTTTATTTGTTTATTTTATTATTTTTAGTTTAATTTTTAATTACTCTTATTTTCATGTTTTTTGTTTTTTTCTTACATAATACTACTACTACTAATAATAATAACAATAATTAGCCCCGTAAAGTGTTTATTTTTTATAAAAATCAATACTCAATCCTACGCTGTTTTTGTATTTAGTGTATCGTGCGCGGAAATATGCCTCATCGTAATTACCGATGACTGATATTAATTTATAGCATTGCAAAAAGGAAATTATCAATTGATTGATTGTATCAATAAATTGATCGATAAACGTTCTATTCATTCGATTGTGTAAGTATGGTAATTTTCTATAGCGTGTAAATTTTAGTATAATTTTACAGCAATCATTTCGGCCTACTGAAGTTTCTTACGGTCACCGTTGGAAAGACCTCAAAGTCTATTCTAAAATTAAATATAATGAATATCAAAAAATATGTCCATAATGTTTTTTTTGGTGATACATATTTAATTTGAAAAATAAACGAAGTAAAAATACTTTTATACCTTATTATAAAAATTAATAAAAATAATTGACTAATATGAAAGCATCTTAGTTTTCTTTATACCAAAGGTTGAATTTATGACCTATTAGTCTTATCGTTTTTCAATCAGTCCTGATTATGCTGTAGCTAGCGGAACTAGTGGAACTAGTAGTTTGTGTGTATGCGATAAGATGTCGAAGTTTTTTTATTTTAGTTTTTTAAATTAAAAATAATGATTGCTTTTTTTAAACGTGTAAATGATTTTTTTTTATGATGGACCGCATTCCTAACAACTTGTGGGGCAAATATATTTGAATAAATTGTGGGTATAAACGTGTAAGGAACTGATGTATTTAAAGTAGTGTTTGTTGGTGTGTGGTGGAACAGAAGAAATAATCTATTGGAAGAATTATAAGTGATGTGTGTGCGATAATTTATCGCAAAATGCGTTTATAATTATGGAATGAGAACATAGCCCCTAAGTCCACCAAATGTGTGTTATGTATAAGTTTGAGTTAATAGATAAAATGTAAAATAAACGAATAATTATAAGAATAATATAAGAGTTATAATTAGGGATGGGTATAATACACGGTTAAATATATTTATCATTTATCGCATTATTAGCGGTAATAAATTAAGTTTATTATAGATATAATGCGAAGAATTAGAAACTATTTTATCAAAATGAGAATGCACACGTTATCACACGGCTATTTAATTGACGCGAATTATATATTCTTCTTCTGGTGCCCTTCGTCCTTGACGTGTTGACTGATTTTGTTACTCCATTTCTTGCTGCTTCCATCAACTCTCCAATTCCCTTTATTCCCATCCAGTCCTTTATGTTCATTACTAATTCGAATTTCCTTCTATCTCTTGGTCGTTTGAAGATATAGAATTTTTATACGGGTATTGAATGAATAAAAATGTGTATGTATATTGTATTTATATTAAAGTTAGTAATAGAGAATTCAAGATAATCAGGAAGTGCGAGGTAGCTAATTCACAGTTGGGTTGATATTAGTGAATTTTGTGGAGTGTAGTTAATTACTACTCTTAAACTTTCTACGCATCACCATTTCCATATACAACAGAGGAATATTAAGTTTCGTTATTGTAGTTGTTAAGAGGTGCGTTTTATTAATATTGTACCGAAGATAGCGGTCAGAGTGGGCATTCATAAAATGTTCAATGTTGTTCTTGGCACTCGAACCGCGCAGGTTGCAACAAGGGTCACTGGCAAGATGGAACCTATGTATATAGGAGGTAAATTTGCCATGCCCCGAAAGCACCTGAAGTGTACATTTAGATATTTTCATTTTCGCTCTATCAAAGACGTTAGGAAAGAAGATATACGTTTTTCTTCCAGTCTGGAAGCTATCCCAAGTCTGCTGTTAAGTCACAATTAAGGTGCCGTTAATGAAATTTTAAACTATTTTGAAGCTTGGGCAAGTGATCAAACTAGTGTAGTTTATATTGAGATATTGGATATTCCGGATACAGGAGAAATCTCTAACAACTTTATATTCAGAGGTGATATATTCCAAATTATATTAGCAATCGACATAGGGGATAGAGATTGAAATTTTTTCTGGTGCCAAGTTTCAGTATTTAGGGTTCTACTATTAGCAGTAGAGAGACTGAATCATACTCTTGTACAGGATAACCCTGATATTTAATTTCAAAAGTGTAAAGTTGTAGTCTTCTGAGCTTGTTATAGTTATTGTCTCTTTTTTATGTATATTTCATGTGAGATATGAATGAAATTTTGGTGATCGATGATCAATTAGAAAAACTAATATTGGATGACAGACCACCCGGTAAAAGGCAAAAAGGAAGACTGCATCGAAGGTGGTCAGATCAAATATTGGATTTAATGTGCCCAAAAATAACAACATGCAGCAAGTTGGTAATGACAGACGCCAGTGGAAAAAAACGATTCACGAGTTAATTTGATCACGACGTTCTATGGGAAATGACCACAATTCATCACCATCATTATATATATATATATATATATATATATATATATATATATATATATATATATATATATATACAAACACACACATATATATTTGGTGCGTTTTTTTTTTAAAAAAGCACAACGTACTTACGAGTATATATATATATATATATATATTATAATCGTACTTAGTTAAATGTTAACAACCTTTTTTGCTGCCACACCATCTTCAAGTTATGAAGATTAAATTAAACAATAATAAAAGAATATGGTACCCTAAACCGTCTACGTGTGCGTGTGGGTCATACAATCATATCACACAATTATCTGTACACCAAAAGCCCTGCACCAACAAACTGCCCCTATGCGGACATTTAACAGAACCAAGTCACACACTTAATCTACAACTGTCAAACACTCACACCACACAGGTTAAAACACAAAATACAGGGCCCGATACACAAAATCCTCTCAAACAACCCTCAATCAAATAAAATTCTGACTTTTGTCACTGAAAGCGGACTCCTAGCATACATATAAACTATATGTCTCCTTATGCTGTAATAACCCTGGTAGTTACAAATGGCATATGGAGATTTTTATGATATTAAAAAAAAATAAAATAAACAACAATGATAATAATAATAATATATACGTATCTAACACATTTAGTTTCGCATGTGAAAATGTTTGTTAAGAGTTCAACTGTACCGGATGGTCAACGCGGCAAATCTCACGCATCAAATTAATCACGATCATGCGAACAATCTCATTCGTCTACTAACTGGACCTTTTCTAATTATTCCTAGGACTTTCATGATGGATATCGATTTGACCATTGAAATTTTCATTATATTATTAAACACGTCCTATATGTAATAATGAGAAAAAAATAAGAAAATTAAACTATTTCTTCTATTACATGAAACAGTACTTTTTAAAATGAGATTATACCGAGCAATCTATAAGCCCGGTATAATGGAATTTATACACCGGGGAGTAGCTGGTAAATACTATATAAAGCAAATCGGAACCTTGCAAAAAGCAATATTGAGAAATGTAATTTGAAGCATTCTAAATCGATTACAGAGACGGAAGAACAAGATTAGCAAGTTAAATTACGACAGTGCCACATCTCAGCGAAGCTTGCTTAACGGAACAAACAATCTACGTAGGAGGCGTATTGTTTAACGGATTTCATTATAAACGAGGACGTAAGTTCCCTACACGTGTCATCTTCTATTAATCAAACCGCCTCCGCCCACAAAAAAAATCAAAAAGGAGAAATTTAAAAAGTATTGATAAATATACGATCACATGACTGAGAGTTGTACCTATTCGTTCTGTTCGTTTGTGTGTGTGTGTGTGAGTGTGGTCGTTTGATGCGAGTGTACAGAGGTAAGTAGTGTACGTTTACTATGTGAATGACGTGTAAATGTGTATATATGAAAAAATTTGTATCGCTCAGTAATGATGCTATTTCTTTTTTATTATATAGAAATATATTTTGATTTGGTTATTACTACTATTATTATTTTAAATAGCGAGTTTGTCTTTCTTTAAACGCGTAATTGTAACGGGTCTGACTGCAGACGGTTTAGTAAATTATGCCTTAATAAATGCGAAAATAAATAAAAGCGCTAGGATGATGAATACGCCAGAGCAGATAAACCAAAAAATCGATGTAATAAATAAATTGGATGCTTATAAAAAAATTTTCTTCAGTCGATATTAATAATCACTATACACGATGGACGGTTAAAGTAGTCGAATTAGATCTTATATATATATATATTTTTTGGGCCCAAAGTGTGCATTATGCGAAGGAGATCATCCTTCAAGTTACAAGAGTTGTGTGATCTATCAGAAGCTACACGAACAGAAATACAAACCAGAAAACAGTGCTGTAAAAAGTCAGAGAATAAGAATAACCAAACTTCAGTCAATGCAAGAGTGTCGTACGCTGAAATGACAATAAGCAGAAGTGGCGCAGTTAAATCTCTTGCCAATAATAACGAACCTTAACCGGGGTTTAATGTTAATAATAATGCGAACGACTCATATCATCGAGACAACAATTGTGACTTTAAAAGTATCATAACAATTTTTCCAAATGAATTTAAATAAAATGTTTAACCAGCTTATGCAGCAGAATATAGTCGTTCTAAACCTGCTCACAACGTTAACAGATAAATTAATTAACAATGACGTCGTTACGGATAGCCACACGGAATGCTAATGATACAGTTCAAAATAAATTTGAAATAGAGATGTTCCTTAACCTCGAGCAAATCGATATATTGCTATTATCTGAAACACATTTCACAGGACATATTTCAGTATTAAAAATTATAATAAGTTTAGATTGTGGAATGTAGTGATTTTATTTATACTTAATTACTAAAAACAGTTGAAATCACTAAATTTATTTAATTATGCGAAGCTTTTCGGCATTTACGCCACTGTCAAGCTATATACAATTAAAATTAACTCTACAAAATCATAAAATATTAATTTAAAACTAAGTTTACAATTTTACACTAAAATGAATTTTAAATACTTTTTATAATTCATTTTAGTGTAAAATTGTAAACTTAGTTTTAAATTAATATTTTATGATTTTGTAGAGTTAATTTTAATTGTATATAGCTTGACAATGGCGTAAATGCCGAAAAGCTTCGCGTAATTAAATAAATTTAGTGATTTCAACTGTTTTTAGTAATTAAGTAAAAATTATAATGTCTACAAAACTGCAAGACGTGACCATAAAAAGCACATGGTGGCAGCGCTGTTGATATTAAAAGTACAATAGAACACTGTGAACTTAAAAATCTACCTAGTAAAGAAATTTAAGCAAGAAATATAATAAAAATAAAAAAAATAACATAATTTGTGTATCATGTTGTTGATATTTTCAGAATTCAATATTTCGCGTATAATATCGCTTGTATTGTCACTAACCATTCGGTATATGATGAGGTTAAATATAATGTAATATTTCGCGCATAATATCGCTTATATTTTCAGAATCCCAATAGTGTTCCTGTATAATATCGTTTATATGTTCACTAACCGTTTTGGTATAATGGTATAGGAAGAGGTAAAAATTATAAAGTAATATTATTTCGCGTATAATGTCGTTTATATTTTCACAATTGTGAAACATTCTGCATTGACGAAAAATTTCATTTAGCATTAAAATAGTATAAATGTGACTGAAGGGATTAATTAATTTATACGCGTTATGCGCAAACGCTTATTTATATTTTAATATTCGACCACCAACTCGTTTTTAAATTAATTTTTTTTTTTCGTCATTTTGTCGGTCGTCAAAGATTAAATCGCGAAAATGATAATCCGATTAAATTAAATAGTTCGGCGACAAAGCCCACAAAATTTTCTTTAATTACCGCGCTGTCATCCCCCTACTTTCAAACCGTCAGTCTTTATTTTCACAGACGTTTTGAAATATGAATGTGGGTTTAACCTAATTAGACGACAACCCTAGGTTGGTGATTCTGTATGTATACAAATATTCTTGAGCAATTTATTATCCGTGTGTATGTGTATTAGTAAGTAATTTAATTTTAATTTTTTGAGCAGATTTTCCGAGCGTTAAAATTATATTTTTCTTATATTAAAGATATGTGAGTTTTACACACACACATATATACATATATATAATATAATTGTTACATTAGTCTGTTCGCTGCTTTGCATTATTTTCCAATTCTACTATGTATATATATTTTCAATCATAATTCCGCAGAGGTTACACAAAAGATACCGGAATGAGATTACTTACGTGTAAACCGTTCATCAGCGCTTCGGTTGAAGTTCTCTATATTAGGCCGTCCTGTAAAACATTTTTGTAATCTAAAGTGCTAATTATAAACGACTTCATTATAGCTCTGCCCGGTCACCATAATATTGTATTGAACATTCTCTAAGAACGATTATATAATTCCACTTATTTATGTATTAACTAAACCAGAAAAATAGTTTCGTCTTTGCCAAGTCATATGTGACTAAGCAAGGAATAAAGCGGTTGACGGTGTTTCGCTCGTGTATCTTTTCATCAGATTTACACTAATGGTAACTGAATTCAAAATAGAGTCCACTAATTTCTTCTGGAACGCTAAATCGACTATCCATATTGGGTCTCCATCTAACTATGTCGCGATCGTAATATATTCTATTCACACTTCCTCACAATTATGTAATTAAACGCGCTCCTCTAGACGATTGCAGTAATGATAGGACAACGAGACACGAGTATGGATAGGCAGCTTGAGAAAGCGCTTGCTAAATTCCTGTTTTATTTCACGTCGTTTTCTTTCAGTCTCATTGATTTCCTCCTGTGTAAGCTATACAATATCACTGGATGCCTTTATTAATGGATTCCAACAAAGTCTTATGTGTATGATACTTAGCTGTGGTTCTGTAGCTGCACACCTATTTTCACATTGTCAATTTCCCACATATACTTCGCATCTATGATCCTAATCAATTTTCTTTTCAACGTGTACACGTTCTGTAGCTATGGGTGGCGATATCGTGAATTGGTGTGAAATCATTGGAATCTTTTTGTCTTAATTCTCCATGCAGCGTGCAGAATTCTTTGATCGTCGTTGTCCTAAAGCAATACGACAGTATGTTCTGGTAGAAATTTCCATCACCAAGTAACTCTATTGGGAGATATTTGCAAAAATATACATTCAATGTGTGAAGTTTACTAAATGATAAGCACTTCATTGGCGGAATGTTGATATAGTAGCTCCTATGAAAGGCGATCACTAGAAAGGATGATTATACGTTTTACTAGGAAGTATAGAAGAGAGTTATCCCAGAACTCACACTGTACTTTGAAAATAAAATGATATTGTAGGTAATTTCGTTGAAACTTTTAATGGAAGATGAAGAAAAGTCAACGCGTTATGCACTTCTACTAAAGGCAGCAACATTACGAATGTAAACACAGAAATTACCAAAACCAGAAAAAAATAATTGTGATGGGGATTTTAATACTTGACGATATAGCATGGAATACTATAGATAGATATTGTTACAGTTATCTGAGCATAGGAAAAGTATTAATTCACTTTAGACTAAAAGATAAATGTAAATTAACCCACTAGCATTCGCGATCTATACACTGGCATGTTGGCCTATAGTTTCGTTCGCCAGCAGGATAAGTGTGTCGTAAAGTGGAATGTTGGACTGACAATAGACTGGTTTCATCTAAAACAAACCTCCAGATTAACTATATGCAACATACTCTAAAAGTAGAACTCTAAATACTAATACGCAAGCCTTATAAGCTGAAAAGTAACAAGTAGAACCATCAACAAGAACGAAAATAGTATAATGGATACGAAAATGTTGATTTGGAATCACTGTGGGAATTGATAAGAAAAATTGTGTTTACCGTTAGAAAATAAGTTTAGAGCATAATAATCACGATTGGTTCGGGGAGTGTCAATCGGAAATTAAAGAACTAATAGATATCAAAAGATTATAAGGTAATTTGGATCGTATCTGGCTGGCTTGTGACGATGAACTATTTCAAACGGACAAATAGCTTACACAAGGTAAACATAGGAAGCTAGCTGTGAAATATTACAAGAGTATAATAAATTAAATAATTATAATAGAATTCAAAATGCCATCTGCAGTTGGAATGAAATACTATTACGAAGTAATCATGGCATGAGCAACAGATGCGGGATATTATTAAGAATTTTTCAATGGAAAACTATTGATTGAAATGAAATGTAATTAACGTATTTCCTCAGTGCCTAAGTAATCATGGAGCGGATTATACCGCCAAATAGAGGAGTAAAGCTGGTCGTGAACGAACAACAGATACAAATACAGTTCCCTTGTACATAAATTATTTTAAACATATGTACAGCGGAACGTACACCACAACATATGAAACGGTCAATAATAGTAAACATGTATAAGAATAATGTAAATAACCCTATCGGTTAAATACCGTGGTATTACACTTAATTTGCAACTATTAGCAAAATTGTAGTTAAAAAAAGCATGAATGCAAACCCCAGTGAAGTGCTCAGTTCGTTTAATTATTAGGACTTGCCTCACACGTGAGAATTCATCGGTAAATCTAAAACTATAGAAACAAAAATGAAATTCGTTCATCCAATATATATATATATATATATATATATATATATATATAAAAATATTATTATTATCATCATCATCACCGTTGTATTGTTCGTTGCCGAACGACGTGACTAGCTATTGTACGTTTATTTTTACGTACAAAATGAGCTAGCATTCAAGACACTATTTACATGCGACGCATATATGATGCTATAGTGGGGTGCCACTGCATTCTCTGTGATAATTAAGAATTAAATTATGATGAAAAACTTTCTGTCGCGTGCTGGTTTCAAACCCCCGACCATCGACAGTCCAGTACTCCAGCAACCCAATACGACATATATATATATAGGTTTGAAACCAGCACGCGACAGAAAGTTTTTCATCATAATTTTATATATATATATATATATATATATATATATATGTCGTATTGGCGTAGTTGCTAGAGTGCCGGACTGTCGATGGTCGGGTGTTTGAAACCAGCACGCGACAAGAAGTTTTTCATCATAATTTAATTTTGCTCATTTGTGTAGCATATAAATAGTGTCTTACAGCACTCCCCTTATAAGAAAACGTAGGAAGGCTCATCTGCCGAAGTTGTTTCTTCTATTAAATACGGTAAACCATTTTACTGCACTAAAAAGAGCAGACTATTATCAACTTGCTCGCGACATATGCGTTCCAGTCGGACTGGTGAATATCAGTCTAAACCGAGTGGACCAGTATCCGGTGTCTTGCTGTACTCATGGGTATGCTGGAAACAGTATATCAGGTAATGGGCGGTCACCTACAGCGAGTTCTACTGTGCTCTCAATAGTACAGAACTCTACAGGCGGGAACACGCGTGCGGAGAAAACCAAGGGCAAAATGCAGATATTCAATAAACAATTACAAATTACGACCTAGAATGTACGCAGCCTGTTGCAGACAGGAAAACTAGCAAACGCGATAAAAGAAATGAAAAGATTGAAAATCAGTATTTTAGTTTTGAGTGAAATAAGATGGCCTGGTACTGGATCTTTGGATCACATGGAACCCCAATCTAATTTCTCAGGAGGATCACACAATAGAACAGGAATGGAATTGCTATAATATTGACAGATGATATTGTTAAAGCAGTGGTAGACTTCTTGCCAATGGGCAACCAAAATTTGTTATGAATCTTGGAAACAACATTTCGCAGGTTCAACATCATACAGGTATATGCTACAACAGCTGATAAGTCGGACGATTAAATCGAAGAATTTTACAACACCCTCCGAGATATGTTAAAAAGCCTCAAAGAAGGGCGAACTAACAAGTGTAATGGGAGATTTCAATGTGAAAATTGGTGAAGGAGCCGAGCACGAATGGTTGGGAAAATATGGACTTAGTGACCGAAACGAACGATGTCACCTACTCATTCAGTTTTTTGCAGAAAACTAACTTATGATAACGAGCACTTACTTCAAACACCATAAACGACATTACGTGGAAATCGCTAGCAGCGTTGAGAATGTCATGCGAAACCGAATAGACTTTGTCGTGATCCCTAAAAATGCCTGGAAATGGGTCCGTAAAAACAAACCTACGAGCGGATATTGACTCTAGTCAGAATCCTGCGTCATTAAGGTTGACAATACATCGATGTTTTAGAAGAATTAAAAATAATCATAAATGGAAAGTCGACGTTTTAAAACAAAAAAATGCGTCGTTCAAATTTAAAATTTTAGAAATATTAGAAAATAAATTTGATGAACAATCAGAAGAGAACCAAGAATCTACATGGGACGGTCTCCAAAATATAATCACTGACGTCCAAAAAAACTCACTTCGGTGCTTTAAATATGATCAAGAAACAAAAATGGATGACAAACGATATTTCGAATCTTATGGAGGGAAGACTAACCGTCACAGCTAGCCCAGATGAATAAAAAGATTAAATAGGGCTATACGGAAAATGCGCAAGGAAAGCAAAGAACGATATTGGAATACAAAATGTAAAGAGATTGAAGAGTTTCGAAAATTATTGCTATTAAAAAAAAGACATTTGCCCTTGCTGTTTAATTTATACACGGAGTACCTTTGACGAAAACGACGTTAAAATCATACAATTAATAACGTACGGTATGTAGACGACAGTTTTATTATAGAAAATGTTAGATAAACTTGCTATCCTCAGTAAAGCTTTTGGATTCTCGATCAACAAAATTGAATTTTTCAAAGAAAACGCTTGATATGGTCAAACGATAAAGAGCTGGGACAGGTTTTCAGCTATCAAATACTTAGGCACCAACCTTGAGGATAACTGTAAATCAAAAAAATGAGATTACGATCACGAATAGTCTCAAAAATAAGAATTGCAAAATACATGATAGACTTGAAATGGGCATCGAAGCTTTCGATATGTACCTGTATAGACGGATATTAACAATTCCTCGGATACAAAAAGTCTGTAATAAACAAGTTATTAATAAAGTGAATAAACAGCATCTAGAATTATTAATCCGTATCGAAGAAAGGAAACTACGATACTTAAGACACACTCTGAGAGAATCTATGAAATATTACGGAATATTATAGGAGTTTTTTTTTTTTTAAATGGGGGTGCCTTTAAAGCTTAGCCAACGTGATACTGTGGGGACTATCTACATCTTAATCAAGCATGCTGACTTCTCTAAAAACGTCGCTATATGGGGGAACAATTGTAGATTATCCAGATGTAAAAGGGACGATACATTATACGGATGTGTAATACTCCAAGAACGTAACAAGGTAAGGTAAAGCTCTGAACGCAACGGTGCTACAGTAGAGCATTCAAAAAAGACGTGATCGGGGCTGCAGACTGCCTGTACAGAATGGAGGGGACAGAAGAGACTTTCTCTAAGCTGCATACGGAAAAGACGGCCAGGCAACAAATGATGTCCAAATCGCAATCTGCTGATGAGTACAATTCCCTTACGACTAATCTTTTTAAAAAGATAGAACCACGGGAGTTTGGGGAGAGACGGCTGGAGGTGATAGTAATAAGTGAGAGGTTATTGACTAATGCTCTTAGTGTAGATTAGCTCCCATTGATCCCTATGCTTTAGCTGAATAAAATGAATGATATCTTTGTGAGTTATTAAGGAGAGCTCTACACCACTAGACGACGCGTCTTTAGCCAATGAGTCAACAAATTCGTTGTCTGGAATACCTCTATGATCCGCCACCCACAAGAAGGACACAGATATTCCCACACGTTCCAAATTATTAAGTTCTAGCAAAACTAAACCAATTAATGTATCTGGCACGCTACGTTTATTGTCTACAGCCGTCACCACGCTTTTGGAATCGGTAATAATAAGGTAATTTCCGCGAAGGTTTAAGTGCGGTAGAATTGACCAGGCTTGTAGTACTGCTACATATTCTGCAGTCATAATTTGTACATGTTACTAATATTGAGAGCTGGAATGAACACTGCTGCTCCCGTTCCTCGAGTTGACTTTGATTCATCCGTGTAAACAAGGGTGTGTAGTGGAAACATTTCTGAGATAATACTATTGAAAGTGACACGGATTAGTGTAGGAGGATACAGACTACAGTTCTCAGGGAAAAAGGATAAATTTTGTTTGTTGAAGAAGTAAAAATATGGTACCATAAATTGAAAAGGAGCTTGCATGCATGTGAGACGTCACGAAACTCCTCGGGCATTTCTCTATTTGAAAAACGCCAGTTGGAATGGATCTGACTGAACATGTTAAACAAAAGGAAGCGATCATTATTCATCCTACGTATCAACAGTTTCAGGGCTAAATAACTCCATCTAAGTTGTAGGGGTGGAACTTTGCACTCTGCCATTAGTGCTGATACCGGAGTGCTTTTAACACCACCGATACACAGCCTAATGCATTCATTTTGCACACGATCCAACTTGCCTAACAATACTGTTGACGCGGTTCCATAGAACATGGAACCATATTCCAGTTTAGATCGGATTAGTGATTTGAAGAGTAGTAATAGAATAAAAGGGTCACCACTCCATCGTGTATTATGCAAAATACGTAAAATGTTAATAGCGCGATTGATAGTTGTTAATAGTTTATCAATATGTGGGCGCCATGTTAACCGAGAATCCAGAATAATTCCTAAATAGCGAAATGATGAGCAGAAAGGAATAGGGCCCCTTTCCGTTGTAATGAAAAGGTCATTTGGGTCATATCGGTGATATGAAAAAACTACTGCTGCACATTTTTCAACACTAAGGTTTAACTTTAAGTCAGAAAGACAATGTTCTATTGTAGCAACATCAGCATTAATATTGGACATGGCAACAGAAAAACTCGAATTTGATGTAAACACAGCGATATCATCTGCATAGAGTAAAATCCTAGAGCGCATGTGGAGCTGCGACAAATTCAAAATATAAAGATTAAAAAGGATCGGGCTTAGATAAGACCCCTGGGGTAAACCTTTATACTGTACGTTGATAATTAACCAACCTTGTACTTAATGATATACAACGTTGCAGAAATAATCTACAAGTAAAGTGGCAACAGTGGTCAGGAAAATCTATGGATAATAACTTAGACTGCAAGGTAGGCAAATGGACACTACCGTAAGCATCCATTATATCCAGAAAAACAGTAATGTTAAAATGTTTTTCAATAAGACTGTTGTATATATTGCCTAGCAGGTCACCCACACAGTTCAAAGTGCTCGTATTACTGCGAAAGCCGTACATATTAGGAGGAAGGATTTGATTGTGTTCTAACCACCAATTAAGACGTAACGTTAAAACTGATTCACATATCTTCCTGAAACAGGAGGCCAAAGAAATAGGTCGAAATTTTCCATTTTTCTTAGGGATGGGAACAACAACAAATACCATCTGATCAATTTGGACTGCCAAACTTTATTGAGAATGTCCACAAAAATTGTGAAAAAGTTATCCGGTAGTTTCTGTAGTACTTCGAAAGACACACGCCATCCTGACCAGGTGCAGTCGATTTTTTGTTTCCTAAGACACAAGTAACTTCATTCTTAGTAAAGGGAGAATCTAAAAAATGGTTAGAAGGCCTACTGAGAGGTAGCATGACCTCTTCCAGTTCAGGTACATAAGAAGAGGCCATTGTTTCGATGAAGGAATACATATTATCATCACTTAATTGATTAACCCGGCTATAGGTGGAACATCTGAAGGCTTTTGATAACCCCACACCTTTGAAATTGGGGTTTGCCGATTAAACTGTGTACAAAACTGTTGCCATGCTTTCCTTTTTGCCAGTTTAAATTCACGCTTGGTTAACGCGTTAGCTTTCCTCCAATGTAGGTAATTTTCAGTAGTGCTATTACTTCTATATTGTAGAAAGGCTTTTCTTCTATCCCATGCAACACATTGACAGGAATCTGATCACTAAAGGTTTGAGTTGCGTTTATATTTCTTGTTAGATATATTATGATGTAGTGGCGGTGTTGAGCTAGAGAGAGCATCACTGATAGCTTTATAGAACACTTCAAACTGGATTCTGGGGGTCAGTTTCACTGTATATGGTGAAATCAGTCATCTGAAGATGATCTGAGAACCGATTCCAGTTAGTACGTTTATAATTCCACTTAGGTCCTAGAACCTTGTGATCGTAAGCGCCATTTATATTTATTTGGGTG
This sequence comes from Coronaproctus castanopsis, assembly GCA_032883995.1. Taxonomy (NCBI): domain Eukaryota; kingdom Metazoa; phylum Arthropoda; class Insecta; order Hemiptera; family Monophlebidae; genus Coronaproctus; species Coronaproctus castanopsis. The sequence continues at coordinate 187,911,404 of CM065052.1, read as the reverse complement.
AGTATGGGGCAATGGTCACCTCCTGCAGTGTCTGATATGTTCTTTCAATAAGCTAGGAAACCTAATGAAGGCGAGCAAAACGTTAAATCTAATGGGTTAGCGGCAGTTCCAGGCCTGCCAAAATGAGTAGGACTGTCGTCATTTAATATACAACAGCCTGCTTCTAGGAAAGCATCATACACTATTTGCCCTAAGTAATTATTTGTGTGACCACCCCAAGCAACATTGCAGGCATTCTGGTCGCCACCAATGATATATGGGTTTCCTAGTGAAGTAAAAATATTTAGGAATGAAGACGTATTGGGTCGGAAAAAGAAGGTTTAACATATATGCTATAAACAAATATAGAAAATGACAAAACTTATGGAAATCTTAGCGCCTACAAACTGTATGGAGTTAGAGATATCTTCCGGTAAGTTACAGGAAACAAGAACAGAAGGGATGTTATCCACGCACTAAAATTGCAGCTCCGCCATATCCATTTGCCCTGTCATCTCGATAAACAGTAAAATTATTACAATAATATTGTTCGTTGGGATCAAGCCATGTCTCTGAGAGCAGCACTATATCAGCTTCAAAATCATCGATTAATTTTTCAAGGCTGCCGCAGTTATATTTCAGACTACAGTTATATTTCAGACTGTGGCAGTTCTATTGCAAAATATTAAAAGGTTTCATGATTATTTCCTTCGTATGCTCGACAATTCCTCTTTATTAGAGGTAAAGTCTTTTCGCATTGCATGCTCGACAAGTCCTCCTTAAGAGGTGATGTCTTTTCGCATGTGAACGTAAAGAAGGCTGCTTGCTTGCAGATGGCATTGATGTAATTGTTATTATTATATACAAAAATACACATATTCCCATCTGCACACACACACACACGAAAAAAATATCATGAGCGACAAAGCAGCTGAATAATGGCTTCGAGCTTATGCTGTAAATGCGGAATTTGGAACTGTTGGAACGTAGATAGTAGTGCGGGCACAAGTGAATCAGAAGGAAGAGGAGAAGATGTAATGGAAGGAAGCTTTTCTAAAGAAAGATGAGGACTATTTTGATTTTCAATGAGTTGTTGCCCCGTAGGATACGGAGATATGAGTTTGTCGTTATTGGTATTAATTAAGGAGGGTGAGGAATTAACAGTAATATTCCCCTCCTGTGAGTACACTGGTCTTGTTTTTACATTAAGAGCTAGGTTTGAAAAATATTTATTGCCCCACACATTGGATTTATTACTTATACTTTTATTACCGCTACTAGTACTATTACCATTATTACTATTATTTCGGTTATAATTACCATTACTGTAGTGGCGACCGGAAGGACCTGAGTCATTGCTGCTTCTTCTTCGTTTAAATGAACTAGATCTGGATCGTAATTCAGGAAAATTTTGATTATTTGTAATTTCAGCAAATGAAAAAGCATGGGTAACCACCGCCCCTTTATTAAGTAATTTTGCCTCAGAAAATGATACATTTTCTATTGCCAAAATTTTTTGAATTTTAATCTGTTCTTGATAAAATGGGCAGATACGATCAAAGGCAGAATGATTACCCGTACACCTAGTGCAGAATAAAGAAGAGGGAGAGCTTTCACGAATTGTTTGGCACTCTGAAGACTTGTGGTTTGAGGGACAAAACAAAGCTTACTGACATGTCCAAATCTGAGACAATTATTACACATTTTAGGTCTCCTGATACTAGGCTCGACTCTGCAAGAATAGTAATCAAAGAACCGAACTGACTCAGGCAGTATATTTCCACGGAATTTTATTTCAATTAATGGGATCGGGGAGAAAGAACCATCATGATTCCTTTTATTTAGTCTACGAATATCTTCAATTTTAGAGCTTGCAGTGCAAGAAGTAGTAAGTTCCTCGATTGAAAGATTGGTTGGGACGTCTCTCACAATGCCAAAACGGAAAAGCAACGTTTGCGAGATAAAACAACGAATATTGAGCTCCTTATGAATATTCTCTGATAGTAAAAACATATTCGCCTCGATAATCGTGTTACCTAGTCATTGATTTCAAGCCCTTTACTTTATTATGTAATAATTTTGCTAAAAACATAGGGTGTAGGTTTGCTATGTTGTTAATGTTTCCCTCTATCAGAACAACAGCCAAGCCCTGAAAATCATTCGGGAAAACACGTACAGACGGGGACGACATTGAAATTTCTACTGAAGAATTACGTGTATTGCACAAAACGTCTGAAATAATCTGTAAATTTGGTTCTATTCGACTATTATTACGGACTGTTGTAATTTCATCCATAACGGTATCGGAAGAATCGCTAAATTTCACGAAATTATTTCGTTCACTAACGTTACTAATATTACTACCACTAGTACTCGTATGAACAATCACCAATATTATCATTACTATTTGCATCGTTATTATTATTAATACTTTGATTACTACTTCTGTTATTACCATTATTATTGTGACTATTACTACCAGCATTATTATTATTGTGACTATTACTACCAGCATTATTATTATTCCTATTTTTATTATTACTATTATCATTATTACTACTACTATTACTATTACTATTATTATTATTGCTAGTGTTATCGTTAACACTATTATTATTATTACCGCCGCTATTCTTATTATTATTACGTGCAATAGTACCGCTACGACGAGCGGGGTTTACCTGGGGGACAGGTGAGAGAGTATCGCCCCTGCCCGCCGACGACTGCGACACTTATCGACTATTCTCTATAATTGATAAGATAACGAGTTAAGAATAACAATTCTTGCTTTCTTCTCGACCTCGAAAATTACCGAAATATACAATCGACGAATAAACAATATCGAACACAGAAAGTTAAACAATTTCACTACGATTATATAAATAAAATCACCGGTAAGAGATCAATGGGCGCCGTTCACAAAATTCATGGATGGGGGACTTACGACGTTGGTTTGACTGTTCGTCTATTCAATTACTCCCTACTGCCGTGTCGAAAGAGATTGTAGCCAAGTTGATCGGCGACCTTCGTAATGCACATAACAGATGAAGAAGAAGGATTTATTTCATATTCAATGTAGTTCCATTTAATGATTTTAATTGAATATTTTGTAACATTAAAATTAGAAACAAAAAAATGCGAACAAGGATAGAGTGGGTTTCGCGAACGAATTGCTATAAAAGAATAGATTAGATTTCATTCGTATTCATCGATTCAATTGAATTTTTTGATTTCCTTTCGTACACGAATGAAATGTTTTAATGACAAAATAATGTTTCGTTTAAATATCGTTGACCCGAAAATGAACAGCATTATTCAATTGCAGAATTTATAGTTACCATCGTCCGCACATATATACACATGCACACATTGATATATGTGTGTATATATGTATGCATATATATGTATATATAAGCGTGTAGCAGACCCTGTATCAACGAGAAAACGTTTTTGGCGAAGAAGATACGTATACGAGTATAATATATATATGGGACTATCTCATTCTTTCTCTACCTTAATTATACATATCTATATCTATATCTATATTATATATATATATATATATATATATATATATATATATATATATATATATATATATACATATGTGAATGCCCTGTATATCAAGTGGAAATGGCTCGATTTAATGGACAGCATTTTCCGAATAGTTAAGGGTAAAGTTTATTACTCTTGAAGTGCGAAGATAATTGCGCAATATTATTCCGGCTACCATCCGGTAAATTGCGCTTCCTCGGTACCGAAGGCGACGTACGAGAGGTCTAGAAATCTTTAAGAACCGACGTACGAATGAATTTTACGCACGTCGCCACAATTTTACGAAGAGGAATTACTACTCGGTAGCGCATCGGTAAATTTCAATTTTTAATCTGCCATCTCATTTCACACGAATATGCGAACGTCGGAATAACAAATTCCCGCAAATTCCCGGTCTGCTGATGCACTACACTTTCATACATTCCTGTTTTCCTATCTTATTTAATTCGAAACATATTCAACTTCGAAACATATTCAACCGTTCCTCTCAACTTCTACGTCTTTGTAATGCACACGAAGTTTATTTTCATCGTATCGTTTTTTTCAACTTCTCTCTCTCTCTCTCTCTCTTCCCTAAACTTGAACAATTTCCGTTTTTGAAAAATCTGGAACCTAATCAAAATCCTCGGTTTCATATTCTTCTTCCTTTAAACTCGTCGTTTATCGTGATTGTTGTGTTATGTTTTATCGTAATTCTCGTTTATGTCGATCGATTTTATTTCGACCGGGTTTCTCTAATTAACATTCCACCATGACCGACCTATACGCAAACCTCCACTATTATCGAGATGTCTTCATCGCTGTTATTTCGTCTTCTTTAGTCAAAGTGTATCGCCATTATCGGATAATTTAATTTCGTTTATCGTATTTCGCAGGTAAACATGTCGCATAAACAAGTCGTATTATTGGACAAACTTCAACAGAAGAATCATTTCTTCTTACCACTGAGAAATGGAGTATTTTATCTTCAGTCTAATTTTCGATTATAAAATAGCGGATTATTTACTGGTGTTGTCTCGTCGATGGGGTTGGAAAATATCGTAGCAGCATTTCGAGTCAGCGAAAATCTAGTAATCGCCTTTCTCTCTTTCGCGGATAAATTTTATATATCGATAGCGTTTCAGTAGAAAGCACCTATAATGGAAATCGTATTTTTAAATATATCCAAATAGTCAATCATGAAACTTTGGTACATCGCTCGACCTGAAATCGTGAAACCGGCTTCACATGTTAAATTAGGTCAAATTCTCATTTAATGTTTTCGAGTATATATATTTCAAATTATGAAGACTAAAAATTATCAAATTCGTACGTATTGAACTCGAATGAAAAAAGGATTTCGTCTCCTCGTTTGTTTTAAATGCAACTAGTCCGACTATAAATCAGAAAGACTAGCGTAGATGATTATATCGAAGAAGCAAACATTCTGAATACAGATTTATAATATTCAAAACGTACAGACTCGACATCATTTCGTTACAACTGTTAATTATTGCCGATAAATAAAGATAAAACGTCAGATATCTGAAACTTTAATTTAAAATATGAAGAACGTGGAATGTAGCAATAAAAAAAAAAAAAAATAAATAAACAATAAAAAATAAGTTAAAAAGCCCATATATTTTTTTTTGACAATTACTGTCAGATTGTTAAATACTGTTTTTCATAATTTAAATTAATATTTTTTCATTTAATATTATTTTAAAATATTCACTCGATAATAGAAAATTTTTTATTAAGGCTGTTTAATATAGAACGTTGCTTTTTAGATAACTCTAGATGATTTCCAATGTTTTCACATAAATATAATTAGAATTGAGACATTTCATCGTTAACCAGAAAATATGTAATTTCATGTACCATATTCTGGATATGGTGACTGAAAGGGTTAATCAAAAAAAGCAATACGACGAGTTGATGATGAAAAGATAGATGATCGTCGCAATTCCAACCATCTGAATCAGAGACTGAAATCAGGATTTTTAAACAGTCGGTAACAATTAAACTACAACTCCGAATGAAAAGCTATAAACTCAGAGTGAGCCAATAGATTTTCTTATTCTGTTTTATTCATTAACTTATCTAATCTGTATTTATTTAATTATTAAGATAATTTGTAATAGTTCGTATAATGTTAAATAAATATAAAAATAAAAATTCAACCGTTACGAATTCGGAAAACTTGAAAAGTAATTTTCCTAAAATTATACACCAACAGCTGTGTTATAAAAACAAAAAGATCATATAAATAATTTTATATAGTTTTTCAAATTAACAAATCAATCAACCGATTTAACATATGACTAATTAGTACGCTGTAATTATCGAGTTAATAATTATTATCGTATAATTGGGAGCACGGTAGAGACCTCCACGCGGTGATCCTGGAAACGACAATTGTTGATCGGCTAACTCTACCTTCTAGATGTTGAGAATAACAGATGCTCATATTGGAAAGTTTAGAAATAGTCCTTTTAAGGACTCCCGCAATGATAACGACATTAAAAACTCTTTATATATGAGTAAAGGATTTTTCAAAATACTAAGCTTAAATATAGAAGGTCTATCCCAGAGCAAAACAGATTGTATTGCACGGATAATTCAAGAACACAATATAGATATAATTACGCTGCAAGAAACTCATACCATCTCTGATGAAGATATAACGCGAAGAGGAAATTTGGTCGGTTTTAAAATAGCTGCACATATCCCACATAGAAAATATGGTATAGCAACATACGTCCGTAATGATCTTCAATCAATCACGAGGATAATTCGAACATCAGATCGGAATAACATATTTTTCATAGTAATTAAAATATCGAACACGACCATAACGAATGTTTATAAACCCCCTAATGTTAAGTGGAAAACCAAAATACTTCCAATATTTAAACATCCTTCGATCTATATTGGTGATTACAATAGCCACTCAACAAACTGGGGATACGCCAATGAAGATGAAAACGGAAAGATGCTTAATAATTGGATAGAGTTAAACAATATGGAACTGATCTATAATGCAAAAGACAATGGAACTTTTAGATCCACAAGATGGAACAAGACGTATACACCAGATTTGTGTATTGTTTCTACAAACGACACGATAGACTGTATTGATAAACCTCAAAGGATAACACTGGATGCTTTTCCACACAGCCAACATCGGCCAGTTATGTTAATAATCTCACCTGGCATACCAGTGATAAACTCAGTTCCAAAAAAGAGATGGAACTAGAAGAAGGCCAACTAGAATAATTTCAGGGATCATATCGAAAATGCACTAAACCCCTCTCTTAAAAATTACAACTCATTCCACCGTGCAGTTAAAGATGCAGCCAGATATAGTATACCTCGTGGTTTTAGGAAAGAGTATATTCCAGGTTGGTCAGCCGAATGCGAACAGTTACTGCAAAAGTTTAGACATACACAAGAAAAGGAGACGGCAGAAATATTACTTACAAAACTGAATAGCGAAAGACGACAAAAATGGATCAATACAGTTGAAAACATCGATTTTACACATAGTAGTCGGAAGGCATGGAATCTTCTTAGAAGATTAGGGACAGATCCGGTGAACACGCGTAAAATTCAGGCTCAATTAAAACCTGATAGAATAGCTACAAGACTCTTAAAATTAAGTAAATACAAAATGGATAAGGAAGTATCCTCAGAAATTAAGAAACAATTGTATAACCTCAAAAGAATCCTAACACCGCATAATATCTTTTCAAAAAATATTGAAATTAAAGAGTTAGAAGCGGCATTAAAATCTACCAAAAGTGGCAAGGCCGCTGGCCTAGACGGAATTTACCCAGAATTTATGAAGAATTTTGGAGAAACAGCAAAAAGATTCATTATCACTATTTATAATTAAATATTAGATGGAGGCCAATTGCCCAGGGGTTTCAAAAAAGCAAAGGTAATTGCTATTAAAAAGCCGGGAAAAAATGGGAACGACCCGGCGGAATATCGACCGATATCTCTACTATCTATCCCGTATAAAATTTTTGAACGAATTATATACAACAGAATATCCACAGAAATCGAAAAATACCCACCTGTCGAGCAAGCTGGTTTTCGTACTAACAGATCTTGTGTTGATCAAGTAGCTGCATTAACACAATTTATCGAAAATGGTTTCCAGAAAAACCTAAAAACAGCGGTCCTAGACCTTACAGCCGCATACGATACAGTTTTGAGGCATATTTTGTTGATTAAGTTGTCAAAATTAATACCTTGTTCCAAAATTATAAATTTACTAAACAGAATGTTGGCTGATTGTTTCTTTCGCGTGTTCCTCGGAGATAAAAGTAGCAGATGGCGAAGAATAAACAATGGTTTACCTCAAGGTTCCATTTTGGCACCACTGCTTTTTAATGTATACCTTCAAGATTTTCCAAACATACTGAATAGTACCGTATTTCAATACGCTGATGATATTGCAATTGCAGTGCAAGATAACAATATTGCCGAATGTCAAAGGAAGTTACAGACGGAATTAAACATAATAAATGCATATATGGGAAAATGTAATTTACGATCAAATCCGAACAAAACTGAAGTTGCCCTATTCCACCTTAATAATAGGCTAGTAAATACACAACTAACATAAAAAAATAACACGAAGAATCCAAAATATCTAGGAATAACGTTAGATCGGTTCGCTCACGTACAAAACACACCTAACAAATTAGAACACGCGTAAATATCATAAGAAGATTAGCTGGTACGTCGTGGGGATCAACAGCTAAGACTTTGCGCATATCCGCTTTATAGTTTATACAGCCGCGGAATTTTGCTCGCCGGTGTGGATGAACAGTTGTTATGTGCGGAAAGTGGACGTTCAGCTTAACGAAGTAATGCGTATTATCACAGCAACGATACGCAGCACACCAACTGCATGGCTTCCAGTGCTTACGAACATTCAACCGCCTCATTTTCGAAGAACCGACTCGTTGAAAAAGAACTCAGCAAAATTCAAAGAAAATGAAAATTTACTAATTACAAAATTTATAAGAGAAGCGCCTAAAGTTAGATTAAAATCTAGGAAATCCCCATGGACAACTTTGGATCAAGCACGATTTGCATTCGATTGGAAAGAACAATGGACCAAGGAATGGAATTCGGTGCGTAATTCGTTCATAAATGGATCCCTCGTCGAAAACCCTTCGGAGCAACCTCTAGGAATAGAACTTCGACGAAAGGAGTGGCGACTCTTGAACAGAATCCGAACTGGTCATGGTAGATGCGGTCACCTTCTGCAGAAGTGGAGTATTTCTGATTCGGCTAGTTGCTGTTGCGGACATCCCATGCAAACAATAAAACACATCGTCGAAGAATGCGAAGTATACTCGGAAAATGGGATTACGGTTGAAGATGTACATCATCTGCGCGGCGGGAGTTTAGACTGGCTTTTCCCGTTTAGAGCTCAATCTATAAATCAACATCATACGATACGATACGATACGATACGATACGATACGATACGATACGATACGATCGTATAATTAATTAAACAGTCGGTAGATACCTAAAAACCAAATTATAAGTAAATTACAGAGGCCGAATAATATATTCCTCCCGCAATAAGCAGATTTAAAAAATAAATCTATGTAATACGATTAAAAGTCTAACAATCATAAACAGGGACCGAACGGTATTTAGCGACATTTCGAAGCCTTCATTAAAAATATTGGTTCCGTCTATGTAAAATTCAACAATCGTCGACAATCACACTCGCAACTAATCGTTTAATAAAATCTTTGATAATAGAATGAAAAAAAAAAAAATATTAATCCTGTAACAGAGGCGTATGTGTTCAATCTTTTTAAGTTATACCGAAATTCATGTTAAACTGAGACGCATGGTTTACTGTATATTCGATTTATCTTCCACAATATAAGAAAATTAAAGCATGCGATTAGACATCCTTCACATTTCAACTTGCACAACATTGCTCTACCAATGCGAGAATTAGATTACTAAATGAAATAATAGATACTATAAAATCTTACAGTACACAACACAATGGAACCCACATATTATAGATATATAGGTCATGAAGTACAATAGACTTTGTGACTTTGTATTCAGCTTAAATCAGATATCTCGTGTAATATCATCATGATACCGCTAATCAGTTCCCGCAAATAATATCTGTCGAAACCAAAAATTGAAAGATTCGAACTAAAACCTGGAGTAAACTCGAGTAAATGTATAACCTTTACAGGCATTTACGTTAAACCTAAATTAAATTAAACTTTGACCGGCATAAAAATAGTTACCCATCAAACAAATAAAACAATGCCCCGACAAAAATCCTACTACAAAGCCAAAATTTCGAACACTAGTTTCGATTAATATATCGAAACAATAAAAAACGTGAGAAAATCTCTCGAATAACTAAAAGAAATCCTACAAACAAAAACCAGATGATACTTGAACAAGAACGGAGGAAATCAATTTGCGTCAATATACAGCCGCATTGTTGTGTTTATCGCGTTATTTGTTTCTCCTGTATTTTGTAACATATCGTACTAAATAATAATTCGTCGAGAATAATAACACGTGCGTATAGTCGATTGCGGTTACACACACGCATGCGCGCGTCCTCGTGCGATGCCGATTCACCGTTCCTCGACGGGGCCTCGCTTATCTAGATCGGATAAGATCGACACTCCGACAACCAGTACCGGATTTATCACAGATAATTCTAGTCCGATAACTGATAACGTTACTTTTACCGAACATATCGTCGATGATTCGATTACTATAAACAGCGCGGGTAATAATAGCGAAGAAGAGATGCAGTGGCAAACAACGCAAAACGTTAAAGGTAAGAGTACGCCGAGAAAGCGTAAAAGGTTTCCGAATTTTTCTATTGACGTAAAAAATAAATTTAAACCGTTACTATCGTAAATGCTGTTCATAACACCATGCCGCCATTCATTTTTAATGGTCCCTTGGCAAATCATAGGGAACAATTTAATCAGATTAAATCAACATTAAAAAATGATTTTCAAATTAAATATAAACATAATAAATATTATATCTATACTTTAGGTGTAGACGATTATAAAAAGGTGCACCAGTTGCTAATTAGTTCTAACATTAAATTTTATACACATACTCCCAAAGATCTTAAGACTGTTAAATTCGTTTTACGAGGTCTTCCCGGTAGCATCCCGACTGATGAAATTGTTCAACAGATATCGGAAACCATTCCTATACTAAGTGTACAGCAAATGTATAAAACCACTCCACAAAATGAAAAAAATTATTTACCACTTTTTATTGCGCATTTTCCACCTGGTACAGTATTTAGGCAAGTTTTAAATATGAATATCATATCCCACTGCCGCGTACAATGGGAAAAGTATAGAACTTCGAACAAAGTATTACAATGTTTCAAATGTTAATCTTTCGGCCATATTGCTATTAACTGTTACAAAGACCCGATCTGTTCTAAGTGTAGCGGCTAACATGCAACTGATAATTGCTCTGTATCATATGTTAAGTGTATTAATTGCCACGCATCAATCTAATAGTCGGGAGTGTCCAGTTTATCATACCATTTTCGATAATATAAATAGTCGTAGACAGCTTTCCGCTTCAAAAAATAATTTAACTAGATCTTTATTTAACAGCTCCGATAGCACTTTTATTAATAATAATAATAATAAAAATAATGGTAATAGTAATAATAATAGCAATAATAACAATCGTACTATTAGTGATAATAATATTAGCAACGTTAGTAATAATAGTAATGTTATCAATAAAACTACTAACAGAACCTAAACTGCTAGAAATACTTGCCCTGACACTTTTACTGATCGTATGCCATCCCTTTTCGATTCAGAAAGTGTTTCAGTTATATCTGATATTATGAAATTATTTAAAGATTTAAATTTTAATAAAGTTTGCAAATTTGTTAAATTGGCTCTAAGCCAACAAGCAAATGATACATTTGACAAAATTGCTATAATAGCTGAAACTATTATTGAATATCTCAATTCAGACTAGCCCATTAATTAATTTAAAATTTTTGGGATGCTAATTCTATCAGAAATAAATTCTTAAAATTCGGGCAATTACTGTACGATAAAGATATTCATGTAGCGTGTGTAAGTGAAACAAAGATTCACTCGGCACACAAACTAAGTTGTCCAGGGTACATTGCATATCGACTAGATAGGAAAGCCTTATTTATAAAGCAAAATATAGTTCACTCACCTGTAGTCATACCACCTCTAAATAAAATTGAAGTTACGGGCATTTCTCTTGAAATATCTAACAACAGTATTATCATCTATTCCATTTACTGCCCCCCTAAGGTAAGTCATAAAAATCTTTATTACGATATTTTCAACTTATTATCAACACATCACCGCGTTTTAATTGTAGCTGACTTTAATGCACGGCATAGAGCTTGGAACTGCTATTCCAATAATATGGCTGGTAATTGTACTTTAAATATGTCAATTTAATTTTCAAATTTTAGCTCCTAGTAAACCTACCTTCTATCCGGACAATCGAAATTTACATCCTAGTATTATTGATTTTGTATTAGCAAAAAACGTTCAAATGATAACCAAGCCTATTTCTCTACCATTTTTAAATTCTAATCATAATCCTATTTTCTTCAAGCTGTGTAAATCGGGTATTACTATCACATTGCCATCTGTTTTCTTCTTTAAAAATGCTAATTGGAACACATATCGAAATCATATTAATAATAATATAACATTAGGTGGTCCGTATAAAAATAATATGGAACTAGAGAATGAAGTGAATAGTTTTACTGACTTGGTTTTAAAAGCGGCTGAATTGGCCGTTCCTAAATCTGTCGTAACGTCAAATTATTACAAAATTTCTTCCAATATTCTGACACTGATCAAGTTCAAAAATTACATTAGACATAGATATCAAAAACTTAAAAATGCTTCTACAAAGGCACTATTAAACCGTTTAACGTGCTTGGTAAGAGTAAAGATAAATGAAGATCGAAATTCCAATTTTAATTATAAACTTCGTAATCTCACGGGATAAAAGTTTATGGAAGGAAATAACAGTACTTACAAATACGCACATACATTTACCGCCAATCAGCTATAATGGTAGCACAGCCTATTCGGATAAGGATAAAAGTAACTTGTTAGCAATGATGTATTATGATATTCATACACAAAATTCGCATTTGACGTCGAACTATTGCAATAATAAAATTTTATCTTCTATTAAAAAGTACTTAAAAGATTCGTCTGTGAGAATTTTGCCCGCGGATTTAACAACAGTCAACGAGGTACATCGCGTCATAAAGAAATTTAAAAATAAAAAATCAGTAGGTTTAGATAATATACCTACAATATTGATCAAAAGCTTGCCACAAAAAGCGATTGTTCAGTTAACAGTCATAATAAATTCAATTTTATTACTTTCTTATTTTCCCGACTGTTGGAAAGTGTCGAAAGTTATTCCTATACCTGAATCAAGTAAGGACATTTCTGATCCCAGAAATCTGCGGCCCGTGTCATTACTTAGTAATTTTAGTAAAATAGCAGAAAAAATTATTTTGAGTAGACTAAAAAAATTCACAGATGATAATGATATTTTTATAGAACAACAATTTGGATTTAGGAGTAATTTATCTACCGTCATGCAATTAGCAAGAATTAGTGAAACCATAACTGATGGGTATAATAAAAATATGCATACAGGATTACTGTTATTAGACATAGAGAAAGCCTTCGACACCACTTGGCAACTTGGTTTAACATACAAAATTATTCAACTTAAATTCCCTAATTACTTAGTTCGGCTTATTAAAAATTATTTAAGTAACCGAAATTTCGTAGTTAAAATTAACAATGATAATTCCTACATGAAAAATGCATTAGCGGGAGTTCCCCAGACCAGCATACTGGGACCTTTCTTATTCCTTCTTTTTATTAATGACATCCCTAAAATTAAACATTTACAGATGGCATTATATGCTGATGATACTGCTATATATTGCACATCGTATCGAATTGACACTATACAAAGAAGACTAACTCAGGGTTTTATTAAATTAAATACGTATTTTAATAAATGGAGAATCAAAATAAATTCCGATAAAATTCAATCTATTCTATTCACGAAAACAAGGCCGCATTTTTTACCACCTGTAATAGTGAACAACAGATCTCTGGTTTGGAAAAGCGATATTAAATATTTAGGTGTAATATTGGATCGGGGTCTCACATTTACTAAACATGTTGAGTATGCCTGCAATAAGAGTCATGCGGCTCTGTTTAAGCTATACCCGATATTTAATAAACGTTGTTACGTCAGTTCGGAAAATAAATTAATAATCTACAAAACTATAATCAGAACAATTATTACGCTTGTCCCATATGGTCATAAGCCGTTCTAACTTAGCGAAGTTACAACGGCTACAAAATATGCGCTGCAGAATAATTCTAAATCTTCCAGTCTATGTAAAGATTGAACACATTCACAAGGTATTGAACTTACAATATATACACGAGGTTGTCGAACAAGAAACAAAATTCTTTTTTGATAGCTGTGCCTGCAGTCAGTACTCATTTATAAACGATACAGGGGATCACACACGTACAAGTTTGCAACTAAAATATAAGCGCTACAAACACAAGAGAATTAAACACACACTATTATGATGTACAGCTGGGATTATCTTTTATTCAAAATTTATTTTTGTATATAATACATATAAAAATTATTGTTTATCCTACTAAAGTAAATATCTATAAATTTATATATAGGTGTAGCTTTATGATCAGTATGCGGGTTTTGTTAGTTCCTGTATTTTTACTTTAGTTAAATGAGCAACTGGGCATACTTTTTAAACTAGTATACGTAGTAAAAACTGTGTTCGGAATGCGTTATATATTATTTATTTGTTTTTTTATAACATATATTTATTTTTTTGTAGATACACTTTTTATCAATCAATCAATTGGTTGATTACATATCAACGATAAGGGTTACAAAGCACTAATTCGCGAAAAAAAATAAAATACATACTTCTGAGTTACCTACGCTCGTTTTAGTAAATAATCAGCTGTACACGAAAATTGTTCAAAAGTACCAGCTGTTTGCAAAGATTTTCGAAAATATGTCTAGTTACAAAGAACTATCGTATTCTTTAATAAAAGACAAAAATTAGATTAGAACTAACAAATCTTACTCCTAAAATTCTGCATTCATATACCTGTCCACTTCTTCAACTTCTCTACCCTCCGATCTTACTCGACCATATTCAAAATCCATATTCCATTATAATGCTAAATCCGTCCTACACGATAAAATATGTACTTCATTACGTACCTTCTACAGCAACAGTCTCTTTTATCAATACCGCCGGTCGCGCTCGACTATATCTTTTGACACCTCTCTCCCGGAACGATGTTGTCCTACTTTTCAAGGTCGTTTACATTCCTCCTTCGAAGAATTAATAAAGAAATACAATCATCGCGATATCCTCTACACGGGCGGTGCCAAACGAGACAACTATTGTGATTGTGCGGTTGTATATTCAAATAATGTTATTCGTTTTCCGGTTCCACAAAACTTCAGCGTTTTATCTACAGATCTGTATGCAAATTGCTTTCGATTTGGTTATTGGAGAAATAAAGATAACGCTATTAGCTGCACCGATTCCTCGAGCTCCGTAAGAATTCTTCAAAATATATCACAAACATCCTTTGGCGAAACCCATCTTAGTCAACGTATCAGAGTTAAAAAAAAAAAATTATTCTCTAGATTTCGGGACATAACAATGTATAGATGCAGCTTCAAAATAAGCGTGTCTAATATCACCTATTCCGGCTATATAATACAGGACTTCCTTCACAACATACGATCTAAATTGTCCGACAGAGCAAACGAATGATTCTCGAATCTGCAGCAATAGAACATAATCTGGATAAAGTCGACCGCTTGCCGCCATTCAAACAAGAGAAAAGAACTGGTCCTGCTATGTACGATCAGGCTACATTTTGCTAGCACACAAATAATTATCTACTAATAAATACCGAACCAAATATATTGCATGCAATTCTTTTAACTATTCCTAGCTTGCTTCTTGCCTGCTTTATTACGCCGAATGTTCAATCGCAAACCTTCCAAATACGCTCTCGAATATTTTACAACAATCTCTTACATCTGAATCTCGACTCATTGCCTTCCTTCATTTATAAAATATCTACCCGTTAATTTAAATTCCTCCTGTGTCTCTTTAGTAGCAGTACACGGCACAGTTACCAACGAACAGAAGAAGAAGAAGCTTAGAAATAAGCAAACTAAATTTCTCATTTTCCAACAAGATCCAAAGTTTACAATGCTGTTCTAATGGAAATGTCTTCACCCGATTGCTTCATCAGATTGTCTATACGACGAGGTGCTCTCAATATTTAATCATATGTGGCATACACCTTCCATGAATAATGGCGAGATGCAATCATTATTCCCATTCTAACAGAAATCTATGACCATCGACTATTTTGTTCGGCATTACATGAATTAAACTATCTTCGGACAAAGACAAAAAATAATTTCTCCAGACGTACGGACTTGCTAGCAATATTGTTCGATATTACGAAGTCTTTTTATCGTATATAGAAACACAATTTTTTTATTTTTTATTTATTTAACGTGCCTTATACTGCTTCTAAGAGGCACGGAAGGATAGTTACATTAAGGGGAGAAGGTTGGATAAAGTGAGGAAAGTTATGAGTTTATATTCAGCAGACGGTGAATACTGTAGGATTTCGGTTAGAGAGGATGCAAGTCCAACAGTAACACGGTGAGCTGAGTACAAAGGACACGATAGGAGAATGTGAGGAATAGTAAGGGGTATGTTACATGACGAGCATAACGGTGCACTCTGGCTTAGAAACAAATGCTTGTATGTAAGAAGTGTATGTCCACAGTGTATGCGGAACAGAGCGACTTCATATTTTCTATTGGAATGTTCCGACCCGGTTGCCTTCTTCCGATCTGTAGTGAACTGCGGTAGACATGAGAATCTTGCTACTGTTTGACACTGTATTTGACCGCGTACCCGATCCGTGAAGTCTTTTGCTGAAATTGATGGGTTTGGAGCTGATGCTAGGATGGCGGATTCTTTAGCTGCTTTATCGACCATTCAGTTTGACTTCCTTACGACCCGGTATCCACATCACAGTTATTTCTTCTTTATAAGATGCTGCCTGGGTAAGAATTTTTTTCACCTAAAGAATGTGACCAGTCTACATAAATAGAGATTTAAAGCCCGGATCGAGCTCTCATCGGGGCTATTTTGTGGTTTCTCGTACAATGAGCGTGGAGTACTATGCTATATGTCGATGTCGTTGACAATTGTAACATTGAGCGTTAATTCTTCGCTACTACGATATTTATGTTCGTTTACTCCATCAAAATATGTTTCGTTGTCACAGAATATTATTCTGTCCGTTGATTTTAATTTTAAATTCGGCAGTTGAACTTGTTTTTAGTAACTCGGTAAGTTTTATCTTGCGTTGAATTCGAATGCGATTCGACCGAAGTATTATTTGTTTCGCGAATCGTATTAAAGACTAATAGAGATTCGTCAACCCTAAACGGACTGTTAGTCGTGATAACGAGGTCTTGACGCCTGACATTGTGCGTGGTTTTTTTGAACGATTTGGTTTTTCGGTAGTATGTAAATAGAAACATACATCAAATTTTAAATATTCATGGACGGAATATGGACAACACTTCGGAATATTTCCATCTATATTTTGTATTTCAGTTGTTATAATTTTTAACTACAATTTCCCAAAGATATAATCAGTTTTTTGAACATCAGAAACGTGGTTATCGATCATGTTCGCCCAGTCACGTTTTTCGTTAAAAAACAAAAATTTCGAAAGTTTAATAACAACTTCCGAAACGAACTTTTGTATTCAACTTTTGGAAAAATTCCTACACGGATTTACGCTATAATTAAAAAAAAAAAAAGGGACTAACTTTATTAATAAATTCTTACGATTTCCAACTGTTACCTCGAAACCTCTATTCAGAGAGAACGTTAGTAAAATGTCGTCTACGAAAGAAATGGATAGACCAAGTTTGGAGATAACTTTCGAAATTTTCAAAATGGCGGAGTAGTAAATTGACAATTATAATGACAAATTTCGATAACTATTTTAGTAATATCGTTGTTATGACGGAATGAAGTTTTGAAATTGGATAACTTTCGTTATACGTGACGGGTGGTAACTGAAAGGAAGAAAGCGGTTGATTCGCGCCTTACGGATACAATATCTTATTCGCTGGATAGGATGACAGTGTGGGCGATTTAAATAAGAAATTCTTCAATAATGGACCGCTTTTGAATTAACTACTTCGTGTTTGTTCATAACTGAGATTCAAACAACATTCAACGAACATATTGTAATGTAAAAAAAACCCGCGCGAATAAAATTAATATAACGAACCGGGGTAGGAACCTAATTGTCGGAGGTGATTTCGGTGATAATTCAATTTATATATTTATTTAAAGACGCTCGACTTCTAGGTCATTCTACGGTACAATACAATTTAGATAATTATAAATAACGTAGTAATTGAATGATAATATCTTCTACAAATAATTCTAACATATGTATATGAAAAATACTTCTAGATAATAGAAATTAAACGGAAAATTATGTCTTCTATAAGTTTAGATAGTTCGGTGAATTAAAATAGAAATAAAAACAATCCTAGAATGATTTATATCTTTTCGTATAATTTTATAGTACTTTGCACTTTTGTCGTTTCCAAGTGCGTCTTCTGTGAAGGATCTTGTTCGTTCGAATGAAAAGGTTTCTTCACGTGTTCAGTTTTGGACATGCGGAGATTATGTGTTCAATGAACAAATTTTGATTGCCACAAAACATACATGGTGGTGGAAGTTCATTTTGAAATCCGTGAGTTAGTTTAGTGTGGCCGATGCGGATTTTGCTTAGAACAATCTCTACTCGCCTATTTACGCGATGTGAAATTTCCCGATGTTCTATGATAACTTTAATTTCTCGTGACTTGTTGTTCAATTTTGTCTGCCATATATTTTGAGCGCTGTTCTTGATGGCTAACATTAACTGTTTTTTTTTTTTTTTTTTTTTTTTTTAATTTAATAAGTCTTTAAAATCTGTATACTATTATCCCGAGGCGGACTAGTAGGTTCGAGTAGGCTGACGGTAATTCGATTTAAATGCAGGTATCTGAAGTAGCCAGTACATCTGACTGCGAATGGTTTATTTCTATCGCGATAAATCTCATGTAAATAGAACAATCAGCTTGATGAATCATATATTGAAAATTTTTCTGAGAATTATTTACCATTGGATTAAAAGGAAATGCGAGCAAGATTTATCGGCAACACAGTTTAGTTTCCGCCCTGGTTATGGAACCAGAAAAGCATTGGCGGCATTAAGAATAACTCTACAGAAGTCCAGAGAGATTAATAAATCTTTACGTGTTTCATCGATTACGAAAAGGCGTTCGACAATGTAAAGCACGATAGACTGTTGATATTGCTTCGAAATATGGGCGTTGATAGCAGATATTTGGAGATTATATCTATATTGGAACCAAGAAGCTGAGTTAATATTTGGTAAAAATTAATCAAAAGTTAGAAATAAAACGAGGCATACGACAGGATTGTGTATTATCCCCGTTGTTATTCAACTTATATGCCGATCAGATTGTCCGGCAAGCCGTAATAAAGCAGACGTATGGAATTAAGATTAACGGAAAAATTATTAATAATATCCGATACGCGGATGATACGGTCATACTAGCAGACAGCCATCAAGGCCTACAGCGACTGCTACAAAAATTTGTGACGTTGGCAAAACCTATGGTCTAAATATAAATACAAAAGTGGATGTTGATTAGTAAACAACAAATTAATAGCGCTGCAATAACCGTTAATAATGAAATTATTGAAACAATGAATAGATTTAAATATCTGGGTTGCTATGTCACTAGTAGTCAGGTTAAAGCACGGTTACTCACGCGTAGCCTTCAATAATATGAAACAATTATTATGTGATCGATCGCTTAGTCTGAAGATAAGACATAGTTCGATGTTACATCATCCAGCCAATTTTGTTATATGGCATTGAGGCTATGCCTCTAAATAAAAAACATTCGAACCGATACGAAGTTGTGAAAATGTGGATACATAGCAGGATGCTGAGGATACCTTGGACAGAAAAAATATCCGGCAACTTAGAGAAGGCGAATACAGATCGACAATTACTGAATATTATTATAAAGAGAAATATGACATACTTTGACCATATCATTAGAGGTGCAAAGTATGAAATTTTACAGATTATTATACAAGGACCGATAGAAGGAATAAGAAGTGAGGGAAGAAGGAGGATAGATTGGCTGGAAAATATCAAAAACTGGACCGGCGCATCTTCAATACAACAATTAATCGAGACAACGTAAAATCTAGTTGGTACATTGGTGACCGCCTACGCTCTCTTGAGTATGGCACATAGAAGAAGAAGAAATTAGGATGAAACGTTTTATAGTAATTAATATGACGTTTGTTTGAGCTTCACATAATACTTCAGTGCTAATAATATTCGTCGATGTTTGAACTGGTAAAGAAAATCAATTTCGAACAAAAATGGCGTGAAGATTTTGTTGAAACATTAAACTGCGAAAATTCGTTAAACTGAGAATTTATCGAAGGAAAATACTAATTATCTTATCGGCTTTATTCTTTAATTAGTCAAAGAACGATTAGGGACCGTAATTATCGGTAGCTAATTCGCAAAAAGAACGATCGATTTGGAAATGCCGGTAGCTAAAAATAAATTTTAGGTTAGGATTTTCGATGGAGATAGGCCTACTAGTACGGTTATTAACATATTGGCAGTAAAAAGCGTGCGAACTGTACCGAATGAAGCTCGCTAAGTTCTTTATACATACATACATACATATGTGTATATATATATGTGTATGTATATTTTCGTATGGCTGTAAAATTTTTTTCTAACGAGTAAAATTCTATAAAAAGAATGGAATAGTAACGTGGAATTAGTTTATGAAGCGGCAAAAAATTCGACCAATCTCCGCATTCGAACGAAACGATGTTCTGTCTTTTAACTGTCTCATAGTAGAAATGTCGTATTCTCTGTTTGAAGTCACCTCATTGGGAAATGGTTCGGAAAATGAAATAAAAAAAACCCAACGAAACAAATAATAATTTGATTTATTAACACCTAACCGAATGTATAGATGAACGGTTGTGTATATAAACTTTCAGACTTTTAAGTATATACATATATATATATATACATATATATATATATATATATATATATATATATATATATATATATATATATATATATATATATATAAACTAGGGAAATAGGAAGAAGTTTGGCGCCATTTTGACGAGAGCCTCGATTATTAACGGATTTAATTGAGATTAATCGCCCTCTTAGAGACGCTTTAATTTGTAGATTAGCTCATCCTCATCCCTTCCATTTTCCACTTTAGTTTCGTCCAGATTTCTCGGTGTTTTCCTTCGTGAAATTCCGTCTTTTTTTTTTTAAATTTATTTTTTTGGTTATCTTTAGTTTTAGTTCCTCTTTTTTCATCGTGTAAAGTGTTTCCACGTCCGGCGAACTTTATTATTATTTTTTTTCTGTTTTTTTTTTTTTTTTTAGTTTTCCTGTTACTTTTCCCTGGCGATTAGTTTTATAAATTGCCATTTCCCCTTTCGTCTACGGCTATAGTTTTGTTATCCTCGTAGGAACAAGAATTAACGATAATACCAGTAGTTATACATAGACCAACATATTGCTACTAGTGAGTAACGTACTAGTCGAGGATACGGAAGTAGGGAGAAATTTCGCAATTTTAACCGATAATCCGAGAAAATTCACCGATATTTTAATATCCCGAATGATTAACGATATTATTTGCAGTTTTTTTTTTTTTGGAAAAATTTGTTAATTTCCGTTCGAAATAAATCGCCCCTGTAAGCGTCTCTATAATCGTCGTTGTGGCGCGAGTAATTACTACCGCAAAAAAACAAATTATAATTATAATTTTAGAAGTACGAAAACCTTAAAACTTAATTACACATTTGGTAACCCCCAAATAATGACGTAATTTATCATCTTCATAATCGTGCAATACTCTTCACATAGGCGATCACTAATCGGTCGATCAGACTTTGCACTGTCTTGCATCTGTCAGTAATCGCTGTAGAGAAGACTCGTTTATCCGACTTATAATATTTTGCAGCCAATCTGTTCTGCTTCTTCCGGGACCTCTCTTCCCTTCCATCTTTCCTCGTGGAGTGTATATACATATTTTCGTCACTGATGATATGGCCAAAATATGACGCATTTCATCGTATAATGTGATTTTTTAATATTCTGCTTGTATTAACCTTCTTCAGAACATCTTTATTGCATACCTTGACCGTCCAGGTGATTTTCAACATCTTCCGATGGAGCCACATTTCTACAGCTTCATATCGATTTATTTGTTTTTTATTTAAAGACATAATTTCGATTCCATATAACAAAATTGAGTGGATGAACAGCGAACAATTTCTTGTCTTACGCTAAGACTAAGTGATCGATTACATAATAAATGTTTATAACTGCATCTCGCTTTAACTTTAACATCCATATCTAAATTATCATTTATATAACAACCGAGATACTTGATTTAATGACTCTTACAATATTTTCATATTTATAACGAGACCACGAACTTGTCTTTTGCCTATCGCTATCCAATCAGTTTTCTTTAAGTTTATATGCAGGCCATAGATCACTCCAATTTCATTAAATTTTTGCAGCAACCATTGTGGGTTTTGGTGATTATCTGCTAATACGATTGTGTTATCTGCCTAAATTAATTTTTATTTCATACGGTCGGTCCATTATGGTTTGTTTGACGACTTGTTCAGCATATAGGTTAAACAATAGTGGGGACAACACACAACATTGTTTATACCACGTTTAACTTCGAAGTTTATCTATGGCTCATTTCTATTCAATACCAATTCTGTGTTTTTTTTTAATCAGCTTTAACACAACTATGAGGTTATCAAGCCGAAAGTATAAAGTTATTTAGATGGTATTATATAGATTACATTGTTTGAGGAATAGGAAGAGATCGTTTTTATTACACAATAGTTGGGATAGATTAGCGAATAAGTTAAACTTTTGACGGTATTTGGATAAATGATTGCAACTTGTTAGGATGCGCTGAAGAGTGAATTGTGCAGTGTTACAAAAAGGTCAGGAAAGGGGCGGTGCGTTGTTGAATAGGTATGAGTGGGTTACATGTCTGTATAACCAAGTCTTAATCTAATTAAAACTACTTCTTCTTTTCGAGATTTTCGATCGGTTGACTTCCTATTTTTCGATCTTTCCTTTTATATTTGTGAGGTGGTTTTGTGGATGAGGTCGACCTCCATTCGGAATTCCACAGTGTTATAATTTTCTAACTAGATTTTAGATCATCTGTTGCTAATATGATTTCGGTATTCGGATCTGATAGCAGCGAAAATTGAACTTTTTTCTAGCAATTTCGTTGCCTTTTATTCCTTTATGGCTCGGGATTCGTATGAACTGAATATCTATTCCGGTGGATTGTAATTATGCTAAGATTTTATGGATTCTCGAATATACTTCAGATGTTTCGAGAGCGTTAAGCGAGTCTGTTAATATGATGAATTGATGAGCTGCATATCTTCTGTAATGCTACAGACATACAGACAGGCAGACAGACATGCAAAAATTTTATAAATTTGATTTTCTGTTTATGTGTGATAAAAATAGCCCCATGCAGTGATTATAATGAAAATATTTCCAAATTACATACACTAAATAAATGAAACTGATTATTACTTAGGATCTCTAAATTCAAATAACAAGTACCTTTGTATTTTAACTAAAAATATGTTAGGACAAAGTCAACAACCGTTTTTTTCTGTTTTTTTTTTTTTTGTCCCAGTTTCAACCCGTTGACCAGTTTAAGTGGAGAACAGCTATTCAATATAAGACCGAGTAGTAGCTGGGTAAAAACTGATCAACAAAGAATCATTTGCTATGAACATCCCAGTACTGTTTTTACTCCAAACGACGATCTCAACAGTGATGATTTGGTGATGATAACATAAATGAACATTACAAACTTAACGGCGCATAAAATCATGTCTCCAAAAGAAGTATATAAAACTTTACAAAAATATCAATTAAAAGAGGCTTTCTCATGCGTGAAATTCTTAAACATCTTCCATGGAAAGTAGTTATCTTCTTATGCTATGTTTTAAATCCGTGCTACGTGAAGGATACTTTCCAAGCCAGTGAAAAAAATCGGTTATAATCATGGTGTATAAGGTAGGAAAGCCACAAACTGAAGAAAAAAATAAAGTAGGAATAATTAATTTTTTACAATAAGATTATTTCGTCGAAATTATCGTATTGTGTTTTGTGCGTTCATTTAACTTGTAATACATACACACACACACACACATATATATATATATATATATATATATATATATATATATATATATATATATTCCGTGTTTCCGTCAAGAACAGTATCGTAAGATGCATTGCTCACCACCGCAACATTGAAAGTCGAATGATAACCTACCTACAAAACCGGATGATGATAACACCGGTAGTAAGTATACATACCACACATCAGGTAGAATCCACGCTGTACACAAAAATTATTGAAATACACACCACCATTATCATTAACGCTTAACACAACACAGACGAAATCAACACACCCGCGTATAATGATAATACTATAAACACCGATACGGATATCCGTAAGAACATAGATAATACCGAGTATAATAATCAGTTTCCCGCGATAAGCACAGTTACAACTACAATACAATTATAAGCGATTACATTGTCGCTTTGCAGGATTTAATTAAATATTAGTCATCTTCCTGAAAACGAAACAGGTAACAGACAAATTTATTTCAAATGGTGGTGAAAGTAAAATAGGTATAAAAATAGTTAAGGCTCGCCGTCTAAGAAGCCAATTAATAAACTAATATTTAATAAATTAATATTATCAAAAACGTTTCAGCCACTATACCAAATGAAGTTATCACATCACATCTATCATCAATATTCTCCTTGAAACTGTTATCTCCTATGTCAATTTCGAGAGTAAACCCATCTGATAACGAATTTGAACATATAGTTAATTGGCTCAGACAAAATTTATATTGAACAAACGAATTGCAACAATATACCTGACTTATTTTTGTTGCACCACAAATGATCCTGACCATCGAATATTCATAAAAATTGAAGACCATATGTGCCAAAGTTGCAACGAAAAATGAACACAAACACCAAGTTAAAACTGACCTTTTGGAATATACACACACCCAAAGTGAAATAAGTGATAATAAAAATGAAAAATTGAACAAATTGAGTGATCCAAGAGCGATAGCCATCATAGCTATCAACCACAATACAGACTCTGAGGCACAACCACCCAACCCCTCCACAAAACGATCCCATCTAATACCACTCACCATATGAGAAATGTGAAATATGTTTTATAACACAATCAGCCCCCAAAACAATTAACACGCCCCCTGAAATGCATACAGTAAAGTAATGCACCAAAATAAAAAAACAGCTTCTTGAATCTCAGAGTCCTGCAACCCCATCACCAAGTTCTAATAACATTACATCCAAAACCAAATCTAATCCTTCTTTAAAGATCGCACCTGTGAAAGAAATAACTGAAAAAGTTAAACCATTGTTTGATAATAACCAACATAATTTCATTCTTAATTCTCCCAATATCAAACATTTGTGAAAAACATAGCTTCCGATACTGACTATTTAAGTTTTTCCCACGACTACACTAACAACAAAAAGGGTCTAATACATATGATAGCAGTGATCAAACCATTCCTAAATGGTATTAGTGTAAAAGTAATAATTCAGTGGAACTGCAGAGATTTCTATAACATCAACTGTGAACTTGCAGCTAATATCATCATACTCCCCGGCAATCATGTGCTTACAGGCGACACATCTCAAACCTTCATATAACCCACAAATAAAGAACTAGAACAGAACTAGAACATTTTCAGGCATGAAAACATCCATGGTATTAGGGCTAACCTTAATTCATACTTAAATTCCTTGTAATCAAGTAAATGTAAACACCTTACTACAGATAATAGCAGTCACTGTCTGCTTACCCTCTACATCAAACTCGAGTATCACCATTTGCAATTGCTATCTAACCCCAAACTCTCTCGATAGCTGTCGTAGAATTCCATCCATACTTACACAACTTAAAGTACCCTAATTATGCTCGGTTACTTTAATTCTCACTCCCCCTCTGGAGAGCATCTTTCACCAACAAACACGGTCACATCATCGATGATGTCACACTATCTAATAATTTCGCCACTCTACTCCCAGCAAGCAACACACATTTTAATTTTTTCCACCATAGATTTTGCCCTGGTTTCCCCTACCCTATACCGTATCCTCAGTTCGTCAGTGTTTGATGACTTGTGCACTAGTGTCTATTTCCCAATTATCATACAAATCATAACACCAGACACTACTACTCAAGTAACACAAATTCCACAAAGCGCTGCACAACTATACCCAAATCAGCTTTAAACATACGTCCAAGAAGAATCCCATGGTGGTGCAATGAGATTGCTGTAGCAATTCAACAACGCAAACGTGCACTCAGGAAATATAAACAATCACGGTAACTGACCTAATTCATTTCAAAAAATCACGCACTATAGCTCGTAACCTCATAAAAAAAAATGTGAATCCTGGTACAATTTTGTTCGTTCTATTCCACAGTCAGCATCAAGTCATTATATGTGGTCAAAAATAAAAACACTTAATGGGCGTAAGTTCTATACGCACCCCCACGTCATTAAAGATAGGTGGGAAAACTATTTTTGGTCCAAATGATGTAGTCAATTCCCTTGCCCAACACTTTGCAAGCCAATCTTTACAAAATCAGAGACTGAAAAAGAGCAAAAAACATTTCCCACTAGATCCTGCTGCACCATACAACACTGATTTTAATATCACAGAACTAAACTTTCAGCTCAATCTACATACCACAAACACTGCACTTGGTCCAAATTTAGTACATCCCTATATATTAAAATATCTTCCAGCAAGTGCAAAACTATTCCTTTTAAACTTATACAACAAATATGAAGGCCATCATACCCAAAAGCTGGAATTCAGCTATAGTTATTCCAATATTAAAACCCAATAAAATCCCTTCTTCCCAGATAATTACAGACTAGCATCTTTTCTGAGTGTTCTTTAAAAAACAAGGCGTCTCTTATTTTTCCTCGAAAATAACAATCTCCTTTCTCCTTTGCAAGCTGGTGACTGTAAGTTGAGATCGGATATAGATCATCGGTTCACTTTACAAAGGCAGTTATTAACATCACAAGACGATAAACAGCACTTGTATGCTGTATTCTTTGATTTAGAAAGGCGTTTGATCGCTTGTGGCGACATGGACTATTAATAAAAATAAAGTCCGCCGGTATATTCGGTAATTTAGGCAACTACTTAAACAGTTTCCTAAACAACCAAACATTTCAAGTTAAAATCGGTTTGTCAAAATCAACACCAGTTCAGATCGAAAACAGTGTTGCACAAGGCTCTGCACTTAGTGCAACCTTGTTCATGTTATATATCAATGACGTAGCAAATTATATCTCATTGACGATCTTAATATATCTTTGTCATTTAGTATTCCCTCTAATGCACAAAAAATCCTACAAAAAACCATAGATCGTTTGGAGTAATGGTCTGATACGAAAGGTTTACATTTTTCCGTATCTAAATCATCATACATTATTTTCCATAAGAGGCGTCTATCATCCTCCAGTTTTCCCTTAAGTATAAATAACCTTCCCTTAACAGCCAAAACAAGAGTGAAATTCCTCGGTTTATTGTTCGACTTCAAATTATCCTGGCGTTACCATATAACTGAAGTCACGATTATATGCTTAGAACTGCTCCCAATTCTGAAATATTAATCAACTCAAAATATAAAATAAGTACCCAAATCCTCTTAAATATCTATAAATCTATAATCCCATCACGAATCAATTATGGGTGTCCGGTATACTCAACAACCAGTAGATCTATATTAAGAACATTAGATGCAATTACATCATGCTGGACTTCGATCCATCCTTGCAGTACATCTCTCGTCACCATCAAAGAACTTGTGTGCATTAGCAGGATCCTTTCCACCTATATACTACAGAAAATAATATACTCGAAACAAAAATACATTTATCTCTCACACAACACAATAAATTTACACATCTTACAAATATAAAAGAAATGGTATTATCTACAGCAGGCGGTGACAATTCACCAGCAGCTTGCTCTTACCAAATTGATAATACACTAGGCTCAATCCGACTAAGCGATGGCTGCACTTTTCTGGATGCAGAGCTGTATGGAATTATGTACTGTATTAAGTACATAAAATATACTTCTACATCGAAAAGCATTGGTTATAACAGACTCCCTCTCATCTCCTACAACTAACATGCCGTCAAGACAACCATAATACTATAATATTAGAAAGTCAACACACTCTACACAAACTACATAAGGAAGGATGTTAAATACGCTTTCTGTACCTCGAACTTCGGTCTATAGTGCTTTCGCTAGTACCAGAATACTCACCATCTTCACCAACATTAGCACGCGTACTCTTGAGCAACAGTAAACAGGAATGGACTACCGACTGGACCTCACAAACAATAAAATCAACCATAGAACCTTGCCTCCAGATGGCACAAGCAGAAAATAACATACTACCCTAAACCATCTACATGTGGGTCATACAGCCGTATCACACAATTATCTGTATACTAAAAGCCCTCCACCAATAAACTGTCCCCCTATGCGGTCATTTAAACAGTCACACACAATCTAAAACTGCCAAACAGTCACACCACACATATTAAAAACAAAATCTTCTCCAAACCTCAATCAATAGTTAGATTCCTGACTTTTGCAAGAGAAACTGGACTCCTAGCATACATATAAACTAGGCACGTGTTTCCTTATACTCTAATAACCCCGGTAGTTACAAACGGAATATGGAGATTTAAAAAAAATCCAAAATCGTTATTAAGAATTTTCAACTTTTGCCTAGACGCGTACGATTAAATTGCGAGCGGAACAAAAGAAGCGAACGGATGATGAAATTTATCGAGATCGCATCTAAATCCTTTAGTCGGATTGCCAACCGGGTTTGATTTAATTGAAAAAATAGAAACGGCCTTCCGATTTGTCTTTAAGGGATTTTCCTGTACGTAACGCGAAGGCTTTAAAACGGATTAATTACTTCAACTTGACGAATGAAGTCTGCGGTACGGTATTATTCGACGGCGACCTAAAATTTATCGCCAATTTCAAGACGGGCGATCGTATTTAGAGGTCTCTAGCCGAAATTAATCTCTGCCCTTCTTAACGAACGAAAAGATTATTTTTTAACAGAAAGAAAATATACAAAAACCTACGATTAGTTAGGCAGAATTTTATTATCCTATAAGAGCGCAATTTCGACGTCTAAAGGTCGGACTTTCAATGATTTACCATGCACACGATAGCCGTTACTAGTTCGTATCTATTCAAATTTTTCCTACTCCGAGTCAGTTAGATAGTGCACGTTGAAAATTTAATCTACTAGCTGTAATTTTTTTATTAGATGAAGAAGCTAGCTGAAAAATCTACGTTTTTAGATGCGCAATATATTAAAGAAAATACGTATAGCGAGAAATTATGTAAAATTTTTTCATAGATCTAATAGATCACGAAACCAAGTCGAAGGGAACAACGGCTGACTGGAAGAGTCCTTTTGAGGAACAGTGGTTGAATGATTTGTTGAGACAGTTCAATCATGAAATTTGACGCTACTGATGATATCGAAATCACGAAATATTAGGTTAGTTTCGTTAGAGACTATTCTCTGTATTAGCTACGCTCGGTACTTTACTAGAAAAATTTAATCTATGTACGGATTAATGATCATTCGATTACACCTTAATACAAGTTCGGATTCAGAATTCAGCGTTTTACCGAGCAACAATGCATACAGTGGTAAGTTACATTAAATATGGTAAAATGAATAAAAAATGTATTTTGTTTCAAAACCTCTAGGTTATTTTTTTTTATAAAATCTGGCACGATGGAATGTTACAGAAATTAAAACCGTTCCCGTTAGATACGATTCCTAACTACGGTCATCATTAAGCAACAGTGAATTTTTCACTATTCGAAAGACTCCCTTTCTCGAGCCGACGTTCCTCAACTTGGGACTAAGTGTCTCTTTATGTTTATACCGCCGACCCGTTACTTCCAAAGACCTAGATAGCTTCCCCGCCATTAATCTAGAGGAGCCGTCAACTGTCCAAACTAAACACTTACCATTATTTCGGGTCCGAAAGCCGAACTAATAATTAATAACAATTGTCATTCACTGAAACCCTTGCATGGGACCACTGTCCTCCGCAATAAGAAGCACGATTGCGACTCGTCAGGTATTGAATAACATAATCTCGGGTCTTGTGACCCAGTGTTGCACAACGCAAAATCTCTACTCTTAAGTGTGATCCTCTAAAAGAAACACAGGCGATCTCGTCTGACGGTAGACATCTGTTCAGCTCTCCGCCGGCACACTAATAATTGCAGTTTCAGGTTAAATATGATGACGATCGATCAGACGTTGTTTCATAGGGTAGTATCTTGGAATCGCTGTTATAAAATCTGTATACAACGGACTTTAGAACAAATGGTACTGTTCAAAACATTTCCTAGATGATTATACGTAAAATTTCAATTTCGAAAAGGTTAAATGCTTCTTTCTTCTAACTTAAGTTTACATACATATACACACAGATACATATATATATATATATATATATTTATATATATATATATATATATATATATATATATATATATATATACGTGCAGAGATGATTACATATATGGTTATATATTTTATTTACAGAGGCGTGCCTGTAACAGGGATATATATATATATATATATATATATATATATATATATATGCATATATACGTTTAATATTTCAATCTTCTGATGATGGTGGATGTAGTTTCATTTCAATAATAACAAATCGCTATGTTGTTTACGCTCAAAATAGCGGTGTTGATACGTCATAAACATCTGCTTACTTTATAGATTTATGCACGAGTGTAATTGTATACTACATACATGCGTTTGCGTATGTTTATGCGCGTATATACAAATATATTAAATATAAAATATACATCGACCTGCTTGATATTAAAAAAAAGAAATAGTTAAATATATTATAAATATTCATCGATGTTGTTCTACATCAAGGGTCGTATTGAAAACAACAACTTTACGTCAAGTCAAATAGTTACAGCGTTTAATTAAAACAAACAGTCCTCCGACATTTATTGACTGGAAATCCTGGTGATAAATTAATTTTTTTTTTAATTTTTTTTGGCGGGGGGGTAATTTTGTTGAAAGCAAAATCTATTATGCGATTAAAAAAAATATCGGTTTATTTCTCAAACTTCGTGTTGACGTAGAATGAAAAAAAAATTACGATATTAAGTAGAATTTTAATTACGCGTAAAAACGGAACTGGAATAAAAAATTAGTAGAGAAATCGTTAAGAAATAAAATTTAAAATTAATAAATAACGAAATTAACGAACGATTAACTTAAAAATATATACGTTTTTATTGAACATAATAATGATAACATTTAAAGAGGAAATAATTTTATAAACGGTAAATACCTTATATTAAAATATAGTGATTAGATGTATTTTGAAATCGTTTAATATTAAGCGTGGCGATGTATGTTATGGCGGCGTATTTATATTATTATTTATACTATTATAATTATTACACAATTCATTGGATGATCTTATAAATTTATTAATTTCGCACGAGAATAGAGTTTAAGTTATTATAAATGAATACGCCCCTAATATTTAGTTTGTGTAACGAATTTTCAGTCTGAATTAACGGTTAAACAAATTAATCTTAATTTCTAATTTATCAAAGGCGTAACCTTATTTAAATAATAATTTTAATAATTATTTCTCTTGCTTGATGAGAAAAATCATTACATTCATTTTATCGATACATATGCATATATATCCCCCTCTAGGGGATTCCACCTAGTCCGGGTGAGGAGCTTGCGCACCTCGATGAAGCGTAGAGCTACGCCGACGGTAGTATCACTTACCAGAAGGGCTTCCCAATCCTGACAGGTTTACGCAGAGGGGTTAGACTAAAAGAATCCAGCAGCAGCAGCTGTGTCATTACCGAACCCGGGCGATTATATTTCCTCTAAAGACTGGAATCCAGATATCTTCAGGCAATGGTTACATACTAACTCAACCGGCTGAAGTACTACGTTACGGAAAGAAACGGGGGGTCCTATCGTGCAAATCTTCCCAAGAATATGTATAATGGAAAATTTTGTAAAAGCAAAGTTGCCACTTGAAGAAATAATTCGGACGATCGGAAAACGGAACAATTGGCGATGAATTATACGAAAAATTACACGATGGATCACGACACTCGAAACCGAGCAATACGATGACGATGATGTATACATATATATATATATATATAATCTTATTATACGTTGTATTCACAAGGGGTTTATATTAAGTATATATGCCAGTTTTTTATTTAAACTTCATTTCGATTAAATCGAAGGACGTCTACAAAATTGGTAAATTTATATATATATAAATCATATGAAGTTGTATATATATATATAAGTTAGCGAGACGAAAAAACATGGATAGAAGGATTATGCGTGGAAGATAGAGGGCGATATTGTGTAAAACCACAAACAACAATGTTCGGACGAAATTAATTTTTTCTTCTTTCTTTATCTTACGCAAGGAAAAATTAAACAAGAAAAATTAACAGCAGGCCTTTCGTTTTTTCGCATTTCATTTTCAATTTTATTTTTGGACTTTATTTTTTATTTTTTTAATAATTTTAACAACACTTTTTTTTTGATTTTTTTGGTGTTTTTTCAAATTTTGTTTACACTTACTTTATACGCTATTATTTTCGACGTTCCATTGTCGTCTGTCCCATCGGTTATATTAAACAAATATTTTTCAATAAGACCGATTTAATATTTTTCGCTTCACCAGTATTACGACTGCTATCTTCGCTTGTTAAATAGTTTAATACCATAATAAGAATCTTATTATAACGACTATAATATGAATAATAATAATAATTATTATTGGATAATTATGAACATGACAATAGTGAAAATAATAATAACAATATCTCAATTTACTTTTAATTCAATTGTACATTGCCCCACCCCAATTAACGGTCAATTTATAATAAGAAAAAAATAAAAATTATCACAATTGACTATGTGATAAACTATTAACCAATATCGCATATTTTCAAAATTCACAATGATGTCAAATAAGCTTGAAAAAAGAATAATATATATTCTATGTATAAAATATATTATATACATAAACGTATACTTCTTCTTTATGTCATACCCTTCAAGGACGTAGGCCATCACAATTGCAATTATATCCATCTTTCTCTTGCATATTACATGAGCTCTTGATCTGAAGTGACATCGGTCCACTTCTTTATATTCTTGACCCAGTCTGTTCGACATCTTCGTCCCTTTTTTTTTTTTACCTTAATTTTTCATTGGATTATAAGTTGTAACAGGTTGTATCGCTGTCCTCTAACAATGTGTCCAAAATATTATGTTTTCTTCTCTGTTATCGATTTTTTCCAACATTTTCTTTGACTTAGTCATCGAATTAAAAAATAAATTCAATTCACTCGACAAATCTCTACGGCAACTATACACTCTTCTACACAGACGGTTTCAAATCAGTTATCAATATCGGCTGCGCTCTTACAAAAAAGTTATACTTATTCTATGTATTATCTGTGAACATACTTAATCCGATTATAAATGCACAAGTATCATCTGTTCAAGTTATCTTCCAGGTATAAATTTATAGTTGGAAAGACCAGTACTTCGATAGAGGGACTTCATTCGAAAATTTTCTACCACGATCACTATGTTGTTTTCGTGTGAACTCTGATTCACACCAGATTAAAGTGAACTGAATTGACCAAACTTGCATTCATTACACCAATACTAAATATTCCTGTTCAGAAACGACTAATAAATGAGGAATTTAGACAATTCAGCAGAATTAAATAATTTAAGGAACATCAGATGCCTCACCCTGGAAAACATCAATTTAATCAAACTGTAAGAATCACATTGCGTTGTGCTGTATATAGGTCATACATATCTCACATACACGCATATCCTAAACCACGCATCTAATGCTAGTTTTGTTACTGCAACACTCTTCTGACTGTTTCACACTAACACTACATTTTAAACTTTATGCTTTCACCGCTCATTCCTTCGAATACTATTAATTCTTAGAAGATAAAACTAAATGAGCGCAGAAACCGCCAACTTTCCTTAATCTCATTTACACGCTATCTATGATTTGTGAACTAGGTTGCATGCACACAGTATGTATAATTAAATAAATTGTTATTCCCATTTATACTAGTTACCCGTCTACTTTTCTATTTTTATAAGTTCGTCATTTTCCTTTATAATATTTTGTTGATATTTTCTTATTCCGCAACATTCATATTTATTTTGAGCATCCTGCTCTATCATATTTCATTTTAGATAATCGTATCCTAAGATACTTCTAATGTCGTACTTCATATTTTTTCTTTGTTCCATTTTCACTGTTTTACATGTTGTTTCAGATATTCCATCATTCTAGTCACTAAACAATCGTTTTATGTATGATGAATTTTTTAGTCTAAGTAATTAGTGTAGTTTTCTTTTGAAATATGTTTTTACGATTCCTAAGCCTTATGTCTTCATGCCGTGCCTTACTAATAAATCTATGAAAACTAAAATTTATTTATGTCAATATCTTTGTTTTCTATGAAATAATTTATTAAATACATTAGTATCTAATTTTCAATAATTTTGGCGATTCTTTTATTTATGGGGTCCACGGTTCACATAAAAATTAATTAATGATGATTCCATTTACTGCGAGTAAATTCACCTTTTCAGAGTTTCGATTATTATTTGTCTTCGGAGATTTTTGACTTTATATGTTTTTATTTTTACATTATTGCAACTGCATTATTTTCAGTTATATAGGTGTGTATTAATTTTTTAATTTGTTTTTTTTCGTCTTTGTAATTTTATATATATATATATTTTAAATGTAGTTTCAAGAAAGGACAGCTACTTCATTTCTGCAATCTTAAACTTTAATTTAAATAAGCAGTAATCACGATTGTTCAACATGTGCAGAGGTTTAACCCAATGGTTAAGCTCTGTTACATATGTTACTTAGTAACAATCAAGTCAGTAGGTTTGAAACGTTTAAGCCTTCTTAAGTCACGAATTGTGGACAAAAGTGCCAAGATTTGGATGATGATGAATCTGTGGTGTTGGCCAGTATAATCCTGTATTACTTCGTTGCCCCATTTGATCTGTAAATCTGCATGGAGTGCATCATTTCGTTGGAACCAGCGAGCATTGGTAGTTAGTCGAAGAAACTTATTCTGAGCTGTCTGGATTATTTTACGATTCAATGCTTTAGTACATCCCCATATTTGTATTCCATATTTCCATATAGGACTTATGGTGGTGTTATATATTAACAATTTATTCTCCAGCTATAAAATTTATATTTAATTATTTTCAAAGATATGTACGCAGGCAGAGGTAGATAATGTAATTTATGGTTTTAGATTTAAAGATTGATTCAGATTCACGGAATAAAGTTTGAGTTAAAATTGTTTGAAAATTTTTACTGGCTATTGATTGTTTACTAAAAACTTTCACACGATATTGTCATTTCTATTACAAGTGCTTTCCATGTTATTTATAATTGAGTGATTTCCTAGACTCAATTCGATGTATCAGTCTAAAATCAGAGATATGATATTTATACAGGACGTGATTAATGAAATTTATTTCATCGTGATCGCACGCGGAATATCTTACGGCTGGTCACTGGACAGTGCATCAAGTTGCCATAATAACTAATTTCATCATCGACAATTACAACTTTAATAAGCACGTTGGTTTAATTGATATACTCGTATAAATTAAATTCTATTATCCCCTTCGTCTCATTAAAATAATTCGGTTTTATTTAAGCGACGGAACATTTTACATTCGTCACTCTACAACTATTTTTGCAGATGTTCCTGCTAAAATGTATCTTTCGTCCTAAATATGTCGTACGAAATTAAAAAGTTACAATGGAAAAACTCATATAAGAACATAATGTTAAATTTATATATATATATATTATACGCATGTGTACAAATTAATGCATAAAGCCAGTGCGACAGCTTATAATAGTATAGATGTATTGATTTTCATTTTAAATATGTCGTGTAGAATTAAACGAATCAATCGCATGTTACAATGAAAATAAAAATTATTTCCTACTACTACAATTAAAGATAAAAACAGTTGTATAGGTGATAATGAACATTTATTATTAGAGATAACTTATAATTTATGATAATAAGCGGAGTAAGGAAGAAAAACGGATAGTGCAAGGAAATAAAATAAATGAGAGTTTAATAAATGATGAAATACCCAAGTGGATATTAATAAACAATAACGGTTGAGTTATAATTTTGATCGAGATGAAATATACTGTATTATTACCCACGTCGTTTATATATATATATATATATATATATATATATATATATATATATATATATATATATATATATTTTTTTTAAGCCAATATATCGATAAAGTTGGGAAGTGAAAGAGAACGGTCCTAAAATAAAGGGAATGAATTCTTGCAACATATTTACAGAAATTTAGAACGCGTGCTCTCTCTTCTCGTGCAACCCTAGTGATAACACCATATACACCAATGTTCATAATTTATTTTGCACATACATAGTTCGAGAGTTCAATAGCGTATAAAAATCGAAGTGGTAAGTATTTACTTTTAGATATAGTGTGCCAGATACGGATATTATGTAGTAAGATGTTTTGTAAGCGTATTAGAGTGGCTTATGAAAATTTGAAGCTCCTCCCTGGTGGTGCATAATTCTGTAAGCCAGTACAGGCTGCTGTAATGATAAATAAATTCTTTGAAGGTGCTTTCTAGAGAAGTACTGTCTTAAATAGTAAAATATGCAGTTTAATTTTCCTAGTAGTTTTTTTTAAGTAAGTGGTATGTTTGTTCCAATTTAAACGATTGTCAAGGACGACTCCGAGATACCTTATTTCGTCCACTTTTTGTAACCATCGTGTAAGGTAATGAAATAATAATAATAGGAGCCAGAATAAACAGATTAATTTAGAAGGGACGTAGAATTACACAATCATTATCTGTAGTGCAGCTTACGTAGGGAAAAAGCCGCAGTCAACAGTTTTCAAATTATAACGCGCTTCAGGTCGGAATAAAAAAATCCGAATATGCAGCTTAAATTATTAATGTTTCGATAGAAGTGCGAGCGTAATGCAAAATCTGAAACGCATAATGAAATGGCGAACCTAACGGTTTTACGACTTTATGGAGGGTCTTTGTACTGTAAGCATGGGCACAAATTATACAGCGTGTACATCTGAATATATATATATCAATATGACAAAATGCCATTTCTGGTAGCCACGTATTAGAATTTTCGGGAAGAGTTGAGTGCAGATATTTACGTACCGGCTGCTTTACTAACCATTAGATGTCTTACACCACTTACACGCGCAACAAATATATATATATATATATATATATACATGTATTTATAAAACGTGTCTGTACGTGTTATAACGGCGAAGGGATTGGTGGCTTCTCAGCTTTTATCCGCTGATCTCGTAAAATATCGCTTTCGTTTTGTAACCATCATTCATTCGCCGAGAGCACGTGTTGTCATCGTCATTGTCATCATTATCATCGTCATAACGTTACGGGCGTTATTACACCTTGGCGATTTGCTTTCCAACTGGCGGGAATAGTTTCAACGAGATGAGCAGCTTTTTATTATTCCGTCCCAAAGCTGCAATTTGAACTTTACCGTTTAACTTTGAAATGTTTTACCCCTAACCTTTCTTTTATCCACCTCTCCACTCCGTTTCTCCGCCGGTCACTATCTGTACGGTAAATGCTCGTATTAGACTTTATTCCGCTTTCTTATTTTTCGTTTTCGTTTTCATCTAGTACGTCGGTAAAGAAGCTCGCGATGAAAATTCTGGCGAACCTCAATCTGATAAAACGTAGTAGTAACTTATTATTCCCCCGGAGTTCTTTTCCCTTGCGCGCGATTTTTGCTTTGGAGGTATAAAAATTCTTGGAAACACTAAAAGTTCTCATCGACTAACTGACGACAATTAAAAATGAATTCGCCTTAAGTGGGAACGTGACCATCCTATTAGTTTAATCAATTTAGGCCGAATTCCGGCAATGTGTACGAAAAGTTACATCTTCAACTCTTTGGATGAAACTTTTTCTTCGAAATCTTATGTAGTATGCGCGTGTTTGCGTATTGAGGTGTTTTCTCTATGAAAAATAAAAATGAAAGAGTTTAATTTCGACATTTCGCTTTGAGTTATTATTCCTCGTCTGCCTTCATTACTTTTTACTATCTTATTCAATCTGTCTCATATTCTCTCGCTGATGTACGGATCTACTCGCAAAGTGATTACAGGGATTTAGTTGGTAATACAGAGATACGGAGATTACTAAATAGACACATATATATATATATATGTAAAAAAATTTCATATTTAAAAAAAAGGTATAGTCACCGTGACAGTGGATGTAAAAGTAGTTTTTGAAAAAATCTCATTTTTATAATTTATACTAACTGAAAAGTTGAACTAGATAGAAAATGTTGCAAATGATACTTTAATCGAACCAGAAAATTGGTTAGATTAAAAGTGTCGATAGAAAAAGTTTTGTCATTTTCTTCACCGATAGAATGGAAAAGTGGCAACGTTAAAAATTCAAGAATTCAACTGTTATAAAGTAGTCGAGTACTTTAAATAGATACACGGATAATATTTTGTTTTTCAAATACCGATAGTGAAAATTGATATACCAAATAGTGTCAAATATTACGAGCTCGTCAAAATATGTTGCACTTTAATTACAAGTATAAAATGTTCACACAACTTTAGCGGGGTAATTCGAATAGGCGCTTCTAAAATTTGCTTCGGCTTAAATCGATATATATATATATATATATATATATATATATATATATATATATATATATATATCGTAAAAGGAAAAAAGAAAATTATAAGCGAAACAATTGTTACCGAAAGTTAATAACAACGTTGGAAAAATTATTACAACCGCGCTGTTTAAAAGCGAGATAAGTTGATTTTTTGACCGACGTGTAAAACTAATGAAATAGTTTTTCCGAACTAGGTGTAAAATTTTATAGTCGACTGGAAAACTAGCGGACGAATCGGCCCTAGAAATTAAATGCCTTTCGGGCAAAGATCCGATTATAAAACGTAAAAGCCGAACGCAGTACGATCGTTTAATATCGTTAATAGAAATTTCGAGAATATTGAATGAAAATTCTCTTATAGTAGTAAATAATATCTCTGGAATTGGAACCGAACAAATTTATTATTCGGAGAAATTTAATGTCGATCGTAACGTCGCCAAATAACACCACATGGTACTATTACAAAAATATCATACATACATTATATATGTATATATATCTATAGATATATAAATTTGTACGACTTTTAACTTTAAAATCATATCCGTCTTACACGCTTATATATATATATATATATATATATATATCTTCATTACACCGATTTACAATCAATTGTATAAATCCAATGAGAAAATTTAATACGTACCAGTACAAAAGGTATATTTACATATATATACACACACATTTCGTTTTCTATTATCGGGCTGTATGCATAAATTTTAATAATCAAATCGAAACATTATTATTGACATCCGCTCTGCGCATAACTGCGCGAAGTAACACACACATGCAAAAATTTATATCACACACATGCAAAAATTTATATCACACACATACAGGCGAAAAGTACGAATAATTTTAAAATGGCGTACTTTTTTTTTCATCGCGCCGAGAAAAATTTGCCAATAAACAACGGTGATCACGTAGGAGAAGAGAAAGAAAATAAAAAACAAGAAGAGAAAAAAATGAAAAAAATGGAAAAGGAGGAAATAAATCTGAAAACTCCAACGAGTATGTGTCAGATTCTCACATCGGATGTCATATTTTCTTCAGGGCGTTTATGTAAACCATCGTTCTTTAAGTGATTGGAATTGCGGGACCATTTCCTTCTTTTTAGTCACCTGTTGGATTTAGTTGGTAAATCCAGCCTAGACATTTTGTACACCGATGGATTAAACTCACATTTCGTCGAAGAAGCTTTTGTACCGCTGAACATAAATCTTTTATACACCTCTGTAATATTTCTTCTGAAATATTATAAAACGCGCCCGCCGGTAAAATAATAAGCAAAACCACGGCTACGTTATTTGATGACTACCGAAGGCAATAGACGATAATGTTATACCACACGACAACCTAATGCGTACGCGATGACTCGGACGGATATAAAAAAAGAAAATGTCGGAGCTAATCGAACGCGGGTCCGTAAATAAGCGTGCTCTCCATACAATGGTGTATCGAAAGTAGAAAATTGTCTCAGCACCAACGACTCGGATATGACACACAAAACGGGCTGTTAATATGCGAGCGTGAACTTTGCCGAGATTATATGACTTACCGAAGATACGTAAGAGTGGTTGCCCGATGAGACTTATAGTATGTGCAATGAACGGTCCATCGTATCTGGTTGAAGGGTGATTTGCCAGAAAACCTAAACCACTGGTAGGCGGTACTCCTATCAAGAACTCATTTCAGTTTTTGGAAAAAACAGCGACTAGGACGTAGGTAAGTTATGTTGGTTAGTTTCGATGTAGTATCGTTATTTACCCGTGTCGCAGTTACGAACACGATAAAAATTATTCCAAATATCAGATGTTAACGTACTGAAATTCCTCGACACAATTGTCACCTACAATTTTTATACTTTTCACAATAAAAATCTATAAATAAACTGATGTCATAGAGATGGTTACCAATTTTCGCATCGTGTAATATTTGGAAAATGAAATAATGAAAAATAATCATCTAAACGAGAAAGGCTTTGTGTTATGTGGGGTTGATCGTTTCGCGTTCTTGCGACATATTGCTCGAAAACATACTGTATTATTACATTTCCGCGTGGACTGATGGATATTTATCGGTTCCGTGTCGTTGCTTAATCGAAGCATAGTGCATATAGCTGATAAATCAAGTGAGAACTTTCCATTGTTTGCTGGCTCTATACGCGTATATATTTATTTATATCAATTTTACTTATTTAATAATTGTGAAGGTGGACAAACCGCGGTTTCTAGTCATTAGTGCGAATAAATCAGCCGTTCATAAAGAAAATCAAGAACATGTGGTTAAACGTCAACTTTCCTCCATAGCGACCAGCGACAGTGATGATTGACATACCTCTAAACATACAGCAGCAGTAAAGCATGCCATTGGATGATAGACTTGCCTCGTAGTAATACTAGACTGAGTACTATAAGAAACATCTTTAAATTTTTAGCCAAACGATGATAATGATAAGGATAACAGCAACAACGTCGAAGTGTCATCTGACGCAATCAATATAAGCAATGAGGTAAATTTCAGTGTCGATACTCGTGTCAACAGGTGAGAAAAAAAAATGACATCGATTAAACCTCAACCAATTAATTGCGAACTTTTTTTCCTATAAATCGCGGAAGTAGATTTTGAATTAAAAACTGCCTTATCCCAGGGTTACCATTAGGCATAAAAACCCGAGCAATTATCGTTTTTTTTTTTTTAAACAAATATTTACTTTAAAGGAGGCAAACCATTCAGGGTAGTGTTTAAGAATTTACACCATTCTACAGACATAGTCGATATTACGAAAGGAATCGAGGCCAGAGGATGTCATGCGGTGAAACGTATCACTAATATTCTAAATAGCCCCTCATGTTGATTTTAGACTGAAAACGTCGAAAAAAAACACTGAAAATTTTGAAATCACTTTTGCATCTTTAATACAGTAGTAGTAGTAGTAGTAGTAGTAGTAGTGCTGAAGAACCGAAAAAAATTCACAGCTTACGCAATGCAGAAGATGTTAATTATTTGTCACCACGGCCAATTACCGCAATTTACCGTTACATTGTTTAATAAAGTTTTTAATCGAAACCCATCTCAACCGGCAAAATTCCCCTTGTGCCTTAATCGTACAGCTATAGCAGATGCTCAGTATGCTTTGCTCATGCCTGTACCAAGGTAAATATTAATGTTTCCGATGATGCTAGAGATACTTATTTTGACCGTAGTAGAATTAATGTCGCTCGAACAGGAAGTACACCTTCCACCAGAGATCAGATATCCACCGACCATGCCGATGAAAACTACAGTTGTAATAGTAAATTTCGGAAATTTTCACAATGTTCCTCGATGAATTTAAATCCACACTCAATCCACTAATATCTGACGAAAGTTATAGAGAAATTTTTTCCCAAATAATACCTAACATCAATATAGAGTCACATAATATGTCACTCGTGATAGTATCGCGAAATGCAAATAACATTACGGAAAACTTTTAACAATTTAAATCGGTTGCCATACACATCCGAAATTTGAAAACCGCATGTGTTTTCGAGACGTCTGAAAACAATTGCGTTTTTTTAATCGAAACATAGCGCTTCCACTGTGATACGCGTTAAAAAAAAAATAGATTTACGGACGGGGAAAATTTTTATATATAATCTCTCTTCTGTAAACGTTGCGGGTTATGCGCCATAATTTTTATTATATTACCGAATAAAATTTTTCCAGATCGAATTCACGCGACATTTCTCGCAGGTTTCTAGGAGTTTTCTCCTTCTATCACGAATTCTGTTTATTCTTTGGACGTATAAGGTAGCCGCCGGGTACATGCTTAATTTTATATATTACCGTCTTCGCAACCGTTGTATCGAGATGGATATCGGCAGACGTAACGATTATTTTCGACTTTTTATGACGACAATTTCGGAAAAATCCCATTTGCTATATAGGCAGTTTATATTAAAATATCTCGATGCGTACGTTTTACTATTATTATTGCTAAGATTATGGTCGTTACTATTTTTTATATTCGTCGTAACTTTTGAAATGTACTCGTGTGTTGCATTGAAATTGAAATAATAATAATTATTATTATTATTATCAGGCGACCGTAATTACAGAAATAGTGAATATAAAGATTCTGATAATACAACAATAAATTTGATTCGATTTGATTTGATTATTATCATTATTATAGGCATTATTAAAGATATTATTATTGTTATTCGCTACAACTACTATCATTATAAAAAATTAATTGAAAATTAGTTAAATCACTAATATTTATTTTCTTAAAGAAAACACAAAGCTTTTCGGCATTTACGCCATTATCAAGTGAAATATTTTAAAACATTATAACTTTAAAAATATAAATAAAATATAATTACTTAAAAATATGTGATGATGATTGTGAAAATATGATCCAAAAATGCTGTCTGCTTCAGTTGTCTATTTTTTGATTTGTTGAAATTTAATATCAATCCTCTTCTATGTGCCATACTCAAGAGAGCGTAGGCGGTCACGAATGTGCCAACTAGATCTTACGTTGTCTTGCATCTGCCATTAATTGTTGTATTGAAGATGCGCCGGTCCAGTTTTTGATATTTTTCAGCCAATCTGTCCTCCTTCTTCCCGGACTTCTTATTCCTTCTATCTGTCCTTGTATAATAATCTGTAAAATTTCATACTTTGCACCTCTAATGATATGGCCAAAGTATGACACATTTCTCTTTATAATAATATTCTGTAATTGTCGATCTGTATTCGCCTTCTTTAAGACATCTTTATTGGATATTTTTGCTGTCCAAGGTATCCTCAGCATCCTTCTATGTATCCGCATTTCCACAGCTTTGTATCGGTTAAAATGTTTTTTATTTAGAGGCATAGCCTCAAT
This sequence comes from Coronaproctus castanopsis, assembly GCA_032883995.1. Taxonomy (NCBI): domain Eukaryota; kingdom Metazoa; phylum Arthropoda; class Insecta; order Hemiptera; family Monophlebidae; genus Coronaproctus; species Coronaproctus castanopsis. Next base: position 187,867,598 of record CM065052.1, on the reverse strand, counting down.
ACCATATAACAAAATTGACTGGATATAACATCGAACTATATCTTGTCTTATCTTCAGACTAAGCGATCTATCACATAATAATTGTTTCATATTATTGAAGGCTACTCGTGCGTAACTGCACCGTGCTTTAAACTCGGCATCCACATCGAGACTACTAGTGACATAGCAACCCAGATATTTAAATCTATTCACAGTTTCAATAATTTCATTATTAACGGTTATTACAACGCTATTAATTTGTTGTTTACTAATCAACATCCACTTTTGTATTTATATTTAGACCATAGGTTTTGCCAACGTTATCAAATTTTTGTAGCAGTCGTTGTAGGCCTTGATGGCTGTCTGCTAATATGACCGTATCATCCGCGTATCGGATATTATTAATAATTTTTCCGTTAATCTTAATTCCATACGTTTGGTTTATTATGGCTTGCCGGACAATCTGATCCGCATATAAGTTAAATAACAACGGGGATAATACACAACCCTGTCGTACGCCTCGTTTAATTTCAAATTTAACTTTTGACTCATTTTTGCCAAGTATTAACTCAGCTTCTTGATTCCAATATAGATATCTTATAATCTTCAAATCTTTGCTATCAACGCCTATATTTCGTAGCATTATCATCAGTCTATCGTGCTTTACATTGTCGAACGCCTTTTCGTAATCGATGAAACACATAAAGACGTCTTTATTCATCTCTCTGGATTTTTGTAGAGTTATTCTTAATGCCGCCAATGCTTCTCTGGTTCCATAACCAGGGCGGAATCCAAACTGCGTTTCCGATAAATCTTGCTCGCATTTCCTTTTAATCCTATGGTAAATAATTCTCAGAAAAATTTTCAGTATATGATTCATCAAGCTGATTGTTCTGTAGTCACCACATTCTCTAGGATATTGCTTTTTAGGAATCAGAACAAATGAAGATTTCAACCATTCTGAGGGGATGTTGCCAGAGATATAGACACTGTTGAAAAGAATTGTTAAATCTTTTATATGCTCTTCTTCTAATAAGCGGAATAAATCCCCTGGTATACGGTCCGGCCCTGTTGCTTTCCTGGGATGCATTAGTTTAATTGCATGCATTACTTCTGATTCCATAATTGTAGGTCCATCGTCTATAGAATATCGCCGCCAAGTGGTGTTTTGTTTATTAATTTTGTTTTTTTATATTAATTTTTTCTTCAATACTATTTTCCGGATTCTGTAAAAGTTGTATACTGGTGGAATTTTAAATTTTTCATTTACTATTGCGATGTATGATGTCCAAAAGTAGTAAAATATAAAATATAAAAATATACAAACACGAAAATTTTTTAAAAAACACAATTTTACAAGTAAAATGGAAATAAATATTAAAAATCTGATTACTATCATTAACATTATTACCATCGTTAATATTATTGCGACGAACTTTCCTATTTTAACATCATCGTCGTTATTATTAATTTAATATTTCGATTATTTTCTTAACGATTATTTTATCCCCCCCTTTTTTTTTTTAAATTTTTAACAATTATCGTTTTATATTTATTCTTTTCATCGTTACGTTTTAAATTTACTGGTGCAATTAACGAAATCGATATAAATTTAACTTTTTCAGTCGTGAATCATAAAATTTTGACGCAAAATTATAAATTTTATACGGGTGTTTATTATAGAATTCTACTTCCTACATGAATATGATGTATTTATATAAATATTTTTAAAATTGACACATTTCGCTTCAACCAGAAAATAAATAATTTCGTAAAAACTAAAATTTCACGTAAATATAAATACATAAATAAAGGTGTATTTATCAATTTTCATAATAGTTACACCGCTACAAAATATATCACGGATACCGAAAACATGATTATAATATAAAGGCTAGAATATAAAGTCTCAGAGATAATAAAGAACAAGATAAAATCATAGGAAAAACCACCACCAAAACCTAATAACAAAGCTAAAACATTAAAATTAAAAGATTATACATATTTTAACATGTAGTAGTAATCAATAATTGTATATGTAATACCTAGTACGTAATAGTTTAGCTAATAAAAAGCCGGTGACACATTACAACAACGTATGTTTAATCCGTTTATGCTTGTAACGCTTATATTTTAATTGTAAACTAGTTCTAGTATAATCACCTATATCATTAATTATTTTAAATTTACTCAATCTACAGGAGTCAAAAAAATTTTTTGTATGGCGCTTAATTACATCATCTATATACCTGGTAAATGTAAAATTTCACGTACCATATAAAAATAGACGCGGTGACTGAAACGGTTAATTCGATTTGATTATTGTTGTTAGTATTATTGTTATTACGAATATTAACGACGTTCGTAATTCGGTGTGGAAGAAGAAATTTCAAAAACATAATTTTCGGCCTTAGTGACGATACGTTAATTTCGAAATTTTTATTTACGTTTCGTAAAAACTTTACAATTTTTTTTTTCTTCGATTCGGTATTTATTTATTAGAAAAGTTTGGCAGTTTAAAGTTTAGAAAATGTCCTTTTCCCCGTTCTTTTATACAGAGTTACAGAAATACGTATTTAAGAATGAACGTCAACAGATCTCGATAGTTATAAAACGAATTTCGAAACAAATATGAATAGGACCGGCTAGTAAATAAATCTAATCTATACGCGACGAATAGGTCGTCGTTCCACTTGAACTAGTTAAAGATTTTCTATATAGACGATTGAAAACATTTCGACAATATATATATATATGTAACAAACACATATATATGCATATATATATATATATATATATATATAATAGGTGGAAAGGGGAGTAGAGAATGAAAAAAGATTTAACTAGCCATTTTTCGAAGTTAAAAGTTCATAAAATAGACCGACTGCCGATAATTTAAATTAAAAAGAGGGTCATTATTTTGGGGAGAATTAACTTAATCTTCGTGTATTGTGTAGATAATAGGATATTAGTCATTGACATCTTTTGTGAACGAAAGTTCGAATGTAAAACCTTAATACCGCTATTAATTTTTATAGAAATAACGAACGGTTCGTACTTTTAAAAAATTGTTCGAACGAGTAGCGAACAAATTTATAGGAGGTCTACTACTAAATTAAACGAACAGAAAGTAAACAATATTAGATACGCGGATGATACGAACCTAATAGGGAATAATTTAAATGAATTATAACCATTCCTAGATGCAGTTATTGCCGTATGTGATGATTACAGATTGCAGCTAAATGTTTCAAAAACGAAGTGTATACGGTAATAATTGGAAAGACAAACACGAAGCCAATCTATATAAGGTGACCACTGACGGCTTACGGTAAAGAAGTTGAAAAAACAGTCAAATTACTGATTACCTCGGTTGCGACATTAACTAAATTCAATATATACTTTTTTTAAAAATGTTTACACGTTTGTATAAATATATATATATGTAAACACACCCGCACACGCACGCGATGCGTGTATATATATATATATATATATATATATATATATATATATATAAGAATAAGTCTACCTATGTGTATAAACGTGGCTTGGTTACGGGTGATGGTAACGCGGTACACGCGAAAGTGATATATATATATATATATAACCATCGTCATATCATTCATTGGAGAAGGTCGTGACTAGCCATTGTACGTTTATTTTTACGTACAAAATGAGCTAGCATTCAAGGCACTATTTATATGCGACGCAGATGCGCGCGCATATGATGTTATACGAAGTGGTGTGCCACTGCCTTCGTGATAATTAAGAATTAAATAATGATGAGAAACTTTCTATGACGCGTGTTGGTTTCGAACCCCCCCGACCATCGAGTTGACAGTCGACCACTCTAGCAACTACACCGTCGAAACATTTGTATACATATATAAATAAATATATGTATGTGTGTATATATATATATATATATATATATATATATATATATACGTATATATGTGTATATATACATTTATATATCTGTTTAGTTTTGCGGGTTAAACTTTCTATATAAATTGCGCCAATAGAAGTTTCACTTTTTAAAAAAAAGATATAAGAATTCGAATTTGAAAAGCTGAACATTCCTAAAACTGCATCGATCATTATGCGGTAGAAATATAAAGTTAGATTTGGAAGTAAGATTAATAAAATGTTAATTATTGTGGGTAATGTTTTGAAAGCTTAGTAATGGCGAAAGCGACGAAGCAAGAGAAACTAGATATCTTTGAAATGTGGTTCCGCCATAGAATACTTTGCACAAAACGGGCATGTAAAGTACCCAATGCGGAAGTACCGGCAACGTACGAAAATTTCGCAAACCGATGATTTTCGATAATCCGACACCCGGAACGATACAGTCTGCTCATCATGTGTTATAGCGGGGAAAGAAAAATTACAGGGAGAATACCACGGTGAGAGAATGAAAAAAGACAATCCGGTTATGGAGCCTGCTGGATTGATACAATTTACTACCGATGTGATATGTTCTAAGCAGTTTTAGACCGACGTTGGATTGCCAGCATGTTAGCCAACGTGCACTAACAAGCACGGCCCTATAATGAATACGCCAGATAATTATTTAGAGTAATCTTTTCTTCTTTTAGTACATTTGCTAACCTCTCGTATAATTTTATATTTTTATATGAAATCCCTGAACGTTGTTCATATTTTAGTTATTTTATTTCAAGTGTTCGATTATAAAATTGAGTACACCTCATACTACACATACATACATACATACTCGTCCTCTCTAAGCATCACTGTACAAAATTACAAAATACTTTGTGTCGTTATTTCGATGCTTCATCGTACTAAGTATATGTTTTACTGCTCGGAATAATACTCTCGGTTTAATTACGCTCGTTACCCGGAATAAACTTTTTAATTATTTATCCAGTTTAGTCATAAAACTTTCGAAAATTACGGTTATAAAATTGTCGTTAATGAACTTCAGAAGCCGAATGTATTCATTTTATAAGTTATTATTCGTTAAAAGTTCCAAAAATTTTAAAATCCAAATTAATAAAGTAGAAACTTCCGGTCGCGGATTACGGATTATCTTTTTATTCCGTTTACTTCGTAATTTGATCAGTGTGGAATGTAGCGATTTTAAACAAAATAAATAAATAACAACCAACTAGTTAAAATCGCCGAATCTTGAACATAAAGATCACAAAGCTTTTCGGCTAATAAGTTATTATCAAGTTGGAAATAAAAAAAATATATGTTATAAAAAAATCGAAATAAAATATAAAAATATATACAATTTATAAAAAAGATAAAAGAAAAAAAATAAAATGTTAGAAAATATTTAATTTAGATAGGTACGATATTATGAAAAAAATATCGAAGCTAAAAAACAAATTTGATTATAAAATAATTATATGTCTCGGTTATAATACAATTCACGAAAATATCAATCAAGCATTTGCTTAGATTCGGTTGTGGCACTAAAAGTCACCTGCCAATGAGAAACAACACCATATTGCTAAGGAAATATTCAAGCTTCAAAAATATTGCTAAATAACGTTCCTCCGAATTCCCGGTCACTCGGGCATTTGTAGAAATGATCTGGCCAACAGAGCAGCCAAAGAAGTAGCTACCTTGTTCCAGACATTCCAACACCTATTACAAATTTCACCCGCTACTTAAAGAAAGCGCATGCAAACTTTTATCCACCATATCTGTTGAAGCCACAAATAAACTTCGACAAATTAAATATAATGTTCGACCTGGGAATGCGCTCTTCAGTAGACGTCGAGATGAAATAGTCATCAACAGACTCCGACTCGGCCATACTCAACTAATTCCAGAAGAAATTAGTTTCAAGGTGTTGTTAATATTGCCGCTAATCATATCCTTACAGAACGTCCTCAATTTAATATTAAATTTTCCATCGTCTTTAACTGAAATATTTACTGATGTTCCTAACTCCTTATCCAAATTAATCACATTACTTCATCATTCCAATTTATACAATTTAATATAAAAAACGTAGTAACCTAACTTATGTTTATCCGTGCCTCTAGCCAGTAGCAGCTGTTCGTGGCACGTAAATTTAAGAAATAATAACAATAATTAATCCGACGGTGTATTCGATGTCTGATTATTTTACAATCAAATCCGTTCTTTCGCATTAGATATCTTTTGTAATCTCGTACGTATTAACTATTTTCTTCGATTTATTTCATATATTGTTTATTTCATTTTTTTTATTTTCGCAAATTGTGTATTTTCTATACTTTACTATTTTTTTTATAATCGCCCGATGATGTGTTAAATAGCAGAAAAGCTTTGTCTTTTTATAAGTGAAATTTAACCATTTTAAGCACCTTTTTCTTGTTGATTTTCGGCAAACCTCTATTCGATAATGCGACGAAGGTTCTGCAAGTTTCGGTTAACGTGAAATTTCGTTCGTAACGACAAAGTCCCACACCCCCTGAAATGAGAAAGAGCGATAATTTTAAGATAATTATTTTCGATAATTTTCTATATCAAGATTGCGGGTTTTATCGCTTTATATTTATCGCGATACGTCGCGACACCTTTGTTTAAGATAACGAAATTCGAATAAATTTTTATCGTTTTATATCGCTTCGAATTAATTTTTTTCCCTTTTCATTTATTCGAACTGTATCTAATTATTCTGTTTAATTAGTTAAATTTGCTTTACACACCTTTGAAGTATTATTTTCGACTTTTTTCCAACCAGGTTCTTATTCAGATTTCAATTTCGACTAGTTTCAGATAATTGAGTTCGCAACATGTTACGGATCAATTTTCAAACGAGTATACATTATCTGTCTGGAAATAGGAATGATGATGTTCGTAATGATCATATTTCGGCGATTTTACTGTTTCGGAACGTCTCCGGTGAATGTAGTAGTTCCTGTACACGCGCAATCGTTGAACATATGTCGAGATTCTCATTTACGCGGCGTATACTCGAATTCAAAATGGAAAAAATGACCGATACGGGGATGTGTATTCTCTCGGCTTTATACGGAATTTTGAAATAGGCGAACTATAGAATAAGCAGTTCGAAACGTACACCAGGAGCTATTATGCAAAAAATACTGCAAGAAGAATTCCGAGAATACGTACTAAGCATAGATAAACGTAAAGCAAAACTAACAATAACGAATAGAAACGGAAAACATAAGGAAGTTGGTGACTTTGGAAGAAGTTGATAATTCTTCTATCCCGGGTTTACCTATAATAACAATTGCTCCATAGATGTTAATCGGGGACTATTCGCGATTGCATTTAAAATAAAAACGTTAGACAATTATGTAACGTTATACTTATAGTAGAAGCGCAGTTTAAGTAACAATAATCTTAATAATGTAATAAAATCGAAACTTTATTTAGAAATCAGTACACAAAGTAATTTAAAAAGATAATAGAATCAAAATATATTTCCAAAATCCAGCTAAAGCTGCGCGAGCATCGAGTTTATACAAACGCATTTCTAAATGTTGATATAACGATACTTCCGTACAAACTTAAATCATTACAAATTCAGACTATCAGCGAAACATATAAGAAGGATAGCAATTTATACATCGGCATATAATCAATGTTTTACAAAGTAAAAAAATAAATGAAATAAAATTACTATATATATATATATATATATATATATATATATATATATATATATATATATATATATATATATATACACACACCGATACAAACAATTCTATATACATAAAGTCGTACAACAATGAGCGAGTGTATCTCCAATGTAGATGGACTTCATAAATACACCAACAGATATAGAGGTAAGGCATCCATACATGCATTCAAACACCAGTACATGTTATGAAAAAAACTACACACAGACTCTAATTTTGATATCCCCCTTTTTCACCTTACATGAAAAATGATATATATATATATATATATATATATATATATATATATATATATATATTACAGATATGAAAGGTTAGTTTCAAGCATAAAATTAATAGTCTGTTATAAAAGTTTATCGTGAACTCGCTATAATTACATTTATCCGTGCAAAACATTTTTAATGTTTCCAATCTTCATAAAGATGTCTTGTGTATAATGCGTAATTCGTTTCTAATTAAGTTAATATAATCTTGTTCCATTAGGTAACTTATTGAATAGTCCTGAATAATTTGTTTTCATAACGAAGTTTTGTTGAAACGTGATACAAATGCAACGACCTCATTAGCCATTCTAGTCCTACCATATTCGTGAATAATTTAAAATGGATCATTATATTTAATACGGAACTTCAATAAGTGTAATTAATTGCAATACACTAGTTTGTTTGCGTGGGCGAATTTATTCTGGAATAAGTTTTTCAACAATGATCTTTGTAAAAATAGGATTGGGCTCATATAATATGTTGTACCTCCTTCCCGGTGTATAATCCCGTAGAATAATATCGGTAGGTACAATGCTAGATAGAATCTCTACATAAATGCTGTGCACAAAAGTATTGCTTTAAATGGCGAAAAAGATAATTTAATTTCCTTAATTTATATATTATGTATAAAAGGTGTTTACTCCAATTAAAATGATGATCCATTAATATATCAAGATTACACTCTTTGCAAATCAACACCAGCACTCAATAATACAGTTATATTTTTCTACATATTGTTGGCTTCGGAAAGAGTATGCTATAAACTTTGTTTTCATTAACAACCAGATGATTTTTATTTAACCATCAGCAGAGCAACTTAACATCTTTTTGAATAAATCTTTAAGCTGTTATAGGATATGTGCGATTAATAACTAGTACAATATCGTCTGCAGAGTAGAAAATTTCATCTTATACTTTTAAATTTCAAAGATCATTGATGTTTTAAAAAAGATAACGATATATTAACCCGGGGGAAAACGAACATTTTGTTTAATAAAATCGATAAAGATATCATTTATTAGTAAGATAGCTTTTAAGGAAGTTAAATATATTACCCCTGAAATCACAAGCGTGCATTCTATGTAATAACGTATTGCGATCGATTGTATTAAAAGGCTTGCGCAGATCAAAGTACACCGCAACTGCTGATATACAAGATTTGTTGTTTTGTATGTATTATGCTGAAAAGTACCTCATCTGTTCCTTTTCCTGAAATAAATTCGTACTGATGCAAATAGTTCAACATAATGTCTTTAAAACATTAAATTTTTTTTTTAAGATATAGATAGTACGCCTTTAGTTGGATATATAGGATTTTGAACCACTTTTGAATATATGAGTTATATATTTGAAATATTTACGAAAAATATCCTAATTTAGTGGATTGATTAAAGAAATTAAAAACTAATGTGATTCTTTATCAAACTGACTGTAATTTTATCATGATCAAAGCGTGATTTATTGGATAGCGAAAGTATCGCCCACTTAATACCGTTGTTAGTAAATCCGAAAAAAAGGAAATGAACTTGTAAATAAAGACATTTCTTTCAGGGCATTCTATTCTGATCAGAGTTCATTAAACTGGTTACACTATCACGAAAATATTAATTAAAAAGATCAGAAACTTCCGTTTCATTTCCATGGCAAGATATTTTATCGTTATTAATTATTACTTTTTTGATCCGTTGGAACTCTGAATGTTCAACACCTTTTCCCCCGGGGAAGCAATGCTTTTATAGCGGCTAAAGTATTCAGGAATCGGAGGCGAACTGTGTGTAAACACTTTACGCCATTGGTATTCACTCGCTCCCGTATTCCACTACTCTCCACTGCAGCTTATAAATACCGGACCTACAAGTATCTTATCCTTCCATCTCGTCCCACAATTTACTTTACTAATTCATATCATGTCAATCTTTTTAACATCTCCATTGATACCTCCTCCTTATCTTCCATCATGTCTTCCCATCCTGATCTTAATGCTTTCATACAAAATTACTGGCCTAATCATGTACATGTATTCTCAGATGGATCCAAATTTCCCGGTCGGTCCGTTACGGGAGCATTCTATATACCGCAATATAATATCTCCAAATCATTCATTTTTCCTCAGTTCAATTCAATTTTCACTGCCGAGGGCCTAAGCATCCTTAAAACTTTGCAATTCTTATCACGTTTAGATCACCATTCCTCCTCCCTATACTTAATCTTATCCGACTCCCTAAGTTTTCTCCTCGCATTGAAGCATTCCTCCTTTCAACCTAATTCCAATTATCTACCCTTGGCAGTGCGACAATTGACTTATTTACTATTCAGCCGCGGCATCTTAATATCATACGTCTGGATTCCCGGTCATTCCGGAATTTATGGCAATGAGGTTGCCGACACTCTGGCCAAGGAAGCCATTTCTTCGGCTCTCTGGTGCCGGCAATTTCCACCACCGACCTGATATCTCTTGCCAACATGGATAAATCCTACGAGTGGTATCGTGTTAGTTCTTCCACCCCTAGTATTATCTGGCCACATCACCAATTTGTCCAACATACACCTCAACTTCCGAAAATTTATTACAACCATCACCCGTTTACGTTCTGGACACAATCGTCTTCGGGCTCACATGTTTTGTATTGGGATTTCCAGTTCCCCATATTGTTCCCATCCAGCCGATTCACAAATTATCGCCGATGAAAACCACATCCTTTTCAATTGCAGTTTTCACACACCTGACCAACTCGCACTCCTGAATTCCGTGATATCCATCGGTTATCATCCTAATTTGTCCAACATACACCTCAACTTCCGAAAATTTATTACAACCATCACCCGTTTACGTTCTGGACACAATCGTCTTCGGGCTCACATGTTTTGTATTGGGATTTCCAGTTCCCCATATTGTTCCCATCCAGCCGATTCACAAATTATCGCCGATGAAAACCACATCCTTTTCAATTGCAGTTTTCACACACCTGACCAACTCGCACTCCTGAATTCCGTGATATCCATCGGTTATCATCCTCCTTTCTCTATCATTTTCTTAATTTTTTCTAATGACTCCCGTGTTTTCCTCCTTCTTTACAAATTCCTAATCAATTGTAACATCAATATATAATAACTATTTACAACACGTTTAGTGGGTTGTAATTGCTCCTCAGCAGTGCCCCCCCAAAAAAAATTGGTATGCGGAGACATCATCACAGTTTTCGAAATAACCCTTTTCAGGGCTCCAGTGCCCGGACTCACACAAAAAATACCAACCGGACACAAGCAAAAGATAATATGAAGATCGTGCAAATAAATATGGAAGGAATGACAAAGGCAAAAAGTGAGATAATCCATAACTTATCGATCGAAGAAGATATAGACGTTGTACTAGTTCAAGAAACACATACCGCTGATAGCCAACATCTTGTCAGAACTGGAACAATACCAGTCGTAATTGCTGGAACAATTTGTAATAAACATTATGAAATAACGACATAGCGGTAATAATATGGCAAGTAGTACAAGCGGAGGAGAAAGATGATAATATCCATTCTAAACGTCAAAACGGATAACCTACGGTAAAACGTATATAAACCTCCGCGTCGCGCATGGCCTGCTAATGGGATCCCGAATGTAGCTGAAGCGACAGTCTGCATACATGTTGGGGTTATAATTACAACGACCCAACCGGAGAGGCCGTCGTCAATTGGATGGGTAAGGCGAACATGTTTTTGGTATATGATCCGAAGCAGATTGACACGTTTAGCCTGTTGGAAAATACTCAACTCCTGATTTATGTTAGATATAGATGCGGTCAATTCCAACAATTAAGCCGAGATTAGGAAACTGGAAAACAGCAGATCAGAAAGAGGGAAAAAACGAAAAAACGCTAGACTACGAACAGGACACACGTTACTTACTTCATAACACCTACTCAACGAGGACCCCCACCCGTCTACCACGAATGCAATTCGCAATTAAATATAAACCATATGCTATTAGAATGCACAAAGTATAGAAGCCAACGTTATAAAATACAATATCTAAACTCTGATAGAAAACAATACTCGAAGATAATGCGAACAACGTTAAAAATCTTTTACAGTATCTTGCAGACACTAACTTAATAAATAACCGACTTTAAGACGCAAATGATCCATCGAGCGTCTATAAATAAAATAATTAAACAAAAAATTCAAAATCTTACCTGATTTTCCACACAGTCAACATCGGCCGATTATTATAAACGTTGGCTTTGGACTAAATTCAATGACGTCAGAACCTGCACTACGATGGAATTTTCGAAAAGCCAATTGAGAAGCATTTACTAACGCCTTAGAGGGTCGTGTCCGATTTATAAAGCCATTGCCGACAAATTATGAACGATTCTGTGGATTGGTAATTGGAGCTGAGAAAAAGTTCATTCCTCGCGGATTTCGGAAATTGTACATACCTGGATAGAACGATAAATGTAACCAATTGTATGAAACCCACAAGATAGCAGATGACACTAATTTTGCTAATAAACTTCTCGAGGAATTGGACAAAGCTCGTAGAGAAAAATGAACACGTCAAATTTCACACATTCGTGTAGGAAAACTTGGTGGTTGATGAGAAGATACTCAGTAAAGAAAGAATATACAGCGATGAATAAAAACATCGCAATAACTCCAGATGGCTAACCGCATAGTAAATGTTACACGTATTGACAAGCTTGTTAGTACGAGTAAATAAAGAGCTATCGGAACTAAAGAGAGCTACTGTAGAACGCTCTGAATTGGCAAAACCATTTGATATTGATGAATAACTGCGGGAGTTAAATTTATGAAGTCAAGGAAGGCTGCAGACAAAGATGGAATCTTCACGGAATTTATTTAAACATTTTGAATCGCGGGTGAAAAACTGGCTATTAATTCTTTTCAATGAAATATTGACGAATGGGAAACTCTCAAAACTATTTAAAACTTCTCGAGTAATCGCGATATTGAAGTCAGGAAAGGTCCGATCAATAGCTGACAGTTACAGGCCAATATCTTTACTGAGAGTTTGCTATAAACTGTGCGAGCGGATGCTTTATAACTAGTTACTGTTATCGATGAATACATAGCAGTGGAACAAGCAGGTTTTAGACCCAACCGAAGTTGCACGGAACAGGTAGCGCCTCTTACTACATTTATTGAAAAGAAAACGGCAAATGCCTTTATTGCAAAGAACTTCAACGGAAAAAAGAAAAATGGACTGGTTCAAATCCAGACAAACGGAAACTGGTCACGTGATAATAAGGTGAACGGTTTTAACCTAACCCAAAGAGGATAGGTACAATTAAATCGCATTCGGATTAAGAATGGGCGATGTAATTATTTTCTAACGCGATGGAAAATTAAAAATGACGCTGCCTGTGATTGCGGACCCTCGGCAGACCATTGATCACTTTGTTCGTGGATGCGCAAGTCGAGCTTTTAACGGTACTTTCAATGATATTCGTGTGTCACTTTTAGCGCTGACGTGGGGGTATCTGGACGTGATGTTGTAATCAGTCTACGAATGGAATGGAACTTCTTTGATTTCGAAATCGGGTTTCCTTTTCACTTGCTTTGCTACAGCCCCAATTCTTGATTATTTTTACACTTATTTAATAGATTTGTCTTTTGAATGTCTATCTATTGTCGTTCCAGTGTGTAGATATGGATCAGAATTATACGGAAAAACTAGCCGAAGTAACCGTCGCACGATACAGCAGTCCATAATTATACGTACAATGGTATCTGCGCGCCTTATTATTGTATCGAACGACACATTGCATACTTATTTTCCATATGTAAAGGATGTTTTACCGAAGATTTTATTAGAAACTTCAGTCCAAATCCTGGTACACCGAATGTTCACTATCGATTTTCCAGCTAGATCTAGGACGATTGAAAAGGAAGTAGTGCCGCGATGTACTTCCAATTACTCGAGTGGTCTGTTCTCAGAGAATTCTTACGTACTGCCAGGAAAAAAAGAATAAAATGATAAATGAACAGTTTTCTTCTTTAACACCTAAATTAGACAATTCGTTGGAATTATCTGATTAATATTCCTATTCCACTCCAATCTTCTCTTCTATTGCCTTCGTTCTTTATATTGTTTATGACAGAGAACTGTCGGTACAATTAAAAAAAAACACGTTTAAAAAAAATGAAAAAATATCACAAAAAAACTGCGCAACACCAATTATAGTGAGTACAAAAACAAGTACCTCCTAGTTTCATAACCAGTCATAACGCGGACACACTCACATTCACTTCTTTAATTAATTTTAATATTTATTTGGAACGAAATATAACATGAGACTGCTTTTATAACAAAAATCTTTCCATCTTTGCTCCAGTTTCAATTTTTTCGACGCAGAATATATATATATATATTAGTACTTTCCATAGTTAAGTGTGTTCATTTATATGCATTTTTCGATGAACGATTTCGAAACCCATAGTAAGATTTTTTAACAATATGCGATTTTTTATTCTTTAGTAATTTGTATTTCGTACTTCTTTTTACAAAACTTTACGATTATATTCGCGTATTATTTTCGATTTGCGGGATTTCCTTAGGCGATGACAGCAATCTATATTATTAGGGTTTATAACTGTATCGGTTAGTTCTTCAATATATATATATATATATATATATATACTAGCAAACCCGGCGAACTCCGTTTCGCTGCCAGATGGCTTCGTTTTATGTAACATTTCGTTTGGTGATTAAAAGATAAAAAAAAATTTTTTTTTTGTTTTATATTTGAAAGGGAAAAATTTTATTTCATTTTACAACAGTAATGAATTCATTTCGGTTACAAAAATGAAGTGTTATTTAGTTGAACTTCTCTAAGTAAATGAAAGTGAATCCAAAGTAAATACTGAATCGAAGCGTTATACGTGTCCACAATTTTCGGTTTGGGTTTGAAATTTTTTTCGCGGTTTTTTTCATTTTATCCTATAAATCTTATATAGTAACGACAAATTATAAAATCGGAATCGTTTAAAAATGTTTATGTCGCTCGCTATGCCTTGCCAAAGGTGGCAGGTCATCGATTTTCGAAAATTCGTAGCTCGACAACTATCGATCGTAACGAAAAACGGTTTTCTGTTTCGAATTCGCCATTTTAATATCTATCGCATTCGTATCGATTTTAACGGAATTTTTCCAAAATCGAAATTTTAATGAGTCACCCCCATACCCCTCTAAATTTTTTTTGTTTAATTTCGACGATGACTCGGTTCAATAGGTTTCTTTACGACGATCGAATTAGGTAATAACAATATATATATATATATATAACGATATATAGATATATAATTAACATTGGCCCATGCTAAATGCATTGTAGATTCGGCCGTCCGAAAATCGCCGGCAAAATTTTTAAAAATCGAAAATGAAATTTTCAACTCGCGATTTCTCGTTACCGGTTAATTTTTAAAACATTTACAATATGACATAAATTATAGATCTCCGCGTCTACTTTCTATTGAGCCCGACCCGAACCCCCCATCTATCATTGGGGCGCAAAAAGGGCCTAAAACCCCCAAAACCCTTTATGCCCAATTTTCTCGGTGACTATTCGATATAAAAATACGCCAATAACATTGTTAGACGCGTATTTTAATGAAAAATAACTTTCGTTTAAATAAATTTTCGAAATTTCGAATCGTTCTCGAATTATTGCGAAAAAATCGAAATTTTGGAAAAATCGCAAGACCCCTTCGAAATTTTCGGTTTGGGTTTGAAATTTTTTTTCGCGGTTTTTTCGTTTTATCCTATAAATCTTATATAGTATCGACAAATTATAAAATCGGAATCGTTTAAAAATGTTTACGCAGCTCGCTATGCCTTGCCAAAGGTGGCAGGTCATCGATTTTCGAAAATTCGTAGCTCGACACCTATCCATAATAACTGAAAACGGTTTTCTGTTTCGTATTGCTCATTTTAATATCTACGAAATCGATTCTATCGAAATTTTTCTAAAATCAAAATTTTAATGAGTCACCCCCCAAACCCCCCCTTTAATAAATTTTTGAATTTCGACGACGACTCCGTTTAATAGGTTTTTTTACGAAGATCGAATTAGGTAATAACAAATTTTTTCGTATCTCTAAACGTAAGCGATTTATAGTCGATATATATACAGATATATAGATATATAATTAACATTGGCCCGTGCTAAATGCATTGTAGAATCGGCCGTCCAAAAATCGTCGGCAGAATTTTTAAAAATCGAAAATGAAATTTTCAACTCGCGATTTCTCGTTACCGGTTAATTTTTAAAACATTTACAATATGACATAAATTATAGATCTCCGCGTCTACTTTCTATTGAGCCCGACCCGAACCCCCCATCTATCATTGGGGCGCAAAAAGGGCCTAAAACCCCCAAAACCCTTTATGCCCAATTTTCTCGGTGACTATTCGATATAAAAATACGCCAATAACATTGTTAGACGCGTATTTTAATGAAAAATAACTTTCGTTTAAATAAATTTTCGAAATTTCGAATCGTTCTCGAATTATTGCGAAAAAATCGAAATTTTGGAAAAATCGCAAGACCCCTTCGAAATTTTCGGTTTGGGTTTGAAATTTTTTTTCGCGGTTTTTTCGTTTTATCCTATAAATCTTATATAGTATCGACAAATTATAAAATCGGAATCGTTTAAAAATGTTTACGCCGCTCGCTATGCCTTGCCAAAGGTGGCAGGTCATCGATTTTCGAAAATTCGTAGCTCGACACCTATCCATAATAACTGAAAACGGTTTTCTGTTTCGTATTGCTCATTTTAATATCTACGAAATCGATTCTATCGAAATTTTTCTAAAATCAAAATTTTAATGAGTCACCCCCCAAACCCCCCCTTTAATAAATTTTTGAATTTCGACGACGACTCCGTTTAATAGGTTTTTTTACGAAGATCGAATTAGGTAATAACAAATTTTTTCGTATCTCTAAACGTAAGCGATTTATAGTCGATATATATACAGATATATAGATATATAATTAACATTGGCCCGTGCTAAATGCATTGTAGAATCGGCCGTCCAAAAATCGTCGGCAGAATTTTTAAAAATCGAAAATGAAATTTTCAACTCGCGATTTCTCGTTACCGGTTAATTTTTAAAACATTTACAATATGACATAAATTATAGATCTCCGCGTCTACTTTCTATTGAGCCCAACCCGAACCCCCCATCTATCATTGGGGCCGCAAAAAGGGCCTAAAACCCCAAAACCCTTTATGCCCAATTTTCTCGGCGACTATTCGATATAAAAATACGCCAATAACATTGTTAGACGCGTATTTTAATGAAAAATAACTTTCGTTTAAATAAATTTTCGAAATTTCGAATCGTTCTCGAATTATTGCGAAAAAATCGAAATTTTGGAAAAATCGCAAGACCCCTTCGAAATTTTCGGTTTGGGTTTGAAATTTTTTTTCGCGGTTTTTTCGCTTGATCCTATAGATCTTATTTTAAAAATGTTTACGTCGCTCGCTACGCCTCGCCATAGGTGGCAGGTCATTGTGTATGTAAAAAAAGATTTTCCTGCTTTTCTGTTGAAATTTTTCCTGAATTTTCTTTGCTATAAACCTCACGGAGCCCGAGACCTTTCTAACGAATGCAAAACCGTGGAAATCGGTTCGTGCGTTCTGGAGTTATAGCGTCAGGAAGGAAAACCCGACTTATTTTTATATAGTAGATATATATAATATATATATATATTTAACACGTTCTTTAAGTGGACTTGTAACCAGCGCGAGAAAAAATAAGTAACGGTGTTTGTAAATATGACACTCGGATGGTTTTTGGTACTGGTAAATAGAAAAGTTCGAAACAATCAAGATTAAAATTGAGACGTAGCCATTTATAGAACAGTCGAAGAGGTTCGGGAAAGTGTGAAGGACTAAAAACTTGAATCGCAGCTCTAGTACTGTAAGGAAATCTTTTTCAACAGCGAACGGTTTAAATTTTACTATTTTACAGCGCACCTTAAACGGAATAAGAAGTCGTAGAGTGGCACGACTGAAGTACAACATAAACAAATGAAAAATGACGGAAGAAAATCGATGCAAATATTAACATTAATTCAAGCGCCACCTATTTTTGATGCAGATAAATCATATTCCGATACGGATGAAGAAACTAGAAAATTATTGCTACATTTGTCGCAGCGATACGATTATAATAATAATCGTTAATAATGCAAATTTAGAATTAAAAAAAAAATGAAATGAGCGCGAGCGAAAAAAATGATAATTGGTAAGTATTACGTTTAGAAATCCTAACAGGAGATGAGACAGATAAATGACAAAAAAATTTACCGACCATTTAATAGAAAAATTTGAATAAATTGGAGATAATTAGACGTAAAGTAGATAAAGAAAATAATAATGATAAAAAAAAAACCCAGATTATAAACTCGTCTAAAACAATTGTTCGTAACTTGTAAATGTAGTTAAAAAATATAAACTCGTCTAAAACAATCGTTCGTAACTTGCAAATGTAGTTGTGTGGAATAAAAAGGAAGTACCTACTACTGCTATTTCGAAAATTAGTTCAATAATTAATTACGGACGAGGGAAAAATTATTTTCTATACCGGGTTGAAAACGACTACGCAGCCAGCATCTAAAATAGCGTCATCTTGTTAGTTATTAGTTCGCAGTCGAGATTCTTTTTGTTTTCTTACTTATACATCTTTTTATGTAGTAATCTATCCATATATCCGTCCTTTTCTCGGTCTATTCATCTATCTTTGTTCATCTTTGTTGAACAATCTATATAGATACATCTCTTTTTATCTTTACTTTCTGTCTATATAGCAATTTTCGCATTTTCCCCCTCTAATTTCTCATTCTGCTTAAGTGGTAGAAAGGATAAAAAAAAAAGAAGATAATTGAACCGTTATAACGTGGAATTTAAGAATAGTCTGAGAAAAGATGAACAGTAAATAGATGTAAGTTTCGAATTTTAAACCGGAAGAATGTAAACAAGAAAACGGTAGAACATAATTAAGAATAATCTAGGATGCACAGGCAGTTTTTTTTTTTTAAACAAAAAAATTTGCCTCCTCCGGAATTTCAAATTACGAACAGTAAGGGAAGTTCATCGATTCGGATTTGTCTGAGAAGATGTAGAATAAAGCATCACTTCGAATATTGCTAATCTAATTTTTATTTTTACCATTGAATTATTGATCATAATTATAATTCTTGTAAAATACACACACACATACACATTAATATACAAAAATTTCTTGTCCTTCTCTCCCACTCTCTCACTTCTTCTTCGTCTTCGTATATATATTATATATGTACCCCAGGCGCGCTTGAGCATCGTACGTGTACGCTCAAGGATCTAGAGCCGCTTCTACAAGTAGCGGATAATGGAAACGGCTACAAATATGTAAGTTAACTACGAACGAGACATAAGTCATATAAGTAATCGTGGACCAAGAGCTGCTGTTGAGTGTCCATGCTTGATAATGTGAAATACGCAACTGGACATTGTAATGATGGGTACAATAAGCGCGAAATGAATATCTGGACAATAAGCCGAGGAAGGCGAAGAAAAGAGAAGGGAAATCGAGAAGGAGAAAAAAATATATAAGGATAGCCGCATGGAATACAAGAACGTTATGCCGCGTATATAAAGAACCCATATGCATTGAGGCTCAGCGCTTCGACCTTGATATTTTATGTGTAAACAAAACTAGGTGGCAAATAGTAATGAGTTTATATACAGCGGGAAAGATACACACAAAAGTGGAATAGGGACACTGATGAAAAAGAGAATAGTTATTGCCACAACCGAGTTAATTCCGGTCTCAGATAGGATTATAATGGCGAAAATCAAGATAAAATCAAGATAAAACCAAGATCGGTGGTAGTTATCCAAACATATGTACTAACGACTGATAAAAGCAAAGAAGAAATTGAGAAGTTTTATGAAGAACACAGGCTAAAATGCGCAAAATCCAGTGATATTGCTTTTATAGTAGTCGATTTTAATGAAAATCATGGAAGCGCTGAAGCGAAAATGAATTTTGGTAACGCTTATTATTAAATTGTGCATCACATGGGTCAGACAGCATCCAAGAAGGCTATACATCTGGGTAAGCCCTAGAGACAAAAGCAGGAACCAAATAGGTTTCATTACGATTAGTGAAAGACACAAAAACATATGACAGAGAATTATCATACTTACCTAGGATCCGATTATAACTCAAACCCACATTACCGGTAGCGAAATGCGATTTTTTGTTGAAGAAACTTTAAAGAGAGAAGAAAACTAGAACGGGGAACTTTCGAAATCTAAAAGATCGGAAAGTGATAAGAAAATTACAAACAGAGCTCGAACAGGAGGCAGAGAAAAATTGTATTACAGAAAGAATCGACACACAAGGAAGTACAGCGTAAAGTATAGATGTCGATCAAATAACGACCATTGAGGAACGCTGAAAACGATAGAAAGGTATAAAGCAATACCAAAAGGAAAGAAAATAAATAGCAAATCGTGGATATCTCAGGAGATCATAGATATGATAAGTGAGAGAATAAGTGTCGAGGACAAAGATGATGAATATAACGAATAATTAGGAAATGTGCAAAAAGCCAAAGCAAAATTACTAGAAGAAAGATAGAAAAGTAACAATACAAGAGATATTCATATTCAAACAAAAATATGATGAAAAATAGCAAAAATTAAAAACAGGAATCGAATTTACTGCGGTAATAAAGAAGAGCTAGAAGAAATATTGATGGAATACACAGCGCAACTTTACTGCGATGAAAATTACAAATCGATGATAGAACAAGAGAAGATGCGCCGAAACATAGAAATGTGGGAAAATGCGAATATATATTATCATCCGGTGCAACAGTCCATGAATCACTTCGCCCATATGGGTACGTCTTTTTTATTTCTATCGATTGTGGCCGACATTCATTTTTAAACAGTTAGAGTAAGCGTCCTTCATTGCCAGGTTTTCTTACACAACTTTATCATTATCATCCTCTTATGTACTATCCTTCAGTAGCATCTCGCAGTATATCGAAGCACATGCGGATTCAATGCAGTTCCTTCGACTTCTAATTAGCGTTTGTCGTTTTTCGTTAACTCGATTGAATATTTCTTGATTTGATATCTTCTCGGTACAGCTGATTTTCTTCAATCTTCTTTAGCACCCATATCTACGTTTCCATAAATTCGTCCACATACTCGATATTGTAAAATATTGTGATTTTATTTTTCCATAAATATATATATGTGATCTTTGATCTTATAAGTAACTCGCGGTATGTGCACTTTCGTTAGGAGGTTTTCTTCTCTTTCTGGTGACGTTTCTCGAATGATTTCATTTTTTATACCATTATATCCGCATATATGCAATTGAAAAATTTAATTTACCACCGCGTACTTAATTTATGAAGCCGTCAAAAATCCATTGTGGACGTATCGTCTCATGTTGTGGGGCTGCGCTAAAGATATTCGTGCAAATAAAATACACAGTTAAAAAATAAGACGATAAGACTAATTGTCTCTCCACCTTGGTTATATAAGTACTTAAAGTTACCTATATCGGGGATGAATTCACAAATCAGTACAAAATTGTCTAAGCAGTATGATGAGCTTCAGGAACACACTAGCGACAAGTCTATTAGATAATGGCAGGGAAGTAAAACGACTTCAATGTAACAGAGGACCTTTAACTATATCTAACAAAAATTAATTAAAATTCGATGGGGGACACTATTTAATTTCCGTAAAAATTGTTTACGGCTAATGTTGCAATATAAAAACATATTGTCCTTTCTAATAATAGAACACAGCTTGTCAGTTTGTGTTTTTGTTACATTTCTCTCGTGTATTTACTCATAATTTAGTAGTCGCTTATATCGAGTTAGAACGCATCGTATAAGTTGTTTTAGTATGCCTGTCTGGCTCATGTTCTTCTTGGAGAGCTGTTGAATCATCGCGGGATGATAAAAACCATCGAGCGGCATTGAAAGTCAGAATCATCATACGCAATTAATTATAATATAGGGTGGACTGATAAA
Organism: Coronaproctus castanopsis; assembly: GCA_032883995.1. NCBI lineage: Eukaryota > Metazoa > Arthropoda > Insecta > Hemiptera > Monophlebidae > Coronaproctus > Coronaproctus castanopsis. Next base: position 187,845,648 of record CM065052.1, on the reverse strand, counting down.
AAATTAGTTCAGAATATTGTAAATTATGAGCGGTATAAAACTTATGATTTGAAAAAAAAAACTAGAGAATTTTCTCTGTGTAAACTGACTTTTCGAAGTAGCCGGTATATCTCGTTTATCTCTGTATATTTTTTTCTTTTACTCACAGACGGTCGGTGAAGAGGAAATTATTATTTTTCTAAAGCTTATTTAATTAATCTGCTTCCGAAAATAGTAATTAAATTTCGGAAATATTTAATTAAAAAAACTTTTTCATCGGAATTTCAAAATAAAAAAAAAAATGCAAAACTGAAAAGGCAGCCCCGATTTATCGACGATGATTCTTCATACTTTTTTTCGTACTACGCAAACTGCGATCATTCTACTGACGAACTATTAGCAGCGATATTTCAATGATGACGAATTTAATTAAGTACTTTGTATAATAGCATAATGCGGATTACTATTGGCAGCAAGGATGGCTATGTCATCAGCAAATGTCGGCAGGACCGTTTGATTCGATGTGGGGATGACGGAAGCGTAGATTGTGTATAGCAATGGTCAAACTATACTAGCCCCTGAGGTACAGATGACATCAGAGAGTACGTCGTTTACCCTTACTATAAACGATCGACCAGACAAGTTACGACCTGAAGAGCTCATAGAGATTTATGGGAAGAAACTGAGGTAGTTTAGACCCGGGTGCCAAACCCTGTCGAACGCCTTGGACACATCTAAGAAGGCTGTACAACATATTTCTTTTTTTTTTTCGAATGCTGATGAGATTCTATCTATTAGTCTAAGACACTGTTGCACCGTTGAGTGGGCTGTGCGGAAACCGAACTGATGATTTGGTATTAAATTAATTTTTCGAATTAATTGTTCCACACGATATAATATTTATTTTTATAGAATTTTTGATAGCGAAGAAGCGATCGGTCGACATGAAGATGTATCAGTCTGCGGTTTTCCCGACTTGTGTATCACGATGATGGCAGATTTTTTCCAATTCTTTGGAAAGTATCCGAGTATTATTATACCCATTAAAGATATAGCGCACGAATTTGATTACTTTGTTTTTTGGTAAGTGAGAAAGGATTTCTCCAATTATCTCGTCAAGTCCTGGAGCTTTCTTTTTAGGGTATGCAATGTAATACTTCTTTCGGTGTGACGTGTTTTATGATACTTTGAAATTCTAATGGTTTGTGTACGGTGTCTTTCACAAATCTTGAATGGTCTCTGTTTGCGTTAGGATTCTGTTTGAACGTGTTGGTAAGATATTCGGCAAAACGTCAGCTTTCTGTTTATCAGTTTTTGCCCAACAACCGTTATTTAATTTTACATTAAATGGCTCAGGAGATGGCGCCACAAGGATTTGCTGTTTTCATTCAGTGACTGCAGTTTTTAATCGACCAAGGTTAATTTCTTTGTTTAGTTTACTTTGTAGTTGGTAGTACAAATTCTTAAAAAACGGAAAACGATTACGTTGCCATTTTTTCCTAATCGTGTTTCTTTCATTTATTATTTTTAAGGGAATGTAAAGGTTTTATTGTTGTTTTTGGTTACATGTCTGCAACTTCTACACGCGTTTTGGAGAATCACTGGCGGACTCTGAACCGCCATGTTAACATCACCCTCGTACTTAAGTCTAGTTTTCAGATTTATGTTATTTTCAACTATACTAGAGAAAGAGTTCAAGTCTGTGTATTTGTTGCTGAGGTGTTGTTGCTTATAATATGGTCTAGCGTTGTCATCCAAAATGGCTAACACTGGAACATGGTAAGTTATTAGCAATTATTTAAAATTAAATTAAAATATTTTGCAAACCATTCGTATATTTATTATTACCATTTTATATATATATATATATATATATATATATATATATATATATATATATATATATATATATATATATATATAGGAAAGCAGACTACAGAAAAGAATACTGCGCGGTGAATTAACAAACAGACTACAACGGGTTACAACAAGATACCTCAGAAACTGCGAGGCCTTAGTCGAAAAGCAAAGAATACAGGAGATACTAAAAGCTTCAAAAATGTCCGTACCTTGCAGGCTATTTGTGGTCGTATTTGTCACTCGTAATTAATTACCTTCTCCTATTTTTCTATTTTTGTGTTTTTACATATTCCTTATGCGGATGATTTAATTCGAATACGAGTGTCGTATTCTATTATTATTGGCCTATTTCGAAAATTAAAAAGCTGGCCTGTTATCTGAGCATGATTAGAAGAGAAGGCGGAAAATAAGCTGGAAATACTTCGCGTCAAACGAGAAAGTTTCAGCTCTGGTAGAAGTTAATTCTATTGCACAAATGTGACTCATGAAATGAATCGGTCATGTTTTAAAAATGCTTGATGTCCGCGTACTAAAGGCTATATGGTGTTCAATAAACTGGAAACAGAATTGTCGGAAATACCTAAAGTATAAGTTATTCGTAGATGATCTGAAAACCGATAAACCCAAGAAAAACTGATGGGGAAATGAATGTGCAAAACAGAAATAAATGGAGATCAATAGTAGATAGTATAATAGCGGTGCGGAAGAACACGTCTCAAAACACAAGAGTTCGATCGCAAGCGATCTACAACAGCAGATAGTTTTCCACCTATGCGGTTTCTAAACAAATCATCCTATCGGCAGATATATATAGTTGGAAAGTATTGCGTGTAATTCGCACCACTCGCTCCATCAGAGAGAAATTTTATTCGATATTTTTTAAATATAAATTATGTATATATATATATATATTGTGTATATGATACAAAAATATATATGCGAGTATATTAGAGCAGAGTAATTGCTGTTAACACGTAATATTGAACTAAATTAAATATGACTATATCGCGATATATCGTATAACCGTTGCGAAAGGATATTGCGCAAAGTTGTCGGTGTATATAATATGATATAAATGAGATAATGACGTAACAAGTAAAGAAAGTTAAACCGAACACGTCGGAGTAAGGTTTTATCACATACAATACAGACGGTAAATGTATTTATCAGTTATTTTATTCTTACGTTCGGTTATGTAGTCTTTTATTAAATAGGTCAGAATGTATATATTGATTATGAGAAAGCGTTTGATACTATTAGACACCAGCCACTAATGGAAATTCTCCAGGATATAGGCATTGACGGAAAAGATATAAAAATAATAAAACACTTATACTGGAAGCAAGAAGCCAAAATTCGTATTGATGGAAAGTTAGAAACTCAGTATATTCAAATTTTTAAAGGTGTCAGACAAGGATGTATATTATCACCGCTTTTATTTAATCTCTATTTAGAAAAGATCTTTAAGACAGCATTGGTAGATGAAAAAGCTGGAATTAAAGTAAACGGAGAGAAATAATTTCAAATATAAGATATGCGGATGATACGGCCATCTTGGCTGGAAAATTTGGAATTAAAATCAATCTGCCCGAAACAAAATTTATGGTAGTCACCCGTTCGCAATTTTGCAGACGAGGCACTATATATAAATGGAAAAGCAATTGAAAAGGTGGAAAAATTCAAATACTTGGGATCAATGATCAATTGTAAATTAGACTGTGATGAAGAAATTAGAACAAGATGTGGAATAGCCAAAGACGTGTTCAGAGAAAACTCAGTAACGTATTACTGCGAATCAAAGTTCCCTCTACCGGTACGATTAAAGGTTATTAATTGTTACGTATGGCCGGTGCTACTATATGGAGCAGAGACGTGGTCTATAAAGAAGATGTCGGAAAAACGGCTTTTGGCAGTGGAAATATGGTTCTCGAGACGATTGCTGAAGATACCTTGGACAGAAAAAGTAACAAACCAAGGAAGTCTTAAAAAGAACAGCGGTTAACAGAGAACTTTGGAACATTATACAGAAAAGGAAAATTGCGTATTTTGGACACATAATTATGGGAGAAGAATACCGCATTTTGCAAACCATACTGCAAGGCAGAATAGAAGGAAAGCGGCCAAGAGGCAGGAAGAAGATGGAATGGATAATGAACATAAAGAATTGGACAGGAATAAATGATATTGGAAATTTGGTGAAAGCAGCAAGAAGCAGAACATTAAAATTAGCCGACGCGTCAAAGACGTAGGGTACTACAAAGAAGAAGATAAAACTGGCCGTTATTAGTCTACATCGTTCCGGCTGGCTGTGGGAACGAATAAATAATAGATATATATAAAAATAGGATTATTCACGATCTATCGACCGACTCCTTCTTGTTTTTAGCCAGGATTTCGCTCTGAAACTATGGACTGGCTTTTTCAAATAAGTGATCATACCGAGATGAGCTCGACTCCTACATTGCCAATTACGATGTATTCCAAATATAAACGTGGACGACGTATAACGTACTAATAAATTATAATGAAAATATATTTATTAGTATTAACTTTACTTGAATAATATATTTTAGTAGTTTAAAATTAAGTTCCGAGATCAACAAGTATTGTTAGTAATATGAAGAGAACTTAATATTTAACTTTTTTTTCCTGTAGTGTTTAACCTTTTCTTTACTTTTACTTTTTAAATTCTTATTTTGATATCGGACGGAAGATTTACGACGATCGTGCTAAAAAAGGAAAACGTTATATTATAATAATAGACGTCTTTAGTTTTTCGTCTAGACAATTAAACATCATACACTTCTAGTCCGTTATTACATACAACGCGGTCCAAATATCGACATGTATATATCTACATATTTATTTATCGCTATAGTGTACTACTTTTAATTTATCGATATATTGTATTACGACAGTCGTCGTATGTATCCTATCAATTAATTTGTTAGGAGAAAAAATATTAATTAAAACTTTTTATACGATAATAAATTATTATTATTATTATTATTTTTTAAAAACGTCGGAGAAAGTATACGAACTATTATATAAGTATATATGTGTGTGTCTGAAAATGTCAAAAATCGAATAGACAGTGCGTACATAGAATAGTGCTGCACAGGATACGTGACAAACGCCGAGAATACGATTAAAGTCCAAGATTTCGTACGCATTCGTGAGGAAAGGCTACAGTTGGTTCTGTTCGTGAAGATAGATTTAGTCCTAGTACTGGTTCGATTCCTAGTTCTGATGCCAGTCCTAGTGATTGAAGAAAAAGCTAGCTGATTCCGGAGAAGAGATTGAAAATGAATAAGGAAATTACAAAGTTTTTAGTAAAGTATTAACATACATATATATATATTTATGTATATACGTTTAATGCGTACGCAAATAAACAATACATAAGACAAAATATATTTTATAATTTTTAGATTGTGGAATGTAGTGATTTTTTATTAATTTAATTACGAAAAAGTTAAAAAACATAAAAATATAAATTTAAGATCATAAATTTACACGTATAAAATGAAGAATAGATACTTTAAATCACTGTCAGATGGATTTAAGTATCTATTCTTCATTTTATACTTGTAAATTTGTGATCTTAAATTTATATTTTTGTGTTTTTTAAATCTTTATTTTTATTTAAATATCACTTGATAATGGCGTAATTGTCGAAAAGCTTTGTGATTTGTTCAAGAAAATAAACGTTTAGTTATTTTAACTAATTTTTGTAATTGAATTAAAATATATTTTAAGTAATTTATCATTTAAAGTTTGTTTAAATTAAATAATTTAGTATAAAATATATTATATGATTATGAAACGAATCATTTAATTTATACGAGTTGCCTTGTAAAAACACAATATAAAGTCCGAATGTATCTCATAGCCTTGTCTAGAGAGCACCTCCTAATATGTATATATATATATATATATATATATATATATATATATATATATATATATATATATATATAAAATATTTTTCCAAAGATCTAATGAAGAAATATACAAGTATGCGGGAAGGCTACTTGAAGCGATGAAAAGAAGGTGAATTAGGTTTTATGGTTACATAAAGTGCTCGAAACCAACACCGTTAATTAACCGAATATTCACTTACGTGCAGAATTTGAAGAATAAATGGAAATGGTTCTAGTAGGTAGAAAGCGATTTGAACTAAGTTGGCATTGAATCGGGTGACATCGAAGCCCGTCATCTATTGAGGAAAAAACTAACGGAATATGACGACAATCCGAAATTGCGCGCAGGCAAAAAATGGGCAGAAGAAAAGAAAGAACAATATCCACAGCGAAGCGGAAATTCAGGATATAGAAGAAATCAAGAACAAAAGAAACAGATGAAATACCGTGGTCCTAAGTTGGCCTATTCGAAAAAAAATATATATATATAATTGCAGATTAAAGTCACATAAGCATGTCTATATAGTTTGAAGAAAAGCTTATACAATTAATGGTTCACTTTCGGTACTTACATATGGAGTAGTAACATAGATATTTACAAGAAGGAGTGTGTAGCCAGTAAAATAATGTAACTGTGTTGTTATATTGTTATAAGTTGTTTTTTTTTTATCACAAATAAATTTGATTTGATTTGATTTGATTGGTTATTAATATTATTATTATCGTTATACGTTGATGATTGTAAATGGTTGGATATATGATGGCATGTTGTTTCTTTTAAAGATGATTTTTACTGGGATTAAGATAAATTACAGAGGTATCCGGGAAACTTGAAAAAACAAGGGAAATGAAAACTGAGTTATATATATATAAAATATATTTAGAGATATTATATATATATGTATATAACGATTAATGTAGACTTTCACTTTAAATCGGAAAATGGAGTGAAGCATCCGAACCATTATGTATCGGCGGGTGGTAAACCGTTTCGGTTATTCCGGTAAAAACGTTTTCTCTTATTTTTTCCGGCTAACATTAATTTCTCCTATCATCCGGTCATTTATTTCGAATTATTTAACTTGTACATTCCTTATTATCATTCATATTACTATTATCATCATTACCATCGCTGTTATATTACTCTGATAATTATAATAATATAATTATTATCGTTTCGTTGCGACCTCAATGATAATGACGATGATTTCGCTATTACCAACATAATATTATATTATGATTATCTAGAATAACATATATTAGTTACCGCTATACTTATAATCATCCCGAGAAAAATTTACAGACTGAATCATTTCTCGCTGCAAAATTTTTAATATAGTCATCTTTGTTCGTTTATTATCTATCTTTATTGTTACTTTTAGACGTCTGTAAATATAAGTAACCGGTTCGTTTAGTCTAGCAGGAATTTTCAGAATGAACTTTTGGTAGCCTCCGGGTGAAGTAAACCATTCAACTTTCTGAGGAGATAAATCGATGTGAAAAGCGAAAAGCTCGACCATTGTGAAGAATGATAGGTGTTGTATATTTTTGGAAAGCAGTTAATCGATACAGAATGAAGTATTTTGGCGGCATTAGCATGTGGACTACTTTGGATGCCAGTGTGTTGGAGGACGCCCGATGATTTGTGAAGCTGGTGTCCGTGGGCAAGACTTTATACGTGTTAACAGATTGATAAGCAATTCTCGACGAAGGCAAAGTGATCATTCGATACTCTCGCATAATAGACTGATGAATGGCAACGGAATACTCCATTTGTTAATCTGAACGCTATATGCCGGATGCTATTTAGTCTGTTTAGAATCGAAATGCTGTAGCACAGATTTCAGCGCCATATCCGAGTTTTGAACGTATAAGGGAACGGTAAATGTTAAGAAGTGACAGTCTGTCTCATAAGAGGTATCGAAGAGATTCTTTTTTTTTTGTTGTAAAGATTGAGATTGCTGAAACACGAAGCTCGGAGTTTATTTAAGCGAGGGAACCAAATGAAAGAGTACCGTTAGTCCAAAGGTGACTGTTTGCACAGTGCCTTATTACACCTTTACAATTTTATTTCCGACATCCTCGAGGGCAACGAACAAAAGATCCAGCTTCTATTTCGATTCCTAAAATCGAACACGATATCTAAACTCCATTTACTCGTGCCTCTGCCCGATGTTACACGGCGCGTAAATGGATACAATACAAATAGAAATGCAATAAAAAAAAACACCGTCGAACTTATCCTACTGCAGACTGTAAGGCACATACAACGGACTATCAGCGATTAGATTTATGTAAATTAATTCCGACAGAAAGCAACAGATCGAAAATTAAAAAGACACTGAATATTCGAGCAACTCGGATACGAAAGTGTGTAATTATTTAAAAAATAAATAAAACGTGGATATCGATGAGAAGTATTATTTCTGATGACGAAAAAGCGCCACGCTGAATATTTTGACAGGTAAACATTTGTAGTAATTTCGCTTAGCACTCTCCGATGAGCACACGATCCCAGACGTAAACTACATTTTCGTTAACTAATATCATAGCGAGCAAATTTCTCAAATCTTTCTGAATTCCTCGATATCAATCGGTTACCTCCTTTTTCCATCGCTTCCTTAATTATTCGGATGATTTTTCTTTTTCTGTTTTTTTATTCTACTTTTCCACTTTCTCTTTAAATTTCTAACCGTTATGCCACGTTGACGTCTGAAATTTAATCACCTGTTAGAGGGTTGTGATCGTTACTTCGCAGCCTCAAACAAAAAATAAAAAAAACCCTCGTTTACTTTTCGTTATAGTTTACGTCGTTCTGCCTCCACGAATAATTAACTCGCGTTACTTACGAAACTTATTTGATCGATTTTAGTCCGATGTAACTGTCGCTAGCTCGATAAAATCTCCCGCCGATAGCTGTACTACGCGGAAGTTGAAGTATCCGATGATTATCTAACCGGTTTCTGTCGTAGAACGTGGCGACGTCCTGCAAAAGCTGCATCGCAGTTATCGGCCGTTTGAAACGTCTCGGACACGGCGTATATTAACGCCTTTATTATTTGATCGATCCGCCGTTTACGACGACACCTTGCCTGTGAAGGCTTACCATTTACCGTACTTTGTATTATTGTTTGTAAGATATATATATATATATAAAAAAATGGAGATTATTTTTTCGTTACAAAACAGACCTGCGTAATTCGGTGATGACTAGTTTTCGAGCTTTTATGTATACACTGCATTCAGGTAATAATTTCTACGCTTACGTAAGATTGAGGGAAATTAATATTAACCTATAAATAATGCGGCGAAAGTGAATTGAATTCGTCAACGTAAAGTTAAAATGGCGGTCTCAATTAACCGTGAATGAACATCGAGTTCAACACAGACTAGATTGTTTTAATGAGAAAAATCGATTTTCTTCTCTCGTTCGTCAAGCGACAGTTGGTCAGGATACAGACGATTATGCGAGTCAGTCGTCGCGAATAAATATCGACCTCTTAATTAAATTTGGTATTATTTAAGCGCTTTCTTCCCGGTTATTTATTTATTTATTTTATTTTATTTTTTTTTTGTTATTTATTACCGCTTGGACGAAGACAGTAGTGGTGGTGCGCGGATAATGTACGAAATTGACGTTGATAAAAAAATACGACAGTTTATCGGTAGAGCAATCGTAAATAAGAATAATAATAATAAGTAATAAGTGATAATCGAATCGAATTAAATTTATTTAGTAATGTTCGAGCAAAATATTTAAATGAATAAATCAATAAATAAATACGTGTTAATCAAAAACGCGTAACAGTAAAGGCGAGACAGTTTTGAGTTGGAATGATTTGTCTAAAGGGGATAATTTAACGTACCGAATTTATTTCATATCTCATTAAGACATAAACGTGCAACGAAATAATAGTAACAGTAATTAGTAATTTAAACCCATAAAAATAATAAAACGCCTAACGCGCGAATGATAAATTTTTTTTGTTCACTTACGTCACAAACCCATCGCGCACATTCGTAACACACACACACACACACTTGAAAGCCACATCTACACGTAACGTAATATTTTTATATAACGAGTATATAAATACTACGATAAAATTTAAAAACACCTAAAACTATACGAATATGGCTTATTATATTATTATTATTATTAAATTAAATTAACGTGCCATGTACAGCAGCCAAGGCTAGAGGCACGATAGGAAAAGAGGATTAGATTGAGGAATAGAGACGGGATTGATGGAGGAAGATAATTAGGTTCGACAGTGAAACATGATCATCTTTGAAGAGGAGATGGAGCGAAGGAGGAAGATTAAGAGACGTTCGAAGCGAGGAGTATGAGGGACAATCGACTAGACTATGGGAAACGGAGAGGACAACGTTACAACCGGGACACACAGGAGCCAAAGTTCTGTTAATGAGATATGAATGAGTAAGATGCGTATGTACCACAAGCGTAATCTGGTGATAACCACATCATCTCTACGGTTTGAAAGCGAAGTTATCCAAGGATCAACCGAATATTGGATTTGCCGCAACTTGTTGGTTTATTATATATAAACGGTGTTTCGATGAGTTCTCTTTAAATTCGTATAGAAAGTAACGGAACGCAACATACGGTACAAGAAGAAACGTGTATATGTAACAGAAAGTTATACAATAATAATAGTAATAACGGAATGAAATCATATTAAATTTATTTACTAATGTTCGAGCGAAAATAAATCAATGAACAAAATCAATAAATAAATACGTGTTAATAAATATACTCATAACTACGCGAATAGCAAACTGGAAGAATATAACGACATTAAATTACATCAAGAGGATCTGAGTTCACATTATTTGTCAAAACGGAATAATAATAATAATAATAATAATAATAATCAGTCCCTTCAATTAGCCGGGAAATTTTTTAATAAAAAAAATCAATCTCCATTAATGCAAGAATTAGGCATTACAGCACAGTTATTAAAAGACACAGTTTATGCGCAGAATGTCTCACGATGGATTATCGTAACGAAATGGACCAATTAGTAAAAAAGGAAAGAAGAATAATACGGAAGATGTCCTCGAAAAGGATGGAGAACAATTGAGGGGCAATATTGGGGAGATATACAAAAGAATCGAGAAAATTAGATGAAGAAAAGAACAACCGCATTTTATGGTCATCTCCAACGAATTGATAAATTTAACGAAACGAATTTTCGATGTCTTCAATGGCTAAAACAAGGATTGCATGGATTATACAAGTAGAAAAAAAGAGATGGAACACAGGAGGATTTCTAAGGGTCTGAAATAAATTTATTTAGTTCGATGGGTTTGTAGAAAGAGGGCTGGGAAAACACGGACGATCGAAAGGAAGCAGAAACACTCCAAGAAAATGACAGGATAGTGGGCAGCCAATTCTGATACTACCGCGTATGATATTTGTACACACGTTGATTAATATGGGTCAGTGGTCGCTCTTTTTCAGCTAGCTATTAAATCCAACGTTGCCAAAATGTTAAATAAAACGAGTTAGCAACAATTCCAGATACCGAAATGAGTTGGACTGCCGTCATTCAGGATGCAGCAGTCTGAAAAATGCTTCATATACCAAATTTCCCAAATAATTATTTGTATAACTACCCCCAGGATTAATTACGAGCATTTCCGTAGCCAGAGGTGATAGGTAGAATTTCGATGAAATCGAAATATCTACGAAAAGAGAAATATTCAGACGAAATGAGGGTTTAACATACATACTTTAAGTATAAAAATAAAAAGACGAATTTATAGTAATCTTATCAGTTGTATGAAATTCGAACCATCTTGGGATAAAGTGCAGGAAATAGGAATAGAAGTAATATAGTCCCGCAGTAAAATTTCCACGCCCCCATGTCCATCGCATGTCATTTCAATGAATCGTAAAATTTTCGTACTTTCCCCTCTAGTGGGTACGCAGATTTTGATTTAATGTTAGAATAATACTGATTACCCCAAATTTGAGTTTTTTTTTTTTTTTTTGGCCCAGATTGCGCCATTTGGCCAGTTTATATATCTAGTTAGTGTATTTTAAATCTCAATGCCACTACGTTTGATAAATTTATATAAACTGATTACAACAGAAGACAATGGGTTAGAAACAATTAATTCAATACTCACAGGTAATGTGTGCCACTTTTGTAAAATATTTCACCTCTATGTTTTAAAAATTTCGGACAAACCCAAATTTGATGCTCGATATAGTCGTCAGCATGGCACGTGTAACATGTATCATCCGAAATTATGTCTAATTTATCCAAGATGTGAGGGGGAGAGATTATGCCCAGTACGTAGTCGAAATAAAGTTGATATATAATCCCTCGAAACGTTCTGGTATAATTGAAACCGCGGTTTACTGGGAACCGTATATACCAAAGTGACGTATTTTTCCCACTTTATTCTGATTTTCGGCGGTGAAGTACTGTTGAAAACGTGTTAGTAAAAATTATTTAATCTTCGGTAATCAGTCTAATTTCATTTAATGTCCCGCAAGAGACACCTGATAAATTATAAGACGTTAATTCATCGACCACATCGTTTCCCGTAATACCGCAATTAAAAGGGACCTACTTAAACTTTACTCTAGATCCACGGTTACAAAGCTGAATAACACGATGTCTCACATCAAATTCTAACTTGAACATTTTGAGTTCTGGAAGCTTAGATAATTTTAATTAAAATACTTTTTTTCCTCGCATCCTTAACTAGGTGTAAAACTTTGTAAATGACAAACAATTCTACTACAAATGAGGAACCTGCAAAGGATGTATATACTTTCGTAATGCATTTTTTCCGGTAATATAAAGCCGAAGTATAATTTCCGCGCATTTTATCGACAGATCCATCTGTAAATATAATTTCATAGTGGCTGAATTTTCCATTAATTGCAATAAATGCGGCGTTGATAACGCCAGATGGGGGAGTTTTAGCAATATTATTATCAAAAGGAATTAAGTCAACGTCTAAGATAAATGCAGAAAATAGAATCTGCAGAAGGGATAAGAAACATTTTGGATAATAATCAATTGGAAAGAAGAGGTGGCAGACTTTTATTTCAGCAGTATCTGTTATGCCGCAGTCTCACTTATGGGTTTTTCTTTCTTTCACTTCGAGATAAAACTTGTTCGATATACATTCCTGCCTAAGTTTTAACGGAGGTTCAGACATCTGAGCGTTTAAAGTCTGTTGGGATGTGGAGGATACCTAAGCATATTCGAAGAGCATTGTTTTGCACAACTTGTAGTTTTTTTCTTCTGTGTTCTGTCGAGGTTTATGAAGGATAGTCAACATGGGATCTGATGAGAGACTCCGTACATCTATTAATGGATGTACTCCCCAGTTAATATCTGTGATTGCTCGAAGCAGATTTGGACCACTATCGCATTTCTGCAGTACAAATTCCAACTCTGCATTCCGTAACGAAAGTTTGAGTTCTATCGACTATTATTATTATTATTATTATTATTATTATTATTATTTAAAAGAACGATCGTCGTCAAATCAATTTATTTACATCAATGAGCATTTAACAACAGAAAATGCCAAGTTGTTCATGGCGGCGAAACAATTAAAAAATCACAGATATAAGTTTGTATGGACGAAGAATGGAAGAGTGTTTGCGCGTAAAGATGATAAATCAACGATAGTGTTCATCGAAACAGCGGCACAAATCGCGGACCTTGTATCGAGTGGTACAGTAGGCGATGCAAACGATAGGACTTTATGACTAGTTTTAAATCATTTTACTTTCCTATGTTATATTAAATTTATGCAGAGGGAAAATGTGAGGAGTGTATTTGTTACGTGTATATGTTTGGGTGTAACTGTGTATTCATTTTTAGATATATGTGTAGTACAAATGAAATGGACTTCGTCTCGGTTGTATTGTTTTCGCCGAATAAGTGCGTTGCTCTTGCTTATGTTAGTATATTCTGATGTTAATAGTAAATTTTAATAATGGCCTTAAATACCATTAAGATTTTTACTTTAAATGTCACTAGTCTGCGTAAGCATTACAATGAACTAGTTGTGTATCTTGATGAACAACCTACACAATATGACATTATAGTCATTACAGAATCGTGGTTGTACGAAGATGAAATTAGTCGATATTGTCTTCCTGGTTTCGCACTAGAAGCTCAATGTAGGGACAACAAAAGATCGGGGGGAATTGTGGTTTATATAAAGAAAAATATTAGATATCGTAGCGTTAACATCGAGATACGTTCAGCAAATGTGATACATATACTGTTAGAGTTAGAAAATCAAAGATGTTTTTCCGTTACTGGAATTTATCGTTTCTGTAGTACGAATTATTCCGATTTTTTACACGACCTTAACGAAATTATTAGCGCTTCCTCCAATTTAGCGGTTATTACGGGTGATGTAAACATAAATTTATTAGATAGCGAGAGAAGCAGCGAATATCTAAATGCTATGTATTCCAACGGATTTAACAGTGTAGTTAATGAACCAACCTTTATAAAACCTGAAAATAATTACGCTTCGTGTCTAGATCATATCTTCGTCCGTGGTATAGAAAGTAAGGCGGTTCAACTATTTTGTAAGTACGAGACTCAGGATGTGTTTTTCTCTGATCATAAGGCATTAAGTTCCGTGTTTACGTTGACTGATAAATGTAAGACACTAGATGGTGTCAGAAAGTATTTTTTTGACAAACTACTTTTTAAACAGTATTTAGCATGTAGTGAAATTTCCAGAATTTACACGAGTCGTGCTTCGGTTCATGAAAAGTTTGAATGGTTCGTAATAAAAATTTGTGATGCTGTAGAAGACAGCAGGCATGAGATTAAACACGATCGATCGTTTCGTAGTAGAGCAGAATGGGTATCGGAGAATGTTATTAAATTGACGCGTGAAAAGATTACTTTATATAAATTAACCAAGCTGTTTCCGAATGACTCGGCAATTAAAAATAAATATAAAATTATAACCAAAAACATACAAAAAGCTTCTAGGAAAGCGAAAAAAGATTTCTACACTCGTTTGTTAGACAAACATAAATCTAATCAAAAATATTACTGGTCTATAGTAAATCGTGTCATAGGTGAAAAAAACGCGCCAGCTAAGGAAATTATTATCGATCGTGTTAAAACGAGCATAAATGGAAATGAAAAATTAATAGCGAACACTTTCAACGTTTATTTTAACGATTGCGTAAAATCTCTACTATGTGGTCACGGTTTTGCCGAGCATACTAGTTCTTCTTCTGATACACTTTTGGAAAATTGTCCAGATTCTTTCGCTTTTTATAAATTTACACACGATGACATACGAAATTCTATTCTTTCCATACCAAACAAAATTTCTTTCGGTTTTGACAAAATTTCAATTACGTTAATCAAGGACAATATTGATTATTTCATCGAGCCACTAACATATTTATTCAACGAATCTATTGAAGCGGGTGAGTTTCCAGAAATTTTAAAATTAGGTATTATTACACCAATTTACAAAAGCGGAGACAAGCTGAACATTTCGAATTATAGGCCAGTCTGCATTTTATCAACTATTTCAAAAATATTTGAGAAATGTATCAAGAAAAATATGTTGAAGTACTTAGATCATATAAACTTTTTTAGTTTAAATCAATTTGGTTTCTTACCGGGTAAAGGAACTGATGATGCATTATTTCGTCATAACTCTTACATTACTGAAAATTTAGAAGAGGGGAGATCAGTTGTTGCTATCTACTTTGATTTATGCAAAGCGTTTGATACAGTTGATCATTCGATATTATTGGAAAAATTATACTCATGCGGTTTTAGGGGGAACATGTATCAATGGTTTAGTTCGTATTTAACAAGTAGAAGGTACGTTACAAAAATAAATGGGTTAATAAGTGAAAATAATGTTCAAGAATTTGGTGTACCTCAAGGTAGCATATTAGGTCCCTTTTTATTCTTAATATATATTAATGATTTTTGTAATCTGAAGGTGTCTGGTGACTTGCTTTGTTACGCAGACGATGCTGTTCTATTAATAAATTCGCGTTTCCCGAGCGTGATGCAGACGTTGGTACAGGCTGATGTGAACAAAATTTCTACTTGGTTACATAATAATCGTTTAATCCTTAATACAATTAAAACAAAATACATTGTGTATACCAATCAAAACCAAAATATTTGGGACGAATTAAAAATTTATATAAATGATGGTAGTGAGATAAACAGAGTGTTCCATACAAAATATCTCGGGATACAATTAGACTGTAAACTTAACTGGAATGCACATTTAGATTATTTGACAAAAAAACTACGAAAATTAAATTATCTTTTTTATTATTTAACCCAACATTTCTCGAAAATTCATCTTCGCAGATTATATTTGGCATTCTATCAACCAGTTCTACGTTATGGTATCGTGCATTGGGGTGGTGCAGCGAATTATCATATTAGGCCTTTAACAATCTTACAAAACGCGCTATTTAAATCGATAAAATTTGGCAAAGATAAGAACGAAAAAGATTCTCTCCTAAATGTGCGGCAATTGTACGAAGTTGAACTTTTTTGTTTTGTAAGTAAAAATCGTAAAAGATTTGACATAAATATTCACGCAGGTATAACAAGATTATCAGCTGATGAGAGAGCGAAAATTCCAAAATTCAATAAATTCCATTCACGAATACAGGCTTTATACGCAGGAGCCACGCTATTTAATTCGCTACCTCGTGTGGTAAAGGAATCGATTAAAAATTATAAACGACGACGAAAGTATTTGGTAGCGTATGTTTTAAATAAGTAACCTATTTAAATTATAATTAAGTAGTTTACAACTGAATTGTTTCCTTTGTAACATTTTAATTGCCAGGACATGCGAGCGTGCGTGCGTGTGTGGGTGTGTGTGTGTGTGTTTAAAGTATATTGTGAACTATATGTGTTTATATTTACGAATATTGGGAAATTTTGTGTGCAATGTACATGGTGTGTGAGAGCGAGTGAATTCGGATGAATTGGATGTAAATGGTTAGAGTTTTAAAGGATGTTTTAAGTAAATATTACGAGAAAGTTTATTCTTATTTATGTGTAGGCGTGGTTGTACATATGTATATATTACTATTATTATTTTCGCGTTATAACAACTCGGTTTTCGTCTTTATATATATATATTTTAAATGTATTATATTATTTTCAAACAATATCCGCTGCTCGCGCAACTTATGCGCATTAGCGGGCACTTTGAATTATGATTAATGTGTGTATATTGTGTAAATATTTATGTATATTTTATGTACATGTGAATACACACGTTTATGGATTCCATGTTTACACTGCGGTAGTGTATGAAAAGAGTCGGAAGTACGGACCAGTGTATCATTTATTTATAATTATTTCTTCTACTTCCATTTTCTTATTATTGTATTTATTTCATTATGGTTTACCGGGTGTAATATTTTATTGCTATAAAATAAAATTTGATTTGATTTGATTTGATTTGATTTGATTATTATTATTATTATTATTATTATTATTATTATTACTGTTACTATTATTGTAGTGATGATTGGAAGAACTTGAGCCGCTGCTATTTCTTTTTCGTTCGATGGAACTAGACCTTGTTTCTAGTTGAGGGAAATTTTTGTTGCTCGTTACTTCATCAAATGAAAATGGAGGAGTGACCAAAACTCCCGTAAAAATCAATTTAGCCTCTGAGAATGAAACATTTTCTAACGCCATAATTTTCTGCAGTTTAAGTCATTCCTGATAAACTGGGCAACCACGATCATTTGCTACGGCAAAACTTGTTAATTATTACACATTCTCGGTCTCCTAATGTGGTAGGTTTAACTTTACACGAGTAATATTCGAAGAAGCAGTATCGAATCGGGCAGAAAACCTCCGCAGAATTTTATTTCAGCCAGAAAAATGGAAGCCAAAGTATTGATTTGTTCTATTAACTCTAGCTGTACGTTGGCTGTTTAGATCTTGCCGTGCAGAAAGCGGTAAGCCCATCGATTGTACGATCGGAACGTCCCTTACAATACCAAAACGAAACGGTAACGTTTGAGGGCACAGAACAACGTATATTAAGAAGCTTGCGCCAGGAGAAACGTATTATTGAAAACTAAGCTGACTTGGTTTCGTCCATTACTAGTCGTGTATTTTATACTCTTAATCTTGTTATAAAGTAATTTGGAACACAGGATTTGACTAATTTTTTTCTTCTATCAGAATTATAGCGGGTCCTGAAAATCGTTTTTTGAAAAGTACATACCAACGGTTGGGGTGGTGGCTTGCATTTGGAATTTCGTATATTTCCTGTTAGTATTGCACGAAATATCCGAAACAATTTTAGGGGTTCGGCTGTACGCGGACATTATTTAACATAGTAATTTCGTTTAGAACGGTATCCGTTAGCGTCTTCAGAAACATTAAGGTCAGATTGTCTATCATTAACATTACCGCAATTATTTATCTTTATTACCGCTATTACCACCGTTATCATTACTAATCATTATAATTACGGTAATTATTCTTATTACTATTATTATTGTTACCACTTCCGTTATTATAATAAATAATATTGTTATCGCTCGCTTTTATTATTATTACGACTATGCTTACCCATAGTTACAGGGGGGGGGGTTTTACTCATACATCATCGCTTCTACCGTTTTGGACATTTATATGTGTAGTCGACGAGTTCTGTTACGAATTGACTAAGCGACGAACGAATAAACGAAATTGAAAACAAATAGTATCGAACGCGAGAAATACAGCGCAATATGCAACGTATAATCACGCAAGATCGATCCGAAATAAGCTCGATCTAAAATATAACGAGTATGTTATGCTATGTACGGGTGTGGTGAAATGGTTATATTACGATTATGAAAAACTGTAAAACTTTTTGACGCTGGCTAGAATTGCCCCCTCGATCGTGGGGTTGACAGTCGAGCTTTGTAACAAATATGAATAGCGACATACATATATAATACATCTACATTGAATGACTTGCCCAATAACGTGATATTCAGCAACGAGCAATACAACTATATATATAATACATGAACACATACATACACACGCGTGTATATATATATATATATATATATATATATATATATATATATATATATAATTGTTTGTATGTAGAAAAGTTCCTCTATCCATCGACGTAGATTTTGATTTCGAGTGAATTTATTTTAAGCAATAGGAAAAGAAACGCCGTCAAATAAGGACGAAAAATGGGAAATCTGTCCGACGATGTAATTCAGGGGCGCTGTAATTTTTTTGTTTTTTTTTTGATAAATCCGGGACGTGTCATTCGTGTTTCAAGATTTGACGAGATCGTTTTATAATCCTCTGGCATTCTCGCATTTTCCTCGAGCCGTCGTAATAAATTGTGCACCCCTCGTTCGTTGGGGCTTATCGGTTTTCGCGAATTACTAAACGACCATATCTTGGAGAACAGCTCCAGTGTGGTCGACGTTGTTGATTTTTCTAGCAGCGCGTCGTTTTAAAATTCCTCCTATCCTTTTTCAGGCCGGAACCCACCTTTCATTCTCTCTCTCTCTCTCTCTATAATCTTCATCACGCACTTACCGTCGTTTATTTCGGTTAGAATTTATCTTCAATTTTTTAAAAAACATTTTCTTCTTCTTCATTTTATTATTATTATTATTATTATTATTATTTCACGGCAATCTAATTTATATACGTTATTATAACTGCGGTTTGTAAAGATAATGCCTTTTAATCCGCGGTGTGCTGTCTATTATATGGTACATTTTAACGGTAATTCCCATTTTCGCAATAAAAGTTCAAATTAAAAAAAAATAAAAATAAAATTATAACTCTTCCGAAAATTATCTAGAACCGTCTAAGAAGTGATATTGTGCACACGTTTTTTCCACCATATCGAGTTCGTTTCCTTCAACAACGCCAAAAATGTATGGGTTATAAGTATTCTAGGCGAAGTAATTAATTACTATATCAACCGATCCCTAATTTAACTAATTCCACTAAATTCTTAAAACCTATTTTTTATTTAACGCAGATATAGGCACATCGAACGGTAGATATTTAAAGACTCGCTGATATACGCTATCGTCGCTTTATCGATTTCAACAACGGATTCGATATAACGAATAATACGATATATTAAGATTATATAACCCGGAGAAGATGGATGGTTTTGTTTTTTAAGTAAGACAGCTACAACGCAAACCGCGTGCCGCACGTTTAGTTTACACAGGAGAGATTCGTTTTTGTCCTGTTTTAGTTATTACGGCATCTTATAAAGAGGATGAGCGCCCATTTTACGTGCGATGTTGAATCGATCACGACGGTGTAGAAAGAGTTTCAGAATTCAAACTGTAAGACCTGAAAACTAGGATTTCTGAAAAAATTTCAAAAATTCAGTGACCTATATATTTTGTAGAGATTGAACGAGTAATATTGTGTTTAAATTTTGCATGCAATCTGCATTTAATAACAATAAACAGCAGTGAGGACATGTTAATATAAAAATCAAAATGAGGATAGCAACCCAATGGGTGCTGATTCTATTTATTGATTATTTCGATCTGCAATTTTTAAGAGTAAGAGATTATTCGGATCGATATTGAAGTTGGAGAGGATGGAATCTGTGTATTCGTTTGAATTTAATGCAGTTTGACAACTGTTGATTTAGTCATTCTTTGTATCTTGCACTTGAGGTGCGGATTTCATCTTTAACCGAGCTGATATTCAATTCCTTAGAGATGCCATCATTTCGTATGCACCAAGGAGTATTGACAATTTTCCGTAGGATTTTTGCTTGTGTTCTTTCCATAATAGCTATATTGGATTTAGCAGCAGTACCCCATAGCTCTATGTCATAGGTCCAAATTGGCTTTATTATTGTTTTGTAAAGTAGTTATTTTCTAGAGAAAGAACTGACTTCCAATCAACCAGTCCATATTTCTCAGTTTCAGTGTGATCTGAGTACGTTTGGAGGTTATGTGCTTATTCCAAGTCGATCTCTGGTCGAGATGTAGACCAAGGTATTTCTCACAGTTTGCTATTGGAAGTTGTTTATTGTTGAGATATATCGGAATGGCCGATCCGCTTTTCAATGTAAGTAATACATCGAGGCGCTTATCTTCGTTTACTTTTATTTTCCACTGTTTGAACCAATTTGTTAGATAAAGTGATCTTAGAAAATATAGATGACTGCGATTGAAATTAATTTGAAAGTCTCTGTGAGATAAGATCTTATTATTTGGAAATACTGATAGGGCGGCTTGAGTTTTAATTTAGAAAGAATACCTTTATGTCAAACTCTATCGAAAGCCTTCTCGATGTCCAAAAAGCCGGCAGAGCAATATTTTTTATCCTCAAAGCATGAAATTATGACATCAACCACTCTACGGATCTGTTTTATGGTACTATGATTATTTCGGAATCCGAACTGGAAATCTGGAAGTATATTGAGTATTCGATGAGTAAATGCTTTAATCGTTTCAATAGCAATGTTTCAAATAATTTAGCTAATATCGGGAGTAGGCTAATGGGTCTATACGATGACATTTCTTCAGTTGGCTTACTAGGTTTGTGTATCAGTTTTATTACTGCAAATTTCCATTGCACCGGGAAGAAGGATGTCCGGAGGTTAGCATTGTACAAATATGTGAGCAGTAGCTTTCTGGGGGAAGGTTTTTAACCATACTGACTGTAATAGAATCATAGTCAGGGGCTTTCTTTATATTTAACTTTTTTTTTTTTTATATGGTACTTGATTTCCATGGGGGGAAAACACGGAATCGGTGGTGACATCTGGTATGGGCTTTGAAAGAAGTTATTCATTTCCTCTTCAACGTCGGCGATTGAATTGATTTCGTGTGGTTGAAAGATATCTGAAAAGTGTTCCGCAAAAGCGTCAGCCTTTTCTTGGTTAACCATTCGTAGTTTTTCTTTATAGGAAAGTTTTGTAGTTTGTAATTTTTATTTGCTTTGCTTATTGCCTTCCATAATGAGTAGTCAGAAGATGCAAAAGGAGATAAGTTTGTAATGTAATTTCGAAAAGAGGAATTTTTTATTTCAATTATTTTATTTCTCAGGGCTTTATTTGCTTGATTCCTCTTATCGAATGGATTTCTAGAGTTATACCACTTACGTTTTATTTTTTCTCGAATCATTTCTCGAATTATTTTCGGTTGACTTATGGTTTTGTTAAGTTCATTTTTTTCCCACGATGTTACGAAAAATGCTGAGTGTTGAATATTTTTGTTGAAGTTTTCTATCGCAATTTCAATATCTTGTTCTGTTTTTAATGGAATATTCAGGTTTATCTTATTATCTAGTGAATGTTGGAGCTCGTACCAATCAGTGTGTCTGTTACAGAATACAACCTCTGAGTCTGTTCGGATCATTTAGTATTACTGGTGAGTGGTCACCAGAGCTGTCTAACGAGGATTCGACTAAGACGTTATCATACAGCGAACGAAAAAATCGAGTAAATCCGTAATTCTGTTATATGTGGGATCTCCTGCCGATATGCTTTCGTAGCTATTTGATCGGATGGAATATAATAACCGTTTTCCTCTGGGGTTATTGAACCCCAAATTGTGTGCTTGGCGTTATAATCACTCCCGGAAATAAATTTTTGTCCGAGTGAATGGATTGGTTGAAGTGTTCTTGTTTTATGTTATGTTTTGGTGGGCAGTAAACAGAGGAGATAAAGGACCGCCTAATGTCGATTTTATGTACACAGAAGTGTATGTGTTCTTTATAGAATTTATTTATCTCGAGTGTATTATCGATGATTTAATAATTACTACCGTTTCTCCATGAGCAGTGCCCGCGGGATGAGGAGTAGAATATATTGAATATAAATGAATTTAGATAAAACGTTCAGCTGTGAAGTGTGTTTCGTTAATTAATAAAGTTTCATTCAAAAACTTTTCCAAGGGTAGTTTTTGAGTTATTCAAAAAACAACATAAACTTGTCTTCTCTGTGGCACCTTATATTATCTTAGTTTATGACTAGCAGTTAATTATCGACTATTTGTTGTAAAATCTAAATTTTAAACTAATATTTTTGTTTGTTTTGTATACATTTAATAAATATGTATATATATATAAATTTAAAAAAACCCAGTCGGTATTAATAGGCGTAAGCGGATTTATACACGTATGTTTAATTATTTCATTTATTTAACACAATTCTTACTGAATTTTGGATTTCATCGTCGTGATCTTTCAAAGTTAAATTGTTTATTTCGTTAATTGTTAACGGACGTATTTAAAATTTTTACTTAATGCGTTAATTGAATTAATTTGTAATTTTAGCGATATATAATTTTTTTTTAAAAATGTTTTTAGTCTTTTTTCCTACTTTAAAATTTTCTTTTAAATTTTAATTTGTATATATATATTTTTAAATTACTCGAATTAATTATGGTCGCAATCGCGACGTACGATTTTTAATATCATTTCTTCGTCTCGAACACTTCTGATATGGAGATCGTCTCTCTCTCCCATTTATAAGGACTGCATCAGGCCGTGATTATCGTATATGCGAATAGATGCGGCGAATCAGGTATTGTTTAGTTACACTGAAATTGTAACGGTTACCATTACGCGAATTTTACTCACGCGCGAGTACAAGCGATTACGTGCGAGTGGCAATGAATTGAAATTGAATTTGTTCAATTCGTTCGCCGCACGCGTTCGTTAATATAATAGAAAAAAGTTCCTTTCAACTATTGGCATCCATTATTTTCTATTTTAGATGAATTTAAATCCGGACGAAGTCATTCTGTAATATTTTAAAATTTGTATTTCGTCTAATTACCATCTGTTGTTGTTCGCCTTTTCAAAATTACATTAATAGATCGTTTTCTTCTTAAATAGTATTTGTATTTAAAATAACTAATAATCGAGGCATTGTTGATTTTTTTAACGCGCAAAAAACTAAAACTGATAGTTAAAAATGGAGTATATACTAAATCGCGGAACAGTCTATTATTCGCTTCTACTAGCTCATCATATCCGCGTGCAATCGCAGTCTTAACCCGCGTTATATTAATAGTTAATTTAATAAGAAGAAAAACATTATAGCGCTGAGAATTTACAGATACCTGCATCGTTTCTGTTATTTATTAAATATTATAACGATTCCTTAAGAAAATTAATCTCTCCAGTTTTGCGAGATAAAAATTAAGACCAGCTAAAATCGTGATTACACTCGGGGTTATCTTCGTCTTCTTCTTACGCAATCTCCGATCGATGGTCTGCGCGATCATCGTAGTTGTTGATTATCCATGGACGCCCGTTGAAGGACCGATATTGATATTTCTACGTATAGAATTAACAGTTATTTTAATCTGCGCGAGTTCTTCTTTCGCCATAAATTTAAGATATAACACTTAGTCTAAATATTGCGAGATTTATACTACTTTTCTGGGTGTCTATATATATTTGGAAGGGCTACTAGAGCGAGTTGTTACTTATACGCGTTATATAACTAGGCGAAATAATAAGCATAGTTCGGGAAGATACGAATTTATTCAATACGTTTTGTTACAATTAATTAATTAATTATTTACTATTTATACATAAGTCTATTCGACTTTTATTATCATTTATAGCCGCGAGATTTTGTCAGATTATCTGGTTATTGGACCGGACGACCTCACGCGTGTTTCGGCGTTTTAAACACTTTTGCATAATTGTTAGTAATTATTTAGTTTATCAATAATTTAGAAAAAAAAACACGATTATTTTCATATACACGTTCCGTGAAAATAAACATTAATTGTTCTCATTAATAATCTGATAGAGTGATAACGGTTTAACGGTTGAAAAGTTTGCGATTTTTTTTTAAAAATGTTCGGTGATTTTTAACTATTTCTTTGTCGTTTATTACTATGTAGCGCTTTGATAATTATAAACTATCATTGGGGAACAGCATCGGTGTCTAATATTAACATAAAATATTAAGAAATGGTATATTCGCTAACCTGCATCGCAACTTAAATGTACGGTATGTGCATGAGGTAATCCAAGCAAATAGTGACGGTTATCTGCACAGATTAGAATACCACCCGAACCGACTGGCAGTTGACTTGTTAGATAGTGGTAACGATGTCATAGACTGAGCCGTTGCACCTCTTTAGAGCTTCCACATTGGTTTGATTGATTGGCGATCCCAGTATCATTGATAAATTAGATATCTTTAATCCACGACCCATATAGATAAGTTGCTTATTGGCTATGCAAGCCAGATTGCAATTATATATATATATATATATATATATATATATATATATAAATATAAAATAATTACGACAGAAACAATATATTTGCATAAGTTACGAATATAAAAGAAAATATAACACGGTTTGGTTACAAACATTGTGTACCGGGAGCCCCTTACTGCAATATCGCAGTCAAAATATAAAGAATAAAAGAAATCAAAACGAAAAAACCAAATAAAAACCCGCGGCTACAAAAATAAACAAGTTTTCTTAATAACTAATATTACTAATACTTGTTAGTAGTTTAAACTTCTGATATATGTCGTTTGAGTTTTAACTTCTTGAGGTAATACTGCATTGAAAATACAAAAGTGGGTGGTGTCGAGTGTACTTACTAAATAAATGAGTTAATACTAATAAATAAATTAATTATAATTTATTACTACGTTATGTTTAAGTCGGCTCTGTTTACATTTGGAATATATACGAAATGAACTGGCCTGGAATAGTGCAATAGAAGAGACAAGCTCGTTGTTTTAATAAAAGCATTTATCGAAAAAGTCAGTCGTAGTTTTAGAACGAAATCTATAATGTGGGGTAGGTCAGTAGCTTCGTGTATGCTGTCGATTGAATGCATCCGAGGCGTCTGTTTTGAATGACTTGTAATTTATTAAAGATGGCTTTTGTTAATTATCTTTATATTTTTCCGCATGTGTACATAAATACGCTCGAAATTTTCTTTACCGTATACTAGCGTACACGCGTGTATTTCTATTCATGTTTAGGATTATGTAAGTACTTTACAGTATAAGGAATGTGTATGCGTGTGTGGATAATTGTAATTTGTTTGCTTACGCACGTACATTGCATCGTGTGTTGTGAGACTGTGTTTATTGATGTATACGCGGTTGAATAGATGTTTTTTGAACTTCTACTTGTGCGGTTTGAGTGGGGAGTTAACCTGCAAAACGAGTGAGCGAGCGAGCAGAAATAACAGATGGATATATATATATATATAAATATATAACGTCACCTTGGTACAGTTGGTAGAGTGCTTAACTGTTAACTCGACGGTTGGGGATTTGAAACCAACTGGCGACGTAGAAATTTTTGATTATTATTTAATTCTTAATTATCACGGAGAAGGTAGTGGCACCCCACCACGTATAACATCATATGAGCGCGCATCTGCGTCGCATATAAATAGTGCCTTAAATGCTAGTCCAATTTGTACGTAAAAATAAACATACAACGGCTAATCACGACGTTCTTCAAGGAACTATACGACGATGATGATTATATATATATATAAATGTATGTGTGCATATATATATATATATATATATATATATATATATATATATATATATATATATATATATGTCTTCTTCCTTGCTCTCCGAGGCACAGATGTCTTTTTTTTTATATCGCTTTAAAAATTAAATATTATTATTTGCTTCAAATTTTTAATGTTTTTTTTTTCTATTCAATTGTATACTTTTATTCAATTATTTACATCCCAGTGTTCGCATTTTAATTGGCATCAGCAGTTATGTGAACGGTATATAGGATAAATAAATAAGTACATACGTTATTAGGGCCGAATTTGGCGTCGAGGTTCAGTGGACCCAATCACATTTTATACGTGTGTGTGTGTGTGTTTGTGTAGATACGAATATTATGTAAACTCGTTATGTAGCCATTTTCTATCGGTATTAGTCTGTGGAAGGAAAATTGTACCGTTTTGTTCGGATTAACTTTTGTAGCAAAATGCGAATTTTTATCAGTTATGTTTTTTTTCGTCGCCCTTTACGTTCGTAATTTATCGGTCGATGGGAAACATTTCATGGAAGACGTTGTAAAAAATTTATAACTCCGATTTCGGTTCGTATCGACGATATAAAAATTTTCTACGTCCGTTATCATTGCAACGCATTCATTTTGAACAATTTTTGAATTATAATGCCTCTCGAAAGCAATCCCCCGATGACAGTTGAAAATACCAGAGAAATTTTAAAAGAATTCCTAAATAAGAGACGACGGATGCTCGTTTAGTTTATTTTCAGGGTATTTATCGTAAAAATGCAACGCTAAATATATATATATATATATAATATATAGTATAATATATAAAATAAATATATTTTGACTTTGGAACTTCGTTAAAGATAAATTTCGAAAATAAAGACCCGTCGCATGGATTAGTTTGGCGTGTAATATTATAATCGGAATGTCGAAAGAATTTTTTGAAAATTATAAAAAATTTTTTTATTGACGCTAGGGAAGATATTTTAAGAATAATTTTCGAAATCAGAGCAGAAAAATAATCGTATACATTTTATTTCTTTCAAATCGTCAACGAAATTATGTAAAATACACCGGACAATAATTTACGCGCTTCGGAAAATATTTATCAATTTTAAATTTGTCTCGTTTTAAAAAATTATATTCGAATTCGCTAAAAATCTTTATTATTATTATTATTATATCGGACGAATTGTATTAAATTATTTTAATACGTACGTCTGTACACACACAAACGCACTGAGACAAAGATATAAATAGAAAAAGACAGTCAAATACGTATCTTATCCCCTTTCTCTACAATCTTCTCCACTTTCATACTTAAACAGAGATCTACTAGATAGCTTCTAAAAAGAGCTGGTTGTAGAATAGAAAAAAAAAAAACAAAAAAAAAAAACCCAAAACGTATGTTATTTTCTTATAATTTATCGTTATAAAATTGCCCACTTTGCCGTAGAAGGCTAATTTTGTAAGAAACGTTAGCAAGTAATGCCAGATGCTGGTAGTTTTCTCGACGACATTTGCCGAGAATGCGTTTAATAAATAAAAAATTAACAAAAAAAAAATTAATTAAAATAACTAAATTTTTATATATATATATATATATGTGTAAAAAAACCACGAAGCTTTATTAAGCCATTATCATCGGGTGATATCAATTGGTAATAAGATAGAAGATAAAAATATATTTAAAAAAATCAGGAGTTATATAAATTAAATTATAACCAAAAAGAATATAGAGAATAATCGGATGAAAATTCTTAATAAGGTTTAAAGAACGTTTAAATTCATAAAGATACGGTGTTGAAAAACTACGATGTAATATATATTAGCTTAAAATTAAGTAGATTGTATATATAATGATTTATTTTTAGCTGATGTCCATGTAAAATTTTCCTTATAAATATTATTCATACCCTCATTATATACCAATTTACATAGATTGTGTATATAATGATTTATTTTTAGCTGATGTCCATGTAAAATTTTCCTTATAAATATTATTCATACCCTCATTATATACCAATTTACATAGATTGTGTATATAATGATTTATTTTTAGCTGATTTGCATGTAAAATTTTCCTTATAAATATTATTTATACACGTATTATATACTAATTTACGACATAGATTGTGTATATAATGATTTATTTTTAGCTGATTTCATTGTAAAAGTTTCCTTATAAATATTATTTATACCCTCATTATATACCAACTGACGACATAACTTTATGTACTGCGATTTTTTATTAGCGAACACCTCTCTATGACGGGTATTTCTTCAGGTCGCACGGGTATCGTTATATAGGGGATTTCATTGTATTTGAAGAACATTGTAAATAATTTTATATATATATATGCTTAATTTTAAATAATTCAATCGAACAATGATTTAACAAAATAATTTCATTCGATTTAAGTACATTCAATTCTATACAACTGCCGCAGGTGATCATTACACTTGTATGTTATACGTTGGACATTTTCCATTTCATTACTCTCGCAGTTAAAACATTTATTAACTTCATTTATATTTAACTTATCTAAATATTATCCAATAAAACCGTGGCCAGAAAATATCTGAGTCATATAGTAATTTACTTTGTAATTTTTTTATGTTTAATAATCTAAATTATCGTGCCGTGTGCAGCAACTAAGGATAGAGGCACGAGGGAGAGGAAGTTAAATCAAAGAGTAGAGACGGGACGTGCGTAACAACATTATTAGGTTAGTTAGAAAGGAGGATTCATCATCGAAGAGAAGAGGAAGTGAGGAGGGAAGATTGAGAGACAATCTAAGTGAGGAGTACAAAGGTCAGTCAATGAGGATGTGGGAAACGGAAAGCGTGACGCTACACAAGGAGCATTGAAGAGCAGGAGTTTTGTTGATCAGGTGTGAATGGGTGAGTCTTTGAATGACCTAGTGGCAATCTGTTGCGGACAACGTCTTCTCTGCGGTTTGGAAGTTTCTAAGGTGAAATGGAATTCTTGATTTGGCGAAGCTTGTTTAATGAGTTGCCACTTATGTTGCCACGAAGCAAAAAGTTTTGATTTGACATAATTACGTACATAAATAACTGCAATTGCGACGTTTAGGATCGGCAGCAATGTATGAGACTCTTTTGTTGCTGAAATCCGCAGAAATGAGATCGATTTGACAAATCGGTCATTTCGTTGCATGCTGACCGTTGCTAAATACATCTTATAGGAGTTGAGCGCCGAGAGATAGTCGGAACATACAACCGATGGCTGTTAGAGCTTATTATGAAATCCACAGCGAGGTAAATCGCATCAATTTCAGCTGTTAGGATGGAAAATGACTGAGGAAACGAGTACCGTATAATGACGACGTTATTCATGACGACTGAGAAGTCAACAAGCCCATTGAATGAGGATTCTCTAGTATATAACACTGATGAATAAGAGACGGGACTCTTTTTACTGATGTCATTGGTTGATAGGCCCTCTTTCTTCAAACTGGCGATTGAGAGATCCAATTTTAAGTCGATAATAGTCATACACGTACGTTTTCGCGTCTGTAACGTTGTCAGCAGTGCGTAGCGTGAATGTTGTATGTTGTGTATTTTAATAATTTACTGTTGTAGCGTGATATTAATTTCTGTTCGTCGATATTTAAATGTATACACCTCCTACGTTGGAGGGAGAGGTATCAAATAAGATTGAAGAAGCAATAAAGAAAGTAGACTTCAAATTTGATAAAGGCCTTGAACGTACATTAGTGGAGAATATAATGGAGACGGTTAAATCCACGCTCGATAATTACTTATCGCAATTTAATCAGCGTGTAAATGAGATGGAAAAAGATACCAACAGTAGGATCGACGAACTTGAATAGTACTCGCGGAGGAACTCGTCGTTGATATACGGGAAGACGACAATGAAAATACGGAACGACCAGTAAACTAGTTGCTGATAAACTCGGTATTTCCGGCTGAAGCTATTTGTAGGTCGCACCGTTTGGCTAAGCGACGACATGAGAAGGACAAAGATCGTTTTAAACTGCGGCCTAGGTAAAATTTACTCGTTACGAATTTAAACGGGAAATTTACGCAAAGAAGAGGAAACTAAAGGGAACGCAAATTATTGTCCGGGAACGCTTAACGTTATTACAAATTATCGGGGAATTACCAATCAAGTACGGAAATAAGAATGCGTGGACAAAGGACGGTACAATATGTTGTATCGATGGGGCAGGCCATGATAATCCGGTCGATACAGAATTATTTAAAATTATCTAGGACGACTACATCGACGTCGCATCAGTAATTAAGATTATATAACTGCGCTGCGTTCTGTTGTTAATGTCGGTTTGTAAAACTATGTATTTTAGTAGCGAATGGGATTACGTGATGGTTCATGTGAGGTTGTTTTGTGTGTGCGTACGGTAATGTCGATGTGTTTCTAAAACGTGATTGTCCGAATGTTAGTGTGTACGTTTGTTGTGTCAAGTGTGGAATGTAGTTTGTATTTGTATGTATAAGTATATATATATAAGCATGATTATGTTAGGGCGTGTTACTCTTACATTATCTACATGTCTGGTTTTGATGTTTGGCCCGTAATTCATTACGTTTATTACATCATGTGTCTTTGCATAGTATTCTTACTCTGAATAATTCGCGGAACCTTGTTGTACTTGAAACTAAAATGGAAGCTGCGCTTGCTATATTTTCTATACTTTTCCCTTATTTTTAATTATTATTTTTATTATTTTATTAAAAAATTACAAATGTATACTATCAAAATGTACGGGGCTTAAACACCAAATTAAATCAATTTAATTTAAATATTCATAGTCATAATTACGATGTGATCGGTTCGAATTTGGGTCCCCTTCTATTCATAATTTTTATCAATGGTATTGGAAAGAACCTTTGCTCAAAATTTCTTTTATTTGCTGATGATCTCAAAATTTATGCTCCTATATCTTCACTAGCTGACTGTGAATCTTTACAAACAGATCTAGATAAGCCGGTTCTGTAAAGAAAATCGTTTACCTTTCAATTATGACAAATGCGTCCACACGAGTTTCTGTAGAAATAGAAATAGGTACTCGTTCACTTACACGATGAATGGTAAGCAGATAATTAAAAAATCTGTGGTGCGGGATCTCGGAGTTAATATTGATGACAATTTAAAATTTTCAATACATGTAAGCGATAATCGCTCTTATAAAATGCTAGGTTTTATTATAAGAAATTCATTTAGAGATCCATGGACGCTACTGTCGCTTTATAATGCATTAGTGCGTAGTCCTTTAGAATACTGTTCAATTATTTGGGATCCGTATTATAATAAATACATTAAGTTAATTGACAAAGTTCAGTGTAAATTACCCTAAATATATGAATTACGATATATTAAGCATGATGTATGCAACGGTAGAGTTAATAGTGAGTATTTAACATCAACCGTCTCCTACGTTGTACCAAGATAGGCGATCGAATCGTTTTTTTAGTGAGCCGCGTGCACGAACAAACCTCGGTTTAAGTTCTCCGTTGCCGTCAGCTTTCCGCTTATATAATTCTCTTTTGAACATATTTCCCCCGTATGGATGTGCATACTTTGATAACAGATATTTCTTTAATAAGTTGCTTCCCGAACATATTTTGCGATAAGAACAGGAGTTTCGCTGTTGTCTAATGGTTCTAGATTGTTATTATGTGGTGTGTGTTTGGTATATGTGTTCCTTTACTAATGTACATGTAGTATATACGTTAAATATTGTATTTATTAATTTGTTAAAGATTATTCGTCCGTTTATTTCGAGTGTGAATGGGGTATGAATGATGTATGTTTTAATGAGTGTGAGACTTATGAATGCGTGTAGTTTTTTCTGGTGTGTTTAATAGGTGTGAGGCTGGTGAATGTGTTCAATGTAATTTTTTTTGTATTTTATTTTTTTTACTTTTAATTTTATAATTCAGAAAAAATTATTCATTGTATTATTTTATTTATAAGCCTACACTCTAATTGGCTGTTAGCTGTTGTGTGGCTTCATTAAATAAATAAATAAATCTTAGTTGGTCTTTCTATCTACTGTGACAGCACAGCGATTGAATGTTTTAATATGTTTTAAAATGTTTATTTCTGACAAGATGTTAAAGATGGTTATAATCGATTGAGGTAGTTTCGAAGAGAATGAGGTAGCAGATGGAAGTAATTGAAAAAGCTTCTAACTGGATTATAGATTTAGGTAGGAGGTACAAATATCGAGAGGTCGTTCTGATAACTGTAAGTACAGACTGTCGATTGGGGAAGTGTCCAGTAGCTAAGCGAAGAGCTGAATTCTTTTGAGTAATGATGGTTTTGCTGACGAATATATCGCTGCTCCATAGACGATGTTTGATCGTATGGGACAGCGATAAATGCTTGTGTGTGAAGTTCGATCGGCGCCATAAGTATTGTGGGATAGTTGTTCGAGAATGTTTATTTTCTTCGTTGATCCAATGATAATTTAGGGTGTAGGAGCAGACCTAAGTGGCGGTCGATTTGTCAGATAGTGTTCACAGTAAATCTCTCGTGTTGAGACATCCATTCATTCGTGTTTTCATACTAGGTTTTCCTTCTTCTACCTTTTTCCGTTTTCCTGTGACATTTCCTTCAATGATCATTTGAAGTAGGTCATATCTCCTTTTTTCAGGACATGACCGAGATAAGTTTCCGTCCTTTTATAATAGTCACTAGTTCTAGTTTTTTGTTTAATTGCTGCAAAATGATTATATTTGAAATCTTATCCGTCTATTATAACCGCAACATCATAAGCCACATCTCAAAGGCATTCAGTTTATTTATGATCTATTTTTTAATTGTCCAGACTTCTACTCCATATAGTAGTACGGGCGCCGTACGTAACATTTAACCAGCCTCTATTTTATTGTCCATTTAAGCGTTTTATTTGTAAATACTTTCTCCATTTTCAAGAATATGATCCTTACTTGTACAATTCTGATCCTTCATAATCCGGGTTCCATACACTATTAACGTTACAATCGAAGTATTTAAATTGTACGAAAACTAAAGTCATGGTGGTTAAAGAAACACACACATATATATCATCATCAGGTCGTTCACCCCAGAGGGATATCGTGTAACAATCTGAATCGTTGCGCGCCATATCATACGATCTTTAGCTCGTTGTACACATTGCGATAAAGGTAGTCCAGATTGATTTATTATCGTATCTATTTAACGCTGTGGAGGGCGACTTTTCGATCTTTTCCCTTGGAACCTTCGATTGTATCACCAATGCTTGTAAATTCCGCCCGCTGTGAATGACGTCGCCGAAATTTTTCATCAGACGGAGAACAGCAGTATCAGCTAATCGTTGTGGAGATTCAACACGTTCGCTATAGATTCATTAGTTCATTTCGCTGTCCACGGCATGCGGAACAATCTACATTACCATGTATTATACATAAGTAATGTAATAGATAAACAGATAAATATTCGCGAAAGATGAACCTAATTGCTAGGGGTGAAAAATTAAGAACAAATGTTTACTAATGAGTCTGGTAATAATGATTCTGACGATATGTAGGAAAACAATACTGATATTAGTTGTTTGATGTTAACGATATTACAAATACGCCTTTTTGTTTCTACATTTTTTTGATTACTATAATTACCGTAATAAATATTATGGAATTAATGTATATATATATATATATATATATATATATATATATATATATGTATACGGATGTGTGACGGAATGATCTATATGTCGTTACAGTAATAAGTGATCTAATATTATATAACACGAAACGTGCGTATATGCTCAAAAAAACACAACAAAAAAATAGTTATTTACACCCGGATGCGTCCTTCGGCTTATCGCAAATTTTTCCTCGTTCATACTACCGGTGTACGAATTTTAGTAGGTATTGTGCAAAATTATACATACGGTCATTTCGGTGTCCGGCGGTGTGAATCGAGTATTCCAATTGTTCAAATTCAGGTCGCAATATCGTTGTGTAACGCGCGGTGACAAAAGTTATACTACTTTATTAAAAATGACGAGTATTTTTGTGTAATCTTTCGAAATATAACATCTATACGGTGAAATCGTGAATTCTCATCATCACCGTGTTAAACACTCACACGGCGTAAAACAGTCGGTGTATAATTTTCACTTCGGTTCGTCTTTCATAATTTTCGTCCGATTACGCGAGCTCTTGAAATCCTCTCCGGTCTGGTTTTCCTCTTTGCTGTTCTCTGATCGTTTTTCCGTCATTTTCTTTCTATCGATATCTATAACGGTGAAGTAGAATTACCTTACCTTCTGGAAGGATGTCGAAAAAGAAATATCACCGTAACTAATGCGCGCTGATTATCTACCCGCTTCTCATTTGCTCCGTCACCACAATATTGACGATAACGGTGACATAATATAATAATAATAATAATAATACTCAAATCAAATCAAAATTTATCTTTGTTTATATAATATTACAATCACTATATTTACTATTTCTCCGTAATTACAACTGTCTGTAAATGCGCAAACAGACTTGTAATTTAAAAGAAAAAATTATTATATATAAAAAACGTTCGCTGATCGGAAGGTTATAATTGTATCGTACGAATTCGAAAGAAATGACGTTAAACTCATAAATGACTAATTCGTACAGATACGGATAACTCACGCACATATACATATTCATATTTTTCGTAATACACCGGTTGGTATTTGTCGAAATAAATTACGAATATTTCTGTAGTTCTCCGATTATGTAGATGTACGAATTATAACGCCTTAATTTACCAGAAAGGAAAAAAGTTATAATAATCGCATTACACGCTCAAATATAAAACTATTCGATTGATTTCGTAATTATTGTTAAAAATTAATTTTTTAAACCGCATTAATATTTTTTCCTGTTTTGTAATTATTCCTCTGAATTCATTCTTTTTAAAGCATTAGTTGGGCCGTCACAGAAAGTGTCGTTCTGCTCACGCCGGGGTTCTCAGGATTAAACAGGCTGATAAGCCGGTTAGGGAGTGTCTACTACTACGTTTTTCCCAGTCATAGGCGTTCCATTTCCGTCATTTGATTTTAGAAAATGCATAGAATCAGAAGTTTTTCAATTACGACAAAGGAACTAGCAGATGACTTTGTGTCAGACATCAAGCTTTAGCAAATTAACACGCGGTTTTTTTCTCGAACGACCTTACTTCTAAATTACAAAGATGATATAATTATGAGCAGATTTCGCCTAGGCTATACGTGTCTCGTACTTTATCAACAGAACTTTGGCTCCAGTACATTCCATTTATGGCAATACATGTCTTAATTGACTGTCTCTTATGCTCTTCAATGAGCACGTCACTTAACTTTACACTTCTCACTTCAAAGATGACTGCCCTCCTATGTCGAATTGAATTACCTTGCTTCACTATTTCGGTCTCTATTCTTTGATCGAACCATATTTTACTGTAGTGTCTCTAGTATTAACTGCTGCTTACAGCGCGTTAACTTAATTATAGGCTAGTCGTTCAAATCATTATTAATTTTTATTTATATACATATTTTTAAATTATATATATATATATATATATATATATATATATATATATATATATATATGTATTGGTTTATCGCACATGCACTTGGAAAGCCTCAGGGGACAGACTTCCAATGTAGATTGATTGCAACATGTTAAAAAGAAGATATCGCAATCAAGTGAAGAAAGCTCCAGCATATACTGTAACAGACGGGGACACCGATCGTGGCTTAGTAAAAATGACAATAAAATCACGATTAAACAATCTGAATAGAAAATGGAAAATAAAAAATTAGAAGATATAAAATTAAAATTCAGTAACCGAATGTCGGAAAGATTTGAAGTAAGAGAATCGTTAAATGTAGTATAAGAATGCTGGCAACAAATAAACAGTCGCGACACTAGCAACTAAATTACTGGACTGCTAATAATAGAAGAAAAAAAATATAGCAACAGAAGATACTAGCGTTGATGCATGAGAAGCGATAACTTCCAAATGTCACTGATTCGCAGGGCAAAGTATAAACGCTTAAAGAATACCATCACAAATAAATGCTGGAAAGAAATAGCAAAATGGAAAAGGATGAAATATATAACCAGTTGTAGAAATACAGTGGGTCTATTTGTAAAACGTAAACAACGTAAACACGATACCAGCTCAGAAGAAATCTGGAAACAAGCAAAAGTACGACGACAATATATAAAAGAACTATACAATGAAAATGATACAATGGGAATGAAAAATGGATAAAGACATTGAGAAATCGAAACGATGTGCCACTTCGAGAAGAATTTGATCTAGCAATAAAGATAATGTATCGGAATAAATCAGCAGAAATCAATAACATACCAGCAGAATTAATTATTAAATGTCGAAAGGATCATCATAATAAATTATGACTAGGCTTATAAAATTTACGAAGGAGTAATGGTCAAAGGATATGTTCAGATTTGTGTTAGTAACAATTTATAAAAGAATGCACCAAAACGCTGTGAAAAATACAGGACGATTAGTGTACCTATACATACATAGAAAATATTACTGCAAATTAGGAAAATGGTGGACTTGGTGATGGGGCAAACCGGTCCAAAGATCGAGACACGGATTGATTGATATGTATGTATATGTATATTCTTCTATTCATTTGACATACTACGGATTACGCAGTTATGTTTGCTTTATTCAATGGATCGCATATCTCAACGATGTGGATATGGCAATTATATTTGTGTACGTTTCTAAAGAGGCATGGAACGAGTGCGATTAAGAACTGAATATATATATATAGTGTGTGCTAAATAAAAGAAGATAAGATATTAAAATTAATCGGCGTGTGTAATCGTTCCCCGCAGAGGTGTACCTAAAGCTAGGACAGCAAACGGATGAAAAGAACATGGTTTCTTTGTTCACCAATGGGCGTGAGAAATGAAAAGTCTTGGTATAAAATCTAACCTGAAATTGAAGCAAAGACTCCAAAATGAAATGTTCAACAGAGTAAATTGTGTAAGACGTAAATTTTGAATGGACTATAAATTAAGCATACAGTAAGCATGCAGTAGCGTCGAACACATTACGGGAATTGTTTGGCGTATGAATTTGGACTTCATGTACATCGCAGACTCTGTACAGAAAGGAAATTTTTTGAATTTTTCTGATCGAACGTTAAAAACTGATTATTGTCAATTATTACACTCAGACCTCTGAAAAACAGAGACAGTCATCACCACCAGATGGTGTACCCAAGGCCCCGCTGGAAACATGGAACCTGTAAATATGAATCAAAATTCCTACACTTGGTGAGCATTTGTGCGTTGCAAAGATTAATACTTCAGTTTTTGAGTTGTGTCCTATCGAAGACTTTTGGTTAGAACGTGAAGTTGTTCCTTCCGATCATACAACCATCGTATCCGCGTTGTCATGTCTAAAAAAAAACAAATAATCGGGTGCAGCGTTAAAATTTCATGCGAGGTTAAAGTTCAAAGTTTTTCGTCTCTGTCTTATCATAACCCGAGGAACGTTACGAAATGCATATATAATATCCATCATATCTATTTGGCATTTAGTAAATTCTGATCGTTATAACCTGCGAGTCTCCTCCATAGATTTCGGTTCTGAGTTGGAGTGACTGCTGTTCTAAATTAATTTCGCAATCCATCAGTCCAGCGAATAATGTCTCTTCTTCTTATTCTTATACCAGGTGCTTTACCGAGCCGTAATATTTTTTATAGATTTTCTCCTTTTATAATATGTCCAAAAAAAAATTAGTGGATCCGTCTTTCGAATAATCTGTGTAATTCTGTCGGTTCGTCTATTTCTGTCCGTATTGAGAGATTTAAGGCAGCTAAAGAATCTGCTACTTTAGCTACAGTGTCAAGTCTACCAATTACAACAACGGAATTTATGGTACGCGATCAGCTGAACAGTCTAGAAAACTGCAAGATTTTCAAGCCTACCACAATTTACCACGGATCGGAAGAAGGCAAGCTGGGCGACATACACAAACAGAAAATATGAAGTCGGCCTACTTTCATTTCTTACACATAAGCGCATTTATTTAACCTAGAGCGCACCTCTCTGTGTTCCTTGCAACTACACTGTTAGTATTCCTTACATCCTCTTATCATGTCCTTCCTACTCAACCGATCGTTTTGTTGCTGGACATGCTTCATCACTTGCTTCATCACTAACCAAAATCCTACAATACACTCCATCCGCTGAATCTAAGCTTATAACTTTCCTTTCATTATCTAATCTAATTCCTCTAATCTAATCATCTTCCCGTGGGTCTTAGTAGCAGTATAAGGAACGTAAATATATATTTATTATATATATATAAATCTTATCGTTTACACGTAATTACGTATATAAAAATGAGACAATAAATAACGACGGCTTCGTTGTATTTTGATAAATCTTATGTAGATTCTAAAACAAATCTAAACGTAGCACTTGTATGTACAACTATCATATCATTATATATATATATATATATATATATATATATATATATATATATATATATATATATATATATTATAAAAAACGATAACATTGTATTATGCGCTTCGTAGAACGGATTGCTCTAATTTATTTTGTATGACTTTAGTTACGGTTATTCCTTCTATTCGTTTATGTGGTTGACGTTATGTATGATACATAATTCGCCATCCATCGTTGTAACGTCAATTAAATTTGTGACGGTCTTCGAATATAATATTCCCTTCAATTACATCGTAACGCATACAATTATACATCTATGTAAATATCTATATATATGTGTGTATTACATATTTACCAATGTTTGTAACGTTTAACTTAACGGTTAGATGTTTCAAAAATCTCACTGATTATCTTCTGTTATAATAATATTTGCCGTGCAGCTATGGCGCCCCCTACGTACCCAAAAAGAAACGTCGTACAAATTTAAGTTACTTCCACGTGTGTAAATCTCCGTGTAACGTGAATTCCCCATGCATACAACGAGTCAACTAGTTGCATAATAATAATACTAATTTTTATTATTATTTACCGGAAAATATAATAATCGCTAACTCACGTATGTAATTTTCAAATGAGATATCGACACGTATTTTTTTCCTCCAGTATTATTTCTTTTTCTAAAAGTCGATTTTACCTATCTGCTCGTTACCGCCGTCTTCTTGCACGGTTGAAATTGATCGTTATCTTCTCTTTCTCACTTTTAATAGAGCACATCCACGTCGAAATCTCGCATTTTTACCGGGGGGGGGGTAATTACG
Source organism: Coronaproctus castanopsis (assembly GCA_032883995.1). Lineage (NCBI taxonomy): Eukaryota > Metazoa > Arthropoda > Insecta > Hemiptera > Monophlebidae > Coronaproctus > Coronaproctus castanopsis. The sequence goes on along the minus strand of CM065052.1, from coordinate 187,806,054 downwards.
TCCATTAGACGAGTAGACGAGATGGCGATTGTTGACGACCGTTATCGCCGCTCCAGCATTGCGGCTCGTCACGTTCAATAAGGGGAACGAATTTATTTAATATATCCGCTTCTTCGGGTCGTTCGCTTATTCTTACTTTATTATCGACGACTCCAAGGTGCGCATTCCCCGAAATTCGCGGAGTGGTTTTATTTTTTTTTTACTATTATTCTTTTAGTACTTACAAATTTTGGATGTTTTTCTTTGCTTATACATACACTCCAGTTCGTTATCGTATTTTTAAAAAGTGTCTATTATTATTATTATTATTGTTATTATTAGATTATACGTCGGATGATTTCGAGCGCGTCAACCGACTAGTGATGTTTAGTAATTTGTGTTGAATGCAAACTTTTTAAACATCAAGAGTAAATATGAACGGTTTCCTTATTTTATTTGTAAGTAATCAAATACTACGCGTATGTATATATATATATTTTTATATGTGTATAGTAAAGTTTCGTCAAGCCGAAAATTTGTAACGTCTGCTATGCGATAGTCGACAGACCGGAAGATTGATAGACGATTAGCTGACCAAACGACCCGTCTTAAGCTAATACGGGTGTTTTGCTATTTCACCGGCTTGTCCAACTTCCGAGCAACCTGGTGCTCGTTTATCGACGAATTCGTTCGATAGTCATCTTGGCTAAGGGTTGTTTTACCGTTAAAAATTCTCCTCTCCGGTTGGGTTCGAATTTAGGTCGTGCGAATAGAAAGCTAAAATATTACAGCTACGCTGCGTGACAATTATCTATATACTTTTTTTTATTAATACTTTATTATGCAAATTAATAATGTATAACTTGTTGCATTTACAGAGGAGCAATACACTGCACCACCGCTTAGGCTTAATCAGTGTATTGCTCAATTACAATACTCTATGTTGACAATAATATAGTAACTACTTTTACACTCACATTTATGAAGGCTATGCGCCAGTTTCACTCACAGTCATAGTATACATGTATTCCCTTATAACTTCTTATACTAGTTAATAATTAAAATTATAACTTAGGTATATTAGATGCATAAATGTATGAATTATCCATAATGACACACACATACACATATACATATGCAGAACTTAAACATTATATGCATAAATTCCACACAAACACCCCCGTACATACATGTACGCGTGCAGAAGTACACTCGTTATACATATTATTGTAAACGTTTTATCACGGATTCACAACGCAAAAACTTCAGCGACTATGGAATTTCTTACGCATTACATTAAATGCGAATAATTGGAATTGTCGAGCAGTGTATTTGTCTTGTAGGTTAAAATTATTTTTATTGTAAAATCTTAAATGGTCCATAGTGGGGCATACAAGCAGTTTCTACTGCGCCGCATTCACACTTGTCATCATTACTTAACTTAAGAAGAAATAAATAAGACCCAAATTTTCCATGCCCCGTTAATAATTGGGTAGTGTAGAAATCAGGAGTAATTTTAATATCGTGTCTATTTAATATATTGGGGATTAGGCTGTGGGTGTGTCAGCCAGTATTATCTTGTTCCCATCTTTTTTGCCAAATTTCTAAGTAGTGTCGTTTTATAGCTTTCAGGGTATAGATATATTGAGTTCTGGTTTCATTGCGAGAATTTATCTTTTTTGCCAAATTTCTAAGTAGTGTTGTTTTATAGCTTTCAGGGTACAGATATATTGAGTTCTGGTTTCACTGCGAGAATTTATCTATATACTAGAAGTTACCCATAGCTTCGCCTGTGCAATTATTTTTTTAAATACAATATCGATGTCTCTTTCTTTTAACAGGTTTTAGTATAGTATACGTATATACTACGTATATATATATATATATCCGTCCGTTCTAGATTAGTATGTATACGTATATATATATTACGTATTTAAAATTTTAAATAATTGTAATTTCTGCCCTATTTACGACATCAATACAAGGCATTAAAACGAATCTGATGATATAGACTATAAGCTGGGAGAATTTCATCATTATTACTTTAATAGTTCTCGAGTTAAACCGGAACAGACAGATAGACAGACGGATAAAAGTGTTAAAAAATAGATTTTCTGTTTATGTGTGATAAAAATAGTCCAATGCAGTGATTATAATGAAAATATTCGCAAATTACAGATAGACACTGCATATATATATATATATATATATATATATATATATATATATATATTTGACAATTTGCGCAAATTAGTATCGCGTTAGCTTCCTTCTGATTATACATCCGACGCTGAATCATTTCAGTTTTCTGAGGAAACTAGTCATGAATAAACCTGACATGGATAATTCAATTATGTACACCTCTATCTCTTCAAGTGACTTAAATTGTAAGTAGAATTTTGTTTCAATACTAATTAGAATAGAATCGGGAAACACCTCTCTTTTAACTTAGGTTTCCGAAATTAGCCCCTTTATTTCTTCAAATGGGTTAAATTGTAAGTAGAATTTTATTTTAATACGAATACGAATAAAATCAGGAAACAGCTCTATTTTAACTTAGGATTCAGAAATAGATTCTTTGAAGGGTTCTAATCTTGAAGATAATACAGACATATTCTTTAAAACGACAATCATGATTTATTATCTATAAACGTAAATGTATTTTCTTTTTGTCACACTGATTCCTGACCACACTTGCCATTCGTGACATACTGTCGTACTTTTATTAACTTCATTTTCAAATGGAAAAGAGTCAACGTCTATCTATCTATATATTATCTCCTTACTTTAGCCAACTACGTATGCGCAGTTAACACCACTTCCCTAGCCCACACATAAACGGGTCAAGTGTGGCGAACACAATAATAATGTTGAACACTAAACTTATTACTTGCCCCCGCTAACCCAACTTACAACGTGTATATTGGCGAAAGGACAGTTATTTCTAAACAGAGTATTTTTTTCGACCATTGGGTGCACAACCGAAGTAAGCTGCCGTATTCATGTCGTAGTTATGTAGGATCAAGGATATCTCGTGTCCATGTTCTTTTTAGTCTTCTACGTTGATTACCAGGCAACAGTGGCCCAATACGTACTCGATATTTCCATGTTTGAGTTATTTTTTAATTCGCTGGAAAACTTCCCGTATCGGTTGATATAGCACTCGCGCACGTTATCTCAAAATTATGATGTAGCGTGATGTTGGAAACAAAGTATGTTGGCTATTGAGCGAAGTATATTCTACTGTAGCTGCTGAATCCGATTTAGATTTGATGCAGTTGATGTATCGTAAATTTCAAGTCCATATTTCCATATGAGCGACAGCACTGCCAAATACACTATTCGCTTACATAGATAAAATGGAAGGTAATGTTCTCGCGAATTTAGCGTAAAATTTTTACAATTAAATGTCTGTCAGCAGTCAATTTCCGGAACCAATAGGTTTGGAACTTTTAATAAATGTACTTCTTTAAATAATCGATTACAACTAATAGTTTAACAGCAAAAATAATGTATATATAATATATATACATATATATATATATATATATATATATATATATATATATATATATATATATATATATAGCGTGTAGATTTCAGAATGTTTTAGCGGTAACGTAAATTCATCTACAGGAAACTTTATTGAAACTGAATCGTACCGTGCTTATATAATAAAGTAGGCGACCATTAAAAAGTGATTAAAAAAAGGGCAAAATTCTGCTAAAATATAGTCCAATTTACTTTCGTTTCGGCCATTGTAAAAAGCTAAATTTTAATTTACTTCTGATTTTCATAAAATAGTTTAAATATTTATCGACCATAATAAATTATTTGAGAAGATAATAAAGAAATTTCGACTAAAATTATAGAAAGAATCCCATAATTTCGTGGTATACGGGTAAATAAATTGGCGCACAATAATAAACATTTTGAACGTGATTAAACTTATTTTTCATTTCGTTTATGTTAAAATTCTTCGCGGTAATTATTTCAGATCGACCATATAAATCAACGACAATCACTATCGTTCGTTGCCGAACACGGTGACTAGCCCATTTTCTCTACGTAGAAAATGGACTAGCGTTCAAGGCACGCATGAAATGCAATACAATTGCCACGCGTATTTAACGTTATATTAAGTGTGATGCCGCTGCTTTCCTTCGTAATAATTAAGATTTATATAACGATAAAAACCTTTTTAAACTTTTATACTTTAAGTCACCGACTGGGATCAATAATCCCGACCGTTGAGTTAACAGTCGATCGATCTTCTAGAAATTATTAAAATACGGAAGCGATACGTAATGTCGGTATAAAACTTCATCGAGTAGAGTAGCATCAGATATGTGGGTATTTGTAAAAAAGATTTGAGCATAATATGCTATAAATCGACGAATATCTCCTTTTGGATAACGATAATATTAAATTATTAAACGTTATTACAACGTACGAACGTAATTTGTCGCCTTGGTTGCCATTGGTAGAACGACGAACTTTCAATTTACGAAATGTCAATTACTGTCAAAATAAATGGACAAACGATACCTCAGGACGATACTGCTGTTAAATATCTGGCACGTGCATCTCGGTAGAAAACTAACGTGGCCTAAACACGTTGATATTAAAAATGCGTATGTTTTATTGGGTGCCACGTTCCGGTTTGCCACTCGAAAATGAGCTACTAATTGATTAAATATGGACAGAATATGGTCTCATATTGTGGGATTGCACCGAAGATAAAGATACAGCACTTTCAGAACAAAGTCATTCGCTTAATTGTATCCCTACCGCGATATGTGTCTAATAATTATATCTCGCACAAAGTCTTTTAGATCCGCTATATTTTGGGGGGATAAAATCAAACATTTCCCACCCTGATATGTGGCCAATAATTATATCTTACATAGAAACTTTTACATCTCCGCTATATTGGGGGTGTTTAAAATACGGTATGTAGGTAGATTATAAACATTTTCAGGATAAGTCTGCTGGATAACAGCCGAGAAGTAAGGAGGTTAAAACAAGCACGGATGTTTGATTTATTATTATAAACATTCTTGGTAAATTTCGTAAATGTCACTCGAGTACATCGGTGGATGTTTGCCTCTAACATGTTACCTATCGTTTTGTACAATTCTTGTGGCTAAGTGCAATTTTATAATTATATATATATATATATATATATATATATATATATATATATATATATATATATATATAAAGTGTAGAAAAGCTAGGTAGTTTTGAAAATTTATCTTTTTGTTTAACAATTCTTAAGATACTTGATTACTAAAAATAGTTGAAATCACTGAATTTATTTAATTATGCGAAGCTTTTCGGCATTTACGCCATTGTCAAGCTATATACAATTAAAATTAATTATATAAAATCATAAAATATTAATTTAAAACTAAGTTTACAAGTATTTATAATTCATTTTTGTGTAAAATTGTAAACTTAGTTTTAAATTAATATTTTATGATTTTATATAATTAATTTTAATTGTATATAGCTTGACAATGGCGTAAATGCCGAAAAGCTTCGCATAATTAAATAAATTTAGTGATTTCAACTATTTTTAGTAATCAAATATAAATAAAATCACTACATTCCACAATCTAAACTTAATTCTTAAGATGGTTTTGTTCTACGATAGTTATCTCTGACGCTTTAATTCGTACGTTAGAAAATTGTTAAGTATAATAAGTACATGGGTGGAGCTGTAGAGATGGGCGTGTGTATATCGGTTGCTTAGATTATTTTAATTATATATTACGCGGAACTGTAGCTGGGGTGATTTATGGTTTTAGTTTATAATGTACATTTACTCCAGTTTGTCGTTCATTATCGTTAATCGAGATGAAATTATTAATAAAGCTTTTAACGATAGTAAAAACTTTAAACCTTAAATTAGATTTACCAAATTCTAGATAACAATAACGGAAATTAATATTCGCGCTTTCGATTCTCCGCGTTAAATATTAACGCTCCATCATGAACGAATGCGTTAAACGCGTGTACGGTAAATAAATAATCAGGTTGATATATTTCTTTAACGTACTTTTAAGTTTGAACAGAGTAGAATGTAGATTTAAAAAAAAATAAATAAATAATGAACAAAAAGTCGTTAAAATCACTAAATTTCTTTCTATGTATAAGGAGACAACATAGCCTTTCAGCTATTAAGCCATTATCGAGTAAACGTCGAAAAAATGCGGTTTGTGATAAATAATAAGAGATATTTAACGAATATTATTTAGATTTAGCGATAAAAGAAATATCACGTTATTGAAACGGTAACAATAAAATAGAATACTTCAAAATTCCGTAGAAATTAAATTGGGAAAATACGTGGTAGAAACGGGCTGTCAATTTGTAATAAGATTTAGAAATTAAATTTATATAATATGATAAATAAAATTAAACAATGTATAGAATTAACACACACATACAAAATCGATAATATTAACCGAAATTATGAAATTTTATGCACGGGAAAACATTTTAAACAAAAAGACTATGAAAGAGATAAAAAATAATTTATTTTACGTATAAATTTAATATTGCTGATTTATCGATTGCGTTGAGTTTTTCTTCCGTTGTACCCGTATAGAATTAGGACGAGGGAAAAGGAAGTAGGAGGAGGATAGGAAACATAAAGGGAGAAGTGAGTATTATATTAACGACTCCAATGAGTTGATAGCCCGAGAGAATGGGGGATAAGATTAAATCATGTTGACTCAGATTTGTCATATTCAGGTAATAGGAAGTGCGTAGCGACACCATTTTCGTCTTTTAAATCGTCTCTGGGGATTGTCCGGCAATATGATCGTGTACATTCTGCTTATGTTTGGATTTGTACTATTTTGTAGTTTTTGGCAAAATCTCTCGTACTGTTCTACTTAAGTTTTTTGAATTGTATGAGAAGGTCATTGCGAAGTGTCAAATTTGATACTGGCGCGGACGTGATTGTGCGTAGTATTTTCGACTGCGTTGTTGTATCCGTAATAGATTGCTTTTACATGTGGTACCATACAACTCGATTCCATACTTTCATATCGACGTAATGATTGTCAAATATAGGTTTCTTTTAACATTCAAGTTTATGCCTGATTTTTTTTTTCTCAGCAACGGGTGCAGCATTCTGGCGCCAGCAATCACAGTTTTTCTGTCTAGACCACGCGGTAATGCCATATCAGTCTCCTATCCATGAACAAATCCAAGTAACGTACTGAGTCTGTCTGTGGAATTTCAGTGTCGTCGATTTTCAACTTTGAAAACCTGTTACTTGCCGATTGGTAAATATGATGTTTTAGAATTTTACTGGGTTTAAAAGATATGCGTGTGCCTACATAGTTGGTTTATGTGGTTTTGAACCGACGTGTTAGCGTAATCTGGATTTGGATTAGACGCGAGAATGGGACTATCATCGGGCAGAAGTAGCTACAATTGTTAAGTTTGAAGTGGGTAAGTCGCTGGTGTAGAATAGCGGTCCAAGTAGGCTGCCCCGCGGCATCGAAGATAAAATTTTTTGCTCTTCCGGGAAGGAATCATTAATTCTAACGACAAATATCCTTTCGACTAAGTACGATTTAAAGAATGCGTATAAATCCGTATGCGCGCATTTTCTGAGTTTATAAAACAATCTTGGATGTCAAATTTTGTCGAACGCCTGCGCGACATCAAGGAAGAACACGCATCTCTTTTCTGTAAATTTGACGAGATTGCGTCGACCAATCGGTGACACTGTTGTACAGTGTAATGATCAGCGCGAAAGTCAAACAATCTGGTATTATTTTGTCATCTGTGTTGAATGTTATTGCGGAGTATATGCGATTTAAAATTAGTTTTTCGATTACGTTAGAAGGCGAAGAAATTAAACTGATCGCGAAAAGGTAGTTTTCGATTTGCCTGGTTTAGGTAACACGATTATCACTGATTTTTGCTATACTTTAAAGAAGTAGCTGAACTACTGCGTTGTAGAAGATATAACAGAGTAGAATAGCCGTTTCTAGGGAGTAAATGTGAAATTATTTCACCGGTAAGTTCGACGTCTGATGATCAACATTTTTCGAGAGTGTGTTTGCCGAAGTATCATTTGATGTGAAACGTGATTATTATTTACTTCAGTTTTCGTACTCGTGTTACGTGTTTTATTGTAAAATTTAGTCCGCTGCTTATACACGGTACATATTCTATAACTGATTGGGTGGCTACCGTCACGTAGGTCACACGCAGCAGCTGATTCGTTCGCACTTTTGTTGCAGAATTTTGTGTCATGTTTACCAGTACATTTAACACATCGCGTTAGTTTGCAGTATGCCCGAAAAGCTGTCACCTTTTAAATAAGGGCTTCAATTATGCAACAGTTAAACATCCAGCCACACCGAAGAATAATTCCAATATTTTATAAAAGGATGTTGAAATTATTCGGACATATTATTCGACTAACAGCGTTGAAAAAGCGATCATTTAGGGAAAAGTACAAGGTAAGCGACGGATAATCCGACCGCGCCAATTGTGTCGATCAAATTAAGAAGGTAACCGGTACGGCAGGAAAAATTATGGACCAGAGAACAGAAATTTTTCAATGGGGAAAACTTTCTTCAAAGTCGGAAATTGGGTCACGACGCTCGAAATACACGATTGCATTGATAAGATTGCGCTGTAATGAAATATAATAGTTTCCTATTGCTTATTTGTGAATTATTTGCGAAATTATTAAATAACCGTAAGCTAATTTTGAAATATTTATTATATTTTATCGTTGGTATAAAATTAAAAATTGGTAAATATTAATTCGATAGAACTTAATAAAAACGAACAGTTTTTTTTTCTGAAATAGAAGTGAAAAGTTACCCGCGAGAAATTTTTCATTTCGAACGAATTTAGATCAAAAATCTTCTACCCAAACTAAATTTTCGAACATTTCGTAATGAAATTGGAGAGAGAGAGAGAGAGAAAAAAGAATCAGTTACTAATAAAATAAAAACGTGGATAAATATATTAACGTATATATATATATATATATATATATTAACGTATATGTACGTACATACACTAACGCAGACTTATATGCGTTTTTCACTTAATGCTTAGTGCGCGATGATGAAAAGTGTGTTTAACGTATCCGCGCGAGGAAAAATCATTTTACGATGAAAATATGGTTCGTTTTATGTGGCTTATTTAATGTCCTTAATAATAATCGTTAAGAATTTTGGGTGAATGGGTTTTGTTTAATAGTTTATTGTAAGTTTTATTGCCGGTTAAAGTAGGGGGGGACCGTACAGTGGCAAAATATGACGATTTCTTTATTCGTTGGAACATATTCCGTTCGACAATTGGAGCAATTTAATGCTCCGCTGGAACTTACTATTCTTTTTGCTTTTATTTTACACATGTACGCATTTTTCGGTTTGTATGATAAAATGTTTTATATATATATATATATATATATATATATATATATATATATATATATAATAAACACTTTATATAGATCAGAAAGTTGAAAAATATCAAAGATCAAAGTTCGTCAACTTTTAAAATGCGATACTTAACGATAATGACGGCGCGAAAACCCTGGGGGCAGCAAAAACAAAAATAAACAGAATGAATCCGTAACGCAGGAATTAAATCGGGAAAAGCTATTACTCGCTGCGGTGTATAAACGGATGTCGAAGTTTTTCGAACACATAATATTGCAAACGTGTCTATCGCTCGAATTAAACGACGACCTACGTTGGATAGGGTGCAGCGGTTAAAATCGTCAGTTTGAATTTGGAGCAGATGATTGGACACTAGTATGTAACCGGAAGTATGGAAAAGTATAATAAAGTAGAACTACTTTATGGTTATTACTACATGTAGTATAAAATGTAGGATAAATAAATAAATATTATTAACCTCTTTCGTAATTTTGCACTTTTCGTTACAAATGATATGTTTCGATCGTACCATTGCGGTCTAATGTAATTCGTCTTTTTATTTCATCTAAGTAACCTAAATTTGCAGTAAACAATGCTTTCATATTGTGGCAGGAGATCGGTGTTATTAAGGATGATCGTACAGTCCATTATCTCCATTCGTTCAACCCTTCGTGATGTACTAAATATTGAAAAGCTGCAGCGACAAGATATCTCCTTGTCGGACACCACGTTCAGTTTTGAAAGTTGTATACTCTTCTTTTAACTGTCATTTCTCTGTTATCGTATAAACTTTAATGCGCAATAAATAATTTCAACGCGGAGCGATGTAACTGCGCTTACAACGTATTGAAAATGGTCACGAATCCGAGGCGTAACTATGGGAAGCTATAATACCTGTATAAATATCTTCAAACGATCAAGTAATTAGCAGATACGATGTGCATAACACGACGAACAAAACGCTTCATGGATACACGAAATCTCGACAGATAAATTTAATTAAATATATATATATATAGTTTTAACCCCGTACAAAAGGAACGAATTCTGAAGTACGATATGTCTTTATACAGATAACGACGTTAGTCGATATACGTCTGCAACCATCACTTCGTTTGCCCACTTTTTCTCACATTTCATCTGCGAATAATCTCTTGTGATAACCGGTCTCAGTTGACAATCTTCTCCGATACTTTTCGATAACAAATCATCCTCCGTTTGATTTTACTTCTATTTAAGGAGTTTTTATTTATTTTTTAAAATTTCTTCCGATTACACTTTTACTACTTTTACCTTTTCTTCTAAATGGTTTACTTTAATATAGGGTGACCTTGAGATTTGTCGAAAATTACTCGTCCAACATTTTTGAATGAAATTTTATTAACTTACTTACATTTAGAATCCAGTGTCGTTTAGATGACCGCCGTTTGTAACAATACGTTCATAAATTTTCGGACATTTTTTCGAGCATAGGTGGCTGAATTTTTGAAATTTCGTTAGAAATACGAGTTTTCAGGTGTTCCAGATCTCGTGGACGTGTGTTTGGTAAAGGCGGCTCTATCCTTAAGAAAAAAATCGCGTAACTTTGAATTCTTTTCGAAACTTGTCCACTGTTGTGAGCGATTCATGCCGAAAATAACGTTCTACACAAAAAACCTGGGCTCCTTCTCGCTAATACTGAAACTAAACAAAAACAAATCTCTCTCGTATGCACTAAACGTGCAGCACTCACTTTGTATTGTTGCAGTGTTACCAACTGCGCTATTTAAAAAACAAAACCAGCCGCCTTCTCTGGGTTATCCTATAGTTACACATGTCTGAGCGTACGCTTTATTTAAAACCGATAACGTATTTTTAATTAATTTCCTTTTGTTCATTAATACGTACTATTATAATTTTAGGCTTAAATTCGCGACCATTATTTATATAATTAATTTTATCGTTTATATCGCCCCGTGTATATTAGCGTTTCACTCGATCGATTTGGGTTCTAGTTACACCGCGGACGAGAATTTTTAAAAGCGACTCAGCTATTCAATTAGTCGGCGAGTATCAAAAGAAGCCGACGATCCTCATGTTAACCTGCCCAGGTTGCGTCGTTTAATCGGTTATCTATCGACCGAGAATTGGTTGAATGTTCTCTATCAATGTTCGAGTTGACGGAACTTTATTTTTAATACTAAAAAAATTGAAACTTTCCTGATGATTATCATCTACCGTCGAATTTTTTCGCTGAAATCCGCGTCAGAATTTATCACTGGTGACGTTTATACTTGCAATCTCCATCGTTTGGAAATTGCAAGTATTTCCGAAACGTCACCAGTTGTAAATTCCGACGCGGTTTTCACCGGAAAAATTCGACCAGTGAATAGTTGTATAGATTTTGTTTTTTTTTTTTTTACTGGGTATTTTGTTCTAATTCCTAATTTTATAAAATATTTCTGCGTTGTTTAAATTTTTCGATTAGTACGCTAAAATTATGATTCACGATATCCGGTTTTTTACGTTGACATAATTAGGTTCATTTTTATTGTTTCAACAATGGCGACAATTTGATACTTAACCCTTTCAGTCATGTACGAGAAATTTTAATACTGACGAAATTTTTTATTTTCCGGTTCAAGTGAAAAATTTAAAAAATATTCGTACGAACGCGTTGAGAAAATTATCTACAATTAACCTAAAAAAAGCGTTATGGTATAAAATAAACACCCGTATAAAATGTATAATTTCGAGTTCAAATTTTATAATCTACGACTCGGAGGGCCCGTCGTTAATTTTAGCCGCTACATCAAATGTCGATATGAAAAATATCTCCATCGTTCATTTATTTTCATAAGCTCATCTATCGAGAATTATTTTCTTTTTTCAGCTTTTATCACGTAGCATTTTTAAGGAACCTAATACTATAGTTTTTATATGAGTTCCTACTTCTTTTATTTAAATTGAACAAAAATCAACCGTAATAATTCGCTCCTGTATTAATTAGGTAAATATTTCCGAACAATTTTGATTGTTTTTTTTTTCTAAATTAATCAAAAATTGGAGAGGTAAAATTTCGATGTGATATACAAGACAAGAATCTATTTTCGTGTTAGCAATTTTTTTTTTGCTAATACTCCATTTAGACGAATTATAATATCCGCCGACTAATAACGATTTTCCTGTTTCTATGTTTTTAAACTACCCGACGTAAACTAAAAATCGCGTAGCTGTTTCCGATAGATTTTTTTTTCCGAATTTACCCGGTGGGGCTAGTTTATTGAGTTAAAATTTAGGTGTTATTATAAAGGACACTAGTGCGCTTAAAGCTACATAATTATAGAAGCGCATATAAGTAGTGTGCAGCAAGTAAGTAAAAGCATGTGATAGTCCCCTATTTGTGTACATACCCATCGACTACGTGTGTGCATGAAGAAAGGTGTCTGTGGAGTGCATAGTAGTAATAAATAATGAAAATAATACAACTTCAGAAAGAAAGATACCAAAATATATCTTACCGATAACGAAATACACAATTTAAAAAAAATAAAAATCTTATTAAAAAAATTAAACTTGAGAAAAATACAAATCTTTATAGGAAAACATCTTTAGTAAAATAATAATAATAAAAGAAAATTACTTCTCTGAAAGATAAGTCTATCGAATATATCATTAAAAGAACGTACCTCATTATGGTCGAGATAAAAATATTTTAAATTTAAAGCAGTCATGAACATCATTACATATTTGTACAATTAATAATATATAGTCAGGTAAATTAGAAATTAATTATAAGTATTGGTGAGAGGGGACCACGCCACCAGGATCAGAGGGGGTATATTCACGTTTGAATTTAGCTAATTGTCCTTGATTAATTTGTAATTGTAAATTTGAAACGCGCGGCTTTCTCTGCAAATTCAAGGAAGGCTACGTGATTCTTTCTGTTCAAGATAAGCGAGTTTTTATCAATATTGAGTCACGCAGTGAAGAAAAGGCAAGATACTCGAAGATAAAATGATGAGTATCATTAACAGCATTCTTAGAACACACGGTGCACCTGTCAGCGGTGGCAAGCTTAAAAATAGGCTTGAAACACGACCAGAAAGCACTTGCGAGTTGTAAAAGTTAATTCGTATATTTTTGTTTTTTAATCTTTACATCTGACAGGAAAACATTAGTTTTCCTACCAGCAGTATCGGTTTCCCACCTTCTCTGCCAAGCATCAACAATCAAAGTATTGACATATTTCTTAAAAATTTTATTAGGAATTATGCGTTGCGATGGTGTTGGCAAAATTGTTAACAATCTTAATAACCCCATATGTGTAACTACACCGACAAGCCTGCGCTCACTGACCATCGCTCTACTAAATATAAATCCAATGGCGGAACGCCACTAAGTTTCCGATAGATTAGCTGCGTCGTAATTTTATTGAAAAATATACAGAATTACAATAAACAGTAATTTCACTTCTTAAACCTGAACGAGTGATATTATTTTTAAACCAAGGGATTTCCTCGCAGACGGTTTTATGAAGGAAAGAACTTTTCATCACCTTCCCCACTTCGGGAAGTATGAATACTTTTTAATCACCGATAACGATCGTAATATTGTTTTTTTTTTTTTTTTCAATCGTACATAACAAATTCGAAGGTTTGGAAAATCGTCGAATTTTAGCCGAATATACAGAATTCTGTCATAACGAGGGTGTGAATTAAGTTATATGAAGGATTTTGAATGGGGAAATTCTCAAACACGCGAATGATTATGACTGAGATAAATGCTAAAAGTAAAGATGTTTTTGCATTTATATTTTCCTTCCAAAATCGATATAAAATCGATTTGAAAATTTTGAAACGGTAAATTCGAAAAAACGTATTTCCCGTTATTTTACTCGTGTACTTTTATAAATGTTGGACGTGGATGTTTTTAATTTACATTCTATTCGAAAATTAATCAGGTTTTTTTTTTTACTTTCACAGCGGTTTATCCATCAAACTTTATAACACAATTTTAACAAAATAAAATTATCTTAATTTTAAGTATACGACTATGTTACAATCGATAATAAACCATATAAACAAATATATATATATATATATATATATACGCATGTTACGTGTAGAAAAGGTATATTGACGAACGTGTAAGGAGATGAGGTGATTATAGCAGGTGTCACGAGAGGAGAGGTAGTGTGAACATTCGAAAAAAAAAATGCGATTTGCGTCCGTGATAAAGCGGATATCTGAAATATGTGAAGCATTTGAAAAAGCGCAGCTGGTAGACGATTTTTTCCGAAGCCTAGTCAACATAAAGCGACAACTAAACCACGAAGAGCAAACCGACTTTTGCAGTTCGCGATATGAGAGAACCGAGGAAGATCAGGCTGAAACGGTTTATATTGTGTAACATTGTAGGGATCTCGTTCCATTCTATTATATATTTTCCGAGCAATTAGATTCATTTATATAATCCGGACTAACCGAAAAAATAAAGAATTCAAACTAATTTTACCGCATAGAAAATTTTATACAGTTCGAAAATTAAAATAATATAATCACACTCGGAAATGTAAAAGAAGTGAAAAATAGTATCGTGTCCGAGATTTTCCATTTCAGGATCAAAACGATAGCGAAAGATGTTAAAAATTTTAAATTTTTATTAGATATACGTTAAAATAGAGTATTTATATCAATCAGATGTGTACCGAACAAGTTCGTATGTACGAATTAAGACGTCATTTCATTCGCCTTATTTAGATATTATCATATAATTTAGAAAGATATTTTACAAATCCATTCGTATAAATTTCATGATATGTTTATGTAACGATAATTTTTGTTTATAGGTATTAATAAACATTTCATCGAACTTCGTTTTCGCTATATCTAATAACGAAGATCACGATTCGAAGAATTCGAGGACTATAATAATCCGACAACCGAGCGTCGATGAAGAGGATAACGTCGGTAGTCCCGTACGTAAAAATTATTATCAAACCCCTACTCAGCCAACCGTCAAAGTCACCAGAGATAGCGACGGCAGCGGTGGTCCATTTATAGGTGGCGGTGGTTTTGTCGGCTTGCCAGGGAAGGGTGTCGGTGGGTTTAACAGTTTGTCCGGCGGATCTTCCGCGTCATCTTTCGGACACGGTGGTAGTGTAGCGGGGTTCGAACAAGGTGGCAACGGTGGAGGATTTGGCCACTTAGGAGGATCTAGTTTCGGTAGTCACGGTGTAGGAGGAACGAGTAGTACTGGTTCCACATTCGGCGGTGGTTTTGGCCATGGAAGTGGATCGTCCGTAGGTTCGAGCTTTAATCACGGTGGAATTGGAGGAAATAGTTTCGGGAGCGGCGGTCACGGAGGTTTCGGTTCGAATAGCGGAGGATCGAACTTTGGTTATAGTAGCGGTTCTAGTTCCGGATTTGGGCACGGCGGTGGAACTATTTCCGGTTTCGGTTCTAGTATCGGCGGTCACAGCGGCGGATCCGGTTATAGCGGCGGTTCTAATTTTGGCGGCGCCGGATCTGGCGGCGGTTACTCTTATTCCGGCGCTAGTGGTGGCTCTAGTCACGGAGGAGATTTTTCAGGCGCTGTCGGCGGAGCAGGTTATCAACAAACACCCGTAATACATAAATCCGTGTACGTTCACGTAGCTCCGCCGGAAGATGATGTACCTAGACAGAAAGTGATCGTTCCTAATGTAGCGCCGAAAAAGAATTATCAGATCGTTTTCATAAAAGCTCCTACACCGCCGCCTCCTTCTGTACCGGTAATACCTTCGTTTCCGGCGCAGTCTGATAAAACTTTAATATACGTACTTCATCCGAAGCCGGAAGAAGCACCGCCAATTCATGTTCCGGCGCCGCCTCAATCATTACCGGTCAAACCGGAAGTTTACTTTATTCGTTATAAAACTAGAACGGTGCAAGATGGCGTAAATGACGCCGGCATCGGACATTCATTAGGCGGCGGTGTAGGAGTAGTAACGGGAGGCGGTTATCATAGACGTTACGGTAGAGACGGTTCCGAATTAGACGAAATGCTAGACGCGACCGATACGGAGAATAGATCGGTCGGTCCGGTCGTAGAAAATGAAGTGCCAAACTCCGAGTATGACGAACAGCGTACTGATGAACATCGAAATGACTCTAACGGAGAAAGTGCGATTAATGATAATAATAATGATCGTTACGATACCAAGAAGTCCAATTAATAAAACGCCTTTGCTAATAATTGTTCATCGAATAACGTACCGTTATTTTCGTCGCGATTATTTTCGATTTTATTCTTAGTACGCGCTACTAAGTAGTCACTGATATATAAACAAATTTCGTTACCATTATTAGTTTTAACTGTTCATATAAGTTAATCGTTTTTCCCTATCAAATTAATTTCGAATTATTAGCCGTTTAATTAAAATTTACGTCGTTCCAATTATATTTTCGTTTTCTATTTTTTTTAATTATTTATTTTTTCTTAAATTAAGGAGCAAAACTATACGAAGTCTGCGATTAAAACACGAAGACATATTTTTTAAGGAAAATTTGAAAGATGAGGTTTCTCGATAAAAATGAACTATTTTAACTGTACTAATAAGCGTTAGAAATCGAGTAATTTTTCCGGAAAATTTTGAAGCACCGAACGATTGTACAGATAACGTTTCTTTTAGTGGAAAATATAAAAAAAAAAAGTCTACAGGATGTTTATAGAAGAATAAATTAATTTTCGACATCCTTTACATCTCGAAACGCAGAATTCCAACCTTTTTGGTGATGACGTACATCGTCAAGTCGGATGGAATATTCAAACTGATAATATTCGTTTGCTTATTTGACACCGTTCCACCTTGACGACACTCTAATCGATATTTCTCGAATGGTAATTCCGTAATTTTTAAAAATAACATCATCTGTTCTATTCCGTCAACTTTTCATTCCGGACTTATATAAAATACTCAGTCCAGTGGGGTCCGCATTTCCACTTACCAACAAACGTCGATCGGTTCGAGATTCAACATTTCTTCGGACTCTATCCTATTCAACAAACAGAAGAGATGATGTTGCGCTTGCTCGTCTGCTTCTAGGTCACACTAATATCTATTTTCTTCCTGCTTTACGTCCAACCTATACAGTGTCCTCATTACCGTCAACCACATTCTCTTCGAATGTGTGCAATTCAATATCCTCGACAAACCGCTCAGTAAACATTCTTTTCTACACGCACAATGCTTCTACTAACTTATCGAATTTTCCTAAATCCTCCAATTTCGTACGATTTAACAATCCATCCTTTCCGTTTATTCTTCTCACTTTCAATCCGTACTCACTAACCTTACATTCTTTTCTCGTACCTTTGGCCTAGGTACAGTATAAATCTACAGGTCTACAGGTAGGTAAAATTCAAAAAATTAAAAATATTCATTCGTAAAAAAAACCCGGCCAATTATGCCAAAGAATTACGAAAAATAACTGGCTGTTCGAATTTTTCCCCCGAAAATAATATAAAAGCGGCGATAAATTTATTCTGCTTCGGTCTTTCGAAGAGCGAATACAAAAAATAAATGCAGAAAATATAAAATTAATATTATTTGCATTAATTTTTTATATTTGCTTTTCAAAAGATTAATTAACGAATGAAATATTGCACCTCGAAAGATTAAGTAACGAGCGACTGCGGAATAAATTTAATATTAGTTTCTGTGGACAATCCTGTAATAATGAAAAATTAATTGCCAATCCAAAAGAATAGAGAATAAATCAAAGTCGATGCGGGAATTCTAAGGGAAGAATTCGAAGAAAAAAAAAGTTGATAATTCTTCTTATTCTTCAAGCGCCTTCTCCTCGAAGGAGGTTGCATACGAAGAAACTGATCTCGATTGTTGGCTATTCTTATGATTTCTGAAGCCTTTCCGACGTACAATCAATCTCGCATATTTTTTCATCCAATGTGTTTCTTCTTCCTCGGCCCTGTTTCCCTTCAACGCTTCCTTGGAGCATAATTTGTTATTATATGACCTAGGTACGCCGTTTTTCTTATAGTCAATTCTCATTCCTTTTTCATCCTGCACATTACTTCTTTATTGGTTATCTACTCGTGATATTTTTAATATTCTTCTTTACAACCTCATTTCGAAAATTTGTAATCTGTTTATACACTTAATGTCCAAGTTTCTACCCCCGTACATTACTTCCGGAAGCACATATTAATTATTCTCCGTCTTGTTGGTAACTCTGTATTACACACTAAATTTCGTACTCTTCGGAACGCACTTCTTGCTGCTTCTAACCGAGTTATAATAGTGTAGACCGGGTCCTATTTAATCATTTATCCAGTTTCCCAAGTACCTTATTCTGTTAACCCATTTTATTGGCTGTGTATTTACTAATGCACGCTTTGGAGTTTATCTCACTATTTTAGTTTTTTCGTTGATTATTCCCAGCATCTATAATTTATTTTATCTACCAAGTATCGTAGGTATTCTATACTTGTTGCTAATAACACAGCATCATCGGCATATCTTATTTATTATCGTAATTCCGAACCTGATCTAGTGCTTCTTTGAAGATCTGCTCCGAATAAATTAAACAATAGCGGTGAAAGTATACATCCCTGTTTCCTAATTTCTAGATCTTCTGTAAGATGTTGATTTCACTGGAGCCGATTGATTCCAATACATATTGTTAATTATTTTTATATCGTTTCCATCTGAATCTATTCTTGTAAGTCTAATAGTTGATTAAGGTTTAACATGATCGAAAAATCAATGAAACACGCGTACACTGGTGCTGTCGATAAATAAATTTTTGAATTAATACTCGTATCCTAAATCTAAATATTTTCTGATTTTATATTCTGTTGTATATAATTTTTAAAAGAATTTTCACCGCGTAACTCATCAGACTTATTAATCGATACTCTTCGAACTTTTTGGTCTCGGGTCTTTTTGGGTTTGGAATAAAGGTGGATTTCAACCGATCTTTTAGAAAACTACCTGTACCGTAGATATTGTTATATAGATGTAGCATACTATTCATGTTTTCATCATTTAACCGTTTTAAAAATTCTACGTTAATTTCATCTGGCCCACTTTCCGACCTTTGCCTCCTTAATGGCTTTTTGAAGTTCTTCTTTCGTAATCGCTGGATTTTCTGCAGTTGTTCTTAATTCTGCTACTTGCTCTCGGTCATCTGCAAACAGTTTTTGTACATATTCTATCCACGTCTTTAATTGTTCACGTTGATGAATTATCAATCGTATGTGTACATGTAAATTCGTTTATATTTTTTGTGTAAGTTAAATAGAACGTGTTTCTTATCTAGATTTTCAATTTCCTGACATTTCTTGTTTATCCATTTTTCTTTCTCCTTCCTAATCTTACTTTTTATTTGTTTTTGTATTCTATTGTGTATTTATAATTTCTTCGTTTATTCATTAATTGGTAGATGTCATCGGTCATCCACCTATATTGTTGTTGATATGCCTGTGTACTTTTCAGCTGTTGTTTTCACGTTTTCCTTTAATTTTTGCCATATTTCCTCTACTGATGTTATTTCTTAGGACATAATATTTTGTACATTTTCATTGGTTTCTCAACAAATCGTTTCTTTATTTCTTTGCATTTCAGTTTATCCAGACAAATTTTATAACAAAATAAAATAATAGCACTGTAGAAGAACAATATACAAATAGCATCAAATGATATACTAAAAGTAGAAAATTTACAGAAAACCACGAATGTCGCTGGAAATTATGGAGTTATTTGAAGAAAGGATCTAAAATCAAATTAATAATAACAAGATATAAAGAAACCATGGCATTCTTTCGTTTCCCGTGCCTCTGGCCTAGGTGCAGTATACGTGACATGTAAATCTACAGCTAATCTACAGTTAATCTACGGGTAGTTAACGTTTCATTCCCACCATAATATCATCTTCTACTCCTTCTTGCTTTCGCAGTAATTAGGCGAAGAATTTCATTCGTTTTCTTACAACATTTACTAGCGATATACTACACGTGGAAAAGTGGTTTAGACTAAATTCAACGTTAATGAAACAAAATGCAAGTTTTATTTACCTTAAATAAAAGCAAAAATTTACCGATTAAGTTAAATGGACAAACAATTGTGACGTAAAATATCTCGGATTACACCTTGATAAACGGCTTACCTGGAAAAATTATGTTATTGCCAAACGTAAACAGCTCAACATTACAACATTACATACCGAAATATGTACTGGCTGATGGGCATCAACGCTGTCGCGTGAAAATAAAGTATTACTTTATAAAACAGTTTTGAAGTCAATTTGGTCATACATACGTATCCAGATTTGAGGTACAACGAGCGACTCTAACTTAGACATAGTACAAAAATTTCAATCTAAATTATTGCGGAAGATCGTGTCAGCACCATGGTATGTCCGCAATGACGACATATACAAGTATTTCCGTATACCGTCTGTTAAAGAAGTAATCAGAAGCAGTGCTGGACATGCGTCGACTTCTAATTCACATCAATCCACTAGCAGTCAGCGTCCTAATGGCGTGCAATTCCAGCGACTGACGCAGTCGGATCGAATGCGACCGTAGCGATCAACTAGTTTATATAATAATACTAAGATAAATTAAGCGACCGTTGGACGGTATAGCTTTTAAACAGATCAATGATGCCTATTGTTCAACCGAACAGATTGCACGCATCTAATGTACAAGCTTTTTTTAACTCCGCTTTTAAGCGGTTTTTGTTACAATCTGTTTAGTATTCGATAATACTTCAGATACAGATTAGTTTTTCACATTTCATATAAAGAGGCGTATCTGCAATACACTGCTCCTCCAGTTCTGTCTCAATACTCGCCCGTAAAATACTTTATAATATATAATAAAGAGTAACAACCACATTTGTACGTTAACATTTCCGCAGGCTGTGCGCCAGTTTCACTACCAATCATCGAATGTGGCCGAACATGCAACTCTTATACGAGATGGTAATATTTATACCATAATTTAGGTGTATTAGATGTAAATAAATGTGAGAATTATCTATATACCATACATATATACACATACACACACACTAGTTGCGCGTGTGAAAAATTAAATATACTTAACCGTTATTGCGCAGGAACTTTGCAAACATAAATACACACATAACTACATACATACGAGCATGCACGCGGGCTGAAATATATTCAGTACGTTTTATCAACCCTGTTGGAATTTCTTTAATAGCACATCAAAAACAAATAATGCAGGCCGTGTATTATTTTAATCGGGTTCGGTTTCGAAAACTTCGTCATATTATATTTCAAACGCTTCAGAACGAATTTCAGGACGAACGAAGAAAGGGAGAATCAAAGTGGACGAACATAAATAAACAAATAAGTCCGTCAAATTTGGTGGCTGTTAGGGGAATCAAAAAAACGAGTATCATTTGAAGTTAATTTGTGACTTTTCGTCACCGAGCACGAAAATCGACTCTCTGAATATCCGACTATCGAGTCGATACAAATTTCTCGACGCACTAGCAGGTATTGGACGTCTTTAAAGCCGAACGATTTAGCTGTGTAAACGATACCGTATATAAATAATATAAGTTAAATTATTAATACACGCCCTTAATTACTAATTAGTAGTACAGTTGGGACTTTATCGTCGAAACGCAAAAAAAAGGTCAGATTATTAGAAAATACAGAAAGGTACGGAGTTACAGTAAAATAAACAATCTCGGAATTCGATATTTATTTTATTGTTCTCTGTAGTAAAAAAAATGCGATAAATTCTATAAAAGCTGTTATTGAAAAATAGAAATACCGTTTGTTTATGGATTTTCGTGTAGCAAATGAAATTCTAGACTTAGGTGCAATGTTACTCCGTTTCATGATGAACGAGATGTCCATAGGTGTTGATGTCAATGCTCGATGTACTGAAGGGCAATATCAAAAGCGCTCTTGCCGTCCGTGTGTGAAATCCGAGTAGGAGATCCATCACCATTCGACTCCTCATTTATAGTTTCTTCACCACTATTTTCCAAAACAGCGCAATAATCTACTTACCAGCTAGCTGTTCGCCGGTTTCATCGTCTTTTTCACATTGGGCAATCCACTACTTCGCTGACAGAGACATTTCGTTGTATAGTTTGTGGATTTTTAGTGATTTCCTATGTCTCATTGCTTCGCTCGTTTTCAATTTGGTCACTTTCGACTATAACCTTTTTCGGCCATTACGCCAAGATTTCAGTTTCCCCCATGACTCGGCATTCGTACGAGTCGCTAAGTTTAGAACGAGCACAATCGGAATAACCGGAGCCAAGGGCAGAAGAGGTTTTATCGTCTATATTGATTATTTACTAGTTTAAAATTTAATTAACACATTTAATAAACGAATTTCAAAAAATATATTATATTTCTCAAAAGATTTCGAGTCTCATTTTTCATTTTCATACAAGAATGAATAATGATGTCGTTCAATTTAAAGTAAGTCGTATCGTTTACGTAATTGCGCAATAGTGAGATTGTAAATGATAAATTTTGTCATTAAACAAATAAATAAATACATGTATATATATATATATATATATATATATATATATAATGTATGTGTATATATAATGTCGGTCAGACGTGAACTGTAAATTTTATCAATAAAAACTCGTATAAAAATAAGCGTACACATTAGTACGCGTATAGACGCCGCTCTATACGTTCGACGTACAAAATAAGGTCGACCTTTGGATCGGAAAAAGCTGCATCGTGCTATAATGAACTGTTACGTTAAGGTATTATAACCGTTAAAGTCTACTTCGAGCGTTAGAACGATAAAACCTTCTTATTATTTGGCTGAAATTCAGTCGTAAAAATTTAGCGCTTTTCCACGAATTTCATTGGGTATTAATGGAAAAAAGATGACGACCCAGATTTACCGGAAAACGTTTTTTTTTTTTTTTTTTTTTTGTTTAATTTTTCCTTTTTTAAACGGAAAAACACATTCGAAATAACGACTTATCGAATAAAAATAATCAAATAATACGATCAATTCTAATAAGTGATAATGATGAGAACCCAGACGACATGAAATCGTATCAAATGAAATTTATTTCAATTTCAATACAATATATACATTTTATCGAAAAACTCATCTACATTTATACGAATAAAATAAACTTTATATAAATTTTAATTGTAAAATGGATTGACTAGAGTGGCGCAAAATTAATTGAATTGACTCTCAACTTTTTGAAGTGAAACTTCTATCGGCGCGTTATATATAGAGAGTTAATTCGTAAAACGAGCTAGTTAAAGACTTATAAACATAGGCACATAGGTGCGCGTAGACGGGTTACTCCGCTTTTTACCGCACACTGTAGATACGTGTATATTCAGTTTGCATACATACAAACACGTACGGAAATTATGAAATAATATTTTTTTCATGTTTGTATTCTTTCTCTTGCGCATGCGCGCACGGCTATCCCTTATTCCGTTCAACTCTTTGCTGCACAAAGGATATATCGACGTCGACTTGAGAAAGAAAACATTTGAGTCATCTCGCCACGTCAAGTTAAGCAGGTCAATGCGTTCTTTTTAAGTTAGGCATAGCGGTCAATGCATTCTTTTCCTTTGTTAAATTTTCTGCAAAATCGTGAGTTTATTAAATTAGTGTCTTTTTGGGGAAACGACTTTAAGTTTGTCTTCTTTATTGCGATCTAAGTTTTTTTTTCTTTTTTTTTAAATACATGTTGTGTCTGCAGTCAGTATTCATTTGTGTATGACATTGGGGATTACATATACAAGTCTGTAACTAAAATATAAACGTATAGGAATAAAACTCGCGCTATGACTATGTGCAGTTGAAATTTATTTTTGCTTATAATCCACGATTGCTTATTAGCTTAAGTATTTAAGTTTAAAACTTAAAATTTAAAGTTTTAAATTTTAATTTTATCACATATACATTACATGTCATTGTAGATTAGTAAGTTAACTGTTTAGGTATATATTAATTCTAATAATATAGTACCTAGTAGTCAATTTGGATTTCAACCAAAGAATTCCACAACACAACAGATAGCAAGAGTTGCTGACTCTATCACAGATAATTTTAACTTCAATAAACATACTGGGATGGTGTTATTTGATGTGGCAAAAGCTTTCGACACAACCTGGCACGACGGTATTATCTATAAAATGATTGCTACCAGGTTTCCCAATTATCTAATTAAACTGATTAATAGTTACTTAAGTAATCGATCATTTTATACCATTATAAATAATGCGAAATCAAGTAGCAAATCCTGTTTTGCCGGCGCGCCTCAGGGTAGCGTGCTGGGGCCGTTCTTATTTACATTTTTCAATGATTTCCCGCATATAAATAACATTGATGTTGCCTTATAACGCTGATGACACAGCGTTGTACTGCAGTAGTTCCTACAGACCAAGTACTATCAGCAATAGGTTACAATCCGGTGTTGATCGTGTAATTAAGTAATTTTTCTAAATGGCAAATTGCTCTTAATCCTTCCAATTCGAAATCAATTCCCTCGTCGAAGACCGTTTTTACCGACCAGACTTCACACGTCAGTGGCGTTGATATAGAATGGTCTGACCAGATAATCTTGGTGTCATTTTAGACAAGAGGCTAACCTTTTTTCTAATATTGACCATGCGTTATTGAAGACAAAGCAATCTGTTCAATCTACCGCGTTTTCAATCGTAAATCTCGCTTAAATATTAATAATAAACTAATAATCTACTAATCAATCATTAGGCCTATTTTAAAATATTCTTGTCCAGTTTGGTCTTCAGTCTCAAATGCTAGTTTTAATAGACTGCAATTAAATCGATGTCTTAGATGTATCCTCAATGTCCCCGTATACACTAAAATTTCATATATGCATAGTGCTCTGCAGATACCATATGTGAAAGACTATATCCTCAAACTAACGTAAATTTTTTTTCTCAATTGTAGTGTGCACCGTAATAATTTACTTCCAGCAATAGGAAATTACGATTCCAGGGAACTAAGTATTAGATATATACTAAGTATAAGCATCGACTCATTAAACATAATGTATCATAACGTTATAATTTGTTTGCTTTCGTTTCCATTACTTGATATTACATATTCGTTATATAATTAAACTTATTATTTTTTAAATTACCGCTTTTCATTTGTGATGGTTTTTTGTCTGATTTTTCCATCAATACTATTTTCATGTTGTATATTTACCGGTTTATATTATTAGAATTTTCATAAATGGAGAGGGCGTTTGTTCCGGTACATTTATTAAATATTATTATAACTTTTTAATATAATGTCAAATATACGCGTTTTGTACATTTTTACACACACACATATATATATATATATATATATATATATATATATATATATATATATATATATATATAAGGTACTTAACATCCTTCATTATTCAATTATTCATGTATTCATGATTTTGTTTATATGTTTTGTAAATATATATTTCTTCTACTTCTATATAGAGACACAGCTTTATGCAGGTTATGTTTTATATGTTTTGTAAATATATATTTCTTCTACTTCTATATATATATATAGACAGCTTTATGCAGGTTATGTTGATCCTTTTTTTTTCTGTATTTTTTTATTTTTATTTTAGGCAGATGAGCAACTGGACATATTTCTAATTTAGTATAATATGAATTTCGTTGTAATATCTATTCGTTTTGTAAATACACTTTAATCACTAAATCCAATCGTGTGTACGTGTAATCATAATATGCAATGGATTCATTTATGTACCTACGTAACAGATAAATAAAACAGTTACAAAAACTTTCGATATATATGTAATTGAACAAAAGAAAAAAAGAGAATAAAACAAAATGATAATAATAATTACGCTACCGTTACTGTTACTGCTGATAATATTCATTATTCCGCTTTCAATACAAAATACAAATATCAATGCTATTATAATGTCAACGCGCAGTAATGCGTAAGACACACGAAGAAGAAATACAAAATACAGCAGTATATTTTGAAAATTGACGATGAAAAGAAGACGTATAAAACAAATCTAATTACAAATCAAAAAATAAATAAATAAATAAACCAATAATAATAATAATAATAATAATAATAATAATAATAATAATTAATAATAATCAAATCGAATCGAATTTATTCGAATATAATACGCAACATTACAAATTTTCCAATGTATGTACAATTATTTACTGCGAACATTTTAGTACATACGTGTATACAAGTGTATACAATATAAATAGGCAATTCGTAATTTGTTTATTTAAGCTTTAATGCATTATCGAGAAATTCGTTGCTCGTAAAAATATTTTATTCGTCATTAAGTTTAAAAATTACGTCAGAAGGCGTCTTAACAAATGCGGTATTCGTGACGATACGCCAAGTCTTTTATCTAATTTATTAGCTGACTTTATTCGCAAAATTATTAAGTAAACACTAAATTAAACTAAATTAAGAGTCGCAAACTAACCAAACTAGTCTACGAATGATTGAAGTCTTTGAAGAACGTGTAAACGATATAGCGAGCATCATGTCCTTCGGTAACACGTTTTTATATAAAGATTTTGATAACACCGAATTGTTGGCTATTAGTACAATATTAACGCTAATACTGTGAATATATCGGTAGAAAAATGACGAAATCATGACTTGTTTCGTTGTTTCGGTTGGTGTTTACGCGTTCCGGGTTTTCGTTACGTAGTTTACTTTTCTCGTGTGCGGTGGCTGCTGCTTACCGCTGGTGCTAGCTCGTTAGCACTTCTACAAAATGACGTCGCGTACGCCTACCAAGATTAGGATGGCTGATAACGATGTTTCAAACGATAATTTTCCTTCTACGTCGAGTAAATCATCCGTTCGTCGTAATATTTACGCGACTACGGGAATTTCAGATACCTCTTCGAGTGATAATGGAGATGATAATGTAAGTAATTGGCATGCTTCCGCCGATCACAATAGTAGAAGTAAGACGAAGCGATTAAAACCGGAATCGGCCGATGTCTACACGCACAATCGGTTCGCGCCGTTAAATACTGCTGTTGCTGCTGCCGATACGAATATCGTGCGTGACGTTTTACATATGAATAGCTCAAGTAATAATGATAATTTAGTTCGTCCTACATTGCGAGGTAACGCTAAATTTATTTCTAAATTTCCTCCTATTACTATCGTTGCTACGGACGGCAAGATTGATTTTAAGCCCTTGTTTTTTAATATTAAGTCGATAATTACATCGGAATTTAAGATTCGTAACTATAATAGAAACAAATCTTCCATTTTTGTCACCACAAATAACGACTATGATAACGTTATTAATTATCTCAAACAAAAGCAGATTCCATTCTTTACGCACATACCTCGTGAGCGTAAACCCCTTAAGATGGTGCTTAAAGGACTTCCTCCCTCTTTTACTGGTGACGAGATTGCTGGTGAACTAAGAAAAGTTGTTGACGTCACTTCGGTGATTCAATTTAATAAAAATTTATTGAATAATGGTACACAACCGTTACCTGTGTACTTAGTGATGTTTCCACCTAATACTCTTCCGCGCAATATACTGGAAGTTAAGGCTCTGTTTTCTTGCATTATCAGGTGGGAAAAGTACAGCAGAAAAGTTCCTTACCTACAGTGCTATCGTTGCCAAAGGTTTGGGCATGTGTCGCATAATTGCCAACTACCCGATCGTTGTATACGTTGTGGCGAAAAATCATTCGAGTTCTATGTGCAGTGTTCAGACGTATAAATGCGCAAACTGTCTGGGTCAACACCCTGCAAATTCGCAAGAGTGTTATATCATTTAAAAAATTGTTAGTGCGAGTAGCAATTGTGTTCACTCTAGTTTAAGAAATAGCAAACCACCTTTTGGATCGTTTTCGCGGAATATTCAAAATACCAAAAATGACGCAGGACATTCAGGCTTAAATAATATTGTTAATGAAACGTACGCTAGCAGAGTAAGAGCTCCCGTTACTACCCAAAGAGGTGATGACGATATGCTCTCAATACACGATGCTCTATCACTCTTTCGTGATCTAAATTTAAGACATATTTTTAACGTAATTAAAACGATAATCGCTAAACTAAAATCGATTAGAAATAAGGATACTTTTACTAAGTTGCAAGTAATTTTTGAAACCGTTGTTGATTTATTATAAATGTCTATAAATCTAGATACTCGTATAGTTGCCTGGAATTGTAATTCTATTATTAATAAGTGTAATGAGCTACATGTTTATGCAACTCGTAATAAGTTGGATATTATAGCATTATCAGAAACTAAGCTTGACAACACGTATAAGTTAAAGTTTCCCGGCTATTTTGTTTATAGAAATGATATGACTCGTAGAGGTGGTGGAGTTGCTTTGCTTATTAACAAACGTTTAAAATTTGACTTATTGCCGGTACCACAGCTATGTTGTGTACAGGCAGTAGGCGTAAATTTATATATTAATAACAATAATAATAACAATAATAATAATAATAATAATTTTATTAGTATTTTTGCGATATACAGACCACCTAGATTTAATCATAAATTCCTAGATGATCTTCAATACTTGATGAGTGTAAATAGCAAAGTTATTCTGATTGGAGATTTTAATGCAAAAAACAAGTTATGGAACTGCTTTAATAATAATCGTGCTGGTAATATTCTCTTTGAATTCGCATTACGTTCAAATGTTTGTATCTGCGCCCCTGAAGAACCTACTTACTTTCCTGATGCTATTCAATATCGTACTAGTATCTTAGATGTTGCTTTGGTCAAAAATGTTTCTATTGCAACTCCTGTTTCAATAAATTGTTTGTCTTCCAACCACAACCCTATTTTCACTACTATTGCAGGAAGTAAATTAAACATAGCCGATAGAGTTCTGCCCGATTTCCAAAATGCAAATTGGGCAGGATTTGAGGAGTATATTAACAATAATATTAATTTGCTTCTTAAGCTACATAGTCCTGCTGATATTGACCATCATTTATCAACTCTTACGAAGTTAATTAATTCTTCGTCGGAACTTTTTATTCCGAATAAACCACTTAATAATTATCCGCATTTGTCACTACCAACTTGTATCATGGTTCTCATCAAATTTAAAAATTATATTAGAAGATTGTACATTAAGCATCGTTTCTCTAATCGTTCTCAAAATTTGAAAAACATGTTTAATTTTCTTAATAAATTGGTTAGTTTTCTTTTGCGTAAATTTAAAAATTACAATTTCAATTCAACTTTCTCTAAGCTTGAGCCTAATGATAGTCGGCTATGGAAAGTTTGCAGACAATACACGAGACAGCATACAGCTCTTCCACCACTCTACGATTCACACTTAAATAACTATGTTTACAAAAATGAAGCGAAAGCTGAGTTTTTAGCATCAGAGTATTTCAAAGTTCATAATCGTAATTCTAACTTTGCATCTGGCTATCAAGTGAGAAAAATTCATTCAGCTGTTAAAAAATTCCTCAATGCCAATCTACTGCCCAATATTTTCCCTCTTGTCACCCCAAGTGAAGTCCTTAACAATATTAAAGCTATAAAAGTAAAAGGTTCGTCAGGGGATGACAATATTTCTACTCCCATTATTAAGAAATTGCCGCTAAAAGCTATTATTGAACTTACAAATTTAATTAATGCTATCTTTAGATTCGGTTATTATCCAAACAGTTGGAAGATAGCCAAAATTATTGCTCTTCCCAAACCTGGAAAGGATGCCTCATGTGCAAGTAACATACGTCCTATTAGTTTATTGAGCAATCTAAGCAAAATAGCGGAAAAAATTATACTATCCCGTTTAAGACTTCATGCAGATAACCAAAAAATCATTCCTAATATACAGTTTGGCTTTCGTCCAGGTTATTCCACCACCCAGCAAGTAGCACGAATCACGGAGTTTATCACACATAATTTTAATCGTAATAAACATACTGGTATGGTTCTCCTGGATGTTGCGAAGGCTTTCGATACTACTTGGCATAAAGGTATTATTTACAAAATGATAAAATATCAGTTTCCTCGTTATGTAATCAACGTTATTAGCAGCTATTTAGCAAACAGACTATTTTACGTTACTATCAATGATTCAAGGTCTACTATGAAAACGTGCTCAGCGGGGGTCCCCCAAGGTAGTATTCTGGGTCCCTTTCTGTTTACTTTGTTTTTATCTGATTTCCCAAACCTACCTGATATTCAGACTGCTCTTTATGCAGACGATACAGCTCTTTTCTGTACTTCTTATATACCTAAAGCAATTACTAATAAATTACAGTCAGGAATAAATTGTGTCTTTCGTTATTATAAAAAATGGCAAATTGATATTAATTGTGATAAAACAGAGGCTATATTTTTCACCCGCAGGCGTCCCACGTTACCTGCTGAAGTTAAGGTCAACTCTACCACTGTAAGTTGGTCAAAACATGTTCGATACCTCGGGGTAGTCTTGGATAACAGACTAAATTTTTCTGAACATGTCAGTCATACTACCTTGAAAGCTAGCAGGAGTATATCTACCATATATCCATTAATCAACAGAAAATCATTTCTTAATGTAAATAATAAATTAATTCTGTATAAAACACTTATACGTCCCATAATGACGTACTGTTGTCCAGCTTGGAGTTTTATTTCAAATACAAATTTTAATAAGTTACAAGTATTTCAAAATAGATGTCTCAGATGTGTGCTAAATGTCCCTAGATACCACAAAATAGTTGACATGCATGCTACCTTAAACATGCCTTATATTAAGGACCATATCTTAAATTTAACGCGTAAGTTCTGCGATGACTGCTTAGTCCACGATAATAGTTTAATTTCTACCATTGGTAATTACGATTCCAGGCAACTCCAATTTATGTATAGTAAATATAAACATAGGAGGCTCAAACATAACCTGTTGTAATGTTTTTGCGGCGCCTATTTTAGAAACTAATATTCCTTCTTTATTTATTTTTTAATGTCTAACGTGTTTTTTCTTTTGTTTTATTATTACTATCTTAATTTTTTGTTTTTTTTTGCTGTACAGTTTTTTTTTCAATTATTTTTTGCTGTCATTATAAGTATAAGTATAATTACTTCTTTTATTTATTACGGGTCTTTGTATTATTATTTCTGATGTACGGCGAGCCATGTTGGGCGTTACGTAATTATTATTTAAAATTTTTGGTTTGTGTATACTCAATGTAAATTATGCTGAAATATACATTGTTGTTGTTGTTGTTGTCGGTAGAAAAATGACGAAATTCGGGGAAAGCCGTTTTTCGAAAACAACGCCCCACCTCGAACAGCAGCGCGCTTGATACATCGGACGAAATATTTTATTTTCCTACATTAAGACGCTAAAGAATGAATATTGGATAACCTAACCTACAATTATTGTGAAAAAGGAATATAAACAAATTTTAAATAAATATACGGATGAAATCATAAATATACTTTTGATATACATTATTTCCTATATTTATAAGTATTAATATATATATATTTAAACTGTACACGTCGTTAATGGAATTATAAGATGTAGAACTCGATCATAGGCGTGAATTTCAAATAGTTTATACAACGCTGTAATTTATAGGAATATTGAGAAAGTAATAAAAAAAAACAAAACTGAAACTGAGTCGGAACTTTTTCCAACATCGACTCAAAGGGCCGTAAACGCAATGCCTAAATTACAATTTCTTCTTTTGGAAGCAACTTGTCTCCAACGGAGTTGCTTCGCTGTTGTCAGCCTAAGCCAGACACTATTTAATCTTAATCGGCTCAAGGGCATCTCGACACTGTTTTCTTTTCATCTGGCTATAAATATTTCATCTGTCTTCTTCTCGTTTATTAGAAAGTAAAGTTTTACGACGACGACGAAAACCACTCTTATAATTCGTTACATATCGTCGAATGATAGCGATTAGGTGAAAAATAAATTCGTATACGAGAACGTTCAAATTTTTACCAACAGATCGCGTACACGAAATTATCATTACGCGTAGCTGCGGATATAAATTAATATCTACCTAAAATAAGACAATTATTATTATTACGAAATTAGTCGAGAACCCCTAATTAATACTTACGCGGATGAAATACACACGTAAATCATTTATATCCGAGAATACGGACGAATCCTTTTTCCCCTTTTTTTCCCTTTTTTCCCCTTTTTTTATTTCCCCCCTTTTGTTTTTGGATGGGGTTGTCACATCGGATATTTAGTTAAGAAATTAAGATAGGCGCTAGTTATATGGTACAAACTGAATATCGGTGGTATGTTATAAATAATTTATAATGCAGAATAGAATATATTTCAATATAGAACAGACAGATGTTTTCTTCCAGTTCATAAACGGATGTTATTAGCTATTACACGGTTTTGTCCATGGCTGTTTTGAAGAGTTTCGCGCATGTTGCTCCAAACCACGCGCTTAAATTCTCGAGCCTACATACTCCTATTCATCTCATTATCTGGCCTTGAAGAATGCTCTGTAGTAATTCGTATCTTCTTTCATTACTTATTATGTGGCCCCCGAGAATATCCTGGATTTTACCGTGTTCAGGATTTCCACATCTCTAATAAAACGTATTTGTACGTTTATAAATCCGGAGAATTATCAAAATACGACAGTATAAGCACATCTCAAAAGGACTCAGCTTTTTCGACGTGATTTCCGCCAAAGTCTACGATTGCACTCGATATAAGGAGTATTGAAAAAAAAACATAACACCGAAGTGGAAACTCATCATCATGTATATCCATATGTTGTACGGTCTAAGTAGCGTACAAGGCAATCATAATATTGCGTTAGTGTAGACAGACAAACGCATACACATATACACACACCCCAGGAGAACTGATTGTATTAGCTTTGTTGTCAGGATACACTACATCCCCGCCTGTTTTTATTACTAGTCAGCATACGGTGTTGGGCGTTGTGGTTTAGCCTTCCGCGCGATTATAATATTAGGATTATTTATATTTTTATTTTCCGATGACAATTTTTGAGTCGTCGATCGTATTCGAACTCCATATTTTCCGTATAGAAGTCCGTTTTTATAGACTATTCCGACGATTTAAACTAGTAAAACTAAATCACATTAAACGATTTCTAAAGTTAATATGTCACGTTAGGAAAAACGCGAAAACTATACAATATTTTTAGCATTTTAAAAGAGCAACAAACAGTCGGAAAATAACGAGGAAAAAACATTATAATAATACAAGGACGGAAACTTACAAGGAAAATCGGTGGAAAGAGGCAACTGTTGTAGAAATGAATATACCGGTAATATAGAACAAAATACCGCGAGAGATCATCGAGAGCAAATAGCTGGGAAAATGGATGAGGGAGTCTCGAAAGCAAAGATATAAACGCAGTGGTGGAGTTACGGATAGAATAAATAACGGCGACTAGCGAAGAGTACAAGTCTTTAGCGCAGAATTACTACCGTCTTACAAATATATATAATGTGTGTGTGTGTGTGTGTGAGAAAATTACAAATAGCGATGGGACGGGGTCTTTCGGTTTTAAAGCGTGTCATACGGGGGGCTAGAAATAAAAATTAAATTTAGTATGTAGCGTAACTAGATTTAAGGAAAAAATGTATCGAATTTATTTATTACAAGTTCGGGAAAATATCTAATTTAAACGTGCCATAATTGTCATTATATATTTTACTAATAAACGAGAACACTCTTTCTTTGCTGGTTGCCTGTTCAGGAGAAGTCCTAAAGTGCAGTATTTACACAATACAAAACACACGCTAATTATAACAACAGAAAATTACACACATATCGCATTTAACGATGATACATAACCGCACACAACACGAACGCCAGCAATAGGATACTACCACTTACGTACAGATAATTAAAGATCAGAGATACGAGTTGTTATTATATATTAAAGATGAAAATTTTAATTGAAATCCGAAAGGTATCTTCCAAAGGGTAAGAAAGTCGAAAAGAGAAAATGTTCTAAATAAATAAAGATAATTTAACCGCGAAACTTACAAAGATTATACAAAGTGTCATCATCACTGAGCGCCCTTCTTCGTATCGGAGGTAGGTAACTACTTACCTGTGCATAATTTGTTGTACAGTGCAAGTGTAATCATAATACGGCATTACCGCGGATAGAAATACATACACACACAGACACACCCCAGGGAGAACTGATTGTAATCGATTTATTGTCACGACAGAATGCCGACCCGTTTTTGTACTGTACTATATTGTTACCAGCGTGAATATTATGGTATTGTGCGTGGTCGTACGCCATTGCCTTCCACTGGGATAATATTGTGATTATTTATATTTTTATTTTCCGATGACGTCTATGCTCTAGCCCCTAGGCTATCCTGACGACTTATACAAGGTATACCAACGTCATACTATTTAAAAATCGCCTTATATATATATATATATATATATATATATATATATAATATATATATATAATATATATATATATAATATGTTTCCTAAAACACAACCGATTTTAAGGAAATTTTTAGTCAGTTATCAAATTAGGCAGGCGATCTTGTAAAGTTCGACAGTCTTCGAGAGATTATTTTCACTCTTTAAGCGAGCATTAGTCTATTCAATTAATTAGTTTACGATTAAAGCAATTTTTTTTTGAAAAGTGTCGAATGTGATCATTTTAAAAAATAGACAAGAAACGAGTTGGAATCACTAAACCGTCTTTAATATAAAAAGACACGAAGCTTTTCGGTTGTTTAGCCATTATCCAGTGAACGTAGAAATAAATATATTCAATTTATAAACAATCAATTTTTTGTATTCGACAGATGTTCTAAATTATAATTTTAATTTTTGCACTTTTGTATTGTGTATAAATTTTATATATATTGCCGAATGTAGATTGTGTTGCTTACCACATTTCCTAACGGGTTATTTCGTAATTTTATTTCGCTAATTTTTTTTTATAAATTCGATATCTAAATTAGCATAATTTTTTACGTCATATTTTTATAAATCGTATATACATAGTTATTGTATTTTATTTTCCGGTTCACTCGATAATGGCTTATTAACAGCAGAAAGATTTGTGATTTTTATTTTGAAAAAAAAAATGATCCATTCGAATTCGTTTCTTGTTTATAAATGAAGTATTTTGATCATTTTTAATTAAACGTTTCGTAAATCTTACCTTAATATTAACAACAAGGTGATAATCTACAAGACATTAATGCGACCAATAATTATGTCTGTTTATGGAGCTCACTATCTAAAACTACTTTTAATAAA
Organism: Coronaproctus castanopsis; assembly: GCA_032883995.1. Classification (NCBI taxonomy): domain Eukaryota; kingdom Metazoa; phylum Arthropoda; class Insecta; order Hemiptera; family Monophlebidae; genus Coronaproctus; species Coronaproctus castanopsis. The sequence continues at coordinate 187,770,380 of CM065052.1, read as the reverse complement.
CCGCAAATCGATCAAAATTTTATGTTTAAGATTCATTTTAATCGTTACACAAAGTCGATAAAATGCACTTTACTTAAAATTACCAACTTATATTAGGAGAATTTTATTTTAAAAGTATCGAATGATTTTTTCAATATAAATATTTGTATCACGATAATGTGTCCTCGATCGATGTAATTACGATTTCAGACAACCAAAATTTATGTATGCTAAGTATAAGACGCATTAAGCATAATTTATTATAAGCTCGTTTAACCTTAATTATTTATTATTTTGTACATTTTTACCTTTTCGCTTTTTTACTCCTTTTATGCGACAGGTTCGTATATAATTTTTTTCCTGCGATTTTATGTATACATATATATATATATATATATATATATATATATATTTCAAAATTAACTTTTAGTTATAAATACGATAATTTTTCTTTTATTGTTGTGCGGATGTACATAGTACGCAATTAACATATATTGTGTGTAACTTTTTCTGATAAAATATTTGTGTAATTTTTGAAGAACCTAGTCACGGTCCTACACGGTTTACCAACATCACGAATTGTCAGTAATCAATGTTCACGCTTAAGGGGATCTACTGTTAGGATTTTACAGCGTATTCCACGATATTCTAGAATGATTCGTTTAATCATTTATTCGTGTACAATCGCTTTTTACATAATATCGTCATCGGTTTCACGAGTACTATTAAATTGGCCAGTCGACGAATTGTTAATATATATATATATATATATATATATATATATATATATATATATATATATATATATATATATATATAATTCATTACTTAGTACGAGTCTATTTTTTAATTTAGTTTTTAATTTCCTGGACGAACGAAACATCATAATATATTTAATTTTAATATAAATAAATCCGTGAAAATATGAAAAATAAAAATGTAGCCTACATATATAAATTATACCGTGAAACAATACAAGAATCAGTTACAACTAATACTAGAATATAATAAAGGATGTACATGTTTAATTTTAATTAATTCAGAAATTAAAACAGGAAACAGTTGCAAAGAATATAATTTAATTTAATTCAAACGCCCATTACTTATCGAGCGTATATATTATATGTTGAACGCTAATATACATACACATCTTTCAGTAGCGATGTTCATTATACGGTATATAGAAATTTTTAAAACATTAATTTTTTGGTCGACTTGAAATGTCACGATTTTAAAAATATTTATATAAGTACATTGAAAATCATTTATAGTTCAGCCGAGGAAACTGTATAAAAAAGCATTATTACAAAATTAGGTTAAATAAATAAATAAATTAATATATATAAATATAAATATAAATTTTTATATATATATATATATATATATATATATATAATATATATAAATATAAATTTATATGAAGATATATTGTGTGTTACGGTTGTATTTATATGTATGTACATTTATATGGGTTTATATATACGATGTATTATTTGTCGTAATCCTGAAGACACGTAGATATATATATATATATATATGCATACAATATGTGTGCACATATTATATAAACTCTCTCTTTCGCTTTACCTATATCAATGCACACACACACATATATATATGTACATAGTTATGTGTTTCGCTTGTGTTTATATGTATATAAATGTGGGAGTGTATGTACACACATATGTATATATAGTTATGTGTTTTTTTTTATATAGGTGTGAGAGTACGTACCTATATATATATATATTTATTCTTGTGTTTCGCTCGTATTTATATGTATATACACGTGTGATATGTCTCCACTTACGTACATGGGCATATTACTTTGATACACGTGTATTATTTGAAAATTTAATTCAACGGGGCTTAGACGAGAGAGTTTTCAAAATTTGCTTCTAGCTGGAAGGAAAATCATTTTCAATATCAGAATTTCTAAATAAACGTGATTTACTTTTATTTCCTTTTATTAGAATCGAGGCCTGCGTGGAATTATTTAGTATTTCCGCGAGCATAGGATGATTCCCCAAAGCTATCATAGAAAACGAGCAAATAGACGATTATATATATATATATATACATATATATATATATATAAATCATTCACACACATATCTTTATGTAGATTCACATACCTATATGTATATACCTATATACATGTAATTCCTTTAATATTTATACATGTATATATGTATATATCTCGCAACGACATGCATACGTGTTTAAATAAGAAAAATCGTGAAATTCGACAATAGTAAGTGAGGCGTGCGAAAGAGTTGTTTGCCGGGTTTTTTTGTGCTTTCTACAATCGGCGTCAATTTTTCATTTTGATTTTCCGGGTTTTCCGATTGACTGAATTTTCAATCGGGGTTTTTCACGCTGTTATGCGTAACAGCTAGCCCGGCGGCTTATTAATTTCCGAAACGTTTTACCTGCTCGGAGGTCGTAACAAACGCCGAATGTTTTTCAGGTATTTATCATTAATATCCCGGAAAACCAAAAAAGGTAATCTTGTATTTCGCGCATCTTTATTCGAGAACCCATTATTATATTTTTTTAATCCAATTCCTTCAGAACGTCACGATATATATATATATCACGAAGAATTGTACTGCGAAAGAGTATACAGGAACGAAAAAAACAATAAACACAGGGCAGGAAATAATAAATGGAACAGAATGCAAATCACCGAGAAAGTTAGCAGTGATGGCCGCAAATGGAATATTAGCAGAAGTTCTGAAGGAAATAAACGAAATTCATTTGATACGTAACATACGCAATGAAATAAGGAACACGAGGAAATGGTCCGATGATTGGTGCAGGCTCGAAAGAAGATCGCCACTAGATCGGAAAAATTACCGAATTATAGCGATTGTAGCACTTACTAGGAAAATTCTACCAAACGTAATTAATGAAAGACTGTACACTACCGCTAATACCTAAAGAGAAAGCTGGATAAGCTGGATTTATGCCAAGTTGGGGAACGAGTGAGCTGATCTCGAACATCAGACAAATTATAGAGAAAGCAAGAGAATTTGAACTTTGAACACATTTATGTTTCACAGAATAGTCTAAGGCTTTCGATTTTATAACACAGAACAAGCCGTGGTAAATATTAAAATGAGCAGGAATATCGGAACACGTGATAGAGATCATTAATAATCTATATATAAAAACAACAGAAGTACAGTGCATGTCAACAATGTTCAGTTAATTGAGCGATGCAGGGAAATACTTTAAATATTTAAGGACTAGAAAGGATGAATTACAATAAAAGGTCATTAACCTCCGATACGCAGATTATATAGCACTAATGACATCATCCAAAGAAGAATTGACGGAGTTCATAGTCAATTTGAAAATCATAGTTGGAACCTACGGCTTAGAAGTGAACCAAGAGCAAAAACAAATATAATGATAATAGATAATAGATAGAGCTTCGAAGAATCTACCATAAATAAAGTAAATTAAAGGGCACGAAGTTGCGGACGAATTTAACTATCTCGGATCTGTAATTAGAACGACAGGAGTATGCGAGAAAGAATTCGATGATAAGAGCTGCAATAACAAAACTCTAGTGTAAAGAAACAACTATAACAAAGAACGCGAAGTTAAAACTCGTGAGCGTATTGATCTTCCCAATTGCGATATATTGGACTATTACAAAAAGGATGCAATTCGGATAAATGCCTTTGCGATGGGTGCACAGGAAAATGTTGTAGATATCATGGATGGTTCGCAGAACGAACCCATTTTGAAGGTGCTAAAGATAGAAACAAAATAAATCATAATATGATCAGATTTGTTGGTCACATAGCTCGGAAGATGAACTGTATGGATTATAAAGGCCGCACGCTTTTCGCGCCATTTTTCGCTTAGCTGGCGATTTTTAAACTTTTCGACTTTTTTGATTTTATTTGTTTTTATTGTTAAGTACGTTCTTATGGTCATTTTAATCTTAACATTATTATATTTGGACGGTGTTATTTTGGTGGTTTGTGAGTTAACATTTTTTTACGTGTGGGGCACTGTCCATTTTATTTTTGTCATAATGGACGACCTACCTAAGTTAGGTCGTCTATTAAAATCTATTACAGATTTGTCCAGTAAAATTAAATCTCAATTTGGCGACAAGTCGGTGTCAAAAAAGCAAAAAGATACTGTGTTAGAGTCTTCCATTAGCAATAATATTGCGGAAGCGACGGTGTTAGTTAAAAACATAAAGAAAATATTCAAACTATTCCGAAAAATAAGATTATTATTAAATCCGACGACAGTGTGGTTTTTGGGACAGTTAAAATCAAAAGTATCTTTATTTAAGGAGAAAATAAACGTTACCTTTTTAAAAAAAAATAAACTATTTTACTTGTATTATTAATACTAGCTCAAAATCCGAATCAGTTAAGTTAGCTAAAATTATAGAAGAACGAGTTCCTGATTGCAGTGTTAAGGAGGAGGAATTCCTTAATCTTACGGTTTTGTTGTTCCATGCGAACAACATTTCATAACAAGACGTTCAAAATCATGTGATGGATTTGACCGGAGCTGATCCCATCAGCGTCACAAAAATTCAGAATAATCGTGCTTCTAGGATTTATGTACAACTTTCTCCTGTTCAATGCAAATTACTCCCGGATGGAGGGCGTATCTGCATTAATTTGGAGTCACTTTTCGTTAAAAATGAAGAAGGTTTGGATATCCGGACAAATACTGTCGGACGTACGAAGTCCGATCAAATTTCCACAAGCTTTGCATTGAAAATGGTGCTTGCTCGTGCTAAAACTTAGATGCACTTTCTATACTCCATTGTACACTTTAAAGTCGAACATTTCTGTTCTTATATTAATGCTACATGCTAGCTAATCTCCTATGCCGACTATCTGTGTTTAGTGTTTAAAGCTAAGAATCCTACATCACTACCACTTTTTGCTTGTATTTCCAAATACCTAGAGAGTATGGTGGTAGATATAAGATTAAGTTTTTCCCCTACCAAATTCAAATTTTCTGTGTTTGTGAATGCATCGCTTGTTGCCGGATCAACGAGTTTGAATTATTAGCTATTTATTTTCCGCATCTTTAAAATACTTTTATTGACAGTAAATTATCATTCCTCATTTCCAGTACATTTCTTCCAAATGTATGGACATATATAATAAATTACTGCGTTTACAGAAAAATGCATCGGGTCTTGCATTTAAGGAACGCGCGATTTTAAATAAACGCCTTTAATGGCCCGTTTTGAGTATGGTGCGGACATTTACGTTAATCAAAGAATTTTTGGTCTGGCCAACAAATAGCAGAGGAAATTTCTGCTTCAGATAGTTTCTTTATATCGAACTACGTCGACATCTGCAGCATGTGTTGTCTGTGGTGTCTTGCCGCTCGATCTATTTTTTGTCCGTAGTGCTCTCACTGGCGATCATATGCTCGGAGGGGATGTTGCTGAGATGAAACATACGATCATGCTAGGAGGTATTGCTGTAAAGTCTGATCCGTATATGAAATTTAAGAAACAGGTCACGTCTTTGTTCGTTGAGAACTGGCAGGATAGATAGGATGAAAGTGGAAGGAAGACGTATGCTTTTCTTCGTGATATTTTACGTTTGAAAATGCTTAAGTTTGACGTCAAATTCTAGAGTGCTCATTGTCAGGTCACGGTTTGGTTCCTATCTTAATAGGCTCCGGCTTGCTAGTGATCCTGTCTGTGCTGTACTGCCGGTGAGGTAGACGATATACATCATACGCTGTTCATTTGTCCTGCATTTATCGCCAAGTTGGTAAGAACTGTACGGATCTATATCCTCTTAGTAGGAAAGTTGGAAGTTTTTTTTTGCTGGCCGGACGGGTCATGCGTTCAAAATTTAAAATATAAAATTCTATTGCTCGCAACTGACGCCTAAATCAACCGTGACCCCGATACCGTTGTTTTGTTCCTTTTTTTTTTTGTAATTTTTGCATTACTTATTCGTAGCGTGGTTATTTATCTATTTTTTTATTTTCATTAATTAATGTTTTAATATTTTATTATTTTATTATTCAATTACCTTTTACTTTTTCCTTTTTGAGAGTATTTATTTTTTAAGATTTTTTTTTTTTATTAATATCCATTTAATTTTTCTGCTTCGTATTTTATTTTATTTCTATTAGGTATATGAATATTAGCTTTTTAACTATAGGTTTATTTGTTTAAATCTTTCTGTTAAAAGGTTTCATTTTAACTTTTACTTTGTTATTTATTTTATTTTTCTGTTTTAATTTTTGTACAAACTCGTTATTCTTCATTTGATGGGACTACGTATTCTCCATCCCTTTAAGTGTGGAGGTCTTTGCTTTTGTGCAATGGCCTTCATTATTTTTTTTAAAACTCCCTTTCATTGGTGGGTGTTTTTAGTAGGTAAAAATCTCACACGCTGATTTTGGTTTCAAAGCAATGCATTTTGTATGCTGTGCACTGCGTGAATAAAAAAATAAATTATACGCTATCAGTGTATTTTGAAGATTTTCACCCTCCCGCTTCGAAGTAAAAAAAAAAACAAGAAAAAACTTAAAAACTTAGCTATATCACGTTTTAACTTAATTTAAAATAGTGTAACTTAATTTAATTTGATAAATTTCAAAAACTTATATTTTTTTTACTACAAATCTTTTTTTTTTTTTGAAAGAGTAAATACCATAGGGAACAATATAAGACAACGGTAAGTTGGCGCGGAATAAAAACGACTACGATGGAGACAAAATTTAATTTAAAATTCCTTCGCCGTGGCAAATTTTTTTTTTAATAATTTAAATTGCGTACTTTTTAAATTTTTAAATTTTTATCGTGATTATTATATCCGTTTCGGACTATAAAGATTAACTTTATTACGAACGTTGTTAAAGCGGAAAAAGTTTTTCTTTTTTCCCCCCTAATTTTATCCTACTAGTTCCAGGGGTTCCGCTCGACGGTTCAACCGAATATTAAAACGACTTATTATTATTATTATTATTATTTTTATTCTTTTTGGCATTTTTCTAAACTCGTATCCCGTCAAAAACAAAATTTGAAAAAGAATTTACCTGTAAAGAACATCGAAAGTTTGCATAAAAAAAATATATATATACACACATTTATAGCCGTTATTCCGAACAAAAATTCCAGCTTAGTCGAATGTCTTTACGTGCCCCGTTCTTTTCTCGGAATTTCGAAAGAATTTCAAAAATTATATACACCTGTATATATATATATATATATATATATATATATATATATATATATATATATATATATATGTACTGGGGAGAAATTTTTTACTTTTGGAAATAGTTCCAAAACCGATGAAATACTCCGTATAATTCGTGCAATGATCTCTCAAAAATATTTAGAGGAATATTATACGCGGAGTTGAGTGAATAATTTACACGTACCTTACGCGTTGTTATATTCGACTTAAAAGTTGATACGTTCTTTCTAAACTGTGAGAAGAAATAAGGTGTAGCTTTTACATTTTCAGTATGTATGTGTAATAAACAAAATGTTTGGTAGCGAGCAAAAACCATAACACAAAGAGGATAGAACGAGTTACAAAATTTAAATACCCGGGCTGTGTTACATCGGAGAAAACTCAAATTCTGAAAAAGAAGTAAAAGAAAAATGCCAATAGGAACGCAGCGCAGCCTTTGAAAAAATGAAGAAGCTTTTAACAGACAAATCATTGAACGTAGAAATTCGCGGGAAATTTTTTTAAAATCCTGCAACCTATTATACTATTTGTTGTCGAAACGACAACATATTCTGTCAGAGTATTTAAGTATTTAGAATCGTTCGAAATGTGGTTATATCGCAGTATGCTCAAGATTCTTTGGAAGGTACACATGAAAAACGAGGGCGGTATTGAAAACTATGAAAGAAGAAAAAATAATCCGCCGAACAATCAAGTATAGGGAAATTAAATACGTAGGACACGTTATCGGAGGAGAAAGATATCTTCTTCAAGGTAAAATTTAAGGAAAAAGAGGTGTCGGTCTTAGAAGACTCTCATGGACACAAAATATTCGGAAATGGACTGGAATATCTTCAATAAGTGGATTATTTTGTGCTGCCAGAAATCGAGAAATACGATGCCTTATGTGATCGCTACGCGCGGTTTACAGCATTTATAACAATAATAATAATAATAATATTAATATTAATAATATTAATAATAATAATAATTAATGAAATAAAAAATGATCGCTGTAGAATACAATTTTTACGTATTGTTTCACTTTTATTTCTCGCGTGTTATTAAACGAAAATGTGTATATTATTTGGTGAGAGTAACAGTTTCCATTTTTTCATTATAAAAATTCGTTACACCGCTGACCGATATTTCGAGCTGAGTCAAAAATAAAAATGACTAAACTATAAGCTAGTAATTCATCCTTGCCTTCGCCGGGTTTATTTGTAGCAAAATTATGAACTAAAGAGAAACGAGTTAAAATCGTTAATTTCATTAAAATTACAAAGCTTTTCGGCTATTAAGCCATTATCAAGCGAAGGTATGATAAATATAAAAATATCTAAATATACAAGGTGGAAAAAATATAAAGTATCGAGCCGTTGTGTAAACGGTGTGTAATATTTTGTATTTAAAAGTCGACGCGACAGATGTTTGTTAAAATATTTCATATTTTAAAGTGTACTGAATTACATCGAGGAAATAGTCTTATAAGCTTATTAAATATCTATATGCCGAATGTACGCGAACAATTTTTATAGCGTAGACATTTATAAATAGCATGTTGGAGGTGTTTAAATAAAAAAATGCATAATTGGCTGTTCGCCATACTATCAGTAGTCTGTAGATATTAAGACACGGCGCGGTATGGTTAATTCAACTAAGGAAGGAAGCACGAGAGATGCGTTTGTTAGAGGGTTCTAGTTGTTTCGCATAGATTCTAAAGAGCCGATTCTTTCCTATGCAGAATGTTCTAGAAAGTCTATTGTTTTTTCTGTTTGGGGCTATACGTTTATAAATAGCATGTTGGAGGTGTTTAAATAAAAAAATGCATAATTGGCTGTTCGCCGTACTATCAGTAGTCTGTAGATATTAAGACACGGCGCGGTATGGTTAATTCAACTGAGGAAGGAAGCACGAGAGATGCGTTTGTTAGAGGGTTCTAGTTGTTTCGCATAGATTCTAAAGAGCCGATTCTTTCCTATGCAGAATGTTCTAGAAAGTCTATTGTTTTTTCTGTTTGGGGCTATACGTTTATAAATAGCATGTTGGAGGTGTTTAAATAAAAAAATGCATAATTGGCTGTTCGCCGTACTATCAGTAGTCTGTAGATATTAAGACACGGCGCGGTATGGTTAATTCAACTGAGGAAGGAAGCACGAGAGATGCGTTTGTTAGAGGGTTCTAGTTGTTTCGCATAGATTCTAAAGAGCCGATTCTTTCCTATGCAGAATGTTCTAGAAAGTCTATTGTTTTTTCTGTTTGGGGCTATACGTTTATAAATAGCATGTTGGAGGTGTTTAAATAAAAAAATGCATTTAAGACACGGCGCGGTATGGTTAATTCAACTGAGGAAGGAAGCACGAGAGATGCGTTTGTTAGAGGGTTCTAGTTGTTTCGTGTAGATTCTAAAGAGCCGATTCTTTCCTATGCAGAATGTTCTAGAAAGTCTATTGTTTTTTTTTCTGTTTTTTTTTTTTTTTTTTTTTGTATGTGGAAGACCTAAACTGAGATTGTAATAAACTTTTTCTAAAAATAAATTAACTATAAACGCGATATATACGATAAAGAAATGGTATTTTATAAATGTGTAAAGATACCGATAAGGTAGTTGTAGCGTGTGTATTAGACGACGAAGTACGCCAGCGTGAATAGTGAAAGAATTAAATAAGGAAAAAGAAAAAATAAAAAATATATATATGTATAAATATACTATTTACATTTCCTAAATCCAGACAAGAAACTTTGCATAGGAAAGATTACGAGCATATTTGGTGTTGTTTAACAATGGTGCATAACGAGCCATACGACTTCTTCAAATACGAAACGAAAATGCTTTTTCTCGAGAAGGTAGAGGAACCTACTACAAAAATACGAAATAAGAATAATAGAAATGATGAAGCGAAAGAAATGAGATAATATAGGTATAGAAAATCGTTTGAGTATAAATAAAAGGAATATATTTGACTCTAGTTCGAGTTAAAGTTGTAAAATATTTTCGAGTGCTTGCAAATGCGTCCAAAATGTGTTACTATATGGGCGATATAATATAGAGTTACGAGTATTTTGATTATAGGTCATCTATAACCGAAAACATAAATCAGTTGGATAATATCCCAATAAAAGTAGGATCGTTATTACCGGGAAAACAATATTGTGAGTTTAAAGAAAAAAAAAAAGTGCTAATAACGGGTGTCGATAGAAATTGTAATCAATAATGGAATGTTACGTTTTTGTATTATTTACGCGATAGCGAAGTATATAACATTTATAAAATATTGAACGAAATCTCTCAATAAAAATTCGGGAAAAATATAAAAATAATTATTTAGGTTCAATAAATTATTGCGGGAAGTTATACATATAAAATAATGAAAATATTTAACAAATATAACATTGATTTAGCAATAAGAAATAATAACGCGTTATCGAAATCAATCGGTAATAATGAAATAGAATAGATAGAAATATACCAAGAAATTCGAGAGTATGTAAATTAATTTACAATAAATGTAGCGTACATAGGAGAAACAGGCAGAAAATTCTTAATAACATTTAAGAACCGTTTAAATTCGTATATGACGAAAAATAATTATTTGTAAAACATTGAAAAGAATTTAAACGCAAAATCAATAATACTAACCAAAATTTGCATACAGAAAAAAAAAACTTAAAAAAAAAAGAAAACAACTGAAAATTTAAAAGGAGATAAAATCATCTTTATATTAAACATTATGGATCATTCTGATTAGTTTGGGTATATATATATATATATATATATATATATATATATATATATATATATCATCATCTTCAGTCGTAATCCCCCTAAGGGATGTCGTGACCATTTTCATGCTACAGCCTCTTCAATTTTTCTTCTCCATTTTATCCGGTTTGCAGCTTCCCGTTTACAATCAGCCATTGACTTTGCAAGTGCTTTTGTGATCGTGTCTGTCCATTTGATGTGTAATCTACCAGGAGGACGCGTTCCTTGTATTTTCCCTTCAATTACTAATCGTTGCATGGAGTCATCGCTTCGCATGATATGTCCGAAAAATCGTAATATTCTGAAAAGAACATCGCTGGACAATCTACGCTTAATGTTGAGCTTGCGTAATATAGAAACGTTTGTTTGCTTTGCTGTCCAGGGTATTCGTAACATACGCCTCCAAATCCACATTTCGAAATTATCGATACGTTGCCTATCTTTGGCTTTCAGCGTCCATGTTTCCGCTATATATATATATATATATATATATATATATATATATATATATATATATATATAAATTGTTATGTACATGCTGATTGGTTGAATGTGTTGTTTATTACATTCACCGTTAAGTTAGTTTATCGACACAGCTCAGTAATTAATCAGTGTGATGTTGTGTATCTAGATTAAGTATTTTTTTTATATTTTATTTTTATTTTATATCAGTTGTGTTTTTTTTTTATGGATCATTCTGATTAGTTTGTGTATATATATATATATATATATATATATATATATATATATATATATATATATATATATAGATTGTTATGTACATGCTGATTAGTTGAATGTGTTATTTACTACATTCACCGTTAAGTTAGTTTATCGACACAGCTCAGTAATTAATCAGTGCAATGTTGTGTATCTAGATTAAGTATTTTTTTTTATATTTTATTTTTATTTTATATCAGTTGTGTTTATATATATATATATATATATATATATATATATATATATATATATATATATATATATAAATGGTTTCTTTCATTTAAAAATTGTTTAATAAATGAAAATATTTGTGGTTTTTTAAAATGGTAAGTTTAACGATTTTTTAATAACTTTTTAATTGCTTATATTAAAAAAAAAATTACACATGCGCAATAGGTATGATAATGGGATTTTTCTAAATATCATTTTCCTCAAAAATTGATACAGAGCGACAAAAAGTTCTCGCTTAACAAACGATTTAATTATAAAAGACACTAATGAATCCACTTTTTCTAATTGCAACGGCAAAACATAATTGATCACTTAATTATACATAGTATTTTTCAGGAATTGATATATTTTTCTCTGTAATTTAACGGAGTGTAGAAATATTTGTTTTTGAATTATATGAACTTTTTCAAATACAGAATTGATAGTTGTTCAAATGTAGAAAAGTTAAACATCAATACTTTCAAACTTAATAACTATATATCTAAGATAGTATGTTACTAGTTGATGTTTCTATTCCCCAGATCCTTCAACTTAAAATCATGTTAGTGAAATGAAATCTAAATATAACGGTTGGAACAAGATTTTCATTTTAGATTCAATTAAGGGTTTAAATGGTACTTATAAACAGGGAATTATTAAATCTAAGTTAGATTCTTAGAAACAACATGCGCAAAATAACACCGCTTGGGGTCGTCCTCAGAAATATATTTTCGAGTACAACACAGTTATCCTTGATATAAGTATTAATAACCTCGTTGTTGCAAATAACTCTGATAAGTGTAGTGCTTTTCTTGATTATAAATGATAAGCTTTTGACCCGTTTCACTGTATATTATAAAAATCCTTTTTTGTAAGTTTTTCTAATTTTTGTAAGTTCTTCTAATTTATCAAATATAATTAAAAATCTTAGTAATCAAAGAGCAGGCATCTGCAATAAAATTTTCAATAAAATTGTAAAACATCTTGATAGTAGTTGTCTTGATTTATTTAGCACTACTATAAATAAATGCCTTGTTTTACGATTATTTCTAATATTAAACTCCTTTCAAAACTTAGTAAAGACCCTCATTCTCTAGCAGGGTTAGATCCATAGCTATATGAAAATGTCATAAATGAGATACTATTAAAGGAGGTTGATTGCAACGGTATCTTTCACTAAAACCTATTTGGCTTCAGGAGGAGACTTTCTGAAGGATTAACCTTATTAGTAATTATTTTTCTAATAGATACACTTTCTGACCATTGACGACTCTCTTGACAGCCGAATATTGAAGTGTAGGGTCGGTTACTGCACACGGCGTCGGGAGTGACTCGTCTGGTAGCAGCGAGTTTCGACGGTTGAATTATTCGCAATAGTAAAAGTAGGCCGAAGAAAATGAAGAACCCTCTGTGATCGAGTCAACTAATTATAAACATTTTTCGCCTGTTCGAATGAAGAAACTTTTATTCGCTCCGTGCGCGAGTTACGATACTTACCCAGGATGCAAAGGTTAATGTAAAATCAATTATTACATAATGCAGGTCAAGTCTACATTTAAGGTTAAAAACTACGGTAGACTCAAAACATCTTTATTTGCTTCTTCTATAGAGAATTGTGATTTCATTATTTGATATTTAAGAGCTAATTCTGTTCATTACTTTACTCGTGTCCCTCATTAAAACCGATTAGGATGACGCGTAAACGATTTACACCTTCGAGGTTGAAAACAAAATGAAACCACTGATTAACGTTTTATCCGTAAACTAATTTCATAAAAAAAAAAACTATGTCTGATTCCATACCTCTTCCTGCGGGTCGTATCAAAAGGTTCAGTTTAAATTATCTCTCTCTTTTTCTATTTATATAGAATGTAAATACATATATATATATATACATATATATATATATATATATATATATATATATATATGTATATATATACCATGCATATATACACATATTATTTGAAATACCGGGCGTTATCTGTCGGGATTTTTACAAAATTATTTTCTCCCTCACGAAAAATTCCAGAATTTACCTACGTCGAATTAAATAAATTCGTAAAAATCATTTCGAAAATTGCAGTTCAATTTTTAACGACGGAAAATATTAACTGGAAGATAAAATAATTCAGTTTAACGCGAGATGAAAGCTCGTGCGTTTCGTTGGAAATAATTATCGAAATGGCAATTACTGTTTCGAACAGGAATTCAACGATTCAATTACGAACTTCGTTCCAACTGATCGTCGCCGTCGGCGATTAATAATTAATTGCGCAACGTTTGAAGTCTGCAGTCCTAATGTTCGTCGATTTTTTTAACAAATACGTACGAAATTAATGTTTCAATTTCGGAATGACGTACGTAGGTTTCAGGGTTACACCTTCATCCTATTTTCAACCTCTGTATCTATATCGATCTATTTCTGTTATATACATATATATTAACACCCTGTATTGTTCCACTGCTGGACGTATTAGGGGGGACCTTATTATCTTTATAATATTTCATTTTGACGAAGTCCATGTTTGCAAACCGTATGTAAAAAACCCGACGGAACATGCGGATTATATACTGTAGTGTCCGCTATAAACATATTTTGGTATGTCGTCTTCAAATAAGTAACTTAGTTTCCTGAAATTGCTAATGTTCTGGGATGTACTTCTGTCTGTATCACATCCTAGTCTTTCTTCCGACACGGCATATGATCAAAATTTCAACATTAAGTATTTGTATTTCTACCGAGTTTGTCGTTTAATCTTTAAGTCAACGTTTCTGATACGATATTGTAAATAGTACGCAGGTTTCCAAGCGATATGTTACATAATCAAAAATCCTACAGATATGAAAATAATTATTACTTACTATTTTTAATATCTTTATCCTCTCTACTAACAATTATTTCGGTTGCGTCTTGTGCAAATTAACGACTGAATTAATTTTCGATTTCTTATTTACCTGTAACAATAATAATAATAATAATAGTAGTAACAATCGAATTAAATTAAATCGTTTATTTGAAATTGAAGAATAATAATCAACTAATCAATTAATATATTTCAGGGAAATAAAAGGAAACATTCAGATATATAACGCTCGCAAATGCGTACCGTACGCACCGTAGCGAGCTAAATTAGATTAAATTCAAATTTTAGTCACCAATAGTCGTAAATACTAGAATAAACAATAAATATGTGAAATGTAAAGTATACAGCATTTTCTTACTAAAACTCATATAAGAATATAAATTAAGTCTATATATATATATATATAATATACACAGGCGCATAAATTAATATATAAAACCAGCGTGCCGGCTAGTGTGTCAAATTTTATATTATGTCATGCGAAATTGAACAGTTACAATGATGAAACTTATATAAGAACATAATGATAAATCTGTATCAACAATAATTTGATTCAATTCAATTTATTATCATATTTGATTAAATGGTTTATACATATACAACATAGACCGACTACGACCGTAAATTGCGTTGAGTTCATCAAGTGCTGTCTCCGTATCGGGGGTAGGCGACTACTTACCTATACATATTTTGTTGTACAGTATGACAATAATAATAATAATAATATGTCGTTAGCGCAGATAGACACATACACCCCGAAGAACTGTACATATATAGCTTGGTAAATAAGTTAAGATTAGAAATTTTTATGACGAATATTAACTAACGAACTTTTTATAATTTCGAATTTTAATTTCGTCGGAAAGGAATAATTTCGAAATTTTTTTCATGATGAGACAAAATTACTTTACTCGTAACCAGAAATACGAAAGGTATAATTTGAAGCGACGATAATGTGACACCGGGTGTGTTTCTTTGATAAACTTGTCACCAGCGGAACGAAGTCTATTCCGAGTAAAAAAAAAATTAATATAGTACACTTATACATATATATAAATATGTGTGTGTGTAAGTAGTGTGTGTAGACATGAAAAAACAGGCCTGTTTTCACTGTCAGCCTTATCAATAATTCATTATTCTTACTCGTCCATTGCTAGGCTTTACTGGGACGCGTCCAAAATATCATTAACATTTCCAATAAAGCTCGCGGAGAAAATGCCAAAGCGGATTGATAAAAAAATGAAAATGATAAAAGAGAGTTTTTGAAATTCGATCCTTTATTAAAATTTTAGAAATTATCATTCTGATGAAATTATCGAAACTTTTTCTATCGGTGATGTACGCCTGCTGTCCGTAATATATAGATATATACTTGATGTGTGTATGTGTGCGTGTACACGTGTCGTCGTTTGATTTATCGTATAAAACCGATATTTTTCTTAAAAACTGTCGTAGAATGCTAACTGAAATGTTTTATTTTTGTCCAATTATACGATATCACCCGTTAATAAATAACGTTATATTCTAGACCCACTCAACGAATCCACATACGCAGACATCTATATTATCCTCAGCTACAATCTCCTTCCAAGCAGCAGCCAGCAGTAACCGTATGGACGAACAGTGAAAAACCAACGTTGCATGTTTTCAATCTATGCAATAAAAAGACAAGCAAACAAACATGTTGCACGAATTAGCGTTCACACGAATCCACTTGCTACTGATTTGCTGAATGATTCCGGTGAAATACGCAGGCTGTGGCGAAGTAAGCCTCTAGACTTTGTCCAACTAGCATAGGTTTAGAGGGAATACTGCTGAGTACTGCCCTTCCACAAAATATCATTCATCTCATTAAGTCAATCACTAAATGACCTCTAAGATTGGTCAGTTGTGATGGGAAAAATTAAAAAAAAAAAACAAAAAAAATTTTGAATTTTAAGTTGTCTCAGAATATGAATAAGTACCAGAGCTTCCTTTTATTTATTAATTCGGTTTAATAATTCTGCGCAGTTTTTTTTTTGGCTTTATTGATAACTATTGTCGACGTTTTAATATCTTATGTTCAAGTACATTTCAAAAGCTTCGATTCCAGTCTAGCTTTATATATGTCCGCGATAACGTTGTATGTTGCGCGTTCGTGTTATCAACCGACAAATATATAGCAGGTGACATTTATACTTTTTGTTTTCTTTTACACGAGCAATCGGCAATTATGAATAATAATATTTTGTTGTATTGCGCTCACACTACTGATTTCAGTTTTACACGGACATTTAATACTAATTAGTGGGAAACCATTCGCTTCTTGATAATAGTATTTCCTAGTAACAAACTCAGCATTAACGAGGAATTGCCCGTTTCCTCGTTCCAAGATATATGTACTGATCTCATAAAGGGAATGAATCGCTTAAAAGTGACACACACTTCTTTAGAAGTAACTGTACAAGCCAGTAATAGTTAACATGGAAGTAAACAGACAATTAGATCAGCAAGACAGTAGTGGTAGTAATAGTAATATTACAATTCGTTCACGCGAATATCATTTATGCGGATGGTCAAAACGTTAAATTGAATAACAGAAAGTAACTGTAGACGCAGTAGTAACGGCACATCAACCGAATATAGAAATTGATTCTCTTGTCTACAAGATGAACTAGATTAAAATGACGACAACTATGATCATAACGGTGTAACGATAACAAAGGAAGTATTACCAACAGGGACAATCGTAATGGTGTAGAAAGTAGTAAATCTAAAGTTCTCCCTGTTATAGTGTACGGGGTAACGGACTTTCGTAAAATGTTCATTGATTTAATGAAGTACGTACGATCAAAACAAGTCAAATTCCGATCGATGAGTAATTAAAGAGAGCAGAAATAGAAA
Organism: Coronaproctus castanopsis; assembly: GCA_032883995.1. Taxonomy (NCBI): domain Eukaryota; kingdom Metazoa; phylum Arthropoda; class Insecta; order Hemiptera; family Monophlebidae; genus Coronaproctus; species Coronaproctus castanopsis. The sequence goes on along the minus strand of CM065052.1, from coordinate 187,752,759 downwards.
TTAATTCGCTACTTTAACGAAGTAAACATTAAAAACCATACATTTCAAGTTTCCAAAGAGACATCAGTTTGCATATTTTATCTGATGACATTAAACGTACGTACACTATCTGAAGTTTATAAAGTTGGAAAATAATTAATATTACACATTAGGCAACTAAAAAATCCCACCTACATTTTACATAAGAAGAACATCATATGACAATACACCCGATATAAACGATATAGCCACACAAAGACCTACTGAAATTGTGATTTTGTTAATTGTGCCAAAGGAATGAGTACGCCAGCTGTCCAGCTAACTGCAACAACTATAAAGCATAGACCTTATAGACAAGCGATATGGGTAAATCATGTATAAAAAAAAAGAATGAGCCTTCCATTTGTGGCGTCATCTAATAAAAATGTAGCGAATAACCAAAATTATCTACTTATAAATATTTAAAGTATCGCTGCATCACAAATAAATCCGACAACAGAAAAGTGGAAAGAGAGCACACGAGCGAATGTTGAGTGACGTCGAAAACATGATATGGAGCATGTTAAGTGAAATAAGAAATATGACGAAGCAACAAAACGACATAGTAACAAACATATTACATACAATTCTTTTTCTAGCTCAAAAATGAATGACATTAGAAGAGCATCGTTCAACGCTGATAGATTATTAAGCCGTATACAAAAAGTAGAAATGTACCTAAATTGCTGCAAAAATATTCGAAAAATTGCCGCACGAAAGAGTGTTAGAAATAGATGACGATTCCATTACGCACCAATTTGATTTCAGTCATCAGAAACATAATAATATTGAAAACGTATGCAAAATTGAATACTGATTAGTGAAAAAGGAAATCTGCACTGCTGTAGAACCTTCGATACCTATTTGACATACAGGACTGATTGGCATATTAAACAAAATACTACCTATTCAGCGTTGTACGTTGTTGAAATTGTATTCGCAGCATCGAACATAGAAGTCAACAATGTCGATATCACCATCGGTCTGCCGCCGATAATGATTTACAAGAGTGCGTTACGAACGTGCAGCAAGCGGTTAGACATCGTAGTTTAACAAGTGACGTCTAAAAATAAATACGATTAAATCACCGCGTTATAACATTCGTAAACCGACATATAAAAATCTATATTTGTAACAACGAAATACCGCAAAAAAAAAATACTCTGGATATCAAACTTGGCAATAAATAGGCAGACAATTCGAATTGACGATACTTTATAAAATGCCGTTAAAGCCAATTTGGCACCGCCATAGGTAACGTACTGAAACGGTTTCAACACAAAGTATTACGTATAATAACCAACGCTGTTTGGTTCATCTCAAATAAAACGTTACATATCGATCTCCATGTGAAGTAGAGAATCAATCCGTTAACGATCGCAATGATGGATAAAATTCCGAGGGAGTCGGACGTTTAGACAAAAGAAAAGTCTTCGACTTAATTAAATTTTGTAAGTACCAGAAATTGTCAACCGATGGTTGTTTAACTTTCGCAATACCACCATAGATTGAAGTCATTTCTAAACCATTCACTTTTCACCACTCTGTCCTCGATCGTATTTCGATTTTCGATGTACAGATGTCCTCAAAGTTGGCGCCTAAATATTTCCTAGTTCACATCACTCTCCAGTTCTGTTTCGTTTAGTCAAATGGAGCATTTTCTCGGTTGCTTCGAAAATAATATAATTATCGTTTTAAGTTCCGAAAGCTTTACTGTTTGTCTAGCAAGTTTTTTTTTTCGATATAACTCATCCTGACTATTCGCTATAATAAAACTATCCGTCTCTACCTTGTTCATAGTATCATTTTTCTTCGCTAAAAGTTATTTCCGCGTATAAATTAAAGTTCAAGGATGATATAATGAAGCGGTACTTTCAGATTCGGCTCGTTCGATTGTTATTTCTACCGATACAATTAACTTATTGATATGTAAGTTATTGCTACAGATACGAATATATTTTAACAAAAGTTTTTCGAGATTCGTTTTACGTCTGTAATCAATTGCACGTACATATTTATATATTTATGTTTATATAACGCTGAAAGAGATTGAAAAGCTCCAGACTGAAAAAATTCAAACAGCATTCAAAACATTTCCCAATGTTTCGAAACGTACGAATCGCGTATTTTGGAAATATTGCAACCGAACTTATTAAAACGGGACAGCAATTAATGTAGGAGTTTTCGAAAAAAAAACAAAACAGACAATACTTCATTATTGACTTCACTTTCATATTTACGACCTACCATCGGTGGATACGTTAAAATAATCGAATAACGACAGGAAAAAAACCGCGTTACGCGTATAATATACTCGCAGGAGATGATGTCTGCCCGTCTGTTTCCGACTTGCGTGTGCACGAGTGCGATAAATATCCGCACACTTACCGTAAGGACGGTAAACGTAATCTACGAGATGGCGAAAATAATTCGTCAGGGTTCGGTGAACTATACATCATCCTAGTCGAATTGTATCCGTTGGAATGATCGCGTTTGTTGTTACTAAAATTACGACGACAATCACCGATTTTAAAACGGACCGTAACGATATTCCTCTAAAAACCGCAACGATTTCCGAGATATTTCGACGGAATTGAGGAAACGGTCGAGAATAGAGACGAACTGTTGTTCCGAAATTAATAATGATAATAATAACTATATTCATAATAATATTAACAAAGATGTCAATATCGATTCCACATTTTCTCATTTCAAAAGGTCACCAAGTAAGGGGGGTGTCTGTTACCACGAAAGCGATTGTAATAATTCATAGGAAAACGAAATCTGTAAAACTTTCCCATTAAGTTGTGTATATATATATATATATATATCATCATCATCAGTAGCTCGTTTCGAGCATCGTGATATATATATATATATATATATATATATATATATATATATATATATATACACACATATTATTATTCTAGCTCGCTCGATTACGAGTATGAGTTGTCATTTATCAGGTTCTTCATGTTATTATTTGATGCTACACGCGAGATCAGACCAATTTTAAAATACGATATGAGCATCGAATTTCTGTTCTGCAGGCGAGACGGTGTCAATATGTTGTTTATTATGTTTCTTTGATTTTCGGTATACAAGCCGCTGGTTCACGATGTCGTCTGTAAACAATCTCCATTCGATCCTGACTCCTTAACGTCTATTATATAACTTTACATTTTTCTTATTTTACAAAGCCGATATCAACACAAATTTGACATGTGTTAATTTTACTTTAGTCAGTATTCCAATTCCTATTTTCGGAATTACTAGTGTCCTCAATTATTAAAGTTTCAAATTTGTTTTTGCTTACTAAATTACTATTCTTAGTTTTTAACTTGGAAGCGTAAGTTTGTTTTTAACTGAAATTAAATCGGAAACGATGTTCGTAATATTTCTTTCAGTACTTCTCTTTAATTCTTCAAAATTATTATTTAAATTAGTAAATTAAGTTTTTAAATTATCCAATACTTCCAACAATTTCCCAAATATTCCATCTTTTAATTTTACTTTCATATTATGCGATTTATTTAATAGTTGTTTAATTACATCTATATATTTGATACTGGTGTCAAAATAAATTAACACTAAAAAAAAAAAATTAAATTACATAACAAGAAACTTTAGGTACGGAAAAGTATTTTGAACGCCTGATAACAGTCTTATCTGCACTGTATACGATTTTACGAATATTATATATCTAAAAAATCAATTGAAAAATTAGTTAAATCACTAACATTTATTTTCTTGTGAAAAACACAAAAGCACTTCGGCATTTACGCCATTATCGAGTGAATAAAAAGTTTTTTTTTTTAAATTATAATTTTAAAAGTATAAATTAAAAATTATTACTTAAAAATATTTGATGGTGACGGTGGAACTATATTCCATAAAATTTTATTCTGCTTGTCTGTTCTGTTTATTTTTTGAATTGTTGAAATTGAATATATTAACATCGATATATTTGTTTACTGATTTTGTTTTTTTGTTAATTTTTTTAGATATTACTTTCTGAATTCTGTAAAAGTTGTATACTGATGGAATTTTAAATTTTCATTTACTGTCGCTTTTTTTATAAAAAATCACTACATTCCACATTATAAAAATTAAAATTATATATATATATATATATATATACGTATATATGTATATTTACATATATATTTGTACGCGTGTGGGTCTATGCATATGCATACAATTTACATATATAAATATATATACATACGTATGTATATATATATATATATGTATGCATATACGCGAGTCTATGCATGTATATATAAGTATATATATATATATATATATACATAAATGGTTAGATAGATAAATTTGAAAATTGTAAGCTCTCAAATAAACAAAAGGTTGAGAGAATGGTAACATTTTTAATAAAAAGTGATGGCTAACCTCTATAGTAGAGTGGAAGACTCATTACATCTATTAATCATTTTTAATTGCCACGTGCTTGAAGAATATTTAATATACAGACGCATAAACATATATACACACACGCGTATATTTGGAGACTTGTTCATATATATATAAGACATATTATATAATATATGTATACGAAATGTATGATATACATATACATATGTATATATATATATAAATGTATTACGTAAATTTAAATGTGTGTGGTACATATATGTAAATATATACATATACAGATATATACGTTTGTGTGTGTGTGTGTATACATATACATGTTATAAATTTGTAATATACATATGTATATACAAATTTGTGATATATTTGCATGGTATACATATAAATGATAGTGGGTGTATATATATACATGTATATATGTATATGTGCACGTATACTGTTTTATAATAATCCCCTTTTTCAAATTAGTGATAGTCGAAAAGGTTTACAATTCGATTTATTTACCAGTTGCCGGGTTGAATGAGGATGTGCGTTTTGTAAAATTCTTCTTTGTTGGCCCCGGATTATCTGCTATGTGATAAACATTCAATTTGTCGATACTTTATGTACACTCATTTAACATATCCGCACTTTTATGTATATATATATATATATATGTATATATATAATATAAAATATACAAGTATATATATGTATATACACACATGCCCTCATACACGTAAACTGACGCATAAATATGATGCACGTTTCGTACGCGTCCAATTATTTTCTTTGTTCCGGTAGTTACCGACAATTTGTGTTAGTTTTGCCGGATAATTTATGCGGACCGTACAAATTTCGGTTGATCATTTTTTCCCATGAACGGATTTATTTGTCGTACAAAAGCGTGAAATATGTACTTATGTTCACACTTAAATTTTTGCGCGGTCCCAATGATCGTAAATTTTTAAATATATTTTTTCCTTTTTGGTTATGTTATTACTTACGACGTTTTACGAATATTTTCTATTGTGAAGCTCGTTTTAGTTCTAGTTTGTTAACTTTTTGAGAATTTTAGACGGCTTTCCAAGTTAGCACGTTTAAATGTATTTTCTGGCCGTATATTCTTGTCTGTTTATATTTATTTTTAGGGGATGTGAAATAGGGTATACTTTCTTCGTTTGAAAGAACGATATTATTATTATTATTTATTATAAATTGGACTCTGGAATTAACCCAATCTGTCCGTGAAAAACATAAAATATAACAAGAAAAAAAAAATTAACATTATAAAGTAATTATAAAGTAACTTTACATTCTAAAATAAATTGAAATAAAGAATAATATATACAAGCATCATCCGAGAAAAGTAATGAACTTATGATATACGGAGGCCGATGGCCTAAAGATATAAGCTTAGAAAATAAACACGATTGTTCTGCCGAGTAGGAGGAACAGTTGAAAAACAAATGATTCGAATCCAGAATCATATCGGTATCGTCCGGGTGAGAGCAGGTGCTGGTTTCGGCCTTGCAATTCTGTGCAAATGAACAGGTAGGCAACAATGATTTAGACGAAGCCGAGTTAATGTTGTAATCGTGTGACGAGAAATTGGTCCGCTAAACTTTTTGGGAAAATACCACGCTTCTTTGGAAGGAACTGGTTTAACGCTTTTGTAAAAACTGCTGACTTTATTTTAATATGGAAAACAGTCCAATCTGATTCCAACTGGGCTTGCACTGAAACGCGTAGATCTGTATATGGAATACATGGACACAAAATGCCGATGGAGGCTGCTGATTTTGCGGCTTCATCACAAACAGCATTACCAAGAATGTCAACATGACCCGGAATCCAACAAAAGTCGATTGTAATATTTCTTAAACTGAAATTATATATTTCTTCTAAAATTGCAAAAAATAAGATCCCTTGGTAACATGTAAGTTCGATATAGCATTAAGGCAACTAAGAGAATCCGATAAAATAAGAATATCGTCACTAAAATTAGAAGCGCGAAGGAAGCGTAAAGCCTTGACGATCGCAAAAGCTTCAGCGGTGAAAATCGAGCACGCCGATGGTAATTTAAACTTTCTGGACACGTTTTTACTTGGAATCATGAAGGCCGATCCTACCAGTCCTTGAAAACCATCCTTAGATCCATCAGTGTACACGTATAAAAATTCGGGCCACTTGTTTTGAATTATGAAGATATGTTCTAAGTTGGAAGAAGGCCCAAGATAAGGCCATTGCCTGTGGGACTCTAAATCTACCGTAGAAACTGGAAATTTTCCAGCAAAGGTGAATTGAGAGAATACAGGACCGGGAAGTAATAAGGATTTGTATGGAAGAAATATATTGGCGGAACGTGCGAGCAAAGGACATGATTTAGATGCAATTCTCCACTTGTGAAAAATTTCGCGATATTTAAAAGATAAAGAGTTATTAGAAAATGATAAAAATTTTAGGAAAAACTGATTGCAAGTTGTTGACCTCTTAACTGGATCGGTGGAATGCAGGATTCCGAACATAAACCAATTTCTGGTGAAGAAGGAAATGCTCCAAGCATCCAGCGCAAACAATAGTTTTGAATCCGTGTGAGTTTACTAATATGATCTCGAGCCGCACTACCAAATATTGGAAATCCATAATCTATGATCTTTAGGACAAACGGATCACCACCCCACCTAGTATGTCGTAACATCTTCAATATGTTTGAGGCCTGAAAGACCTTCAAACAAAGTAACTGAATATAGTTCTTCCACAATAACTTCTGGTCTAATACTAGACCCAGAAATTTAATGGAATTGGAATTCGTGATTACATCACTTTTAAAACGAATCGTTGTATAGTCGGTCAACCGTTTATATGTAAAAATAACAACATTACTTTTGAAAGTTGAGATCATTAGATGGGACTCAGCCATCCAATTAATAATTTTGGTAATATCTTCTTGTATCATATTGATGGTAGTTGATAAGTTCTTTCCTGATTGATACACTGTTATATCATCAGCATAGGATATGATCATACTTTTAATCGGTAATTGAAAGACAGGTAAAATATATATGTTAAACAATATTGGACTTAAGACGGAGCCCTGAGGAAGACCATGGTATACTCGTCTATAGTAGACCAACTTGTTAACAGTAACAAATTTAAATGCCACCGTACGGCAAGTAATAAAAGATGAAACAACTGTTTGATTTTTCGCTTATTTTATATATATATTATATATATATATATATATATATATATATATATATATATATATATATATATATATATATATATATATATATATATATATATATATATATATATATATATATATGAGCATCAAAAAAGTAGTTAAAATCACTAATTTTTACCGTAAAGATTTTCGGCTATTAAATCATTATTAAGTGGACATAAAAAATAAAATATAAAAACGTATAAAATTTATAAAATATATAAAAGGAAAAAACCAAAAAACATAAAATTAAGTAGATGCACGATATTACAAAAAATAGGAATGTTAAAAAACCGATTTGATTTTTCAATGATTTGAATGTGGAATTTGTAATCAAATCTGTTTTTCACTTTTCTATTTTGTATAATATTATACATCTAAATTAAATATTTTCTGACATTTTATTTTAATTATTCTAATTATACATATACATGTATAAATATGTGTCGTTCAAAATTAATATCGATCCATGTGAGACAAATGACGAATACGATGCCAGTCGGATAACTAAATCAGAAATACGGTCGCAGTCCGGGTTGTTGGTAAATTAATTAAAAAATTATTTCTAACTCCGATTCGGAAATCCGATTTTGTCAATATTATTTTGTCTTAACCGTTTATTGAAATGATCGTCGGCGCATCCTAACAATTTTTTATACTCTCACTTACCGCATTCTGTAGACAGTCTAATTTTTTCGCGTATATCTATTGAACAACTTTGTACGAATTAGACATTATATGGTTATCCTCATGTAAGATTGCTTTTTTTTTTATTTATTTATTTTTTTAATTATTTAGTTAGTTGTCTAATCCGAGACGCTCTTTCTATATATGAGAGATTCGTGCATTATTCAAAGTACATCGTCATGATAAGTTGTACTCCATAAATCTGCCATAACCTCACTCAGTAGCCTTAATATGTGTACAGTTATGTCGGTGGTCTCGCTTTTCACCGCATTCACATTTGTCATCGGTACTTATTTTCCATTTGACACAATTTGCCATTTTTTTGCATAGCCGTTACGTAATAACGTTCTCCGTTGAAGCTATTTTTTTTTTTGGCGTGTGTATGTATCGCTATCCTTGTTTAGAGGGCGTTGACAGTCGCATCCGTATCAATTGCTATAGTCCGGAGCAACTAAAGTGTACATCACTGACGCAATTACCGTATGTAATAAATTCGACGTTATCGGATAGTACAATTTATCACGGGACGAAGTGCTAAGATAATACGTTTTCCGATAACGATGATATGTACAGTACGATCTCAACTGAATAAAATCTGCGTTATGAAAATTGCGATATGTTTACTGCTAATCGTTCTGTAGTAAACAAACGCAATTTTTGTGAAAATTGAAAAGGTGGTAAATACATTTACACAAAACTAAAATGTGCACTTTAGAGTGTACAATTTAAACGAGAATAAAACGTTGATTATTACTATTTTTTATTATTTCAGATATTTCAAACATTTTTACAATGTAAATGTTATAATGAACTAATTAGATAAAATAATACATTATGTAACCCAATAACAATAACAATATAATAATAATAATAATAATAATAATAATAATAATAATAATAATAATAATAATAATAATAATAATATTTTATAACATTTAAATAATAATAATCAAGCATTATTTTAAAATAATAGTAATTCCAATTTATTTAATAACGGATATGGAAAAATACAAGATCTTAAATATCTATACATACGTACACATTATACTTTACATTCATACAAACATATATACATAGTACATATATGTACCCGCATTCTTATGCCGCCAGAGATGGCACATTACTTCAACCATTTCCGCTTCTGACTATACACATAAAAGGCTCGCGGACTTATATAAAATCCTCAGTACGTAAGTCGTGGAACCGGCAGTGGTCCGCACTTCCACTTACCAACAAACTTCGATCGGTTCGAGATTCAACATTCCTCCGAACTCTATTCTATTCAACAAATAGTAGAGATTACGTTGTACTTGCTCGTCTGCGTCTAGGTCACATTTTTATATCCTAAAAAATCTTCCTCCTCCTTTATGTCCGATCTGTAACGTCCTCATTTCCGTCCATCACATTCTCCTCGAATGTGTGCAATTCAATTCCGAAGTCCTCGACAAACCGCTCAGCCTGCTAAACATTCTAATGCTTCCGATAACTTATTAAATTTTCGTAAATCCTCCAATTTATATAATCTAATTTAACAAACCGCCATTCCCGTTTATTCTTCCAATTTTCAATCCGTACTCGCTAATATTACGTCCTCTTCTTTCCCGTGTCTCTGGCTTAGGTGCAGTATAAATCTACAGGTAAAAAGTAACTTCCACTTTTCCATATTATAAATATCTACCTTTAGAAAATGCAGATTATAAACGAGATTAAAATATCAATATATCGGCTAATAAACCAGATATATTAGCGTGTATAATAAAAAAAAAAACCAAAGACGATAGAATTAATTGAAGTAGCTGTTCCGAAAAAATATTAACGTACGTAATGCTAATCGTTGAAATGGAGTCAACATGGAAAACCTACGACCAGTCGTTAAATCGTTAAATAGTACCGAGATTATTGATAACACGGTTTAAGAGTTCGAACATGGTAGAAATGCAAATGTGCAGAAGTCCGTTATCCCGGATACTGAAATTTTTACATCGGCCACAAAAGAAAACATCGCTAGTTGTATACAACAAATGATGACAATGTTTAAATCAAAGAGAAAAAGTGAATAATAATATTAATGCTAATAATAATAATAACAATAATAATAATGATATTAAAAATAATAATAAGTGACGTCAGTGGGTCTATTTCGTTGTAGAAATATATTGCACGCGTGACGGACAACTATCACGCGAGATGACGTTCAGAAAACTGATTAAGAACGGATAACAAACAGGATGATTATTACTTACTTAGAACGTCCAAGTACTCTTGTTATGTTTTCAATATTTTTCTTTCGACTTCAAGCACGCTATCGTGCGAACGTAAAAAGTTTCCTCCTGTTTTATATATAACACCTTCTCAACGTTATATTATTCTTTTAGGTTGCGTCGTTAAATTCATTTAGAAATCCGTAACTATTTACACAGGCATATAGCCGAAATCTGCCCGGTGTATTGGAAAGAACTACTCGGATGTTCCGATAGATTCCCGATGGTGGGGAAACTATCTGAGCTAATTATAAACAATACGAATTAACGTACTCTACGCCCTGCTTTTACGATGTCAATACGTAATATGATTAAAACGAGAGATTATCGAAAATACATTTTGAAACAATCTCGGTAATAAATTGTATCTCGGTAATAAATTGTGCGAAAGTGAAACTATCGAACTTAAAATTTAAGATAAGATATTGATTTAATTCAACGAAGAAAGGGAAAGAGCAAAATTTAACGCGAAAGGGATAAATGGAAAAACATAGAATTGCCTACTACTAGAAACTGAGATAAACTAAAATGAGAAAAACGAATATACGAGAGAGTAATTGCGAGTGTACATGTGAGTGACTGAAGAATAAAAAAGTGCGATAATGATACGGAGTATATTTATTAAATTTTTTTCAATTATCGTTATTATTGTTAGCGTCATTGTCGCGTACACGTGTATTACGATAACGCTAATTAATGTATGGCGAACCTTTTTCACGATAAAAGTTTTCCTCTGGTACGTCCCAATTTGTTTTTCTCGTCTTATAAATAATAAACCAACGTCTTTATTTCCTTATCTTAAACCAAAACGAAAAACCAAAAAAAAAAAGATAAATATTAATTTTTCACGCGAATTTCCACGCTTAGCATTTCTTAACCACTTTCTATTTCTTTCGGAGGAAATTTCGCTGGAAAAACGTGGTGTATATATCTGTTTTATATATATATATATATATATATATATATATATATATATATATATATATATATATATATAGAGAGAGAGAGAGAGAGAGAGAGAGAAGGAAAACTAAAGAATGACGGAAATAAATAGAAGATAACAATTTCCGAAAATGGTTTTAACCGGAACAACTCTTCTCTATCAGTCGCGATTACTACATATTGTATGTACACACGTGTAAATATATGTGTATGTATATATATATTTAAGTACACATTCATAATTATATATATATATATATATATATATATATATATATATCCACTGTCTCGTGTATTTCCTTTAGTGTTATTGCCTTATATAGGAGGAGATCTTATATTCATATATCATTCGTTCCGAAATAGGTGTATGGAGAAAAAAAAAATATATGTATATATATATGTATATATATGTATATACATGTATATATATATATATATATATATATATATATATATATATATGCGGTATTGCGTTTCAAAAATAATGGTATATAGCGAAAGTAAAGATTCGAATATCTGGTCGTAGAAGGAAAAAGTGCAAATTGGAACGACGTTATTTCTCGTATAGGTAGGGCGCCGTAGGGAGGGGAACACACTTACATCGAGATAGGATTATTTCCTATTCCAAGTTGGATTTACTCGGAAACAATTTCTTTACTATTTTGTACTGGCAGTGAAAAGATTTTCCAATACGACAATTTAACGTTTATTTACAAAAAAAAAAAGACAAAATTACTTTTAGACGGTTACGTTTTTTGGTTTTTTGGTTTTTTGGTTTTTTGTTTTTTATTATCGTCGTAATTTTTTTAACGTTTTCTCCATCGGGTCGTCTTGTTTGAAGGTCCGATTTACACGGTATAGCGTTCAAAAATACCCTATACTTCCGTGCAAATGATGAAAATATTTACCATATAATTCGGATTATATTTACTTTTTAATGTCGATCGAATCCGACGTGTTGCAATTAATTCTTTTCGTTTTAAATTATTTCCATACTACGCCCGATAAAATGAGGAAACAGATCAAGAGACTAGACGAATGTCGTCAGCGGTGGTTCCTTCGAAGAATTCTTCGGTTAAAATGGACGGACGGAATGCTGAAAAAGAGCGTCAACTCTTTCCGTATGTAATTCAATAAAGACGTTTTAAATAAGACTAGTACGGACCGAATATTGAAAAATCACATTACATAGAGAAATGTATCATATATTATCAGAGGTGAAAAAAATTAGAAGTACGGATTGGCTGCTTAATATTAGAAGCTGAACAAACATGGCTAAAGTCTCAAGCAGACGATTCCAGTAGTGACAGGGCAATGAGAAAAGAGGATGTGGATGGGCAGTTTGAGGAACTGCATACTAAAAGTCCACATAAATCCTACAATTGTCTCTCCCTCAGCGAGTTTTGGTCGCGGTCAAGGCCATACGCTGTTACCTCCTCAGTAGCAAACCGCTACTTTTCGGTCAGGATTTTTATCCAAAGGCTAGGGTGTCCCTCCAAATTGCGACATTTGTTTCCCTTATCTATATTCCTTCCTCTCCATTTCCTTATCTTCCTTATCCCTCCTTATTCTTTCTGACACTCACTGTGCATCCTGCCTAAAGGAAACTGCGACAAACGCACTAGCCCGACTGTCTTGGTAAATGCATGCCGTTTGTGTCGTTGTTTAGGCAGCATAGGAGCTGTTTCCATGTCAGCTTCTGTGTTCCTTTGAAGTGCACTCTACTGTCACTTCAATTTATCTCTCCATGTTTATAAAAGTCTTACGACTTTGGGGTCATGTTAACGAAAGCATGTTCGATCAACTGGGAGCTTCTAACCAAATGATCCAAGTGGTCGCTTTCTGATAGGGCAACATGATCATACGACCAGGCGGCCCTCTTTAGGATCCGCTTTGTCGGCCATAAAGTTGGAAGGGACTAGAAAAAGTGTGCTACACATAGTTCATTCCATATGTACCTGGTCAGTTCGCCGCGACTGACGGGGAACTCGCATCCTGTGGTAAGAATAACGATAATATTAAATGGACATTTAGAGTCTGGAATGTTAGAATTTTATTAGACAATAAAAATCTCTCTCTGAGAAGAAGTTCCTTAGTCGCACAGGAACTAAGGAAATATAAAATTGATATAGCTGGATTATGTGAAACGCGATGAAGGGCAAATCACTGAACAGAGTATGGTGCATACTATATAGGAAGGGCAAATCACTGAACAGAGTATGGTGCATACTATATAGTGGGAAGATGATAAGCTTGAAAATAAACGATTGAGAGGCGTAGGACATAAAATTAGTACGATATATATTAGAGGAACCGCACGGTATTACTGATCGACTTGTGGTCATGAAGTTAAAATTCCCCAAAAATCCTACATTAGCAATTATCTGTGCATATGCGTAAACCCTAGGAAGAAGTAAAAGCTCTATTTTATAACGACCTTCAGGAAGTGTTGACCATAATTAAAATCAATGAAACACTTATTACATTTGGTGACTTTAATGTACGTGTGGGAAAAAATATAAACGTCTAGAACGGCGCTATTGGAGCACATGGAATTGGGAAAGAAAATAGTAACCGGGAACGATTAGTGAAAATCTGTGTAAAGAATAATCTAATTATTAGTAATATTCTTTTTAAACTGAAAGATATACATAAAGGATCGTGGACACATCCCAAGTCTGGGCATGTGCATTTAATAGATTACGTTATCACAAAAAACGGCAAATAGAAGTGAATGCCTAATTACTCGTGCAATGAGAGGTGCAGATGGAGACTTTTTTTTTTTTTTTTTTTTTTTTTTTTTTTTTGGCCCAGCTTGCGCCATTTGGCCAGTTTAATCCTTTATCCAGTTAATCTACTTTAAACCTCAATGCCACTACGTTTGATAAAATTATATAAACTGACAGAGACAGAAGACAGTGGGTTGGAAACAATCAATTCAATACTTACGGGTAATGTGTGCCATTTTTGTACAACACTAAACAACATCTCATCTCTATGTTTTCGAAACTTCGGACAAATCCAAACCTGATGCTCGATACAATTGTCAACATGGCACACATCACATGTACCATCAGAAATTATGCACAATTTAGCTAAGTGTGAGGGAGAGAAATTATGACCACTACGCAATCTAAATAAAGTTGATATATAATCCCTCGAAATGTTTTTATGTAATTGAAACCATGGTTTACTGGGAACTGTATGCATCAAGCCGAAGTATTTTTTCCCTTTATTTTGACTTTCGGCGATGTAGTACTGTTGGAAATCAATTAGTACAGATTGTTTAATCTTTGGTAAAATATCAGTCCAATTCCATTTAATATTCTCGCAAGGGACACTTGATAGATTATAACGTGTCAATTCATCGACCATCTCATTTCCAGTAATACCACAATGAGAAGGGACCCACTTAAACTTTACTCTAGATCCACGGTTGTAAAGCTGAATAACCCGATGTCTGACATCAAATTCCAACTTTGATATTTTAGGTTCTGGGAACTTAGATAATTGCAATAAGACACTTGAGGAATCGGATATTATTAGAATATTCTTTTCCCTCATATCTTTAACTAGGAGCAAGGCTTTGTAAATGGCAAACAATTCTACAACAAATGAGGAGCCTGCAAAGGATAATCTGTATACTTTCGATATGCCTTTTTTCGGGTAATATAAAGCAGAGGTATAATTTTCCCGTATTTTATCGACCGACCCATCTGTAAAAATAATTTCATATTGGCTAAATTTTTCATTGATTGCTTGCATAAATGCAGCGTTGTTAACTCCCGAAGGGATAGTTTTACCAATATTATTATCAAAGGTAATTAAATCAACGTCTAGCAAGAAAAATAAATCCTGAAAGTAGAAACGGTAGAAGGGATAAGAAACATTTTGGATGATTTCAATTTTTTCCCATTTATTATGGCTGCAAAGAAGAGGAGGTATCTATTATGCCGCAGTCTCAGTAAACATCGAATTTGTTTATTAATCACATGGGTTTTTCTCTCTTTCACTTTGAGATAAAACTTGTTCGCTAAATACTCTTGCCTAAGTTTTAATGGAGGTTCAGCCATCTCCGCGTTTAAAGTCTGTAGGGGCGTGGACGATATCGCTCCCAAACATAATCTAAGAGCCTTATTTTGAACAACTTGTAATTTTTTCACCTGTGTTTTGTTAAGATTTATGAAAGGCGCTATATAGTCCACATGGGATCTGATGAGGGATTGGTAAATCCGCAGACTTATTAATGGATGTGCTCCCCATTTAATACCTGTGATTGCTCGGAGCAGATTTAGACCCCTATCACACTTCTGCAACACAAATTCCAATTCTGCATTCCATAACAATTTTCTATCAAATACCGCTCCTAAGTATTTAATTGTTGTATCAAATTTTAATGTTTTTTTTCCCAGACGAAGTAAAGGAGAGACACGATTTAATTTCCTGGTAAACATTATTCCATTAGATTTGCCTATATTTATAGACAAACCTAGATCTTGTAGAATCTCCTGTAGGTCAAGAAGCGCCTTCTGAGCTTTTTTAACCACAGTTTCCACTGATGCCGCGGTGACACAAATAGCTAAGTCATCGGCAAACTGAAACATTCTAACAGACTTATTTTGAACTTTTTCTATTTCGTTTGTGTATAGGAGGTATAAAAAAGGACTCAAAATACTCCCCTGTGCTAATCCTTTACCCGAATAGACAGAGTTGTACTTTTTACCTTTATATCTGACTGTTAATTTTCTCCCATTGAAGTACTCAAATATCCAGGAACAGATATTTTTATTAATACCAAATCCTACTAGTTTATTATATAATGTTGAAAGATTGACATTATCGTACGCAGACTTGATATCAATACAGATAGCAAGAACATATAGATTTCTGGTTAGGTTGATCTGTATATGTAAAGAGAATGAACTTAATGCATCTGCTGTACTAAAACCCTTTCTAAAACCATACTGAGAAAGTGAAAGTTTCTTAAATTTATTAGCCCACCATTCTAACCTAAATTTTAATATATTTTCTAAAGTTTTACCTACACACGACAACAGGGAAATCGGTCTGTAAGACATATAATTATCCGGAGACCGACCTGGTTTCAGTACAGGACAAACAATATGTTCTTTCCAAATAGGAGGAATGTATTTCAAATTTAGTGCATTATTAAAAAAGGCCAGTAGAAAAATTTTAGCTTCCTCCGGTAACTGTTGTAGCATTTTGTAGGAAATTTTATCCACTCCGACAGCAGAGTCTTTCTTATGATCTAAACTACGAAATAATTCCCCTTTTGAAATATTATGTTTTAGCTCTGGTATGGGGTTAATATGATTAACAAAATGACCTTCCGGGATATGAGGATCAACTGGACTTTCAAACTGTTTTATAAAATCATTAATCCATTCTGTGCTCGTAGGATTTATACAAGAAGAACAAAACGGATATTTAAACCATTTAATTCTTTGCCATATCTCCCTCATGTTTAGACCCGTATTAATACTATTACAAAAATTGCGAAACGCATTTCTTTTTTGTACTTTTAAATATCTTTTCGTTTCAGCCTGTTGTTTTTTATATTTAATAAAATTCTCCATTGAAGGAGAAGCATTGTAAGTCGCTAATGCTTTTCTCCTTAGCGCAACATATCGATTACACTCGGCACCCCACCACCGATATCGGCGATCTAAAGGTACAGTGTCGGTGAATCTTTTAACTGTAGGCGCTGACTTATTTACGGCTGAATTAATAACCTTCTCGATAAATGAGTATTGTTCTGATGGAGACATGGCACAGAAATTGGCTATATTAATTTTTTTTATTTCTTTCTCTATTAAATGTTTGTATTTAGTCCAGTCAATCCGATTGTAATCTTTAACTAAAAAAACTTCCCTACTGCGACAAAAGGAAGTACTTGCTGAAATTATATCGGGTAATTTAATTTGTATAAAAACTGGAAGATGATCACTACTCATGGGATCTTTTCCTATTAGCCAATCAATCTTTTCACAGATACCAGAGGAAGCCAAAATTAGATCTAAATTATTAGGAGCCTGATTAAATCTAGCGATTCGTGTGGGCTGTTCTGTGTTTACAATATAAAGGTGATGTTCATCTATAAACTTCAAAAGCTCATGCCCTTCATAATTATGTACAGATGAACCCCAAGCCGAATGAAGACAATTTAAATCCCCTAGAATCAGAAAAGGATGTTTGTTCTTTTTCGGATTATGTATTAAATGTTCCCAGTCAACAGAAGTAATTTTATGTTTTGGAGCGGCATACACCGCTATTAAGTCAAATTGAAATTTACGTGTTTTAAAAGTGATTCCCAAAGCTTGAACTACGTTCCCAAAATTCGGAATATTAATAGTAAAATATTCCGTTGTCAGTGAGTTATGGATAATGATAGCCACCCCTCCGCCCCTTCTAGGTGTACGGTCGCAACGTAGGATTTTATAATTAGGAATCTTAAACTGCTGATTTGGTTTGAGCCAAGTCTCACATAACACGCAGACAGACGCTCTTGACCTAGACAGAAACTCTACAAGTTCTCCCTGACAACCATAGGCAGACCTACAGTTCCACTGTACTATTCTTATGTCTTTTAGGATATCAATTGTTGCTGGGAAAGATTGCAAGCTGGATGAGAGTTAATAATAATAAGGAGAACTAAAGTAATATACTATGTAATACAAACATAATGTAACCTAAATTTAACTTCCCTGCGTGTATAAACAATTTTATGATATATACATACATACGAATATATACATATACTAATCTTGCATTTATTTATTTATTTTATTTTTAAAATATTATTATTTCATATTTTTAGATATTTATTTACTTATTTTATTTTAAAATATTATTATTTCATATTTTTAGATATTTATTTATTTATTTTATTTTTAAATATTATTATTATTTCATATTTTTAGATTTATTGGTTTTCTGAACTGTTTCTTTCTGAACATTCCTGATATTTTTATTTAAGGGTCCAGAGTCTTTTTTTATAAAAATTGATTTATCTACAGCTTCCACAGCAGGAATATTATCCTGACTGTGAACGAGCTCATCTTTATCACAAAAATAATTATAATTTTTTTCTTCCCGTGAAGCTTGTATATTAATTTTGTTGTAATCCTTCTTTGCTTTAGGTAGGATTCCAGCGGTACTTGGAGGACTTAAAGAGACCTCCGTGAATGATCTCTTGTTAGAGTTAGCTCCTGCCAGAGCCTCGAGAGCATATGAATTTTGCTTTCCAGTTGTTTTAAGTCTATATCCTTGTTTCGAAATAGGTGGGTCATTGTACGTAGGAATATGAAGTTTAGTAGATTTGGGAGATTCTATCAGCTCGGGAAAATCAATATTATTATTTAAAACCTGAAATCTATTCGATAATTTAGGACTATTAAAATTTGTATAAGGCTTGTACTGTCTACTATCTTGTTCGGAGAATAAAGCTCTATGAGCATATGAAAAGGTCTGATTAATTGTTGGAATTTCTGAAGCTGCTTCCGCATAACCTAAATTTTTGTAGGCCATGAGTTTTTTTATGTCTTCTTGTCTACGTCTTTCTGGACATGACTTAGATAATGGAGAGTGATCACCTTTACAATTAATGCAGAAAGGTTCCACCGAACAATCACTTTTAAAATGCGAATCAGAAGAGCAATGACTACAACGTTTTTTAATAGATTTGCATGTTTTCGAACCGTGAGAAAAACGAAAACACGAAAAACATTGCCGCACATTTTGGATATAGGGTTCGCACTCAAATCTCATCTTATTAATATAAATATGTTTCGCTATATTTTGACCAGTGAAAAAAATCTGTACTGATTTCGAGGGAACAAACTTTATTTCTCCTTCCTCTAAAATTCGCCGATTCAAACGATGAATTTTTTTGATATGGAAAAAACCACTATCTATATCTTCAAATAGTTCCTCATTGGATATATCGGAGTCAACACCTTTTATGACTGCCGATCTTGTAAGGTAATAGAGAGGGATATATGCTTTTAAACCCGCTTCTCTTATCCGCCTGTCATCAACTAATGAATTCGCTATGTGTTTATCTTCACACAAAATTAAAACAGAAGCCCTACCTATTCGCTTAATTTCCGTGATTTTGTTACAATAACCTAAATTTTTTAATATCTTAGCTATACGAAGCGTGCTGATTGAAACGTTATTATCAGAGACTTGCACTACAACTTTAAAATCGGAATAATCGTCACAATTATCGTAATGCAAGACGGGGAATGATTTACCGGTCGAGATATGACCATTTAAATCATCACGTATCGAATCCTTATCAGTATTACGTTGTACTGCGTGTAGATGGGAAGAATAGACGCCATTATTATCTGAACGACTGTACGTACCTTTATCACCGTTTATGTTACCTGTACCGTTATAATTATCCTTGTTTATTGAGACTGGGGGAGGAGTCCCACCTCCTCCCTCTTCGTCGTCCATTTAATCTGATACTACCGCTCGCAGGCGGCGGGTTTAAACGTCAATATATCTGGTTGCGCGTAAACGATTATCCGATAACGACGCGATAAAATAAAATTAAAACGAACGTGTATAGAAATAACGAGTCAAACAAATGTATATAGAAATAACCGTAAACAATAAAGATAGTGAACGCGACAGACACGATATAATCTTAACATACACCGTAGACCATGTCTTAATCAGAGCAAAATTTAGATTCTCTAGTATATCATCCGCTTCTACAAAGATAAAAACAAGTTACTTATAACATAGATCTCTTAAAAGATAAAGATATTTTGAACGAATTTACAACAACTGGTCTTCAAAATTCAGCAGCTTATTCCATATTATCTGCAGAAAAACAATGGGATAATATAAAAAAGGAGATAATAGTAACGTGCAAAAGTATTTTTGAATATGAAATAAAAGAATCTCAAGATTGGTTTGCGGACTCTGTTCTAAAAACATGCAGCATCGGATTGAAGAAAAGAGGAAAGCTTTTATAGCTTGGTAGAACGACAAAAGGAATGTTTAAAAAGAAATAAATATACTTCAATAAAAGCTGATGTACAACGTGAAACTAGAGAAATACAAAACAAATGGTGGGTTAATAAGATGAAAGATATTCAAATGTTACACGATAAAAATGGTACACGTGTATTTTATGCTGCTATTAGAGCTATATATGGTCCTAAAGCGAAACATAAAACTGCTGTTTCAACGGGTGTATTGTTGCGAAATAAAAAAAACAGATGGAAAGAATATTTTCAAACGCTATTAAATAATAGATCAATGGTTAACGATGATAGATTTCTGACACTAACAAAAAAAGCAACTGAATATCAGCTGGATGCGCTGCCTTCTGAAGAAGAAGTTTTTTCAGTAGTCAAAAAATATGGAATGTAATAAGACGGCTGGATTGGATGGTATACCAAATGAAATATATGTAAGTTTGACGGAAAAGAACTAACGTTGCAATTATTACATCGGCTATATAGACCATTCTGGGAGGTTGTTGTCTTACTTAAAGACTTTAAAAATGCAGCCATTGTTCGCATGTATAAAAATACCAATTGCTTTAATTATCGAGGTACATTTCATCTGAGTAGAATAATTTTAGCCACATAAATAGTTCAGTATCTTCCAGAAGAATAATGTGGTTTTCGGTAACAACGGAGTACCGTAGATTTGATATTTAAAATACGTCAATTGGTGGAAAAATTTAGAGAGCAAAACGAAGACTTGTATATGGTATTCATTGATGTGTAAAAGGCCTTTGATACGGTAGATAGAAATGGGCTCTGGAAATTTTTACAAATTATAGGATGTCCGCTTAAATTATTGTCACTCTTGCAACAGTTACATGATGATATGGAAGGCGTAGTAATATGTGAAAATGGAATTACAGATTCGTGTTATAGTGGAGTTAAGCAAGGGTGCGTGCTTGCACCTACATTATTTAATTCATACATGAGTATTTTTTATTTCGTATATAAACAAAAGACTTCGACGTCTGGAATTAAAATAGAGTATCGTTTTGATGGGGGGATTGTACAAATAATCAAAATTTAAAGTTAAAAGCAGGACAGACGCGTTCATCTTGCAAAACTTGCAATATGCGGACGATTGTGAAATTATAAGTAAAAGTTCTACAGAACTGCAACGTGCAATTAACTTACTTCGTGCAACATATAAAGATTTCGGACTGGCAATAAAATCCAGCAAGACGGAAGTTATGGAAAATGCAATTACAAACGATAACTATTACATCGATGGCAATAAATTAAAGTAAAAGATTTTAAATACTTGGGAAATATGATTAGTAACAATGGTGTCTAGATGAAGAAATTATGTATAGAATAAGAAATACAATGATGGCATATAGCATCCAGACGAGTTTTCAAGAATAAAAACTTAACAACGGCCACTAAAATGACCGCATATAAAGTTGTCATATTGCCGACTATATGGGGAGAGACCCCTGGCCTATAAACATGAAACAACTCAAAAAGTTAGAAGTATGACATCTAAGATTACTGATACAAATCATTCGTATAAACTGGAAAGATCATGTATCCAACGAGAAGGTGCTTAAAATGCTAACTCTTATTCGATTGAGCAGCATTTAGCAAAATCTACCCTAAGCTGGATTGGCCACGTAATTAGAATAAATGACGAACGAATTCCGAAATGTTAAAATACATTGTGGTAAGATGAGTCACTGGGACAATTAACAATGCTGCAGCTAATCCAAGAAAGTATGTAATATGGGAGATGATGGGCAAAAACAGAACTCCATGGAGATTGTTTTTGCAGACGACATTGTAAATCAACGTCTCATATATCGGAAAGTAATAAGATCCAAACATCGGATCAACATTGCCAGGAGGACAAAAATTCATTGCTCGCTGTGCGATTTTACAACGTATTTTCAATTGGTTTTTTCTCGCATATGCGGCACAACCATTAAGAACAACATCGAGAATAATTGGATAGTGATACTCATACTCGGGATCGAGTGAGCTAGAATAAGATAATAAATGAAGAGATATATATATATCCGTCCGTTTAAAACTTTAAATTATTGTAATTACTGTACTATTTGTGACACTAATGTGAAACAAAACTTAGAACGAATCTGATAATATAGGCTATAAGTTGTGTGAATTTCATCATTATTGATTTAATAGTTTTTGAGTTAAATTGAAACAGACAGACAGACAAAAATTTAAAAAAATATATTTTCTCTTTATGTGTGATAAAAATAGTCCGATGTAGTGATTATAATTAAAATATTCTCAAATCACAGATAGACACTTCAGTTTTATATATTAGTATAGATGTGTGTTGCACATTGATATATATACCATGTACATGCATTTTATATATGCACGTGTGAAGCATTCATGTTCGCGTATTTACACTTAATCATATTACAAAACAACGTTATATTTAAATATATATATATATATATATGTGTATATATAACTATATATATATGTGTGTGTGTGTGCGCGCGCGTATATCTGTTTATTATACATATATGTGTGTGTGTGTCTGTATGTACATATACCTGCGTGTATATATATATGTTTTGAATAGACCTTTAAATATATAAAACACAGTCGGGTCGCCAGTTTGCGATGTTATTTTGACTTTATGATTTATACTACTTCGATTTATATCCACCCGTTTCATATCGAACCTCTTATTTCTGTGCGCAGTTGATAATTTTACCCACATTTATTCGCAAGAAGATGCTCCAAAAAAGTATTGCTCCTTCATAGGTGATATTGTATTGATTATATATATATATAATATATATATATATATATATATATATACACCTTTGTGACCGTTCGTTTTGGCCTACATATTCTTACGTGTGTATATCTAAAACGAGCTATTCCGGGATAAATGTACTATTTCTCTAAAAATGTTTGCCGAAAGCAGGATTTAGTGTTGTCTGAAATGAATACATTTTCCAAATGTAATATATTATACATGTTCATTTAGGCTGCTTATTATACTCGCATGTGTATGTGTATGTGCGGTTGGAACGAATTATTGCTGGCGCACGTGTCACCGTTTTATTAAATGTTCAAATGGGATATATGTTTCTCGGTATAAATTAATTTTTCAAACGAACGCGCATGAATATATACACATTATTTTGCTTTTCCGGCGTTACAATCAAATATGTAGGTACTAATTTGAAAATTTACGCGAATTTGAGTTTTAGGTTTAAATTTTTATCAGGCTCCAGACAAACATCAACTGCATTCATAGTTGATTATTTACGAGCGAATAAGTAGTACCTAAATGCATTTTAAAATTAAATCGTTTCGTATTTTAACGATAAATAACCTGGTGTGAGTCGATGGTTCACTGCTCTGCTGTCCTCGGTTGGAAGAGAATTTTTCGCAGTATAATTTTACACTAGCCAATTCGGATATCTATCCAGTTAATTTGTCGATAAATGAGTAGCAGCTCGGTCTGGTGAAGTTAAGAAACCGTAGCGAAACATTCCTTGAAGGATTCCTTAGGACACGTCGTTTAGCCGGTACTTTATTAATCTTCAACCGCTCGGACGGCATACACTGTCGACTATCGAGTGGATGGGACTTTTTTTAAAAATATTTTATCAATTAAAATAGCCCCGAATTATTAACTTTTTTAAAAAAAATTTAATGGACAAAAGGTTTTTCCACTCAGCTCGGCGTAAAATTATTTAAACGGATATATTAAACGTTAATATTAGTTGATACATTATAATTATAAATATCTAAATATACATGAATGTGTTTAATAGTAAAGTAAGAAATATTTATTGGCAATGGTACTTTGAGAGATATAATTTGATTATACAATAAAGATTGTTGAGTGCTATACATGATTTGTGTCTGTTATTTCGGTGTCATCGAAAGGATGAGGGTAAACAAAAGAATTTATGAGATTTTATCGGTATAGGTACAATGGAAGACGATCTTTTCCAAATCTTAATCTTCTTAAGATTAACGTGCCGTATACTGCTGCAAGATCGAAGACACGGATGAGAAGACTCAGATTAGAAGTAAAAGGCCGGATGATTGGATGAATTGCATATTATCTGGTCTTGAATTCAGTAATTCGTTCAAAGTCGTGGCAGAGCTAATTTAGTGCGCAAGGAGCTGGGATTAGTACAATCGATTAGGATATGATCCACTGTGATGATATTGTTGCCGCAAGAACAACGCTGAAGCAGCTGTGAGTGATAGCTGTATAGCCAAGTCTAAGACGACGTGAAACTATTTCAGCTTTCCACGATAAGTCAGAAAAGTAATGGAACGCGCAGTGTCTAATTTTATTGATCTTAATTTATTAGTAATTGGCATATGCGCCCAGAAAGACTCCGTTTATGACTTAATTGCTGACATACTACACGCGGAATGGCAAGGTTTAGATGAGGAAGCATGGTTGCTGCTTGCTTGGCAGCCCAGTCTGCCATATCATTATCTGCAATATGAGAGTGTCCAGGAACCCCAACTATTATCGGCCAATGTATTGGTTGCGATGACCACGATAACTTGATGATCATCTAAGCAATTGGATGTTGATGAAAGGAATGCTAATTAGAGATAGCCAGAATTGCCGAGGACGAGTCTGTTAATATCGCAGATTGCGGCAACCTTTGATTTGGTTTTCAATTATATATAGGATAGCAAGGAAGATAGCATAAAGTTCGGTAGAGAGAATAGAGAAATTTGGTGGTAAGGAATAACTCACAAGGATCATATTATCTGTAGACACAGCGCATCCTACAATTCTTAAAAATGTAGAGTGTTCAGTATCCGAAAGGTTATGTATTTCTGAAGTGCAGAATTGATATCCTGCCTACATTTGGACTGAAAAGGGTCAGGTTTAACACAAGATCTAAGAAGGTCCAATGCGGTAAAGCAATCAAATAATCATAATGAATTGTCGGTAGCTGATGGTTTATTTGCATCGTTACCAGTCATTTCCATTGCAATATCATCGAAAGGTAATAATTTTATGTTGTGTACGAATTAAATTAGTCGGTTAAATTATCTTTGATTTACGTACGGTTCGATATCATTTGTAGTCGAGTTATCGGCTATGAAAATTCGTTACGTGGGCTATAAAAAACTATAATGCTAACTGAATTAAACGCGCGTTCAAATAAAATACGATTAAGAATAAACTAAGTAATGATGACAAATACTCAAAAAAGTGTACGAATATAAATAAATAACGTAATAGTGTTGAAACTGTCAACGAGTTCGTTACGTGTATCTCGGACAAAAAATAACGACCGACAAGAAAAGATGATGCAGATACATCGCAGAATGTCATTCGCATGGTGTGTATTTCAAACATGGAGTTTTAAATATATATATATATATTAGAATAATAATAAGGACATAAATGAAGGAGTAAATATTGATATTAAATATAAGACGATCTGCCCGGGAGCGAAATATTTGGATACGGGAGCAGACAGGACATTTTAATGTGGTGGAGTAGATGGCCACATTGAAGTGGAGCTTAGCATGGTACATACACAGAGGGAAGTACAATAGGTGGACATATAAAGTGTTTTAATCGCTTTGGAGTGTTTTAATAGTGGGCACTCCACAAGAGAATATATTGATATAACTCGAGCGACGGGGAAGAACCAACTGTAGCGAATAAAAAAGATTGGTTAAAACCAACGTCCAGCAGTGCACCGATGTAGGATATAAATATATATATATTTCGCAGTCGCATAGTTGCTATAGTGCTCGACTGTCGACCTCGACGATCAAGGACTCGAAAATAAACCCAGGACATAAAATTTTATAAAGTTTTTCATCATTACATAACATTTAACCTATCAGGGAGAAGGCAGTGGAAATTCACTCCGTATAACATCATATGCGTGTGCATCCGTTTTGCGTACAATTAGTGCCTTGAACGTTAAGCCATTTACCACGTGAACATAAACGTACAATAGTTAGTAACTACATTCGACAACGTGTGTATATATATTATATATATATATATATATATATATATATATATATATATATATATATATATGTATGTATGTATATAAACCAAACTTTATAAATAGTAGCAGAAACGAGTAGAATTCCTGTCTTAAATATAAATAACAATTTATTTGAATGATAATATATACATTTCGCGTTGCCTAATTTATTGATAGTATTGATTGTGAGATAATATAACGTCAATAACGATGCTTACATTTGCATCAGTCCTAAGTAGTCATCGGGAGCATATCATATAACAAACATTTTCTGCATCAGTCCTAACTAGTCGTCGAGCGCATATCATATAACAAAAATTTTTAGTCGTGAATATTTGAAGTAATATATTAACTGAAACGTGCTTGTCTGAAATAATGCGTAATTTACGCGAATTTTATTTAGGAATAATCACATGAAACCGTCATTTACATGTTCTTGCTGAAAAATACCGTGCACTGAAAAGATATCGATATTAAACGGTAATATAACTTCTAAAGCTGACCTGTGAATAACTCCATTCACGTGTAAAATTGCTCATTTTTCAAAATAACAAACGATTTTAGTAGAAATAGTATCAATAAATGATTAGTAATAGTAGTAGTAATTGTATTAGTAATGGTAGTCGGATAACGGTACGATTATGTTTATTTGATAGAAATAGGGTTGAATACATTACACTCCCCTCTTGTCTTTACCGGCAAAAGAGAATAATCATAAATTCTAAGTTTTAAAGTTGAACGTCAATTTTTCCATTTTTTCTCTTTTTTTAGTTGCTTTCTTGTTTTTGACTTAAACTTCGTCTATATTTTACTTTCTAACCTTTACGTACATAACATTCGTTTTTAGGTCATACAGATGAGGGATGATGAAAATTTTATGTTACAGATAGTTAGTCCTTTTTGTACGGTGTTTATATTTAACTTGTATATATTTTTAAAATCTTTTTGTTTCTATATAAGTATGTATATCTATATATCCGCCGGTTTTACCCGTCGGCAGACGACCCTTTGTTATATTTATTAATTATTTTTCCCTCTTCTTCGTGTGCGTATGTACTACCATGGTGTGCGTGAAATATGTAATGTTATTAAAATGAATGTTCTCATTACTTCTCAACTGCTCTACTCATTTGTGAGTTATGATTGTGTTGTTATGTTTATGTAACTGTGGGTAAAATGTGTTACGTCTTGTGTGTATTACCAAGGTTTGTGTTCTTATTGTGTGAAATGTGTTTATGTACTACTACTATTTTATTGCTGCGAACGGGTAGACCGACATATAAAGGATGTTTTCGTTTAATTGCAATTTTTGAAATTTTACAATAATTCCCTATACTATGAGCATATTACATATAAATTTAATGTATACATACATGCATATTCAAAATATGTAATTATCCAACATAGATAAATAAAACTATCTCATTTCAATTATTACGCTTCCTGTTTCTTCTCTCCTCTCTCTCTCTATACATATATAAAAGCCAAATTTGGTAGGCTTAAAAAAAATAGTAAGAAGCGATCTTCAGGATAATGTACAAATTATAAACATTAACGACATGTGGAAAATGCTACTTCTAATAATGAATGCCCGAATAGAATGTTAGATTCATGGAACATTAAGAGAAATACATTATGAACTAGGGACACGGTAGCACTCTGAATAAAGATTGATGGAGAAATTATAGATACTAAAGAAATACGAAAGAAGAATTAGTACGACAAAAAACAGCCTTACGGAATGCGCTCGATAAAAGAAATACGACGAATATAGCAATAACAAGAATGAGAATTATGAGGTGTATTACGTATGTGTACTTAAATATGAGGAATAATGGAATGGATATAAACATTCCCGAAACGAAAGTCATGGTCATAGGTAATAAGCAGCAGCAAATAAAGATTATGTTGAACAATGTAAATATAGAACAAGTAACATTAAATATTTGGGTCAGATAATAAAATATAACCGATTGTATATCTTTGGAATTAAGTAAAAAAAATGTATGAAAACCTTTGTCTGATCAATAACGTTGTACGGGTCAGAAAAGTGGATACCCAAGAAAGTAGATTGCAGCCGGCTTGAAGCAATTTAATTGTGGTTTTGGCGAAAACTGCAACGAATTAGCGCTGAACCGAAAAAGTTACGAATAAAAAGGTGCTAGAAAGGAGAGGAAAAAGGAATGCTTAACACCGTCTTGGTTGGTTAGGACATGTAATGCGGTCTGTCTCAATATTGCTATGGACGGGAAAATATTAGGAAAAAGACCACGTTAACATTTATCGATACGGTGCTAAACGGGTTTTACAAAATATGCGTGTGTTGCGGCAAATCAGCCAATCGGCTGT
Source organism: Coronaproctus castanopsis (assembly GCA_032883995.1). NCBI lineage: Eukaryota > Metazoa > Arthropoda > Insecta > Hemiptera > Monophlebidae > Coronaproctus > Coronaproctus castanopsis. The sequence continues at coordinate 187,723,868 of CM065052.1, read as the reverse complement.
AACATCGTGATCATGACGTATGTACTATGTTAAAATATTAAACGCCGAACGCGGGAGAATACAAAAAGTTTATAGATGTGAGCTGTCGTAGACAGGAATGAGACGGTGTTAAAAACAGGTTGAATACGTCAAAAGTACAACTAATAAAATACCCCGCCGATAAGTAGAAGTTAAAATATCTAGCACGTGTAAAATGCGCGAAAATTGATTACTCATGTTGGATCTATTCCAAGAAAAATCGGTAAAATGTCGTGGGCGCAGAAAACTTAAAAGCGAGTGACAATGTATATTTACATTTCAACTCTAATAAAAAACCGCTTTTTAGAAAATTGTTCTTCGATAGAGAAGCAACATTATGATTGTTGTATATGTATATATATATATTTCTGCTTGAAGCCAGGAGAAAGCCTCGGGCTGGGTATAAGAAATACGTTATTTGAAAATAAAACAATTTACAAAACACGGATCCAGATCAAAATAGCGGATATGATTGACTTTGTAATTGTGCGCAGCGAATTCAAAAATCTTTGTAATTGTGCGCAGCAAATTCAAAAAATCTTTGTAATTGTGCGCAGCGAATTCAAAAATCTTTGTTTTTGTGCGCAGCGAATTCAAAAATCTTTGTAATTGTGCGCAGCGAATTCAAAAATGACGTAAGAATTATCAGAGTCACTAGAAGTTAATTAGTGATCCACTTTGGAACGCTGTGAAAGAAATAACGCACAAACGTTGCATCGAATCACTGCAAAAATCTAAGCGAAAAATTAAGATTAGTTTATTGTGAAAATAAAAAAGAGAAAAGCTTAAAATACCGCCTGATATACTTCAGTTGGAAAGCGAGAATATTCTAAACACTTTACACAAACTCTTCTCGACTATAAAGACTGCGACCATAATAATACTTATATATAATAATAATAAAGGCGATAGAAGGGATTGCAACAACTACTGAGCAATCGCTTTATTCTCATGATTAGGCAAATTATTGGCGATGCTTAATCACCCCGGTTTTGGAACGTTTCCTTTCTGAAACTCAAATCGGATTTCGGCTGGGCTCCTGTAAATTTGATTCATTATTCAGACAGTTATAGAAAATGTTACGAGATGAGACACTTCGTGAGATCCATAAAGCGTTAACGGCACCATTATCTTGGCTACAAAATTTAAATATTAAAGTGTCTTCCTGCATCATGCCATAAAGAGGAAGAAGCTGGCGATTTTATTAGACCGGATTGAATATCTTATTCGGAAAGTCAATCTCAAATTAAACCACTCTCAATTCGCCATAACGCCGATAGAGCGCACAAATTATCGAGTACTCGGCAATCGGCATTGACATATAGCTCCTATGTCGCAAATGATGGAAACTGCGAGACAAAAAGGAATAAAAACGTCTTACACAAAAACGCGCGGGAAGACCCGGATAACATGCGCAGTAAAAAAAAAAGATCGATGCAAACGTCGAGATAATATTTCGGTATATCCCACACCAGAGTCTTCAAGTTTTAAGAAGCAGCATCACCAGATTACAAGATGTAGATAGTACCTTAAACATCATTAATCGTGTGCAATGATAATATAGATAAAAACTTTCGACTTATTCGAAGGTCAAAAAAATTTTAGTGTGCGAAATTTTCGGCTCTTTTCTTTCAAATCATCCCGATGGCGTTTGTAACTGTAAGAAATAGATTAAGGTTGTCTGTTATAGATCAACGATTATTTGAACAAGTTTTTTTTTGGTATTATATAGTTTTATATTATATATATTTTTATATATATATATATATAAATATTACATATATATGTGTGTGTGTGTTGTGTATATATTTTCACGTGTTGTAATAAATAATTTTAAGGAGATCACTTGAAAGATGTTTGTGTATAACGTGTTGGTGTGTATTTATTCGTCTACTTATTTAACGTTCACTACAAATACTAACCGTCGTCATTACCCGCTCTTGTCTCACTTTTTTGTTTCTCTTCAATAACTATTACTTCACACTGTCGTTAATGGAGCATTGTTTCTGCGGTGAATATCAGCTGCGTGTCTGGATGATAAATTGAGGAATATTTTCTCAGGAGGTTGTAATGTAATTCGAATGGGAAAATAATGATACGAGGTTTTTGTTCGTGTCTCGACGTAGCGTATGCGATTATAGAGATTAAGAGAGTTGAAAATAGGAGCCGTGGGCCGGTATAGAATTTCGAAAGGAAAATTATATTTCGCGATTCTCGAGTATCGTTAAAAGTGTTTTTTTTTTTTTTGATAATTGATCAAAATTGAAAAATTAAGATATCGACAAATATTTCGACGATTAGCATTTTATTGAATTAGAAATAACGTATATACATTATCCGCTCCGAATATTGAACATCCGCAGGAAATTCCGTTCAACGATTCTAATAACAAAGTGACAAAGATTCGCTGCTGGCAATATTATGTAATCTTTCAAATTATAGATAAGGTAACATTAGCTGCTAGAGACTGCGATATATATATATATTTCTTTCTTTAGTCCCGAATTTAGAAAATTAAGTTGGGAAACGTATCGGAATCTATAGGTGACTAGTCCTACGATTATAAGAATATTTTACGAACGCTACGTCGGTCGCGATAGTCGGCAGTCGAACGTACGATATGCTAGTCACGATGTTTGGGATGAATCTGCTCGGAAGAAACGAAAAGATTGTTTATACGTAAACGTAAAGGGAACGACATAGAAGAATGAGAAGAAAGAAAATTGATACATTATTAACGTATTCTAAGGATATTTGCAATATATCCATAATATATAACTATGTATATATGTATAGGAAGACAGTTGCACTATGTATATCATCATCATCATTAAGCGTCGTCTCCGTATCGGAGGTAGGCGCCTACTTACACATAGTTTGTTGTACAGTGTAAATGGTAGAACTGATTGTAATCGTTTTGTCGTCACGGTACAATGCAGCTCCTCGTGTTTTTGTGGCGTACTATATTATTAATAGGGCCCATATGGTGTTATGTGTGGTGGTTTGCCATCTTCCACGCGGTAATATTAAGATTATTTATTTATTTTTCCGATGATAATTTTTGTGTCGCCGATCGTATACCTCCCGTATAAGAAGTTCGTGTTCTAGATATTAGACTATGCTGACGACTATGTACATATACACACATTTAAAATTCTTTTTTAACCATCAGCCCTAAAACTGGTTTTTGCTATTACCCAGCGTAATTGGTGATTTTCTGGGGTTTTCTTCATCCGCGCACGTCCAGTACCTCCAGTATCTACCTTTAACTATTGTATATATATATATATATATATATCCCCCAGGGGTACTATGTACCTTCTGGGATCCGGAGCTCTAACCGGAACGGGGCGCGTCCACAGGTGGTGGATAGTGAAACGACCAGTATATATACTGGCCAGCTGCGAATAACCAATAAGCAGTCGCGAACCAAGAGCGGCTACTGGCAGAAAGTCTCTAGCAGACGATTCCAGTAGTGACAGGGTAAGGAGACATGAGGATGCAGATGGACAGCTTGAGGACCTGTCCTTTAAAAGTCTGCAGAAATCCTAGGACTGTCTCTCCCTCGGCGGGTTAAGGTCGCCGTAAAAATCTTACATTGTTACCTCCTCAGTAACAACCCGCTGCCTTGCGGTTAGGGTATTGACCCAAAGGCTAAGGGAGTAAACCCTGACAGAAAAACAAGAAGCAGGATTAACAGCCTGATCACCCCTGCTTCTACAGTATTGTTACTACTATACAACTTAGGAAAAATAGCTTTGAATGCGATATATAAATTACAACTAATAAAAATATGGAAATAATAACAGTAATATATAATAGGACCATTTAAAGTAATAGAAATATTAACCTGGCAGAAAGGGATAAAATGTATCTCCCAAGTTGCTTGGCCAGCACGGGAGATTAGGCCAACATTACCCCAATATGACTGTAAGGAAAAAGAAGGGCCGTAGTAGCCAAGGCCAAAATGGGCAATCAGAATTGACTCCTGCTTCCTTACCGCCTAGTAGAAATACAAATAAAGGAAGCAAACACCGGATAGAACCATTAATACCACTCGGATTTGACATAAATACCAACAAATTAAGGAATAATGCAAGAACTAAGAATTGCCTTATGCGTATTTGCACATATAATGTGCGGACTTTAGCTTCCGAAATGAAACTTTTGGAGTTAGAAGAAGAATTGAATAAAATAAAATGGGACATAATCGGCTTAAGCGAAGTGCGCAGAAAAGGCGAAAGTGTTATAAAGCTAAAGTCACAGGCTATATTATTCTGTAAAGGGGATTCCGAATATCATCAAAACGGAGTAGGATTTTTAATAAATAAGCAATGGCATAATAATGTAGTTAAGTATGTAGGCGTTACAGACAGAATTGCATACATAATACTTTTGTTTGGTAAGAATAGCACCTTAAAGATAGTGCAAATATATGCCCCGACGGAATTATATACAGAGGAGGAACTGGAATGTTTCTATGATGAATTAGAAGAAACAATAAATAGAGATAAATGCAAAAACACATTGATAATGGCGATTTTAATGCCAAAATTGGGACCCGACAAGACATACGAGAAACATCAGTAGGCATTCATGGAGTAGGTAAAAGAAACAAAAGGGGAGAAATGATGGCAAACTTTCTCGAAAGAAATAAGCTTTACTGCATGAATACGTTCTTCAAAAAGAAAGAGAAAAGAAAATGGACCTGGAGAAGCCCAACTTTTGAATACAAGAATGAGATTGATTATATCATCTCTGATAGCTCAAACATAAGTGACCACCGATTAGTTAGAGGTATATTAAAAATTCAGGATGTATCCGTGTCAAAAAGAGTAAAAAGAAATAAATCACAACTAGTTGATCCTGATAAATTAATAAAATATAGAAGCAAATATCAAGATGAACTAAAATTACAAATACAGAAATCTGAAGAAATTAAAACACTGGAAATAAATAAACAATCTGAACAGATTACTAAAATTATAAAAGAAGCTGCGGTTAAAGTTGCACCACGTACAAAAAAGGTAAACAGTAAAATAAGTGATGTAACAAAAGATTTAATGGCACGAAGGAGGAAACTAAAAGTGGATAAAGATAAAAATCAAACTGAATGGGCAGAATTGAATAAATTAATTAGAAAACAATTGAGAAGTGATATACGTCAAAATAACACAAAGAAAATTTGTGAAATAATTGAGCATAACAGAGGGCCTAAAGTATTCAAGAAATCATTGTCGATGGGAAGTAAGCTGCTGACGAATTTGAAAAATCGTGACGGAAATATCCTTACAGACAAAATTGAACTATCCAAAGAGGTCGTAAGATTCTATACAGATCTCTATGACACAAAAGTTAATCCTACAATGAAAGATAAATTAACAATAAATGAGGACAAGGGAAACCTGCCGGATATAACAATAAGTGAAATCAAATACGCTTTAAAGAAAATGAAAAATAACAAAGCTAGCGGGCCGGATGGTATAGTCCCAGAAATGATTAAAGAAGGAAATGAGGAGATTTTGGATTTGCTGAAAAATCTGTTCAACAAATGTTTAAAAGAGAATTCTATCCCGCGACTGTGGAACGAAGCAGATGTTATCCTAATACACAAAAATGGTGATACAGCTAGTCTAGAAAATTACAGGCCAATTAGCTTATTATCACATATGTACAAACTTTATATAAGTATTATTACAAATCGAATGACGAAACAAATAGATTACTGCCAACCGTGCGAGCAAGCGGGCTTTAGATCCGGTTTCAGCACGCATGATCACATTCACACTATGAGGATTTTAATATCTAAATGCAAAGAATACAACATGGAATTGCACATGGCGTTCATCGATTATCATAAAGCGTTTGATACCGTGGAAACATGGACAGTGTTGAAGGCGCTTGAAGAAAATGGTATAGATGATGAATACATCAACATAATTAAAAATATTTATAATTCGCCAATGATGCAAGTACAGCTGGTGGAAAAAACAAATAAAATACCGTTAAAGAGAGGCGTCAGACAAGGAGACACAATATCTCCGAAGTTATTTATAGCAGCCTTAGAACGTATGTTCAAAAATTTGTCTTGGGAGTCTAAAGGTGTGAATATTGATGGGAAGAAAATTAGTCACTTGCGTTTTGCCGATGACATTGTGTTGATTAGTAATAATGTTGGTACCTTACAGGATATGATAACTGACCTACATAACTGTTCTAAAAAAGCAGGATTAACCATCAGTATTAATAAAACGAAGATCATGACAAATACACCTCAAAAGTTACAAATAAAACTAGATGACCAGATACTGGAACAGGTCAATGAATATATATATCTAGGTCAAATTATTACCACACAGAAAGAAACAATGCGTAAAGAAATTAAAAGGCGAACGCATCTATCGTGGACAACTTTTGGGAAGTTGAGTACTGTCCTCAAAAATAAAGATATACCTAACAGCTTGAAGAAGAAAGTATACGAACAGTGCATCCTTCCAGTGCTTACATACGGAGCGGAAACATGGAGCCTAACGAAGTATGTTGTTAAGAAACTTGCAGTGACACAGAGAGCCCACGAAAGATTAATATTGGGCATCAAGATATCAGACCAGAAAACCAACACATGGATAAGACAGCAGACTAAATTGTCAGATGTAGTCGGACGTGTAGCGCAGTTGAAATGGAATTGGGCAGGTCATGTAGCAAGAAGAAACGATGATAGGTGGACGAAACGAATAACAGAATGGCTTCCAAGAAAAGGACGCAGAAGTCGCGGTCGGCCGGATACAAGGTGGCAGGACGATATACATAGATCAGCCGGTGTGAAATGGATAAACGAGGCCCAAGATCGCTACAGGTGGAAACAAAAGGGGAACGCTTACATCCAGCAGTGGATTGATATAAGCGCATCGTGATATATATATATATCTGGTTTTTTTTAGTGTCTCTTTTTCTTGTATTTTGTCGACGTATGATATATTGTAATCGTTATAAAGTGTTAAAATTGGATAAAAATTTGTGATTGCGATGAGACGAAGTATTTTTGGTTAATATCGTAGTCTTAATATATTGCCAGATTGGAACTAATATCTTTTTTCTTTAGCGAAGTTTTAAGTATAAATTTTCATCTTGGAAGAGGGTTATAACAATCTTGTTCGCGGCATAATAGTTTTTCTTCGTTCGGGGTACATGAAACCAGCTTGTTTGCCGTGGATTTATTTGAATTCCGAGGCATTTTACGTAGTTGGAGTTTTATTATCATCGTTGCTTAAGTTGGTATTTTTCTTCGTCGTGTCGGATGCAATTATATTTTCCCACACCAATAAGCGGCCACTCTTTGAGCCTTTTCATTTTCGCAGACAGTCCCGAAGGTGATTCATGCTCTGTATCTCTCCACATTCATATTTATAGTCCCATTTCCGGTGGTTAGCATTAGATCTAACCATATTTGTTCTGATTCTGTTAAAAGCGTTTTCCACATTTCCCATGAGAGTTCTGCTCCATTTGATAATTTCTCTTGTAGATTTTTATCAGCGGCACTAATATTCATCCGTCATTTATACAGTTTTTCTTCTGTCAGTGTTCTCTGTAGCTCTTTTTCGCATTTCATAAAAGTTTTCCGAGATTTCAAACGTCAGTTTAAAAGGCTTCTGCCTATACATAGGATGTTTTCTTCTTCGATTTGTCGAGTTCTTTCGACGTTAGCTGCAACATCTCGTCGGATGCCTGTTGAAGTTATTCCAGCCGGTTCGTATAATTGATCTGTTTTAGTAGGTTTTAAGCATCCTGTTATTATCCCGCATGATTCATTAAGCGCGGTATCTACGTGCTTAGCATGTATATTGTACGGTTTCATGCTGGACATGCATACTCAACCGCTGCGAAACAAAGAACCAGAGCAGATACGCGCAATGTATGTGGTTTTGCGGTGTTTCCGCAGAGTTTTCTCAGAATAGCGTTTCTAGAGTTGATCTTCTGATTTACATTCATACAGTGATGTTTCCAGATTAACGCTCTATCAAGCGTGACGCCAAGATACTTAGGTGTGGAAACACTTTCCAAATTTTCTCCTTCCCACTGTAACTGAAGGGTTCTTTCGCTGTTTGTAAGGTGGAAATCGGTTTCTTGGATTTTTTTTGGATTTGGTTTCAGATTATTTTCAGTATAGTACTCCGACATCATCTGCAGAGTAGTTGCGAGGTTTTTTTTCTACATCTTTGAAAGTTTTCCCTTGTGCCGTAATAACCAGGTCGTCTGCATATAGGAAGTGTCTTGTTTCCTACGGAAGTGGTTGGTCATTTGTGTATATGTTAAATAACAATGGTACTAGTCCTTGAGGTAGAGACCATTATTCGGTCGTCTCCGTCTGCTATTTTTCCCATCCAGCGAAACATAAAATCAACGATTCTCCAGCGTTGTCGATATAATTCTCGTTGCCGAGTAGTCTTTAAGTAATCCGTATATTTTATTTTTCAGTAATTTATAATTTATAGTATCATATGCAGCTGTTAGATATATAAACACTGTTCCGGTAATGGCACCGATTTCATATCCATTCTCAATGTGCTGTGCGAGGTTTAGAATTTGGCCAGTGCAGGATCGACCCGATCTAAAATCTGCTTGTTCATTGATTAATAGCAATCCTACCGAGTATTAGCCTTTCAAACAGTAAATACGTGTGATACATTAATGATATGGGTCGAAAGCTTTTTGGGTCAGATAAATCTTTTCCCGGTTTTGGCAGTGCGATTACGTGTGCTTCTCTCTATAATTTCGGCAGTACATTCGTTTCCGAAACATCGTTAAAAAACGTCGTAAGCCTTGAAATAGCCGTTAGACTAATTTTCTTTAGCTGTTCTGTTCTTAAGTCGTCTATTCCAGCTGCTTTGCCACACTTCATCCTTTTTACTTCGTCTGTCAAAAAGGGGGTAATGCAGCTTACCGTCTCTGATTTATGATCACGGACGAACTGATTTGTACGTTTTTACTTTATTTTTGTCTTCCTAGACGTTCCGTTCATTAAAAGTTGGTGGGAAACTTGGTACAGGATCGCATGAGAGTTCATTTATTAAGATCCACGCTTGTTTGCTGTTATGTTTCATATCAAAGTTTTCAACGAGTTCGTGTCATTTTTCCCGCCTAGCCAGTCCAATAGCATTAGGTAGTTCATTGCTCATATTTATGGTTTCATCTGCATATGGATCGTTGTCGAAGAGTTTTGTGTATTCATTCATTTTTTCATAGAGTTCTTTTGTCAAGCCCGGTATATATAGTTTCCTACATCTTCTCGGAATGCCTGCTCGTGATGCAGTCTTTACCGCTTCTACGAAACGTGAGTAGTTTGCTACTGTTTGTATTATTGTAGCTAACAATTTATCTAGCATACTTGAGAAGATATTCCACTTGCCTTTCTTGAAGTTGAATCTTCTTCAGGAAGGCTATAGTCGGTACTGCAGATTTCACCTCTATGCTTAATGATCTATGTTGCGTGTGTGGGATTGGATGTTCTATTGTCTTCTTACATTGTTTACTTATGCAGCCTAAGACGAAAAATAAGTCAGGATTATATCCTTTTTCACAACGACCGCTATTGAAAGATCTTGGTAACTTTGGATCATGTATCAATGACAAAGAATTCGCTTCCGCCCATTCTTCCACCTTTTGTCCGTTGGCCTCCTGTTTAATTATATCCCAAAATGACATTGTGACTGTCAAAATCTCCCATCACGATATTTAGTTTTTGATTTTTAAAATTTGATGGTTTCACGAAATGAAAATTAACATTAGATTGTTTGTATACGGACGTTATAATAATATTATACTGTGATAATCTCGATGTTATTGTAGTTACTTGCGAAAACCGATTGCTATAACGCGAAAATAATAATAGTAATAATCATATACATACATACACATACATACACACACACAAACACACATATATATATATATGTTGATGTATTGGAGAGTAGTGATTTTTATGAATAACAAAACAAAATAAAATCGAAGTTACTCACTAAAAAATTTTTTATTAATTAAACGCGAAGCTTTTCGACTGTAAGGTCATTTTCAAGTAAATTTTTTAGTGATTAACTTCGATTTTTGTTTTGTTATATATATATATATATATACGATTATGAATTATCGTAATATCCCATAGGACGTCGTGATCATGATAATCCAATTACTCATGAATCGTAATCATCTCTCTCTCTCTCTCTCTCTCTCTCTCTCTATATATATATATATATATATATATATATATAAATATACACATAAATAAGAATAAGTATTCTCGTTACATCATAGAATATCCCCCTTTTCGTCTGGAAAACGTTATTCTTTAAAGAAATTCGGTTGTAAACTATTTAAAGTTATATTTTAGATACACGTTATTTATTAAAAGCATACGCTAATAATTTTTAATCGATTCCTTTACCACATAAGGGGTAACGAATTAAATAGCGTGGCTCCTGCATACATAGCCTGTATTGTGGGATCGAATTTATTAAATTTTGGAATCTTTGCTTTCTCATCAGCTGATAATCTTGTTATACCTGCGTGAATATTTATATCAAATCTTTTACGATTTTTACTTACAAAACAAAAAAGAGTTCAACTTTGTACAATTTCCGCACATTTAGAAGAGAATCTTTTTCGTTCTTATCTTTGCCAAATTTTATCGATTTAAATAGCGCGTTTTGTAAGATTGTTAAAGGCCGAATATGATAATTACCACCCCGATGCACGACACCATAACTTAGAACGGGTTGGTAGAATGCCAAATAGCCTGCGAAGATGGATTTTCGAGAAATGTTAAAAAAGTTAATTTTTTTTTATCAAATAATCTAAATGTGCATTCCAGTTTACAGTCTAATTGTATTCCGAGATATTTTATATGTAACACCTCTATTATCTGTCTGTCATCTTTTACATTAATTTTTAATTTGTCCCAAATATTTTGTTTTTGATTTTGTATACACAATGTATTTTGTTTTAATTGTATGAAGGATTAAACGCTTATTAACAATTATTATGTAACCAAGTTGAAATTTTGTCCACTTTAGCCTGTACCAACGTTTGCATCACGCTCGGGAAACACAGTATTGTCTACGTAACAAAGCAGCTCTCCGGACACCTTCGGATTACAAAAATCATTAATATTTATATTAAGAATAAAAAGGAACCTAATATACTACCTCGATTTACACCATATTCTTGAACAGTATTTTCACTTGTTAACCGATTTATTTTTGTAACGCACCTTCTAATTGTTATACACAGACTAAACCATTGACATATGTCCCCCCCTAAAACTGCACGCGTATAATTTTTTTAATAATATTGAATGATCAACTGTATCGAACGCTTTGCATAAATTGAAGTAGATAGCAACAACGGCCTGTTTTAAATGTTCAGTAATGTAAGAGTTATGACGAACTAATGCATCATCTGCTCCTTTACCCGGTAAGAAACCAAACTGATTTAAACTAAAAAAGTTTATACGATTTAAGTAGTTCAGCATAATTTTCTTTATACATTTCTCAAATATTTCGGTAATAGTGCAAAGAATGCAGACTGGTCTATAATTCGAAATGTTCAGCTTGTCTCCGCTTATACGAATTGGTCTGATAATAATTGATTTTGAAATTTCTGAAAAGTCAACCGCTTCAATAGATTCGTTAAATAAATCTGTTAGTAGCTCGATGAAATAATCAACGTTGTCCTGAATTAACGTAATCGAAATTTCGTCAAAACCGAAGGAAATTTTGTCGGTTGTGGACAGAATAGAATTAATAATAATAATGCTACAATTTGTGTGGTCTTCTTTGTTGCGGACGTTAGTGACCGAGCTATTAAAAAGTTCTCGATTCCTCAATTTTCTTATTTCATAAATCCGGCATTTTATATTGTCTTTAGCCTACCGCGTCTCCGTTTTCTTTGTATTCATCCCGATTGTAGTATTTCATATTTACCGCATCCTACTAGTATGTAACGAGTACATTTCGTTAATAATCGTTGCTAATAATTCGAGAGTTCTTTTCACTGATGTACTCAGATTTCCTTATTGCTTATTTTCATCTGTCCAGCTTATTTTCAACATACGTCTATACACCCACATTTCAGAAGTTGTAATTTTCCTTAAAGCGGTTACTGCGAATGTTCGTGTATCTGTCATGTGAACATTGTTTGCCACATATGTAACATCTGACGGGACGCAGTTTTAATTACACGTTTATATCGTTCATATTTCCATCCTGTATTTGACACCTATTTGTGTCCGAATTCCCATTTTCCGTTAGCCGGCATACTTTCCCCATTTATTTTCATATATATATATGTATGATACACGTTTGTCAATCCAGTGCTGGGGTTGCTTCCTATTTTTTCTGTCGATTTGTATTCTGCGCTTCGTTGAACCAGTAGACTGCAACAGTTTTTACAGTTTTCCGTTAATTTCTTCGGCCGTCTATTATCATTTCTCAGTATGTAAAGAATTCGTATGGGACGACCATCCCGTATTCATTTTTTAATGTACCAATAAACTGTATTATATATATATATATATATATATATATATATACAGGGTGGCCAAAAGTCACTAAACCCGCGCCTTACATTGCAGATAGCGCGCACAAAAAAATATGAAGATGCATGAAAAGACTTGCGCACGAATGCTGATGTCTAAACCTTCAATCCTGACCAGCTGAACAAGCCTCAGTAGTGTTTTACGGTCTACACGGGAATAGTAGTGCGCACAAGTGCTCGTGTGATTTCTAAACATGTATAGTAAAGAAGAATCGCGACTGCGGCGTTGAAACCTTGGACCACGTCTTCTTCTCGGACGAAGCGTGGTTCCATCTTTCGGGGTACATTCGAGCGTAAGATTTGGTTTCAAAATATGCGCAAACAAAGAAAATGCGTTCCTCTTTACTATACATGTTTAGAAATCACACGAGCAGTTGTGCGCACTACTATTCTCGTGTAGACTGTAAAACACTACCGAGGCTTGTTCAGCTGGTCAGGATTGAAGGTTTAGACATCAGCATTCGTGCACAAGTCGTTTTCGTGCATCTTCGTATTTTTTTGTGCGCGCTATCTGCAATGTAAGGCGCGGGTTTAGTGACTTTTGGGCCACCCTGTATATATATATATATATATATATATATATATATATATATATATAATAAGCGCGAATCAACGAAAACGAAATAATCCTTCCTCTCATAGAGAGATTACAGAAACTAAAAGCAACGATATTACACGCGCGAGTCGACGAACGGAAATCGAAATAATCTTATCTCTCTCCGGGAGAATTACAGAAACTAAACGAACTATTTACATACGACCGATAACATATAAACGACGCTGTTATCTTAAGTACGATATACTCGTACTTTACATCCCCACCGAAAGGGGAAATCAAGTGGGAGTATCAAAGGAAGCTGGATAAAGTTTGGATACATGAAAATAATTTGATTCAGTTTTTCAGAATCCTGAGTTAACTTTGTAAATTGAATTTGAGATTTTTTCTAGAATATCAAAGGGGCCAGTTCTGATTTCATCAAGTTTCTTTCGATTTAGACTGTTTTCATGAGACACATACCAGATCACCTACTTTAAAGGTTGGAATTTTTCGGTTTTTGTCGAATCTCTTTTTATTGATTTCATGTATTTGTTTTCAGTTTTCAAAAGCTTGTATCCTGTCTTTATCCAGGTTTCTTTGAACTTTACAATTATTTGGAATAATATTTACATCTATACCATTTAGTAGATAATTAGGAGTAAATTTAGTAGATGTATGAATAGTATTATTATATTCTTTAACACACTGTTCTGCAATTACAGACCATGGTTTTTTACGATTCGATGAGTTTTCGTTAATTTTACATCTAATGCGATTAATTAAGGTTTGGTTTAATCGTTCATTTAAACCATTTGAAAAAGCACAATCGACAGCAGTGAAAATTAAGTTTACATTATATTTTTTTAAAAAAAATTTAAATTCATTCGAATTTATACCGCTGTATTGATCGGTTAGTAGGGTTCCTATTTGAATACCTCTTGACAAAATTTTATTCAAGAGAGCTATAAAATCGTACCTTTGTTGGGTTTTTGATGTAAGAATAAAGGCATAACGAGTAAAATGATCCGCAAGTATATGAAGAAACCGTTTCGGTGAGTGATTACCACCGAAACCACCTACCGTATCTAAAGACATTATCTCATAGGGGCGAGTAGCCGGACCTAGTTGAGAAAGGTGACCATAAGCGAAAGGGATCCGCGATTTATTTTTTATACAAACTTCACAAGATTGACAAAATTTCGCTATTAACTTTCTCATATTTTTACAAAAATAAAATGGCGATATCTTTAATTCAATTTGTTTTGAACCAACGTGGCCAAATATATTATGAATTTTTGTAATTAGTTCATGGCAAAATTCTGTAGAAATAAGTATTTTATTAGTATTTTTACGTTGAGTATAAAATATGTCGCCATGTTTTACTATATTGATATTTGATGGAAAGTTATCTTTAAATTTACTTTGATCTTTAATTATTTCATTAAATTCAATAAAGTTTACAATCTTAAGATTATCTGGAAATTCCAGGGCATCTAAAACGGGATTTCGAGAAAGACAATCAGCTTCGAGATTGGTATTACCTGGGACATATTTTACTTTAAAATTATATTGCGACAAATAAAACATCATATGTCCCAACTCTTCATCAGTTCGAGAATGTAATTTTAAATTTTGTAAAGGTTTATGATCGGAGTAGACAACAAATTCGATATTAATAAGCCAATACTGCCAGTACGTTAAGGCTTCTTTAATAGCCAAGCATTCAAGAAATATGGCTTTTTTACGTTTTTGATATTCGTTTAATTTTTTTGAAAAATGATACCATCATCCTGTTTCTGTTTTAAAATTGCTCCTATACCGGTGATGCTGGCATCGGTTTGTACAATAGTTTCTCTAGTAGGATTAAAAATAGCGAGACACAGCTCCGAGCAAAAATAATTCTTTATAGAATTAAAACTCTTTTCACATTCGTCAGTCCAATTAAAAATGACGTTTTTACGAAGTAAATTGTGAAAAGGTTCAAGAATCTGAGTTACGTTAGGTATGTAATTACGATAAAAATTTACTTTACCTAAAAATTGTCTGATATTTTTTTTATTCTTTGGGGTTGGAAAATTTCTTATAGGGAGTACGTTATCATTAATAGGTTTCGTTACGTTATTTTCTATTATATGACCAAGATATTTAACACTGTTTTTAGCAAAATTACATTTTAACAATTTAAGTCTAAAACCTTCTTTAATGATAGCTGATAATAATTTGTCAATATGTTCTAAATGTTCTTCGAACGTTACCGAAAAAATTAAAATATCATCAATGTAGTTAATACAGAACATATCTAAGCCATTTTTTCGAATTATATTTCTCAGAATTCTCTGAAAAATCGCTGGTGATGTTTTTAATCCAAAAGGTAGACATTTCCAATTGTAATGTCCGTTTTGTGTTATAAACCCTGTTTTATAATAATCTTTGCTGCGAAGAGGAATGGACCAAAATGCACTATTTATGTCAAAAACTGAAAACCATTTACAATCTCTAGTTTTAACTATTAAATCACCTATTAAAGGAAAAGGTTGGCTTTCTGGAACAATCAGTTTATTTAATTCAGTAAAATCAATACAAAGTCTATTTTTTTTATTTTCATCTTTTTTATATGCTAAAGTGACAGGTGCTGCAAAAGGAGAGGTTGATTCTTCAATAAGGTTAGCAGATAATAATTTAGAAATTTGAAATTCAATTTCTCTTTGATCTTCAATAGAGCACCTGTACGGTTTTTTTGAAACATATTTATGTTCAATTAATTTTATCGTAGCTTCATGATTTGAAACTGTACCTATATCAAATTTATCTTTAGCAAAAATTGCTTTATGTTTAATTATAATATCTTCGATATATTTTCTTTTTTTACTGTCTAAGTGATCCAAGTTTGCATCAAAATCTTTTACGTTAATGAATTCATTAAAATTAGCTTGAAAACACTCATTTACTTTAATATCATTGTCTTTAATATTTACGTTCATTTTTTTAAAATTATTTGATTGTAAAAATCCAGAAGCCTTTTGAAAAATTTTTAGGTTTTCGTCTTGGCATAGTCTGAATTTTTTTATTAAATCCAAACCAAGGAGAAAATCATGATGAAAGTATTTACTTTTAACGACAAATACTGATATATTATGACAAATATTCATTACCCGAATACATAGTTTAACAATTCCACACACATTACTGATACCACTGACCATTCTAAATTTACTATCATCGGTTTTCGAAATGGGAATATTATTTTTGAATAAAAATTGAGAGCTTACTAACGAAATATTAGAACCGGAATCATAGACTCCTCTATATCTTTTTGTATCATTAATAAGCAAATCTACTGTGATCAGTGGTATCATTACAAGTTTTTTTGATTGCTAACTATCGAATTCAATTCAGATTCTATTTCTAAATTATTAACAGATTTTATTCTATTTGGCGATTTATCGCGGAACCAGCATAGGTTTTCTGGGTGAAAACGGGTGCCTTTATTATGTTTTTCACAATTCGAGCACGGTTTCTTATTAAAGGGAGTTGTCTTTTTCGTTCTTTCCAGTGTCCCTGAGACCACTGCTCTGTTTCCAACTTGCTCTGAGGAACTGGTACATTTCATAGGTTTACTCTCAAATTTTTTTAATTTTTGGATTAAAACTTTTATTGACGTAATAGAGGATCGACTTAATGCATTCTGAATCTGAGTAGGAAGTCCAAGGACTATAAGATTTAACTTCATATGTTCAGGAATTTCGTGATCTAATTCAAGAAGCATTCTTTCCTTTTTAATAGTAAAATCAATGTACGAACCATTTAAGTATCAAAATTGATATGCAAAACGAATTGGTTTCCATGAAACATCACCAAAAGTGGAAATTAAATCTTCTTTCCACAATCGCCAGGCTGCGTTCATACCAAGTTTCCTTTGTGTATTCAGAAACCAATCATTTACTGATTGGTCTAGGCAGCAACGAAAAACTTCTATTAACATTGATCCTTTTAACGAAAACCGACCAGCTTCTTTCTCAAAATTATCGATCCAGGACTCAACATTGTAGTTTCTGGTTGAAAATTTTTCTACAAAAAAATGTTTCATAATTTCTTTTAAGGAATCTTCTTTCTTTTCAACAATTTTATTTAAACAAGAAATAAGTTCATTCATTCCCATATTTGATTCCGTCGGTTGCGATAAAGAAGGTTCGAATTCAGGCAACAAGAAATTATTAAAAATAAAATTACCTGCTTCATCTCGATAAATCTTTTCTGCTTCTGAAGAAAGTCTTACATTTACGTATCTATACTGACCTCGGGACTTGATAGAATTAACTATACTCTTGATAGGAGGATATTCTGCTACGCTCTTATGGTGGCACAACGCTTGAAATTCATCAGGAAAGCTGAACCAAGTAACACCATTTTCTGCTCTGATTCTTTTGAGTTTCAAAATCGTTGTTTTTTCCGTAGCACTGCTGGCTTCTGCCACAATAAAAAACTGATACACCGACATATGTACAGTTTTTATTGTATTTTCGATTTGTAAGAAACACGCTTGAATTTATTTATGTATTTTATTGCATCTACCGAAGAAATCGAAAATACATGATATAACAAGCGCGAATCAACGAAAACGAAATAATCTTTCCTCTCATAGAGAGATTACAGAAACTAAAAGCAACGATATTACACGCGCGAGTCGACGAACGGAAATCGAAATAATCTTATCCCTCTCCGGGAGAATTACAGAAACTAAATGAACTATTTACATACGACCGATAACATATAAACGACGCTGTTATCTTAAGTACGATATACTCGTACTTTACATATATATATATGTGTATGTATTTATATTTGTTTTTTTAATTTTTACCAAAAGTCAGCACGCTTATATACATATAACATAATAAGAAGTCCACTTTATTATTGACCTTTCAGTTGTTGTCGGATATACTGCATAATTATAATAATAAATAGATGTATAAATAAATTAACGCGCGAATAAATAAATAAATATTTAAATAGATAAAAATGCGTAAAATCAATTTACTTGAACGGTGAACGAAGTAATTAAATATAGATTTTTCCGGAAAAGTTTATTACTGTACTAACCGTAATTGCGTAGGAAAAAGACAAAATTGGATCGACGTATGTCGGCCATTCATGTGGACTGAAAGTGGTAATCGAATTTCTAGAAGCAATAATACAGCAATAGCCGACGATAAAGATGAAAGCCTAAAAGCTCGGCCCGTCCTTTTTTTTTTTTCTTTATAGTTTTCGACAAGTACGTTTGTCGGACTCTTGTAAGATAAATAGATTTTCCCGCGACCAAAAGAGCTTTTCATTCGACGCTGATTTCGACCAACACCTCATTATTATTATTATTATTATTATGACTATTATTATCGTCATCATCGTTATTATACAGCCGGAAATCTCTTCGAAAGATCGGAAAAAGAAAAATTTTTAACTACGCTAGTTCGGGAAAGCATTTTCGTGTTTCATCGGTCGGGTTAGTCAATAGCTCAACTCTCGAACTGGCCGTATGCGCCGGTGGTTCCTTTCACGAGCTTTGTTTATTGAAGATAAAACGAATCGTACACTTTCGACAGTTTTCAAGAAGACTAGTCTTCGTAGATAAAGTGATACACACACACAGCAACGGCCCCATTTCCCAGATTATGTTTAATGGGTGCGTGTGCGTGTATACTATAGTGGCCAATGAAAATAGCCAGCTGTTGATTCGGCTTGAAATAATATTTTCATTGCGTTCGTCGTTTAACACTTTACGGTTGGCTTTGTTCACGCGTAAACATATCGTGAACATTATTTGCATGTGTGCCCATTTAATCTTTATGAGCACATCGTGTTTTTACTTGTATGTTTTATATATATATATATATATATATATATATATGTGTGTGTGTTATCACAGTTGGATTACTTAATTTTTCACAGACGTAAGTAGAAAATGTTTTCAATGTACAAATCTTCACCGGAAATACGTAGATAATATCCTTCTTTTCACTGTTCATCTTTTGGTTTCTTCCCGATAACATTCTCTCAATGTCTCCTGTACATGTAGTTTCAACTATTTTTATATGTTCTTATATATATATATATATATATATATATATATATATATATATATATTTATAAATCACGTGCCGCCTATCACCTACCTACTAATCTACTTACACTATTCTTCTTTGGTTTATTGTTTCTTGAACTGGTTCGTTGCCGCTAAGAGACTTAAACATTTTCTCTGTTCTGTGCTACTCTTTCCAGGTGAATCTACGTTCTTCTGGTTTTATCCGGTATTTTAATGACGGCCTTCCTCTTTTCTTTCTGCCTAATGCCTTCGAGGATAACCGTGAACATAATTGAGTGACTTAGAGAACATTTACAGTCTATTTCAAAAGCCTTATTGCGAGTAAGATTGTGCTGCTTTCTTTCACTCTGTTATAGACGCCTTTGTTTGTGACAATGTGTCCCTATGATACTTTCAATAATCTTCTGCAGCACCAAGTTTCCGAAGCTTTTCTAATTTCGTTTTATCCTTACTTGTAATGGTTCATGTCTCAGCCTCTTACAAGGCTACTGGACAAACGTACGCGGTTTAACAATTCGTTTGCGCAACTGAAGCGATAAGATTTTTTACCATATTCGCCACGGCTACTTTTACGGCGATCTCTTGGCTACAGGACGCATCTTCAGTCATCAACTGTCCTAAATATTTAGTGGTTTTTAACCTGCTGTATTACTGCTGCTTCTAGCTCGGTTATAAATCAGCGCGTATTATTCGTCATTATTATATTTTGTTCTATATTAATCCGCATACCATGATTTATCTTTCTATGTATGTGTCTACGTGTATCTGTTTATCTCTCTGTCATTCTTATGCTTAGTTACTATCTACTTATCCTTATTTCTAATTCATATATATATACACACATTTATATACTTTATCATTATCCTTTATTCACCTTCGTACGTTTCAATATATTTTACATTGGTTGCGTACATTCCTTTTTCCTTACATGTATAAACGCCAATAGCGAATAACGTGAAAATACAGGAAAACGTGCTATAAAATTTATACAAAAACACCAATAGCCAGTAATATAAAAATAAATAAAAACATCCGTGGATTCATTTTGTATTTTTAAAAATTCGTTTATATTTTTCGTAATTTATATTTTTTATATTCACACTCGATAATGGCTTACAAACGAAAAAGATTTTTGTTAATAAATATAAAAAATTTAGTGAGTTTAACTTTTTTTCTGTTTATAATTTCATTGCGATTTAATTATTAATTTCGAATACGTTTCGCTTAATCTGTCGAATTAATCCGTTAAATTATACTTCTAGCCCTTTCGTTATTGACGTTAATCTCTTTTAATGGAGCTCGTGGTACGATCAGCGTCATTTGTAAATATTGATGCAATTAAGAACTAAGAAATTTTGGAACATACCGAGAAGTTAACACGAGTAATTCAGCTTACGCTAAATATATTTATTTATTAATTTATTTATTTAACGAAGTCACGCAACAGTTAAAACCCAATTATAGTGTAGTTTTATAAATAAAATAATACAATGAATAATTTTTACTGAATTATAAAATTAAAAGTAAAAAAAATTAAAGTACAAACAAAAATACATCGAACAATTCACCAGCCTCACACCTATTAAACACACCAGAAAAACTACACGCATTCACAAGTCTCACACACACATTAAAACATACATCGTTCACACAATCTTACTCGAAATAAAAGGACGAATAATCTTTAAAAAATTAATAAATACAATATTTAACGTATATACTACATGTACATTAGTAAAGGAACACATATGCCAAACACACACCACATAATAATAATAATAATCTAGAATCATTAGACAACAGCGAAACTCCTCATCGCAAAATATGTTCGGGAAGCAACTTATTAAAGAAATATCTGTTATGCATATCCGTACTGAGAAATATGTTCAAAAGAGAATTATACAAGCGGAAAGCTGACGGCAACGGAGAACTTAAACCAAGGTTTGTTCGTGCACGCGGCTCACTAAAAAAACGATTCGATCGCCTATTTGATCTTAATGTAGGAGACGGTTGATGTTAAATACTCGCTATTATACATCATGAAGAAACCTTAATTTGGCTATTTTCCTTCTGTAGTGGAAATACCTCGCATCCATTATATTTCTTAATATATCGTAATTCATATATTTAGGGTAAATACCTGATATAATATAGATATTGTAAAAATTTACACTGAACTTTGTCAATTAACCTAATGTATTTATTATAATAACGGATCCCAAAATTTACACTTAAAAAAAAATTTCGCGTTGTTTTTATTGAACCAGCATTAGAAAACTGCAATGAATTCATAGAAACTATTTACAAACGTTCCAGCGAAGCAATCTTCAGAAGGAATAAAAATCAGTATAACTCGAAATTTAGTCACGAAGTTGAAGATAAATGGTAACATTATCTTCGTAGGTACATAGTACCTGTATTTCCTTCGGGGAGGCTTGTTACAACAATAGAATAACTGAAAAAAATAAGCGGGGTCGCTTTAATTGAGATCGCTTAATATTTCAAACGATATAATAAGAAAAATTGGTGGTAAATACTTACTATTTAAAAAAAGTAATATCGTAGCTATATTTAAACTTTAGGTGGTAACGTGAGAGTTTTAGACAAATTTCACGGTGAACTGATGAAAGTATTTGAAAGAGTTATCTGAGTATATATTCTTTTAAATGTAACTAATAAAAGAACAAACCGAATTCAGAACTGCATAGAAGATTTGACGGAATATATAGAAAAAGATTCCAAGATGAATTACTCGCAGGCATAATGTTTATCTTTCTCACTGTTACTTACAATAAAATGAACCGCGGTTTACTATTTAATGAAGTATACGATATATCAGAAGATTGCGACTTAACAATTACCTTTGGTAACACTTTTAAAGGACAATTTCAAAGCGAAGAAAGAAGCGCTGTAGAATGACGTATCAAAATTTAGTTTACCGGTACCAAATAACAACAAAAAACCAGACATTTATTTATTAATCATTTCGTACATAAACGAAAACATAACATTCGTTATCAACAATGTCTAATAACATTAAATATTAAATTAATCTATGCGAATAATCAGACAAAAAACCCGAGCAAAAAAAAAGGTCACACATTTGCAAACGACCCAGCTGTTACGGGGTTACAGGCTGAATTCATGCAGTGCATGAGCATTTACAATGAACGATAAATACCTTGGATAACTAATACGAGGAAAACACTTTAAACTGAAACCTAGCCAAGTTGGAAGTTTTCGGTGTATATAACTGTTTGAACGAAACATACAGAATCGTTTAATAAATTTCAGAATAGACAAGTCCTCAGAACGTTGAGGAATGAAAACGTAATAGGTATTAACAGAATAGATAGTGGAGAAAGATAGGTAACATAGAAGGATCTATTACTTAAGTACGATTTAATTAGTTTAACCAGGGGCAGAGCATGCCCTAGATAGGTGTGGCACGGTCTCACAGACCGACGAGTTTTTTATTTTATTTATCTTGTTAGCCAGTAGGTGTCGTGAACTATGCTTTCCTGTAGCTTCCTACATTAATGTGCACTACATATACCGATTAGTGTTTGTGAATTATATTCAGTGATTTGTGTGTTATTAGGTGTTTTGGTCTGTGACACCGGCCACACCTTTCTTGATCGGGTCTGATACACCGACCACACCTTTTACGTTTTTTTCGTAGTTAACTGGCAAGTTTAAAATGATTCGAATAGCAAAATGATACGCCGGAAATTTTTAAACAGTATTGGAATGGGTTTAGCGTACAATCATTTAGTTGCTCGTGCAACAATGACGAACATTCCTCGGCTTATACGAGAAAGAATAAAAGATATTTATAAAATTGATCCAGTAATAAGTTCAATAGCAATACCTACTATCGGACGATGCCGTGTATGCTCGGTCAAAGCAAACAGAAAAACGAAATATCACTGCCGAGTTTGTAAAAAATTTATGTGTTTGGAACACATTGAAGTGCTTTGCCATGATTGTGAACAGTCGAGTGCGCTCTAATACTTTTAATTTTGCAAACGTGTGGTTGTGTTTTTTTTTGCTATTTTTGTGTACTCTTTATATATATATATATATGTATGTATATATATATATATATATATATATATATATATATATATATATATATTAGTTATGTTATTTTTGATATTAAAATTCATATAACTAACGTGCATTATAAACTGTAAAAAAAAAATTTAGAAATTCACTAAATATAATTGTACTACTTATCTAGGTCTTAAATTAATTTTTGTGAGAGCAAATTGTAATAACATAACGTATTTTTTTTTCTTATTTTATTTCTTATTAATTCCTACTGATTTTTACTGCGGATTAAAAATTTGTTTCGTAGTAATACCTAAGAGAAAAACCATGCATTAATTATTTCCATAATTATTACAATTTTTTATTACTTGAATATCAATAATAAATTATGGTTAATTTTTTTTTAAAATGATTACAAATGCTTGACACGTAACAAAAATAATTTGAAAATTAAAAAAAAAACCTTTGTGAGTACCTATATTGCTATTTTTAAAATGTTGGTCTGTGAGACCGACCACACCTAACTTGTTAGTTTTTTTCACCACACCTATCTAGGGTTAAATTGAATAATTTCAAATAAAATTCCATTCTACCAGTCCGTTATCAAATTACCTTTTCAACATCAACCAGCAACAATGCCGTATGTTTTTTAAGGTTAAAGTAATAAATTACCCCGTTATAGAATCGATGATTGATTTATAACGATTTCGTCCGTTACGCCACGAAATAAAAGTGAATTTTATAGGTCTACTTATTTCTGAGCGTCATTGTTATTATTATCATTACAAACGGACGGACTTTGAACAATGGTTTTAGGCGTTAAAACGAAAAATAAGTACATAAATATATACGGGCGTTAGCTATAACACAGACCGTCTGCGCCTGCTTAGAAAGTTTCAATATATTTAATTCTTTCTTATAGATAGTTTAAACTTTACTCTGGAACACTGCCATTAATCTAAATAATCCTATTAAATCCCGAACGAAAAAGTTGGAAAAACCACACTTTCCAACTTTATTGTCGTTTTACTTGCAATTCTCTTAGTTCTCGATTCTTTCCTCGTCGTTAATCCCACAAGTGAGATCGGTCGTCCGTTTGATGCCAACGTTCGAATGAAGAAAACTAAAGTGTCCCTTCGTCACTATCCGATAGCTAAACTAAACGTCAGACTACCCTCGAATTTTACTATCCGTTTACTAAATACATAAATTATATATATATATATATATATATATATATATATATATATATATATATATATATATATATATATATATATATATATATATATATAACATTTTAGAACGTGGTAGAACGTGCCGCGTTCAGGGAATTCAAGATAAGTTACATAAAATATAAGTTTAATACAGGCATTCATACATTATTTCCCTTTTCCTCTAAGTATTTCCTTTTATCACCCGTCTTCTAAACTTGTCGAATCAGTGGAATGCAAATAAAGACCAATATGAATACATATATATATATATATATATATATATATATATATATATATATATATATTTATATATATATATAAACATATATATTTATACAAATATACAAAACTAAATATTATAAGAAGATAGTAGAATATTTAAACAACCTGGAGGAATAAAACAAGGTGATCCAATTTCTCCAGTACTGTTTAATACAGCACTTGAATTCACGTTAAAAAGATTAAATTTGGAAACTAAAGGAATGAATGTCAATGGATAATACTTATCTGATCTCAGATTTGTAGACGACATAATTCTATTTGCGGGAACTGCAAACGAACTTTCAATAATGTTAGAAGAATTATACCGTAATTGTAGAAATGTAGATTTACATATAAATTCTCGCAAAACAAAGAACAATACAGCAGAAAAAATTCGGCTTAACGGGGGAGAAATGGAATATGTTGTGCAGGAAGCAATTTATTTGGGCCAGTACTTATCATTTGATGATCGGATGGACGAAAAAATTACAAAAATAACAAATTTTGGAGTTTAAATGGAATTCTCAAAAATTAAATTCATTATTTAATTTAACCTTATAAACAATATCAATATACCCACCGTTAAAAAACTCAGGTACCTAGGACTAACGTTTTATTGTACTCTTTCTTGCTTCTCTCACATAAATAAATAAACTGAGAACTCCGTGTTTCAGCGCATTTAATCTTCTTAAACGACTCTCCTATACCTCTTGTCACTTCATAATACGTTCGAAACTCGAATATTGTGCTGCAATCCTTGCTGCAGCGTACAATTCGGTTCTAAAAGGACAAAATAGCATCCAGCACATAGCGCTAAGATTAGCATCAAGAGCATTCCTCACCCCCCCCCCTATCTATCAGTCTATTACGTGAAGGTAGTGAATGGTCGTTTTGTCTCCGCCGCCGTGAATTACGTTCTATCTCACTCTCTTAACACATATAAAGTCTTCCTCATAAATCACCAGATCTCCAATACCGGCAACTAAATTCTACGCGCTATCTCCTATGCTATCAAACTATTTTTAGTTCTATATCGATTAATAGAGTCCATAAATATATCATACATCTATCATCATTCCACCATGGTTAAACTTGTAGCCCCTCACATTGATTTATCTTTCCGGAATATTTGAAAGTTTACTTAACCGGGGGGGGGGGCTATCAAAAGTTCATTTCATCTGGAATGAAATCAATTGGGGAAGAAATATGCGGATGCTTGATTGGAGGAGGCCGATGCTCGACGACGGGCTCAAATTTCCTGTTTTAAATATAGTGTACTGCACAATATTTATTATATAAGTGTATTAAGGTTATAGTATATAGAATATTATACATGGGTATGTTATAAATAATGGAAATAAAGGCTTTTGTATATTTGTATATATATATATAAATTTAACGCTTTAACCACTCTTTTGTTGTTTATTTAAAAAGTATAATTAAAATAATTTCTTTCGGTTGAATATGACTCGAGTATTTCATTTAAATCGATTAAAAATTTAACCTACGTAATAATGTTTTTCGATATTTCCTAATAATTAGTTTTTTTTAAATTTTCTCCGCAGAGTTTAATAAAGAGTAATAATAAATATTTTCAGACCGCTATCGTTTAAGTTAATTATCGTTCGTTGAATTAATTCTTACAGCGGAAAAGCGAGTTTTTCCGTTCCAGCTTAGTTTTCCGTTTTGTGTTTTTTTTTTTTTTTTAGATATATACCCTCGGTACGAGTGTCATCCTACCTCGCGAAACCCGCATTAGGAGATGTAATTCGATAAAGGACATATCGAAGAGAACGTTTTGCGCGCGTGTGTGTGAGATAGCCTTTATCGCGCTTCGGGGTATAGTTTGTAAATAAAATTTATAAAACTTTTGTACGAATATTTACTATCCGAGGAAAAACGGTCACGGAACTTAACCGTTATTCACACATACGTGTACGAATTCAAATATAGTGTCCGCATGCATGTAAGAAGATTAAATGCGTACATAGATACACATAAAACATGTATATAAATGATACAAACATATTCATATGTTAATACACGATTAAAATATCCATCTATTCTATTCTTTCTTCTTAGCTTTCCTTCTATATATATATATATATATATACATATATACATTTATATATATATACATATATACATATATATATATATATATATATATATATATATATATATATATATATATGGATGTGTGTATGTATAATGTACAATATACGTACATAATGTATGTATAAATGTTTATAATGCACGAAACATGTATTACATAGTATGAATAAGCGTGTACTAAAAATTGCGCTGAATTTTTGTATATATATAATATATGAGACGTGTGTGTGTGCGTAATGTGTACATTTGTGTATACATAAAGCAGACGAGAGAAAGTTTGTTTGTTGATTTTTACTTTGTTTTTATTGCACGGTCTTACTGTCGTTAAAGTTTGGGACATTAAGAGTTTCGTTCGTTCACTGGAAGGAACAAAATCCATTATGGCCAATTATATCCGGCGGAAGTATTTTATAAGTCGACTCCATTTACCGTACGTAATGCTTTTCGAAATAATTTATACGTACGTACGTATTAATGCGAACGTATAGAGGAAGTTCCAATCAAGTTCGTTTTCACGGTCGAAAGCTAAATAAGAAAAATATAATAATTTAGACGCGTCGTTCTAAATAAACTAGTGGATGATATCTTAACAGGCGCCAATTAGAAAGAGATAAACAGCTATCTAATTTATAAATGAAAACAAAATGACTAGTTTACCGAGGAATAATAGCCGGCCTACAACTGGACGATGTACCGAATGGTAGACGAGATTATTTACTCTTTCCGATGTTGCTGCTGGTGCTCCCGATATAGTTCGTGTTATTGATGGAGCGCATCCTGATGGGATGCCAGAGCTCTAAAAGATGGTTGATAAGAAAATCAGCAAGTTGACTGACCAAGCGGTGGATTGGCTGCGTATTTTGTTGTAAAATATGGAAATGAAGAATCTCGATTGCATCCGATAAAAGCCGGTGTACCATAAGGTAGAATATCGGGTCCGATGCTTTACCTAATTTATACAGCAGCTGTACCTGTACCAAATAACGCAGAAATTGCTACGCGGATGATAGAGCTATTATTTGTTCCTACTAATGTTTAGAAAATGTTGAAGTTAATTTACAAAGCAGTTATTTTCAATATGATTCAAGCGGTGGCGTACAGAAATCAATGAGAAAAAATCAATCCGTGCGATATTTACAAATAAAAAAATTTCTAATATCAAAAATATTAATATCAACAATGTGATATTTCCAGTTAAAAAATCAGTAAAATATCTAGGAGTCCATTTGGACAGACAACTAACCCGGAAAAGCCACATAATAGCAAAACGCGATGGATTAAATATAAAGTTTAGGAACACGCTTTGGTTTATCAGAAGAACATCCGAATTATCACTGGTGAACAAGATATCAAATTCTAAAGCCTATATGGGCTTATGGAAGTCAACTTTGGGGCTGTGCTAAGCAGAGTTATATAGCGATAATTTCCAAAATAAAGCATTAAGAACTGTCACAGATACACCGTGGTATGTAAGCAATCTTAGCACACGGACCTATACACCAGTGAAAGATAAAATACAAGAAATAGCTACTGAATATGAACGGTATTATCACACAAATACTTTATCTGTCGCTCTGCTGTATGACAGAAATCAGGCGATTAAAACGAACAAAACCTACGGATCTATTACGAATAATCAGCGATAAACACAAAGTATTAAAATACGTTTAGCGAAAATCCTTATCGCTGGATAATTTCACAAGTAAATCGCTGTTTTTTCAAAAGTTTGCTGCTTAGAGCTATAATTGCGGAAATTAAAAAAAAAATAAATAAAAAAAGTTAAACGTTAAAATATAAATATAATTAAGCATAGATGCGTTCAAATTTAAAATGCAGATACCCTAAATATACGATTAAATATATAATCTCTTTTCGATTTCATTACTCTACCGTTGTACAGCAACCGGACCTATGAAAGATAGATAAAACGACAGCTGAGTTCTTTAATATGGTTAAAAATTTGGTCTAGAATGTCATCGGTGTAAATTAATGAGATGGAATTTTAAAAAAAAAAAAATGGAGGACGATAACCGATTGATAAGGAATTTAGAAGTAAGAGTTGATCAGTGTAAGCGACAGGTGAAGAAAATGTGTTTTTCTTCAGAAATGATAATACACGTATCAAGAGGATACGAGCAGTAAGGGGAAATAGAAATGCGCAAGATACATTTAATTCAAATCGCAACAGATATTCTACTTTCAATATCTATACTGCTTTTAAGAGTTAGAAAAAAAATCTATAATCGCGATTACGAATTAACGCGCCTACTGATTATTAGTACGGAAATATTTTTTACGTAAAGATATAACAGAAATTAAGAAAGTCGCCAATGAACGAGTAGCCACTCAGTTTCGTTCTCTCAACTAATAATGCATTCGTACTTTGCGGATTTCTGTAATTACATTCCTCCTCATTTAATATCGACAGCAGCTGTTAAAACATCGGACATTACAGGAAACGATTTAATCAATTTTTAATCGAATCTATTAAAAGATCAAATAGCATAATTAAATTGATGAAGTAAAATATGTTCCGAGTCGTTCAGTTCTTTTGGTTTTTGAAGAATAGATTCTCCTCGAAATGTCTTCCTCTGGAAGTTACAATTTGTGTTGTAAACCATTTGTAAAGCAGATAATGCAATCGATGCTTACGTTATGGACATGTTGCGGGTCAACATAAAATTAAACCGAGATGTAATAAACACGGTGGGTAATGATGACGAGGTTCATCAATGCTCTAACTGGTCCGATTTTGCAGAAGATCGAATAACGTAATTGCTGCCCTCCTTTAATAAGAGCTAATTGTCTCTTATAATATGAGTTTCCATGAAGCATCCTTGTAACTTCCGAGCACATACTTGCAATAATATCTCTGGCCAAATCATAATGCAAACAATAGCAACCGATTTTCGATATTGGTTGAGTGATTTTCCCGAAACTGTATACGATGAACCGTAGATAATTTAGTTGTTTTAATTTCTAAACCCTACATTCGAAAGGACAGGATTTATTGACGGGAAAAAGCTGATTCCTGAATCGGAATCGCATTTAAAACGTGAAATACCCTCCCCCGATGATGAGTAAAATTTTTATAGTCATGTTTCTGCTCATAATAACATTCTCATCAAGAATCTGAAGGTTTACCAAAAAAACAACTCATCAGCATCCAATAAACTAATTCAAATTTAAACCTACTACGAGTACACAATATACATACATCAGGAGAAATTAAACTTAATTATGATAAAATTCTGTATATGAAACGTGATTTTATCAGTAGACGAATAATTGAATATTTCTAATTATTATTGTTACAAAGCTGATAAAAGGGATGGTTATGGGAAATGGTGCTATCCTCATCCGACACGGTATTAATTATCACGTCGTTGATATTGATATATTAAATCGGAGCAATGATACTACTTCTGATGCAGTCTGTCTTTGTGCTATACCAGTTGGTGATTATTCCCCTCCCAATCATTCTATAGAAAACTTTTTTTTTTTAGAATGTTTTAATAGCTTAGAGAATAGGTCATCATTCTCGATGTAGATTTCAATAGGATTGTGGTAGGAATATTCTAGTAAAGGTGCTTGAACACTATTTCAGCTTCTGCGATGCGCCTTGTAAATGATGGATTATCAATTAATCAGTAATTAATTACAAACTCAGTAGATCTATTTCTATTCGATATCCTCTTTAATAGCTCTTAGGTCTGTAAAGATATTTAGGAAGTGATCGCTTCGCTATAATCATTTACATTGATATCCAATAAACGGGTATCTATAGATTAAAACGTATTACCTTAAAAATTAAAACAGAGAGATTGAATTACTGAAAATTGTGTAAGATCGACTGGAGGAAATAATTTTTTTATAACTCCATCTAAATAATATATAAATTCTTTCATTAATTAATCCTTGGAACTATGTAATCTGTTACATCGACAACTATCTACGAGGAAAAAAAGACCTGTCCTTTTTCGGAATAAAGCGTGCGAAATCAGGACAAAAGAACGCAATTTAGCTCTCAGATATCTCTGTCGTAAAGGAAAAATAGTTGCTATAACTTCAAGTTCTCAAACGTTCAAAAGGGGAATTTTCGTATCAATTTTGACGCAGGTTTAATCGAAATACTTCTTTATAGGAAGTTTTCACTTTAATAGAGCGTTTTAAAAATGAACATTCCGCACCCACTCGTACTACACATGATATTTGTTTTCCCGAATTTTTTTTTTTGATAATGTGGTTCCTTAAATACAATTTTAAACTTTCACCGTTCATATTCATGTGTTTAAATCCCGGTGTGAATCGTGTGTCAATTTTTATTACGTGACATTTCCAACACAATTACAGTTTTCGAAACGTCACATAATAAAAAAATTGGCGTTTAGACACACACAAAAAAAATCGTGAACAAATGTGGTTCCTCTTTATAGAGACTTCCCCACTTACGACTGAATTTATGGAACAGATTTCCTTCTCCAGTTGACGAGAAAAAAATAGTCCTCTCCTGACTAGGATAGCATAACCTACTTGGTAATAAATTATTTGCCCTTAAAGGCGAAACTAGTGCATGTTTTCTACTTTGCTTCATTCCTGACTAGTTCTTGTAGATTGGTATAGGTTTTTAAAATGTGGTAAATATTCTTTCAGACCAGTATCACATGTTTAAAGAAAAATTATTCGAAACAATTATCGAAAAATTGACTAATACGGGGCCGCTCATTTTCCATGTGATGTTTCTTTCATCAGCAAGAGGTTCCTCTCATGTTTTTTTTTTGTATACCGTAGGAGCCTATGTATCCTTCTCTATTCTGCGCGATGTAATTTTAAACATTTTGGAACTCTCGTTAATGTGACCAAATTGCTATGTAAACTATTTTCAAACAGTATAGCTTTTTAAATTCATTTACTAATTCAAAAATAGAACGTGTTTCCAATAAAACACTTGCCTCATGTTTCGAAGCCGGTGATTTTTTAGTATTCATATTTTGGCGGTTTTTGCCAAATTAGGTCGTCATCCAGATTTTTGTCTTATGCTGATGAATATACATCTGGTAAGAATCTCTCCGAAGCCGTTAATAATATCAGTCGTCTGTTCGCGCGCTTTGTAATATTTTCCAAAATATTAATATTCTTTCCTCTCCTAGTAAATGGATCATTATCTACATAAGATTAAAGTCGAATATTTCAAATTAACCTGGACTTTTCACTTATTCAATCTCTCTGCTTATTAAAAGCTATCAGTAATTCGTCTTGTTGAGAAGATGTTGCATTTTAAGCTTATTTGATAGGTCTTTTTTATAAGATATCGACTAGATCGTGGATCTGTGTTCTACGGATCTGCTGTATTACGTAAACTAAAAAAAAAAAATTAATTATCTTCGGAATGTTGGTTTTAAGGATTATTACCGGAAACTTCACGTCATGACCTACAATGCAAATAGAAATTTTAACAGATAAATTTTTGATTAAATATTGCAATTTCCAAATTATTAGAAATTTAAATACAATTTGAAGACTTCACGATTGACATTGAAATTACCGATGGTTTTAAAATAATCTAGCTAGACTGATGTGCCGCGTTCCTTATTCCAACATCGCGATTTGATTGGCGTAGATTTTGTTTTTCATTTTACTAATATTTACTCTTAATCTATATTAAGCCTACTGACACCTAGAAACACATCTCGCTGGAAAATTAAAAGCATTTTATTAAGACATTTATCTGGCGCGTTGCTCTCTATGGAGCGGAAACTTGGACCATGTTTAGAGCATATATTAAAAGGAAGCGTTCGAGATAGGGTGTTGGAGAAGAATGTTAAGAATAAAATGGACGGAGAAAATCACAAATGAACAAGTGCTCAAAAAAACGGCGAAAGAAAATAAAAATATTATTACGGAAATAGATACTAGAGAAGAAACAGAATGATTGGATATCAGCTAAGACATTCAAGATGGATCGCAAATATAATCGAAGGAATGATGGAAGCAAGACCAGCAAGAGGAAGACCCAGGAAAAAGTATACGGATGACGTTAGAAAAGGGAGGAGATATCAAGAAATAAAGAATATGGTCGGCAACAGGACACATTTGATGTAACTCCCCACCAACCTAAGGGTTGAGGAGAAAAAGAAGAAAGAAGAATCTATATTATCGTTCGAACAATCGTATATTTTATTATTCCTGATCTAATTTTTGCCGTACATTTAGTCACATCTCAGCAGTATGATCTGACAAGTTCTGTAGATTATCGGACTAAATTCGAAGGGAATCGTTAAAAAGATATATGTATCACTAGTATAACGAGTTTGAAAATTCCGAGAAAACTGACGAGCAAATTTCATAGCCACTTTCAGATTAATCGCCACATCAATTATATTTCTTCATTCGAATGAAATTTGCCCATACAGTCGGTATAGTGTCCGTGTTTGACACCGCGCGCTAGGAATATAATTAGTAATTTCTGACTATAAATAACGTATCGTAACGTATCAATTTTAACCGGGTTGTTCTTCAACTCATCTCATCTGTGAATTGTGGATTGTACCGACGATTTTGATATAATTGTGTTTATTTCGGTTAGATGCGTTATTTAGCATTAAAAAAACCCAACATTATTCTGAAATGTAATTAGTGATTTGAACTTGTGATTTTGTGGCCTCTTATATACGAACGAACGCATAAACGTATATATTATAGTTAGTGATCCGATTTCAACAAGTTACATATATATACATAATTATATTCGGTTGTAATACTAATTTACCAGCTGTCGAAGTATAATTAGTATCGCGCGATATGTCGGAGGTATTTTATTTAAATTTTACCGATATCCGTCAGCTTAATCACTATTACTACGCGATATATTACAAAATTCGATCTCAGAGACCGTTACTATTACAGTTGTAACATGTACATCAGCCCCAGAGACCGTTGTTGATACATCGTGGATATATGTGAAACGTAGTTAAGAGGCATTCGATTAAATATTCGCAAAAGCCGGATTATATATATATATATATATACACACACACCATCGCTTTCTAAGGTTAGGGGCGGGCGTTAATTTTTTGTCAATATGGTCATCGCAGTATTTAGGCTAATTTCTGTGTCGCCCATTTTCATTAAAAGTATCCGTCGCTTAAAGTTTTGGCGAGTGGTTTACAGCACAACAAATATGTACCTACCCCGTGTCTACACGTGCAATATTTCTACCCTTATTTACATCCGTTCTATTCCGGAGTCAATGTTGTTGCTGTCGGTCGCTACAAGGACAATGACGAAAATCGAGGGAAATGTTTCCAGAAAATAAATGTAAGCCTGATGTACTATAAAAGCAAAATCTAGAGCAGCGTAGGTGTTTAATTAGAAACTCGTATAGCAGAAAAAGCCATTATTCGAACCTAATGTTTCTAACCGATTCGTTCGTACTACTTATTTTCGTTTTTGTGTTACGTCCCGGTAATTTTAAAACCCATCTCGGTTGTCCAGTTATTTCAAATTCCTCTCCGACTTACGAGTTAAATACATTAGGAACACAGAAATTTCTCTAATGCAGAATGCGATAAAACTCACGCGTCTCTGTTTAAGCTATATATCCGATATTTTACAAATAACAAAGGATGTCGAAATTAATAATCTACAAAATTATGATAAGAACAATTATACTTTGTTGCTTGTCCCATATTATACTAGCTGTTCTCAGCCAAGTTACAACGGCTATAAAATATGCGCTGCAGGATAATTCTGAATCTTCCAGTCTATGTAAAGATCGAACAAATTCGCATGGCATTGAAGTTACCATATATATATATATATATATATATATATATATATATATGTACGATGTTGTCGAACAAAAAACAATTTTTTTGTTTATAGTTGTGTCGGGGATTTACAAATTTGCAACTGAAATATAAACGATGCAAACAATAAACACACGCTATTAAGAAATACAGCTGGAATTTTATCCAAATTTATTTTTGATTATAATACACATAAAAAAAAATATTGTTTATCCCATTAACTTAAATATGTAAAAATTTAAATATAGATAGCCACGATCAGTGTGCAGGTTTTGTTTGTGGGTTTTCTTGTGTTTTATTTTAGTTAAATGAGAAACTGGTCATACTTTTAAAACTAGTGTACGTATTAAGAACTGTGTTCGATATAAGTTATATTATTAAGTTCGTTATTTTTGTAACATATATTGGTTTTGTTTATATATTTATCTATGTAATGCAGAATTGACTTCTCCATTAACACTTTCCGATCGGCACTAATTTTCTAACTAGTCTATCGGGGGAACGTGCAGTGACCGTAATTTGTGAGATATCACTCGCTATACGGTTGTCTGAGAAAAAGGTATATCTATTTCAGGACGGTAAACGTGCATTGCCCGTTTGTACAAATAACATCTAATTATGTTTGACAGATGTGCACTGCACGCGTCCAGTTTAGCTGACGTTTTAGAACACTCTTTTCTGAGAAATCTGGTGTTTATTTCACAGCTCTATGACCAATATAACGTGAGATATTTATGTTTTCAGTAATTACTATATTTAATATTTGCAGTTAGTGTGTTCTTGCGAGTTGTGTGTTTTGTTTATAACAATGAATTTAAATCGAGCGATGCAATTTTAGATATTTCATTGGATGATTCCGGTTCGGAGTTGGATGAGACAAACGAAAATAAAATTTTAGAACCTGTCTATGAAATTAGTGATAAGAGTATTCTATGAAAATTGTGCTACGTTATCGCATATTTTACCCTATTTCTCTCTACGTGTTATATATGTTAATATATTCAAAACTTTTCCAGAAGAAAGTAAATGGTCATCAGAAAGTAGATATATTTCTTCTCCTACACCTTTTGCATCACATAGTGGTAGACAATACAACAAAAGAAATTGACTTTTTAAAATTGTTTTTTAATAAGGACATAATAAATTTTAATGAAAAACGAAACTAATCGCTATGCTGCTAATGTTATTAATAAATTAAAACGTAAAAATCGATTACTGCCAAATTCTATTTGAAATTCATGGAAATGCGTTCACAAGCATGAAATATATGGGTTTTTTTGGTTATTAGTAAAAAAACCTGAAATCAACGACTAACATTCATACTTCGCTGCTAACATAATGAGTATAGATTTAAATCAATATTTAATATGATCCATCTGAATGACAAGAAAAATTACATTGAACGAGGTGAACCAGGGCATGACCCATTATTTAAAATCAGACCTTTCATTGATAGTTTTGTCAAGAAAAGTAGTCAGTTATTTCTTCATTACGAAAATTTATGCATTATAGCTATTTGTCCTTTCAGAATTAAACACAAAGTTTACGTAAAAAACAAACCTAATAAATATGGCATGAAATTGTACGTATTGGCTGATGTGAAAACAGGATGATATGCTTTAACTATTGAATTATATGCTGGAAGGAACACGAATTTTGATAATAGCGCTAAGGGCATTATCGCCAGATTAAGTCATCCGTATTTAAACAAAAACCATACTGTTTATATGGATATATTTTATATTCACCGTTAGTTTTTGAATTTCTGAAAAATAATAATACTTACGCTGTAGGCGGAGTTATGAAAAATAGAAAAGTGCTTTCAAAAGAAGTAATAATGCAACCAGTAAAAAGGGGCGAAGCACGCTTTGCCATAATGACCTTTTATTTTTAAAATGGAAGGATAAACGAGATGTTTTTATGCTCTCCACAAAACATGATTTCCATATGGTTCACGTTAATAAGAAATACCCAAACATAAATCCACAAATAAAGCCACATTGTGTGGTGGATTATAATAAAAATAAAATAGGCGTGGATCACATAGATCAAATGACGGCCTATTACCTATTTAATAGAAAATCGATTAACTGGTGGAAAAAACTGTTTTTTTATTTATTAACCACGACTGTTTGTAATGCTCGCGTGTTGTTCGAAGAATTAACTAAACGCAAAATGTCACTCAATAAATTTATGAACAACTTAGCTATGCAGTTAGTGGAAGAAACTGGAAAAAATTTTGTAGAACCAGAACAGTTCAAGAGCGCAGCTGGAAGATTACTAGCGCGACATTTTCCTTCTAAAGTTCCGTCTAAAGACGCTAAAGCCAGACCCAGCCGTTCTTGCAAAGTTTGTACTGAACGAGCAAAGTACGAAGGTTGAAAAATACGAAAGGAAACCGTTTTTCAGTGTTCTGCATGTGATGTTGGTTTGTGTTCCAGAATGTTTTGAGATATTTCATAAAAAGGCAGATTATTATACGACGTAAATTGTATATATATATATATATATATATATATATATATATATATATATATATATATATATATATATATATATATATATCAGAAAGTACATTTTAAACATAATTATGTTTTATATCTTTTAATACTTGAAATATATAGACCTTCTTTCGCTGTACAAATTCTTAATTTTAGTGAAATATATGATGAAGTGAACATATCTAAATTCGATCTTTATCTACATGTTTAATCCAAACAATGTGTACTAAAATGAACTTCAACGTTTTCTCTTTAACGTATAAAAAAAATTGAGATGCGCATAACCTAGTTTTTGCAAAACGTCTAAAAAGTGCCATCTAAGGGTAACGATTTGAAAAACGGGCTATGCACGTTTGCCGTCGTGTAAAAGCACACAGTAGAAAATAGTGCCGTTATTAATGAAGTACAAAATGGGCACTGCATGTGTTAAAGATATAAGTTTCAATTGCGTGTGCATCATTTTTATATATATATATACATATATATATATATCACTACGTTGGAAACGAACAATACGACGATGATGATGATAATGATGATATACATACGAGGAATTATTTCATTTAAACAAACTTTAATTGTTATGGTATTTGAAATTTATTTAATGCATCGATATATTTACGTACGTGTTAAAATATACATTTTTAATAAAGAAATATTACTACAAGCAAATTAGAGTAAAAATTATTTGCTTAATGATCGAATGGAAAGTGTGCAATATGCGCGAAAAATTATAATCTTGGCTACTCGTTATTTACTCAGTGTTTCCTTGAATATTACCTAAATAATCACAAACGTTTATCGCTTCGATTAGTTATCACTTTCTTTTAGCTTCTTTTTTCTGCAATCCACCACGACCAGCAACAGAGCTAGATCTATCTTCACGATCGACAAACTCGTAGCTTACTTTCACAGACGCGTGCGTCAATCTTATGCTCTCTATTTTTCGAATACTCTATATAGCGCTATTCTAACGAGGTTTTACGTACATTCGAATATATTCACATACACATATATCCCCTTAAATCACCGTTTATACGCCATCTCGAACGTTTTATAATAAAATTAAAGCTTTAACAATTATCATATAGAATTTCTTAATTAATATATATTTTACAGAATTTCTTAATTAATATATATTTTTAATAAATTTAGTTTACATTACGACGATCTTTGTAAATAGATATATTATAAACGTCAATGGTTCAAGATGTAATTCTACACGATATGCAGAATGACCACTAATAACGGAAAATTAAAAGGGATTATTCGATTGAAGATTCAAATAAATTACTAAAGTAGAAATGTGGATTAAGGAAACCCGAGTAACGATATGCTCAATAAAGCTGATATATTATAAATAATCGTCTATATGGACGAAAATTACCGCTAGTACGGGGATTTTGATACCTACGAAGCTTAATTAGAGAAAACGGTAAATGTCACGGAGAAATTATAGGAAGAATAATCATGGTTAAGGGACACGTTTATTAGAAAAAAAAAAGGCACTCTGCTGACTTCGAGAAAAACATCTTATTGCGAACGAGAAAATATTTGAAAAACTTCAACTTAGAGTGTCGTTCTACATGGAAACCTGGACTTTGTTGGATAGAGATAGATTGAAATTACAAGCTTTCGAACCGTATAGGCAGAATGATGAAAATTTCCTGGATCGAAAAAATCGCAAATAAAGAAGTGTACTTCGAAGGATAGAGGTAAAACTGTAAACAGAAGAGGCTACATGGTAGGGATGTTTAAAATTATTTTTAGGACTAAAAATTTAATTGAAGAAAAATTATAAGGAAAACGATTGATAGAACTCAGGACCGAGCTTATTTGAAAAACGATGCTGATTTGAAAAAGTTAGCCCGAATCAGTAAGCAACTGGTGGACAGCCGTGTTACCCACAAATCGAATATATTTTTGTAATTAATAGATTGCGTTTAAAGAATTCTTATTAAAACTCATATTAACGCGAAGATGGTATAACAAATCATAAATACGGCTATTCCGACGCTCCGGTCAATCCGACTTTGCTCGAACCAAACTTATATAAATCTATACAAAATTCCCGAGTCATGGGAGAAACAGATGACACGATGCGAAAATATTTGCGTAAACTTTGGCCGGAAGTTATGGCCGAAAGTGATGGCCGAAAGTGACCAAATCGAAAACGAGCAAAATGACGAGAAATCATTAAAGATCTACAAACTATACAATGGAATGTCGCTGCCAGTGAAGTTGAGCAATATGTGAAAAAGAGTATAAAACCAGCGAACAGCTAAACGATAACCTGGTTATTGCCGCTATTTCGGAAAATAACGGTGAAGAAACTGTGAATGAAGACTCGGACTCTTTTTATATTACCCTTCGGTTCATCGAGCATTACTTAACCTCAACACCTATGGGAGACATTTTGTGAATCACGAAATAAAGGAACATTGCAGCTAAGATTCGAATTTCATCTGCCGAACAAAAATCTATAACCGACTTTTTTTAACTAAATTAATAAATATACTACAAGAGCATAATATAGACAATAAAGATTTACAAATAATTAAAAGTATATATACTGGATTCAGAGAGCGAATATAAAAGTTTGAGAAGAATTCGATATAGATGACGGCCATTATCGCCTAGATTATTTAATATATATTCAGAAGAGATCATTAAAGAAGTAAAAGTTTATAATCACGGACTCCGAACAAACGGATATTCAATAGGATGCGTCGGCTATGTCGATGAATTACTGGTAGGATCGACTAAAGAAATGCAGATAGGCTAAACAAACAGGGGAGAAATGTGGCATGAAAATAAACGTTCGGAAAACAAATGCCATAAAATTCACGAAAAATATCAAAAGATGAAGTAACCCAGGCAATAAAATGTGCAAAAATACGTAAAGTTATACGAATGATTTTAATAATAATATATTTACTTTTTTTTTTCGCTATAAATTTGTTTTTGTTAAATTAGCGATCGCGCAATTTGATCAGAGTATAGTCTGTCTCGTTAGAATTTCGCGAATAAATCGGATTAACTTTTAAATTATTATCGTTATAATATTGATATTGTCAATTTCATTCGACCGTGATTTTCATTTAATTTTTAAATTTATTTCTGTCGAGTATAAATTTCGTAAGCAGCTACGTTTGTTGATTTAGTCAATTACGATTGAAAAGAACAAATATTTTACGCTTAGTACGAGGATGTTCATTATGTTACAGAACGAACATAGATAAATAACTTTTTATCGTGTTACCGAGTAGAAGAACGTGATAGACATTTCAAAATTATAAATAAACTCGACTAAACTAAAAAAGAAAAAAAAAACAAACGAACGCTAATGAAAAAATAAGATTTATATTTTCTACTTTTAAATTTACTTTTCATTCCGCAAGAAAACCCGTTCCATAAATTTCCTTGATTATTTATTATTTACCTTTTCTTAGTTTTTCAAATCAAGTTTACTGTCGACGATATGTATATAAGACGTTAGGCAAATAGCCGATCAAGAGCAGCTATTCATGAAAAGTCTGAAGCAGAC
The DNA here is from genome assembly GCA_032883995.1 of Coronaproctus castanopsis. NCBI lineage: Eukaryota > Metazoa > Arthropoda > Insecta > Hemiptera > Monophlebidae > Coronaproctus > Coronaproctus castanopsis. Next base: position 187,683,122 of record CM065052.1, on the reverse strand, counting down.
GATTTCACCGGTGACGGGGCGTTAAAACGTGATGATCTAGATTAGTAGCTTGTGCCTATTAAAAAGTCCTACAAATGTTTTAGCTTTACACCGCTATATCATCGATAACGAACTGCTGCCTTCGGGTCCGCATCTTTCTTCAATGACTACGCTCTATCATCTACTGACATTTATCCCAATCCTCTAAATCTTTTCTTTCGTTCACAAATCGCATTATGTTTCTGCTCGTATTTTCCCTAGGTTATAACTGGGCATCGTGCTCCTTCTTCTACATTACCCGCATATCGCAATTACATTCCTATATTCTACGTCTTATTTTTCTTTATATATATATATATTAATCGATTTATTCCTAATTCCGTTTCCTTGCTTTAAAGTTAAAGCATGTTGCTGAGGATGGGTGTGTAAGTTATTAGAAGTATTTAGTTATAGTTTTAAACTTATTCAGAAATGACGTTTAGTTGTTCCTGGATATAAAGCGACAGACGAATACCGTACTAATTATTGCTATCAAGCTATTTAATCTACTTGCCCGACAAGGAAATCGTATTAATTCAAACCTGTCCGGTATACCGCAATCGAAGGAATCCCATTTCACACGGTTGAAACACTCTAACGTGCTAAACGACAATAATTCAGCTCGCCGGGCGACAGCATTACTCGCAATAGAGCTAAGTCGATGAGATGTTGACATTGTTTTGTCTTAGTAAAACTGGATGCCGGTGATGGACAGCTTACGAGAAATAATTTACATCTTTTATTGCACAGGCAGCGATAGTTCCGAATTTTGCAACTGAAAATAACTGAATCAAATGATCGAGTCACTAAATGGGGTGTGAATAGAAGAATGATTTAGATAAAAATGTTAACAACGATATCCGCGTGTGCGCAAACTTTGAATATGCGAAAAACGAATACCACGAATTAAGAGATATACTCAAATAGAAAAAAATCACCCCGATTAGATAGAATAGCGTTACTTTTAATGCTCGTGTTGGAAATAATAATTTATTCTGTCCCGGGTTAATGAACGTTACACGAAGTAGCGAAACATAAAATTGGAAGTTTACCACCCGATGTTTCGACCGATGGTGAAATCTGAATAGACACGGAATATTACGTAATTACGAAGCGACCAAATGTAATCACGCGCGATGTTACCCGGATATATTGCGAATCGAATTAAGACGCTTCTTTCATAAATATAATAAAGGTAAATACTTCATCCATGAACTTTTAAAATAAGGAATATTTAAATATAATATAATAAATTCGGATTCGAATAACGTGAAATAATTTCAGATCTATATCGAAAAATTGTTTCTAATTTCTCCGGTAAAGAAATCCGTGTTACGAAAATAATTAAACACTCGGATTGTTTCGACCTTTTAAAGTTCCCGAACTCTACACTTTAAGCGTATCGAATTCAAACACATCCGTGAGATAAAATATGCGTGCAAAATAAAATTGAAGGATCGGAAACAGAAACGGCTCTTAGGATAAATGTACGTTTGGCGTGCAGGCTTGAGGATTAATATTATTGCGGGCAATTTAACGAATTATTTTAAAGAGACCATTTTCTTCTGTAGCTATTCATCCTTTATATAGTACAAATTAACCGTTTAATCTAATATGATGGATTGAATTTATTATAATAGGTACTTTTTTTTAATCTTTTGAATTGATGATACATAATCGCATATATATATATATAGAGCGCACCATATATTTTCAAGTTGTAGGCTCCATAGGACGTACGTACGAGATTTCGTATTATCTTTAATCTTTTATCGCGTGAAGTTTAATACAAAATTTACGCTTCCATTGCAATTCAGCGTCGAAGATTAATCCTGGGCTATGCAATGATATTCGATGCGTACATTAAAGCAGTCGCTTTATGGGTGTTTATTATACGGTTGCAATTAAAGAGAACCATGCATTCGGGAGTTCCTCGTAGAACTAAGAGAAATGTTACGACAAAGAAGAAAAGAATTATTCGCGAATAGGGCAGTGTAAACTGGATATCGAATATATATGTTTTTTAACGTATTGAAAAATGTGGACCGAATACTATGGGATATAACACTTTCTAGTATAGAGTGGATGTATCAACTTTAATCTATGACTTACGATTATCCTGGATGCTGGTTATAAAGTATAATTATTCAAATCGAGGGAAGGAACTGGATGTTCTGTAGTTGACGATGGCGAGGTCATCCTCTGTATATTGTAATCTTCACAGACTCATTTGCAGCTATACAAAGTATCAACGATCACCAATTAATTAAAACAAAATACCATCCTGTAAGTCAAGAAATTCACGCTGCCGTTTATAGATCCGTCCTAAAGGTAAAACCTTCTGCTGGATTCCGAGTCATTCAGACATCACTTACAACAACATAGTTGACAAAGCAGCGAAATAGGCATTAACTATGTTTCCAGCTCCATCGGTTGTGCTGTTCCTGCAGTGGATGTTATTAGTCATAGCATCGATTCGGGGATACGTGGAAGAAAGTGGATAGATACTCCTAAAGCCACGGAGTATCAAATCAGACACAACTCCAAACGTCGATACACCCGGGTCCGCATCATACAGCTCTTACACACAAATATATCCTCGATCGAAGGGACGCTCCATCATGCTGTTATTGTGGCCAGCAGCAACTGTTTTCCATGTTCTCTACGAGTGTCCTATCCTCCAATCTTATCCCATAACCCGACCTTCTTCATTCACATTCGCTATTTTCCAATTTCTGAAACGTACTAAACTCATTCCCCTAATACAAATATCACAAGCGGTGTCTCTGGCTACAGTAGCAGTACACGGCGCCGCTTTAAATGAATTAAAAAGAAAATAAAAATAAATTTTTGTAGTCGAATGGTAGTAGTATTGCGGAGAAGTATCGAATGGTTTTAGTCGAAAACCAGTGACTAACGAATGCGATATTTATAAACGAGCTTAAAACTGCGTTGTTTTTTTTAAAAATGAAATCTAATGTCGACCTAATGGTCTAAAGTCGTACGGATGATTTATAATCGGATTCCGAAAATTCCACTAAGCTGATTCTGTAAGGTATCTAAGTACGCGTCTCTAGACAAACGTATGTCGTGGAAATTTCATGTCAAAATGAAGGTTCAACCCAATTAAAACAAAAAGGTACGATAAATATACCGGTTAATAAATCCTGCAAAGTATTATTGTACAAGCGAATTATTAAACCGATATAGACGTACGGAATATTGCCTTATGGGGCCGGCCCTTCCAATCGAGAAATGATACAACGACAATCTTACCTGTAATGATAGATGCAAATGATATTCATTTGGATCTGCAGCTGGCTACCGTTAACGAAATCATTAAGGAATTTGCTCAAAAACACGAAAAAACCGTTTACATAATCACAGAAGCAATACAGTTGCTAGATATCGCATATGACATCGGACGCCTTAACCCGTTAGATTTGTTATTATTTAAACGTATTTATCGGTCAAGTCGTTGTATTTATTATATCCCAAATAAGAACTAGTATTTTATAAAACACTTCGTGTTATAATTGGCACCTGTTTAATTTGACAATTAAGATCATACCTTTAAATATAAATTGGTCTAATTAACGATATTTTTAATTTTTCCGGATTTCTCATTTCTCAACTCGTTATTAGCGTTTTATTTATTATTTCTCTTATTACACAGTCGAGATTTTAGATTTTAGGTAGATTCCTAGAATACTTGTCCGCGGAAACCATTTTTGAAAGTCTCGTTTTTTCTTTTAATTCTACTTCTAACTAGTCGAAATAAACCTGACCGATTCTAACCTAACTGAATCTAACCTAACCTAGGTATGTTTATAAACATACTTATAAGTAAAATTTAAAAGGTTGTAATTTACAATTAAAAAAATTTTCAGCGTTTTTTTTTTTTTCTATTTTTTATCCCACTTAGGGAAGCAAAACACATCAATTTATCCAAGCCCCAATCGATTCTGAGTTGTACACTACGAACGAGCCAGATTGTACATCTTTTATATCTGTTATTTTTATATTAATCGAATCATCTTTTCATCAAAGTTTTTTCTTACTTTTACTATATACGTATATCGCTGAAACTTTTATCTTCAATTTCGGCAAATTTTTCACAGCTTTTATCGGCGTACATATAAATAGCAATAATATTAAGGAACACAAACAGCATCAACCTTATTAAAAAGGATAATAATAATAATAATTATTATTATTATTACGATTATTCTGTTTATTATTATTGTTAATTTATGTTTATTACAAATTTGGCGCGTTTCGAATAATTCGAATCGTCGCGTCGGATAATTTTAATAACCGAAACCAACCGGCGTCGCGTTAATCTTCCGAGCGGAGAATATCTAAAATTTAAATTACAATTCGAAATTCCGCGTGGTGCTAATGGTTTGGAAATTGTCTCGAAATGACGACTAAGAATAAACGCGGTCGCACCGATATCCGACTAAATGGTTAGTTATTTACCGTAAACTATTCAAATCGTACGTTAGACAATGTCCCGTTCTAGCTTTCGCCTTTTTGTCTGTTTACCTCCCGTTGAAATGTTCACACGTGAACGATTTTCCTATTTACACGTACGCGATGGTTTAAGCAGTTGGAAGTAAGTTATAGCGCGAGTAAGTACGCGATGACTTTCGAAAATTTATTTCCCCTCTATTTATATAAACTGGAACGAGAACAACGCCCATAGTTAATGAAAAAAAAAGAACGAGAGAACAATCGCGAATTAATCGAAGTCCATTAAAATCTCCGATTGATCGCGTAACGAAAATAACGGCTCAGTTCCGGGTAACGTAGTGTGCTGTTACTTTCGAGGAATATGTGACAACAAAACGTTCCAGCAGCGACAACTCGATAATTGGCGACCAGAAACTCTATTATTTCCGTTACCGATTACACTTCGTATTGCTCGGATATAACCTTAATAACTTGTAATTTTGGAAATCTGGTGGACGTTCTGCCTTCTTGGTGCCCCCTTTCACTCATCGCTTTCGGCTAAGTCCTGCTTCATATTCTCAGCTGAATCTTTTGCTATTTTCAAGCGTCTAGAGTTCTTGTATACGCTTGCGCAATCTTCTTTTAAATTCCTTATTGATTCACTCTATGTTTTAAAGTCTCTCGAAAACCTTTTTTACAACGCATACTGATTGTCCATGACCACCTTACTAGATCTCAAGTTTTCATAGTTTTGGATTCCCAGCCACATCGGTTTTCCTGAAAATGAAGCTATTGATCGATCTTCCAGGGAGGCGTCCTTCACGCATTTTCGCTCGCCTGTTTCTCTATAACGACGTAAAAGTTTTTCTGAAATTTCTCATAACCTAATCCTGGTGTCGGTTGTGGAAGTGTAATCAACAAAACCGTCTCCTTTCAATCAAACCTAATATCTCAGCTGCTATTTCCTTTCAGAACAAGAAAGAAAAATGTTATCCTTACCAGACTTCGAATATCCCACTCAAATCTTACCCATTCCTATCTTCTTCAAGGAACAGACCCTCCACTTTGTTCCTTTTGCCAAGTGTCGCAACTGCTTATACCACACATACTATCATCCTGTCATGCTCTCACAACATTTAGAATCCAGCCTTCCTCCTTCCTTACCTCAACTGTTATCTGAATCTGCCGACCACATTCATAATATTTTCCTGTTCCTGGATTCATTGAACCTTTTAAACCACATCTAGGATCACACAGTAGTAGGTCAATGGGTGGCCCGCTAGTGCAGCCGGCACCCGTATTATCAAATAATAATAATATAAAATATTACTTCGATACACAATTTACAAAAAATTATACGAAAGATTTTTAAATAATCTGATAGTGTGATAAACAACGTAAATCAGCGATATAAAATTTATATCACGCGAACAATAACGCGATATATCTTGTTTATAATAACACAATAGCGAACAAAATTTATAATAAATAAAAACATCCGAATAAAATTTTATACATAAACGAAAACACAATAGCCAGTAAAATTGTCTAATGTGAAAATGAAATTTACAATATGTATATATATCTTAGAACTAATTCTTCGTCAAAATTTATCCACGAATTTAATTAAAATTTTTAATCTGTTTATTTCTCTTTTTTTCTAGCAGTTTGATTTTTTTTAAATTTCTTTGTGTAACATTTTATAATTTTTTTGGTTAATGTTATTTATTTTGTGTTTTAATTCTTTACCATGTTTTTCAAATAATGATTTTTCATCTCCGTAACAGTTTGTTCAGTTGATGTTCTGCCTCGATAACGAACTATGTAAACATGTCCGGTATGTCGGCTTACATTCTCAACATAGTGTGACATCGACCCAAAGTCACTTTGAAAAACGGATTAAAATTTCGCGTATAAAAATATAAAAACGATTTTTTTCACGCGCTTGCTAATCCGTAAGCTTATTTTACAATTTTTTTTTTTAAACCAAAAAAAATCGCAATAATATAAAAAATGAGAAAATCCTTTATTGCCGGCGAGAAAAAAATGACTTTCAATCTTAAAGTACTTGTGTAAATTTTTTTTCTTTTGAACTTCCACTAATCGGTCGAATGATTATTTGTTCTGTACATATTGTTGGTATTTGCTTTCGATCGTTCACTCTCGCGATTTGTGACGTTTGCATTATTTGCCGTCCAGACTGATATTTCGGCTGAATTTATTCTGTACGAAGAATTTTCTTTTCATTTTTAAAATTATAGCAGTCGAATTTTCAAAAATTTTGATATCGATAAGACAATATTTTATCCACAAATATCACCACATCTGCACCGTTTAGATACATCACTACTCTCAAAATAACTACATTTTATCCGTGTACTCGTAGTTGACATTTTTTTTTTTTTTTTTTATATTATTTTAGAAATTAGGAACCGTTTAATTTTGCTCTAAATGCCGAGATAGTCTTTTAGTTAGTGACTAGTTTTTTCGTTTTTGCGTTGTATATAATTAGCGCCGTGAACGCTAGTTGCCACACAAAGAGTTAAAGACGTGAGATGATATTCTGCAACGAACGACAACGAGAAAACGTCGAAATCTGAATGATTTTCATAATTGAAGCATTAGATCACGATAAGCTACATTTTCAACTTTCGAGATAATCGCGTTTTTGAGCATCAACTTTCGACCTTAAAAAGAAAAGTATCAGTTAAGCCCTTTTGTTCGAACGAGCATCGATACTCATCGCGATCATTACGCAGCGATGCCAAATGCCTATAGGCCCTATACCGATGTTAAACAGTGGATTTACATTATTCTCATTGTTTAAAACTTCCTTACAATTCCCTCAGGAGTTAAACATCGACTGGTTTTCCTTAAATTTTAGTCTAAACTGCCGAGCTGTTGTTATTATTATTAAAAATAAATAATTCTGTCGTAGGTAAAAAAATAATTTTTTATTTAGGGCGGGGGATCGAAAATATGCGTGAATTTTAATGAAAATGTGGATATATTTTTTCTAAAAAAAAAAATAATGATATTTTGGGATATGCATTCGTAATATAGGGTGACCCACAGAAGACTGACTGTTTTTGTTTTTTGTTTTTTTTTCGCATAACACTATAGAACGCAAACCACGTGCTCCACGTTTAGTGTACATAACGAGAGATTTGGTTTTGTCCAGTTCCATTTACCACGGCACCCTATAATGAGAAGGAGCGTGAGTTTTTCGTGGAACGTTATTTTCGACGTGAATCGATCACGACGATAGAGAGTTTCGAAAATAATTCAAAGTTATTTTTTATATAGGTGTACCTTAAGAGCCGCGTTTACGAAACACATCCACGAGATTTGAAAGACTTGGAAACTCGAATTTCTGAAGAAATTTCAGGAATTCCGCGACCTATGCTCGAAAAAGTCTTTGAAAAAATCAAGACCGAATGAAACGTTGCAAATGCAGATCATCCGAACGTCATTGCGTTCCACATAATTTCTCGTTTTCCTATTTTTTAAATTTCGTTCAAAAATTTTGGTCGAATTTTCGAGTTATTCGAAAAACACAAAAAAATCATCCGACATCTCTGGGTCACCCTACATATATATATATATATATATATATATATATATATATATATATATATATATATATATATATATGCATGTATAAATGTTTTTTTTTTGTGTAGTATGTGTTGCGATGTTTTAAGTAAAAATTATATCTAATAAATTTGAAGAAAACGCACGGAATATATTATCGTTCGATACGCGTGAATAGAACTTTTTTAGTTAAAGCTGTCTTTTTATAGGTTTAAGCTTCTGCGGTTTTTGCAGAGTTCGTTTCACACTTGTCGCTTAAAGTTACCGTCGTCCAGATTAACGTTATAGAAGCGGATATTCTAGCTATTCGATAAAAAGTAACAGAAAAAAAAAATCTGCATTGGTATTCCGGTTCGGACCGACCAACCGCCCGTTTTTTTTTGGTTTGACTTCCTGTTACTTTCGAAAAGTCTGTTTTTATTAATGTACAACTAGAAATTGGCCAAACGAAAATGTCACGACGCTTAAGTTGCGAAAGGAAAGTTTTAAGACCATAAGTGTATGTTCGTTCTATTTTGTATATACACATATATATATATTATATGGTGAAGGAGGAGTTGGTGGTTATATATTTTCTTAAAATATTGTGGAGCTTTTGGCAAAAGATCTCGTAAATACAAACGCAATCGCTAAACATATTTTATCTATCTATTCGTAAAGTTCTTTCTTCTGCGAAAGTTAGCGTTGATATTTCTTATTCAAACTGATTACGCACACTTACGCCGGTAATTTATACGTCTGTATATTTGTATATATAAAATTTTGATATTCTATATACTTTTCTCCGCCTCGCCGAATAAAAATCTTTTCGCTTTGTTCAAATTTATTATTCGCTTCTCCGAACGAACGAAATATGAAACTTTCAAGTGTCGAGAATAGCGCCGCGAGAGAATGTAACCAAAATTCGAATATATGTAGAAACGAAATTATATTTATTACTAGCTCGACAGATATTTTCCCGTCTTCAATACGAATCTGCAATTCGCATAGGTAGAAATACGACAAAAAAACCCCCGAATTACAGAAAAACGTCGTATTCGTTATTCTAAGGGCTTAAACGATATTCGATTTATTTCGCGGTGCGTCTATTAATAGCTTTGTCGGTATTCCAACACGGGAACAGACGACATTGAACAACACGTCAAGTTTTCTTAATTTTTTTATTTTAAAAATAATAATAATTATTATTATTTATTTTTTTATTTACGTGTCATGCGCAGCGACTAAAGCTGAGAAATGGGATTACGAAGTTGTAAAAGTGTGTTTGGGGGAACAAAAATTATATACATTAAAATAATTTTAATAAATACTCCAACAAATTAAATAATCTGTTAACTGTTGACTGATCATCGCACAGCAGATCGCTTAAATTCGATGGTATTCTATAATGTTCCCGATAACGGTTATAAATCTCGGACATTTAATCGGTAGGTGTTAGGTAGAAATTAAGAATATCGATATTCGGTATTTGACGTTGTTAACGCGTGATCCTTTTCTTCTTTTAAATCGCTTTAGCCATCTTTTTTGGACTCTCTGTTCGGAATCGGTGAGTGAGGTCGACAGATTCGTACATATTTTTAAGTTATCGTTTACAGACTGATAACAAATAATCAACCGATCGTAAATAGGCGTAGCAACGATGCGTCTTCGAAATATCTACCGCCCTTCTCGTATTCGAATGTTGCAAAACTAAAAGATCAAGCAGTTACGTTTTCCTCTCTCGAGAACACAAAATTACAAGAGTATATAATTGCCCTGGGTAATATAATGGGCCCTAAAAAATGTTATCTGCCTTTCGAATCTCTAAAAACCGAATCTGTACTTGGATTCCGTAGTAACAATGAATACATTTATTTGCACTCATAAAGGCGTAAAATTAAAAAATCAATTTATACCGGCTGAAAAGTTTTCTAAAACTTCCAGAAAATTAATCTTATCGAATATTCGTACATGTATCTCAAATAAAGTAATTCTCGATGCTTTGATCGCCAATAACCTTCAAAATAATTACATAATTTTAAATATATCGAAAATTGACTGCATTTCACCTAAAAAACCGGCATCGTATATATATATATATTATATATATATATATATATTATATATATATATATATATATATATAATAAATACCTAGGTCGAAATTTATAATTTTTTGATAAAATTTTATAATGAATGATCGAAAGTTGTCGGCCGATAGATAAAATTTGAAATACGAGAAAATGGAAAAAATTTTCTCAATCCATTTCGAAAGATTTGTTTTCATCCGTATAAAATAATTTGATTATACTTTTCGAAATCTAATTCGTATCATCGAGCTTGCTATCCGCGTCAACCAACGGAGACGATCGTTTCTCCTTTGCTGAGGATTAAAATCTGGGCTCGGGGGGATTATCTTCGAACATTGGTCGATGTGTGTATTATATATATATATATATATATATATACGTATGTTAACTGAAGCTAATTGGGTTTTTATAAAACTGCTTACGATTGTCATAGAATAAGTCAATTTCTCTACGCTTGATGGCGTATATCTTCTTTTTTCATATACAGTCGAATCCGCTTATAAGGGACACATCGGGCGGAAGTCATTTGTCCATTATAACCGGTTGTCCCTTAAAAGCGAATTTTTTAACATCTCTTATTGAAGCGAGTGGGTGTTACAATATATACAGTTTAGTAAACAATTAACATACTTATAACCTTATTAATGCGTAATATTTATTTATATGGAAATTAAGAGAAAAATACAGGAGGAATATATATATAAGGTAAAAGAAACTGACCTGATATTTGTAAAAATTGTTCATTTACTCTAAAAATGCGCTATAGTTGTTTGGTGTAAATTCTTCATCTCCTGCGTTTGAACAAAATCTGCACATCTAATGATGCCGTAGCAGCACCTGACTGCCCTTTTCAGTACTACTCCATTTTTTACGTAAGTTCTGTTCATCTGTTTTTAAACGGGAGATGGTGTTAGACGCCCATGATTTTTGCTAACTCCCGAATAGGCATATTGGGAGATTGAATTTCGATTTTGTCTAAAATAGAAATTTTTTCCTTAACGCGTGAATTTTATTCATACAAAAAATTCACCAGAACTAAAAAAAGAAAAGAAAATTTTCGTAAGAAAAAAAAATAAATACAATTTTTGCAGAACTAAACTAAGAACATAATAAGCTATCGGAGAGTGCATAATTAAGAAACGTACAGAGCAAAAAACAGTATAGCGTCAATAAAAGAATGTCAACACAAGGACATCTCAAACAAAACGAAGAAAAAACAAAAATGTTCACTTAAACAAAAACGAATTGTAAAAATGACTAATTTTATTCAATTTTTGTTTATGTGAATACTTTCGTTTTACGATCGGAAGTGTCATTTTATATGGACTGGCTTATCGCCGGTCTCACTATTTATTACCTTGAAAGCCTATTAATCTTTGTCCCTTATATATATAAAATATCGTTACCTCGGGAACGGTTCCAACGATTTGGACGAAATTTTATACAGGGAGTTATAAAAATAAAAAAATGACAATATGAAACCCAAAGATCAAATAATCAATCGAAATTGATCGGGAAATATGAAAATTCTTCACCAAATATACAGGATGGAAGACAGTTTCAATCTTTTTTTTACCTATAGAAGATAATAGTTCGGGTAATGATGAAATAAAGAAATCCTTTCAGGCAATACTAAAAAAACTTGACAAGTGAGAAAGTATCATTATACCGCTTGATGATAGATTGAAAAAAAATTGAATAAAGCACACTAATAGAGGTGTACAAAAAATAAATACAAATGTAAAATTCATCGAGAATATTATCATTAAATTGGTTTATTGAACCGTCAACAAGAGCTACAAGCAATTATGGAAATTATATTTGTTTGATTTCAGAAATTCATTTTACAAATCCATCATTTATAATGTTTAATTGATATAAGGTATATCATGCAATTCATACAAAAAAAAACCACGAAGCAAAGGAGAAAGTGCCGCTATAGAGTAGACTCTTTCTTAGTAAGAAATATTTCACGTAAATATATCAAGATAGATGAATATTTTGGTTCGAGTTTAGATCACTCATCTGTACTATTAAAAGTAAGTAATAATGTAGTTGAAACGGAAATGAATCTAACATTAGTTCATAAATATACAGATTGGGAATATTTCAGCCACTGTTTAGAAGAAAATGTTAAAGCATTAAGCTAAAAACTACTGAACAGTTAGACTTTGAAGTGAAAAAGTTTGCGTGTGATATTTAATATGCAGCATGGAATTGTGCCTGAGAAATTGAAAGGCGTTTTAAGAGAAATAACTACCACAAAGCCAACTATTAAGTGAAAAAAAAGGCTATAGACACAAATGGCAGCAAACCAGATCGATGCAAGATAAGAAATATAATAATCTTGCGCAGATATTAAAGAGAGAAGTATAAACGTACGCGGTGAGTCAATTCCAATATCACTAACTGAAATAAAGTTATTGATTGTGGAATGTAGTGATTTTTATTTATACTTAATTACTAAAAATAGTTAAAATCACTAAATTTATTTTTTAATTATGCGAAGCTTTTCGGCAATTACGCCATTGTCAAGCTATATACAGTTAAAATTAATTAATATAAAATCATAACATATTAATTTAAAACTAAGTTTACAATTTTACACAAAATGAATTATGAATACCTTAGACTATCTGACCCTGACTGTGGTACACAACACAATCAATTGTCAGTAATATAAAATTTACAGAACAGTAGCTAGAAAATAATTATTTTATAAAAATATGTGTTTGAACAATGAAAAATATATATTTATGTGATTAAAAACTTAATAGTTAGGAATAATATTTTTACAATACACTTTTTAAAATTAATTCTTCCTCAAACTTTACCATTGAATTTAAATATGGAACAAAACTAAAGTTAATATAAATATAGAAAAAGAAAAAAAGAAGTATTTAGGTTCAATAAATTATGTAGGCAGTCATACATATAAAATAATTAAAATATTTAACAAATACAACATCGATTTAGCAATAAGAAATAATAATACATTATTAAAATCAATAAATAATAACAAAAGAGAAGATAAAAATATATTAAAAAATTCAGGAGTCTATAAATTAAATTGTAACCAATGTGAAAAAGAATACATAGGAGAAACAGGCAGACAATTCATAACAAGATTTAAAGAACATTTAAACTCATACACAAATAATGATGAAAAATCATTATTTGGAAAACATTGTATAGAATTAAAACACAAAATAAATAATATTAATCAAAATTATAAAATTCTACATACAGAAAAACATTTTAAAAAAAGAAAACTACTCGAAAAAATGGAAATAATAAAAGAAAGGGATAAAAATAATTTATTAAATTCAATGGTAAAGTTTGAGGAAGAATTAATTTTAAAAAGTGTATTGTAAAAATATTATTCCTAACTATTAAGTTTTTAATCACATAAATATATATTTTTCATTGTTCAAACACATATTTTTATAAAAATAATTATTTTCTAGCTACTGTTCTGTAAATTTTATATTACTGACAATTGATTGTGTTGTGTACCACAGTCAGGATCAGATAGTCTAAAGTATTCATAATTCATTTTGTGTAAAATTGTAAACTTAGTTTTAAATTAATATGTTATGATTTTATATTAATTAATTTTAACTGTATATAGCTTGACAATGGCGTAATTGCCGAAAAGCTTCGCATAATTAAAAAATAAATTTAGTGATTTTAACTATTTTTAGTAATTAAGTATAAAAAAACTAACTGAAATGACAAGCGGTAGTAGTAGTACTACGTAGTCACTATGGAAAGCTATTAAAAGAATTAAGCAGGCTGCTATACCTTTAAAGCTCCGATTAAAGATAAAAGTGGTAAGTGGTCACGAAGTGAAGAGGATAAAGTAACAGAACAAGTATTTCGATAGGTGGTTTTTAATGAAAGTACCTGCATTAATCGGGATATTGAATAACGAATTGAATCAAACCTGTTTGGTCATTTTAAGGCGTCGAGATATGATCTAATTACCGGATGATTGCTGAAATAATCACTGAAGAAAGCTATTCTAAAACTTACACGTATTTTTAACGCTATATTCAGATTAAAAAACGTACCGAGAGTTTGGAAAGTTGCTGATATCATGATACCGAAGCTGGGAAAATCGCAGTAGGAACTATTGTTTTAACAATTGCCCATATTATCTGAACTATTTAAAAAAATGTTTACAAAAAGGCTGTTTCCGATAATAGAAACGGAAAATTCGATATCGAATCACCAGGTTGGGTTACGAAAAAGACATTCAACGATAGATTAGAATAACCAATATAACGGAAAAAACCTTAGAACGTAAGCTAGTTTGCTCGACTATCTTTCTAAACGTAGCCCAAGTATTCGACAAGGTGTCTGAAGAACAAATTGAGAACTATGTTACCGAAGTCATATATAAAATTACCAACTTCGTACATTTCAGACAGATACTTTTTTCAATAAGAAAAAGTGTTTGAAATTATTTGAAGTTCAATTGCCGCAGCGTCTGGTTCGATGTCAGCTGATTTCTTATGTATGGTTCGATGGAACAGCCAATCAGGTTTTTTTCACTTGTCAGACGTTCAATCATACTACCGGTTAGTCATTCTAGTATTGATATAAATAGGCCTTCCTTAGGGATGCCAAAGTCAGTCTGTTCGAAGTATTCATGAAGTTGATACGTTTTTCTGAAATGACGTTCATTTTTCGTTAATTGTCATTTCATTTGTGTGTATATATATATTTGTGTTATATACATAAGTTTTCGAATTTCGTTTTATCTCAATTTTGTAAGTATCGTGTTAATTTATTAAAAATAAACTGATTGTTCTTATGCGGTTGTTAATCTCTGTTAAAATTAAAATTACCTGAATTCTGTATACCAGCATTATTTGAGTTTTGAAGATTTTTTAAATAGTACATAGAGTATCGGTCCCAGAAAATACTCCCTTGATGGATCCCAGCTAGGATCGGTTTTAACTCTGAAGGAATATTACTTTTCTTTATTGAAAAAAGTATCTGAAATGTAGGAAGTTGGTATTTTTATATATGACTTTCGGTAACATAGTTTTCAATTTGTTCTTCTTAAGACCTATTATTGTCAATATTATCTGAATTATTTGAAAAACTGTTTATAAAAAGGCCGATTCCGATAATAGAAACGGAAAATTCGATATCGAATCACCGGGTTACGAAAAAGACATTCAACGATAGATTAGAATAACCAATATAACGGAAAAAACCTTAGAACGTAAGCTAGTTTACTCGACTATCTTTTTACACATAGCCCAAGTATTTGACAAATGTGTCTGAGGAACAAATTGAAAACTATGTTACCGAAGTCATATATAAAATTACCAACTTCGTACATTTCAGACAGATATTTTTTTCAATAAATAAAAGTAATGTTCATTCAGAGTTAAAACCGATCCTAGGTGGGATCCATCAAGGGAGTGTTCTCTGGGACCGATACTCTATGTACTTTATAGGTGGGATTTACCTTAGAAAACAATATTGTATTCGGTAATAATACAGTAATCCTAGCTGTAGTAGAGGACAATGTATTGTCAACAAGGAAGTTGCAAAATGCAGTGGATGACAATTATGATCTAAAAAATGGTATATTGAATTAAACGATACTAAATCAGCGCGTGCGAAACTAATATGCGCGTTACACATATTCCGGTGTATATTAATAATAATGTTATACCGTATGCAGCTACAGTTGCATACCTAGGAATGACATTAGACGATAAACTTCGTAGGAAAGATGGTGTAAGAAAGAAAAAAGAGGGGTTTAAAACATAATCAATTATATTACGTGTTTGGAATCTCCGTTATCGATTTACAATAAAATCTGTTAATATATAAATAAATTTTGTAACCCGTCTCTAAACGAAGCAATAGAAATATTTTACAGCGTTTCCAAAATTAAGTTTTTAGAAATATCGTTAACTTACCGTATTATGCAAAAATATACACATCTGAAAGTAATTCGGTGAAACGTTGAAAACGCATGAATTAATATTATATCAATTTATCGATATATAGTTTTTAAGAGGTACGCAATTTATTGTTTCTAGTTAATATGTAAAAATCGAAAACCAATCTGGTACATTTTGCCATGTATATATATATATATATATATACACACGTTAAGCGTGCGAACGGATTAGTTTATAAATTTTAACGAAATCAAGATTTAACGGGAGAGTGGAAAAGTGAAAAGTTAGAGAAAGTGTGCGTAGAAAGAAGCGAATTGT
Source organism: Coronaproctus castanopsis (assembly GCA_032883995.1). Lineage (NCBI taxonomy): Eukaryota > Metazoa > Arthropoda > Insecta > Hemiptera > Monophlebidae > Coronaproctus > Coronaproctus castanopsis. The sequence goes on along the minus strand of CM065052.1, from coordinate 187,666,738 downwards.
GAAAAATATAACCGGACGTAAAGAATTTCGGGGAATTTTGTAATCATTATATGGCGACATTTCCGTGGAAACAAGCGGAGAACTTTTCCTTCGAATCCAGCATCGAATAACGAATTTCGAATTTTCTATTATTGCCTATAGACGGTGTATAATTCGATACAAATTGTATACGTTTAAATTAAGGACATACAATCGTTTCTACTCGAATTTCGAAATTTTTCTTTAATAATTACAAAATTTCTTTCCACGCAGACTCTGAAAATAATAGTCCGCGGGAAAATTGTTAAATATTTTACCCTTTCGATTGGACATTACAAAGTTTCAACGTAAAATTATAAATTTGATACGGATATTTATTATACAATACTGTTTCTTAGGCGAAGAAATTTCGATAACTTTTTTTATGTATTTTTACACGAAATACTTTTAAAATTTAGGGACATTTCACGTCAACCGGGAAATAAAAAATTCCATCAGCATTAACATTTCACGTACCATATAACGCACATCGAGAAAGAAAGGATTAACGAGACAATCGTAATATCCTCCTGCGTTAAATGATTACACAAATTTAAAATAAATTCTTCTCCTATTTCTCGAGCTTTCGATCGGTGGTCAACCAGAAAACCATATTAACGTCGTGCCCCGCGCATTCTCTTTCATCGCTACGACCCTGTATCCTCTATTATCCTGCCGTAGTCTTTCTCTTGTTATCTTGCCATTTATTGGTCCTTCTATTCTTGTTGAGTATCCGCTAAAAGAAGTGAAGGAGTTCTCGTACCTGGGAATCGTCGTAACTGAAGACGGAACAAGTACCGGGTATATTGAAACGAGTATATACAAGCAAAAACGTTAAAATCAACATCAATGGATAAAAACAAATTTTTTTGGCGTGTCGTGTAGTACGAAACGTGGATATTTCCAACGGAAAATAATTCGAAATGTAGTATAGAGAAAAATTACGAAGGTCGAACGGACAGGTAAAATTACTAACCGGGAAATACTAAAAAGAAGAGGTACACGGGTAAGCATCTTTTAAAGACTATTAAAAGGACGGACTAATTAATAAAACAAGGCATAATTAAAACTATAATGGAAGGAACGGTATAAGATGGAAATCATAGTAGAAGGTCTCACACTACGCGTATATATAGCAGATTATGAAGGACCTAGGGATGCAACAGTCATCTCGAAATATAGAGATTATCCGAAAGAAAAAAAAGTTATTCCAACTAGATACAGTGGAAATATTTCGAAAAGCGATGGATAAAGATCAAGTCAAGCAGCTGATCGCCAACGATCTTCGAGGACACGGCAAATAGAAGAAGAGTATAAAGAATATTATATAATTATATGATACAAGTAGGGGCTATCAATGGGGGGGGTTAAACATTTAGGAGATAATTATGAACGAAAACAATTTTTTTTTTTCAAAATCCGACCATTTTTGGCTGAGATATCAACGAAAATGGGAACTTATTGTTAAAAATGCCCTTTTATCGCAGTGCTGCGTAGCTAATACTTTGCAGGCGCTGGACAGGATTATAGAGTGTATCCTGGCCATTTACCTCCGCTAAAGTCTCAGTATACAATACAGATATATATATATTTCAAAAAGGCCCTTTAAACATACCACCAACAGAAATTTGTTAAAGTGACTATGTATAAATGGAATACTTGTAGATTAATAGATTAGTATATGCATATATATATATATAGTATTGCTACCAACGGGAGTGTGAAAATGCATGTTGTTGCTATGTGCGCGATAACAGAATGTGTGTGACTATAAATATAAACAATTATTAAACACAGAATAAGAAGTGGATAGACAAAGGCTTATCGTGATCGTTTTATATATATATATATATATATATATATATATATATATATATATATATATATATATATATATATATATATTGAAAATATATTACTTTTCGTACACGACTTAAAATTTACCAACGTCTACTTCCGAGTCGAATGATTTGTAAGCTTTGCTTCCGCTGTTGGTTTCTAGTTTGTCTTTTTCTAGACCGTATCTTATTAACCGAGCCGTATATACGTCTACTATTATTATTATTATTATTTTTCTCGTTTATTTTATAAGAAACGACGCGAAACGTTATATCACTTCAGATGGTGAGTTCTCACGTATCGTGTCGTGCGTACGTACGGGGTGTGGGGAACTTTTAATTTTTTCCTCTTAACGTTCAATGAAAGCTGGTTCGTTAGCTGGTACAGCCGTAGTCGCCATTAGACACCGAATACGTTCGCTCACGCACCGTGGACGATATTGCAGAAAGCGCGAGTCGGAAGAATAGGAAAAATGGATCGTAGTAGGGTATAAGAAAAGTTTATCGTCGGAGCCAGTTTCGGATTACCGGAAAAGTGAACAAAATGAAAGTTTTCGGAGTAAAAGTAATAATGGAGCCGATGGTTCCTGCAAGTATCTAAACATACGCGAACGTATATATTACGTATAAATTGCGTTCTATCCTTCCGTAGAATTAACCTCTTTATAAGCATCGTGTACGATGTATAAGAAAAACGTGTAGTCTGAAAAAAACAAAAAATTAAACATACGCCTACGAGAGTTAACGTTGAAATTTATTTGACAACGTTGGAAATTTTTCCGTAGTGAGAAATTGTTCTACTTCCTATTCTTTTCGTCGGTAACACCGCTATTAAGGACAGAGGAGGAATTTATATTAACGGATAGATTTTGGATAAATGAAGGAAGATAAGCAGGATTCGGATGTAGAAGAATGTTGTAAAATATTCGAAAGAATATTCGGAAAGTTTGCGATTGTACGTTCGGAGGAATAGAACGGACACAGATGAGAAGTGACGAACAGTTAAAATTGCACGCAGTACATTTTTGAATTCGTTTTTATTAGTAAATGAGTATTTGCGAGTGAGCTATTGCCTGAGTGTACACAGGACCATATTTCTTTTTCCTGTTTGAGTTTCGACAAGCGGTTGGCTTTATCTAGTTGATTCTTTCTAACATTTTTTTCTGCATTAAAGTGAAAGAGGCTCTTAATATAACGGCCTAAGCTGAGAAAATTAAAAAAAAAAACTAAAACGAACGTAAAGGACAAAAAACCAATGATTAAAATCTCTAAATTTCTTTATATAGAAAAAAATCACAAAACTTTTCTGTTATTCATTATCGAGATAAAGATTAAACATGAAAATACGTCGAAATGTTTATTTCAAATTTAATCAATTACGAACGGAACGAAAAAAAGAGGAGTTTAACATCCTCGAGTTTAAATTTCAGTCACGGTTTGTTCTAATTTCCGAATTTATTTTTTGAATAGCGACTACGCGAGAGATAAGATCGATAAAGTGTATATATTTGGTGATTTTTAATTTTTCGAGTATAATCTGTTTTATTCTCGCGCGAATTAATTATATATTATAGACGCTGGTAAAATTTAGATTATCGAATTTTTAAGGCGGACAAAAAAATCGTTAGCCGCATTTAATATCCGGTGTTAAGAAAAAAAGACTGCAAAGTTTTAAAATAGCCATGGCGAAAAACGGTTATTTATCAAATAATTCGAAACGAATGTCAAATATAAAAGTTCTACCTGACAACGGTACAGGGAAATACAATCGAGCGGCGTGATAATGTTCGTTATCTCGGTGTGATCCTCGACAATAGACTAACTTTTACTAAATAACTAATGTCGCAATCGAGGCAAATAACGCCTTCTGTTACCTAAACCGCGAGTCTTCCAACATTAACAACAAGATCACACATCGTCTATAAAGCGTTAACCCGTCCGGTATTTCGACATTAAAAGCTTATTAACGAGTCGTTCAAAATAGATGTCTCGGGAATGCATTCTGAATGTGATAATGCTGCCTCTTTAAAACTGTCGAGAGAATCTGTTTATACTGCAGGAAGACTTTAAAATGTGATCCTTATAAACTGGTAATAACTCGGAAATTAATAGGTACCGACCATGCACGATGGAAAATTTTTGCTGAAACGATACTGCAAAAAATCGAAGACTAAACAATCTTTTTACGAGCGATGAAGCTCATTTATCCGGATTCATAAACAAACAGAACTGCCACTATGCTGGTCCATTCGATCGAACAGAAGCCGTCACACAGCGAATCTGGCCTGTTTCGGAGGGAGTGAGGAATAGTTGGGCATTTTTTCACTGGTACTGTCAACGGAACTCGCTATATTGAGATGATAAACTAGGCCGTCGCGCTCGCCACTTTTTCTGAGGGATATCTTAAGAACCGCGTTTACGAAACACGTGTACGAGATCTGGAAGACCTGAAAACTGTGATTTCTGAGGAAATTTCAAAAATTCACCGACCTATGCTCGAAAATGTGTTCGAATCTTTTTTAAAATGACCGAATGAATGTGTTATCCTATATACATACGACTAATTAGTAGTTAAACATCTGTAGAAGTTCAATAAATAATTTCTATTTATTTATATACGTAATTATTGTTTATATAACTAAATCATTTTAATCGCTTAAGAGTATAACATCTGTTAAAATGCCAAAACGGATAAACCAAATATAATTATGGATTAGGTACCAAGGATGGTGTGGATATGTAGATCAAATTTGTTTTTAACATTCGGTATTACGTCGAACATGACCTGTGGCTATATTTTTTGCTTAGCCGAGATAAAATATCATGAATAAATGTGCAATAAATAGAAGATAGTTTTCCCATAAAAGAAATGAAATTAAAAAATTACCGAATGAATCGCATTTTTTTTTGCGAAATATAAAACCGTCGACACGGTGGAACAAGAAAAAACCAAAAGAGGAAATGTGTCATTTGTGGTCGCGGGGAAAACTATTACGACGAGGATCACCTGTTCCACTAGTAAAACGTTTACCTACCAGAACCATATCGTGGAATGAACAATAATTATGTTACTTTCGTAGATATTATGACATTTGATTGATTTTACTTTTTAATTAATCATTATATAACAACCGATTTTTCACACTATAATAATTTTTTAAAAAATAAACCTCTATTATATTTAGTTTTTACGTCGCTGTGGCGTAGTTTCTAGAGTGCTCGATTGTCAACTCGACGGTCGTAGTTTTCATCATTATTTAATTTTTAATTATCATGGAGAAGGCAGTGGCAGGAGTCTCTGTATGACGTCGTATGCACGCGCATATAAACAATGCCTTGAATGCTGGCTCACTTTGTACGTAAAAATAAACGTTCAATAGCTAAGGACGTTCGGCAATGAACAATGATGATCGTGATGATGATATTTACTTAAATAAAATAATTAAAAAATCTGAGAAAGACTTTTACGCTGCTGTTGTATACAACGTGCGACTAGCTATTTAATTTTAAGTAGCAGTTAACCCGTTCGGTGGTACATTATAAAATTTCTACACAAAATTATAAATTTTATATACGGGTGCTTATTATGCGGTACTGCTTCTTAAAGTGAACTGTAGATAATTTTCGTTGTATTTATATAAATATTTCCAGAAGATAAAAAAATTTTGTTTAAAATTTCATGCGCCATATAGTAAACATCGCGACTGAGAAAAGGATCAAGAGTTAATGCGTCGCCTCCATATTCGGATGTTTATAGAGTCGCTTTCCGTGCTTCGGTCTAATCCACTTCAAATTCGGATTTGCATGCAGATCGTCGTTTCTTCCATACCAATCTGCACCTGGTAATTGCGGTCGGTACAATAAAAATATTACGTCTATGTTAATTGATCTCTTAGTCCGTATGCGGTAAGGTCTTCAGGAAAGATTTCATATTATATTTATCGAGTTTTTACACATTCAACTTTAACAGAGCTCACGCATCTTTGCTGATAAATAGTTTTCTTTACGTCCGCTTTAGCAATCAATATCCTATTTTTCTCCTCTTGTATTTTTTCGTCACATTTTGTAAAGTATTCTTCGGAATATCGTCGCGACTGCAGCTGCCTAATAATCTGTCGAAGGGAAGACGAGTAGCCTAGCACGGATTGGTTACTTTTTATTATTCGGTAAATGAAAAATACGTCGCTCGAAACGTCGGAAGAAGTGATTTTTAAAAAGAACTAGAAAACTAGAAAAGAGGTCGTCATCGAAATTGAAAAATTCGGTCATTCTGAGGGTTTTCACTTTTTTGGGGGACGGGGCTTGTTGATAAGACGACGGTAAACATCTACTTTCCTGTTAACTCGTTCCACTAAACGAGAACTTTACAATATTAGTACCATTTCAACGATGCGTCTTACTTACTACTTTCGTAATAATAATAATAATAATAATAATAATAATAATAATAATTTTTATCACTATATAGAAAACGATAGTGCAAAAACACAGTGTAAGGGAGACAAATTGCGAAAACTAACACGAACGAATAAAGACAGAAAATGGAATATTGATAGAAAGAGATGCCCCGAAAAGGCGGAAAACCGAAAATGACGGGGCGAGACAGAGTATTTTAAATAAATATATCACAATTGGAGATAATAATAAATTTTTTATTGTTTGAAGAATAGTTACATTTTCGTTTAGCAAATAAGAGAAAACATGGGAAAAGAAATAAGCTACGCACAAGCACTGGTAAAAATATGAGAACATATATACATATATATATATACACACATATATATACATACATATATATATATATATATATATACATACATATATATATATATATACATGCATATATATACATATATATATATATATATATATATATAAATATATATATATACATATATATAAATATATATATATATATATATATATGTATATATATATATATGGCGCGGTGGTGTAGTTGCTAGAGTGCTCAACTGTCAACTTGACGGTCGGGGGTTAGAAACCAGCACGCGACACAGACAGTTTTCATTACTTAATTATCGCGGAAAAGTCAGTGGTACCTCACTTCGTATAACATCATATGCATGCTCATCTGTGTTGCATATAAATTGAATGCTAGCTAATTTTGTACGTAGAAATAAACGTACAATAGCTAGTCACGACGTTCGGCAACGATACGACAACGATGATGATATATATATATATATATATAGTATGTACACTTGTATATAGATAAGCAATTATAACCTTTCACTGAAATGCCGAAAGATTCATTTTGTTAGTCTGTTATAACTTATTCTCTGAATACGGGCGTAAAATAACAATTTTCTTGTACTGATAACGTTAGATAGTTTTCTACTTTCTCATTTAGTTCTCTATTCGGCCTGTTTCTCTGAACATCATTCTTTAAAGTGAGAATTTTTCTTAAATTTTTTTTTCCAATGTCATTTAACTCTAAGCATTCTGCTGCATATAAACACTCCGGTTTAAATACGTAACATTATTTTTTTTTATATTTTGACATAACGTCCAGATAAACGTTATATATTTAATCATATTATTTTGTCACTTTATATATATCTACTCTCTCAGCAGAAATATTACTTGCGTCAACATCTGAAATTACTAAATATATCAAACCTTTGGGAAATAAAGCATCCTACGATGATGATCAGCTTTCTGTAATTTTAATTAAGGCAACTGTTTACCAAAATCACCAAAGCCGTTCTCAAAATTACTTATTTCCCCACACTCTGGAAAACAGCTAAAATCATAGTTATACCTAAATCAGGTCGTGACGTTGCAAACATCAATAACATTCGACCAATTAGTTTACTATGTACTCTCAGTAAAATAGTTGAAAAGGTTATATTACATCGATTGTAAACTTTCTCTACAGCAAATAATATTATTATTTACGAGCGATTTGGGTTTAGTCCACTATACATCAAGTAGCTCGAATAGCGGATTACATATCCGACAACTTTAATTTTAATAAACATATCGCGATTTATTATTGAATGACATTGAAAAAGCATTTGATTCAGCTTGGCACATTGGAATTATATATAAACTGCTTAAATTTAAATTTCCCTTATCATTAATAAAATTAATAAATTCGCATTTAACCGATAGAAATTTTTACGTCTCCCATCTTAACCATAAACCCGGTTTTAAATCTTACTGCTCAGGGCTTCTACAGGGCAGTGTATACTAGGGCCTTACTTATTTTTAATTTTAATAAACTATATCCCTAAACTACCTAATATTAATATCGTCTTATATGCTGACGACCTCGCCCTATATTGTGCGTCTCATAGACCGGACATTATACTTAACAGATTGCAAAAAGCTGGCTGTCTTTAAATACTACAAACGTTGGAGACTGAAAATAAACGCAGAAAAAACGGAGGCGATACTTTTTTCAAGACGACGCCCACTAACGTTACCTAAGATTATACAATCGATGGTAAATGTATTCAGTGATCGACGCAAGTTCGATACTTAGGAGTCATATTAGATTCTTATCGTTCAATGACAATATTACTAACTGCATTGACAACGCGCTCAATACTCTCGCCAATTTTTAATCGTCATTCTTCTTTATCTATTTCAAACAAAAAGTTATTATACACATCTACTACCTCGATTAACATACACCTGCCCTGTTTGGTTTCCGGTTTCCAACAGTAAAAAGATTACAGCTGTTACAAAACCACTGCTGTAGAATCATATTAAACGTACTAAATTGAGTGATATGCATTCGCAGCTTAACCTTTTAGATACACTTACTTATATAAACAAATTATCTAGTAAATTGTACCGTAATTGTATAATGCATGACAGCGCATTAATTAACACCATAGGCGATTACGACATAGTCTCATCGTACGCTAAATACAAACACCGCAGAATTAAACATAGATTACTTGTTTCAGAATTATTTTCCTATTTACTACGTGTTTTCCCTCTTTACTTAAGTGTTCTAATTATAATTTATTTTTATTGTTTTCTTGCAGGTTTTTTTTTCTAATTTTTTTCTGTACTTAAAAGTTTAAAACTTTAAATTTTATCACATATACATTAGATGTCGTTGTACATTAGTAAGTTATTGTATATATATGTATATATAAGGTACTTAACATTCTTCGTTATTCAATTATTCATGTATTCGTGATTTTGTTTTGTAAATATATATATTTCTTCTTCTTCTATATATATCGCTTTATTCATTCATTGCTCAATCTTATATTAAGATTGCTGGACAGATAAGTTATCTTTCAGATTTCTCTGAACATCGCCATTTTCTTCATGTTTCCCCATATCACGTTGCTTTTATATCTTTTTTGTATCTATTATAATTCTACCTCGGCTTTCCCTTTGTTCTTTTCCCCGTTATGAAATCGCTTTACTAATGTTATTATTATTATTATTATTATTATTATTAAATTTGATTAACGTACCAGTGTGCAGCTACTAATGGCTAGAGGTATGAGAGGAAGTAAATATTAGATTGAGTTTTCATGTATAAAAACATCTAGGTTGAAGAGGTTGGTATGTTGTCAGCGCGGTCAAGTGGAAGGGAGTTCGGATGGTTCAGTAAGGATCTGCGGTGGGGGACAAATGACAAGTATATGAAAAACAGTAAAAGCTATGAAACCGCACAAGGCACACTGTAGTGGTTCATTCCGCTGCAGGAGATGAACATGTGTCATCTTTTTATACTTCCATTCCACGGTGGTATATTGTTGAATTGACCGAACGTAATTTATTGGTTGAATGGACAAAACACCGTTTTTCTTCCCATAAATGCAATAAATGCTTCTCGATGTGTCGCCCAACATCTGATGGACGAGCTGCGCTGCTGTTTGCGCAGGCGGAACAATCGCTGCATCTTTCTACCAACCAGTTAATTGTTTATATTAGTACGCTTATTACGTCTTACAATTTTGTCTCAACTTTTTCTTCTTTACGACATTTTTTTTTATACTATCGTCGTACGTGGTCTGTCAAAGTACTGAAATACAATTTTCCATGTTCTCGGAAAGTTTCTGTAATTACACGTACAGGATGAAACGGTTTGTTTAAAGTTTACACGATGAAAAGAGATTAATGTTCGTAATTTCGCGTAGGTATTAAAAACGTTTTCGTTAATATCCGACGACTTTATAAATACCTTCGAGACCGATTCTAAAACTTTCAACTTTGCAAAATGTATCATAATTGTACGTGTGTGTGTGTGTGTGGCTAGTTAATAATGTACGTCGTGCATGGCTGATGAGCTGATAGTTTCTAGTGTCCTCCTGCCATTACTTGAATCCCTTCGTCTTGTCTCTCATTCTCTGCTTAGATTTAATTCGGGATTAAAATTAACGATTCGAATTCAAATTCGTCGGTATGATAATTATTATTCGTCGATGCTACGAACAGGCTCCTTCCGATTCGTATTAACTTTACTCAAATGATTGTTGTTGGTCGTCAAAGTTTGCTTATCCTTGACCGCAGGTTATAATCAAAAGTTGGCAGTTTATTAAACTGTTCGAATTTACTAATATAAGTTAAAAGCGAGCAAAATTCCTAAATGTACTTTATATATATTAATATATATAAAATTTATATACATACACGTACGTATATGCGTAGTAACCGTTATTTTAAGAAAAAAAGTTTATGTTAATTAATAATTAATAAAGAAGCTTTTTCGGCAGTTACGTCAGTTTCAAGTTAAAATAAAAATAAATATATAATAACAATAAAAAAAAGTAATCAATTTAAAAAACTACTAACATCAAGCGCATCTAGTTCAAGCCTAAGATGCTTGTCAACAGATACTACATATTCTACCTACAATTATCTATACTAAATACTAAAGACTAAGGGTATTTGCAATGCGTATAAAATTTAAAATGAGTTCCCCTTTCAAATAAACTCTTTCAGTCAAAATGTCCGCTATATGAGATATGAAATTTTAATGTCAACAAAAATATTTATAGATGAACAATTTTAAAAATATTTATAAAAATACATTGAAACTTATCTCAGGTTCACCCAAGAAGCAGTATTGTATAAATAATTTAATATTCATATTTTATAATGTATGACTGAAATTGTTAATGTGTTTAATAAATTATTTTTATTTCTTAATTTTATTGTTTATGATTAAACTTTGATTTAACGAACATTTAAATTCGTACGAAAATAACCATTATAAATCATTATATGGTAAACACATTTGTAAAAGATTTAAACGTGAAATTAACCATCTGAAATGTATTATTTTACGCGTAAAAAGTAAAGCCAAAAAAAAACGAACGTTATTAGAAAAATTCGAAGTAATAAAATTAATAAAGTTAAATAATTTGTTAAATTAATGACGTTTGACGATGGATTAGTTTTAAAAACCATATTATAAATATATTTAGTGTTACGCATTTAGTATGGATAATTGTAAGTTACAATACATAGTACTTGTTGACAAGCATCTCACTTTTGAGATGGATGCATTATATGTTAGTTGCTTTTTAAGTTAAGCATACCTTTTTTCATTAGTTTTCTTGTTGTTGTTACACGTTTACACATATTTTTCTTAGACGAAGGTGGTTTAAAACAAAGAATACTTTACATAAAAAATTGTTTAATAATAAAAATAAGCAACTAAAAATTCGATTAAATCACAAACAAAATATTGAACCATTATTTAGACTTTCACCTTTACAGATTGATGACTATTCATTGTGGAAGCGTACCAAAAATAAAAATATGATTAAACCAAATAATCACGTTCCACCGGTAAAACACGGTAATAGACCGTGAGCGATCGTCAATACGAGGCGAGTCTTTTTGCTGATTATTTATCAATTGCGTTTAAAACTAACTCAAAAGTGTGGACACAGTGAAGTGTACTACTATATAAATAGGCCTGGTGAATTATCTTCTCCTATCGAGTCAACATCATCTCAACAGGTTATACTTAAAACGCTAAAAAATATGAAAAGTTCGGGTTATGATTTAATAAATACAGAATTACCGAGGAAATTTCCACGGAGAGCTATAATAATCTTAACTTTTGGATGTAACGTAATATTCGGCTTGCGCTATTTTCTGTGCAAACTTCTATTGTACTATTAATATTAAACAGATTACAATCATACATAGAGACTAATAGTATAATATATTTACATCAGTTTGACATCACCATTCTACTGTCGACCAGCTGCACAAGGTAGTAAGTGAAATCGGAAATATACTGCAGCATTTCTCGATGTGTAACGAGCTTTTCATAAAGTATGGCGTGATGGCTTACTGTACAAATTAAAATGTCTATTCGCAGCTATCATTTATTTGCTATTAAAGAGTAATACATAAAAGACAGACACTTCCAAGGACGAGATGAACATGAAAATTCGGAAATACATCCTATTTTAGCCGGCGTGCCTCAAGGTTCGGTGTTAGGCCCGCATTATACTTGTCGTATACAGCCGACTTTCCCTCCACTAGTGGTGTACAAATAATTACGTTCGCTGACGACCCGACGCTTCTATCATCACATGTAGACACCCAAAATAGTAACACAAAAATATACAGGGAGCTCTTGACAAATCAGAAGTATTGTTTAACAAATGGAATATCTGAATCAATGAAATCGGCAAATATCAATTTTACAAACAGATAACTAGCACCGTTATCTGTTAGGATTAACAGACCTGCCTATACGAACAACTGTTTCCACGATAGGTGTGTATTATAAACAGAAAATTAGAACTTGTACCTGTTAGGATTAATATCATAGATCCGTCTGTACGAAGAACTGCTTTCATGAGAGGTCTGTATTTAAGGCAGCTACCTAACATGGAAGCATCACATACAAGTTAAAAAAACAGAATTAGATATCAAGAAAATGTACCGGGTCATAGGGAGAAACAATGTGCTGTCAACGGACAACAAACTTTTAATATACGCAGCTATCTTAAGACCAATCTGGACGTATACGAAGTGCAGCTTTGGGGTTGTGCGAATACGTCGAACCTAAAAATGATACAGACATCGTAGAACAAAATATTCAAGCTGATAACCAAGGCGCCTTGGTGTGTAATAAACCAAATGTTACATGAAGATTTGCAGATAGAGTATGTAGCTTATGTAATTCAAAAATGTGCTACTATAACACATATCGCAAGGGTTGAGAGCCACCCAAACGCATTTGCTAGACCTGTTGAACACTTCCGATGAATTACGGAGGTTGAATCGTCGAAAACCACTAGATCTGGAACAAGCATAAATTAAGATAGATGCAGAAAAATTGACGCAAAATGATAAAAATACTAAGAACACTTACAAACTACACAAAAAAAAAAAAAAATGGAACAGTAACATTAGTCGATGAAGCTAAGTTCAGAAGGAATGTTTCAAAAGAGACAAAGTGTTCGAAAGTAAATTAAACAAAATTTTTGCTACAACATTGCTAAAAGTCGACAAGAATCAAATTTAGCCCAGTGGTAAATAAAACAATAAGCAAAAAATAAGGAATGATGTCCAGAAATATAACACATCTTTAATACAAAAAACAATTAAAAATGAAATAGGCCATAAAATATTTAAAACAGCATTGTCGTGCGGTAATAGAATGTTTAAAAAAATAAAAGACGCTATTGGAGGGGTGATAATGGACAAATGTAGAATAGCGAGGGAAGTGGAAAATTACTTTGAAAGCCAACGCAAAGTCGGATGGAAATTCTGAAAGTATTTCAAAGATAAATAAAGAAGAGGTGAGAAACGCACTCCGAGCTTCGTAAAATAACCAAGCACCCGGACCAGATAATTAAGCGTAAACACACACTGATAAACGCTAGTTACAAACTTTTTAATCGATGCCAAGAAAACGATACTTTCTACAACAACATGGTGCTTATACGCAAAAAAGGATATGCTCAGAATTTGAACAACTACAGACCAATTAGCTTTTTGTCGCAAATATGTAAACTATTTACGCGTATAATAACAAACCAACTAACACAGCAAATTAACTGTGATCAACCGAGAGAACAGGCTGGATTCAGGCGGACTCTAACTACAAATGACCCTAACAATTACAAACTGTAAGTGGCCTTCACAAACTACGAGAAGGCGATCTAGTCGATAGAACTAAACTCGTTAAGTCGCACAGGGATTAACGATAAGCATATTCGTATTATTGAAAACAATGCGAATAAACCTTTGGAACAGAACGGGGAAAGCTCAGTTAAAGCGACGAGTGAAACAAAGCGATACAATCTCTCCGAAGTTATTTATCTGCGCGGAAGCGATATTCAAGAGTCTGGATTGGGACTCGGTAAGTATTAGGATTGACGGCGAATATCTGAATCATCTCCGTTTTGCCGAAAACGTATTGTTAGTATGCTCGAGCGCAGAAGAATTGAAGATGATGGTAACAGACCTGAACACGCGCTTTAGTAGAATAGGATTAAAAATGAATTTAGGTAAAACGAAGACAACGACGAATACTGTAAGACGAATAAGGATAACGATAAATTCGTAGAAAATTACATTAAAAAAAAAAAATTATGACGAATAAGAAGAACATGACGGAAGCAGAAGATTCAAGAAGATCATTGTCGTTGGTGGCATTTGTGGTAAATTAAACGGTGTATTCGGGAATAAAAAAATATCGATTGACTCGAAAAAGAAATTGAATAATCAGTATGCATTATCGGTCCTGATATACGGTTCGGAATCGTGACTATTTAGAAAAACCGGCATAAAAAGGGATCAGCAAAATACAAACTGCCCGTGAAAGAAAAATGTTAAAAATCAGACAGCTGGATCGCATTCTTAATACGTAAGCAAACGAGACTAGATAATGCTGTGGTTCGGATGTCAAACATCAAATGAAGTTTGGCTGGTCATGTTAACAGATGGCCGAAACTTATTCTGCGATGGTGGCCAATAGGAAAAAAAAAAGAAATCGAAAATGACTCGTTGCAAAGGTGGCTGGAAAAAACTGAATGCGAAATGAACAAAACAGAAATGGATGGAAAGTGCTGGAGAAAACCTTCGTCCAGGAGTGGATTGACAAAGGCATATCGTGATCGTGTGTTATATATTATGCAAGATTGTATGTTTGTACGTTTTTGTGTAATAATGTGTACATATATATATGCATGCGTGCATCTTTATATATTTATATGTGCTGTGTATATATATATATAATATATATGTATGTGTGTAGTGTAATGTATACGTTTATGTATGTACGAAATAAACGTAGAATATAATAAAGACTTGGTTATATTTTCTTTGCTTGAAAGCAAAAGGAGATAAAGAAAAAAAAAAGGAATAAAATAAAAACGAACAGAAGTCAGTTTTCCAACTAAAAACGGTCGAATTTCTTCTAGTTGGTTTGTTTAAGTTGTAACTCTGCATGTTCTCACTTTAAACTAATCACGTAGACTCTTAATAAAGATAAACTTTAAGAACGGGGATGAAATTTTTTTTTGGGCGAGTTTTTCTAAAGTCAGCTAGAAGTTTATTTTATCCACTTGAAACGATGCTTACTTGTTCGCTTACGAAACAGTCGATTAAGAAATTGGTCAAACATTCTAACATACACGGTGACAAACGCAAGCTGGTTAATCGCGAGTTTTATATGACGACATCGGTGAGGCGATATTTTAGAATTACTATTAGGACAATGTAGCGATGTAACAGTTAGCATTTTCTCGAGAACTGTCCCGGAATGAAAACATTGAGAACGAGCGCAAATCGAATTTAGAAAGAAACACTTACTTAAACTGATGTCGATAGAGCCTCAATACGTATCTGATTAAGAATTGCAGGCACGTTATCCTAGAAAATGTACAAAACTTTAATTTTCTCAGAGTTTACATTTTTATCGATACATTATATATATATGTATATATATATATATATATATATATATATATATATATATATATATATAAACATAGGTGGGTGTATATGTTATATATATATATATATTATATATATATTTATATATATATAATACATCTCGTCTGCTGACATGTCCAAATGCGTAGTAAAAACCGATCGATACGTACGGAGTACTAGCGATAACGTACTTACATTGGAGAAAATATAAAATGGTTAAACACGTGTATAGTAGGACAATTTGAAAGTATAAAAGACATTCACGACGAGCTATGAGAAACATGACTGGAAATCGTTTGTCGTTATCAGACGGACAGACCTGGGATTAATAAATATATAAACCGACTTAGAGAGAGGCAAATATCTAATACGAGAGAATCGTCAATACCTCCAGTTACGTAAATGTATTAAACAGAACGACCAGGGCAAATCTAGTAAATTACTTACAGTCGCAAGAGCACGTCAAAAAGAAGTAAACATAACCGTGGGTGCACACTGTATGGAATATATACAAAGCATAACTGGCTTATAGTAGATATGAGGGAGTCGAACCTGTGACTTAGTTGCGGCCAATTATAGTGGCGAAGAAAAAAAATTGATAATTATGTTCACGATAAGTAAGCCTTACGGAAAGTACATATTAGATGAAAACGGAATGTACATAAGACATTCTAGAACGTAATATTGTAACTCCGAAGAAATATAGCAGATGACGTAATCACGTACGTAACCATTTTCATCGAGGTGTCATAATAATATATAAACGTATACACATAGGGCTAAGAAGCTGTACTAATCCATTATCAAACTATATAATACATATATATATATATACATATATATATATATATATATATATATATATATATATATATATATAATAACGATTTAAGAGTAAGAGGATACATAAGAAAATTAAATAAATAATAATAAAATAAATAAATAACATTTAAGTAAAATGTTCATAATAAAAATAATAACAATTGATGTTATATAAGGTTTGATCGTCAAAATAGATAATCAGTACAGACATCCGATTGTATAAGAAACATCTATTCGGTGGACAGTATACGCCTTCGTCCCTGCGGCATAGCAACGGTTCTTTCCAGCGGTATACCGCGACAGGTCGTACGAATTTAGTTTATTTTATGTATATATTTTTTTGAATAATTATATATATGTGTTCTCCACTAAATGTTGTATTATATGTTTTATGTTTTTGTATATGTAAATTTATGTCGATAAAAGCGTACTATTTTTAAATTTTAATAAATTTATATGTAGCAATTTTATAGGCTGGTTGCTTTACGCTCTAACTGTAAGATCATTCCCTTTACAAGGTGGCGATCACGACCGGCCCGGTAAGATTAATAATAAATAAAAGCAAATAAATTATTCAAAAGGGGAAACTTATTTTAATTAAAAGCAATAAATTCGCCTTCACGACTGGGGATCTCTCTCTCTCTCTCTCTCTATATATATATATAAAACATTAAAGTTTTTCTCGATTTCTATATAATTTAAATATTAAAATTTCTTTCTCTCGTATTATGTATATATAAATTAAAAATCATTAAAGTTGGCTTCTCACGAGATACAACATCCATCGTTTAATTCACATACATTAAATAAAAATAACGTGCCAATCATCCAATTGAATTAATATTAATATGCTATATTATATATATATATATATATATATATATATATATATATATATGCATACATTTTATTAATACTGTTCTTCATTTTGCTCACTTTTTTGTGAATTGTAATCTTAAATTAATATTTTTTTATTTTATAATTTTTATTTTTTTTAATATTTACTTGATAATGGCTTAACAGCCGAAAATCTTTGTAATATTTCATAAAGAAAAATTTTAGCGATTTTAACTTTATATCCGGAAATAGTCGACATAGCTGCTTACCAACGATTGAGAATAGTGAAATGACCAAAAAGAAGGATATATATATATATATATATCGCGGTATCCATCCTTGGACTGATTATTATTCAAGTCCTTCATCGTTTCTGTTGTGCTGTTAGTGTTTTCAGTTCATCTAGACTTCTTTCTCGATTGTGTCCATCATAAGTGTCCGTATTGATCTTCCTTTCCGACTGTACACGGGTATTTTTCCTTCTATATCTTCCGACAGGTCATCGTGTCTTAATACGCGCCCTGTTCAATTCATTCTTGTTTTCCTTCTAATCGTTTTCGAGTGCTTCCTTTCCCCTTGTACGCGGCTAAAACCTTCATTCAGAATTTAATCAACTCCACCCCTAAATTTTTTTAGTATGCGTCGTCAGTACCACGTTTCAAAGACTCGTTTTTCTGTAAATCTCTTTCGTTAAAAGACCACGTTTTTGCTGCGTATAATTATATAATCATCGTATTGTAGGTTCCGGGCATTCTGATTATTCCATTTTATGTTATTTTTCGTACAAAACTGGCTGCCATTCGGGGAATTTACGCAAGTTCTTCGTTACAATTACGAGTTAAACGAAGATGGAAAACTTTATAACCTTTACGTGTCACATGTTAAGTTAGAATCATAATTATATCATCATAATTTATATATATTATATAAAGATCCCTTATCTTCAAAAACAAATTAACTTAACGTGGTAAACTGAATAACAGTAATTTCAAACATATCAGCAACTTAATTCTTACTGAATTACAATCTAGATATGAAACAGAAGTTAACGGTAAATTAATTAAAAATTTATTTTCCTGATATCTTAGCTCGTTTCAAAGATAAAAATTTTAATATTAACTTTTACATGTGTCAGATAATAATTGGGCGTGGTTCTATATTGTATACTATTTAAACAAATTGAAGATTATTAATAATAGTATATGTTGTAATGCAGAAGGTGTTCATCACATAATATATGTATGTTCTAAATATAATGAATTAAGATTAATGTATAATATAGACTGCTCGTTGCATTACAATGAGATAGTTCTATTGGAATATTCCCTATATATGAAGTATTTAAGGTGGAAATATATATATATATATATATATATATATATATATATATATACATATAACCACTACAAATAACCAGAAGCAATCTGGCAGTTATTTCATCTTTATAATTATGATGTTTATATAAATAAATATATATGTAATATATATGTTGTATGTATATATGTATGTATATATAAATACTTGAGTCGAACTTAGTCGTTTGACTTAAATTTTTATTTTTATTACGAATCGTGCTTTGAGTTAATACTTATCCCGTACAATGTGAATGTTACACTACGTTCGGGACGAATAAAAATTTACGCATTTGAACAGTCCTTAACAAAATGGATAAAATATATAAAAAATTTTAAAACTGATTTTTTTTTAATAATCCAGTTTGTTATTAATTTTAACGATAAAAATCTGAAAGGGAGTTCGTATAAATCGATTCCAAAATTTAAACTTCCCTTGTAGATGTATTATATGCGTTGGGATGTAGTAGATTTAAAAAAAATAAACAAATCACAAAAACTTCCTTTATGAAGAATAAACAAAGTTTTTGACTGTTAAACCGTTACTTTACATGAAAGGAGACTATGTTTACATCCCATCTCTTAATATTAGCAGGGCATACAAATTGTCTGATATTTGTTCCGAATTTACCGCTGAATGTGTGGCAGTATTTCTTTCCTAATTGATACGAAGCTTCCAGGTAATTATCTCATTATCACCGACTCACAAAGCATTTTGAAGGCTATTGTAAACAAGTGGAAGGCGTCAGATTCACTGATTTCATTCATCAGGTTGAAACTTTACCATCTTGAAAACTTGTGTATAATTGTGTCTTTCTTGTGGGTACCGGGACATCGAGGTATTCCCGGCAATAAAACTGTACATTCATTAGCGAAAGGTGGGTCTTCTAGTGTTGTGTTATTCTCTTCAGTTTCATCACTTGATATCATACATTTTATGCAGTCGGAACATAAGAAACTCTGGGAACAGACGTATGTGGAGTGTATACAGCAGTCGCCTCTTACCAGATAGTATCAATTGCAGCCGTCTTTTCCTTAGATTTCCATGGTTCTACTTTTTTAAAACATTACGCGGAGAGGAATTGTACTTATCAGCAGATTGCGGTTTGGTCATTGCTTGTTACCGGGCCGCCTGTTCCTTATGCAGCTTAGAGAAAGTCCTTACTTCCCTCTGCACGCTGGTCATGCAGTTTGCAATCCTGATCACGTGTTTTTCGAGTGCCCTTCTCTAATAACATTACGCTTTGAATTCTACCTTAAATTAGTGCGTGCGTCTTGTAATGGTCCTCCTTATAACGTTTTGTCCCATCTTTACCTTGATAATTAATCTATTGAAGAGTAAATATAATAATAATATTAATTTTATATTTAATATAATAATAACGTTAATTTTATAAAAAATCAAATGAAAATTAGTTAAATCACTAATATTTATTTTCTTATAGAAAACACAAAGCTTTTCAGCATTTACGCCATTATCAAGTGAAACATTTTTAAAAAATCATAATTTTAAAAATATAAATTAAATAAAGCATTTTTGGAGTATATTTTCACAATTCACCATCAAATATTTTTAAGTAATTATATTTAATTTATATTTTTAAAATTATGATTTTTAAAAAATGTTTCACTTGATAATGGCGTAAATGCCGAAAAGCTTTATGTTTTCTATAAGAAAATAAATATTAGTGATTTAACTAATTTTCAATTGATTTTTTATAAAAAATCACTACGTTCCAGATTATATAAAAAAAATTATATAAAAAATTAAAATTAATTTTATATTTAATATAATAATAATATTAATTTTATATTTGCTCTTCAAAAGATCAAAGCAGAATAAATTTATCACCGCTTTTATATTATTTTTTGAAGAAAAATTCGTACAGCCAGTTATTTTTCACAATTCTTTGGCATAATTGGCTGTTTTTTTTTTACGAATGAATACTTTCAATTTTTTGAATTTTACTTACCTGAAGGGGGGGACTTACCTGTAGATTTACGTGCCGTATACTGTACCCAGGCCAAAGGTACGAGAAAAGAGAGAATGTAAGGTTAATGAGTATGGATTGAAAATAAGAAGAATAAACGGGAGGGATGGATTGTTAAATCAGATTACATAAATTGGAGGATTTAAGAAAATTCAATAACTTAGTGGAAGCATTGTGCGTGTAGGAAAGAATGTTTAGCAGGCTGAGCGATTTGTCGAGGATTGATCGTTCGAAATTGAATTGCACACATTCGAGGAGAATGTGGTTGACGGTAATACTACAAGTTGGACATAAAGGAGGAAGAAAATTTTTTAGGATATCTCTGTGAGATATTAGTGTGACCTAGGCGCAGACGAGCAAGTACATCATCGCTTCTATTTGTTGAATAGGAGAGAGTCCGGAGGAATGCTGAATCTCGAACCGATCGAAGTTTGTTGGTAAGAGGAAGTGCGGACCACTGAAAGTTCCACGATTTACGCACTGAGGATTTTATATAAGTCTGGAGGTCTGGAATGAAAAGTGATATTTCCAGAGAAGCCGTCCGAGCTGATAGAAATATGAGTTAGGAATTTCAAGAAAATATTACAGCGGAAGTAGATAATGGACTATGTCAAATTTTAACGATTTTAACTCCTTTTATTTATGTTTTGTAATTATTTCGACATATCATTTCCTCCAGAATGCTTTATGAGGTTTTTCCATGGTTCATATCTCGTTATTACCGTGACTCTTTTACATTAGGAGAATTAAGATGAAGCCAAAAAAATACGTCGTTCCCCTATCACAGGTTAGAAGTATTTCTAAATAACCGAATTAGACGTAACAATCGAATTGAAGAAAAAAAGTTTTTAATATTAAGAGATGAAATCACGTATTAAAAGCTCGCGACCGTATCGTTTTGAAGAATTGAATAAAAGAACTTTGACGGTTAACTAGAAAAGAGACCATCATCACCTAATATACACTTATACATATTATACATAGTGAGTGAGTGAGTCAGTGAGTTTGCGACAAAGCGAGGGGTAGGTTCGTAGTTGACGCGCTAGGTTTTGAAACGTTATCGTACTAACCGTTTTTACTTTGATTAATGATCGTTCGCGCGGTGTAAATGAAAATCTACTTCCACCTTATACTAACGGTATATCATTCTAAATATACTCACACGTACGTACATATTACACGTCCCACGATAATCCCTATTATAATACACCAGGCGAAAACAACGATATTATGTTAGGTAATCTGTAGGATACTACGTCGACTAGTATTTACTGCAATAAGATATCTCCCTGTCCGGACGACATGATGGATGTTACCGAGAACCCTACTCATCATCAATGAGCGAGTCTTATAACACTCATAAAGGCGTCTATACACACTCGTCCAATGTTTTTTTTTTTTACTTTGTCATCGTCATCGATTGTTCGAGAATAATGTTGATTATAGAAGCGACAATGATAATTTTGATTATATAAGAAAATAAGATACGCTACTAGTAATTTTCCGAAGGTGTACCTAACTATGCAATAGTACCACCGAATTAGTGAATTAAGATCGTATATTCTTCCTATGTAATACATAGCTTGGAACGAAATCGTTGAATGTCAGTGGCCGACACTGTAATCGTTCCGTAATGACAATTGAAATTTTATTAAATTAATCGCGTGACCGGTATAGAAAGTAAAGAAATAATTAACGTAATGCAAAATAAAATATGTATGTATACACAACACTCATTTCTACATTACAAAATACTCCCGCACAAACTTTGTATCTTTGATTCTGACCACTTTTCTTTCGTTTCAACTTGTACAAGTCCTATAACTGTGATGGCGAGAAAATAGTTGTACAGACTGCAGAAACCTTTTGGTCATTACTATCCTCGAAGAAGACGGCGTTTATTTCCGACTGCGGTTTCTGAAACCAAGCAGTCTAATTTAAGGAACGCGACTTATCCAAGTCGAAGCGGTAAAAAAAAAGGTATCCTAAAAATCCTATGTTATTCAACATATACTCGGAATCGATCTTTAAGGAAGCAATCAATGAAAACGATGGAATCCAAGTTGATTCAGAAAAGGTATTATGCTGATGACACTGTTTTGATCTCTGACAACAACAATCAACTTCCGAGTGTGTTAAGTAGAGTTAATAGCTCCCTATGGCCTTCAGATAAACACGGATAAAACGAAATGGATGATAGTCCACAAGAAATCAGAAGGAACGACTTTTAATCAGGAAAAATTACGGGCAAACGGCTGTCTGCTAGAACGGGTCTCTAAGTTTAAGTATCTTGGCACCTGATTTAATGAGGATACTGATCAGTCAAGTGTAATACGGGCAAGGATAGAAACAGCGAGGAAATTTGTCCTATGAAAAACATATTGACGAAGAAGGACCTTGATCTTCAATTGCGATTGCGAGGATATAAACCCATAAGACCACAGAATTGGCGTATCCTATGCAATCGAAAATTATTTTAAGCAACGAAAAATTCGTTATAATCGCCGAATTTTTCTAAAAAGACCACGAAGCATTATCGAGTGGGTACAAAAAAAAAACAGAATATAAAAATGATCGATAAACTCGGAGTGATTTTTAATTGATTAATTCAAAAATAAATAAGGAAATAGTAGTTAAAAATGCTAAATCGATATTATTAATGAAAGAAATTGATATATATATATATATATATATATATATATATATATATATATATATATATATATTAGCAAACCTACACGGACTATTAAAACGTAAGGATTCATTACAACCAAAAATGCTTAAATTAGCCAGGATAAAGGAAAATCAATTTTTACAAATAACGACGAGGTAACAAAAATAACGTAATAAAACAAATTAATAAATACATGGGAAAAATCATACAATAAAAAATACCGAAAAAGGTAAAAATAATTATTTAAGTTGAATAAATTATGTAGTAAGTCGTAGTTATGAAATAATACAGTGTATTTACCAACACAACGATAGATTTAGCAATAAGAAATAATAATATATTGCCGAAATTAATTGTTAACAACGAAATAGAAGATGGAAATATATTTTAAAAAAGTCCGGAGTATATAAATTGAATTTAATTGGATGCGAAAAAAAAAAACTACTATCGGAAAAAAATCGAAATAATAAAAGAATGAGATAAAAATAATTTTATTAAATCAGACGATAAATTTCGATGAAGAATTAACCCTTTCAGATGTCCAATACATATATATATATATAGGTTATGAAATTTGAATGTTAACAAAAAAATTTTCATATGAAATGTCTAGATTTTAAATTTTTTTATATAGATACATCGAAAAAATTATCTAAGGTTCAATCAAGAATCAGAGAACTATATAATAAACAACCATATAAAATTTATAATTTAATGTTAAGGTTTCATAAGCTTAGAAGCATACTTAAGGAAGTTAAAATACCGATAAGCCTGAAAAGGCGTGTGTTCGATCAGTGTGTAATGCCAGTTTTAACATATGCTAGTGAAACGTGGATATTAACAAAAAAAATGGAACAAAAAAAATAAAAGTTAATCAGCGAAAAATGGAAAGGTTTATGCTGGGGATCACTCTGATGGACAAATGGACGACAAAGCGCATACGAAAAACAACAAAAGTTTATTAAACATAGTAAATGCAGATGGTGCGGACATGTGGCTAGAGCCGAAAACCGCTGGATAAGTGCGCCAACATCGTGAAAACCTGAGAGCAAACGAGCCTTAGGACGACCAAGGATATGGTGGACAGATGAAATCTAAAAGTTCAGGTTAAATGCTTAATATCGCGGCGTCTGAGAAAAGTTAGGTGACACCTTCGTCCAGCAGTGGACTGATAGTGGCTAATGAAGAAGAAGAGAAGAAGAATGTATGACTGAAAGGATGAAGTATATTATAAATTAATTTCTTTATATTAGAAAGTTTTTGATTTTTTCAGTTATTTAACGTAATTATTTATGTATAAATTTTACATTGATGTTGATTGCGTTGTTTACCATATTCACTATCGGATTATTTTATAAATAACTTTGGTATTATTTTTGTTGCGAGACCGTTATTTGTCCTTTTTATATTTATTATAAATTATTTATATATATATATTTTTATTTAATTTTTTTTTAACGTATCGCTTTTCGCTACTTTATTCTAGTCGCGTAATGATATATTGGAAAAAGGAAAGTAAATATTTCAGAAAAAAATTAATAATGAAATAAATTAATTCGTATACGTACCCGCGTGTAAGGCTGTTCATACGGACATGGTGGCGAATTTGTTAATTCGGTGTATAATTCTTTTAGTCGAAACAAACTATGAAATACTTTAAAAAGACAAACACACACATCCACAGGAAACACGAATTATCCAAGTGGAATTCGAAGACCCAATTTGAGATGTGCAATAATGTGAGAATCTAACGTCACCGTCTCTGCATCGACGAATCGACAGATGTTTTCTTTGATGTACTCTGTTTTAATTTATAATATATATATGTTATTCGTTTACGCGTGCTTATAATTAACCATTTTCAATCACAATGTCCACTATATGGTAGGTGAAATTTTAATACCAACGAAATTTTTTATTTTCAGTTGTTCGATAGCTAAGGGGCAGCGAAAAAACGTTGTACGCAACACTCCTCGGAGTTTCACGAATTGATTGCTCGTTCGAAGCTAATCTAAATATTCCCAGAACGAAACAAGAAGATATCAAAGTTCTTACAGAATATAAAAATTTGAGTTATCTGCTTTATAAAACTGACCGACCTCAACATGCCGATTCAGTACCCATCATTCCAACTCGAAAAAGTTTTAAAAATCAAACTTCAATATATTTCAATGGTTATCTAATGACGACTTTTTTTTCCAGAACTTTGCCCATCTACCAAGCCGGTCCGTTATGTAGCAAAAGTTCAGGATCCTCCCAATACAAGTGTGGCGATATCGAACGAATATTGCGCAATAACGTAACACTTTTACTATATTTGGCTGCATCCAATTCTAATGAAAGAACACACAGGTATGTAGTCTTACCCCTCCTGCAATAATTCATTTATAGGCTAAACATACGGACATTAATTTACCGAACGTTTCAAATAAGGAACCCAGGATGCTCATAAGTTAATAATAAAACCAATTCGAAATAGGATCTAACTGTAAAAATTTCTGTATAAAATAGAGTCAACAATGTTGATAAAAATGATTCAAACGGAATATCGAATTTATCTTAAAAATTTTAGTTCTCGCACAATTTTTGCACGGTAAAGACAACACCCGTGTTAACTCCCCCGCTTCTGCTAAGAGCGATATTAAAATTGTACAGTGGAACTGTCGATCGGTATAATCGTTGTGACCACCTTGTAACCTTTCAGTCGGGAAATAATATTTTCATTTGTATACTGTGCGAGACTTGACTAAAACCAAGCCACTCTTTCAAAATAGCTGACTTTATAGTATTATGCGATAGCACAGGAAAGAAGGTTGAGTAGCGATTCTTGTGTATTAAATACTGAACTTCGACAACTCATGAAGAAATTCAAAGCTTGGCCATTAGAGTTCACGGTCAACACTCCAGATTTGAGTGGTGACTGTTTTTGCGGCGCCGCAAAATGAAATCACATATGCAAACTGAGAACACCTTCTAGCTGAACACAGAGTAAAGAAATATCTATTTTAATTATTCCCCCCATCAAGCTTAAGGAGCTGCACAAGTTAACGACGAAGGTATCTAATTATTACAACTCGTTAATAACTTTAGCCTATACATTGCGAATACTAAACAAGCTAAACATATATATAGGTAGCTCTAAAAACTTTGGACTTAGTTTTACATCTGGTAACATTAATTTCGTTATACAAAAAAATTATTAACACGTAAATTAAAAATTTGTACGCGGCTACCTCACCATTTTACCGATAGAAAGCTAGAGAGGTAAGATATAAAGAGACTATTGAAAACGCACAAGCTAATAATCACGCATAGGAATTCTGACGTAGAAGCGAAATTCGGAAATTGGGTAGGACAAAGATCTAGTTTATATTCGCCACTTTTTAAACATGCGCATCGTGCAGACGTCCGGTGAATGGAGAGAAATTAGTGACAACGTAATAACTAAAGGCGGAATGAAAATTTGCGACGACATGGCTATAGTAGCAGAAGTGAAAAGAAAAACGCGACAGTGAATAAAATAAGAAAATTTTGGTAACGAAATGCGGTAAAATGGAAAATTATGAAATTAAAATTTGTCAACGAATGACTATATCCGGTAAAAAAAATTCCGACTATATCTCTCGGTTCAATAATAACAAAAGTTGACGATACGATCTAGAATAACACGAGAAAGAAGTTTCGTTAAAAATTAATCATTGTTAACCTGCAATAATGTGCAGCATACGACTATGGATTTGTGAAAGTGTACGTTCGATAACGAAGAAAATTGTGGGCAATAAGTAACAGATGATAAAAGCGATCATTTGAAATTCGGTGTTGGAAAAAATGCAAAAAGTTAGAATAAAATTAAAAATACGGAAGTTCTCGAAATCATTAATAAAAAAAGCTCCTTCCGATGAAGATTATGAGCGAAAAGCGGATGTAGACAGGACACGCGATAAGAAATAACGGATAATCAACCGCGATAATGGAAGGTTTAGTAAATAGGAAAAGAGTGCAAGGAAGACCGAGGAAGTAATTGATTGCAACAAAAAAGGATATCAGCTTTTTAAAAAGGAAGGTCAAGAACGTCTCGTAAACTTTTCGGAATATTGGCCACCAATCTATAGATTCAGAAATAGAAGAAGTATATATATATATATATATATATATATATATATATATATATATAATATATATGTATATATATATATATAATATATGTATGTATATATATATATATATATATATATATATATATATATATATATATAATATATGTATATATAAATATAAATAACACGTTCGCAACAATTATAAAAATTTCAAAAAACTACGTTTTTGCACTCTGAAGATAAGCATTTTTAAATTTAATACGGATAGTAACGTCACGTAACCTTTGGAATATTACGTTAAAACAAAAGCCTCCAATTTATTCCCTCGATTATGCAACCCTCCATGAGTAATGATACTTAAGTCAAGTCATAAACGCTGAACGAAATATCAATAATTTATATATATATATATATATATATATAATAAGAGCGAGAAAATTTTAAAGTGATTTTCACACTAGTAATGAGAATGGAACAGTGCGTAAATAAAAGATTTCCGTAAAACGGCTTAATGAGTTACTCGGCTATAAAAGACGAATTTAGACGCGAATGCGGTTTATCGTAGTGCTAATGTGCGACGATGCCGAGCTGAAAACGAGAAAAAGGGCAGTTCGTTATGTGCGAGTTTTGCTCTCAAACGATTTCAGAATAGACGGCGTTTGTAAAGTAGAAAACCTTTACTAATTTATCACTCGGCTCCGTGAGTATGCCACTCTCGTCTGGAAAATTTAATTTTTATTTCTTTTCAACTTACCGAACGATTTACTATATTTTTCTCTTTCTTTCCGAAAAAAATAAAACCACTGTAAACTAAAACAACAAAATAAAAAAAAATAAAGGAAAGAAAAGAGTGTGAAAATCCGCACACCGACTGTCTTAATTTGAAGTTACAAATTTGTTCGCTGGGAAAACCTTCTTTTTTAAACAGTTCTATTCACTCGAGCACACCATACGTCGTTTAATCTGACGAACGTTTAAATTTCTATAATTGATTAAAATCGCCTTTTAAATTTATTATTTTGAACGAATGTTACTTAATCCCAACATGTCGGAACCATAAATTTTGTCACATATATATATATATATATATATGTACAATTCAAAGTATTATAGAAGAAAAATTTCCGTGTACAGACCGAAAGGAAAATCAAAAGAAACTCTGATGAACACAATCAAGAAGGAAGCGAAAATCAAGAGCTACATTGAACTGCAAAGGCTAATAGCAGAACGAAAAAAAAAACATGGAGGACTTGGATGACAGGAATGAACCCAGAAGAAGGCGCTGCGTCTAAAATACCGAATTTCATGGCACGTGTACTAACAAAGTTATACGTCGGGATTTGAAAACCGATTCAGCGGATGAAATTATCCGGCGACTCGCGCAAAAACATCTGACGCTGTTACAAAACCACCCAAATCAGCTGGTAGTACTTATAGAACCGTCATCAAAACGCAAGCAAACTAAAATGAGAAACTTAATCTGCAATCTTTTTGAAGGGATATATCATTGGATACTACTCCTACACGTGATTATATACACACCTTACGATATCATTTATTAGATTCACTATTGGCTGGTTATAAATTAGCAAATATAAAAAAATAAATGTATATATAACCTCACCACCAGTAAGTTCGAGCTTAGGCAGCAGGTTACTGCGCATTTATTAATTTAATTAATATTTCCACGTGTAACATAATATGTTTAACTCGTGTATCTATAATTTGCTATTTCGGTGTTTCTCGATACAATGAAATAGCTAAACCATTTACATTTGTTATTTGTAATGATTCGATTTACAATATATATATATATATATATATTCTTTAAGAAATATATAATATATGGATATTCTTCTTTCTCGTTATTTGATTACAAGTATCGCGACTAATCTTTTCCAGTCAATTTCCGGCAGTAATTTCGGTCGTCTGCGTTTTCTATTAGCTAACGCATTGACAAACCCGCCATGTCTTGGATATAATACAAAAAGGGAGTTGGTTGACGGTGTCTCCTTTTTTTCACGGAGATTCATAATCTTCTGAAATCCTTCACGTAGTATGGTATATCCAAAGAACTTGAGACATTTTCTTTTTACTACCGCAAGTTTCAAACCTGACTCTTCATTCCGATTTACAAAATAATGTCCACGATGTTCATGTACAGCAGTATCAAACAATATAATTGTCGATACAACCTAAAATATTATACGTAAAAAACCACAAAAAAAAACAACATTATATATATGTATATATGTATATATATATATATATATATATATGTGTATATTATATATATACACATTTTATTTGTTCAACGTTGTGACCAGTAGTAACTAACTTTGTTACATTTCAGCTCCCAAATTTAACCAAATGAACTTGACTACTGTGTCGATCTACCTGAAGGGACAGTTACAATCGTTGTGGTGTAACAAAGGCTGTCCGGTATTCGCCCAAATGTTTTTTTCTAACTGTTCTGAATGTTTATCACCTACGGTTCAGATGAAGTGTACATTCGCACGCCATGATGTAACATATTAACTAATATTAGAGTTAGACAATGTACAAATTACTTGAATTTATTATAGTTTGCTTGTACACTTCTTCGCATTTTCATGTTCGCTAATTTATATCAAAGAGTAAACCTTTATTTATAAGTTAAACATGTGTGAAATGACAGCGCCGATCTGCTCGGTATATGATTTTTATTATTATTAAATCACTCGTTCATACATACGTATATATATATATATATATATATATATATATATATATATAAACAAAACAAATTCAAAACAAGGTTAATCACTAAAAATTTAATTTTATGTATGCAAAGCTATTCGACTATACAGTCATTTTCAAGCAAATACAAAAATGTTTCGTATTTGCTTGAAAATGACGTTATAGTCGAAAAGCTTTGCATACATAAAATAAATTTTATAGTGATTAACTTTATTTTGTTTTGTTAATTCATAAAATCACTACTCTCCGATGCATCAACATTATATATGTATATATTTCTAGAGCTCTTAATTATCAAGAATTTGATCCCAGTTCGTGGCATAAAGTTACCAATCATCATATAACTCATAAATAATTATCACGGAGAAGACAGCGACATCTGTGTCGTATAACATCACATTCGAGTGCATCCGCGTTGCAATAATTAGTGCCCTAATTGCTAGTCTACTTTGAACGGAAAATAAAAGGTGCAAAGTGGGTTAGTCACAATGTTCGATAACAAACAATACCATGATGATAATGATAACGTGATATATATATACATTATATATATACATTATATATATATATAAATAAATATACTTACATAATATTTTCATACTATCGTTGATATTATAACGAGCCAAATAAATACATAAAATATCGCACAACATTAAGCGAGTAATGTGCTTTAAAGTTTCGAAAATTTACGAACCATTTTTACAACTTGGACGAATTTTTAAAAATAAAGTGGACGTTCGGAGTTGTGTTTCCGAGTGTATATCGAATTTTTCAAAATTGAGAACCATAAAAACCTTTTTTCCAGGTCGGTGTGAAATTGTTTTGGCCCATATATTCTTTATTTTAAATTATATATACATACATATTATATATATATATATATGCAT
This sequence comes from Coronaproctus castanopsis, assembly GCA_032883995.1. Classification (NCBI taxonomy): domain Eukaryota; kingdom Metazoa; phylum Arthropoda; class Insecta; order Hemiptera; family Monophlebidae; genus Coronaproctus; species Coronaproctus castanopsis. Next base: position 187,635,578 of record CM065052.1, on the reverse strand, counting down.
GTATGTATAATGTAATATCCATACGTCTACATGTGTATTTCAAAGTACATGTATATTTATACATGTATATAAATATATATATATATATATTAACTGTTGTAGATTATTTCATTTTATTATTTTTGTTTTTTCATGTTCATTTTTCCTTTGCTCTCACTTCGACTACAGTACTTTTAACCGGACAGGAAGAAAGTTTACATAATCGAGAGCTTAACCGTCCGTGTTATATAAAACTTTTACGGTACCTGCTTTTTCTTTCTGTAAACATTTCATACGTTAGGGACGCGTCTAGTTCTGTCAAAAGTTTTAGCTTGTAATCGAAAAATAATTTTTTAAATTTTCGTTCGAGCGTTGGCATTTTACACGTCAATGCACCGATTGCTTGTTGGGGTAATTGTAAAGTTTCTTTTGCCTTGCCATCCGTTTTTTCGTAGTTACAGGTTTCGGATGTAGAATTACAATTCGACCAGTTCCTATATCCACTCGGCGCGTATTCGCTGGCGAGGTAGTATTTACGAGTGAGTTTTTTATTATTACCCCGTTAATTCTCGTTAATAATTGGATTTCTACTTTCAGAGCAATATCGACGCATTTGTTTTGAGTTCTTTCCAAGCTATTCTAACCTATGAACCACATTTCAAAAGCATCAATTCGTTCCGCATCTGCGAGTTTTATACTCCAGGTTTCCGATTCGTACATCGTCGATGGAAGCTTCCGTTTTACCTTATTATTTTGTTTACTAGTGCGGTGCTTTTCCAAATTTCGATTAGTTTTGTGTCGCATATGTTGTCAGCGTCGGGATTTTGTCCGCTATAATACTAAGCCGTAATTTTCGACGAATATTTTCGGGCTTCGACATCGAACGGATTTTATTTTCAGTACTTGTCATCCGTCCGAGATTCTACATCGTGTATCTAATTTTAAATTCGTTAAAAATTCGTGTATATATATATATATATATATATATATATAATTGTTTTACTACTTATGGAGTAGGTTTTTTCAAAATAATCGTTACTTAATTTCCTTAAATATTTAAGTTTAGCCTGGATAACGGTATATTCTTGTTGCAGAAAAAGTTACGTTATGAGCGTTGACAACTGATTGTAATAAATACCCGCATTAATGTATCGCGCTCGGATTTTATGCGCTATTATTATTTGAGAATTATAATTTTCAGATCCGTAGTCTATCATCAAAAGTGCATTCAAGGTGCGATATTATTTATTACTATGCGTAATTCTGTCGATTGTAGGAGACTACCTTTAAACCGATGAAATCATCATTATCATCGTAACGTAACTATTATATATATATATATATATATATATATGTATATATATATATATATATATATATATATATATATATATATATATATATCAATGTATTATATTTGTTTACAACATATAATATACACGCAACATTCACACTCGCAGTTATAACTATGGAGATCCTCGTCGATGGGCATGGTTTGATTACACTATTCGCGTTTATATGATTCCTTTACCGTAATGTCTTAACTTGTGTTCGTTTGCGCATTCACTCTCCCATTTCTACTCTGTCTTATTTGCTCACATTTCCATTCTCGTCACTCAGCCAGATTGCAATATATATATATATATAATATATCTCTCCCAATAACGCGTACACTCTTGTTTTACTGGTATTTTCAATTTCCACCTAATTTACGTAGCAGCATTTGCTCTATGTTACTTCCTACCAGTATCGCACCCACGGGGGGGCTACCGGGCTTAAGCCCTGCATAGAAAAGTAGAAAATAATGTCAAGAAGGCGCGTAACTTGTACGCAGCGAACAATAAAATCATAGTTGAAACAACACAAGAGAATCTTTGAAAAAGCTGGCGTTATCACTAATAAATCCTCATCTTTAAGAGCATGCAAAAAAAAGTACTGTTAGAAAATATTCGTTACATTCTGTCTGCTAATGACATTGAAAATCCGGCTGACTGTGCAATAAAAAGAAAAAAATTGGTTGGCCCGTTCGGCATTCCAATCTGACCGATGACCAGTGTGTGTTTTTTGTTGTTGTTATTACTTGTTCCGTTGTTGTTCGTGGTGGTTTGTAGTTTGTTTTGGCCTGTCGAATTTTCTTACACATTCGGCTGTGTATATTTCATTTATTTTTATTAATTTTTTTTTGGGGTGGGTGTTTGAGTCCACCCAAGATACAAATCCACACTGCTTCCTACATTTATCCATTTTCTTAGTTAAGTAATTTTCATAATTGATCTAATTTCGTTCGCGATAGTTTCATCTATTAGATAGCTTTCAAACTTTTTTATTAAGGTTTCCTTATATTTTTCTTCATGTAACATTTCCTATGACGATCGATTTATCGTTAAAATATACTGGTCTGTTTATTATCTGTGTTTCGTACTGTTCAATGGTATTTTAAAAAGGCCTTTCTCCGCGTATAAGTGAAGTTTGTTCATATTTTTATTTGATTTCGTCATATATTAACCGTATCTTCGTCATTAAATACAAACCGCTCATCTGTATTCTCTTTATTCTTTAATTTGTATACATTTTTTCCTTCTCTCGTAATCAGTTTTAAACATTTTTATTTTTTCTATATATGTTTTACTACTAGCCGATCCCTGGACTTGTATGTCGCACCTTAGTTTCGATGCTATAATACAACATTTTCAATTCGGATTGATATATTTTTTCAATAGTGCCGACTGTTTTTATTTTTTTTCCACACATTCCGTGTGCATGCTCCATCGTAGATACCCTTTCTACGATCGCTCATACATATTTATGCGATTGCAATTTCTCTACATTTTATGTACTCTTCAGTTTTCATCATGCTGCGTTCATTTCAAATGTATTACGATTTTGATTTTGCACATGGTTCGAATTCCGCCATCGGTTCCGCTATTATACTTTTTATTTTTGCCGCGTTTACTGTCAGATTATCATCAGGCGCCCATTTATTTATAATATCATTACCGCCACAACCATCCCTACTATAACTATGGACGCCAAGATTTCCGTTAATAGTGTTGTCGGCTAATTCTTTCTTATCTTTATTTATAATCGCATTTTGTTCGAACATAAAATTATCATCGATACAATTATTATTATGTACATTGGTAATTAAAACAAAAAATGGGAGATAGCGTTAACATGAATTACAAAGGCTTCTCAGGATATTGCGAATTAGTATTAATACGGACAGGACTCGGTCCCGTTCATAAAAAAAATCCTTCCAACATCACCACTGTTGCGCATGAATTAAAAGTTTGTCGTCTTCGAGCAGTCGGCCAATTATCTGAGATTAATGTCTGACACCAAAATGTGACGGAATGAAGAGACCGTATTTTTATTATAAAAGTTTAACATCGGATATCTGCTAGGAAGCAGTGAATTATTCACTATTCAAAAGACACTTCACCTTCCCCGAGCCGCGTACCAGAACTTGACGTTATGAGTCACTTTATGTTTATACTGCCGATATACTTATGAGACATTTCGGAAATAAAACGCTCATCCGGTAGTGGGTCCTCAGATACGTAAAGCCTATATCTCATATAGATTATATTGGGCCGTTCATTAATTTTAACGAAACGCAGTAAAAGTAATTACAGCTGATGTGCGCTCCGCATCTATTAATATCTTACACGCGGAAGCTGCTGTGGAGCTTGGTGTTTTCGTTAAGAGAAATACGCGTCTGATAAATTTTACCCTATATTGACGAAATCCCACATAATCGACAATCGACTTACACGTATGTACAAAGTTCGCGTTTTTCCCAGCATACCAAAATCTATCGAATTTTTTATATGTTGTGCTGAATTTTCGTGTGTCTTGATTTTTTCATTCAAATGTTTCAAGTCTACCACACCAGTTTGAGTCCAAGAAATTTCACCGCCAAAAAGTAGACAAGGAAAACAAAAGAAAGCGTTTTTAATTTCACAACCGCAAAGCCAGTCACATTTTGAATAAATATCCGCTTTAAATTTTTTTTCAAAAGTATTGTTTCGGCTAGATGACGTTTGTATAATATTCAATTGCGGAGTCGGTCTCCCACAAGCCTTAACGTTACACTTTTCTGCACACCATAACTGCGAAAATTTGTTATTCAGCAAACACAAAACCGAATTCAATTCACTTTCACGAAAATCGCTATTTCCAGCCATAATTAAAGTTAGCCTTTCTACAAAAACAATCGAAGTAATAAAATCCTTATAAATAAATATATTTATTCAATCAATAAAACATAAGTAAATGAGCAACAATAATAGAAGAACGCGCGCGTCAACATTTCATTCTGCAGTTGGAATATTGAAATACAAGTCTACTGGCTGGGCTGGTTTTCATGCAGCCCGAACGCGGGCAAAAAAAGAACTATTGCGCATGCGCCTTTACCATCGTCCGGTTCCGTTTCCGCGCACTTTATGTTTCCTAAACACGTGAACGAGAGCTGTATTAGGCTGGTTTTTGTGCAGCCCGAACGCGGTTAAAAAGAAACCAATGCGCATAGGCCTTTAACATTGTTTTCTGGCGGAACCACGCTTTTTATGTTTCCTAAACGTGCCAACAAGAGCTACATAATCGATTATATCGTAGATCGTCGTGTTCTTACGCGTTTCATAATATACTTCGTATTGTAAACGAAATAAATAAAACTTCGTTCTCTATACGTTTGCGTGAGTGTGTGTATTATTATAATTATTATAATTATTATTATAATTATTATTATTATTATTCCGTAACTATTATCGTCGCGTATAAATAATCGAACGGCCGTCCGGCCGCTGATTATCACGTGATGGATATATCACCCCGCCGTTTCACGAACAACCGCTACAACTACAACAGCACGATACTCAACTAAACAGCAATCATTAAATCCATTATCAGCTCCGATAACAGAAATAACAGGTAACAATACCGACGAACCGAAGGTATGTAAAGCAGACACGATGGTAAGTAAAACTGTTCCATTACACATAGTAACAACCAACACCAACACACTTTCAAACACAAACACTATAAATGAAAATAATACAAACATTTCTTATGCAAATAAAGCAGCTACGAAAACTCCCGAATATATTTTAAATAAAAATTTTGCAATCGTATTTAATTCCATAGACGGCGTAAAGCAGTTAACGTATGTTGAAAAAATTAGTGAGTTAACTTCCTCTTCCAATATCAGAGCAGCCTACAGATTATCAAATAATCGTTTTTGCATATTTTTAACAAACGAAGGACAAGCTGAAGATTTACTCCAAAAACGTAATTACTTAATAATAAATGACAAAAAAGTAGAAATTAGGAAATTGATAAATCCGTCCAAACGAATCCTAATATCGAATATTTGCCCAAGTATTCCAAATTCAGTAATCGAGGAACAACTACAATCTTTGAACATTCAATTAACATCGGGAATCAGCTACTTAAGAGCAGATTTCCATCAAAACCAATTCTCACACATTCTCAGTAACCATAGACAGTTTTACATAAATCAAAACGACATAAATAAAGTTCCGTCTTCCCTAATTATAGAGCATGAAGAGACTCAATATAGAATATTTCTCTCCAGCGAACCAACTTTCTGTTACGCATGTAAAGAAAAAGGCCACACGATCACCCAATGCCCATAAAACAAAGAATCCCACACACTGGGAACAGAATGCAACATTGAAGACAACAAAAACATAACTACAGAAATGCAGTTGATTACGACACCAAAAACATCAAACAGAGAAAATATAATTCTAAAACGTCAAATATCTGAAAAATCCTCAGAGTCAGGCGAACAAGAAAACAAAAATGACTTTCCCACAATTATAGAAAAAAACACCGTTAAAAAAACCAAACGTGAAATAAATAATAAACCCCCCATAGTGGACAATACAACCATAAAACTGAATCAAGAAAAAACCAAAAATGTAATCTTAACTCAACAGTCAATCAAATTAATAGATAACGAATTAGAGCCCATACAAAACAAAAAGGAAACACAAAATACAGGCAAGCGAGAAAACAAAAACCAAAATTTGTCAGAATAAGATGAAAAGGTAGATGACTATTATTACGAACAATTACATGCAAATAGAGAAAAAATACAAAATCTTCTTAACCTAACAAATCAATCGTTCAATCAAACAATAAACTTTTTTAAAGACATGTATAATGAACCGTCTAATATAACCAATTTGCTTGATCAATATGGAATCGAACCAAAGAAATTAAGGTCCATAAGTACAGACTTACACGAAGAAAACAAAAATGAACAACTAGGCTTAAAATATAATAACATATTGACCACCCTAAATGAATCCTTTGAAAAATCTAACGCACAAAGCACAAAACAGCTCCTTGAACCGTTTAAGGGACTCTTTCATAAAAATAGGCAAAATTACCCAATATCATTCAGTAACCTACATGTCATGCTTGATATGTTAAAGGGCTCTCATCAACAACTAGAAATAATGGAATAGTTCTGCCCCGACCTTGAAAATATTGGAAAAATGTTAACCGAAATCAAACCTCTTCTATCTAATAATCCTTTGAAAACCAGAATAATGATTAAAAAAAAATAAACCAAAAAACGAAGCTATTAACGATTAGTCACTGTAAAACAAACAAAAAATTAATGATGAATAAAATAATGTTCTGGAACTTAAACAGTCTTAAAAACAAACTCCCAGAACTCGAAATATTAATCACACAAAATAATCCAATATCAATTTGTCTACAGGAAACAAAATTAAAACCCACAGACTCAGTAAACCTAAAACAATATAAAATATACAGAACAGATTACACAGGAGGGTCTGTAGCTTGCCGAGGGGTTCTTTTAGTAATATCAAATCAGTTCATCTCCAAACAAGTAAATTAAATACCAATATTGAAAATATTACAGCTTCAGTCCACATCTCTGGGCTTACGATAACTCTATGTTCCATATACATGCACAAAAACAATGAAATAACCCTACATAATTTACTCAAATTTTTCCTTCAACTACCAAAACCTTTTATAGTGACTGGCGATTTTAATGCGCATAATAGTATGTGGGGATCAAAATATACCGACTCCAGGGGCAAATTAATCGAAGACGTCATAAACCGAACAAATATATGCTTATTAAATACAGGCAGCCCGAACCACTTCAACAATAATGGCAGTGAATCAGCAATTGATCTAAGTATCTGTAGTCCAAGCATTCTCCATATATGCACTGGAGAACAGACCTAAGTCTGTTTGCCAGTGATCATTTTCCACAACATATAGTGCTCAATTTGCATTCCAATTCAGGCAGTGAAAGCTGTATATCTGAAAACTGGAATATATCAAAAGCTGACTGGATTTTATACACCGATATAGTTAACATTGAACAAAACAAAATCTCTCACAACGTTGATGAGTCATGTAAATACACTTTACAACAAATAGGGGAAGCTGCCGCCAGATCTATTCCAAAATTCAAAATCCACGCTAAAGGAAAACAGTACGCTGCATGGTGGTCTGAAGACTGCCGATCATTAATTAAAGAAAAGAATAAAACCTTATCAAAATTCAGACGTCAATCAACAATCGAAAACTTGATCAAATTTAAAAAAGCCAGATCACTAGCCCGGAGAAGAATACGTGAATCAAAAAGCAATCACTGGCAAGACTTTGTTAAAACAATGAATGCGTCTACTCCTTCTAAAAAATTATGGAATCAAATCCGACAAATCGCGAATAAACGCACAGTCGAACCAATAACAGCGATAAAAGCAGGTCCCTGTATTACATATGACAAAGTTGAAATAACAAACGTTCTAGCCGACCACTTCTATCAAGTATCATATAATCAAAACTATCCTGATGATTTCAGGAAGTACAAAGAAATAGAAGAAAGTACTAAGGTCCCCGATTTCACATCAATAACTAACTTCAGCTATAAGATTACCATAACTAAAGACGAATTTAATATCGCCCTAAATGCAATGCGGCCCTCGGCCGCCAGTCCAGATGGAATCCACATTTCCATGATAAAACAACTTAATTCATCCTCTAAAGAAGCCATTTTGCACTTTTTAAATATAATATGGCAAACTCAGTCGTTTCCGGAGCCATGGAGAGAAGCTCATCTTATTCCAATACTAAAACAAAACAAGAATGTATTAGACCCGGCTAGCTACAGACCGATCTCTCTCACAAATACCCTGTGCAAGTTACTCGAAAGAATTGTTAATAGTAGATTGCTGTGGCAGTTATAAAGCTCAGAACTCTTGGATCCCTTACAGTTCGGCTTCAGGAAACAAAGAAGCGCTCAGGATCTATTAGCTAAACTTACAACAGACATTCAAAATAATTTAATAGAAAATAAAACTACAACTGTTGTCAGCTTTGATTTAGAAAAGGCTTTCGATAAACTCTGGAAAAAAAGAATTCTTCTCACTCTATATCAGTGGGGATTTAGAGGAAATTTACCGATTTTCATTTGCAACTTTTTACACCGCCGAAAATTAAAAGTAAAGATGAATTCTATTTTATCCGATACAAAAATTCAAGAAAATCCTCAAGGATCTGTAATTAGCCCTACGTTATTTATTATAGCCATGACTAATATTAAACAACATATACCAACTCCAGTAAAGTACTGTATATATGCTGACGACTTATCAATATACTACTCAAATCGGGACTCTAAATTTGTGGAACCTTTATTGCAGAATACAATAAACGACTTAAATAACTGGGCTAAATCTCAAGGATTTACTTTCTCCTCATCAAAAACCAAGCATATAACTTTCAGCAAAAAACGAAATGTAACTACACCAAACTTACACATGGATACAATACAAATAGAAAATACAGATTCACTTCAGATACTAGGACTAATATTGGACCGGAAACTAAGTTGGAAAGAACACATAAACAAACTAAAAATAAAATGCTTGCAAAAAATAAATATGCTCAGAATGTTAAATAATTCATCGTGGGGATCTGACCGAAAAACATTAATACAGTTATACAAATCCTACATTCTAAGCAGATTGGACAATGCTAGTATAATATATGGTAGCGCAGCCTATTCTACACTAAAAAAACTCAACTCTATTCAAAATCTAGCTATTAGAATTGCCTTGAGAGCCTTTCACACTACCTCAAACACAGCTTTACACGTGGAAGCAAACATATTACCACTCCGATACAGAAGACAAATATTAGCACTAAAATATTACACACAATCAATTTGCACACCATCCAATCCAACATCCCAGTCCTTACAAACGAATAAATCTCATCATACTTTCTTAAGTAAGCCAAATGCTTCCAAACCCCTATCAGAACGCGTTAACAATACATTAGCAAAACTTCAATATCGATTACCGCAAATTAAAACAAACCAATCTCCAAAAATACCACCTTGGACAAAGCTTACAATAGCAATAAACACAGAACTGGAAAAATATAAGAAAAATTTAACACCTACAAATATACTCAAATCAAAATTTTACAACATTTTGGAAAAACAGTACGGCGGACACAATGTACACATATACACCTATATCAGATTAAGCCGAAATTAGGAAACTGGAAAACAACAGACCAGGAAGAAAGAAAAACAGAAGAAACGCTAGCTCGACTACAGGACACACGTTACTTTACAACACCTACTCAATAGGACCCCTCCACCCATCTGCCATGAATGCAATTCACAATTGAGTATAAACCACATACTATTAGAATGTACAAAATACAGAAACCAACGTTTAAAATACAACCTAAATCATGACACAATAAAAACAGTACTTGAAGATAACCCGGAGAAAATTAAAAATCTTTTACAGTACCTTACACACACTAACCTAATAAACAGCTTATAATTAACTCTAAGGCGCAAATGATCCCGGCAATCGAGCGTCTATAAATAAAATAAAAAAAAAAAAAGAGCTGCATCATACGTAGCCCTCACCAACGTTCTAGAATGAGCATCCAAAGAGAAAAAATTACTTTTTTAAACGAAATTTCAAAATTTTGGATAATTTTAATTGATTTTTGAACATGAAAAAAAAATTATACTGGTAACCTAACTGGCTATTCACTACTTGCACTTGTGTTGTCTTCTGGAGATTTCTTTTTAAACTTGTCCGCGTGTAACTCAAAGTACACCGCATTTTCATATGGTCTTCTGTCAATAATATAGCTAAATTTCTCAAGAATGTTCGATGCTTCATCGTATTTCCTTGAATATTATTATAATTACAAAATTGATTCCACCTATGTTTAGTAGCCTGTAAAATACCGTCATCACAATTATATATATGATACTCATATAACGTCCAGAAAGATATGCTGGTTTCATAACACGAGTCGCGAGGTGTAGGCGCCAACCTCCTCTCCTGCTTTTAGTAGAACAGTGTTTTTTTTTTTCGTTTTTTGTGTGTTCACTTATCATCTCGTTTTAGGAAGGTGGATGAAGGAACGGTAAAATCTTGATTACATATCGGGAATAAATATGCTTTAAAGGAACGGTGGAGCCTAATAAACGCCACACGATCGCTGCAGTGTTAATAAATTGCTTAAAAAAAAATTAAAAAATATTTATTTTCAGAAAACGACCGATTTATTCGGTAATTTCGGAAAAACCGATTAGTTCAATTATTTAAGAAATAAGTCGTTAGTGGTAAATATATTTCGATGCTCATTTGTATTATCATCGATTGTGTCGTGTAATTCACGCCTAATATTAAAATATTCAAACACGAAAAGAGTCTTCAGAAAGATTGTCTGAATTTACGTTGCCATGGTGTTTGTAGCGGTGTCTTTAGTAGCATGGTCATGCTTCGTTTGTCGTTATATTTATATATGTATATATGGACATTAATTTCAAAACACACATTCCAAACTTTCAATAGATCGAACGATGTCCTAGTACAACAAAACCGAATGTCCCAGACGATTGATGATTTTCAGCCGGTTACCCACACGAAAAAGTTTTGACGCGACGAGCGTAGCATAAGATTAACGATGCGGTGATTATTCTACTTTTTTCCCGTTCACAGTATTATACTTTCAAGCGATTTCATCTTGGTATTTTCTTTTACACGCATAAATAACCCCAACCACATACGCCAACACACATACGTATGTATACGTAATGTTCATATTTTGATTATCGTAAGGTTGTTCACAATCACTTTAAATGTCGTTGATATTTTATGGTTGGAATTAAATGAAAAATATCTTTTTTTTTTTCTAACGGATTTACATGAGAAATTTTCTCAGGTGATAATCGAGTTTTTACGCAGAACCTTACGAATAATAAACGTATTTCTATAGTGCTTGATACGGGTTGAAATTTAAAAAAAAAAGATTAGTCTATGCCGCATATGTTATGGAAATATTAAAAACAATTTACTATAACACGATGTTGTAGCCAGTGTATACGGCTTTTATTAAATAAATATATACCGAGACACGTTATAAAAAAGTATTTTTGTATTTTATTCCGCGAAAATAATGATAATGACGAGAGTAATAATCAGTGATAATGATGATACAAATAATAATGTAGTAATATAGTAATAAAAATTGCCAAAGTAACAATTAGAATAATAACGGTGTAATAAAAACCGGAGAAACGGTACGGTTGAGCGAACCCGGGTTATTATAGGAAATTAGCTAATAAAGAGTACGCGACTAGAAAGTTTCTTATTTTTTTAAATCGAATTGCAACCGAAAGGAAAGTAAAATGGCAAACTAGAATACATATAATAATAATAATAATAATAATAATAATAATAATAATAATAATAATAATAATAATAATAATAACGGGAAATTATAGAAAATTGTTTCATACTAGAAAGAAAGAGAAATAGATGTTAGAGGTGATAGGAAGATGAAAAATGCGGTTTACGTTTTAAAACGTCTAGTCTTAGTTGGAATGAGAAAATTTTAAAAAGAAAAACAAAAGAAGTTACCAATGAACTTTATTATTATTATTATTATTATTGTTATCCGTAGTATCCAACACTAAAGCGAAATAACTAAAGAGAAATGTAGAGTGTGTACATGAAATAAGTTGAAAAATGAGGTATACCATCTTTCGATTAAAGCTTCTCGCGTTCCATTTATGGCAAATTGAGACCAGATAAATGAAAATGTCCCATGAATGGTACAAGTTGAACGACCAACTAACAGATCGGACGAGTAGAAAATATAAAACATGACCGGAGAAAAAAGCAACAATATCACTTTCTCATTTACGTTATTTATATTATACTATTAACGACGATAGTTATTCCACCTTTTAAACTGTGCAACTAGCCAAAATGGAGGCCGTCAAGTTGCTGAATGGAAATAACTCGCTAGTTCAACTAGTCTTCATTTTTTCACTCAAGGACGCAACTGCTCCGAATTATTTGTTAAAAGGATCTATACGCTTTTCGTACCTTATTAAATTATATTTATGAAAGCAGTGAAAACAGCGAAAATGTAAGTATTATTACAAATGTATTATATTAACTTGAGTAGATTCGATATGTTTAAAAAAATTTCATAGCTTCTGTGACGTGTCTTCACTGAAACACACTTCGTTTATACCGAGTCCGGCAATTGACGGCCGATTTATTCGGTTTATTATCGATGATTAAGTGTCCTAGGGTTAGTGCGTAGTAAGTGCACAACTCTCGCTTTTCTGAATTGATCAATTTAGCCTAGTGTGGCCGATTCGTATCCTAGCTAGCGCAAATTCCACTAATCTATTTATGCGGTACGATGTTGTCCGGGTGCCAATTTGCGCCTTGATCTGTCGTAACTTGTTGCTGCTTATACTCGACGAGTGCTCTTATTTGGCACGCTCTAATGAACATCTTATCTGTTTAGTGATAGCTTTCAGGTGTTTATCACGTCTAAGTTTGACTTTTGGGCTCAGTGGATTAGACTATTAATTACGTTGCACTGGCGAATGTAATTCTTGCATCGTAGACCAAATGCTTCATTGTTTTTGATGTACGACTTTTTCAAATTTAAGCAAAACGTTTTATAGTAATTAGGATGCGCCTTGCTCATGCTGAATTTGAAGTAATACTTCGGTACTATTGTAATTCGAGGAGCTGAGTACACTGAACGGAATAAATAAATAAAAAACATCGAAATACGTATATTTTTGTTTTTTCGAGGAAATGAGGAAAAATTTCATTTTGACCGTTCGTTACAGAGTAGAACTCAACTAGCCCGTCTGGAATGCACCGGCGGACATTTCAGCACGTTTGTTTCTTAGCTCCAGAGCTTGTTTTTTCAGCGGCTAATCGTTAGCAGCGGACGTTTTCGACATTATATATTTTTTCCCAGGAGTTTAGCGGTGCCATAATTAGTTTACTCGCGGATGGTCAATAAATTTCTAGTCCGCTGTGGTTTGCAGTGGCACGTTTCGGATACGTAGAATATTTTTCGAGTACGTCGCAAGTGAAAAATGAAAATCGTATATAAATCAGTAGATTTATCTCGTTTTCTCCTCTCGTTACCCTTAAAAATGAACGATTGTGTAGAAAAATCGTTTCATCGGCGATAGTTAATTCGCAGACATTTTTACGGAAATATCTGAGTGAAATTTCAGCTTTATCTACTCGTTATTATCGTGAGAAAAATGTACCCATTATAGCTGGTTTGGGTAATTGATTTTATAATTTTACATTATCGTTATACGTTTTAATGCTTACAAATACCTTCGGAATTTTCTTTACTGAGTACTAATATAAGGGTGTATTTTTGTTCGTGCGTTGGATTATATCTCGGGTATGTGTATGTGTCGGTAATTGTACTTGATTTTTTTCTTATACATTCTAACGTGTATTGCGATTGATTGGGTGTATGTATACATGTATCTATTTAATAGCAAAAATTCTTTCATTAAGGAGATTAACGTAGTTATTTTTGAATTGTAGCAGAAAAGACGGAGAAATAGTGTGCTTGTTAGAACTTTTAAATTCTTTAACAGCGTAGAAAATAGATTTAACGTATTACACCCGTTAGAGATAAATTTCTATTCCAGTCAAGTGCTGTCTGGACACGGCAATTTCGTATTTTAAACGTTTTAATATAAGATCGTCAGATATTAGTTTATTTTGGGGTTCATCGATTCGGTTGAACATTTTCTATTTGAATGTTACCGAAGATATTCGTAGAATTAGCATTAAAACAATGAAAATTTGGTCTACGTTGCAAGAATCGCCAGTTCAACGTAATAACGTTAATAGTCTAATCCACAACTTGGAGGTGATAAACACCTGAAAGCTATCACTAAACAGATAAGATGCTCATTAGAGCGTGCCAAATAAGAGCACTCGTCGAGTATAAGCAGCAACAAGTTACGACAGATCAAGGCGCAAATTGGCACCCGGACAACATCGTACCGCACAAATAGATTAGTCTAGCTAGGATACGAATCGGTCACACTAGGCTAAATTTATCAATTCAGAAAAGCGAGAGTTGTGCACTTACTGGCAGCTCTCCGCACTAACCCTAGGACACTTAATCATCGATAATAAACCGAATAAATCGGCCGTCAATTGCCGGACTCGGTATAAACGAAGTGTGTTTCAGTGAAGACACGTCACAGAAGCTATGAAATTTTTTTAAACATATCGAATCTACTCAAGTTAATATAATACATTTGTAATAATACTTACATTTTCGCTGTTTTCACTGCTTTCATAAATATAACACTTTAATTTTATACCGCATCAACGACGCAAATGACCGGAATAGTCGAGCTTAAATAAAATATATAAATAAATAAAATAAGACGGACCGTACGATATTTTTATAGACCACGCGCGAAATATCATTTTCAACGATGGTATCACTTCACCTCCATACTTCGATTATCGGGTGAAAAGAAAGTTAATTTTAGAACTTTTACATTTGAAGAGAGAAAAGTTAAAAATCCGACGAGTTAAAGACAATTAAACAGTTGGAAAATGTGAATAAAATGAAAATAATTTAAATTTTCCAACTAATAAACTCGTAAAGAAAATAGTACATACCCTGAAATAGGCTTTTCCGAATAAAAAAAAAGTATAATTTTCAAACTTACGCTTTTATACGCTTTTAACGAGACGAGATAAAAAATGTGGGGACATGCAAAGTATTAATTTGTCACTTTTACGAAATGAAAAGAACAAACATTTTCAGACTCGCGCGTTTTTATTGAACTAGAAAAAATATATATAAATTTTCAAACTTTAAACGAGGCGGTGGATTTCTCAGCTTACATGTTTAATGAGTTAAAAATCCAGCTTTTCGCGGAAAGATAGAATGCAAATATTTAATTTTTTTTTTTTCCGTTGTACTGGTATAATATCAAAACCAACGTTGCTACGAATTAGGACGAGAGAAACGGAAGTAGAAGTAGGATAGGTAAGATAAAGGAAGAAGTATTAGACTAGCGACTCAAATGAGTTAGCCTGAGACGATTCAGGATAAGATTAAACCACGTTGACTCAGTCATATTCGGATAATAGAGAAGACGTCGCAACGACATTTTCTTCTTTTCAATCGTCTCTGAGGATTGTCCGATGTATACATTCTACATTGTTTGGATCTGAACTATTTTTGTAGTTTCACAAAAAATCTTTTATAAAAAAAAAAAATAAACAACGTGAAAGAAATTAAAATCACTAAATGTTTTTTAAAAATCACAAAGCTTTTCAACTATTAAACCATTATCAAGCGAACGCATAAAATATGGATATATATGGAAATATATATATGCAATATGTAAGAAATATAAAATGTAAAAATAGTAACCTAGTTATACAATTTACGACAATTACCAAATGAAAAATAATATTTATAAAATAATCCGATGGCGAATGGCTTTTTCAGATTATTTTATAAATATTATTTTTGAATTCGTTAATTTTTATTTATAATTTCTATATCTAAATTAGTATTTTATGTTATATTCCTGATAAGTAGATTGTGTTTATCACATTCACTATTTATTTTTCGTTTTATTAATTTTTATAAAAAGTTTGACGAAATAGAAAAAAATCGATATTAAATTCAACACTTAGGCGTGTAAACAATTACGCGTGTAACGAGATCCAAAGTAAATTTTAAATATTTCCCCCTTGTATAATAAAAATTAAAAAAAAAATAATTCTCAGAAAGGGAATGGATAAAAAAATACTCTATCGTTTATTCTCAGATAAGTAAGTATCTGAAGTGTTTTTAGATAGCCTTCTACAAGTAAGAATTAATATTCATACTTGTATTTATTATTCTAGAAATCGCAATAGGTATCTCAACCTGACGAATGCATTAAGCTTACTTAATGCTAATATTAATATTAACAACTGTTGGTTCTACCCAAGCCTGCTACGGGAAGCTTCTAAGGCGTCTAATTATCACAAGGTTTTATCTATTTTCAATTATTTATTATGAAGTACGCAATTGGGAAGTACTAAACATTTAAAATGAATTTTTAAAATAAATTTAATATATATATATTTTCTACATTTTAAATTTATATATATATATATATATATATATTGGTTTTTTATAGGTGTTACAAACGATAGTAAGGTAGTTTAGTATTTGAGTGGGAAGCTCCTAGATGGTATAATTATGATAAGGTTTTGTCCTACTTTTACTTATTTATGATGAAGTACGCAATCGGGAAGTACTAAACATTTAAGAATTTAAAAAATAACTTAAGATATATATTTTTTCTACATTTTACGTTTATATATATATATATATAAACGGTTTCATCAAAATCTCACACTTTTGCAGCGATATAAGCATTCCATTACATTTATGGTTTTTTGCAGGCGTTACAAAAGATAGTATGTATGTAAACTTGACTATGTAATAGGATAAATAAGTGAAGTCAAAATAAAAAAAAAAATCTCTGAGCAATATTATACTGATGTTCAGATACTTTCTAACCAAATAATAGTCGTTTAATATCTGAACGTTATTACATTGTGTTTGTGGATAAGTAAGAATTAATATTAATATATGTATTTATTTTTCTAGAAATCTCAAGAGGTATTTCAGCCTGACGAATGAATTAAGTTTACTTAATAATAATACTATTATTAATAGTAATTAATTTAATAAGCCAACTTTAATGACAACAGTAAACGGAATGTATTGCGTTTTTGCTTTTTACTTTGTTATAGGAAACACCGATGATTACTTTAATAATAACAAGAACTATTCGTTATTTTAAAAGGTGGCCGTTTAGTTGGGTATTAACATTGTCGTAGTTGGAAACTTGCCAATTTGGCGCTAAGCAGCTTTTCGGAAACCGCGAATTTAATTTGTTCCGGAAAGTTTAGGTGTAAAAGCTTAAAGTTTCACGCGAGCAAATAGATAATAATAGTGATAATAATAATAATAACCGTGATAATACTGCCAGCAAAATTAATCATTATAGTAACGAAATTAAATAAATAAATAAACCTTTATTTCCCCAAATATCCACCGAATCCTACCTCATAAATATACTAACAATATTGTAAAACATACAAACACGCGTATCGGACACCTATAAATAATAATAGTTAGACCTTGCTACGAACACGGTATAATGGGCACGTTTTCTTCCTATCCGAGCTTAGTCACAACCAAGTAGAACCCATTCGCTGACTGAAGCTCACTTTAACGGTTGTCTACCTACGCTTCTTTTATTGTAATCTGGAATCCACTTGGTTACGTCTACGGCCAAATCATCCCGATGAATCCATTTTAGGTTGACTGCCATCTTCGCAATGTCCTTTATTTTGGTTTTATGCCTTATCCGAACGGGTTCGGTCAATTCTTCTAATTTCAAATACAAATCTCTCTATTGCTCTCTGTGTACACGACTAAGTTTGTCAATATGAACTGCTTTCATAGACCACATTTGACAGCCACACACGAAAACTCGTGCGTCGCATCTTTCCAGAATAATAATACTAAGGTTAATTTTCCAGTTTCTATTTTCTAAAATTTCTTTTAAACTTCAAAATTTGTTCCACGTTGCGGTAACTCTTCCTGTTATTTCTTCGTCCATCCAATCGCCAACTGAAAAGTACCGGGCTAAATAAATTGCTTCCCGCACGTATTTCACCCGCATTAAGTCGAAATTTTTCTCTTGTACTGTTAGTATGAAGACTTGTTTCGCGAGAGTCCATATCTAAATCTGTGTTTCTACAATTACGGTATAATTCTTCTAACACTATTGAAAGTTCTTTTCTAGATCCCTCTATAACTTGACGCACTATATGAATATTATCGATAGTCGAGAATCCGCTTCTAAATCCAGCATAATTATCGCGTTTATCCGATAAACTGGTAGAATGTTAACGTCTACATGTTCTAGATATCATTTATTTTATATTTACGAATTAATTAGGTATCGAAATGAATCAATTATTCTATGGACACTGATGGGATATAAAATAACTGTGAACTACCACAGTTAATTAAAATGCCGAAATGAAAGAACACTATGTACCTTACGCGGGTATCGATTGGTAATACGTAAACACTTTATCTATGTTACTTATATACATGCGTACATGCATACGTATAATATATTACAATTACAATTAGAATAGCCCGTATTTCCCATTTTAAATTAAAATTTACAAATATTATTTTCTTAATGCTAAACTAATACTAATATGTATAGCTTTTCTTAATTTTCTTAATACTAAACTAATATTATTATGTATAGCATTAATGCTAAACTAAAATTAATTTGTTTAACTGTATATTAGGTAGAGGTAAACTAAGCCCGTGAACGAGCATTGGCCTCTTCCAGTTTATTGAAGGTTTACATATTTTTCTCTTAGCTGTTTCCGGTCCATCCGATTAAGTGCTCTACGCATCCGGACTGCACTTGCGTATTTGACAATATCGCCCCTCCATCTCATCTTTAGCCTTCGCCTCAATCTTTTCCTCTATTGATTGGTAACCATTCAGTACATTTCTTGGCACCCATCTGCTTGTGTCCATTCGAACTAGATGTCCAGCCAATTCCACTTCATTTGCAGTATTTTGCGGAGAGCATTTTCTGTTTTTTACTTATCCCGTACTACTTTATTACTGATTTTGTCCGTCCTTGTTATCCCGATCATTTTCCTATATAAATCTAAACTAGATCCAATGGTTCGCTGCGCTTTAATCTTCTCACATCATTAGAAGTGTCCAACATGCGTTTAGTTCAATTGTTACGATCCATTTCCAGTCTACCTACACGTTGGCCGTACTTTTTTTTATCAGATACGTACGGAACATTTGCATCTGCAGACGTTGTGATTGATAACTTCGACGCTTTCTTCGAATACAATTACTTCGTGTTGTCCGATAAAATTTAAAATATTTACGCCGAAAACTTTTTTTCTTACTGGCTTATTTACAACGTTCTAGAACGTTTTCAATTCGGAATTCGTCAGATAATTTTACTCGGACTTGAATAATCAACTGAATATTAGTACACCAATCTCACGAATATTAAATTAGAAGAATTGCCCTACCGTATGTAAAAGCGACACCCTTCCATCGCAATCGGTCATTTCAGAATTTATTCGTTGCGTGGTCGTTCTGTATAATATTTTCGTACTGCGTCCAACATTTATTGCGTCCAGGTAAAAAGGTAGATTTTCCTTAAAGGATATTTTCTCCGGAAGGATATTTTCCGCCAAAAGGTAATTTTCCTCATTACACAAATACGACCGAACATCGCTCTGCATTCCATATTTAAAAACACGATTATTTATACGCGACTGAGTAATTTTGTACGTGTTTTGCTCTTATTAAACACGATGCAGAAATTAGCATATTCAACACGGCTGCTAATTTGCATCTATAATAACGTACATAATTATGCATTTATATATATATATATATATATATATATATATATATTTATATATAAATAATCATCGAGTTTTTCTTCGATTAAAAATAAAGGCGATGAGAAAAATAAATAACGAAAAAGTATTTAACGGTATTAATTTTTTTTTTAATATAAAAATTCTGTGAAGCTATTGATCAACCGGACATAAATAAATAAAATATAGAATTATATAAGTATAGAAAATTTATAAAAACATATAAGTAAAAAACAAAGAAATATAATAAAAACCTGTCAGA
Source organism: Coronaproctus castanopsis (assembly GCA_032883995.1). Lineage (NCBI taxonomy): Eukaryota > Metazoa > Arthropoda > Insecta > Hemiptera > Monophlebidae > Coronaproctus > Coronaproctus castanopsis. The sequence goes on along the minus strand of CM065052.1, from coordinate 187,615,445 downwards.
AAATACTTCACTTACATGTACAACAACACAAAGAGATTGAGAAACATATTACTATTTTATTAATAAAAAATAATGTAAATACAACTTATGAATTTAACAACACGCAATATCAGCATCCATACTATTTGCATCAAGAAAAAAAGCTAACAATTAAACAATTCAAAATAGTATTGGATGAATATTATGTTAAAAAATATCAAAGGTTATGGAATGGACTAGCGAAACAATATTTTCCCAGTGTAGACAGAAGACTAAAAAATGTTGTATTCGTGCCAAATTATTTTAATACACAGTTTATTAGCGGACATGGATTATTTAATGACTATTTATATAAGTATGGAATATCGCATACGAATAAATGCGCAATATGTAATCATGTAAAGCATATACTGACAGGATTACGTCAACGCTGATTTCGCAGATATAAATGCAACAGAATTGGTGGATAAGCAGTTTAAAATATTTGACGTTTTCACAGTATCGGAAATAACATACCGCAAAATACATCTACATAAATTTTAATCAAATTAATTGTATAATATCACCTTAATGTAAAATGGGCCGAACTGAGTAAACTTAATTGGATGGGCTCTTTTCAGTTCATTATTTATAAATTACATGTATATCACTTATAAATAAATTTACCCCATCGTAATTTACGAACTGGGGACCAAAAAAAAGAAAAAAAAACATTACAAAAAAAATAATATATCGAAACGAATCGGCAAACACAATTGACAAATGGACGATGTAAAATTTATGCGGAAATAATTACACCAAACTAGCCGGAAAAATGAAAGGTGACACGTCTCACTGATGATTATATATATATATACACACACACATACGTATATATATATATATATATATATATATATATATATATATATTTGTTGATTACTAATGGTGATTTTAGTCGTCGAAATGGCCTAGTGGCTAAAGCAATACGGAAGGTACGAAAAGTTCGAATGCGACCGTTGACGCAAAAATTATCACCAGAAAATAAGAATATAAACAATCATTATATTATTATGGCGTGGAAGCCAATGGAAAACTACCACGTGCAACACCACTATATACACTAGTAACAATATGGGCTACACTAAAAAAACACGCGGCGTGCTGCATAGTGCCGTGACAACAAAACGATTACAATCAGTTCTCCCGCGCGTGTGTGTGTGTCTGTTTAGACTAACGCCATATTACTATTGCCTTGTACGTTACTTACACTGTAGGACAAATTATGTATAGGTAACGCCTATTTCCGATACGGACACGACGTTTAATGACGATTAATGTCGAGATTTTGATAAATAAACCGAATGCTAGATATGGTTTTACCGAAGGATGTGTTGCCCCATGGACGGATAAGGTTTCGAATACAAAGATTTTGCAGCGATTAGATAAAAAAAAAAAACTAGGTGATTCTTATAAAAAAACGGAAAGTACCCTATCTTTAGAAATCGAAGATATGACCTACTCTGTAGATGATGATTGATGGAAACGTCACAGGAAAATGGATAAGAGGTGGAAGAAGGAAGACCTGGTTTGCGAACACGAAGGAGTGGAAAGGTCTCAACGTAGAAACCTTACTGTGAACACAGATCAGAAACCAAACACATCCGTTGACAACTACAATAAGAATTTTAGCTACTTTTTTATTGTCGTTTACTTTTTTTTAATTTACCCAGGTTTCATGGATTACTTATATATATATATATATATATATATATATATATATATATATATATATATATATATATATATATTTTGTGTTCGTTTGATAACGGTTTAATAGACGAAAAGCATCGTGGTCTTTTTATAAAAATTCGACGAGTTTAGTTAATTTGTTTGTTGTTCAATAATTAATTAATATTTTGTCCAAGATATTCACTCTTGTTTTCTTCGCTCTTAACATTCGCCGTTCGGTGAAGAGCGGTTTTTTTGGCGAGCCACTTCGCTCTTTGAATCAATTACCATCTCTACCAGTTGACGGGTATTGATGGTAGATGGCGCTGGTAATTTTTCATTTCTTCCATATATTTATCTCTATTTCGTATGTTTCGCGAATTTATTTGTTCTCGCTTTAAACGTATATTTTTCATTTATTATGTTACAAACTCGCGTCCATTTTCACATCCGACATCGACACTGCGTATATCGTTTGCGTGCGGAGCTTTTCCAAAATCATCCGCGTTTGATTTAGTAAAATAGAAATCATAGCGTATCGCTAGAAGGTGAGTATAAGACAGCTGAAAGTACGTCTTATATAAGAGCCTGTTTCGTTCAATTTGATGCTGCTACGAAGAACGGGCGATGACCTCTTCGAAATTTTCCGGCCATAGTTTTCCGACTTACTTTTTTATTCTTTTTTTGTTTTTAATGTTCTTAAAATGTTACGCAACCTTCCGAGGAACGAGAACCATCCAGATGTAATAACGACTTTTTTTCTTTTTTGCCTGAGAGAATTTTCTGTATACGGCTTCTGTAGTCTGGTTAGATACACATACACGCAAAAGGCATAAACACACACACGTACACACACAAGTGTGCGCCATTTGTTGTTTCTCTTTTCAATTTACTCGTTTCGCTTTATTATCACGTCGTCCCCTTTACTTCCTTTATCACCCACATTAATGGCTATTATTATTACACGTTACACGCTCTTGGCTGTAATTCGAAGTTTTTCTCTATTACAAAAAAAAAAAAAACGTGATGATAATAATAATAATTACACTTTAAAGGAAAATTTTTCTTTCGTATTTTTAAATTTTTTAACTTTTTCTCCTATTTCCCGTAATAATTCGTTATCTTCAAAGAGTTGAATGAGCAAAAGTAATTATGTACACACACACACACATATATATATATTAAAAAAATATTAGTATATTATATCTATACTAATACATAAAACTGTACTGTCTATTTGTGATTTGCTAATATTTTCATTATAATCCCTGCATTGAGCTTATTTTATCACGCATAAACAGAAAATCGATTTTTTTTTAAATTTTTGTCTGTTTCTATGTTTAACTTGAAAACTATTAAAGCGATAATGTTGAAATTCGCACAGCTTATATAGCCTATATTATCGGATTCGTTCTAAGCTTTGCTTCACATTGATATCACAAATAGGAGAGAGAGATTACAATAATTTTAAAGACAGCGAGTAGTACATCTATTAGCCGGTAGACCGACAGTAAACATTTCTCATCATCCGTCCGTTCTGGATTTTTTACTTTCGCGTAATGAAAGAAAGAGACAGCTAACAAAGATCATCTGTAAAATATCGATCCTTTCTGGAAAAGTTGCGTTCGTGTGAAAGAGATGGCGATATTGTATTAAAAAAATAATAATAATTACACGGGCTTTGTGTTAGGTAACTTCTAGTATTCATATATTAGTAATTTGGTTTCTGCTATGGAGTGCTCGTTACGTACGTGATCGTTAAAATATATGATTATAATTTTCGGTTTCACCGAATAATTTCCCCTTTACTCGCTGTCTTTCTTCAAATATTCTCCGGTATTGTTTTACAAGGCTACGTCAAACCTCGTTAGCGTAAATTACCATTAATGGCAAAAACATAAAACCGGCGGAAACAAGTTCTCTATTTATTCTAGATTCCCGTTTAACATTTAATTATACTATTACAGTAATATAATAGTATAATACTAGTTATCCGTACGCTCTGAACGATCATATTTATCGACGGTTAGTAAGAAACTCCTTTAGAGGTATGTTATTCGACCCAGAGTAACGGCTGTCCTGTTTAAAAACGATTACAACCTATTCAAAATCACCGTTATAGAGATCGTCGCAGGTATGCAAAACTCATGGATACTCAGAATTACGCATATTTCAATAAATAAATGAATTATCCGAAAAATCATTAATGTTATCATCATCACAAAAGTATCCCATTCGAGCGGTTATATACCAAACTCTATATACATCGGCATCTGGCTGATTCAATTAATTGAACGAAATCCTTAATTCCCGTATCTGTGGTAATTAATTCCTTTCGTTTTCTTCCTGTAAGTGCCTTTCCTGAAATTTTACCCTGTATTGCTCGGTTGAAAAGCTTTTCTTCTCATAATTTTTCTTCTTTTTATTTGTCATGCATTAATTTTGTTGACATTGCACCAGTACTTCTCGGTTGGTCAATTTGTCTGTCCACGGAATTCTCAGCATACGTCGATATGGTCACATTTCAACGCCGTTAATTCTTCCGTCTAAATCTGTGTTTATTGTCCAGCTTTTGAATAAAGCAAAACCGGCCGAACTTGGCAACGTAATATTCGTTTTCTTCGTTCTAAGTTCATTTTTCTGCTTTTCTGTTATAGGATAGGCGATTACGACTTTAAACATTGCACAATTATAAGCGTAGTTTGTTTTTTTATAATATTTATCGTTTTAATTATTTTTATTTATTTTGCTGATTTTGTGTTCTGACGTACGTCAGAGCGCGCAATACCATCCAGGCAGCAGTCAACGAAGTTTCGTCGTGGCTTAACCTACGGAGGATCAAAGCTAATGAAAGTAAAACTAACAGAAGACATAGTTTTAAACGGTGTTGCAATTTCACAGAAGTCAGATGTAAAATATCTCGGCACGCACCTTGATCGGCGTGTAACGTTGAGAAAACACATAATTGCGAAGTAAATATAAAACTGAGACAGATGTACCGGTTATTAAACAAGAAATCGGAAGTGTCCGCTGAAAATAAATGATGCTGTTCTAAAAACAGGAACATATCGATTATTCAGCGGTTCCAGAATAAAATCATCCGGATGGTTGTCAGTACACCGTGGTAAATCATCAACTTAACACTCCACAAAGACCTTGGAATGAAGTTTGTCCCGGAAGTAACATACAGCGACGCAAAAGCTCACAAACTAGAAGTGCACTCTAACAACATGGCGATCGGGTTGCTGGATAATTCGTTAGAAGTTCATTGGGTAGAATCAAGCCGATGGATTTTAATGACTGTTTTTAGCACTTATTGATGGGTAGGCTGCTAATCATGCCATCTGCATAAAATATTAAAATCGCTAAATCAGCTAGGTGCAATTTAACTAAAAGGAAAAAAAACTTGTATATATATAATATATATGTATGCGTGTGATATGCATAATCATATGTGTGCGTGTATGACGTACCATTGCCGAACTACCGCATTCTCTTTGTTTTTCTTGCAGGTTCGTTATTTGCTTTTTCCGGTATAATAATCGAATATTTTGCGTTATATTTTATTATCGTTTGCTCTAAACACAGCATTACTAGTTTTAAGATAGATGTTAAGGTATCATCGGGTACTTTAAGGATTCGCAGAAAAATAGATGTTATCATAATTACATATCAACCTGTGGTATAAATATTTAATAAGACATATCATCTATTTCTTATAACCCTGGGTGCAATCAGTAATGGCCATATTTAAAAAAAAAATGTTTTTTTTTTTTTTTTAAATATCTAATAGACGACATCTGTTCAAGATATGAAAATCTAATCTGGTTTTAACTGTATTGCCGACTGAAAAATATAAAACTATACACGGTGTCTATAGAAAATAAAATAACGAATTCGTGACAGGAGTCGTAGAAGGTATTCGCAAAATTTTCATATAGGTAGATACAATGTTATATCGGGAAAATCCGTATTCTTAAATAATACTGTTAAATTAAGAAACCTTGGATAGATCGGATTTTTCCCTTAATATATCTTATTTCTTCCTAAACGTCAGATTCGCTAATCCAATGAAAGCGTATGACTTGGTCTATAGCACTATATGGGGCCGAAACTTGGACTCTAAATAAACGATATGTGGCCAAGTTACAAGCGTTCCGAATTCGGTGCTGTAGGAGGATGGAGAAGAACAGATGGACGGATAAGATAAAAGAAAAACCAAGAAATTACGGATATAATAAACGAAAAAAAAGAGATTAATAGGTCGGATACGGAGAACGCGGTTAAGTTGGATTGACCATGTTATAAGACATGGATGAGTACTTCGAAATGTTTTCGGGGGTAAAATCTAAGGGGAACGAGGACTAAGACCTAGAAGTTCATTCGTAGTAACCTTACAACGAGGCACAGGACTCGGTAGTTATAAGGAGTTAGATGCGGAAGTCGGGAACAAAAATACATCATGAAACCGATCTTAGGATTGAACTAAAAGAATAGAATAGGTTGAATGAGGGATTATATAATGAAAGAATGCTAAGATTAAACATTTTTGAGAGAAAATGAGACTAAAATATCTATTTTAAAAAATTAAAATATTTAATTAACACTTTTCAACGGTGGCATTTATCGATGGAAGACCGTGGATAGAAGTAGAAGGAAGGATGGTAAACAAGAATATCAGGATTCGACCGAAGGGAAATCGAACGAGCGATAATTAAATTAAAAGGTACTAAAATTGCCTGGATTAAACGGTGTAATTATAGAATAAGTGAACCATAGAGTAGAATACATAATTGATATCAATTAACAAGAGAAGGAGTGTATTAAAAACTGTCAAAGTTATACACTGTTATTAGTTATACTAGTAAATGTTTTAAGAGAAATCGAGAGTAGTTTAGAATTATGAGAAAAACTTACCGAGACGTAATGATTAAGTTGACAATACTGATGCAATATACGAAAAATACTAATTTACGTTAAGGTACGTTTACCTGAAAGATTTCACATGCGAAAGAAGCGAGACAGAAATAGATAGCGCGACGTAAAGTGAATAGTAAGGAACTGTGAAACGGAATCAACCAACGGAAGATAGTATGTAATTTATGCGAATCAGAGGATACTACGATTGTCTTATCAGTAGAACTGGCAGATCTCCTGAAGCAAACGTCGGTCAATATAAAGCGAGCCACAGTCATTATTGATAAGTGGTGAATTGATCGTGACGTTTACATTTCTATCAAACATTGGAAAAAATAACAACACGTGACAAATAATAGAAATGAAGGTTAGCCGAGTTGAAAAAAACAATTAACGAACATATTAAAATTATATTTATAAAAAAAGAAAGTAACAAAAGTAGGAAGAAAATTATCGCTGGTACGTGGAAGCGTATGAAATGAACTATTATAAATGAACGATAGGTACTTTAGGTAGTACCAATCCTAAAACAAAAGGGAAAAGATTTTGAAGACAAACAGATGTCCGAAATTTAATGATCACGTGGGTCAACGGATGGATTAGAACAAACAACAATGAGATCAATGAAAGAGAAAAGACACATCGAATTGATTACACCCGAAAACTGTAACGGGTTTACAACTGCAAGTTAGAAACAAGTGACGAGAACTGTGTCAATTGTGCATACGTTCGGTTACTGAAGAAATGTATATGTATTATGTACATTACAAATGGAAGATATATTTAGGAAGTATCACGTTGCCCAACATCTCGACTATCTCATTTCTCGTACACGAAAAATTGTTTTAGATGTCGCGTATACGATATCATAAGGAATAATCACTGACTTCTTCGTGGGATAATTAATGCGAGCTAGGATCATGCCGTCGATCATGTGGTTGACAGTCGAAAGTTTCAGACAACTATGCCGCCGATGTAAACGTGATAGGGGGCTAGGATTCCGCTGCCTTCTCGTTGGCCATCGGAGAAATGAATATATAAATAAAATTAAAACTATGATAGGTGGGAAATCTCACAGCTGATAGAGAGTAAATGTATACGCATCGATGATGATAAACTCCCGGAAGTTTACGAATTTACTAATTTAATTACTTAGATGAAAAATCACGAAAGACAGTTAATCCATGCGGGATATTACAGAACGAATTAATCAGGCAAAAGAAATATTTCATACACTAACATGTATATAATAAGTTTCTAGAGGATACGTAGTAAGATAACAATTTTAGATGAAAATGTGTATACTATGTTTTATTTTTGTGCCCATTCCTGCGTACGCAAGTGGGACAAATTTATTAATTTATTTACAAAGGTGCAGTAGTTATATCAATTATGATTAAAAACAAAACAGATAAAAACGGGACATATTAAATATTTGTGTGCAAGCAGACATCTGCATAGTGTACTTCTAATAAAGATGGTGTACAGAATGACGTCGATCTCATTACGAAGTGTTTGCTTAATAAATAAATTCCAATATATACACATATATTATTACTACTACTATTAACGTTATTACATACACATATGACACCTGTTTAATGTCGATAATTACGTTATGCATCTTAAGTGTTTATAAGATCTAAAAATTGCAGCAGAAGTCGACTAAACAATATAATGGATTTACGTTTGAAATTAGATTTCATACTACAAGCTTCAACATAAGTATCGCACTCTTCGAGAATTTAAGGTACTCAATATTGGTTTGTATCGTCCGGGGTGGTAGGAATTCATCTTATCGATCTTAAATTACGTTACTAATACAAATTAAACAAATAATAATTTTATTCGTTGTTTTAAAACGAACAATTCTCCTACATTATAATCGGTTATCTCGCAGCGATTCGTATGAAATGTTATACATACACGGTCTTATTAAATTGAAAAGGACCTGCGCGGAAATTAGGAATATGAAAATTTTATGCTTCGACTTAGTTAATGAAATTTTGGAAATGCGCATAAAGCGCGAGTAGCAGCATAAACAATAGAATTATTTTCTTAAATACGATGTTTATTACGAAAAATAAATTAAACAAATGCGATTATTTGTTGATAAGAAACAAAAATAATAAATATGTTATAAATATTACATATAATCATTCCCGAATTATATAGAATTTGCTTTTCATCGCGTACGTGTCAGTAGTATAATGAAAATTGTATATCTCTGGCACCGTTTCGATTTAAGGTATCGGATTTTTCGGAAATATTTTGTAATCTACGAAAGAATTATTTTAAGAGAAAAAATTCGATCGAAAAATTCCGATTTCTGAAAAAATTACATTAAGCACATCTACTATCCGATACTTGTCGAAACGTTTACACATCATTTTTACTTATATAACTCCGATAATTTATCAAACGAAATTCTCTACACGATAAAAATAGTTACATTTGTAATATTTTCTGAATAGTACGTATATCGTGTTTAAATATATTTTCAGAAAATTTCGATTTTATACGGAAAAAGTACCGAGCAAAACTCAGTCGTCTAGAAACTATAAATGTAAATTATGTAAGGCTACGTTGAAATGCGTAACAGGGCAAATAATATATACGTAAAATTTGTAGCGTAATGAAACACTGGATATGCGGACACAGAAGAAACGAGAATCGTCATTTGTCGAAAAATCAATCAATCTTTAAGACTGATGACCAAATGGTAATGATGATATATTATTTCGACCAGTTCAATTTAAAAATCAAATTATTAATCTTCACTTGGAATTCATCGTCCAGACTATAAGTAACGACTAAATAATTTCTTACGGACAAGTTAAGAAAGAAAATTTTTTAAATCTTTAACGATTAATGGCTACTCATTCGGCTGTATGATTTTTGCTTTACGTATGACGCTGAATTAATTTATTTCTAAATCCTAGTGATGGAAAAACACTAATTGTAACAGACTCCCTTGCCGCTGTATCAGCTTCCGAGAAGGGAAAGTCAAAAAATCCAGTTGTTAATACAATCCCTACTTTAACAATTATCGCGAGATACAGATCCTTATCGAGTTCCAGATCATAAGGGAATCAAAACGAAACGGTGGATACGAAAACCCATTCTATTATATTGTGTTCGCCAACAACCTACAAAGCCTCGTCATCTCCAGTACTAAACACCTCCCACACAGATACTTCATTAACAACTTGTAATAGATGTGGACTTCATACAATCATAACTTTCTTCTCGGTATCAAACCCAGTGTTGACTTCTGGAAACCAACTGTTTATTTTTTCCTTTTCAATTGTATAACACTTTACAAGGTTCGCCTTGACCACCAATATGAATCTCTCGCGGCAATCTACTCAAAATACACATTCGCTGTTTTTTGCCTTTTTTGTCTACCGTCAAAGCCCTCCCTTATTTGCTATATTTTACTACACTGCTCTACACTCCATCCCTATCCGCACCATATCCGTGCATGTTTCCTCTCCAACAGTACTTCACCTATTCTCTCAATTATACCATTCGGTTCCTTCTCTAACGTCGTTCACTACATCTAACTACTTAGTCATCAATGCCGTAATAACCTCTAAATAAAATAAAATAAACGAATAAATCGAGTAATTAAAAACAACACCGTAAATAGAAATTGTGAATATACAGGAATAAAAAAATTCTCCTAATTAGCAGAATTAATTAATAAATTACGTAATAACAAATATATACATACACACAGTTTTAAGACAGATGTGTAACTAAATGAATGTTTTATAAAATTTGGATAGTTTATTCGATTATCGAATCATAGATAAATAAATTATTTAACTGGTAGTAAATAATACAAAATTCTGATTTACGTAATATACACATAATCTTCTGTGTATGTTTTCATATATGAATATGAATTCTATATTTATTGATGTATGTGTGCACGTGTGTGTGTAGATATTAACTTATATATATATATATATATATATATATATATATATATCTACATGTAATGATACGGTTACATAATTTCTAGAGCGCTGAAATGTCATCCCGACAGTTGGGGTTCAAAATCAGTTCGCTTTATAATGTTCATAACGTTTTTCATCGTCGAGATTACGGAAGAAGACGATGGTGCCCCTTTCTGTTCAACATTATATGGCCCCCCACCTGCGTTGCTTATAATCACTATCTGAATGTTAGCCTATTTTGTATACAACAACGGGTTGATAATGTTGCTGGCTACTATGTTACAATATTAAATATTTCTTAGTCGGGTTATACTGTTAACTCTAGATTTACTTTGATGACTGTTAAATTTTCTACCATCTTAGAATATTACACGGTTTTGCCGTGGCACTGTAATTTCTTAATCTCATATTCTGAAAGTTTCGCCGTAAAGTTATCCCAAAGTATTCCGTGGAAATTTTCAAATTAGTTCGGAAAGTTCAAAGCTTGTGAGTTTTTGAGCTTAGGAATTCATTTTGGCGTAGTAAATTCGAACTTAGATATTTTCTCTACTTCATTCATCATTATTCCGAAGAAGTTGACAGTTCGATAGACGGAAGGAAGTTATTTTACGTTTTATCTAGTACACACACACATATATATATAGTTTTGACAGCAAAATAATAATTTACACCGTTTAATTTGAACAAATGTTTATTATTTATTAAACTGTTGAGTCCACAGTAAATTTTTTTTACTGTTTCTAAAATCCCAGAAATATTAACATTTCAAGTTCTACTACACCAGGCTACAAGTAATCTTTATAAAACCCAGATTAAAAAATTTATTTTTCATTCTTTTTTTGACAAAATCACATAATTTTGTGTTTTGCACTCGTGTATGATACAAGTGGGTTATAGTTGTTTGTTTCCTTGATCTGCAATTACGATTCCAGATAAATAAAATTTCTGTATATTGAATATTAACATCGACAAATTAAGCATAATTTAATGTAAACTCGCTCGACCTTAATCATGATTATATTACGCGTTTCAAGCTTTTTGCTTTATTTTCAGTTGCAGGTTTTTATATGAATTTTTTTCTGTAGTTAGTATATTTATTTCATTTTTTTTTTCTTTTGGTCTGTACCATTGGTCGCTTTTAATAAATAAAGATACAATCTTAACCTACTAAGTTAAATAAGCATAAAATTTAACAAGGTGTTGTTTAATCTTACAAAATCTAATTCTATTAGTCAAGCCTATCGGCTTAAAGTTAATGGCCCGCCGACTGTAACTTGTGGTATATTCATTTATGGATTTACATAATTATATAACTAGATCTATTGGGCGGCGGTGAAGACGCCTAACTCTGGTATCGAGTAATAGGATTTATTCCACCTTGACCTATCGCTGCAGCCGCTTTTTACGAGCAGTGCGTATCTTTCAATCTCCTCGTTTACCAATGGAATTTGAAGATCTCGATGCATATCGCCATTTCTAGAACTATTGCTCTTAGTATTACATGTTGTCTAGCCCGGATGTTTGCTCTGTTAGACGTACTGGCACAGCCCCATAGCTGCAGGCAGTAGGTGCATATTGGTTTTATAATCTGCCGATACAGCAGGCATTACGTGCAACTGCTAGTTTCTTCCGATAAGTAAATAAAATTGTTGTGTTTTTTCTCTATCTGCTTGCTTTTCATTATGGCATGCACTTCTTATATCAGACGCTTGTCAAAATACACACCAAGGTACTTGACTGAGCCAGCCCTGCGGAATAGGTTCGCCCTCCAAGTACACTTGGTAATGCGTCTTTGTTCGCCGATATGTGAAAATCACATGTTTTAGTTTTTCTTCGTTGATATTAATGTTTCAATTTGATGCACATTCATACAACTCTATTTAGCGAGTTCTGCAATTTCTTGTATATTTTAATATTAAAGCAAAGGAGACGGTGAATGTAAATACTACACCGTGTAGGCTTACCTATGATGCGTTGTATAACCGGTACGCTTTTAATTCTACTTTAAGCAAAGTCCATTTTCAACTTTGTAGTTAATGAAACTTTATTGTAATATATGCATACATATATGTATATATATATTGTGGATTCTGACGCATGCAAATTCATAGATATGCAAATGATTACACCGATTTTGAGTGTCCGTTTAATTATATATATATATATATATATATATATATATATATATATATATATATATATATATGTGTATATATATATAATTTTACTACAGAGTATGTGTGCATATTTGATGGCATGTGAGTTTTTTATCGTTGCAGTTTGTAGACAGACATCACTCTATTTCGATACCAAATTTTACCATTAATTTCTTCTCAATTTTTTGGTGGTAAAAGAAATTAATTAAATCATATTAAATTCCAATTAATCGATTAATTTACGTACTTTTTACCAAAAAAAGAATTATTTTTGAATTTTTGTTTTATTAACGGTTACATTCGTAATGACGGTGGCAGTAGAATTTTTTTTCAGAGAATAACTTCAATTTCAATTTCCTCGTTCGCTACTGGCCCGTTGCCAATTCCAATGACTTCTCTTTTAAATCGTGTCTTTCCTTCCTATTTCGGAAGCTGCACTTTCATTGCTATTATACGTGTAATATATATATATATATATATATATATATATATATATATATATATGTGTGTGTGTGTGTGTGTACAGAGAAACAGAGACGGACTTACATCATCATCGTTATTGTCACTATTAATTCTACAAACCCAGCCCATTTTATTCGCATTTGGACTATATTACCGACATTTATCCAACCAAAGAGAACCCCTAAAGTAGGCCTATAGCTCACCGCTAGCTCCAATTTGCAGCCAGATTGTAATTACGGATAAGGATAAGTTATTCCGTTCGCGAGATAGTTTCCGACGTAAATTATTAATTAATCGGAATTATTTAACGTAATAAACTAATTTATTGTATATTTTTCGTTTATAGTTTTATATAATTGTATGTCAGCCAACACCATTTCGAACTTAATCTTCGAGAGGAGGAGAAATTTATTCGTAGACAGAATTTGTAACTAAAGAAAAATTTGTCTAAATTACGAAATAAATTTTGTTTACTTTACATAAAAACTGTATGCGTATGGTATATTTCAAGTCACACACATACATAAAATTATGTATATTAAATTATTATTATTTGCATTCAATCATTGTGATCATCCGCTTGCCTGCACTGTGATTTCGATCACTGCCTATTTTTATTCGTAGCTTTCATTATTTTTTAACGATTTATGGTATTGATTGCAGCATTTAAATCGGAATGTATTCATGCACTATCGAAATCATTTCTTTACGATTATTTCCCGTCAAAATTACAGCAGCACCGGAAGATGGCGCATGTAAACCAGTTTATGGAAGAAAATCGAGTTAGGATGACGAAGAAACTGATATAGATAATTGTGACGATTTAAAGTTCAACTCCTATCGGACGTATCTGACAATATTTAGTGTTTACCGCGTGTCACGTGGATCAATGCAACCGTGCGTACTAAATCTGTCTTTAAATTATTTGGACCACGGCCTTCATCTATATCCTTGAAACCTTCGTTATATTTTACCCCGTATTACGGTCTGCAATATGGAATATTTACTTTTCTGAATTATACGTCCGAAGTATTTTACTTCGTTCAGTCACAATGTTCGTTACAAAATTTGTCAGGCAGCCATCAAATGAACTGAAACACGAAATAAATTGTTAGGGGTTAGCATCCAGCGATAGAGAGTCCACTGAGAAATTAGGCTAGATCAAACGATCGACTACGTTATAACCTACGAACATCTAGACTAGTGTTAAGTGGATTGATCGCCAATACGTTTGTGTACGCTTCTAAACGGCTATAGCACGTTTGATCTCGTCTTTCACGTATAGGATATTTAAGTGTCTCGACGTAACGTATGATTCGATACGTACCAAGGTGGAGGACGATGAGTCTTATGGCCTTACTCGGAAACCGTTGTATCCTGTTTACGTGTGTATCTTTTGCGCGAACACATTAAACGATATGTCTAAACAGGCTTTATAATTATTTTATAAACTAAAAGTTTGTTTTCTAGTGACAAACCGGAGTACCTGGCAAGAAGTAACTTTATTTTATATGTAACTGTTTTCTTTTTAATTGAAGAATGGAAGGAAAACGATACAGACGAAGGTCGAGGAGTGAATATATAGATCAAATAGTAGAATGAGCAACAAGTTATGCAAACCTTTAAAGAAGGACGGAAAAAAACACCAATCATTAGTATTACGATTGATAAAGGTTATCCACCAATCAATCTACGGACTGAGCAAAAGAAGAAAATTTAAAATGAGAAAATAATTAAAACGAACGTAGTATAGATAGTAAATTCGAAAGATACACGGTTTGAATAACAACGAAATTTTGAAGAAAATTTAATCAATACTAGAAATCATAACGACAAACGCACGATTAAACGAAATAACTGTGAAAACATAACTTCTTCTTCTTCTATGTGCCATACTCAAGAGAGCGTAGGCGATTATGCCAACTAGACTTTACGTTGTCTCGCATCTGCCATTAATTGTTGTATCGAAAATGCGCCGGTCCAGTTTTTGATATTTTTCAGCCAATCTGTCCTCCTTCTTCTGCCCGGACTTCTTATTCCTTTTATCTGTCCTTGTATAATAATCTGTAAAATTTCATACGTTGCACCTCTAATGATATGGCCAAAGTATGACACATTTATCTTTATAATAATATTCCGTAATTGTGTCGATCTGTATTCGCCTTCTTTAAGACATTTTTATTGGATATGTTTGCTGTCCAAGGTATCCTCAGCATCCTCCACAGCTTCGTATCGGTTAAATGTTTTTTATTTAGAGGCATAGCCTCAATACCATATAACAAAATTGGCTGGATGTAACATCGAACTATATCTTGTCTTATCTTCAGACTAAGCGATCGATCACATAATAATTGTTTCATATTATTGAAGGCTACTCGTGCGTAACTGCACCGTGCTTTAACCTCGGAAACAATTTAATTATATCGTAGTTCGGCATTATTAATTTTTTTTTATTTTTTGTTTTGTTAATTCATAAAGTCACTACTCTCCGATACGTCAACATCATACATAATACATATATATATATCTGCCTGTTATTTCGGCCACGCCCATAACGCAACAAAACGTGGTTTGAATTGCCGGTGTTGGTAGTGAAGGTACATTCGAACCGGAAAACGTGGCAAATTTTAAACGATTTGACGGAGATGTCGCTGTTTACTACTTTTTAAAACTTTAAATTATCGTAATTTCTGTTCTTTTTGTTATATCAATGCGAAACAAAGCTTAAAAAAATAATAGACGAAGCAAACCGCGGGTAACTCCTAGTATATACATATATACATATACATATATATATATTATATATATACTTGTACACGCATAAATATATATTGGATGTCAAATTAAGCGGTAAATTAAAGTAACTTCAATCGATAATTTTAGTTGATAATGGTGTCAGCTCATGGCACTTTTCCCTACAATGCAATATACGTACCTTAAATGCCTGTATGCTATATATATATATATATATATATAGTTATTATTTATTCATTACGCGCGTTGACTGTGTATCCGTATGTTCATGCTTACGGTTGCATCATTTTCTTATTTTATTTATGGCACTATTCCTTATCTTTATTTGCCACTCGTAATGTCTTTTTCTCATTTTCGTTTGCATATTTACAATGGCATATTATGCAATCCAATTGGTCGCGCTATAATAATGAGAACTCGTCGCTGAAGAATAGAATTACACTGAAATGGATGAGCCTAAATTTTATTACGGCGATTAAAAAAATGATGTCGTAATCGTTTAAACGTATTTCAATACTAAACTCTGTTAGTAAGTTTTCAGGTAAACCACAACGGTCGTTAAATGCATGGGTTTCTATTTAAGTGCTTACGTATTTATATGGTTCATAAAATGAAAAACGACAAACACGGAGTAAGGTTTTAATCAGTTGATTTTATTACAAAACTGCAAAACGTACGTAAACTTTATTGGCCATTAAATTATTTCGTCCGAGTAATTACATTCTACCAAAATATGTTTTAAATTTGCATTTACGTACGTTATCCAGCTGTCTGTTTAACGTATATATTTATATATCATCCTCATGTGACAACCGATTGGCAGATTCGACTCAAAACAAATATTTCTCCATAATTATTCCGTAAAACCGGTTTTTGCTTTTGCCATCGTATCCATAAATGTTCTTTTAGCACTTCCACGTGATCTTTTTCCTTAAAGATTTTACCCTCAATAGCAATATTGAGAATGCAGTGTTTACATGTCTTAATGGAAGAAGACGATTTTTCGTATTCTGTTAAGCATGGATATAGTATAAATTATATATACGTGTCTATACATGCAATAATCATGTAAACAACACACATAATATGATTATCGGGGATGCCTTTAAAGCTCAATTGTGTAGGAGAGGTACGTCTTTTGTAAAAAAAAACATCGCTATACAGTGGAATAATTGTACACGACAGCGGAATGATGCATTCGATTGAAAGTAAATGCGCGAACAACCTTAAATCTAGGAAATTAATGCCATCAAAGTGATCACACGGAATTACCTCTCTTTTTTATTGACTTTCCGTAAGTAGACTTTCTTTGTCACTGTTTTTGATGCAGCCAGTTTCAAAAAACGTGAATCCATCTCGTTTACCTTGTTTACTTTATTACATATTATTCGACCGTCCCCTCAGGTTTTGATTTCTCGAACGTGAAAATTTTTCTAGATAATTGTAGATTATCCACATGTAGAAGAGACGATAAATTATACAGAGGTGTATGGGAACGTAGTAAGATAATGCTTTGAACGTACGGTGTCACAGCGAAACTAAAAAAACCCCAACATAATCGATATTGCAGATTATCTGTTCAGAACGGAGGGGACAGAAGTCACACTTTGTCTAAGTTCTATATACGGAAGACACGATCAGGTCACAAATGATGCCAAAATTGTAATCTACTGACGAGTACAATTCCTTGATAAGGAAATAGAACCCCACAGAAGTTTAGAGCAAGACGATTGAAGTTGATAATAATTGGTGAGAGGTGATCGGCTAATGCTCTTAGTGTGCATCAGCTCCCAATGATCCAGCTGTACAGAGTGAACCATATCCGTGTGAGAAATTAAGCCATTAGATGAGGCGTCTTTAGCTGATGAATCGACAAATTTATTTTTTTAGAATACCTTTTACGACTTAGAATCCATAAGAAGAACACAAATATTCCCACTCGTTCTAAATTATTAAGCTTTAACCTAATCCGATTAATGTGTCTAACACATTCCCTTTTTATTATCTATAACCGTACGGAATCGGTTAAAAGTAAGGTAATTCGCCTAAATATCCGAATCTATTATACGTAATACCGTGGCACATTCAACGGTAAATACTAAACAATGTTAACGTAATTTGTACATGTTACTAATAGGGGGAGCTGGAATGAATACCGCTGTTCCGGTTCCTCGAATTGACTTTGATCCACCTGTAAAAATAATGGTGCTTAATGGAAACGTTTCGGAGATAATATTATTGAAAGTGAAAGGATTAGTGTACAAGAATGCTGACTGTAATTTTTGTGGGAAAAGGAGTGAATTCTGTTTGTCGAAAAGGTAAAAATATGACACTAATTTATAACCGTGGAGTGCGGGGGTGTTTCGCTATTTGAAAAACGCCAGTTAAAATGGATTAAAGGAAAGCGATCGATTACATACCAGCAGCTTCAATATAAAGTAACTTCTAGTTTAATATTTCTATTCTTCATTCTTCGATTACAATGATAAGTTATTTTCCATAATTCCTATTTTATACGTCTATTTCCTATTTTTTGGACGTTGTCAACAAAAAATTAGGTCATTAATCTTGATTCAAGTTTGAGTGTAAGACCGTAAACTAAGCTTCTCCCCAATCCTTGCATCGTTGTCTGTTCTGAGCCGCGGTTTCACGAATTTCTAGCGTGTTTTACTAATTTAATCATCTTCTTGCTTCAGCGTCATCTTCTATCTGTTAGTCATACATCGTGTACTGTCAGTTCCGTTCTGTACATAGGAAAATATTCTGACTCTTTTAATCTTACTCCCAGCACTATTTAATCGTCTATCCGCTTTTCCGATATTACGCACAAATTATTTTGTTGAGTACCGGTTTCCCAGTTTAGCTCGGTTTTTCTAGATTGATTTACCGATTTTAGTTTACGGAATATTTTTTTCTAGAAAAAATTTTTCCGTCTAAACTTCTAATAAGATGTGTCATTTAAATTAACGCTGCTATATTGTGTAAATATATATATATATACATAGGTATGATTATTTAATTGATCTAAATTAACGTGCCGTGTGATCAACTAAAGCTAGAGGAACGAGGGAGAGGAAGTTCAATCAATAAGTACAGATGGTATTTTTGAAGCGTAGTACAAAGTACAGTCAATGAAGATATGGGAGAGGGAAAGCATGACCCTACACATGTGGCACTGAGGAGCCGGAGTTCTGTTGATCAGGAGCGAATGAGTGAGTCTTGTATGACCCAGCCACAATCTGCTCATGTCAAAGTTTTCTCTGCGGTTTGGAAGAGAAGTCTTCCAATGTAAAACGGAATTCTTGATTTGGCGAAGTTTATTTAATAAGGTGATCGATTGACAGTTTTGTTGCCACGAAGCAAAAATCTTGATTTGACATAATTACGTACGTGAAAAGCTGGAGTTTGGGATGGGCAACAATGTAGCAGCCCCTTTTGCTGCTCTATCTGCTATTTCATTCCCTGTAATCCCGGCATGAACTGGATTCCATAGGAACGAGACTAATTGGCTCGGTTTGACCAATTTCTTTGGCTGTAGGATGCTGATCGTTGCTGAAATCGCATAATGACTAGAGCGTTGAGAGAGATTTGGAGCTGTTGGATATATATATACATATAGAGGTATATATTATATATATATATAGGTGTATACCTTCATATAGGTGTATATAATACGTGTGTATGTAAATTGGTATATATTGTATATATAGGTATATACAATATATTATATATATAGGTATATATACAAATACTTTTAATAAATTTCCCTATGCGCGGGTAAGATACGGAAATTCCCATGGTAAATCGTACGATTATTGTGGCCGCATTTGTTTCAATTTATTACTAATATTATTTTCAGCGTCTTAATCTCCGAACAGCAATTTGCTGGGTGGAACTCTTGTAACGACGGTCATAAATGATAATGTCCGGTCAATGTTTTAAACGAGAAAATTGAATTTCTCTACAAACTATTCGAAAACCGGAACTAAACGAAAAATCATTAAATCCATCTGGGACCGGACTAGACGGAAAAATTTTCGAATTTTGGTTTTTGTTTTCGACCTGTCCGGCGAACTCTCGCCCCGGTTTAATTGCAGACAATAAATTTAACCCATGACCGTCGAACTTAATAACGCGTCCGTTTAATATTGTCGTTGTTAATATTTTCATCATCGTCATTTGTCTCGCCACCTTTATGCCTGTACTCTATACCACTTGCGATATCAGAGTGTTCTTACGTACGGTAGTATAATAATAACAATAATAATAATAATTTTGTGACTGGTCGGGCACGATTTAAAATCGTCGCTAATTATAAAATTCGTTATATTTTGTTTTTCTTTTATACGGTGCCGTGTACTTCAACTGAGGTCAATGGCCCGATATATTTTTGATTAAACTGCGGATACGTTGTTCGGGGAACCGTGGAGTTTGTTAAGTTTTTCGCCATTATAAGATGAAGTCGTTGAGATAGCTGTACATAGGGAGTGAACGTTGAAAGTGTGTGTTCTACTGTTGGGGAATCTTGACAGACTGGAACATCAGCTCAATCTAAGAAACGCTGATGCGTCAACGCGGTGCGACCGATGCGATGTCTTGTGAGAAAAACATCGTTACGTCTTGAAGACGTCGTCATGGTCGAGTTTCCGTCGTGCAGTAGTAAGTCTGATTCTTCGTAGCTTCTTTACAAATGGTAGTTTATTCTAGGTAGGACCTCAATTTTACTGCAAGTTGATCATATTTTTGCACCATGTAAAAAGAAATATTGCTTAGATTTGTTATGTTTCGAGTACAAATTTTTTTGTTTCATATCAAATACTAAATTTTAATCTAGTCAGGTTGAGATCCTATCAAATAAACAGTATCTATTAATAATCTATGGTGCTGCTAGATGATTTGGATGAATGCATTTGAGCTTACTTATTCCAACATTCAAACAATGATATATAGCTTCATTGGACACATACCGTGGCATTCGGTAAAATTCTGCAAGCGCTGAATTATCTATTTAATTGATTTCTTTAATTCCAGATTGGTTTCAATACAACTTTATACACCAGTAATCCCAGTAATCGATTTTCTAAGGATAATTCGCAATTGTATCCTGGGAGCCGGTATAATTTTTCAAATTTTAGGTCCAGTTTTTTTGATATATGAATGTTCCTCGTCAGTTTTTTTATCTAGGTACATCCCTATGTACGTTACTTCATTTTTCATTGTATCACGCCTATCGATACTTTTTTATCACGAACTTTTCAATTAGAAAATGACACGTGTGTGGAATTCTTCGGATTTATATTCAGTTTTCACTTTCGGATCCACTGGTATAGTCTAAGTTGTTTTGTAGAGCAGTGATAGCAAGTTAGCATTTGAGTTCGAACACATTTTAAAACGTTCGATTAAGACGGTGGATTTGAGCGAAACTCTTGGAGTACCCCGTTTACAAATATGTATTGTTTACGTATGCCTGTATATAGTGCATCTTAATTGCATATATTCGTTACAGTTGTAAATGCGTCGCTATGTTTTATTACACCCTTTTTTTTACATGTTCTCAAATAAGATGTATATTCGGTGTGTTATAATTTTGATAACAATTCTAATTCACTCGTACCAAAATATTGCATTTTATTCAGTGTATTACGGGTTTATAATCGGAAAATCCGACATAAATAATTTCGAGATATGGCTGTGGGTGCGACTCCTTCGGATTTTATAGTAATGCGCCTATTTTGAAAGAATTAACAACGGAAGTTCTCGTACCTATTATGAATTTTTTTGGTTACGTACTAGGAAAACACGACAGAATCGAATGAGCAATAGTTATGGGAAGAATGAATGGTGTGCGACCAAGAGGCAGATTAGATGGACTGCGGATGACATTTTCAATATGTGCTCATGATGCCGAAGATCACCAAGGATGGGGGCAGAAAATATGCAAGCTTTTACCTTGATCACGACGACACCCCCGTGAAGTTAGGACTAAAATGAAATATATATATATTTGTTTCTTATTTATTTGTGAATTATTTTTGATGAAGCGTTTGAAAATTCATTTTGTGAAACAGGATATTCAATTTATATTTTACTTTCGAAAGATTCGACAATTTTAATTTTTCGTTTATTGTTAAATCGGTTCGCGCAGTTGACGGGTACTTGTTTGTATCTTCCTCCATCGAATAATACCGAAAGCTTAATTATTGTTGTTCATATTATCGTTGTTATCAATAATACTGTTGTTTGCGCTAGAAAGTACACTCGCAGGAAATGTTAACATGTTAAATATCTATTTTGAATGATTTGCAGTTTAGTAAAAGTAGGTTTACATATCGAACTCCATGCTGGACAGGCATTATTGGTCGGATTACTGACCTGTAGATTATCATTTTCTTTTGTTAATATTAAGGTAAGATTTACGATTAAAAAGCGGTTATACGGAACAGATGACTTTATTTGCCTTAAGACTAGTATTGTTTATTAGTAAACGTCAATCTACTGTCTGAAGTAACATCCAGATAGCGTACCTGGTTATTCCAATCTATTTGAGCATGTTGGAAAAGTAGATTGTCTCTCGGTCTTTTACGGGTGAAAAAGATAGTCTCAGTTTTCGTCCGATTTATATTAATTTGTTATCTATTGTAATAATTAATTGCCTACTTTATTCCAAGTTATAATCTAATGCGAATAGTTTTGGCTGTATACGAGCTTTCTCTCGGTGGCCCGTTGGCTAAGATCTAAGATCGTACTATCTGTTCGCATCGGCTTAATAACTGATACTTATACATGTTCAGATATTAGTATTACTACGGATGTTAGGTTTTTTTGTGTTTTTTTTTTTAAATTTTGGCATTAGCGAACCCGAGACTGCGTGAAATGCGACTTATCGAATATTTATTTTACACAGCATTGATTTTATGTGTACCGATCAAGCATGTCGTCAACCAGGGAAATTGCCTTCGGTCGGTATCAACTGGTGTGCTGGCGGAGAGTTGAACAGATTTCTTTCGTCCCGAGATCTCCTGTGCTTTCTTTATAGGATCACACTTGAAAGTGGAGATGAAGTTTGCACTGTACAGCAGCACAGGGCCGCAAACTCATCACCCGAGATGATATCATCCAGTACCTGACAAGTTGCACTTGTACTTCTTGTTGGAGCAGTGAGAGTTTCACTAAATGATACTGGTCGCTGATTACCAGCTCGGTTTTAGGACTCGAGACAGATCTGGCTGGAAAGCTGTCTAGATCTTTGGAAGGAACAGGTCGGCGGTATGAACATAAAGGGACTCGTCTCAAGTTGAGGTACGCCTGCTCGGGGGAGGTGGAGGGTCTTTCAAAGTGTGAAATAAATTCACTGTCCCGAGCAAGCATGATTCGAACTCGTTTATTTACGACACGTGCCAGAAATTTGGACTGACATATTCTATAATAAGTTCAATTGAAAAACGGTTTCCATCGACGATTTGGTATCCGTCGCAACGATGTGTACAGAATTGCGATAATTTGTGAACGAATAGAATCGTAGGACTTAATCTGAGTACTATCATCCTCTAAGAGACATTTTATCGATAATTAATTTTCCGCACGAAGAATTTTGGAATCGTCTACGGGTATTCTGTTTCCGGTACTTGCCTGGTTCTTCAATTTTCCGAGCGATCGTCTAACGATTTGTTATTATAATTATCATTTCCACCTTTTCTGGTTTTTAAAGATGGAGTTCATTTTGTTTGGCGTTTCTTTATACGAGAAACCAGCGTAACCTATTTAAACGAAGTAAACGAGTTAAATGGAATAAAAGGTAAAAAAGAGATTTCGCCTTGTTTATAAGAAGTTAACATTTTAATTCGATTTTGTTCGATTACGCACCAGCGTAGGGAACGGCTCGCGTAATAAAGTTCAAAAGGGTATTTCGTCGCGATAAGTAGGAAGGAGGAACGAACAATACGAGAGAGTAATTATGGTGAAAGATTTATATCGTGTAAAGAGGTTCCCGTTGAATCAAACCGGAAAACAAGAGGACGATTTAATTTGATTCTTCTTAAATGGAAAAGGAAAAAAACTGAAAACAGTCTAAATTAAAAGTCGCCAATTATTTCGTCTGAAAGATCAAAAGCAGTCGACTATTTTCGAACTTTTAAAATTTGCAAAAAGAAAAACCAATTTCCTTTTTTCTCATTTATTACAATAGAAATATATTTTATTGCTTTTAATTTCGATTTTGAACAAATATTTGTCGCGATAACAAACAGACGAATGGCGGTGAAACTTTTGAAATGAGAATATGGACAAACAATAGGGCCGTATTTTTGTCGGTAGCGTTATTTATTGTAGATAATTATTTATTTATTTATAATAAGTTTCAACGTCTATAAAAATTGCTCGGAGCTAATTACGAATTCGAAATAGTCAATATAGCAGATGAAAAGCTTACAGAAGGAGAGGAAAGAGAATGTGTGAAATAATTCGAGAATATGCAACGGAGATAATGCCGAAATTACCTCGTCCTGTAAAGGGCACGCCCTCTTCCCATCGGATGTTATCTGCTTAAAACCGACAACTAAAACTAAACAAAAAAGGACTCTGCTTTAGCTATCTTCTGGATCCTGATATATATATATATATATATATATATATATATATATATATATATATATATACAAGTGTAGCCGTATACAAATATATATATATATGTATAAAATCGTTTCTGCTTTTGCAGGTTATTGCCAGCAATATTCCAATTGCTACACTGGACTAGTCAATAATACAAAGACTCCTGCTCTGAAAGTCCTTACCTACAAACTTACAATAAAGAAATCAGCTTAAGGGAATTAATCCTTGCTGTTCAACATACAAAACAGGCTTCTCCAGGAAATTACGAGCTTCATACAAATATCGTAAAACATGCGCATTCATTAACACTCTAGTACTCTGCTCCAAATTTTTAATTGCATCCGGACCGGCAAAAAGTTTCCAGAGGCTTGGAAAAATGCCGTCGTAATTCCTTCAATCGCAGAGAATTACCATCACATCTCGCTCTCATCAGTCTTATGCAAAGTCTTTGAACGTATAATAAATCGTCACTTATACTGGTTACTTGAAACCAAACTTGTTATCCATCCATCTCAATGTGGATTCCGATGTAAACATTCTACACTCCACCATCTATTTTCTATACAAAATGCTGTTGTTGAAGCATCAGCTAACATACCTTATTTGTTAGCTCTATTTTTCGATTTATCAAAAGTCTTTGATTAGATCCAAATTCAAAAACTTTTAGATCAACCTTTACGTTTGGGCCTTCTGCAGAAACCTTAACTAATTTATATACAATTTTCTTACCAACTGAAGTTTCAACGTTCGTATCAGAAATAAATCATCATCCCTACGTCCCCTGCTAAATGGAATGCCCCGGGAATCTGTGTAGAGTCCTATACTTTTTAATATAGCTATGAATGATTTAGTTGATGCAGTTATTTCTCCAGCGCATAGTTTATTATTTGCGGACGATCTTACAGTCTCTGTAAGCTCTCGAACCTTATTTGCTGGAGAACGTGTTCTTCAGGATTGTACCAACCAATTATCTACCTGTGGCTCGAATAATAGCTTATCATTTTCAAGTACCAAAAATTGCCTTGCACTCATATATATATGTAAATACCAAAGAAAGCTGAATATCTCTCTTCATGATTAATTCGAAATAAATCATCAGTCCGCTACTTCGGCCTGGTCCTAAATTTTAAATTTTCATGGGATCAGCATTTAATTTACACTAAAAAAGAAGTGCTTAAAGAAAATAAACATTCTGAAAAACTATCTAACATTACTTATGATGCCAATCGAACTTCGTTCTTACGAATTTATCGCTGTATAACCATCTATATTTATTTATTTATTTATTTATTTATTTATTTATTTATTTATTTATTTATTTATTTATTTATTTATTTATTTATTTATTTAATGAAGCCACACAACAGCTAAACGCCAATTATAGTGTAGGCTTATAAATAAAATAATACAATAAATAACTTTTTCTGAATTGTAAAATTAAAAGTAAAAAAAAATAAAATTAAACACATTCACCAGCCTCACACCTATTAAACACACCAGAAAAAACTACACGCATTCACAAGTCTCACACTCATTCAAACATACATCATTCATACCCCATTCACACAATCTTACTCGAAATAAACGGACAAATAATCTTTAACAAATTAATAAATACAATATTTAACGTATTTACTACATGTACATTAGTAAAGGAACACATATACCAAACACACACCACATAATAACAATCTAGAATCATTAGAATAGACAACAGCGAAACTCCTGTTCTCATCGCAAAATATGTTCGGGAAGCAACTTATTAAAGAAATATCTGTTATCAAAGTATATATCCATACAGGGAAATATGTTCAAAAGAGAATTATACAAGCGGAAAGCTGACGGCAATGGAGAACTTAAACCGAGGTTTGTTCGTGCACGCGGCTCACTAAAAAAACGATTCGATCGCCTATTTGGTCTTGGTACAATGTACGAGACGGTTGATGTTAAATACTCGCTATTATACATCATGAAGAAACCTTAATTTTGCTATTTTCCTTCTGTAGTGTAAATACCTCACATCCATTATATTTCTCAATATATCGTAACTCATATATTTAGGGTAAATACCCGATATACGGTAATATAGATATTTAAAAAATTTACACTGAACTTTGTCAATTAACCTAATGTATTTATTATAATACGGATCCCAAACAATTAAACAGTATCCTAGAGGACTAGGTACTAGTGCATTATAAAGCGACAGTAGCGTCCATGGATCTCTAAACAAATCTTTTCTGAAATTAACATTAATGTTACCATTATACGGTATTCGTTTCCTCAGTCATTTTCCATCTTTTCAGCCGAACTTTATAAGATTTATCTCGCCGTGGACTTCATAGTAAGCTCTAACATGCAACAGCAGCCGGTTGTATGTTCCGACTTACTCTCCGCGCTGAAGTCCTTATGCGATGTATTTAGAAACGATCAGCATCCTACAGTCAAAGAAGTGACACGGTATTATTAGTTGAACCGAGCAAATTAGTCTCGTTCTTATGGATTGCAGTTCATTCCGAGATTACAGGAAATAAAATAGTAGATAGATCAGCAAAAGAGGCTGCTACATTGTTGCCGATCCCAAACGTCACAGTTCCAGCTATTGATGTACGTATTATGTCAAATCAAGACTTTTGCTTGGTTGCAACAAGAGTGTTAATCGACCTCCTCGTTAAATAAACTTCGCCAAATCAAGAATTCCGTTTTACCTTGGCAGACTTCGCTTTCAAACCGCAGAGGAGACGTTGTCTTCAGCAGATTACGGCTGGGTGATACAAGACTCACCGATTCACAACTGATTAACAGAACTCCGGCTCCTTAGTGCCTCGTGTGTAACGTCACGTATTCTTATTGACTCTCCTTTATTGTCCTTTCTCCTCTGTTACTAACCTAATCATGTTCTTACGCATGTGTCGTCTCTACTTCTTGATTTAACTTCCCCTCCCTTATGCTTATGGTCTTAGTTGCTGCACTCGGCACGTTAATTTAGATGAATACGCGTGTTCCAAATTTCGTTTGAATTCTAAAATGAAGAAGTACAAGAGGAGAGGTCACTCTTGAAAACAATTGGAAAAACTAGAATGAAGTGATTAGTACACGTATTAAGACAGGTATCCTATTGAAAAATATAATAAAAGGAAAATACCCATGTGCAGTTCGAAAGGATGACCGGGACGACGGACATTGATGGTGGACACAATCAAGAAAGAAACGATCATAAAAGACTACATGGTACTGAAAAGGATGTAACTGAGAAAATGAAGGACTTGGATGACAGGGTGAATCGTTCCAAGGACTGATACACCGATTGATATATACTATATATACAGGGGGGCCCAAAAGTGTTGAACAATTTACAAATGTCTAAAATAAAAACCATTTAGGTTAGTACGTTGATCACAGCGCCTGCTGATGCCGAAAACTATGTCATTTAACGTGAATATATGCGGTTAGTTACCATGGCCCAAAGTCCGCGTCGATCCATTCGTCGTCAAGCCACCTCCTTGAAACTTCCACGATCAACGAGACGAATAATACTAAGAAAGGATTTAAATACGCAACACTGTAAAATTCAACTGTTGCTGCCTGCTAAGAAGCCGAAAGATTCATCTTTGAAGAAAGCGGCTTGAATGTGACTATAAGTGGTAAGTTAAACGAGTTCTTCTTCCTCACTCTTCGTTGAAAACGCATTAGACTCGCGAGCAGTTGGTTTAAACAAGACGGGGCGACGTCCACATCACAGTAGATGTTTTAACGTTGTTGAGAAAGAAATTCGGCAACCGTTTAATTTCGCGCAACATCGATTTCGCCTGGACGTGTCTCATAGTCCGGATCTGACGCCGCCAGATGTTTTTGTGACGGTTTCTCAAAAGCCCGGTGAAGGCAAGCGTACAAAGACTGCGGCCTTGAAATGTGCCATTCAAACAGAAATGCCCATGCTTGTCACAGTTCGTGAAAACTTAGAAAAAAACGTGCGAGAATATTGCAATCTCTGAGGTGATTATCTTCTTGATGTAGTATTTAAAAATTATTTTAAAAATAAAATCTCATACTTTTAGCTTTCGTTTCATTTTGATCTCATGACTGTAGCTCGAAGTGACTTTTTTAACGAAGCATTTGAAAATCGTTCAACACTTTCGGCCCATTTCAAGAAATTATATAACGGCGCTTTAATCTTAAATATTTAGGCCTGATTCTTGACCATAAACTAACATTCATTCCGCATATTGAATACATACATAAAATGTGCGATTCTATATACCACAAGCTTAAAAGATTACAGCCGAATGCTTTTGGATTAAAATATGGAGAGAGAGTCATTTTGTATAGGAGGCTAATTCAGTCATTTTACGCATATGGCTCTCTTGTCTATATTAATAAAAGAATTATGTGATCAATTAATAAATACCAGAGGAAGTTTCTTCTTAGTATTTCATATTTATACCGAACCTGTCTCACTTCTGCTGCTAACGTTATATCTAATATCATGCCACTGGATCTTTTTGTCATTGAAGCCTCTATCATCTCGGAATTTAGAGTTGTTAGAGACGTTGCTAGTGTCAAGAATTTCCATTTCCTTAATATTAATCCGCTTCCGCTTACTTTGGAATCGTTTCCTAGTGTTCCTATCCTAAAAAAATATATTCAATCATCACTTATTGATATTTGGCAAGCTTGGTGGACAGTTGTCCGACTGGAAGGAAAATCTTCTTGTTTTTCCCAAATGTTTTGAAGCGTTGTAAACTTAAAAATATTCATATTAATTTTCATAATGCTCAGGTGCTCTCTGACCATGGTAAGTTTGGTTCATATCTTCATAGGTTCCATCTTGCTTCTAGTTCAGGCTGTACCTTTTGCAGATCCAGCGAAGATTTATTTGGTACTGTAGATGACATTGAGCATTTAATGTTTGCTTGTCCCTTGTTTGATGATCTTAGAATTAGATTTAAAATACATAGAGGACAGCCTCTTGTATTTTCTAAACAGAATCATGCCAGTCTCCCGTCATACATGGAGTTGTCAATGCTAAGAAAGTTTAAAAGTGGTGGGTAAATTTTTAATAATTTTTTTCCTGTTTTTTTTTTTATGTTTTATGATATTAATTCAACCGTGAATCTGCATCTTTTGCTCATGGACATTGCCTCCATCCACTGATAATTACTAATGTTGCTACTTTTATAATATTGTGTAAAATTGTCATTATTTTAATATATGAATATACTTATTTTATGTATTTCTTAGATATAAATATACTTTCCTAATTGAATATTAGCATTTTTAAGAGTATCTTTGAAAATTTTTTATTTATTTTTCTTTTTTGATTGAAATTGTACATATATATATATATATTACATATATATATATATATAATACATACATATATATATATAATATATATAATACATATATATATATATAATATATATAATACATATATATATATTATATATATATATATATATATATATATATATATATATATATATATATATATATATATATATATATATATATATATATTATATATATATATATACTATTTTGTTTGTATAACATTAATTTTTATATTTATATCTATATTTACACAAACTCATTTTACACACATTCTTGATGGTTTAGGGGACTATGTTTCTCATATTCCATCCTGTTTTTAAGTTACATTGCCGGGAACTATGACATGGCACAAGCACGTTAATCAAAAAAGAAAACAGTTAGATTTAAAACTGCATGGATTAAATTGGCTTCTTGGCAGGTACTCAAGTTTATCACTGGAAAATAAACTTCTGGTCTATAAAATAGTCTTATAGCCTATTTGGACATATGGTTTAATGTTGTGGGGTTGCGCAAAAGATGTACATGTAAATAGAATTCAGCGATTTCAGAACAAGGCCATAAGACTCATTGTTTCCCCACCTTGGTACGTATCGAACCATTCATTGCATCGAGATTTAAACATCCCATGTGTGAAAGATGAGGTTAAACGTGATGTTGATCGATATGTAAGTCGTTTGGAGACACACACAAACGTACTGGCGACCAGTCTACTTGACACTAGTCTAGATGTTCGCAGATTAAAACGTAGACGACCGTTTGATCTAGCCTAATTTCTCAGTGGGGTCCATCATTCGATGCTAACCCCTAACATGTTATTTTGCGTTTCAGTCCAATTGCTGGATGGCTGCCTGGCCAGTTGTAATTAAAAATATATATATATAAAATAATAAAAAAAAAACAAAAAAAACACACCTTTTTATATTTTGTACTATATTACTCAGCTACTCAACACTTACCTACAGCTATCTATTAAGAACACTAGTTCCCTGCACCTTTATAACCACAATTTATTTAATACAACATTTATTCACAAAAAAAAAAAAAAAAAATGGCGCTTGTAGATTACGAATCCCATATTCTTTTTAAACTGTGAAACAAACACCTAGGTCCTAAAATTCGAAAGTGACGTTACATAACTTTCGAGTAATCCTCGAAGGTCTGGTTTCACTTTCGGGACCTACTCGTAATGTTAATTCAGCTTTTGTACATTCACCATAACTATGAAGAGTACCTAAAACACCGTGTTGAATTTGTCTGGATGTCAGTTTTATAGTTTGAAAAAATACAAATTCATTCATTGACTCGTGACTTCGTGATAACCTTCTCTAACGAACGATTCGAGGAATATCAGAGAAGTCTACAGCGAAAAAATCAAGGTAAAATATTTTATATATAGAAAATGCTTAATTTTAGGTAGAAAATGTTCAATTTGATGTAGAAAATGTTTAACGTGATGTAGAAAGTTCTTAATTTTGTGTTCGGAAGGAATTTCTGTATCGATATTTTAATCACGTTTAGTTCGATTTTTTTTTTATTGATATCTAAAATTTCAACCTTTCCTTATTTTTAATTATTTTCTTTGTTTTTTTAAAAAATTAAGATCGGCTAGATAACTGCAATCTCGGTTGAAGATGGAAGATGTAATTAAATCGGGAAAAAATTCTTATACAATTTAGCGAATGATATATTTTTCTTACGTACGAAAGTCGACCGTGCCACATCCCGCAGAGTTTCCCAGAATTGCATTTTCCTTTAGTCGGCGGTCGTGATGAGATAATTTAATTCGGTATATCTTTACTGGGCCTGGTTAAGAAATAGTTCGTAACTATCATTAAACATTTTCGAGACTGAAATATTTCAACTCTAAATGAACAAAGACGCTATTTAATAATGAGCCGAGTTATACGAAGACGACTGACAACAGGCTTTGATCATATCGCTGTCTCTGCATTATTTATTGTTTCCTTCTTTAGGCCATACTACTACTACTACTACTACTACAACTAGATATTATCGCAACTTTCATTACTTCGCCGAAATACAATTAATACTATTAATCCCTTCGGTTATGTTTATTCCGGTCACTATCGACTGCCTTCTAATTTACATAATATTCTCAATATACCCTTAGACATTTTCTCTTCAATGTTCAAACTTTTCAGATTTTATTTGACGTTATCGTCTTCTCTATTCATATATATATATATATATATATATATATATATATATATATATATATATATATATATATATATATATATATATATATATATATATTAACAGGGTTACTATAAAGGTATCTTAGATGTCTTAAATAGTAGTCAAGCTGAAATTATGAAACTTGAAGTTAAGACTACATATACGTCAGTAAGTACAAATAATTTTGTTTTAAACGAAATTCATGTTGCACTTCGATCCATCTTTGGAGTACATTTCTCGTAATCATCAGTTTTTGAGTGGATCAGCAGGATCCTTTCCATTTTTATACTAGAAAAAATATTATACTCACCTCTGTTTAAGTCGTCTGTTTGGCTACGACAAAACATTTGCTGCACCTATAGAATATACAACCCCCATTTTCTAAACTATCCTATACCAAAGTTAGATTAGCATATTATCCAAATATCGCATAAGCTCCATTCCAAAATTAACACTAAATTACGTTATGACGACCCCCTTGAAACATTTCCGAAACAAAAATAGATTTATTTCAAAGCGCAATAAATCTATACACCGTATAAATATGAAAGAAATGATATTAAGTATCCTTCAAAAATACAATCACTACACACACGTATATACAGACGGAGCAAAATCCACAATAGACGGCGATAAATCACCAGCAGCCTGCTCTTATTAAATTAATAATATATTACGCTGAATCCGACTAAGCTATAGCTGCACTTCTCCGGATGCAGCGCTGTATGGAATTATGTACGGTATTCAGTACATCAGATCGGCTGTACTTCCGCTTCGAAAAGCATTTGTAATTTTCTCTGTACGACTAATATGCCGTCAAGACGACGAGAACCCAATAATATTACGAATTCAACGCAAACTACATAAGGAAGTATGTGAACTACGGTTCCTGTGGATTCTAAGTACAGTAGACCTTGAAACTCTGTTTATGGTATTTTCACCGATACTAGAAAGCTCACCAGTTCATCAACATTATTACACATTTAAACAACAATAAACAGGATTGGACTACCGACTGGACCGCACAAACAACCTTTCTGAGAAGTACGAAATCAACCATGGAATCTTGTTAGCCTCCAGATGGTACAAGCAGGAATGAATATGATACTCTAAGACGTCTACGTGCGGGTCATACAGTCATATCATACAATTATCTATATACCAAAAGCCCTCCACCAGCAAATTACGCCTTATGCGGTAACAAAACCAACAGTCATACACTTAATCTACAACTGACAAACACTTCAGATTAATACACAAAATACAGGTCCCCATGCACAAAATCCTCTAAACAAGCCTCGATCAATAGTTGGAATTCCTGCTTTTTCAGGAGAAAGACGACTCTTATCGTACATATAAATTAGGCACGTGTCTCCTTGTTATGTAACAGGCTAAAGTTTGCCGTATGGAGATTTACATAATTTAATAATTATAAAGTAATTTTACATATACCGCGTTAAGTTCTGAAGGGCTGGTGAAATTGATGAGATTCCCGATTATGAGAGAAAGAATATGAAAAACATAGAATACCTTAAATTGAGGATTGTGTACATAAAGTAAACATTTTTTAACCAATTTCATTCAGGATAATTTGATAGTAGAAAATAATGATGAAATATTACTATTTCGTTGTAAAACTACAAAAAAAAATTACAAAAAAAAGCCCTGCAACGATAATAAAAATCGATCAATACGTATGCGCACATACACACACACACCAATATAAGCCCTAAATATTTATGCGCAGATAAGCAGAAATAAATATAAACTTGTTTTTTTTTTGCAATATTAAATAATATAATGTATTAAGAGATAGATTTAAAATAGAAATATTTGCGCGCTAACAATAAAAACGATATTTATTTATCGATTATTTTACTGCGTGCGAATGAAATATGATTTATTTATGTTTATACTTTTCGTATTCGTGTCGTCTTAGTGATTCATAGTTGTAACTATCAATTTCTTTAATCGTTACATCGTTAGACAAAAAAATTTACTCGTTTTCATTACGACCTCTTGTATATACGGGGTAGTGCAGTATATCGCGCGTGGTGCTATGTTTATTTAATACGATCAAGCATTGATTGCGTAATCGCTATAATGTATTATAATTACCTCGGCTCTTATATATATATATATATATATATATATATAATTATATTTATTTAAAGACGCTGGACTGCACGGTCATTTGCGTCCTTGGTATAGATTGCATACAAATTTTATAGTACATTATACATTTGGTTAGTTTTAAAAGTAGATAGATTATTAATATTATTACATACAAATTTATATACATTTCGGTTAGTTTTAAGAAAGTAAATAAATTATTATTATTATCGTCATTATTTAAAATAGCGTCCAGTGTAGCACTTTTGAAGCATAATTTCCGTTCTCTATCGAACTTCCGGCATTCTGTCAATATATGTCTTATTGATAATAGACACTCGGTAGATATTGGCGGCGCGTTCTTTTCTAAAATGTAGGCGTGCGTTAATCGACTTTGTCAAATTCCTGTACGAACCAATATTACCTCCTCTCGAGTGCTATTCAGAAAGAATCTGTTTTATAGCAAACAGCTTTGTACCGGTGAAGCGCTGTTCCCATTCCGATTGCCACGCTAGCTTTATGCTTTTTTATAGTTCTGTTCAGATCTGTTTTAATGTTAGTTTCATATGCAATAGATTTTCACTCTGTACTTCGATGTTATACTACAGAGCAACTTGCAATGTACACCTAACGGTCTTGGCAGACGTTTTCTTGATTTGTAAAATGCGATGTAATCTGGAGAATTTATTGTTTTTTCATAGACAGGATTTTTAGGAAGATGCCAGATTTTAAAAAAATTAGCTTCGTGTTCGACCAAACGCGACTAGAGTATTTCGTGTACAATAACTTGTTTATATATTAAGAGTTTGTTCATTGGAATGAGCGATCCTATCGAATAAATAGGAAATAGGATGCTCATTTTTTACGCTTTCTGGAAACGCATTCATTCGCACGCTTCTTTAATTTTAAGCCTAAAGTCGGGAATAACTCCTCGCGATACCAAACGTCTGATTTCCATTCTCGAGACTGATTACTAAATATAATCGTTTAATAACGTAGGTCTTCCTTTTTGTGACCATTATCGATTCAGTTGTACCGTTTTTCGGTTTAATGTTCCATCTGCAGAACGGATGGTTTTTTTGAATGGCGCAGTTAGTAATACTGCTACAACGCAAGCTGCTCGCGTTCAGTATACGAACGAGAGATTCGTTTTTGTCTAGTTTCAGTTATCACGGCATCCTATAGCGCGGGTTTTGCGTGGAACGTTATTTTCGACGTGAATCAATCACGACAGTGCAATGAGAGTTTCGAAAAGAGTTACGAGATTTTTTTGTTGACATATCGTTAAACACAACCACGAAATCTGGAAGGCCTGAAAATTCGGGTTTCTGAAGAAATTTCAAAAATTCAGCGATATGTAAAAACTGTATGAATGTATTGTTAGAAATGGCGGTCATCTGAACGATATTGTGTTCGACAAATGATTGTTCAATTAAAAAATTTTGGTCGTCTTGTTTTTGAGTTATTCGAAAAACAACAAAACCGTGTTCTCTTGGTCACCTTATGTATATTTTGAAAGTAAAGGGTAATTAATTCGATATTATCCTCGATAAAGTAGATTCTCTAATAGGGAGCAGCAAGTTGATTTGTCCTCGAGGAGAACATTTGTTTATTTTCCGTGGTCTATTGTTTATTTTTCGCGTGGAAGGCAATCATATGCGCGCTGCTAAACAATCTAGTACACTATAGTAACACGCGGGGCTGCATTGTATCGTGACAACAAAGCGATTACAATCAGTTCTCCCGGATGTGTATCGCCAATGGTCGTATTATAATTGCCGTGTACGCTACTTACACTGTACAACAAAATATGTATAGTAAGTAGTCGCCTACCTCCGATACGGAGACTGCACTTAATGATGATGATGATTGTTTATTTTGGATTATATCAAAGAAGCATGCGATATTGTAGATTGTTTTTTAATAAATAATGGTTAAAAATTGAAAAAAAAGAAATTAACAACAAAAAATGTAGTTAAAATCGTTAAATTTTTGTATACAAAAATAGGATAAAGCTTTTCGGTTATACTAATAAGGGAAGATATAAATAATCTAAATATATACAATTTATAAAGAAAATTTATAAAAACAAAAGAAAATGAAACGTAATATAAGAAAATACTCAATTTAGATGTAGAACGTTACAAAAAAAATTTTAGGGAGTGAAATAATTTATAAAATGTTCGGATAATGTTTTTCAACTATTTTTCTTTGTAATATTTTAAATCGAAATTAAGTATTTTCTTACATTTAATTTTATTTCTTGTTTTATATCTTCATAAATCGTATATACTTCTATTTTATTTTTGCATGTCCGATTGATAATTAGTAGAAAAGGTTTGTATTTTTTTTTTATGTATAAAATTTAGCGATTATAATTAATGTTCGTTTAATTGTCGTATTGTATAAGATTTACCGTTGAAAAACATCCCAAAGCCAATCTACGATGCGCGTCGTATAAATTAATCGTAATCGTTACGTATAAATTTTTTTTAACTTTCGATTTTAACTACCTAACATGTCGTAGGAGCTAAACGGCTATTTTAGAGTTTAATAAAACCTTATAATTAACCATACTCCTAATAATTTCATCTTTTGAAAAAGAAATTTCAGAATTCCATATATATATTATATAATACAGGAAAAAATCTGTACGTTCGAACATGTTCATTTCACCTTTCCGTACGAGTTGATTCTAACTCAATTTTCGATATACGGCTGATAAAATTTTTCATTTTTTAAATAGACGTGTGTATTAAGAACCGACTAAATTTAGAAATATACAAATTATAACGACTCGTTTGTTATCTAACTGGAATCTAGAGCGCGATGTTTCGAAATTATTTTTTCAACGACCTTATCAGTGTAGCCATCACGCGCTCGCATATAAATGAACTCGTACGACGCATTGTTTAATCCGCGGAGGCTTAAGAAAATTATCGTACGTATAGCAGAGATGAAAAACTCGGTATTATCTCGGTCCGTGGCGGATATTTCGTTTTGCTACTTGGTATTCGAGCGATGTTTAACGTTATTACAAGGCCCTACATCTGCTCCTCCCATTATTCGTGAATCGAATAGAGATACTACGATTACTGCCATACCACTATCTGTAAGGTAATTTTAATCTCGTCGCAGGTGCTTATGCTGGGTAACGCAGATATAATATTTGAGTTTATCGTCGGTATTGCTATAGTATAGGACGATATTTATATGCATTTGTATTTTATATATATTTATATATATATATATATATATATATATATATATATATATATATATATATATAAAATATACATATATATTTATATAACAGCAAAGTCTTAGAAATTTGGAAGTTTGTAGGAACATCACTACGTCACCTAACCGGTCATCGTCAGAAAGACAATATACGACAGTCCAACACTTTTGACTTTGTAGCTCCACCAGTGACTTATTAATTTACCCCGATCAGACGGACGTATAATTAAGTTCATTATACGTCTTTATAACATGTGTATTATATACATTTTGAAATTGAACATTCACTTATTATTATGACATTAATTCCACGTTATAAAAAAATACAAATATTTCCGTACCGAATGTTATAACCATTCTTTTCAGAAAATATATATCCAAACTATCTATCTATGTGTATATTTAATATAGCTTTTATATATTCGTTTTATATATCGCTTTTATTTTGTGCGTTCATTTTCCTTAAAATCAAATATATAATCAATTTAACGAATGGTTATCGGAACTAAACAAAAAATTACAAACATTTATATAACGCAGTTTCTCGACTGCGGTATTTTCCTTCTATCCTGGGAATTGGCGCAAATATTGGTTTTAACGAAAACCATACAACAATCGCAATGTTCGCTGATGATACAGCAATATCATCCATCAATCATTATCAGACTGTGGCGAATAACAACCTGCAGCATGCTGTGGATCGTATAACCGAATGGACGAAGGACTGGAAAATGAACAAAAATCCGTACACGTTACTTTCTCTTTACGCAATCGTGATATCAGCAAGTTTCAGTTGTAAATTCTGCGCAATACTTAGGTATGCGTCTGGACACAAAATTAACTTGGAGCGTCTATATTGATCACAAAGCTGTCCAAATAAGAGAAAAAATACGTAAAATGTACTGGCTCGTTGGGCGGTACTATAAAATGAATGCATTGCTAATATATACACCATCGTAAGTCCTATATGGAAATATGGTATACAAATATGGGGATGTACTAAAGCATCGAATCGTAAAATAATCCAGACAGCTCGGAATAAGTTTCTTCGACTAATTATCAATGCTCGCGAAATTGTGCACTACATGCGGATTTACACATCAAATGGGTCAACATACAGGATTATACCGGTCAACACCACAGAAGACTTCATCATCATCCAAATCCGCAGGCCTTGACACTCTTTTCCACAGATCGTGACTTAAGAAAGCTTAAACGTTTCAAACCTACTGACTTGGTTGTTACTAAGTAACATACGTAATAGAGCTTAACCATTGGGTTAAACCTCTGCGCATAATGAACAGTCATGATTGCTGCTTATTTAAATTAAAGTTTAAGACTGCAGAAATGAAGTAGTTGTCCTTTCTTCGAGCTATATTTAAAAAAAAATTTAAAAAAAAAAAAACAAAACCCAGTAAGGCACCGGACGGGGTTTCATCTTATAGACCGTTTTTCTTACTTCCTTTCTTCTCAAAACTTCTTGAAAAAATAATATTGAAGCGGTTGAATACTATTTTAGAATTAATATATGTTGTTCCTGAGCACTAATTTGAATTCATAAAAAGATACTAGACCATTCAACAGATACACCGAATTGTGCATACTATTCAAGAGAGTCTTGAAACTAAGCAAGTATGTGTGTTCTTAGATGTCAAGCAAGCTTTTGATAAATAGTCTGGCGTATAAATGAAAAAAAAAAATATTACCCAAATTCTTGAAGATCGTACACGCCAGGTTAAAATCCTGAATTCTCCGATACCTATACTGTATCTACTGGTGTACCTCAAAGAAGTATTTTAGGTCCGGTGCTTTACTTAATCTACTCTGCCGATTTTCCAGTTGATAATAACGTGATAACAGCTACGTTTACCGACGATACAGCGTTATTAGCTATTGGTAAAGACAATAGCGAAACTTCTAATAAACTACGAAAAAACTCTGTTGAATATTGAAAACTGGCTGAGACGTTGAGATATCAAACGAAAGTCAATGCACGCAGGTCGATTTCTAAGTTTGAGATATTAACCGTTAAAGATAAATGGGGTGGACATTCATTTAGATCTTAAATTGACATGGTAAAAGCATATTAGCTAAAAAAAGAAAACAGTTAGATATCAAATTACACGAATTAAGTTGACATCTTGGCAGGTACTCCAGTTTGTCGCTAGAAAACGAATTTATAAAATAATTATAAAGCCCGTTTGGACATACGGTTTAGTGTTATTGGGGTTAGGCGAAAGATACACACATAAATAGGATACAACGGTTTCAGAACAAGGCCATAATACTCATCGTCTCCCCATCACGGTGCGTATCGAACCATACGTTATATCGAAACTTAAATATTCCATATGTGAAAGACGAGATCAAACGTGTTATTAAGCAATATGTAAGCCGTTTGGAAACACACACACACACACAAACGTACTGGCAATCAATCTACTCGACACTGGTTTGGATGTACAAAAAAACATAGTCGACCGTTTGATCTGGCTTCATTTCTCAGTGGGGTCCATCGTTGGATGCTAACCCCTAAAAAGTTATTTCGCGTTTCAGTCCAATTGCTGGATGACTACCTGGCCAGATGTAATTTTGAAAATAAAATTAAAAAAAAAAAAAAAAATTTACGCATATTCGCGGTAAAGCGACGAGATGATTATTTTCGGCTGATGGCGTAAACGACGTAATGCCATCGTCTACAATTAACGCAACAGTAAATAATGTTATCGACGGGCAAATAGAAATCAACGTCCATCTATTTTTAATGCGGCTGCATCCACCAGCACTACCCATATGATCGTGGGAAACGATTCCTACTACTCGCAAAATCAATATTGCTGGTAGACGATTGGAGATACCAGCGATGGAAGCGACGAAATGAACGAAGAAGAATGGCATGCTGTTAAAGTTGGAAAAGGAAAAAGTACTGCTAAAAAGAATAGATCCGAAATACCGTCATTATCAACTAATCGTTATACACTGTTAGGACGACGTAATTAATTTATCTATAAATTAAT
Source organism: Coronaproctus castanopsis (assembly GCA_032883995.1). Taxonomy (NCBI): domain Eukaryota; kingdom Metazoa; phylum Arthropoda; class Insecta; order Hemiptera; family Monophlebidae; genus Coronaproctus; species Coronaproctus castanopsis. Next base: position 187,574,993 of record CM065052.1, on the reverse strand, counting down.
ATCGTAATACATCCTACCGATGAACAAGTACATAATGACTGATTATAAAGCGTTCGTCACATAATTAAAATCGAAAATTCGAAATAAATTTAGTATTAAATATTTAAATAATAAAATATCCATTTTCGCAATTGACGTTCACGATAAGGTAATTTTATTTCTTAAAGAGATAATACACACTTGCCTAATACACGTAAACCTCTTAAAATGATACTAGAACGTTTGCCGCCATCTATAAAGGCAGATGAGGTTGCTTTTGAAATTAAAAACCAATTAAGGTTTAAAATGTCACTCAGTTCACTAAAAAATACGGCTCATGCCTATCTATTTAGTTACTTTCGATAGTGGAACTTAAAAATATCATTTACATTAAAACTTTATTCTATCATAACTTGGGAGCGTTATAAACTCAAAAATCTTCGGTCTTTTAAATGTCGAAGATTTGGACTTGTTTCCCACAGTTGTTTCATATCACCTCGGTGTGTAAAGTGCAGTCTTAACCATATTAGAAGCAATTGTTTTTCCAAAGCTTATAAATGTGTAAACTGCAACGAATGCAGCTAACTCCGACCGATGTAGAATTTATCAAAAGTTTTAGCTCTCTATTTATAATAAATCACGATCCAAAATTCTCAGTACGTCACACTTTACATCGGTGTGTTTTCCAAAATAATCATATTATTTATATTAACGTAATTCATCTACCAACACTATTCATACCGTTATACAAATAGTTGCTTGGAATTCTAATTCATTGAACAGAAAACAAGATGAACTTCACCATGTTATTTTCTTAAACGGCATAGACATAGTTGATGTTTGTGAAACAAAACTTGATGCAAATATTCGTATAAATTTCCCAAACTATAAATTTTACAGATGTGATAAGCTTCGCGTCAGCGGATGTGTTTCTCTGCTTATCGATAAAAACGTAAAACATATCATTTTAGTTAGTCCAGTAGATACGATTCGCTTGTATATCATTTACAAACCAACTATCATCTATTTTCACGCGACATTCTCTCATTAATAAGAAATAAACATGAAGTTATACTTATTAGTCAAAACATACAGCTTAGAACTGTTTCAAGAATAACCCTGCGGAAATTACGTTGCTTAATGCATTCAGGCGAATATACAGATTCTCGCACCGTGCGAGGCTACATATTTTCCGGATCGTACAAATAGCAGAAATAGTATTTTGGATCATACGCCAACTAAAAATATTGTTAATATTACAACGGCTATTTCTCTAAATTACTTATCCTCTGACGACAATCCGATTTTTAGTATTCTCACTGACAATAGATTCGTAACCGGAGAACATATTTTTTTATGATTACGCCGAAACCAATTGGAAATTATTCCGAATGTTTATTAATAACAGTATCAACTTAAGCGAGAATACATAACCGACACTAATCATATTGAATCGTGGCTTATTAAGTTAATTCATATAAAGGCAGTAGCCGAACGTTTAACAGTCTTCTACGACTCGCCAACTCGTACAACTTGTTAAATAATAAAACACGCACATTATTAAATCTAACTACTTTAGCGCGAGTTAAATTATTAAATTATAAAAATTACGAATTCCAACAATCGGTTAAAAATTTATCTACTCAATAAGAGACATTTGAAAAGTAACAAAACAATACACCAAAACCTTACACCGGACTTTCCATCACTTTTAGACACTTTCCATAATTGCTATTTATACACACCTAAGGCTGAATTACTCGCTAATTACTTAGATTATTCGTAAAACTTTTATATAACTTCTAATTATAAAGTTAATAAAGTTAATAAAGTTAATAAAGTTAAATCAGCTGTAAAAAATTATCGTCGTTATACACCTCAAACTCGTACCTACGAGCAGGTTGCTCCTTTTGAAATAAAAAAAAATTATTAACTACTATTAAGTCCGATCATTCAACTGGCGCTGACAATTTGTCCGATATAATCCTTAAAAATTTACCGCCGAACGAAATTATTTAACCGGTATGTTCAAATTCGGTTCCACAACAATGGAAAGTCTCCAAGATTATCCCAAAAACCTGGTAAAAATTCTTCCCATATTGAAAATGCGTGTCCTATCAATCTACTTTAAGCAAGGTAACACGTTCTGGATTTTTTCCTTTCGCGTATTAAAAGAAAGAGATAGCGATATCTCCGTCAAAGACCATCTGTAAAATAACTCATCTTCGGCCCTTTCTAGAGTAGTTGCGTTCGTGCAATAAAAGACAGCGATATTCTATTAAAAAATAATAATAATAATTACACAGGCGAAGCCGTGGGTATCTTTCATTTATTCCGAATTGTAAAATTAATAAATCTGGACAGATGACTTCATGTTGATCTTTCCATATGCCGTATATATTGTTTTCGAAACATTTATCTGCAATCCGTAATCGTCGCACTAACTACAACTAGGAATAGTTGTAAATCCTTGTATTTATCTTTGAGAAAAAAAGGAACATACGTAATTTAAGAAGAAAGAGTTCTAGCTCTTATTTGCAAATTCCTTCTCAAGAACGGAAAATTCGACTATTATGTAACAAATTAGATAGTATCGTCCCGATATTTATTCTACACGTTACGTGTGTGTATTTGTAGTGGAAATCCGTTTGTTTAACTTAAAGGTAAACGTAGTAAACACGTCTGGCAATTTCCTTGTTAAAGAATGCAAAGAAGAGAAAAAGGATGGAATAGAGAGAAGGACGCGAATCACTCCGTTCTTTCAAGTAAAGTTTAAAATGTTGTTTACAAGACTGTATCCTTCGTTACTATTACGGATGAACGATGAAAGATAAAAAAAACTTTTCCAATTTTACTCATTTTTATTCCGGCATCCCCCCCCCCGCAACAAATGTTCCTCTATTATTCCGGTTTAACATATTTCTTCCATACAAATACAAAGACGAACAAATTATTATTTTGAAATCTTCACTATATATTTGTATATATATATATTTTTTTTATCTATGATCTTACGTTTTATCATTTTTATCAGTCTTCTTTGTTCGTCATCATTCGTAAATAACGAATTTCTTTTGTTCGCGCATTCGTAACGGTAGTTGGGCACGCAATCGATTTTTACCGATAATTACGAATACCGAACGTGTGTGTGCGCGTCACCGTGTACACGTAGATATGTACGATATGTGCATAACACACACGTATTAAAAAAAATAATAAACAATAATGGCATATCATAAGTAAAATACCTACCAAACAAAAGATAAATTAATAAATAAATTCTTTCCTAATGTGACAAATCATTTAAAAATAAAAAATAAAAAAAATACAGTAAATTATACTACATGACTCAGAAACTTTCTCTAGTCATGGTTCTATCGGATATTATTTAAATGAATTAAATGTAATCGGAGATAATAAATGTTGCATTGAAATAAAAAATGTTCAACATATAATATATAAGTGAAACAAATACGATCACCTGCAGATGTATAGAATTGACTGTACATTTAAATTGAATGAAATTATTTCGTCAAACTAGTTTCTGATTTTTATTTCGTAATTATTTAAAATTAAGTATATGCATTTATATGTCGCAGTGACGGTAGTTGCTAGAGTGCTGCCAACTTGACGGTTGGGAGTTCAAAACTAACACGCGACATAGAAAGTTTTTTATCATTATTTAATTCTTAATTATCACAGAGAAGGCAGTGGCACCCAACTCCGTATAACATCAAATGCGCGCGCATCTGCGTTGCATATACACAGTGCCCCTTGAATGCTAGCTCATTTTGTACGTAAAAATAAACATACAATAGCTAGTCACGACGTTCGGCATACAACGATGATGACGATATGTATATATAAATATTTGTGCAAACATGCATATATATATATATATATATATATATATATATATATATATATATATATATATATATATATATATATATAAATAATCGCTAGCCATAGGATAAAATTTGTAGGTTACTACATTTTTATTACATTCTTTTTTTTTCTTAATACTACATTTAAAAAAATATAATATATATATATACACATATAAATGGAAGACGTTAAACTCGTTGACATCACGATATAGCCAGAATAGCGGCGAAGAATTGGATCAGGAAGTTATAAAACGGAGACAGTTGGAAAAACTAGGAAATTTTATGTTCAACAGTGAACTGATATAGGCTAATCGTAATTGTAGCTTATTAAAAACGTACATACGAAACGAATTGAAACCATATAATTGTACGATTAAATAAGCCCTGAAATAAAGAGTCAACCTGCGTGTTTCGCAGACGTATGTAAAAAAACATGTTTTTTAAAATTCAAACAATATAGATAGACTCCAGTGATCATAATTAATCGTTTATTTTACGTTTTTCGAAATAAAACTTTAATTGTTATCAGTTAACCTTCGATTAGTTGCATTTTCTTTATAAATAATGATAATGTTGATGATCCATTTATGTGCCGTATATTACGACGGACACGAAGCTATCGTAGGAACGATATTGTTAAACCGACTGTCGTTGTAATGCTGATAGAAGACCATATCGGATTCAGCCTTTGGCTCTGTAGCGGAAGATGTGCTATTATTAATTTAACATTGCTGCGGGAGAAAATCGGTGGTGATTCTCTTCTGATCAAGTGACTATGCGTGAGAGTCGTGTGTCTAAAGTAATATACGACGAATGACTATTTCTTCACGGCGTGTCAACGAAGGAGCAGATCGCCATAAATTAGTATCGGGTTTGAAATAAATTACAGCTAATTTTATAGTATGAAGTTCAGCCGAGAGGATTGAAAAATATGGAGATAATGAAAATCTGATTATTATTTCGTTGGAGGATGCTACTGCACATCCTTGTTTTCTTTATAAAGTTTGTTACCGTGAACCATTTTTTCCTTCGTCGAAGTCTTCTGCGTAATATATACCTGTTACAGACGTTTTATAAAAAAATGTTTGTTCGTCTATTAATTCATACGGCGGAACGGTTGATGTACTCTGCGCACCGCGCAACTAGTCGTGTTATCAGTTTTACGTACTCGGTCTTTCATGTTCTTCGTTCAATTTATTAATGTATTTGTGAAACCAACGTTGATTTTATATTCTTTCACTTGAATGAATAAATGTGTAATACATAACTGAAATTTCCTTGCTTCTAAAAACGTTTGTAGCTACTTTGAGAGGGAAACTGTAAATAAAAAAATGGAGTACGATCGAGAATAGAGCAGTCGAGACAAATGATCATAAAAATTAAGAACGTGCTGACTAAAAAATAACTCAATTTAGATCTACGATTAAGAATAGCAAAATGATATTTTCAGTTTTGCTATGCGAAAGTTGGACGCTGGCTCGAAAAGCGCATCGAATTCGAGATTTACCTGTATGGACGGATATTCAAAATTCTTCGGATACAAAAAGTCCGTAATAAATAAGTTCTTAATAAGGTGAATAAAAAACATCCAGAATTATTAATCTGTATTCGAGGAAGGAAGCCGCAATACCTAGGATACATTCTTAGAGGACCAAAGTATGATTGCGGATTATTATAGAAAACAAAATCGCTGGCAAAAGATAAGTGGACCGTCCACAAAAATTCATGGATGGATTGTAGCCAAGTTGACAGTCGACCTTCGTAATGGGGGATGAAGAAGAAGAAGTTACTATAGTAAGTTTTGTTTACACATTTCAAGTGGACAATCTTCGGACATGTTAATTATAAACTGGAATACGTTTTATTTACGTAAATAAAAATTTGTTAATTATCTTGTTTCGAAATTCCTCGACCGACCATGTTCGCATTAATTCTATCAATTAATTTTTTTTATATTTATTTACAAAAATTAGTTAAAATCGCTAAACGTTTATTTTCTTGAAAAAATCATAAAGATTTTCGGCAATTACGCTATTATCGAGTGATATTTAAATTAAAAATTAAGATTTAAAAAATAAAAACACAAAAATATAAATTTAAGATCACAAATTTACAAGTATAAAATGAAGAATAGATACCAGATTGTTTATTTTTTAAATCTTTATTTTTATTTAGATATCACTTGATCATGGCGTAATTGCCGAAAAGCTTTTTGATTTTTTCAAGAAAATAAACGTTTATTTTAACTAATTTTTGTAATTAAATTAATAAAAAATCACCACATTTCACAATCTAAAAAAAAAAACAATTTTTTTTTACCGTAATATTAGATTACATTCTAATTTTTGAATCAACTAATAGCAGTAATAAGAGTCAATCCACTACTCGCTCTAGCGTCTAAATTATTTCGTAATTAACTGAACCAGTCAGCCGATGTAAAGGGGTTTATTATATTACCGCTATCGAAAAAAAGGCCCGTTGTCAAGCGGGTTGTTCTAAATATTTTAGACTAATTTCCCGTATTATTCATCCTCAGGCATATGTAAATCTAGATGGAAGTTACAGAGATGAATAAACGAGAGTTTTTTAACAATATTATTATTATACAAATGTTACTGTGCAAATTACAACGTTCAAGCAACGATAAAATTTTAATTATTCCAAGCGAATTGTTAATTCTTCGTAATCGGTTTCGTCTCGACGATAGATTAAAGACTACTGATGGGATTCGTATAAATCGTTACAAACAGTTAGGATGCGACGTATGACGAATTAAAAGGCGTTAGGAAAAGATGCTAACGAAATATACGGAGCGAGCCTTGGTAATAATATTATTTCTTCATTCGGCGAACTTCTGGACTTTCTCAGGTCGTATGTATAGTTGAAAGCGTGTTCCACTATTCTGCATGTCATTACCGAGTGTAATTTTCCTTTCACGATACATTTTCAAGTGTGTGTGGTCTGAGGTAACGACGGAAGTAGCCAATTTCGCACCTTCTGCAAATGTTGCGAACCGACTAGAATAGTCGTCTACGCGAATTAAAAAGAAAATAAACCTTTCTAAGCTACGCTGTACACTCTTATTATATGCGACGTTCGAGCTAGCGAATTTAGCTTCCAAGCTTTTAGGGTCGTTTCAGAAGTCGAAGTAGTCCTCCGACAGTTAACGAGCCGACTGTTGGTTAGAGACGACGAAATTAACTCGGTCGTTTACGCTTAGCTTGAGACAGTAGCGTAGTCATTATTGAGAATAATATAATCGGATATCTCTGGAAAATTCGTGCCGAAGGATATAGACTCAGTTTTCGTTTATACGCACATTACTAGAATAATCCTTTCTCTAAACCAGTCGCGAAATTACTACCGCGTTAATAATTAGTATCTTGAAAATCCTCAAAATGTGTAATTTTTTTACCAGTAAGAGGTTTTACTGCTAAAAAAAAATGCCGAGATAGTGACGTAAAATCTCGTCTTGGTCAATTCGCCTGCGAAAATATAACGTTCTAATTTAATTATGTAATAGTAATAATAATAATAATCGAGATATACAGCTCGGGTGTGTACAATTTAAAAATGGTAAATTCCAGTTCTAGTTAGATAAATGTAGACTGGCTGTAGTATGCTGAGATAGAGTCTAACTCGTTTATTTATCCTACTATAACGTAAAGTGACACGCGTCCTACTCAAAATAAATAAGAACGATAATTACAAATTTATTTATTTTTTTAACTACTCGCTCGAGATAAACGTCTCGAATAAACAGTAGCGCAATCCTTTTAGAAATGGAATGCTCGCCAGAGAACAACTGAAATTATTTACACAGTCGTCATCATTGTCATTTCTTCAACCGGAGGACAAGTTGTTCTTCATAATAATCCTTTTCCGGCCATCTCGATCTTCAACAGCTCGCTTCAGTTTCGCATAATTTTCCACTTTATCATCTCTCGTCAATATTACTACGAGTATACTTCTCCGGCTTACGCGATATTAATTTAGCCTTCTAGTACCTCTCTAAGTAGACTACCATGCCGAAGCACATGTCTCATTCAGTTTAGGCGCGCTTTCTTTATTTTCGTAAACGATTTTGAAGAAAGAAAGAGTTTTACAGGGTAACTCGTTCAGTTCGTCGCAGGATGTGGAAGTTTAATATCCATTGTCAGGATTACACGATCGTCGTTTAGGCTAGTAATTTCTATCTTTAATTCTTTTAATTTTTCTTGTTTTTAAGAGAATTCTTATGTTTCACGTTTCTAGTCTAGTTATTTTTATTACCTTTTCCTCGTTTTGACATTTCGCTACTTTTCCAGGGAAATCTTCTTTTTAACTATCTTCAACGAGTATGCTCTCTCCTACAGAGAAACTATTAAGGCTGCCGTCAATCACCGATGCCTAGTACACCCCTTAGATGATTTGTGATTTTTTTTTTTTCGGTATTCGTCGTATTGATTAAAAAGGAAGATATAACTCGATGGTGGTTTGCTTTTCGTCGTTTTAGAACAACCACCCCTAACACTATTATTCGTATAAAATAATAGTAATCATCAAAAACGTCGTGACGATGTAGAGCGAATGAATAATTCATCAGAAGGTCGCGGTGATAATAACAAAATTAACAAGCTCTATTTTAACCCGCTCTGAATATCCACCTGCAGCCGGGTTAGAAAATACGAATTATACCGTTATCGAAATATTGGCTAATGAAACCGAATACATAAGTATTAAAGTCATAGAAAAAAAAACGAAAGACGGTAGAATTTATTATCCTGCAAAAGAATAACGTTCAGATGATAAATAAATACGCGATGCTATTGAAGAAGAAAATGGCAAGCAGAAGAGAAATACTAATCGTCATATCAGCAACTGGAATAGTACCAACATCACTGATGACATAGTTGAAGATCTTAGACATCAATCCTGTCATAAATGCAGGAATTTCTTATAATCTCGGATCACACCTGAATGTTTTCGATACAATAGAAAACATTGCTAATACAAACTGTAACAGTGTTAAAATAACTTCTAATCGAAAGGAAAAATAAAAATAATAATTAAATATCTCGCAATTAATTTAATAAAAATACGATCAAAAAGGAAGCAATATAATCAGGTAAATCCTCGGACCAGATATATTAGACAAAAAGTGTATTTAAAAAATAAGTTTATGTTACCAAAAATAACGAAATTAATAATATAACGCATTTCAAGTTCTTACTACGTATTAAAAAGTACGCCTAGTTTCTCATTTAACTAAAATAAGATATGTTATCAAAATACTAAAATAAGGACTAGTCATAAAAAAATATATAACTTCTTCTATATATCCATCCCATCCTCTGCTCACTTCTCCAAAGGAGGTGCTCCGACATATTCAATCGTTCAAAAACAAGCACTCTGTCGGAGATGATAACATTCCCTCGATTATCATAAAAAAAACTACAAGGCGATTGTACAACTCACTAATATTATTAATAGTATGTTTAAACTGGAGTCCCTTCTAACTGGAAAGTAGAAAAAATCATAACTCTTCCGAAACCTGGAAAAGATTCTTCATCACCAGATTTCGGCCTATAAGCTTGTTGAGTAATCTCGGTAAGATTGCTGAAAAAATTATGCTAAAAAGATCACGTGCTTTCTCGGAGGAAAATAATTTATTACCAAAAGTACAGTTTGGTTTTCGTCCTGGCCATTCTACAACTCGTCAAATCGCTAGAATAGCAGAACATATTACTCGCAACTTTGTAATAAACATACGGGGATGGTTTTATTCGATGTGGCCAAAGCATTTGATACTACTTGGCACAATGGTATCATATATAAAATGATTAAAAATTTTCGAAATATCTAATTGTGCTTATTTTAAGCTATTTAAGTAATAGATCATTCTATGTGTTTATAAATGATGTATTATCCTCTCGCAGAACATGCTTTGCAGGAGTACCTCAAGGTAGTGTACTCGGTCGATTTCTATTCACCGTTTATTTATACGATATTCCTATAACAAATAACACAAAGATAGCCTTTTGTATGCAGATGACACAGCATTATTTTCTAGTTCTTATACATTCCAAGGGCAGTAAAGAATAAAGTACAGTTAGGAGTAGATAGGCTAATTCGTTATTTTGCTAAGTGGCGGATAGCCATTTGCCAAAATTCAGGCAATACTGTTTACTCGTAGGAGGCCACTTCTACCTACTACCATAACGATTAACGATGTAAGTGTAGTATGGTCGGACGAAATAAAATATTTAGGAGTTATTTTAGATAAAAGGTTTACTTTTAACAAGCATTTAGATTACGTGTCAATTAAAACATAACGAGCAATTTCTACCATTTATCCCTTGTTTAAGCGCAAATCTTTCCTAAATGTCAATAATAAATTAATAATATATAAATCGCTCATTAGACCAGTATTAACGTACGCCTGTCCGGTGTGGAGTTAGCAACTCTAGCTACAAGAGGCTTCAGTTAGTTCAGAATAGATGCATTAGATGTATACTGAATACTCCCATTTATAGTATAATATAATGAAAATGCACGACTGAAACTACCTCTGTTAAAAGATCATGTATTGAAAATGTCTACTAGCTTTTTCGAACAATAATTATTGGTTTTTCTTTTCTTTTGTAATGCTTAATAATGTGTAAATATGCGTTTTTCTTTCTTTTCCTTCTAAAAAAATAAGATATGGAAATGATACGTGGAAATTAAGTACTAATAACGAAGAGTGTGAAATAGTTGAAAAAAATAACAGATACTAGACGTAAAAGGAGGGTCAGATTTTACGGTCGTCTTAAACTTTGGATCGTCGTGCGTTTTTGTTCTCTGCATGTTGAACAGCTCACTGAAGGGACGTGGGCGTTTGTCATTTGATTAATCACATCCGTGTATCTTACTGGCGCTCTTCCTTGCCCGTTTTCATTCGACCATACCCACCGGAATTAGTTTTTATTAGTTAGCTATTCGTCTCATCGCATTAGACGCATTTCCGGATGGATTTCATTATTGAGACGTTCGTTCTTTTTTAGGTCCATGGGACTCTCCGAGCATTCCTTCTCCATCAAAACGTTCTAAAATCATTTCGTTGAATATCTGTCGCTTTTAACGTCCATCATTCCAATACGTACAGAAAGACTGAGAAGACCAGTGTTTCGGTATCCATTGTAATATCACGACTTTCCCAGATTTTTGTAATTTGAGCTAGCGCGAGCTTCACGATCACTATTCGTCTTTTAATTTCCTCTCTCCAGCCTTCATTTCTTGTAATTTTTTTTTTTTTTTATGGGGATGCCTTTACAGCTTAATCAACGTGGAGCCGTAATAATCACTAACTCATATTCTTATGAACTCGGACAACTTCTCGAGAAAAGTCGCTATGTCCGGGAACAAATCTAGATTCTCAACATGCAGAAGGGACATTACGTTATAAGGAGGACCACCACGAGATGCGTACAGTAATTTGAGATACAGTTCAGAACGTAATGCTGTTAATGAAGGACATTCGAAGAACACGTGATCAGGGTTGCAGACTACACGACCAGCATGTAGAGGACAATACGGATTATCTCTAAGCTGCATAACGAACAAACAATACCCAAACCGCAATCTGCTGATAAGCACAATTCCTCTCCGCTTGATGTTTTTGAAAACGTAGAACCATGGGAACCTATGGAGAGACGGCTGCAGCTGATAATACGCAGTAAGAGGCGACCGCTGTATGCACTCCATATATATCTGTTCCCAGAGTTTTTTATGATCAGACTGTGTAAAATGAATGACGTCACGAGATGAAACTGAAGAGAATAAAACACCACTAAAAGAACCCCTTTTAGCTATTGCATCTACCATTTCATTGTCGGGGACTCCTCGATGTCCCGGTACTCACAAGAATGACACAAATATACTGAGGTTTTCCAGCTGATTAAGTTTCAACATGATGGCTGAAATCAATGAATCTGACACCTTCCCTTTGCATTCAATAGTCTTTAAAATACTCTGTGAGTCGGTAACAACGAGATAATTACGTGGAAGATTCGCATCAAGTAAGGACGACAAAGAAAGAAATACTGCCACACACTCAGCTGTAAATGAGGAACAGAGATCAGATAATTTGTATGCACTGCTAATATTAAGAGATGGGATATAAACTGCTGCACCAGTTCCCTGAGCTGACTTCGATCCATCTGTATAAACAAGGATATGCGTAGGAAAATTTTCAGCGATAATATTATTAAATGTAGCCCGGTTCAGTGGGGGAGGCCAATGGACGTAGTTCTCTGGAAAGAAAAATGTTATTTTATTGGCAAAATTGTATGAATAAGGTAACATAAATTGGACGGGTATATGAATTCGCATAGTCTGCACCTGAAATTCATCCAACCTAGGTAAAACCGAAGCCAGCAGAGGCATTTTGCTGTTTGAAAACCGCCAGTTGGAATAAATGTGGTAGAATAAATTGTATAGCGAAAAGCGATCTATGTACATTCTACCGATCAAGAGCTTTAATGCTAAATAACTCCGTCTCAGCTGTAACGGAGGAATCTTACACTCTGTCAACAATGCCGGTATCGGAGTACTTCTAACTGCACCAATACAGAGCCTCACACACTCATTTTGCACACGATCAAGCTTATTTAACAATGATTCAGCTGCAGATCCATAAAAAACACAACCATACTGCATTTTAAAACGAATTAGCGACTTATAAAGAGTCAACAGTATGAAAGGATCACCCCCCCAACGAGTATTGTATAAATTACGTAGAATGATAACGGCGCGGTTAATAGTTTTTATAAGATGATCAATATGTGGCCTCCATGTTAAACGCGTATCCAACGTAATACCCAAATACCGTATTGACTTGCAAAAGGGAATAACTCCATTTTCTGTTGTGATAGAGAAGTTATTGACTGTGAGATGTCTGTATGTAAAAACCACTGCCGCACTTTTCTGGGGACTTAGAGTTAACCCCAACTTATAAAGAACTCGTTCGATTAAATCAATATCCATATTAATATTACATACGGGGTCGGAAAATGATGTATTGGATACCGCAATGTCATCGGCATAAAGGAGAGTTTTGGAATACAAAGGCACGTGTGCCAGTTCTGAAATATATAAATTAAAATGCAACGGACTGAGGGAAGAACCCTGAGGAATTCCCCTATATACCAACTCGATGGTATCTGGTGGACTATGAACTTATTAAAATATGGCGTTGCGAAAATAGTCTACTAATGAAATGGCAGCAATGCCCTGGAATTCCTAGGGACAGCAGTTTCTGCTGTAAAGTGGACAAATGTACGTTGTTAAAGGCGTTCATTATATCGAGGAAAACAGTAATATTGTATTCTTTATTAATGAGACTGTTATATATATTACCAACTAAATCACCCACGCAGTCCAATGTACTGGTGTTATTTCGAAAACCATACATATTAGTTGGAAGGATTTCATTATGCTCTAACCACCAGTTGAGACGCGAAGCTATAACGGATTCACAAATTTTTCTAAAACAAGAGGCTAATGCAATTGGTCTATGTGATCCATTTTTCTTAGGCACAGGGACGATAACAAAAAGCATCCAAGAACTTGGAATCGATTTAGTTTGCCAAACTTTATTTAAAATGTGAACGAACATAGTAAAAAAATTTCCGTCAGTTTTTTAATACTTCGAAAGAAACACCATCGTATCCTGGCGATGTTGAATCCTTCGTTGATAAAATGTATGCTACCTCCTTTTCAGTAAGAGGAGCATCTAAAAAGTGATCCGAGGGGATACTTTCAGGTATTATAACTTCTTCTAGTTCAGGTACATGAGGTCGAGCCAGTGACTCAACAAATGAATAAAAATTTTCCTCTGACAACTGTCTAACTTTATTATAAGAAGAACTCCTGAACGATTTAGATAATTCCCATACCTTAGAGATAGATGTTTGTCGATTGAATTGCATGCAAAACTGTTGCCACTTCTTCCTTTTTGCAAGTTTAAATTCCCGCTTAGCTAAAGCATTAATTTTCCTCCAGTGCAGATAATTTTCAACAGAACTATTTTCCTTATATTGTAAAAAAGCTCTCCTTCTATCACAAGCTGCGCGTTGGCAGAAAACTGACCACCAAAGGCTTGAGTTACTTTTCCTTGTTTTCTTATATTCACGCTCCTTTATAGTTGGTGACGATTTTGATAGGGCTTCGCTGATAGCTTCATATAACAACTGGAACTGGATCCTAGGGTCAGTCTCATTGCATATATTTAAATCATGTTTCTGAAGCTGAGCAGAAAACCATCGCCAATTCGTACGAATATAGTTCCACCTTTTTCCTAAGGACTGATAAAAAAATATGTAACTATCCTGTACCTCATTTATACCTATTTCTATTAATATGGGGCAGTGGTCATTCCCTGAAGTGTCTGGGATAATTTTCCAGCTAGCTATTAGACCAAATGTAGGCGAGCAAACTGTCAAATCTAACGGGTTGGCAACAGTTCCAGGCCTACCAAAATGAGTTGGACTGCCATCGTTCAAGATGCAGCAGTCAATATTCAAAAAGGCTTCATATAACACGTTCCCTAAATAATTATTTGTGGAACTACCCCAGGCTACATTATTCGCATTCCAGTCGCCACCGATAATGAATGGAGTTTTTAATGAATTAAAAATATCTGAGAAAATAGAAATATTTGGACGAGAGGAAGGTTTAACATATATACTATAAATATTAATATAAAAAGACGAATTTATATTAATCTTAGTGCCTATCAATTGTATGAAATTCGAGCTATCCTGCGATAAACTGCAAGGAATAGGAAAGGATGTGATGTGGTCCCGCACTAAAATTTCCACGCCACCATATCCATCCCGTCTATCGTTTCTATAAGTAGTAAAAATTTTATACTCGAATTGTTCAATGGGTTCAGGCCATGTCTCCGATAATAATACTACGTCCGCTTCGTATTCATCAATTAATCTATCAAGGCTGTCACAGTTATTTTTCACACTGCGACAGTTCCACTGTAAAATATTAAGTTTCATTTTATGCTCGACCGTCCCTGGTTGACAGGAATCATAATTGTATGCTCGACCATCCGTAGTTATAAGGGATAGGTCTTTTCGCATATGCAAATTATTATACTGATTATGAGATAACGGAGCAAAATATGGCTGACCAGCGAAAGAAAGATTATATACACGTAAGCGTACGTATACATATTCACAATCATACAAATATACACATACACACAGAGATACCCACGCATACATATACACGTACATACTTATACACATATTTACACTCATGTCTAAGGAGAACGAAGCATTTGAATTATTGATTCGAGCTTATTCTCCAAATGAGGAATCTGGAATTTTTGTAGTGTGGAGAAAAGTGCGGGCACCAAAAGATCGGAAGGAGGATGGCTTAGAACGAAAGATGATTTATTTTGGTTATCAATAGATTGAGGAACTTTAGGA
Organism: Coronaproctus castanopsis; assembly: GCA_032883995.1. Taxonomy (NCBI): domain Eukaryota; kingdom Metazoa; phylum Arthropoda; class Insecta; order Hemiptera; family Monophlebidae; genus Coronaproctus; species Coronaproctus castanopsis. Next base: position 187,559,659 of record CM065052.1, on the reverse strand, counting down.
TTTGAAGACAAGGATACATTATTAATTATAGGCTCGGATAATGAGATAACAGCGTCATTCCCTTCTGGTGGATATACTGATCTTGACTTTAAGGCTAAATTAGAGTAATAATGATTACCCCAAATTTGACTTCTATCAACAATATTCCTGTTATTTTTCCTATTCCTATTATTATTACTATTACTATTACCATTATCATTACTGATATTATTATTATTATTACTACTACTGTTACCATTATTGTAGTGGCGACTGGAAGAACCTGAGCCACTGCTATTTCTTCTACGTTTAAAGGAACTAGTCCTTGTACTCTGGGAAATTTTTGTTATTTGTCACTTCAGCAAATGAAAATGCAGGAGTGACCACAGCCCCCTTACAAATCAACTTAGCTTCAGAGAACGAAACATTTTCTACTGCCATAACTTTCTGTAGCTTGAGTTGTTCCTGATAAACTGGACAGCCGCGATCGAAAGCGGAGTGGTTACCCCTACATCTAGAACAAAACAGAGCTGATGACGAGGTTTCACGATTAATTTGGCAATCCGATGATTTATGACTACCAGAGCAAAAGCCGCAAATAGCTTTGCTACGGCAAAGTTTACTAATATGGCCGAATCTAAGGCAATTGTTACACATTTTTGGTCTCCTAATGCTAGGTTCTACTTTACATGAATAATAATCGAAAAAATGAACACAATCGGGTAATAAATTTCCGTAGAACTTTATTTCAATAAGTGGAATAGGAGAAAAGGAACCATCCTGATTTCGTTTATTGAGTCTACGTATGTGATCTATTTTAACACTTGCAGTACAGGATGCGGTAAGTTCCTCGATTGTAAGGTCGATCGGAACATCCCTTACAATGCCGAAACGAAAGAGTAACGTTTGAGGGATAAAACAATGTATGTTAAGCTCTTTGTGGATACCCTCTGCAAGGGGAAACATATTAGCATGAACCACGGAATTAAATATTAGTAAGACTTGGTTACGACCACTCCTTGTCATACATTTAAGACCCGTAATTTTATTATGAATTAATTTGGCCGCCAACGACATAGGATGAAGGTTGCCAATATTATTATTTATTCCTTCTATCAAAACAATAATTGGTCGCTGAAAATCGTTTGGAAAAATATTAATTGATGTAGGGGATATGGTAACTTGTACTCGAGGATTTATGTTAATATTACATAAAGTATCTTTAACAATTTCAGAATTCGGTTCTACGCGAACATTATTTATCGAAATAATTTCGTCGGAACCGACATCTGTTACAATAGCCTCATTAGAAATATTAAGTTTCGATTTCTTATCTCTAATGTTACACCGATTACTATGCTTATTAATACTACTACTAATACCGACGCTATTATTAGCATCAATTTTATTATTACAACTATTATCATTGTTATTATTATTACTATCACTATCAGTATCATTATAACTACTATTGTTGACCCTATTCCCATTATTACTATGGATAACATTGTTATTATTACTACCACCGTTTTTAACGTTGATATTACGATGTGTATTACCACCGCCACGACCGTCGGTGCTTACCTGGGGGGCAGGGGACGATTCTCCCCTGCCCGCAACACCAGCTTTAGACATTTATCGACTATATGTGTAGTCGGTAATTTCTGTTACACACAAGGAACTGTATAAGCCTAAGCCTGCCTCCGCAACGACCGAATAAAATAAAATAAACACGAATACGAACACGAGTAGTAAACTACAATACGCGAACTCGTACCGACGAAAATTTTGTAATTATTATTGTAGGTTATCAGATTTATTGATGACCATCGCTTCCACTCTCTTGAATAAACCTTTCATATTTTCGCTCGATTAGACAAATATGGCAATTTCGTCGGCATATCGTAAATTATTAATAATTAATTCCGCCTATTTTAATTCCATCTTCCCATCCAGTCATTGTTTCTTTAATAATGCAATCACTGTAAATGTTAAACAAGATGCGACTTATACAACCTTGTCTTACTCCTTTTTCCAGTACGAATTTCTCACACAGTTTATTATTGTTCTTCACCTTCCCTTATTATATAAGGATCTAATCGGTTCCATTACACGCTGGGGGGGAGACACGACTTTCATCTAGTATTTGTCATAATTTACTGAACTGCACGCAATCAAATATTTTTTTACCGCCTTCTAACCGGTATCGGGCGCGTCACAGGTGGCGGATAGTGGAATGGCCTACAGATATGTAGGTTAGCTGCGAATAAAGACATTAGTCAAATAAGCAGCCGCGGACCAAGAGCGGCTACTGGTGGAAAGCCTCAAGTAGGTGATTCCAGTAGTGACAGGGCAAGGAGACACGAGGGTGCAGATGGGCAGCTTGAGGACCTGCCTATCAAAAGTCTGCAAATATCCTATGACTGTCTCTCCCTCGGCGGGTTTAGGTCGCCGTAAAAACCTAAAATCGTTACTTCCTCAGTAACAACCCGCTGCCTTGCGGTTAGGATTTTTATCCAAAGGCTAGGGTGTCACCCCCGAAATAGTGACAAGGGAACGGGAACATGCAGTTATACCACACCCGATCCTGCAATAAAGCATTTTAAACCATACAATTAGAAAGCAATACTTTAAAACAGAAATAAGAAAAGGAAGGAAGAAAGAAAAAAAAAGGAAGAAGGAAAAGAAATAAATAAAGAAATAGGAAATAAATAAATATAATAAAATAAAAACGCTAACCTGGCAGTAGGGGTAAAACGCATCTCCCAATCAGCTTGGTCAGCTTGGGAGATTAGACCAAACCCTCGAAGACATGACAGTAAGGAAAAAGAAGGCCGTACAGCCAAGGCCAAATGGGCAAAACCCGGACATACACCGATTACCTCTCCCGCCTAGTATTAAAAATACATTTGAGGTAATCACAACCACCGATTATGGAAAGAACAACAAGAGAAAATGGAACAACGGTAGCGTGAACCTAACATTAGCTACATATAACTGTAGAACAATTTCATCTGAAGATCGTATACTGGAACTAGAACATGAACTTTCAAGATTAAAGTGGGATATAATAGGACTATCTGAAACCAAACGAGGAAAAGAGGAATTAATACATCTCAAAAGTGGTAATGTCCTTTATAATTTCGGAGAAACTGGAAACAGGAACGGTGTTGGTTTCTTAATAAAAAAGGATATAACGGATCGAATAATCCAATGTAAGGCAATAAATGACAGAATTGTAGAATTGCAGTTGCGAATTAATAAGAAGGATATAATGAAAATCATACAGATATATGCACCAACAAAGCATTCAGAAGACGAAATGATTGAAGAATTCTATGAATATCTAGAAAATGTAGTGGAACAAGCAAAGGAACGATACCTGGTGATCATGGGAGATTGGAATGCAAAAATAGGAAAACCAAATAAAGAAGCTTATGTAGGAACATATGGAATTGGAACCGGAAATGAAAGAGGCGACAGATTACTAACATTCGCGAAGGAAAATAAACTTTATATAATGAACACATATTTTAAGAAATCAGAGAAAAACAGATGGACCTGGCGCAGTCCGAATTGGACCACCAAAAATGAAATAGATTTCATATTGACAAAAAATAAGGAGATAATAAAGGATGTAGGAACGGTAGTATCTTTAACACAGGTGATATAAACGCTATGGTGACAAAAATGTTGCAAGTCAAGATACCGAAACAAACCAGATCTAGCAAGATATCACAAAACACTAAAGATCTGATGCAAAAGAGAAGACAAATGAAAATAGAACAGGATATTGACAAGATTGAATACAGTGAAATCTGTAAGACTCTACGCAAAAGCTGGAGAAAAGATATTAGAAATTATAATAATAAAAGAATAGTGGAGACAATAGAGAAAAATAAAAGTATGAAAATATTAAGAAGAAACTTACAAACGGGAAATAATAACATAATGGGCCTAAAAGATAAAAACGGTATAGAACGTAGAGGTAAAACAGAGATAGCAGAAATAATCCGGGAATTCTATCAAGAATTATATAATGATAACGCGATGATGAATAAGCCAATCGATGTCGATCAATGTAATACTAAGGACAAAATAATAGATAAGATATCAAAAGAAGAAGTAATGGCTACAATTAAAAGTATGAAAAACGGGAAAAGTGCAGGTCCAGATGGAATAAAAGGTGAACTTCTGAAAATAGTGACAGAAGAGATTTCGGGCCTTCTGGCCGATCTTTTCAACCTTTGCATACAGAATCAGACAATACCAGAAGCCTGGAATAAGGCGCAAATAGTACTATTACATAAAAAATCTGATAAGAAAGCAATAAATAATTACAGACCTATTAGTCTGCTCTCAAATCTATATAAATTATTAACGAAAATCATTACAAGCAGGATAAACGAACAGTTGGATAAACTTCAGCCGATAGAACAAGCAGGGTTCCGAAAAGGCATGGGCACTATAAATCATATACATACTATAAAACAAATACTAGAGAAACAAAATGAATTTCAACGCCCATTATACATGTTATTAATTGACTATGAGAAGGCTTTTGATTCTATATCAACACAGAGCTTTCTTAAAGCACTGGAAACGGCCAAGGTAAATAAAGAGTATATCTCATTAATACAGCACATATACAAAAATGCAAAGGCTACCATACAGGTTGGCCCAGTGGAAAAAGAAGTTAAATTATACAGAGGTATCAGACAAGGAGATTCGATGTCACCTAAATTGTTCATTGCGGCCTTACAATCAATATTTGAAAAATTAAAATGGGATAGTAAGGGTATAAAAATTGGACAAACGTATGTCAACCATCTCAGATATGCGGACGATGTAGTGTTACTTAGCGAAGATATAGAAGAATTAAATGAAATGGCACAAGAACTTAATATAAAAAGCAAGGAAATAGGACTAAAAATTAACATAGCCAAAACAGTTCTGTTGCGAAACAAATTCACACACATCAGTAATGTTATGATAGATCAGACGAAAATACAGGAAGTAACATCGTTCAATTACTTAGAACAGATTATAAAAGGCGACAATAGAATAGAGGAGGAAATAACGAGAAGAATCAAAATGACCGCCCTAGCATGCGGAAAACTAAAAAATATTTTACAAAATAAGGAGATTCCTGTAAGTCTGAAAAGAAAAACGTTTAATCAATGCGTGCTCCCGGTAATGACCTATGGGAGTGAAACGTGGAATACAACAGTAGCAATGGAGGAAAGGCTAAGAGTAGCGCAAAGAAGAATCGAAAGGAAAATGATTGGCATAACACTGAAAGACAAGAAAGAAAATAAATGGCTTAGAGAAACAACAAGAATAAAGGATATAATACTAAGTATAAAGGAATCAAAATGGAGATGGGCTGGTCATCTGGTAAGACACCAGGAACTCTTGGCAAATAAAGCGACAATGTGGACTCCAGACGGTAACCGTAGAATAGGCAGACCACTAACACGTTGGGTTGACGATATAAATAAATTTCGAAAAGATTGGGCAAGAAAAAATGGAAGGAACTTCGAGAGGGCTACATCCAGCAGTGGATTGAAAATAGCTGATGAAGAAGAAGAAGACGAAACATATGTAAGCTGTAACATTAAATTATCGACATTTTTCTATTATTTTCCATATGTTAAGAATCTGTTCTCTTGTACGTCTTGCCGGCACAAATCTCGATCCCAAGATATGTTTGATAATATATATATATATAGTTTTAGTCTCTGAGGGATAACGTGCAACATTACCTTACAAGCATCTGAAATTAAAGCGATCGTTCTGTAATTTTGTCATGTGATCCTTTTTCATAGATTTGGACGTATATCGACACTTGGATCATTCGGTCATATATGTTTTTGAGTTAAACATTTTCTGGCATAATATAAAATTTCAATTATCGCGTCACCTAGGTATTTAAAAACATTTCTGAAACGATTTCATACCCTCCTTCAGTCTTGAACAGTTTTAAGTTTTGTAGGGCGGTGTGCACTTCGTCAAAGTATTGCGGGCTTTATTTCAGTTGCTACAGTATAGACTTCGCTTCCATCTTTATCCTTATCGCGTTATTTCATAATCTTTTCGCACTATTCTATCTAGATCATATTTAATTCTCCATATAATGTTTTCCCATTTTCGCTCTTAATTCGTAAATATTGTGAAGTGTTATCGGTCTAATATTGTGAAACACGCGTTTTAATTCGTTTTTGTTCCTATCTTGTTCAATGCCACCCACATATATCATTCAAGTATTTATTTTTATCTTTCCTACATCGCTGTGTTTAACTTGTTAATGTCACTTTTGTGTTGTTTTTTCACACATAGCATAATATCACCGTATAATTTTAGATCCCTAATTATTCGCGGAAGAATACACCGGTAGTTTCCATTCCATTACCTTCCAGTAAATTTTCTGTGACGGTTTACTCCCTTAGCCTTCGAATAAACATCATAATCACAAGACAGTGGAATGCTATCAAGGAGGTAACAATGTAAGGTTTTTACGGCTACCTAAACCCGACGAGGAAGAGAGTCATAGGATTTTTGTAGACTTTTAGTACGCAGTTCCTCAAGCTGTCTATCTGCATTCTCACGTCTTGTTATCCTCTCACTACTGCAATTGTCTGCTCGAAGTTTTTCACTACTAGCAGTTCTTGACCCGCAACTGCTTATTTGACTCAAGTTTTATCCGCAGTTAACGTACATTTTTGTAGGTCGCTCCATTATCTGCTACCTACACATATGAAAAGCTCCAGACGAAACAACAAACTTTTCTACGATAATCGTGTAATTTTGTGAAAGTATCGCGAGGAACGTTATCATCGAAAGTCAGGTATCTTTCGAAATCATAAGCGTTCGACATCGTCAATATTCATCTTTCGAAACAGCGTCATCATTATGTTATATATATATATATATATATATTTATATATACTTTCGCTGATAATGTAGTCCTAATAGGCAAAAATGCGGAAGAAATACAAGTTATGCTACCGGAAATTAACACAAATTCCGAAACGATAAGATTAAAGACAAATTTGAAAAAACGAAAATAACGTTGAATACAGTGGAAGACACGATGATAATCACTGTAAACAGGATAAAAAAGTTACAATGAAAAAGAAAAACAAGAATATCTCTCACCTGGATAGCATTAAGTTACACGAAGTTTTCAGAAATGAAGAGATAGCGAATTGAAAAGTAAACTGTACAATCATGCGGAGCTGAAACATGAAGTCTTACTGAAAGAGCAATTAGAAGAATTAGGAAAAGTCACACACGAAAGAATTGTTCTTAATATGAGACTGAAGGACCACAAGTCGATTTACAAGTCGATTTCATGGAGAAAGACAACAAACAAAATTGCTGGATGCGGTGAGACGAATCACCAGGATACTATAGGGTTGAGCAGGGGACATATCGCAAAACAAGGCGATGATGAATGGGCAAAACATATGATGCAGTAGTGGCTGAATGGTATTCGTCATACAGTAGGGAGGACCAAATATATTTCGTTTAAGTTGCTACCACTTAGACATATATAGTATAATAGGTGTAGTTGCAAAGGATGCATAAAAATATATAAATTTTGGTTTATACGTATGGCTATGTTGCATGAAAAATTCTATTTCGCTGTTTGTTTTATATAAATACAAAACAACATTTTATTTTATAAAATGTTCCCCAATAGCTGTTACATATTTAACATATAATAATGAATACGATCATGTATCCGTCGGTATTGGAAGGTTTCAAAAATTCTTAAAAAGTTCTCATTATTTCGAAGAAAAATAAGAAATCTGATAAAATCGAAATTGTTGTTTTGCAGACCTACATCAGCTTTGGTTTGACCGATAATATAAGAACTGGTCTATTTGTCAGATGGTCCACTTACATTCAGAAAAATTGTACAAAAAAATGATATTACGTGTGACGGATATATTCGGTTTAAGTGGTAAACATATCAGTGTTTACAGGGGATACATAGAAATATATTAATTTTAGGTAAAAAAAGTGTATGCGCTACGTTACTTGATAAAAAATTAAAGAAATAATAATTTTGTCCGTCGTTTGTGGTGTTGAAGGGATATGTAAAAAAAAAAAAACAATGTTATGTCGTTAAACAAATTAAAATGAAAAGTACCGAAGTACTTTAGAACAACGAACAAATAAACATTATAATTTAATAAAGATGCTGTCGGACACGTAATAAGGAATAACAGATATTCAATCGGAATAATCGAATGATAGATTAAAATGAACGCGGAAGAAATATTTCATTTTTCCTATAATGAGAAGACGAACAACGAACGACCAATGAAAATTCGAATTAAACGGTAACTGATTAAAATCGAAGCCATACCATCTAACGTACTATTCAAATAATCGGCGACATATTTAGCACTGGACGAACGAGAAAGTTCTGAAAATGACAGTTTATTATTAAACCATTATTATTATTATTATTATTATTATTAATAATAAAATATAATCAGAAATAATCGATATGTCTTTAACGATATTTAGAAATAAACTTATACACTCGAGAAAATAACGGTTAAATATAATTCGCCGATGGCGTAATAAATGTCGCGATGGCATAGTTGCCTAATGGCACCCTACTCAGTATAACATCATATGCGCGCGCATAATCCGCGTTACGTATGGCGTCTCGAATGCTAGTCCATTTTATGTTGATGTTAAAATAAACGTAAAATGTCTCTAGTCACGTTCGGCGACGAACAATAGAACGACAATCAAATAAAATCAAATTTATTTTAATTTCAATACAGTACATTAGTATATTTCAAAATAGAAGAAATATAAAATAAAAATCAATTACAAATATAAACAAATAAAATAAAATAAAAAACTGATAAATAAACATTGAGAAATCAATTAAAGCACTACAATAATAATAGTAATTACATTCCACAATTCATTTGATTGTTTGTATAAAACTAAAATAAAGGGCAACCCTGCACGAGCGGCGGCTGGATTATTATTATAATAATATTAACTTATAACGATCGAAATATTTATCCAAACTTAATTAATGATGATAATAATAATAATAATAATATATGGCAGTGGTAAATCTTTCGCGGAGATATCGCGATTATGAAAAATCCATCTACTGCACAAGGTGCCGCCGTGAATCACTGTCGCTATTCTTATGACTGACCGTCTTGTAGGAACGCGACCCCGTCTTCTTCTTCCTTCTACTATTCCTTCGACAGTTCTCTCCTGAAGTCCATCTGCTCTTATTACATGGCCGAAGTATGTTATAGTATTCTTCTGATTACTATAAGTATAGAGGATAATCTTCTGTTTGTTGCGTCGACTTCTTGTAATACAATAAAGCACACTTAAAAACGACGAAAATTGTGTAATTGTAAAAGCAGGTCCTCCCTATTTGCGAAAGACCAATTTAACGCGGTCTCATTAGTACTCACTAAACCCGTAAATTATGGAATATATATATATATATATATATATATATATATATATATATATATATATATATATATATATATATATATACATAATACGCTTCGTATAATATAGAATAAAAGCTGTAAAATTAAATACTATTTGTCTAGAAAGAGTTGTTTGAAGTTACGCATTATATAAATTTGTATATTATGCGGGCAGTTCAATACAAACGCACTAATACAGGTACACGGGTACACGTGTATATATTGTATACTGACATAAATCTACGTCGAGGAAAAAAACAGCGCGAAACAATGACTGGTTAAATGTAAGATCGTAAATTTCAACTTTTATCAACAAAGTCGCCTCTAACCGCTGTTCGTATAATTCTAATTTTAAAGGTCCGCTTGCCGAGACGAATAACATGGCTTTTCTTACTTTATCCGCTAAGATACTAATTAAACTTTCGCTCTTTCTGAAATTTCGCTATTATTTATTTACATTTTCGTTTTTAACAATCTCGTCTTAGTTAAATATATACGTTTATTTTTTCGAATATTTTTTAATTTTTTGTCCTAATTAGAAAATATTACCTCGCTTGAAAAATCGCGTATCATTTCTTAAAGAAATTAATTAATTATTTCGTACGAATAAAAATCGTAGCTTAGTATATAAATAAAATCCGAAAGGTGTAAATTAATAAATTATAGCGTAGTTATAGAACAAATATTATATTAACAAAACAAAGTTAATCACTGTAAACATTTATTTTATTTGTGCAGAGCTTTTCGACTATAACGTCATTTACAAAAACATATATGTAATGTAAACATATATGTAATGTTTTTGTAATGCTTGAAAATGACGTTATAGTCGAAAAGCTTTGCATAAATAAAATACATTTTTATAGTGATTAACTTTGTTTTGTTAATTCGTAAAATCACTACTCTCCAATACATCAACGTTAAATATTATATCGTTCGTTTAACGCGAGAAAAATCTGTCCCGTACGATGAAACAAATCGGTCTATCATATTGTTGTAATTCGCTATAAATATATACTCGATATCGTCGCAATCGGCTGAAAACAATTATCACGCATATAGTAAACAATCTCCATCTTTTCATCTAATTTATAATTAATCCTAAACTCTGTAACTATCTCCGAGTAATCGATAATTCGAGTAATAGCATTATAGGCAATAGTTACTCGTAAAAAAATACACATATATATATTTTTTTATTATTTTTTAAATCCATTCCTAGCCAATGAACTATCCAGTAGGTGGTATAGCAAAAGATCACGAGGTGAAGGCTGATATTATATAGTCCGTATATACTAGTATCTTATGTTTCAAATAATTAAGGTAATTTTCATTATTACGCCAATGGTCTAATGGCTTAGTTCTCCTCGGGCTTTCGAATTTGCATCTGCGGAGAATTATCTAATAAACTAATTGCAGACCAATTAGCGTGACTATATAACCACTCCGGATGTTTGATTGCCATCTTTTTAATTACGCCAGCTATATACTCTATGCCAATGTCTTCGCGCATATAGTTTTGTCCCTTATAATGGACCACTGCTGATGTTTGATTGCCATATTTCTAATTACGCCAGCTATATATTCTATGCCAATGCCTTCGTATAGTTTTGTTCCTTACAATGGAACACCAGCGTGACTATATAACTCCTATGGATGTTTGATTGCCATCTCTTTAATTACGTCAGCTATATATTCTATGCCAATGCCTTCGTATAGTTTTGTTCCTTACAATGGAACACTAGCGTGACTATATAACCACTACCGGATGTTTGATTGCCATCTTTTTAATTACGTCAGCTATATATTTTATGCCAATGCCTTCGTATAGTTTTGTTCCTTACAATGGAACACTAGCGTGACTATATAACCACTACCGGATGTTTGATTGCCATCTTTTTAATTACGTCAGCTATATATTTTATGCCAATGCCTTCACGCATATAGTTTTGTTCCTTACAATGGAACACTAGCGTGACTATATAACCACTCCGGATGTTTGATTGCCATCTTTTTAATTACGCCAGCTATATACTCTATGCCAATGTCTTCGCGCATATAGTTTTGTCCCTTATAATGGACCACTGCTGATGTTTGATTGCCATATTTCTAATTACGCCAGCTATATATTCTATGCCAATGCCTTCGTATAGTTTTGTTCCTTACAATGGAACACTAGCGTGACTATATAACCACTACCGGATGTTTGATTGCCATCTTTTTAATTACGTCAGCTATATATTTTATGCCAATGTCTTCGCGCATATAGTTTTGTCCCTTATAATGGACCACTGCTGATGTTTGATTGCCATATTTCTAATTACGCCAGCTATATATTCTATGCCAATGCCTTCGTATAGTTTTGTTCCTTACAATGGAACACTGGCGATTAATCTAAGAGTAATGTTTTGATATCTTACAGCAACGTCGTAATTTGCATCCGTACCTACATATTGGAACGTGTAAATTAGATAATAATTCTGAAAATAATAAAATGCTACTTCGATTAACGAACGATATGCTCGAAATTAAAGCAGATCATGCGATTAGTTTAATTGAATAGTAAAAGTTGATATTTTATTTAACTCTTACAAGCATTCGGTTCTACAGTCCAAATTGTTTTCTAACCTCTCGTTGGGACTGTCGGTAACTGATTCCTGAACTGAATATGCATTTTTTAGTCTGAATTATAGCGTTGTAAATCAGTTGTCCTTTTTTTTCGACGACTATATATTAACTACGACCGACGATAAAATATTGAAGTTACCCTCAGTCGTAACATACACATCCGTGTTAAAGATCGTTAGTTTATATTTGGAACATAATTTACAAACAAGAATATGAAATATCTGGATAATCGAAATGTATAAATCTAAAAAGTAATATTCATGTATGTATATGTATGTGCGTACATGTTCAGCGCTTGTTTCAACCTCTTCCCCTCGAGGCACGCGCATTAATTTTTTTTTTTACTATTAGCAGTTACCGCATTTACATATATATATATATATATATATATATATATATATATATATATATATATATATATATATATATATATATATATATATATACGCGTAAATTTTTTTGTGCGTTCGTATTGATCCTGTTGCGCATGCGTGCGCGACTATATGTCGTTCAAATCTTCGCTGCACAAAGGATTTATGTAAGCAAATCGGACAGTGCATTTATTTTCATTTGTAGGAAATTCAGAATTTATTAAATGAGCGCCTTTTCATTTAATCTACGCGTTGTATTTAATATTATTGAATTAAAATTCGTTTTACGATATTTCATTTTATATACTCCTTCCCTGCGCGTCTAACGGCGTAGTCTATTTTATTTTTTATTTAATCTATTTTTTTTTTTTTTTTTTTTTTGCCCCAGTTCGTAATACACGATGGGGTAAATGTATTGGTAAAATTTAATACAAGAACATTATAAATAATAAACTGAAAAAGAGCCCATCCATTTAAGTTTATGGCGCTCTAATCAGCTTATTTTACAATAAAGTTAATTATGTTATTAATTAATTAGTATAATTTTACATGTATTTTTCTATAACAGCCAAATCATTAAAATTTGTAAATTTCTTATTAACTAGTTGGGTAACACAAGTATCATTAAAATTAGTACTATTGTGATTATATCCTAAAAGTATGTGCTTACTTTAATTCATTTTCCTTTCTCCGTATCTTTACTATGAAATTAATTTCGTATTAATTTAAATACCTTACTTACGACTGTATTTATTACGTAGTCAAATTTTCGACATATTTACTATTATAAAAAATTTCATATTTTTCCAAATTACTCGGAAAAATAAACAACAAAAAAGGGAGTTAAAATCGTGAAAATATTTTCTTTATGAAAAATCACAAAGTTTTTCGGCTGTCAAGCTACTATGACGGGAATATAGATTAATAAACTATAAAAATATATCATCATCATTATACGCGTTAATCTGATTCCAGATGTCGCGACTTAACACGTGCTGTCGAAAAAAAAAAAGATTCATATTCTCAAAGCTAAGCGATGTTCAGCCTTACGCGTGATTTCATTTATCTGTAATTTTTTTTAGTTATTTTATCTAATCAATAAAGCGTCTTTCTCGTTTCAGTCCTTTTCCTCGAATAATTTCTTTCTCTAAGCCGTTACGTCCGAATGATGTGGCCAAAAAATTTAATTTATTGCGATTATTAATCTCCGGCATAATGTTTCATTCCGGCAATATAGATTCGTTCGAAACGCGTTCCACGATATTCTCATCATTTTTCGGTAGGCTGTCATCTCGAAAGTATATATCTTCTGTCGCATGGATCTTTTTAACGTTCAAGATCCATAAGTAGCAATGGGAGAGACTAATGTTTTCATTAAATACTTATTAGTTTCTTTAGATATATTACGGTCTTTCCATATTTTATTTAGTCTCGCTATTGCACATTTTGCAATTCCTAATCTTCTTCTTATTTCTTCTTCACATTCTCCTTTATTTGTAAGTAATACACCTAGGTATATCATTTTTTCCTTACGCTGTATATCTGGTATCATATTAAAAACTGTTGGAAGTTTCTGAGCCCTATCATAACCACCATTAGAGAACACTTAGATCTATTCAGTATTAAGCCAGCTTATTTACTAATTAATTCTACTTGGGTCAAGAGTTTCTTCATTTCTGATTCTATATTTCCGTATCATCAGCGTATTCATTTGATATTTTTCTTCCGCCGATGGATATACTACCATTCCAGTTCTGAGTCACTTTCTTCACTATCTGCTCACTATATACATTAAACAATAGAGGGGGAAAGTACATATATCTGTCGGACTCCTTTTCCTGGATAATTCTGATTCCACTACAAGAAATGTGAAAATATTACTTACACAATTTGCAAAAATTAATCATTGTGATGAAACAGTATTTCTTGCCTACGAATATTATAATAGAATTATATTTAATTAATGAATACTGCGCGTTACAAAGACATTTACACTTTCTTATTTATACATATCGGTCATTATTTTCACCGAGTCATTGTGTTTAATGAATTTAAGGCGTCGTACATCTAGATCAGTAGGTAAGAGTACCGAGACTTCTGAATTCGTACGATTACAAAGAGTCTTTTATCATGTCGGTAAGCCAAATCAGCGCGGGGCCCAAATTGATGGTTCGGTATATGGGTCAGTGGTTTGATCCGTTTATTAAGTAGTAGTTTCTCATATAAATTGGATATTGTCGTTAAAAGTGATATTGATAAGATGTTACTTCTTCTACCGGTTTTCCTGGTTTTTGAACCATAATAATCGGCGCTGTTTTAAAGGATTCTGGAACATGCTCAAGTCTGGATGAAGCACTGAAAATATATGCGAGTATATTCCTTCGTTCTTTCAGCTGCTGATATTTCGTCAATTCCTAGAAATTTTTTCGGATTAATGTTATCTATTTTTCCTGCAACTCCAAGGTGGGTTACAGATTTAATTGTCCGGTGAGGTAGTTCTGCGATATTTGATGTCGTGAGGTTTAAATATCCTCGATAGGTGCCTACTAAATAGTTCAGCATTTTCTTCACACCTTCGTGTCCAATTTCCAGTTTCATCTTTCAATGGCGGGATTCTATGTCTCTGTCCTCATTTGGACTTAATCCTTCTAGATAGTCGGATTAATCTATTCAGTTTATTTGCTGATGATACGGTTAAAGATATTTTTGTCTACTGAATTACGAGTAATGTGTCACACTCTGCTTTTCTTCTATGTTTAATCAGTTGCCAGATTTCGAGTGGATAACACTTTTCAGAATGTTACCATTTTCAAGAGCAGATGTTGCATTTTTGGCAGCTTTTCGAATTGTTTCTATAAACTTCTGACTGTAGATCTATTTCGTGTTTTGTTTTTAATCTAACTTTTAAGTTAATTTGGTGATCAAGTTCATCTCTGAACTTGTCCCAATTTGTGTGTTTATTGATGAGATTAAATCGTTTCTGTTTCTTTACCACGGTGACGCTAAAAGTGAACAGTATGCGGATGTGATCCGAAGTTAAATCGTTGTAGCCTTTAATTTCAGCAATTAAGATAAAAATAAAAACACCCGACAATATCAAATTTATAAATAATCAAATTTTTTTGATTTTTAATAAAGAAAAATTTTTAGTGATTTTAACTCCTCTTTCTCGTTTATTATTTTTTTCTTAATCAGTTACAAACTTTTCAAATTACATTAAATAGGTTCGTATTTATTATTTAATCTAAAGAATATTATTTTCCTTTTAAATATCTTTACTGAAAAATTACTCGCGCGCATATCTTTTAAACCACCACAGTTAAAGTTCTTTATGTATATATATATATTTTTTTTTTTTGGACTAACTAAAGGGTGTTCATTAAAATCCGGATTTCATCTGTTTTTGTGTAGACTTAATGCGGAACACAACGACGGGATTTTTACTTATGTAATCCGAAATCTTAAATTAACCTTCCTCCACTTCATTCTTATCATTCTTACCATTCTTCTGCTTCTTGCGAATTCGTGGGCCGTTTGTTTATATATAATGAATTATTTATATTGTTTAGAGTTTAACTTTTTTTTTTCAATTTTACTTTCTCAATTTAAAGTCCATCGTAAAGATTCGACTTTATCGAACTTGGTGTTTTTTTATAATAACCTTAGCAGCGACGAGAAAAAAATTTAAAAAGATTTTGTTTATTTTCCTTTTTTATTCATCAACTGTTTTGTCGACGGGAAAGATAAAACGAGATTTCGAGGTAATCTTTTATTTACCATTTTTTTTTTTACTTTCGTTAGCTGCTGTTGAGTGTCCAAATGATAAAACTAAAGTAGATGGCGAACGAAATGAGCTATATTATTATTATTATTATTATTATTATTATTAGTAGTAGTAGTAGTAGTGGTGATGTAAAATAGAATAAATTAATCTCAGAGCTGCAGATTTTTAAATATCGATCGCATTTTTAAATTTCGAATTAAAACTTACTATTCGACCGACTTAATTCCTTTTTACTACCGGACGTTTTAAATTAATTGGAATGATTTTAGCGAATAAGTTTTATAATTAAAGATACGTTTTCTTAATGTTTTTTTTTTTTTTATTATTAAGTCACCTATTTTAAAATAGATTCCGTCAAATCCAAAATTTTATTAAGCGATTCTCGTAGACACAACATTTGATAAGTGACATTTCCGGAGTAGGTCAAAACGGAAATAGTTTGTCACTGCCTAAAAAGGTTTTTCTGTATTTCCTAGAAAACTGATACTCATTATCAGGTTAGAAATTAAAATAAAAACAACGAAATTGATCGCCGTGAATTTTAACAGGATACAAGAATGAACGATGTAACAGAGTCGAGACTACCCAGTCAGAAGATAAATCATTCTTAGACTAGATGATAGACCGCTTGTTTCCTAACAATAAATGGAAGAAGCAGGCAAATGATGAAGATACGCGGATTCGAGAGTGAAACAGTATGTGACCGAGGGGAAATAGAACGGATTCATATCCCGATAAGGTGTCAGAAACGAGCTTTAGAAGGTGGCTGACGGATCAAACTACGGAGTGGCTACTTTATTCTACACTCTGATTAAGGTATAGAGATTAAGTACAATTTAGATACAATGCGATCGAATGAAATCGATTAATTGCACGAATAACCGATATGGTTAGGGGCCTTTTTATCGTAAAGAAATCCCACTTCTAATTAAAACAAAATACCATCCTGTAAGTCAAGAAATTCACGCTGCCGTTTATAGATCCATCCTAAAGGTAACCTTCTGCTGGATTCCGAGTCATTCAGACGTCACTTACAACAACATAGCTGACAAAGCAGCGAAACAGGCATCGACTATGTTTCCAATCGGTTGCTGTTCCTGCAGTGGATGTTATTAGTCATATAAAGCATCGATTTGGGGATACATGGAAGAAAGTATGGATATTTCTACCACGAATAGGCTACGGAGTATCGAATCAGACACAACTCCCTGGATAATCCTAACATGATCGATCACATCTTCCAATTTCAGAAACGTACTAAACTCTTTCCCCTAATATAGATATCACAAGCGGTGTCTCTGGCCACAGTATCAGTACATGGCGTCGTTTTAAATAAATTAAAAAAATCCCCCTTCGACGAGGTTCAAAATCTAGATTATGCAAGCTGAAGGAAGTTGTCCTTATATTATAAGATACATCACATATATATATATATATATATATATATATATATATATATATATATATATATATATATATATATATAAAATAGGGATAGAGGAGTGGTATATCATCGTCGAATAATGACGCAATCGAGAAAGAAGCGAACATCAGGAGCTACATTGAAATGAAAAGGATAACAGCAGAACAGGAAAAATGGTAAACGACTGATATGCCAATTAGTTGATATACTTATACGTGTATTTTATATTTTATGTTTCAATAAAACCATTATTTTATTATATAATTCTTTAATTCTTTAAAAGATCTTCGTCTTGTGAATAATCATCATAACACGCGCAAAGTTGGTATATATATATATACGTCAGCGCAATTTCTCCCGTTTCCGTGTTCTTCATAAATCATTAGATTTGGATTGCATGTAGTCGATAGATAGCAGAGTTTTCTTCAGCTCAATGCATAATTCCGTATATACTCGTTTTGTAAGAAACACTTAAAAGGTAGAAAAAATAATAAAAAAATTTCTACTTTAAATTTTCTCGTTTTGAATAGACACAAAAGTGCTTCTGCTAGATTTATTCCGTTCGCATTTTGAACACTACCGTACGAAGAAAAAGTATAAGTCTTTTTTTTTTAATTAGCGTTATTACCGAAAAAAAACTTCAAAGAACGCATAAAAATAATAATAATTATTAGTAGTAATAATAATAAGATCAAATCAAACTCAAATTTCGAATCAAATATTTTATCGGGATCAATTTTCAATAAATACAATGAACCTAATTAAAAAAAAAAAAAAAAAAAACCTTTTGCGAGTACCGTATATAAAAAAACCAGCTTATAACAAAACGCAGAATATAAATCTACTATAAAACAAAAAAAATTAATGATAAATTATCAATTATAGCGATTAAATAAAATCAACGTCGAAACGCTAATTTAAATGCTACACCCAGTGAATATAAAAACAATGTAAGAGCGTATAAGTAAATTACAAATAATAACATATACACACATTCAAACAGACACACACATATTATATTGCATACACGTACCTAATACAAGCAATTCTGGCGAATTATAAATAAAAAATTATGATATATTAATGTATAAAACTTGTAAACGAAACATAAAAATTAAAAAATACTTCGTAATTTCAAAAAAATTACCGGAACAGGTGGTAACTGTATAAAATGAATATAGAAAAATGGAGTATACATTCTCGTGAATAAATATAAACAATACGTAATTAATACTAGAACTAAATAATGAAACTAACAGATTCCAATATAATAGAATGTAAAACAAAATAAATTTTCAAAAAAAAAAAGGAAATAATAAAATAAACATTTAAAAAAAATGAAAATAAAAATAATAGTAATAATAATGAAATCAAATTTTATTTCTATTCACTTTAATAATAAATATAACGAAACTGATTAAAATTCGCATTACAAAGGAACCCCCCCCCCCGGTTACGCGCATAAATGAGCGAGTATCGGCTAAATTTTTGTAATTTGTAAAAATTACATAATAGATAGGGTTAGCCGAAATAGAAAAACATAGCGTAAAGCGAACGTAATAATTTCATCCTTTATATGCACAAAAAAAATTAATGACAATTAAAAACTGAACATATAAAATTACAAATCTTTTATAAACAAAAAAATTAATTAACGGTGAAGCAATAACGATATAATGATTAAATAAAGAAAAATATCAAAAAACTAAAGTCGGGAAACAATTTAAATAACAACGTGAACGTAAAATATTAATCTTCTATATACAAAAAAAAAAATTTATGATCAAAATATTAATGAAAAAATTAAAGATTATGCAGAACATATTAAATACGAATTTTTAATAAATAAATTAATAATTAAGTATCAATAACGGTATGATATTAATAATAATAATAATCATAAAATCAAATCAAACATTATTCGGAGACAGCACACGATAAATACGAAATAATTTTTTTTTTTTTTTTGGCCTGCACCATTAGTCGCTTTATGATTTTTTCTTGTTTTATGCTATGATAGTTGGCTTATTATATTTCCATGTTCTTTTGGACTATGAACATATATATGATTTTGACGGGTTCTTCGTTGTTTTCGATGACTTTCTATTGATTCTATATTTAGAGGGAGTGTGTGTTTGTATTTTAATAATATTATTTCTATTTTGTTTGTACTTTTCGCATTTCCATAATGGTTGATATTGACATTTATCGTAAAAACTATTTTGAATTATGTGTATTCGAGATAGATGTACAGGTTTTTAATTCTGTCCTATTATTTCGGATAATTGTCGTGAAAGAGTTTTCGCTAAATTTACTGAACTATTCAAAAACCATGGGGTTTTGGGTATTTTTATCTGAATTTTATTATATTGTTTCCCTATTTCTTTTTGTTTATTATATTCTTCTCGCATTTGTTTGTATTCAATTATTTTTATTTGTGGAATATATTGTGTATAGTGTAAAACTTCTTACACACACACACACACACACACACATATATATATATATATATATATATAAACAATATACATGCCATTCACTCAACCTGGCTATGCGCAAAATTGCGCGAGCACCAGACTATAAGTAATTTTTCAATTTTATGCCCTGAGTAATGGTAATTAAATACACATTTTATTAGCAACCAATTCTGTACAGGAAATAATTGAAACAACAAATACGAATACTATAATTAAAGATAAAATAATAATTATAATAAATAAAAATCAAACTAAACGAAATAAATTATTTATTTACATCAAGCGCGCTAATACTCACCCATACTTTCATATACGTATGTACGATCGCAAAAATTAGCGTGAGTGTTTCCTCCATATTATAATGCAGCCAAACGTCCATATCACATCAACGCACAGATACGTCAATCCCACCGAGCACACTAAACATCTATAAGGCACCCACGATAGCAGCATCATCGTACGCATGTTTGAATAAACAAATGTTAAACTCTCATTTTCTCTTATTTTTTTTTCTTCTTTTTTTAATTCATTAACTGATCCTAAAAATGTAGTCCGCTAAAATTTTCTTTCGACGTCGTTAAAATATTCAGTTCTAACTGTTACAATAATCAAATCAAACTTAATTGCTGAAACTAAAAAGAATAATTATACCGAGATAAATGTTAAAATTACAAGAGGCATATATCAGGACGATAAGTCCATCGTGGTTTTGTTTAGCATTAAATTCTTTAACTAGCATACTTAACTCTACGAAGCATGGCTATAATATAAGAAGCGAAAAAACAGTAAATTACAATTTAACACATTTACCTTATACGGACGATATTAAGTTATGCTATTAATAATTTATTGAAATTAACAGAGCGTTTTTCAAGAGACGTTAAAGTGAAATTTTGCATAGAAAAGTGTAGAACACAAAATGTATACAAAGGAAAGATAGTCAAACAAGAAGGTTTCACAACAACAGAATACATATGCTGTCCCAATACTAACGTATTCGTTTGGTGTGATACAGTGGAGTAAAACTGATATTGAAAAAATTAATATCACAACGCGCAAATGTTTAACGAATGCAACGATGCATCATCCGAAAGCGTCAATTGAAAGACTGTACATCAAAAGGAACGAAGGAGGAAGAGGGCTTATTGGAAAATTTACTAAATAATCAAATACAGAAAATGAGAAAATACTTTATCGATAGAAGTAACGACTCAGCTTTACATGCAGCAATAAAACAATCCGATAAGAATTACACTCCATTATAAGTAGTAAAACTTTCATCAATAATAGACTAGACTTAAAAGAAACATGGAAAGCTAAAGCAATATGGAAAGTTTCCACAAGAACTACAAAATAAAAATGTAAATTTTTATCTATCAAATAAATGGCCGATACGTGGAAAATTATTCCCGGAAATAGAAGGATTTTTGGTGGCGATTCAGGATCAGGCGATAACAACCAGAAATTATAGGAAATATATCATTTAGGAATCAAATATCTCCGATAAATGTCGTAAATGTGGCAAAGCGAGTGAAACAATTAAACATATTTTAAGTTGGTGTGAACAATTAACATCGAGATTTTATGTTAAAAAAAACCACGATGATGTTGCAGCTATCGTACATCGATAAATAGGAATTATGGATGAATTAAACAGCCATATTATAAATATATAACAAAAAAAAAAATTTAAAACACGAACAGTATAAATTGACAAAACAATAGAACATAACTGATATCGTTTTAATAGATAAAATAAATAAATTATGTTAATACATATATATATATAGCTGTACGACATAGTCTAAATATTGATAAAGTGTACGCAGAAAAAATTAATAAATGCGAAAAACTTAGAGAGCAAATGAAACGAATGATGAAACTCGATGTTGTAAATATTGTATCATTGATGAAACAATGGAATAATATCGATCAGTTTAGGTAATAGCATAAAGAACCCAGTCACCATATACGACGAAACAAGTTCAAAAATCGGTATTATTGAATTCCAATATGAGAACCTTAACCATCAAGATGAAGGAAGTTTTTAATGCTTGCTAATGAAAAGCAGTATTACGGGCGTGGCTGTGAACATTAATAATAGGTTTGAAAGTTTGTACGATTCTTAGAAAATTATAATATAGTCGAGTTTTATCTATGGTGTCTACAAGACCCAATTACCGGGATTTAAAGTTTCGTTCTCGAATAAATATAGAATGAAATTTACGAGATAAGTTAGAAAAAACAACAGGGCGGTTCAGCTGAAAATGTAGCAGCCCCGGAAAATATTCTTCAATTTATCTCGATGGCTTTTATTGATGGTCGGAAATCGACTCTCGGGAAATGGAACAGAACTCGATAAATATTTCATAGCCGTACGAGGCCTGAAAAAAAATTATTGCTATATAGCGGACAAAAGCGTCTTCACGCACAAACTGAAAGAATGACAGACGTTCGAACTACGATGTTAGTACTCTCGCGAAACGAGAATGCGTCGACGTCAATATTTTTTCATTTCTACGTTCGAATTCGATTTTACAGCAACGTCTATTGTGTTGGAAGTAGCGATTAAAATAACATTTTCCTTCGAGAAAATTTTTTTCTCATATAATTTTTCGAAATATCAAATTCGATCGACCAGTCGTATTGTTAAAACGTACGACCGGATACCTGTTTATAATAATGTTGAAAATTGCCTGGTTCCGGGAAGTAAAGAAATATCTCGAGCGAATTAACGTCGTCACAGAAGAATACATTACGAATAGGTTCAGAAGCAAAGTTAATAATTTCCGGTGCTTTGAAGAAAAGATGAAGAGGAAACCCGTTATTAAAGGGACAGACGAAGGAAGCAAAAATACAGCGAAGCAATGAATAAAAATACTGGAGTGTAAAGGAACAATTTAGCCATCGTGAAGATATTTTACCACGTGGTTCATAATTCGAAGAAAGAAGAATGTTGGGGAACATTATTTATTTAGGTAGATATCGGTTTAATAATAGATTATAATAAAACTGAAAGATATCCGGGTTATTTGTAATTTTTACACTGACGGTATTTTGCGTGCCGTTGATCGAGGATTAGAACGTTCGAGTACGAATTTTAGTAAATTAACGTAAAGAATATTCTTCGATCGGAACTTGTAAGCGAAAAGACTTTATGATAATTTTACCGATTCGGAAAGCATAAAATTCGATCTCATCGCCAGAGACTGCTAGGTAAATTTCCCAATTAAGTTATAAAGATCGCACGACGAATGAACGCTAAAATCAAACCGTCTCTCTTTGACTACTAAATTAGAATAGAAACCCGCGAAGTTGTTGGTAAAATCGTAAGAACAATCAATAAGCGTTCGGCGTAGTGTGAAAAAAGACCTTGCACACTAGCGAAATTTCACTATAAAAATACGATAGGAAATCATCTAATCGAATCCATAATAAATGGTTAAATTTAGTAAAAAATTTAAACGTTTGATTTCATACACAGTCAAGCGTGACAGCGATGATATTTTTCGTGTTTGCTATCTGCCACGTGAGGAAGAAGTGTACCCACTGGTGTTCACCCTATAGATGTAACTCTACAACTAGATCCAACGGTTTTCATCTTCTCACGTGATTTGGAAGTGTCCAACATAATTATGTGTTCAGCCAAGCTCTTGGTGCTCCAGTCTACCTGCATGTCTCTGGCCATGCTGCTTTATAACATCCGATACGTACGGAATGTTTAGATCATCATTGCGTTGGTAATGTACCAGTATGGGTTCTAGTTTTTCTTAAAATTTTATTTCGAACTATTTGTATTATTCTAATATTTGTATCTTTAACGCAACCGCCTAGTTCAATTCTGTAAGTAGATCGGTCCAACGGCAGTGTATATATGAGCCTATTTGCAGGTAATCATTTCGGATGTGTACTGTGGTCCTCCAGCTGTGTTCCGTTAAATCTTCGATTGGAAACGCTGAATAATTTTAATATTAGAATTACTGTTAGTTTCCCAAATTGTCATTTCATATGTTCGTATAGTTTAAGGATAGTTTTGTATATATATTAGGATTTTACTTTCTATCGAACGTTATAAATGTTTGTTCGTTAAACCAATTCATGCTTCGATATTTTGGGCGGAGTCGATTTCTCTTGGATAGGATCTTTCCAAGTTAATCTCTGATTCCGATGCTATCCAAAGTATTTTACTGTAGAATATATTGGAATCATTTTTCCGCTAAATGCGATCGGTAAATTTTCGAAAGATCTGTTTATATCGAGATTTAGATTCATTCGCACTGATTTTATACAAATTTAACCATTTCTCCGTAAATGTAACGTGATTCTGAAGACGTTCAGTTGCAATATTAGCATCACCATGTTAATATCGCTGTGTCATCGATAGACACGACTGTTACTGGAAAATCGGCTGTGTAAATCTGGTACATTACCGGACTGACTACTACGGAATACCAGAGTTTGTAGATTTGCAATTAAACACCGTTTACATTAATTTAAGCAAACCTGACTGATAAATATTATTTTAACAATGTATAATGTTGATGCGGTTGATTTTATTTTAGTTTGTATAATAAACGTGTGTGTCTGTCGAACGTTTATTCTATGTCTAGAAATAGCGCGATGCGACACTTTTTATTTTCAGAACTACCGCTAGACTATACGATGTATTTGCTCTACTGTGCCGTGCCGATTTCTAATCCGAACTGCTAAACGGGTATTACGTAATTTGATTGGTTTTATTCTTGTTGAAATAAACTTTTCAATTACCTTCGGAAGATTTGATAGCAGACTGATAGGTCTATATTATATTACTTATTCTTGAAGTTTACCCGGTTTTGTTAGCGTTACTCTACTTCTATTGTATAGGAAAATGTCCAGTTTTAATAACTGCGTTAAAAATACGAGTTAGAAGAACGAACGCTTTCCCCGGCATTTTCTTAAGAATGTTTACAGCGATTAGATCATATGCACGTATTTGTTGGGGATGAGAACGCTTTTTTATAAGTGCATTAACTTTTACCGGTGACACAGGTTAGATGAACAACTGTCAGCTTTATCCTGATCACCTGTTTTTGTTATTTTCTTTTTTTACTGCTGAGCGTTGAAGACGTGTTATTGTGTTTTATAATTTTTATTGGTTATCATATTAATCGAAGTCCGGGATAGGAGTGAAATATTTATATAATTTCAAAAGTTCTCGATAGTAAGCGCTCTTTGGAATTTTATTTAAAGAATTTTTATTTAAAGAATTTTTATTTGCCGGAGGTACTTCATTTTGCTAAATTCTTCTTAATTATCTTTTTTTAACCAATCAGAATGCATCTTGTAAGGTGTTCAATGGCTGTTTCGATATTTTCTTCAGTTTTAAATTGAATTTTGTAGATAAATTCCACTCTCTGCTGCTTGTTGAAATCTATGTCAACCAGTGTTCTGATTTGATAATACTGGTTTTGTCGGAATTTGGGTTATTACACTGCCGATGTTTAATATTTTTGGCGAATGATCTAATGTTCCGTATAAGGATGACTCTTTCATACAAGGATGACTCCTTCATACAAGGATGACTCTCAGTATCGAAAAAATCTGGAAGTTTATTAACGTCGGTGGTACATCATTTTGTTTGTGCATTATTTTAGTATTGTTCACTCGAAGTCGACTAATGTTGACTCTTCAACATCGTAACTCTAATTGTTTAATATATGATAACAATTACAATTAAAATGGCCTTTATTTCTATTTTATTTAAACACTCATTTATCATATGATACTAAGTTACTTCATGCTAATTTGTTGTACTCCGTACGATAAGAAGTATATTTTATATTAGGAAAATTAACACCTTTGTGTTATTATTGTTTCCATTGCTCTTTGAAATTTCTGTATTTTTTACTACTTTGTTCGATCGTTAGTGACCATATTTGTGCACCGTAAGTTACGGTCACAAGGACACGAGTGTTATAGATCTCCACATTTTGTTTTTTTGTGTGATCTATATTTCCTTCGAATATTTCCTTTAACGATTATAATTTTTTCCATCCTAACGCTATACTGCGGTTTACTTCTTTTTCTGTTGCCAGTTGTGTAATACCCAATGTAACGGTGTCTTTCAAATAATTTTATTTTTATTTTTTCTTCGTTTGTTTGCTGGTTTTTTCATAATTTTGCTTTATTTTTGAGTTTTCATCTAGTTAACTAAATTATTTTCCAAAAGCTGCGATTAAACTTACCTCATCTGCGAATCTAACGTTCGATTTAGGTTCCGTTAGTGTGTCCAGTTCAAGTTTCTGCATATTTCTTTCGGCACAGCTTTAAATATAATCGGTGGTAATGGTCTCCTGCCGCACGCATCTTCTTAACGGAAAATTTTCTCTCCTTCTTCATGCGATGTAATTTTTCCATATTCAGTGTCGTGCATGTTTTTTTTTCAATAATTCTTATGTATTTGAATATTTTTTTTTTTTTTTGTCAATTGCCCGATACAAACCGTCATGATAAACCGAATCGAATGCTTTTTGGAAATTTTGAAAAATGCTACATACATTTCTATATTATATTATTCTGTCTTTTTCTATCTGCGAATTTATTATTTCTATGTTGAAAATCCGTATTTGAAACCAGCTCGATTTTACCAGCAAATGTTTTTATATCCCTTAATAAATTAATTTCGTAAATAGTTTGTACCGCGTTTGCAGAAGGCTCATAATAATAATTGACTGGATATTATTTCTTTTTTTAACATTAAATTTGGTTGATACGTAATTTCTCTTGCTAAATCCGGGCATAACATCCCAAGTGACTTATTAATAAATCTAGATATAGATATGAAAACTCAGTTTGACAAGGGAAATTAATGAAAAGGCACAAATCTCGAACGACTTCGAATAAAGCATTACGATTATGGTAGCAAAGAAAAGTGGAACGAGGAAGTGTAATGAACATAGAACGATAAGCCTACTCGTACAAGCTTCAAAGATATTAACGAAAATTTTATTAAATAGGATTAACAACAAAATAGAAGAAAATTTGGAGGATGATCAATACGGATTTCGGAAGAATCGAGGGACTAGAGAGGCGATATTAGAAATCACAAGGATGTTGTTTGTCTCCAGGACTTTTTAATATATATCGAAAAAATAATGCAAGACTGTAAAGAGAAAGGTAACTGGGGAATTAAAGTGGGAGGGTTCGGAAAAGCCGGTGTTCCGCTTTGAAGACGACATAGCGATCGTAGAAAAAAATTAAAAAGAACTTGATGACAAACTCAGCAAAAAAAAGTATAATATGGCAATAAATGAAGAAAACCCGGTAGTCGTGATAAAAAACAGGGCGCAGTAAATATAAAAATTAACGGAAAAACGATAAGTGAAGTCTTACAGGTACCTAGGAAGCCTAATCACTCAGGATGGAAGGAATGACAATATCAATTAGAATTAGTTTAGCGAAAATTTAATAAGAAGAAATCTTTATTAACTCGGAAAAACGTAAGATTAGAAACCAGAAAGTGCTTTCTTAAGACATACGGAATCAGAAACTTGGACGATCAAAATGTATAAAAGAATGGAAGCTTTCGAAACTCGGTGTTGACGTAGACTACAGAAAATTAGTTGGACGGAAAAGATAAAGAATATAAACGCGTTTTAACATGCACGAATCGAGAAGTCTAATTTAAAAATAAGAAAGCTTAAACGGATATATATCGACATAGGTTTCGTGTAATTGAAGGAAAAATGGAAGGAAAACGATATAGCCGCGGAATATTGATCAATTAATAAATGAATAAATGACAGGGGAGCAACAAGTTATGCAAACCTAAAAAGAAGGACAGAACGAAGACAATTTTAGTAGTTCAATTTAGTCACTCATCGTGAGTCATAAAGGTTATCCATCAATCTATAAATGAAGAAGAAATTATTTTCCCTCAAATTAGTATATATATATATATATTTTAAGTTCATTAATCGCTTATTCTATACTTCGGCTTCTCAGAAATATGAAACTTCTTCTTCTGCGTTATCTTTAAATATTATATCTCGCATATTTCTTCGGTCTTCCTATAATTTTTTATAGCAGATTTTTTTTGATTTTTTGTTTTTTTTTTCTTATAATAATTTTTCGATCACGTCCGATGTTTTCAATAGCCTTTCGGCTAATTTGCACCTTAATTTTCATCAGTTTCGAAAACTTTAAAAACAATTACTAAATAGTCGACGATCACACTTTCTTTTTCTTAATAAATTGTAAACTTTCAGTGATAGTTCCGAGAAAGCTATATCGAAAGTTCGAAAACCGAAAATAAGTACGCGAAATTTTACAGCCTCATTAAACGAAGAGAATTTTATACTTTTTTTCTTATTTTTTACTATTTCGAGTTTTTTTTTTCGTAACGGTGTTAAAAAGTTTCACGAGAACTACTCGCGAAAAATGAAAGTTCCATATTCGCATTTCGGCATTTTCGCTTGTTAAGAGTATCGGGAAGGATTTCTTTAATACGTCTTAAATATTTGCGCAGTTCTCGGAATACTTCACATTTATCGAAAACTTTAATCGTATCTTCGCGACTTATACGAAAAACTTTCTGCAAACATTTCGCTCTTAGCCTCTTATTTCGAATTAGTCTTTCGGTAATCGGATTGAAAGTGTTCATTCTGTAGAAAACTTTACTTCAGTCGTCCTAGAAAGATTTTTTATCTTCGTTCATTTAAATATGTCGACCGAAGTTGTTAAATAACAACTAAATATCGAGCAAAGTTTCGATAAATCGCTTTTCAAACGTATATTCGCTTCCAATATGGTTTAGCCTCGCGCATCCAATCTGTCACGAAACGTTTAAATAACATCGTCGGTCTGTCCGTATTTTCGCTCTAACGATATAATTCGTAATTATTTATTCCGTCCGATTTAGTTAATCCGATCGCTGAAATTAGAACGTAATAGATAATTTTACCATATACCGGTATTTAGAAATGCCATAGCCGCTTCATTTCCATATTGAAACCTACCCTAGAAATATTCGTACCTACTCGGTAAAAAATTGACGTTCATTTCTATCTTTAATAAGCAGATTTTGTCGCGATAGATCATATCCCGCTTGTTTAGAATTTTCTTCCAAAAAAAAGCGTAAACATAAATTTTTCCAAGTTCAGTCAAACCGTCTGCAAATGTGAAATATTTCTACCGTTGATTTTTACGATATATCGATACAGTCAAATTCCGAATAATTTTTCTAAACGAAAATGTTAGATGCAACTGACGGTAGCCGATGTCTTTACCCAATCATTGTTTGTAATTAATTATTTTCTTCTTTCATATATAAATAAAATAAAACTAGTTTGAGTTATTACAAATATATATATATATATAAATCTTATATGTACATTTAAAGTGTATCGCGTATATATAAAAAATTATTTCCACTCGGAATGTTTAGATTTTAGAATAAGTCTATCGTATATTGTCTTCTTAACATTAATGTTAAACATTAACAAATCGTTTTAAACGAGAAAATGTTTTACTGGATACTTTTTACATATTAACAAAACTTTCGACTATCTAGACATAGGAATTTTCATTTGTATGTTTACTTGCTTACTTACAGCCACCATACCAAATTAGTCCATTTCTATCAAGTATCTTCCAATTTTCTTCAATATATATATATATATATATATATATATATATATATATATATATATATATATATATATATATATATATATATATATATGTATATATATATATATATATATATATATATATATATATATATATATATATATATATATATATATATATATGTCTTTTACCTCTTTAAATTATCATGTACATACCTTATGATATGCGGATGAGTTCATCGTGATAATTCGTTAATCTTGTTAAGATTGATGGTCAGCTAATTTCAAATGTCTTCTTCATATATCGTTTTGTTTGTACATCGTCTTGCATTTGTTTCGTGTATTTCATTCTTGGTTTTCCTAGTGATCTTTTCCGTTCTATGGCATCTTCAATTGTTTGTGTAAATATTCATTGTGTCTGAAAATGTGATCTATCCGTTTGTATCTTCTTTTTTTTTTTTTAATTTTCCTAATAAGCTTATATTTTCAGAAATTTAAATACTTTTTTGTTACTAATTTCCTCTGTCCGTGCTAGTCTTTCCATTCGTCGAACGCTTGCTTTGCGGTTTTTTTATCTATCGCTAAAACGCTCCGTACAAATATTTTGATCAGTTTCTTTCTAATTTTTACATTCACGCGTCTCCGCGTTAATAACTCTTTCTTTTTCATAAATGCCAATTTAGCCAATTCTATTTTTTCTTTTATATTTTGCATACTCCTATTACGCTTCTTAAATATCTTCGTCTTTTTATTAGTTTTCTTAACGTTCCATCTATTTTTATGTTTATTTTTAATTAATTTCTCTATTTTCGGCTACGCAGGGTTTTTAGTTGTATGTTTTTCCCGGTATAATTATTGTATAATTATAAAATAAATTTTAAGATTTCTTTGTACACTATTTCCCAAGACGCGTAGTAAGAGCGTTAACGCTGCTCGGTATGCGCATTTTTTATTTACTTATTATTTGCTGATGTATAAAAAACATAAATATACTTTATTGAATTGAATTGAATTGAATTCTTGGCTTTCCTAGTGATCTTTTCCGTTCTATGGCATCTTCAATTGTTTGTGTTAAATATTCATTGTGTCTGAAAATGTGATCTATCCGTTTGTATCTTCTTTTTTTTTTTAATTTTCCTAATAAGCTTATATTTTCAGAAATTTAAATACTTCTTTGTTACTTGATCAGTTTAACCTGAACAAACATACTGGACTATTGTTATTAGATGTAGAAAAGGCATTTGACTCTACGTGGCACAATGGCATAATATACAAAATGATTCATTATGGCTTTCCCAAGCAACTTATAATGATCATGAAATCGTATCTAACTGATAGGCAGTTTATTGTTAAGGTAAATGATACCTACTCTAGTACTAAAACACTAACAGCTGGAGTTCCACAGGGCAGTATCTTGGGACCCTTCCTATATATTTTATATATTAATAATTTGCCTCGGCTGAGGGATGTTGATACATCTCTTTACGCCGACGACACTGCTCTATTTACAGCTTCCTATCGAATCGATACAATAACAAACAGACTCACCAAAAGTTATTACAAAATATACAAATATTACACAAAGTGGAAAATTAAAATTAACACCGAAAAAACGGAAGCTATACTATTTACGAGACGCAGGCCGCAAAATAACTCATCACATTGAAATAAGTATCAGGCAACTACCGTGGAAACCTGGTGTAACATATCTTGGTCTTACAATGGACAAGCGACTGTCGTTCCATGAACACATTAAACACATCACGGACAAAGCGCACTCCCGATTATATAAAATTTTCCCCATTTTTCACAAAAGCTCTAAAGTTAGTATTAAAAACAAACTAATAATATATAAAGCATACATACTGCTGATATTATTATACTCTTGCCCAATTTGGTCCGGTGTTAGTAATTCCACCTTAAATAAATTACAAATTGTTCAAAATAAATGTCCGCGTATTGTACTTAATGCCCCTTACTATACTAAGATAACTGACACGCATGCAGCTCTTCATCAGCGTACTATTCCTGAGCTAGTACAGGAACAAGCAGATAGGTTATACAGCAAATGCCTGACTAGCCATTACCCTATCGTACAGTGAATTGGAAACTATACTCGCGACTACTCGCTGACCAGAAAATATAAAAAATATAAACACAAAAGAATTAAACATTCACTTCTCTAGCACCAGATTGTCGAACTACTTAAGTCGTTATTAATAAGTCTCTATCCTCATGTAATCTATTGTATCAGTATTTCTCTCTTCTATCCTCTTATTTATTTGTTTAACCTTAATATAATTTGTATAATTTTACCCATATCCTTAATGTACTATTAAGATCAAACTATAATTAATTAATTTCTCTTTTTTCGGCTACGCAGGGTTTTTAGTTGTATGTTTTTCCCTGTATAATTATAAAATAAATTTTAAGATTTCTTTGTACACCATCTCCTAAGACGCGTAGTAAGAGCGTTAACTCTGCTCGGTATGCGCATTTTTTATTTACTTATTATTTGCTGATGTATAAAAAACATAAATATACTTTATTGAATTGAATTGAATTGAATTCTTGGCTTTCCTAGTGATCTTTTCCGTTCTATGGCATCTTCAATTGTTTGTGTTAAATATTCATTGTGTCTGAAAATGTGATCTATCCGTTTGTATCTTCTTTTTTTTTTTTAATTTTCCTAATAAGCTTATATTTTCAGAAATTTAAATACTTCTTTGTTACTAATTTCCTCTGTCCGTGCTAGTCTTTCCATTCTTCGAACGCTTGCTTTGCGGTTTTTTTATCTATCGCTAAAACGCTCCGTACAAATATTTTGATCAGTTTCTTTCTAATTTTTACATTCACGCGTCTCCGCGTTAATAACTCTTTCTTTTTCATAAATGCCAATTTAGCCAATTCTATTTTTTCTTTTATATTTTGCATACTCCTATTACGCTTCTTAAATATCTTCGTCTTTTTATTAGTTTTCTTAACGTTCCATCTATTTTTATGTTTATTTTCTTATTTTCTTATTTTTTATCACATAGTCGATGTATTGTATTGAATTGTGTACTGCAACATTAGCCAAAAGCACGAGTAAATGGAGTTTACATATCATGTAGGATGTTGGTTTTAGAAATCGAAATAGGAGCTGGATCTTTTGTTCGTTGTCCTCAGGAATTTTGAAAAGAGAGTTGGATGTATTTGGGACCGAAATAGTTTGAATTTCTTGCATTCTACCAGAAAATGGTTAATGGATAATCATACTTACAGATAGGATATGAATTATTAAGTAAATAAGAATGAGAAATATATTATAACTTTTTTTTGCCGGCTGGATCATGATGAAGTAGTTCGAACTTTATCGTTTGACCGCCTTCTTCAGTGCAATGAACGATCTCGATCTTAGACTCGACTATTGGCAAGTTTTACTAATTCTTTATACTGATTCCTATCCGGTGCCGTGTGAAACAGTTCTTCAACGCCGCAATTTGTCCATGTTCGTAAGTTCTGCAACCAAGATAATCTTCTTCGCCCAACTCTCCGTTTTCCTTCTACTTTCCCCCAATATTATATTCTGTAATAGTGTGTATTTAGGCCCACGCATCACGTGGCCGAAATATTCCATTTTTCTTCTTTTAAAAATATCGAGTAGTTCTTCTTTTCCTTTTTTCATTGTCTACAGCAATTTGTCATCTTTTTGGTCCACGGGATCCTAACGTCGATAGCACCAAAACTCGAAAGCTCTAAGTCTGTTGAGTGCGTCAATGTCCACGTTTCCACACCATATAGTAACATTGACCATAGCATTTCAAAGTTCTGAATCTTAAATCAAGATCCAGGTTAGCTGTTAGCATCTTGTTCATTTTCATGAAGGCAGAACGCGCTTGCTCAATACGACATCTAATTTCTCCGTCCGATTTTCCATCCTTATTAATCCAGACACCAAGATATTTGAATTTATCGACTTGTTCTGGTCTTGCATTGTTTATCATTGTATCTACAGGGTACGGATAATTTGAGATGACCATTAGTTTTCTTCACACTAATTAATTAATAATCCATATTTATTGCATACATTCTCCACCGCTTTTGTTAATATAGCCAGATCTTTTGCACTTTCAGCCATCAGAACTGTGTCGTCTGCTTATCTAATGTTATTAAATAACTTCACCGCCAATTTTAACACCTTCTTTCCTGTCATCGAGAGCTTCTTTAAAGGCCTGTTCCGCGTATATATTGAACAACGTAAGAGACAGTATACAGCCCTGATTTTCCTGTTTAATACTAATTTTATCTAATATTTTTTTATTTTCTAGTGAAATTACTGCGCTCTGGTGTAAGTAAAGTTTCTTGATTATACGTTTGTCTGCTTCATCTTGAAAAGTTTGTCATGAAAAACTCGATCAAAGGTCTTTTCAAAGTCTAGGAAACAGAGGTATAATGGGAGTTGGAATTCTTTCATTTTCTGAATATTTATACAGAGTAACGCCTCTCGAGTTCCGTGGCCACTCCGGAAGCTGTTCTCTTCCTATATTTTCTTCGCATTTAGTTCGTACCTTATTATATATTACTTAAAAAATATTTTTAAAGTATGGCTCATTAAGCTGATCAATCTGTACTCCGAG
Organism: Coronaproctus castanopsis; assembly: GCA_032883995.1. Lineage (NCBI taxonomy): Eukaryota > Metazoa > Arthropoda > Insecta > Hemiptera > Monophlebidae > Coronaproctus > Coronaproctus castanopsis. Next base: position 187,525,273 of record CM065052.1, on the reverse strand, counting down.
CAAGATTTTGGATGCGGGTTTTTTGGTACCATTTATAAACCGTGATATTAACCATTCCTTTGGTAAATAACCGGTGGCATAAATCTCATTAAACAATTTTGTGAGGCTCCAAATTCTTTCATCAATTCTGCAGTAACCTCATCAGGTCCGGTTGCTTTACGCATTTTTGCTTGAACTATTGCTTTCTTCACTTCATCTTCCAAGATTTCCAAATAGGAATCGACAACAATTTCTTCATTGATTTCTTTATTCACACTGCTTGCTTTAAATAAATTAGAAATGTAAGTTTCCCATATTTTACGGAACACCTCTTCCTCTGTAATCGGTTTACCTTCCGAATTAAATATAATGGTTTCCTCAGTTTATATAAGCCAGATATTTCTCGAACGCAATTTATTGGTACTTCATTCCATATTCGCGACCATTTCTTTTTTAGGAGGGATTTTATTAATTTTGATAAGTCCGATGAGGTAACTGATACTTTTTTAATGGGAGGCATCTGGGTTCCTCTTTTGCTGCAGCATCCAGGTGCCCTTGTGTCGGGGTACCCATGCGAAGATAATAGAGACCGAGATAGAAGAGATGACTGAAATTGGGTATCCTTTGCGATGTTATTTTGTGATTTCTCGTGAATTTGCCAGATACAAGAGAATGAAGAAAGAGAATCTGCGCAAATGAGACAGTCATTGTTTAACTTTAATGTAAGATCGACAGCGAGTTTTATATCATATAATTCAACAGATACAACTGAAAAGCTGTTTGGTAATATATCAGATTACATTAGGTCGTATTTTATTTGCAGCCGTTTGTGACTATAATTAACCAATTTGTATAATTCAACAGGAAATTTTGATAGCCTCAGATGAAGTAAACTTTTCAAACTTCTGGAGAGATAAAACAATGCTGGGGCTAGAAGCTTAACCATGGTGGAAGAATAGTAGGTGTTGTGTGACATACTTTAAGAAAGTTACTAATTGATACAGAACTAAGTATTTTGGTGGCATAAGATAACACATGGAATTTGAATGCCAATATTCCAGGACATCCGATGATTTGTGAAGCTGGTGTCCATGGGCAAGACTTTATATGTATTAAGAGAGTGATAGAACGTAATTGAGGAAAAATGACCATTCGCTACTTTGACATAATAGACTGATGGACTCCACATCCTAATCTGGGTGCTATGTATTGTATGCTATTTAGTCTGTTTAGAACCGAATTGGATACTGTGGCATAGATTGGAGCATTATATTTGAATTTTTAATATATAAATGAACAGAGTGACCGCCTGTCGGCACTATAAGTGTTATACGAGAGTTTTTTAGGAAATAGAGAGTGCTCAAACACAAAGCTCTGAGCTTATTTATGTGGTGCACCACGAAATAGTACGATCAAACTTTGGTCTAAGGTATTTGACTGTTTGAACAGTGGGGATATTGATATTGTTTATAAATTTTCTTCTTCTAGAGAAATGTATAACTGCTGTTTTGGTACAGGGTAAGATGATTCCATTGTTGTTTGCTCAAGTGTCGACTCGGTTGGTTGTTTTTGTTTTGTAAAATTTGTGGACCCTGTATAATGTTGGTGCACGGAATGAATATGACGAAGTCATATGCAAATAAAACACATTTAACTGGAGTAGTTACATTATCTTTGAAGTCATTTGTGACCAGGTTGAATAAGGTGAAGCCAAGCACTAAACCCGGGGAAAAACCATTTGTTAGGTCATATTGATCAGAGCATTGATTTGAAAATTATAAATGAAAACTGATAAACGACCACGGAATCCTAATATATGTAGTGTCCCTAAAATTTTAAAGCTCCATGCCAGATCGAAGACTGATATAATTAAAGAAGACTGCTAATGAGTGACGTCTAGTTACGAAGTAATCACATATTGCATTTTGAAGGTAAGAAGTTAATCTATGGTAGACCTATAAGAGCAAAACCCATTTTGATCATTGGAAATTAGATTATCACTCTCGAATTTCCAGGAAAGTTTTGCATTTATTATTTTTTCAAAGACTTTACGCAAAACGAATAGATATTGGGCGATAGCTGTCTAGTAATAGTAGATCTTTGCTGGGTTTAGGAGTTCATACTTTTATCAAAAACGACACACATTTGGATGTTGTTCTTGATAAAAGCCTGAATTTCTCACGGAATTTAAACTCAGCAACTGTAACCAATATGTACTATTTACCCACTGTTTAATCGCAAATCACATTTAAACATTCAAAATAATAAAGTATTGATTCGTCCCGTCCTAACATATTCTTGCCCACTTTGCTGTTCGATCCCCGAATCAAAGTACGAACAGCTATAACTAATCCGAAGTTTTAAAATAAATGTCAAGGTATTATTGGCTACTTAACATGTATTATTTGCATAGGGTCACCCAGAGAAGACGAACGGGTTTGTTTTTTGAATAACTCAAATACCACGCGACCAAAATTTTTGAGTGAAATTTTATTTTAAAATAATAAGAAGAGAGATTAGCTTGCAATTATTTGTGAAACACAATATCGTTCAGATGACCGCTATTTGCAACAATATATTTATTCAGTCTTTACAACATTTTCGAAGACTTTTTCGAGCATAGGTAGCTGAATTTTTGAAATTTCTTCAGAAATCCGAATTTTTATGTCTTCCAGTTCTCGTAGACGTGTTAACGCGGCTCTTATGATATCTAAAAAAAAAAAAATTCTTTTCGAAAGTCTCTTTTTACTGTTGTGATCGATTCACGCCGAAAATAACGTTTCACTCAAAACGCGCACTCCTTCTCGTTATAGGATGCCGTGATAATTGAAACAAACTAATCTCTCGTTCGTATCAGAAATTCGAGTTTTCAGATCTTCAAGATCTCGTGTACGTGTTTGGTTAACGCAAGGTGTTCCTCAGCAAAAAAAATCTGGAGCATTCAAATCAAGCGAAACTCGTGCGACGCGACAATATGTGGTTACCATACTTCTTTCAATACTGCCAGCGTTTCTGCCAAACAGTGACACATCGCGCCATCTTGTTGAAATCATATACGGCCCAGGCGTCGACTCTGTCGAAGTGAGGGAAGAGCAAAAACGATTTTATCATCTCGGTGTAGCGCGTCCCGTATTGAAAAATATTGGCTCACGTGTACGAACCGGTTCTTTTGTACAACACGTTTTTTTTTATCCTTCGCAAAATCTCTCTCTCCAAGGTTTTCAACCCAACTGAAAACTGAATTGCGAGATGGTACAGGTTTACACCGCTTAATTTTAAATTCTTTTCGAAACGTTTGCATTGTCGTAATCGATTCACGCCGAAAATATCGTACAACGCAAAACGCGCGCTCGTGTTTCCGTTATAGGATGGATAACTGAAACTACACAAGACCGAATATCCAGTGTGTGCACTGAACATGGAGCACACGGTTTGCGTTATAGCAGTGTTGCTAACTGCGCTATTCGAAAAAACCTCCGTCTTCTATGGCTCACCTTATATAAACCTCATCTTATTCTTCTGTTTTTTTTTTCATGAATATTGTAATATTTATACGGAACGCACACTTAACACGGGCGTAATGTCGATGAATAAATTACGACGATTCCTCACGTTTATCTTAGAAAAGCTACATTATTAACTTCATTCGCTTTTTAAAAATTAATTTGCTCTTATTTCATATTTCGACTTTCTTTTATGTTAACTCTCAAAGTTTGTAAATCTTGTTAAATTGAAGGATTTTTTTATCTACGTTATTCAAGTCATCTCCCATTGAGATTGAGGACGACAATAAATGATGAAAAACGGCAGATGATGGCGTGAACGATCACGAAAGCTCGGCGACAAAGTCAATGGACTGGCAACGTACACATAAAGTGCATATTATATAAAAACTATACACTTATATCTGTGTATTTTACATGTATAAAATTTGTACGCACGTATATCAACAAAATGTGTAAGTGTATTCGATATATCAGAACCTTTAAATAGTGAACTCGTCGGTGCGTTTATGTGTAGCAGCCTTATTGGAAGCGCGCGTGTGGGTGTAGTAGCTTGTTCCTACTGAAAACTGCACGCCTCATTAGACCGTTTCGATTTCTCGCGTATTACGGAACATTGACTATCTTTTTTTCGGCTTCGCTACGAAATTGGCGAGCGTATCATTCGAGGGGATTGTTAAATTAGGTTTCAATTTTTCTTCCGTCTTATCCCGAGACATTTCCCGCGTCCTCGGCCAAAAGGACAAACTTTTTTTCCTCCGGTACAAATGACCGAAACGAAGCAGTTTTAACGCAACGGCAGCTTCTTCTTTCTGTTCTATTGTCTTCTCTACTTTGTCAGTTATCAGTGTTTTTCGGTTCGTTTTACTCGAAAACTATTCTTTGTTACAGTACATTCTCCTTTTTCTAACTGTCCGAAGATATATTCTTAGTCGACACTTAAAAAAAAAATACTTTCCTATACGTTACATGTACGGGTGTTAGTGTATATATCGAAGTCAAAACTAACACGGGATGCTGAAGAGAAAAAAGATAGCGCCCTATATCTCGGAATATCTCTAGGTTTCTTTTAATCAAAATTCGGAGAAAGAACAAAACGACGAACAAGGAAGACAAAATTATGAAACTAACGAAGATTAAAAAGAAAACGAAGCTATTCAAAATTATAATATTCCACCGTACGATTGCGAATCGTAGCTAAATGCGGAATGGTATTAAGAGCCTCTTAAAGAAGTTGTCTTCGAGAACTGGATATTGGACTCAACCGAAAAATGCTCCGCTTAATGTCCAGGAGAAAGGTCGTTCTTTGGGATTTGCACTAATAGTATCGAAAAGGCGGCATCCGGAGAAAAATAACGGCTACAAATAGATATATATATATATATATATATATATATATATATATATATATATATATATATATATACCTATATATATAAACAAATAGATAGTAACAACATATAATTGATGATATCCGGTACAAATTCAGACAGATTTATCCATATTGACGTTCTATATCTCTTTTAAGGTCATATATACGTGCTAGCAGTCTAAAAGTATTCGTTGTTTCAGGTATTTATTTACGAATAAACTGTAAATCGTCTTCTTTTTCATATATCAATCCAAATCAGCAGAATTATTTTTATACTTACTAGACGTTAAATATGTAATTCTATTAGAAGCAATAGACGGCAGGAATATTTAACGCCACTGGAACACACTAATAGTACGTTATTTTTTATTTTTTATTTTTTTAATTATTATTTATAATACTGCGAGCTGTGCACCAAGGACATTTAGCAGTACGTTTAAAAGAATTGAGCATGAGGGGACAAGTATCCAGCGATACCTACCCGATTACGACGACCCTAAACGAGATCCTGCGGTTTCTGACGTTTTAGTCTCCTTATGTCACCGGTGGTATCATGCAATCCCCTAGCAAAAGTATTCGGGTGGCTATCAAGTCTTCTTGCGTGTCTTTTAGCGTGAACTTTTATGACCTCAGCCACATAATCTATACGTAAATCTAGATGCAACGTTAGATTTGTTACATACCAGGGTGCCTTGGTTATCATCCGAAGAATTTTATTTTGTGACGTTTGTATTATTTTCAGGTTTGATGGTCTAGCACAACCCCAAAGTTGCACCCCATAGGTCCAGACAGGCCTTAGAAGCACCGTATATATTAAACGTTTATTATCTGTCGTTAGTACACTGTTTCTCCCTATCAGCCAGTACATTTTTTTAACTCGAATATCTAATTCTTTTTTCTTCATCTGTATGTGATGTTTCCATGTTAATCGGCTATCCAGGTGTAATCCTAAGTACTTGACCGTTGATCGCACTGACAGATCGGTGCTATTAATCCTGACGGGTGGGTGTGTAACTTTTCTGTTGGTAAAATGGATATTGACAGATTTGTTTTCATTAATTCCAATTTTCCATTTTTTAAACCATATCTCCGCCTTAGTAAGAGCTTTCTGTAGGTTACTGCTAGCTATCTTCGGATCCGTGTGTGTTGAGAGCAGTGCAGTGTGATCCGCAAATGTAGCCAGCTGTACATTTTCCATTGTAGGGAAATCAGCCGTGTATAACAAGTACAGCGTGGGACCCAGCACAGAACCTTGGGGAACACATGCTAAAGGAGGATGTATTTCTGAATAGGTATGTTTATAACGCACTTGAAAGTGGCGATTTTCTATGTATGATTTCAACAACGGGTAAAAATTTTTCGGCAATAGACATTTCAGTTTATATAATAGACCATCGTGCCAAACTTTATCAAAAGCTTGTTGAACATCGAGAAATGCAGCGGTACATACTTTTTTGGTTTCTAAGCTATTTTCAATTATACTAACCACCCTATGTAATTGATCAGTGGTGGAATGGTGTTTTATAAAACCGAATTGATGTTGCCGAATTATATCATTGGATTGTATGTAAGGCTGTAATCTTTTTAATATTAATTTTTCTACTACCTTCGACAAAACAGGCAACAAAGAGATCGGACGATAAGATGAAACAGAATACGGATCTTTGCCAGGTTTCGGAATCATTATAATTTGCGCGAATTTCCACTGCACTTGAAACTATTGTACGCGAAATATTGCATTATATATATAAATCAGCAATACTATAGCTTTTCGCGGAAGTTCATTCAATAATTCAGCGCTTATTAAGTCGAAACCCGGACTTTTCTACTTTTTCAACGTTTTAAGTAAACATTTCACCTCAGAAGGTGAGCTACTTAATCGAAGATGATTCATATGGACTATTTATATAGTCGTATATTTCCATGTCCGTGCTAGCCGTTATGTTTGGCTGAAACACGGTTACCAGGTGTTGAGCAAATGAATCTGACTTCTGTTTATCATCTCTCGCCCATGATCCGTTACCAATTTTTTATCGGAGAAATATGTGTATTGGACCGTTTAATATTTTTGGTGCACTTCCACAAGGAATAGTCATCTATTGCTAGGGGTGAAAGTTTATTTAAATAGCTATTAAGGGTTTTGTTTTTAATTTCTGCTAATAACATTTTTAATTCTGTTACTTTATCGTTGAACAATTTTTTATCCCAAGGATTCCCTGTTTGGAACCACCTTCGTCTAAAACTTTCTCTTTTCCAAGACTAGCTTTCGGACTGATAGCGGATGATTATTACTATTTTTTTTAAGTATTTACTGGAGTATTCAGCGTGGCTGCTGTTTGTATCTCTCTAGTTAGATACCGTACGGCATTCTCGATGTCAATTTCGCTTTTTAATGAAATTTTTAGATTTAATTTGGTATCCAAGTATTCCATAAATGATTCCCAAACGGTTTTGTGGTTACACAAATATATGTTTTCCTCGCGACATGTAACCGAATCGCCAAACGTTAAAATGATACAAGAGTGGTCCGAAAAAAGATCGAAAAAATAATTTATTTCTGAGTAATAACTAGCAGTTCCTTTTGTAATGAAAAAATCCAGCAGATCCGGTATTTTACCATTGTCGGTTGGCCAATATGTCGGTTCCCCCGTTGATATGTATTTAGCATTATGACTTTCCAGTGCTTGTTTCAGCATACGCCCCCTTGTTGTTCAGCTAATTGGCGGAATATTGCCTTAAATTCGTTCAGAAACTCCGCCAAGTTCACCGTAGGCACATTTTGTCCCTCTACATTTAGATTACTTGACGATCTATTACTGTCGGGGATTTGCCCGGAAATTCCTACATGGTTCATATTTGCTGTAGTATTATTCATCTGGCCTGAGGCGTTAACATTAGTAACTTGTGAATAGCTTACAGATGGTCGTCGATAATTTTGTTTGATAGGTTGACTCGCTCTAAGTTTGAGATTTGTTTTATTTTGTATAGTACGTTATTGAGGACAGAGGTAGATGCTTACAATAAATTCAGCGAGAAAATAAACGATAATGATTTTATATTTTTCGAAGGAATAATAACTTAACTAAATTTAAAATTTAAAATCTATTCTTCGCGTTTTCCTACAAAATTCTTCTACTATATTACACAAAACTATAAATCAACGAAATTTAAATAAAATAAATGAAAATTAAACAAAAAAAAATTGGTCTAACAACTGCAAAACTGCATTTAACAACGAGTATATATTTTTTATTATCAGATTGATTCCAATGGGGGGTTCAGGTCCTCAAAACCACCCCCTGGCTCCGCCACTGCACTCGTTCGAATGAACCTAAGTAGAACGAATGATAAAAAAAAAAATAAAGTCATTTTAGTCTCAGTAGTAATAATAATAATAATAATAATAATATATATAATAATAATATTAAAATGTAGGTAAATGCTTATACTAAATGTGGGTATCTATTCATTCATTGGTTCATACGTGTGTGTGCGTACACTATCTCCTCAAGGACTGTTTCCAATTTTGCTATATTTTCTATCTCGCTTGTTTTCTAAAACTGTAAAATTTAGATTATCACGTTGTTAGTAAATTTCGGAAGAATTCGGCATTTTAGACATGAAACCGTTGATTCAGTACAGAAATACTAATAATTTATATTATACGCTGCGTATTGGCAACCTAATCCAGGGGTAAGATTTGACGATGTTGAATAGGAGGCGATTAAATTGAAGAACAACGAGAACTTTCTACTGTATGTTGTTATTGAACCTGAGTAAATTTATGAAGATAATAATTATCTGACGTGTTTTGTTTATTATTTTCTAATAATAATAATAATAATAATACACATCGAAAGGAGTGAATCTATTATTCTGAAAGTAGCCAGGATAATACTAGATTAAAAATTATTAGTATTAACTTAAAATCAGCTATTGACTCGGAAAAATGCAATGTAATATCTGGGGACCAACCAACATACTGGCCGACAGACATAAATAAAGTTCTAGACTTACTTGATTTTTTTATTACAAAAGGTATCTCGAGTAATTATATTACAGTTAAAAATGATCAGTCATCTTTGTCATTTGATCACTCAATTGTCCTAATAATGTTAAATGCACGAATATGTCTAAAGGAACATAGATTAGTACTATGTAATAAATACACAAATTGGAATGTATTTAGAAACCTACTTGATGAATCTATAAATCTCTCAACTTCACTAAAAACCACAGAAAATATAGATGACGCTGTCAATAACATCACAACACAAATAGTAAACGCGGCTTATAAAAGTACATCGTTGTTAAAAAATGGATCGTCACACTCTTTGTCCTACCCGAACTACGTGCGTGAACAAGTAGCAATTAAAAGACACCTGAGAAGACGTTGGATGTTAACAAGAAGTCCAGTTGATAAATCAGCTTTAAATAGAGAAGTTAAAAAACTTAAGTTGCTGCTTCAAAATTATAAAAATAATTCATTTACAGATTATATTACAAGACTGTCACCCTCGAAGGAAAATAATTACTCACTATGGCGAGCAATAAAGTACGGACGTAAACCAATACTTAGAAATGAACCGTTAAAACTAGACAATGGGACCTGGATTATAGATGACACTGCTAAAGCAGATTTGTTTGCCCTACACCTATCTGGAATCTTTAAGTCCCATGATGTAAAATCGCTCGCCGAAAATGAAGTTCATGACTACTTAAAACAATCTCCTAATAGTTCAACAACTAAAATCAACCTAATTTCTCCGCGAGAAATTAACGGGATAATAAAGAAGTTAAGCCAATAAGAAGTCACCCGGTTATGATCTCATAACTGGACGTATTTTAAAAGAATTACCAAGAAAAGCGTTAGTTATGCTAACCTATATTTTTAATGCTATTTTACGAATTCATTATGTCCCAATATTACGGAAATTTGCTAATGTAACAATGGTCCTCTTTACAAAATGTCTCCTCTTATCGGCCGATTTCACTCCATTCAATTTTAGCTAAAGTACTTGAAAAACTTCTGGAAAAAAGAATACATACGTGCTTCAGCAGGAAAGATATAATTTCGAATCATCAATTTGGTTTTCGAGCTGGCCACTCAACCGTGCAACAAGTGCACCAACTGGTTAACAAGATTGAAGAAACGTTTCAAAATAAAACAGTAACCTCGGCTGCCTTCCTTGATGTGCATCAGGCTTTTGACAAAGTTCGGCATCCAGGAATTCTTTACAAGTTTAAAAAACTATTGCCGACTCAGTATTTCAATATCTTGAAATCTTATTTAACAGACAGGTATTTCCGAGTGGTAGTAAACGGAACTGAATCACAAATACAAAAAAATCGAGGCCGGTGTACCGCAGGGAAGTGTCCACTATTGTATCTACTGTTTACCTATGATATGCCAGATGCTGATGATGCACTGACAGCAACGTTTGATGATGATATGGCAATTATGTCAACACATGCGAAGCCACAAAAATCCACAGAAAATCTACAAAATAATTTAAATAATATCCCGACATGGTTGAATAAGTGGAAAATTTCAATAAATGAAAATAAAAGCAGTCACATCATTTTCACAAAGAAGAAAATTGAACGTAATAATTACCATATAACTATAAATGGCAAACAAATAAACACATGTTCATCTGTTAAATATCTTGGAGTACACCTAGATGAAACACTTACATGGCTGCAGCATATTAAAACCAAATTAACAGAACTCAATCTAAAAACAAAGCAACTCCATTGGCTGCTTGGACCGCGCTCCCAATTACAGGTTGCAAACAAAGTGTTGGTATATCGCACGGTACTAAAACCAATATGGTTGTACGCAGCCGAACTTTGGGGATGTGCGTCCAAAAGTAATATTAGTAGAATTCAACGCTACCAAAACAAGACGCTGAGGTCGCTGGTGGGAGCACCTTGGTATGTATCCAATTATACGTTACATCAAGATTTACAAATCAAGTACGTTACAGAAGAAATAAAATTAGCTACCGCCAATCATTTGTCGAGACTGGAAGGACATGAAAACGTTCTTGCACTAAACCTTTTACATCAACCAGTAGGACGCAAGAGATTGAAAAGGAGAAACGTTGTTGATCTGGTGTAAATGATTCAATTAATAAAATCGCGATCGTGCTGATGGGCTGATCTTGATAATCATGATCCTGTCATCACTACTATCTAGTAAATGACTATTATTAGTCAGTTCTATAAGTGAAGAATTTAAATAAAAAAAGAAAAAAAAAAGTATTAACATCATTCGTATATCGGCAAAGTATATTGTTCGAATTACACTTTAGTACGGTTTCTTAGGGATACGGTGTCGTTTTCAAGCGGCCGTAATATTACGTTGAACGACGTCACAGAACGTTCATAATGGAAACAAACGATCATGTTTTCTCAAATAGCGGCGGATGTTACCGTTGTATAAAAAAACCAACGGTAAAATCGCGGCAACGCCGCTTTTAAAACGGCGATTTAAACGATTACAGAGGTATCCCTAACTTTTTAAACTTTAAATTAATGTAATTTCTGTCCCATTTGTGGATGTCAATATGAAACAAAGCTTAGAACGAATCAGATAATATAGATTACAAGCTGTAATCATTATCTTTTTAATAGTTTTTGAGTTAAATTAGAACAGACACACAGACAAAAATTTAAAAAAAAATATATATTTTCTGTTCGTGTGTGATAAAAATAGCTCAATGCAGTGATTATGATTAAAATATTCGCAAATAACAGACACTACAGTTTTATATACTAGTATAGATAGTATAGATATGTATAGAGCAAACCAATATAGGTCAAGTACAGTGACCCTGTGCTTTTCCAGATAATCAAGATGACGATGATGATAGTAATAATGATAAGAAAATCGTTTAGTTATGTTGCCTGTATGATAACTGTATAATTATCATGCAAATGAACCCGTTCTCATCCACTCGACTCTCTGTTTAAAATAATCGCTTTTTCGAAACGCGTGTGGCTCAACGATGCGTTAAATAACGTCGAAATAAATTAAAACGATTATAAATATTTTTAAAGATGACCCGGATAAGTCTGTGAATAAATCCCGTTCATTAAATCGTTCCAATATACAGACGTGCAATTTTACGATCGTTTCTCGAATCGCGTAGGATAAACGAATATTAATGTATAAATATTGTACGTATACATGTGTTTGTACGTTCGTGTATTGGTATGTATTTTTATAAGCAAATATATACAAATATATATATAAATTTATATACATGTATATATATATATAATATGTATATATATATATATATGGAGGCATTCGCTTGGTGGCTTCGGTAACAACGACTTTTGTTTACAATTCTTACAACGTTGGAAAAGGAACCCAATATTATTGAGCGGTAACGGTATTCCGAAATTACCTTTATGAAGGTCACCCGTGACGGTGATCAATATCGAGGACGTAAAGAGTGCAAACGAAATGCGATGTATTATGCATACAAGAAATGCATAAAGTAATAAAACACACACGACTTGAAATCTGTGGTATGCAGATAGCAGTGTAAATACCACGCGATAAGTACAGTAGCACTATTTTTGTTAAACCAGGAACTAAGGAACTAATCTTCTATCACTAGACAGCAAAAATATCGACATGGTTACAACAGAACTGTCAAACTATACCGTCACTTCTGTGCGTGAATTGTTTTTTGTAAGAATTGCTTGCTACCGGAATACTGTTAAACCTACCTCGAACTCCACCACCGTGCTTTCTTACGTCACTTCAATTTCCGGAAAACAAAGTAAGATAAATTCGCCGAAGACTTGTATAATAGAATAAAAGAGCACCACAGAACCGAATGAAAGCTCGTATGAAGCCTTCGTGGGACAAATAAAAGAAACATCAAAAAAACGTATTCCGAGAGGATGTCGAATTAGATATATTCTAGAACTGGACAAGGACACACTGGAACTGTACAACGAATATGGTAGTAACTTCGAAATTAATGCATTCGTAATGGAAACGTTGGTGCTTGGAGAGGAAGTTGCTGCTCGTATCAACGACGTCCGTAAAAATCTTTGAGGAACTAATTACATGAAACACAATAGCAAGAGAGTATTGGCACTAGTAAAATAACTTAACCCTTTGATAAGCGAAGAAGCATCAGGCAAAATTCACTGCAAAAACCAAGTCGCTCATGAACTATTACTAAATGACAAGCCAGCTAAAGGAGCCTATTAAGAAAGATAAACTAAAATAGCCGCATAAAAATGAATACAACTGTTTTGATTAAAGTTTCACAATATCAGAACTCGACGCAGCCATCAGCACTATGAAAAATTGCATAACTGTAGTACAAAGTAACTGGATTCAAACAGATACCTAAATCGTGGAAAGAAATTAAGGTAATTTTTCTACTTAAACTAGGGAAGCCTCGTGACAATCTTTATATTTGAGATGCTACTCCTTGCCAGAATTTCTGATACCATCAATTTCGTTAGGCTTCCGTCCTGGAAGTCGATCACTGGACAGATACTTACCTAACGCAGTACATTGGAGATGATTTCGAGAAAACATTTATCTCAGGTGCAGTTTTTATATATCTATAGGCCGCTTATAATACAATATTTCATCGATCATTACTAAAGTGAGATGTATAATATCACCGATAATTATACATTTATAACCGTTATCGCTAAACTCTACGATTTTTATCTTTTAACACGCGGAGAGTTGGACGACGTAACGGTCTGTCTGTTAGCGCGTCAATATTATTCAACGTATTTACAAGTAACCAGGTTATTCTCAAAAGCACGAGCTACTTTATCTACGATGACGACCTGTCTGTTGCTTGCTAAGGAAATCCATTCGAAATTATCGAAGAAGTGCTTTAGGAAAACGAGGAGAATACTACTCGTAGAATGAAATGAAAACTCAGTGCATTTCTTTTCACCTAGGAAACAGAGATAGACCCCTAAAAATAACTGGCATGCGACAAGAGGCGAAAGTTTATTTCAACGACTCGGAGATATCCTTGATAGAACACTATCCTTCAAAAAACGTTACCTGAGCACAAAAATGAAGATTTAAGCCCGCTAGCACAATGCAACTCAGCAGCGGAGTACGCGTGCTCAGTATGGCTTAATTCAACCCGTGCGAAAGATGCCGATACCGCGCTAAACGAGAGCTGCCGCATTATCACAGTGTTTCTAAAACCGACATGGAGTGACCTATCCAACATCTTCTTATCTGGAGTAATTAACTACATAGGCAGAATTTCAATGACTTATTACAACTGGATGAAGACAGCGTCGCGTTTGCAGAATACTGGGCAAACATCGAGTGCAACGTATAAATATCTTTTTCTCGACACGAAGAATAAAAATAACATATATACACACATGTTATATATATCACATGATAATTAATATACATCTCGCATTTTATTTTTAATACGACTTAAAAATAATTTTCACTCTTTTTTAAGCGAAATTTTATATAATATGTCTTCAAACCAGAATAATGCTTACGAAAAATGGCGCATTGATGACCCCCGGTCATACCTCGTATATAACCCACAAAACGAGTCGGTGGTCGACCTGTGTTACTTTTCCCCGGTATTAATCCTTGTTTTAATATGTTCTCCGATCCATGTCGTCGCATGATATGTCAAAGAAAAAAAGGCTTCAGACATCTTTTTATTATCGGGATCAGCCCATCATTTTGCACCGAATACTGACGCGTTAGTCCGGCGTTCTTTCCATGAAATCCTAAACGCACAATTCATATGTTTCTAGCTTTTGGCATAGCGTTTTATTCATCGTCCGTGACTCTGATTCATAGCACGCTATTGAAAATATCGGTGATTTCATTAATTGTTGTTATTTTAATAGACTTCCTCATATTTTTATTAGTCTTGCTAAAGATAGGGCATGGAATTGTTTCAGTAATGATAGCGCGGGCAACATATTATTAGCAACATCAACAAAACTCAATTTTAACATATTGTCTCCCCTTGATCCAACGCGTATACTCCTCCGCAAGCTAATCACAGACCTAACGTTATAGATCTAATATTAGTCAAAGGTTTCAACAATATCACAGTCCCTATTTCACTTTTATGTTTATCTTCCAATCACAATCCTATATTATCTTATATACTACTTGCTGGCAAGCGAGATATACTAATATCAACACATAATATGTTTCAATACAAAAATGCAGATTGGAATCGATTTAAAACTTTTATTCATAATAATATTAATCTAAGTGAAACTTTTTACAGTCTACCTGCAATTGACAAAGCCATTGATTACTCAATTAATTACACACGGTGCTAACCTTTTTATCGCAAAAATTTCAGTTCCTTCTTCAACTTTAAAAACTAATCAGATTCCATATTATATTATAAGAATCATTTCTCTTAAAAACTATTATAAAAGAATGGTACCTAAATATGAAAATTAAACAGATATATTCTTATATATTTATTAAAACTTTCGTGGTTGTTTTCCATTCGTCTAGAATTATTTTCGGTGAAAACCACGTCCTGATTATTCAAAAAATTTTTATGTATCAGCTGACGGTAGGACCAATCACAGCCCTGGAAATATAAAGTTCCGATTGAGAAGTGCCTATAAAAGGAAATAACTCAAGGGTCTGTGGTTTAGTTCGTTTCTGATGATGAGTCGTGAAGTCCATTCGAAACGTTAAATTTTTTTAATAATCAGGACGTGCTTTTCGCCGAAAATAATTCTAGAAGATATATTCCTTTTTGCTCAAATTTTCGATATTCTTATTAAATAATTGGAAAAATAGAAAAATTAAACAATTTCTTATCTAAGCTAACTCCCAAAAATAATAGTCTCTGGAAAATCAGAAAGATTTTAACTAAACTAACACAATTACTTCCCCCTAAAGGATCCCACAACTAGTCAACTGGTTTATAAATTAAATGACAAACTAGAATTGCTCGCTAACAATTTTTCAAAAATCAGTAAACAAAACGACAAGTTAGCGCCATGAACGCATCATTATAAAGTAAGTAAATTAAAAACAGATTGCAAACTATTGCAGCTAATTCCACGGAGGTAACACATCTAGCTACGCCTTCAGAAGTTAATAAACACATTAAATCCTTGAAGAATAAGACATCTTCTGGTATGGAATTTCTGCAACAATGGTTAAAAACTTACCCCGTAAAGCAATTGTTTATTTTACCAAAATAATAAATAATATTCTCATCAATTCTTACTTTCCGGTTAAATAGAAGACATCTAAAGTTATTATTCTACCTGAAAATAAACAAACCCGCTGCCTTGCGGTTAGGATATTTATCCAAAGGCTAAGGGAGAAAACCCCGACAGAAAATCCGCTGGAAGGCAACGGAAAACCACCAGTGTATCTTTCCAAGAACAATTATGAATTCTAGAATATGTAATAACGTTGTGCCATACGGTCCGACTAGCAATCGGCGCTGCTCGAGGTCCGGGCTCGAGAGTGTTAAATTAGCGACTGGCCACGATGATGTAGGAAACCAGGCATTACGTGGAAATTATGTTACTGGAATAAACATATGGAAAACTATACAAGTCGGAACATGGAATGTCCAAGGTCTGCTTGATGCAGGAAAACTGGCCATCATCGAACGTGAGATATCCGGTTTTACTTTAGTTATAATATCAGAAACTCACTGGAAAGGAAGAGGATGTTTCGTAAGCAATAATAACGTAATATACCATTCTGGTCATGAAACTCAACATAGGAATGGAGTAGCCATCATAATAAATAAGAATATACGCGACAAAGTGATTGGATACGAAATGGTCGTTAAGATAAAAGCAAAACCTGTAAATATGAACATTATACAAATATATGCGCCAACTAGTGACTCAGATAAAGAAACCATAAACAAATTTTATGCTATACTAGAAAAAAACGATGCGAAAGATACCATCCCGAGAAATGACAATTGTGATTGGCGATTTTAATGCAAAAATCGGAGTAACAACTCACGAACCTGAAGAACTACGTCATGTTGTGGGCAAATTTGGACTCGGTGTCAGAAATGAGCGAGGTGATCAACTGATTAATTTCTGCGCAAGCACAAAAATGTTTATATGCAACTCGGGTTTCAAGCAACATCCCAGACGACTTTATACGTAGAAATCTCCAGGGGATAGATATAGAAATCAAATTGACTATATATTTGTAAATGAAAGGTGGAAATCATCAATAAAGCATACAAAAACATATCCAGGAAAAGACTGTGGCAGTGATCATCAAATGTTAGTCGCAAAAATTAAAATAAAACTACAGAAGTATAAAATGAAGAACAAGATTCGTAACAGATGGTATTTAAAAGACAATATTATATATAAAAACACAGCAATAATGGAGCTGAAAAACACAATCGACAGATCCGCTCGAGAAAGCCAATACAACCTGGCAATACACCAAAAAAGTATTAGAAAACGCTAGTAAAAAGGCTAATATTATACCGTACAACAAAAGAAAACCTTGGATTACAGAAGACACATGGATGGAGATAAACACACGCAAAGAAATTAAAAAGAAAGGTTTAGATAATGAAATAACAACACAAAGATGCCGGGACATAAGTAGAATAATTAAACAAAAGTGTAGACGGGATAAAAACAACTTTCTAAATAAGATATGTAAGGATATAGAAGAAAACAAAAATAAAAATGAAATAAAAGATCTATTCCAAAAAATTAAGCAAATAACGAGACGATTCACTTCGAAACACTTGGGTATTAAAAATGAAAACGGAATAACGTTGACTAATGAAACTGAAATATTGACAAGATGGAAAGAATATTGCAAGAATTTAATGGAAGAGATAGCCGATAACGTTTTTGAAAAGGAACCACCTTTATTAAAAGATGAAGTACGCTCAGCCGTACAGAAACTAAAAAGCAGCGGGAGAAGATCGCATTGTATCGGAGATGTTCAAATATTTAGGGGAGGCATCAATAGATATTTTCTATAGCATATGTCAAAATATATGGAGTACAAACATATGGCCAAAGGATTGGACAACATCAATATATGTCCCAATCCATAAGAAGGGATCGCGAGATATATGCAAAAATTATAGAACGATCGCCCTTGTATCGCATGCCAGTAAGATAATGCTGCATATTATACATGAGAGGCTTAAGCCGTACATACTACCACAGATATCAGAAGAGCAAGCCGGTTTTATTCCAGGAAAAGGTACGCGAGAACAAATTTTGAATATGCGACAGATAATAGTTAATATTTCAGCGTACATTGGCTTTATAGACTACTCCAAAGCATTCGACTGTGTACAATGGAGGACATTATGGCAGATATTAGAACAAATGGGCGTACCGCGACATTTAATAACATTAATTAACTCTTATAACGAAACATGATTTTTATAACGCTAAGCGAAACATCGGTCATTTTGACCGCTGACAGTTTCTTTCCATGTTTCTTTTCTTCTTCTTGCTTTGTAAACTTTATTTCATATAATAGACATATACAGACATTATAATGATGTTTTAACATTTTTTATTATTTAACTGATATTATTATTATAATATTATGTTTGACAATACCACACCAAATTTAAATTGAAAATGTGAAAAAATATTACATATGAAACCTTGACAAAGAAGTAATATTACTTACAAATTATATTAGTCCAAATAGTAAGTTTATGTTATCATACCCCTGGTTCGTTTTCACACTTACACATTGGCAGTGGCGCAGTTCAAGCATTGGTTTGCTTTTCCACGCGTTTGAAGGTCTCCGATTTCTTTCTTTCCAAGACGTTCTAAGAAATATTCTGGAAGATCAACACCTTCAGCAACTGCGTTTATTATGTATGTATTATTTCCTTCATCAAGCAGATCGGCATTATCTTCATCTTCTGATGTACTAGAACTTACTTCAACTTGATCTTCATTACGAGCTTCATCATCTGATATGATAAAGTCTGGGTCGGCATCCGAATCATCAAGTCCACTAAAATCACCATCATCTTCACTATTGTCATCAGCCAACATTCTACGTACTTGGATACTAAAATCTAGGTCACTAGGTCTTATACGACGGCTTGAAGCACGGTTAGACATCATAACAAAATAATAGTATAAAACAGCCACCGCAACTTAAGCGAAACATACGGTATATTTGACCGACGACTGCCAATCAATAGTATATCTGACCGACTGATTTTAAACAAACTACTAGTACAGGGGAAGTTGTCGAGTAAACTATTCGCAATTAGTCTTAAAAGCAAGGAGTGGGACAAGGAGGAAGATAGACAGAACGCCAGCTGTTGAGGTCAACAACCTTAGTAGTTATTATAGAGAACAAATTCCCAGCCGTCAATTTGACCGATGTTTCGTTATAAGAGTTAAAGCGCTGTATGACAATAACATTGGAAAAGTAAAAATCAATAATAAATTAACTGACGCATTTAAAGCTTATTCCGAGTCCCATTTTATTTAACATATACAGTGAATGGATACTTAGGAAAGTACTCGATAAATGGGAAGATGGTATAAAAATAGGCGGAAAAATTATTAATAATTTACGGTATGCTGATGATATAACAATAATCGCTTCATCAAAAGAAAAACTTTTCACCCTTTTACATAAACTCGAGAACATAAGTGAACAAGCTGGATTGAAAATAAACCGAGAAAAAACTAAAATAATGATTATCGACAAGAATAACTGCAGTCGGTATACAAAAAAACTGGATACCATACAAGTAGTTGATAAATTTTGTATATTTGGGATCACTAATTACTAAACATGGTGCATCTACCGATGAAATTAAAAATCGAATATCAACAGCTAAATTGGCATTGGGACAACTATAAAAAATATGGAAAAGTCACGACATCTCAATGAGTACGAAAATTCGCATAATGAATACTCTAGTCTTCTCTGTTTTTCTATATGCTGCGGAATGCTGGACACTAAAATCAGCTGATATTCGGCGCATTGATGCTTTTGAAATGTTCTGCTGGCGACGAATGTTGCGAATCTCGTGGACAGAAAAGCAAACTAACCTCTCTGTTTTGAACGATATAGGATCGGATCTACGCTTACGAGACATAGTAATACAGCGCATAATGAGGTATTTCGGACATGTGGTACGTCGGAATGGAATAGAAAAATTAATTCTTGAAGGGATGGTAGCAGGCAAAAGGATACGCGGAAGGACAGAAACCAGGTACACAGATATGATTAAACAATTAACTGCGGCGCCTCATCGCTCCAGCAAGTTATAAGACTCGCGGAAAATAGGGACATATGGCGAACAAGTTTGAAAGGAATTGGAACTCATAATTTCACGATGCCAACGAATATGATGATGATGCTATTTGTATTTGTTTTTCTCTTTGTAGCAGGTTTTTTTCAAATTTTCTTGTATATTATCATCGTTGCTTTTATACATTGTTATTGTTATAATTATTGTATTAGCTACACTAAGGGCAATTCGGTGTACTGAGTATACAATGTGCTGTTGTTTACAATTTAATTTAAATAAATGATATTTCTATTCTATTCTAAAGCGCTTTTGACCATTCTAATTCTTTGTGAAATTTCATTCTCATCATTTCCTTTATGATTAATATACGCACTCGGATAAATCGTTTCAATTTTTCTCTATGTACGAGACGTTGACTTAAATGTCTTCGCTTTGTCAATTGTTATAATGGTACATTTCGAATGATTTGTTTTAAAATTGGCCTTTTGACTAAGTTATTCTATCCGTTTTCGAAGTTCTGCCAATTCTTATACCGAATAACAGTAAATGTAAAAGGGGCTAAAAAATTATCGAGCAAATCCTTCAACGTAGATTCGGCGCTAGTTCCTATCAAAGAAGGATCGACTATGGACTCAGAACGATGGGAACGGTCTTGAGAATATCACAACCGTACGGGTTGAATAACTAGATGGAAATTGCTGTTAGTTTCAATTTCGAATGCGGAGAGCTTCGAATTATGAATCATTTCTATAATTGTACCGAAATTTCGACTTTCTACACATATGTCCGTTAACTTTATACATACATTCCCCCTTAATTTTGTGACATAGAAATGCAGTCTTTACGAACTAGTTTACGCCATTTATTTCTATTATAAGCTGCTTTGACGCACTTCTCCACTAATTTTGTGAATACATCCGACCATCTTACAGGCACACGGCCACGACATCTTGTTCCATTCAGTTTTCCTTCGACGACGACCTTTTCCAATCCGCTTACTCGAACTACATGGCCGAAAAACCGTTCTATTCTGAGAAGTACTTCCATTAGTAATCGTCTAGGTACGCCGACCTCCTTAGGTATAGATTCGTTGGTTCTCTTGGCCGTCCACGGAACGCGTAACGTTCATCTTCAACACCACAGTTCAAAAGATTCGATGCGTCTGTGTTCAGTTCGGTGTAATATCCACAAGTTTCAGCACCGTATAAAAAAATATCGAAAATATTAGTGACTCGACCAGTCTAATTTTAACTTTTCTATTTACTGCTTGATCACGCCAGATTTTTACTAAGCAACCCATCGCGCTTTTGGCTATTTGTATGCGGTGCCGTAGTAGTTCTAATTTACACCCGCCTGTATTCTGGATAATTGAACGTAGATATGTGAACTCATCGACCACTTCTATTCCATCTATGTGCTTTTTGTTTGGCAAGTTATTTTTGGGCCGGTTGATTATCATTATTTTGGTCTATTAATAACCCGTTATCTTTTCTAGTTTGCTCCAATCTTCGCAATAAGCGTGTAATATTTTCGTTGTTTGTAGCTATCAAGATGTTATCATCAGCGTATTCGGAGATTCGATACATTATATCTACCAATTGAGAATCCATCCTTCCGCTCGAGTTTATCTTTTCCATCATTAGAAACGTATATATTCCGTATATATATTGAAAAGTAGTGGTATATTACTAAGAAGACAAAAGTCATGGCAATGATTGTAATCGAGACATTGACAACTGTATAGCAATGGGGAAAAAGTTTTCAATGATAAACAATGTCCATTAACATACGCAAAAACTTAATTAAAGCTTTGGTCAGTGGTACTCTGTGGTGCGAGAACGCAGACAATGAAGCAAAGGGATCAAGATAAATTGGAATCATTTGAAATGTGGTGTTGGCGGTGTCTACAGAAAGTTAATTTGGGTAGAGTAAATGAATAACAAACTACTACCAGAAAGATTAAATGAAAAAAGAGGTGTATTACAAAATATACTTAAGTTGGCCAGGTGATGCATTATGCCACAATTAAAATATTCTGAAGGATGTTATTGAAGGCAAGATATTGGTGTCGGGCGGAAAATCACGTGAAAGAGCACAAATAACGTTGATCGATATAATTCTAAAAGCAAGTGGAATAGCGACTTATCCGAAATTAAACAAAAAAACTTGCGAAGTCATGGAATGAAAGCGATTGGTACATGCTACGAACTATAACCTACAGGATGATACAGTAATAACGACATATGTATAATTATATATATATATATATATATATATATATATATATATATATATATATATGTATGTATGTATGTATATGTTGTACACACGGCATTGTACGTGCATGCGTAAATTTGACAAGAAGGTTTTATTTAAAACGTAAGTACATCGAAAAGTTCGATCGGGTTTAATTTCGATCGAAGATGAGTGAAATTCCGTAATTGGAAAAAATACGAATGATTTAGGATGATATTTTCACTACGGTTACGAACGTTTAAACTGCGCTTTATACTGGGTTCAATTTGTTTACAGCTCGAAGCTAATATTATACAATAACGGTTACAAGGTACGGACTTTAGGGGGGGGGGGAGACAATGCCGACAATATCCGATATTAAAGATAATTCAGCGATTTCAGTCGGGAGTGTTACTAACCGATGTCTGACGATACATTATACGCGATTCGAATCGATATCGGTAGTGCACGAGAAAAAATATACAGCCGACCTAACGAACGATTTCTATATAGGCCAGCTTAGTGAGTCAGCTAAATTTGCCGGCGATAAACTTACCGGGTAACAACCGATATCAATTCATCGGGGATATCTCTGTTTGCGTCAATTGTTAGTCTTCTAGGCGGAATTGGAATTAATATGCGTAAAGAAAAAATCGTTTACAGAAAGCCTGCCTCTTTCTTCAAACCGACCACCAACTTAGTCGCAAATTATGTAACTAACACGTAGTAAATGGCGCCGAGTTAAACGATTATTTATCGATAGCTATCGCACTAGAGAAAGAGATAGATAATCTCGCTTTCTATACGAAGAGAGAGAGAGGGAGCTGCGCCGCCTTATGAAAAAGTGCATACACCAAGGGCGGAAGGATAGACCCGTAAAAGTGTGGTTACGTGTGTGTGTGTAGGATAATTGTTACTGAAACATTATTTACTTCTCGTCTCGAAAGTTATACTCTCGTTGTTATATTTACTATTCAAATTGTCCCCTTCCTAGGTCTTTATCATTGCGTGAAAACATCTTAGCACAGACGTCGCGGGGGTAGGTATGTAATAATGTACAAAGGAAAACTTTTGTTGTAAATAACGACGAACGTCAGTGAATGAACTTTTATTCTTCTTCAAACGAATCGCAACAACAGCCGGACGAATAATCTCCTCGGCGCGACGAAATGATTTACTCTCACGCTAGGAACGAATAGATTCGTTCGACATATGCGGAAAGTAGATCTTGGGGATAAATAGATATGGATAGCGGATAAGATAATATGATCAGCGAGAGTTTGGATTTATTAGCTAAGACGCTATGTTGCTACGTGAGGGAATAATTGAACCAGATGACGAAGAGGTGATACGTTATACGGAGGTGTAATAAGCGGGGAAAATAGTAAGATAAGGATAAAGCTCTCAGAATGTGACGACTCCATAGCAGAGCATGTACAAAAAAAAATCACGATCGGGATTACAGATTGTTCAGGATGGAGGGGACAGAAGAGACTTTCGCATTTAGAAAGATCAGGTAACAGACCAATTCCAATCGAGCGTAGTCGGACGAGGAAGGTGCGAGCCTGTACGACGATTTAATTTATTATCGATTAACGAATACCCCACTTTCGTAAATCGATTCTAAAATATAAAACATCCGCCGAACAAAATTGTAATTTACGCAATTACGATAAAATAGGAGCACTGCCGTATATTTAACGAATACAACTTATGAAATGCTAGATGTACCTACTCAAATCACCGAATGGTTTTGTAGAACGGGAGGACATCCTTGTTATTATTATAGCTGGAATTTTTTTTTTTTTTTTTTAATTGTATAAAAATTGCAATCTGGCTTACATAGCCAATAAGCAATTTATCTATATGGGTCGTGACAGGATTAGAGATATTCAATGATACTCCGAGCTACCTCGCCAATCAATCAAACCGATGTGGAAGGTCTAAGCGGGTATATCGATTAAGTCTATGAACATCGTTTACCACTATCTAGTAAGTCAACTGCCAGTCGGTTCGGGTGGTATTTTAATCTGTGCAAATAATGTTCACTATATGTTTGGATTACCTCTCGCACATATGGTACACCTAGGTCGCGATGCAGGTTGTCATTACGCATGTACCATGGCGCATTTGTTATAATTTTTAATATTTTTGACTGACATCGTTGCATCGTGTTAATATTAGACCCCGATGCTGTACCCCAAAGGAATATAGGTCCACACTGGTCTGATAACTGCGTTATACAGCAATAATTTCGATTTGAGAGGTAACTCGGAATGTCTGGCCAGGAGCCAGTACATCTTTCTCAGTTTTATGTTTATTTCTTTAACCTTCATCTTAATGTGTGTTTTCCACGTCATTCGTCGATCTAGCCACATCCCCAAATATCGAGCTTTACTTTCCTGTGGAATAAGACCATCAAGATAAACGGGTGGACATGTATCGCGTCTATTTGTGAACGTGACATGTACCGACTTCAATGGGTTGACCTTAATTCTCCACTGTCGTGCCCATTTTTTTAGGTGATTTAAACCGGCCTGTAATTTTTCCGACGCCGCTATCGGATCGTTGTCGCTTGCAAACAATGCCGTGTCATCAGCGAACGCTGCAACCTCAATGTTGGTTTTAACTGGGAGGTCATGTGTATACAAAAGAAATAGAATTGGACCCAAAACAGAGCCCTGTGGAACGCCAGCCGGATAAAATCCAGATACATCGCCGTTGAGTTTAATCTGAAAGAATCTATCTGTTAGATATGAGACCAATAGCATGTAATATGCATGTGGCAAAGAGCGTTTTATTTTTAGAAGTAACCCCTCGAGCCACACCCGATCGAAGGAACATCCAGGAAAGCAGAAGAACAATACTGTTTCCTGTCGAAACAATTATTAATATACTTCTGCACTCTGTGAATTTGCTCTACCGTAGAATGCCCTTGACGAAACCCGAATTGATAGTCTGGAATCGTGCCTTGCAGCGGTTTCCATAATCGCGAGAGCAGTAACTTCTCAAAGGCTTTCGATAGTACGGGTAGAAGGCTAATTGGTCGATATGAGGATGTTTCGCAGATAGGTTTACCTGGTTTATGTATCATTATAATCTGAGCCATTTTCCATTGCGAAGGATAGTAGCCCAATCGAATAACAGCGTTACAGATACTGGTTAGTAATACTATAGCCTTTCGTGGCAAACATTTCAGCATCTTCCCAGTGATATTAGATCATACCCAGGAGCTTAGAAATAATACACAGACGACATAACGCCCTAATACAGATTTTGTTACCCGATCAGTACCTATCAATCGACAGTAGATCAGATCTATCCACTGGCGGGAATAGCGCCGCCTGAGATAAGTCGTAAGGTGGTAGAAGCATCAGAGAGCGCATCACAAGTAATGACGGTTAGCAGACACCGGCTATTTGGATATAATTATGTTCCCAGTCGATTAAAATCGAGGAACAGCTAGGATGTGGAACGAGGGCGCATCAGCACCAAACAGTTCAGCCAAGTTACAGGAAGTTTTACCACCTGGTTATAACTTACCTTGGAAAGTCTGGCGATCGCTCAACAGACTGAGAACTAGAACAACGCGGTGTAAAGCTAAAAAAAAACGGGACATAGCAGAAAACGATAAGTGCAACTGCGGGTAAACACAAACTTTTGACCACCTCCTCCAGTGTTCAATGATGGATCAGAAATGTGATGCAGAAGATTTAATTGCAGCAAACGATAAAGCGGTCTACGTCGCTACATATTGAAGCACAGAATATCCGGACACGGAAAATAAGTAAGTACCTATAAAAAAAATAAAAAAATATTTTGGTTCGATTTTCAGAATTGATTTCTGTTCAAATAATGCCATTAAAAGAAAGGAATTCATCAAGTCCCTGTCGAACGTATTTGTCTCCTCCATTCTAAACAGGCAATCCGCAATCGATCATGTTTTTTTTTTTAATGCTCTGCTATGGAGCCACTATAAGCTTTACCTTACTACGTTCCTCAATTATTTTATCGTACCTTCTCCACGTGGATTAATTATTCCCTCACCTAGCAACAAAGTTCATTGTGAATGATGGCGTTTGATGTAATTTGTAGTTTTATTTTATTATTTTTTGATTTTCTGTTTAAATCATCGAAGCGTTTCACTTTTCGAGAATAAATTCTGCCAGCAGTTTTCTATCGCATGCGTTCGATAAATATTTTTTATCGACTTTGTTACAGTTTACTTCGTATTTTTATCTTCAGGCCAGTACTTATTTCGAAAAAACATA
Organism: Coronaproctus castanopsis; assembly: GCA_032883995.1. Classification (NCBI taxonomy): domain Eukaryota; kingdom Metazoa; phylum Arthropoda; class Insecta; order Hemiptera; family Monophlebidae; genus Coronaproctus; species Coronaproctus castanopsis. The sequence continues at coordinate 187,498,638 of CM065052.1, read as the reverse complement.
ATTTATTTCTAAAGTGTTTCTTCTTCTACCTTTTTCTTTTCACATCATCTATATGAACAGTAGCTGTTTTTATTCTTTTAAGTTGTCTTATCAGGACTTTTTCGCGTCTCCTTCGCAGAAATATTTACTACCTCATTACTGCGCAACATTGAAAAGTATCTATCCGTTGTATTTAAATTTCGTTATCCGGATTATATACGGAGTATCTCAGTTTTTGTTTCGACATATTGTTCGTAATTAATAATTATGAAGTGTACGAAATTTTCGGCATACTACTACGATACGCTTACATCTCCAAGGCTTCAATTTAATTTCTTACTTCTTCAAATTACTTAACGACAATACTGGTTAGCATCTTTTATTTAAACAGTCTCCTATGGTACCACATTGGGTAAGCCATAAAAGTATCCCCATTTTAGGAAAATCTAAACAAAAACAAAACGACAAAAGCGAGAAATAATCTTTTCGTCTACTTCAAAAATTTTCCATATACAGCGTCTTAGCTTTCAAATCCTCGCTGATCATATTATCTTATCCGCTTTCCAAATCTATACTATCAAATTAACCCTTTAAACTACAAAAGCTTCAAAAACATGAAAATGTTTAAAGATCTTTTTCAAAGGTTTATTTATCCGAATTTTGAAACTACTGAGGAATGTAAAAACGAATAACAAGTTGGAAAGTGATAATTTTTTTTGTTATCTTTATAAAAATTTACGACGTTATTCACAGTAAATAGGTGGGCGTGGTTCTTATTTTTATTTAATATAACGTCGAAATTTATCTAAAAATTTATATTTACCCAGACATTATTATAGATACGCTCGGCTTCGTAAATAATATTTCTCTTCGTAAATATCAATATCAATTCGTTTCCCAATTTTGTGTTGAAAAATAAACAATTTTCGTTGCATCGGTTAGACGAGCAAACGAGAATATATAAATATATATATATACATATATATATATACTAATAGATAGCAGTGACAACAATATTTTAGAAAATATATTAGAAATAATAACGGGGCTCCGAAAAGTAATATCTGCGAACAGAATTTACACCGTTGTAACATAGTGTACCATCGGTGAAAATAAAATTGTAATAAAAACTTTCCTGTCTCCGCTCATACCATAAGCGTACGTAACATTTCGCTATCGTTAATTTGTTCGTTTGTTCAGTTCTGTAGAGGGTGAAATGTGATAATTGTCATCTTTACAAGTTCTGGCTTCTTTCCGAATCGTATTTAATAAACACTCGTGACGTTCAGCATTCATAATGAAAATATTTAAAGCAATTCCCGAGAATGACAATAGAAACAGTTACAAAATTTCAACATTGTCGCGCGTACGTACGTTTGTAAATAGAAATTCCAAAATAATTTGCAATCTACGAACGAATATACGGACAAAATTATTTATAATAAACGAAATCCGGAATTTTTTCAAACATTCAAATGCTACCGACGATTAATATTTTTAGATAACATTCGATAGTTCGAAAGCAATGATGATGATAACTTTTCGAAACGTAAAATAGTACTAGAATCGTGTTTTATATTTGGTTACTATTTTTTTTGTCTCAGCTTGCACGATTTTACACATTTTTATGTTGTTAGTGTATTTTAAATTTCAACGCCACTACGCTTGATACATTTGTATAAACTGATTGTGACAGAAAACAATAAACAATTAATTCGATACTCACAGGTAATGTGTGCCGCACTTTTGTCGGATAAACACAAATTTGATGCTCGATACAGTCATTAACATGACACGTGTTGTCACCATCAGGAATTACGCCTAATTTAGCAAGATACGAGGCAAACAGACTCCTAAACCACAGTTCGCTCAAACGTCAGTCTAACCTCTAACCGTAGTCTATGGAATGTGATGACTAAATATGGTACATTTTGCAAGTACCATTATAAAGTTATTTAATGATTAGTCTCATGGAAACTGTTTTGACGTATACAGTGCGCCGATCATTTAGGTAATTATTTAACATCGTGTATCACGCTGTTCGTTGCGTTGGTTTAACCTCTTTCAGTATTGGAATGTATTTGTAGAATGTTAGTTTTAGCCTGGTCAAAACTTGATTTTGCAAATATAATATACTGCATAAACTTTGTAAGTATCTAATAGTAATGGAAGCAGCCAGAAGGGCTTTATAAACACGAGAATACACCAAAGTGAAAAAGCTAGTTCGAAGTATAAAAGGTTCGAATGTGACAGTGGATAATTGGCTTATTGAATTATAAATTAACTCTAGTGGACACTGTAAAAAACAAAATAAAAGAAATTCCAGCGGAATTTCTGCCTAATATATCTAAAAAACCTACAACAACAATCTTTGGTTTCCAGGATAAAATGACGTTAGTATCATATACAACAAAAAAAAATATATCTGTTGTTTTACTATCGACAATGCACCTTCTGGATAAAATTGATAAATGCACTGGGGAAGATGCCAAGCCTGAAATAATTACATTTTATAATATGACAAAAGGAGCCGTTGATTCGGCTGATCAAAAATGCAACCTGTATTCTTGTTCAGGGGGAACAAACAAAGGTGGCCTATAGCTTTATTTTTTGCGTTATGGAACATTACTGGAATCAATAGCCGTATCCTTTATTGTTGGGCAAAAAAGGAATTTCAATTATCCAGAAAACAGTTCCCAAAAGAATTTATCGCTCACATCAGTAGATTCATACAGGAGCGAAGTAGTTTGACAAATTTAAGCTCCAAACTAAGAACTGTGGTGGTCATATATTCTGAAACAAATCGGAGCGGAATAAATGTAGAAAATAATTCTACAAAAAATAGAGATCGTTGTTACATCGATTGTTGGGCTAAACTACACTACTATTAGATGTTCCAAATGTAGAAAAATTTTGCTAACTACAAATTGTTAACGAATAACACTATTTACACGCAAATATAACTATCGATAAATAAACATTAATAAAAGTAGCAAATTTTCGCTTTTTTCCTGACAGAAAATGTTCTGGCGCATGCGCCGCGCTCCTAACTACGTAATATTTTAAGGCGCGCAACTGAGGATTAACTGTCGAAAATCTATTAGTAAAAATTATTTAACCTCTGGTAACATATCAATCTAATTCCATTGTTTTCGTAATGAACACTTGATAAATTATAATGCGTCAATTCAGCGGCCAAATCGTTTCCAGTAATATCACAATGAGAACAACGATCACACCAAATTCTAACTTGGATATTTTGAGATCTGCTTAGACAATTGTAATAGGATAGTTAAGGAATCAGAGATGATTAGAATATTCTTTTTCATCGCATCTTGAATTAGATGTAAAGCTTTCTGTAAATGTCAAACAATTCTACTGCAAATGAGGTAACCTGCAGAGGATAATCTGTGTATAGTTTCGATATATCAAGTTTTGGGTAATATAAAGCCGAAGTATAATTTCCACGTATTTGATCTACAGACCCATCTGAAAATATAATTATTAATTAGTGGCTGAATTTGTCGTTAATTGGTAGAAGGATTATATTATAATCAAAGATGAGAACTTCTATAGAAAAATATGATACCATAAATTTGTACAGGTGAGACTACGCGAAATTCCTTCAATCTGGTTATAATCTAAGAGAGCGGCGTTATTTTGCTACTTGAAAAACGCTCGTTGAAGTGATTTTGACTAAACGCATTAAACAAAGGAAAGCGATTAATAAGATACTAGCAGTTTCAGTATTAAATAACTCCGCCTAAGCTGTAAGAGAGGAATCTTGTGTCAATAGTGCATCGGAGTGCTTCTAACACCACCAATACGCAGTTTAATGTATTCATTTTGCCCACGATCCAACTTAATTAATGATATTGTGAACGCGTTCCATAAAACATGGAACGATACTCGAGTTTAGTTCGGATTAGTGATTTGTAGAGTAGTAATAGAAAATAAAGAGGCTCACCGTGTATTATTAAAATTGCATAAAACATGTTAATAGCACTAATAGTTTATTGACATGCGAACGCCATGTTAACAGTATATTCAAAATAATTCCTAACTATCGGAATGATGAGCAGAAAGAAATAATAGCCTTTTCAGATGCAACAGATAGGTTATTTGATATGAGAAAACTACTGCTTTTTCAACATTTAAGATATAACCTTAAATTATGAAGATAATGCTCTATTGCGGCATCATTTGCATTAATGTTGTGCGCGGCATCAGAAAAAATTGGATTGCAAACACAGCGATATCATCTGCACGGAGTAAAATCTTAGAGCGCAAGTGCGGCTACGAGAAATTCAAGATACTAAGTTTAAAAGTAATTCAGAGAAGACACCCGTGATAAATCCTTGTATAGGTTGATAACTGGTCGAACCTGTGCTTAAACTAATCTACTAATAAAGTGGCAACAGTTCTCTGAAATACCTGCGGATAATAACTTACTCTGTAAGGCAGGCAAATAAAAGTTATGTCATAAGCTAACATAATATCCACAAAAATGTCCATATTGAAACGTTTTACAATAAAACTATTTCACGCGCATAGTCCAAAGTACTCGTGTTATTATGAAAGCCGTACATATTATAAGGAAGGATTTCATTGTGCTCTAATCAATAAATAGGACATAAAATTATAACTGATCTACAGACTTTCCTGAAACAAGAGGCTAAAGAAATGGGACGAAATTTGTTATTTTTTTTCCGGAATAGAAACGATTGAATTCGTGATTATTTTGGACTAACAAACTTTATAAGAATGTCTACAAAGGTTACGAATACTTTTCTCCAGTGCAGGTAATTCAGTAGCAGTATTAGTCCGGTATTGTAAAAAGACATTTCTTCTATCACGGCATAGAAGTGTTACCAGGAAACCAAAGGTTTGAGTTATGTTTGTATCACTTTTTGAATTTATTACGATATATATTTGAGTGTTAAAGTATCACTGACAACTTTATAAAACAGTCCAAGCTGATTTATGGGATCAATTTCATGGTATATACTCAAATTGGATATCTAGAGCCGCGGCAAGAACTGATGCCAGTTGATATGTTTATAATTCCACTTAGGTGTCGAGGAGGGCCCTAGAAGTCTGATATTATCGTACGCGCCATTTACATTTATTTTAAAGAGAATAAGGAAATAGTCACCACTTGCAGTGTCGGATATGGTTTTCTAATATGCTAGTAAACCTGATGAAGGAGAGTAAAATGTTAAATCTGATGGATTTGCGGCAGTACAAGTCCGATCAAAATGAGTTGGGTCGCCCTCATTTAATATACAGCAGTCGGCCTCCAGGAGGCCGTCACACACTAGCTGCGCCAAATAATTATTTATATATCCACCCCAGAGCTACATTATAGGCATTTCAGTCACCGCCAATGATATAAGAGTTTTCCAAAGAAATCGACATATTTATAAATGGAAAAGTATTCTATCGGTAAGAGAGTTGATAAATTATTTCAGGGCTTACTAACCGTATGGAGTGAGTGATGTATTCCGGTAAATTATAGGAAACGGGACAAAGAGGAATGTGATGGTTCACTAACATCAATGTTGTCGTCTGGATAAACAGTAAAATTGTTTTAAATAAATTACTCATTGGAATCATCAAGCTATGTTTCCGACAATAGCACTATATCAGCTTCATAATGATGGAGCAATTTTTCGAGGTTACGCTGCTAAATTTCAGGTTAGGGCAGTTTCATTATAAAATATTAAAAAATTTCATTGTTCTCTGTCTGCTCGACAATCCCTTTTTATTAAAGGTAATATCTTTTAAATGAAAGCTGCTTTCTTACGGATGAGACTCAAATAAATATAATTTAAAATAAGTAAATAAATAAAAGGGAAAAAAACAAAGCTTATAAATGACAGCGAAACTGAATTATGGCTTCGAGATTATGCTCTAAGTGCAGAAGTTGGAACTGCCGAAGTGTAGACAATAGTGCAGGCAGTAATGTCTTGGAAAAGGAACAGCTTCAATAGAAGGAAACATTGTGGTTTCAACAAGTTTCTCTACTGCTGGATTTGAAGATATGAATTTGTTGCAATTGTAACTTAAAGCGAATGAGGAATTATTATTCCTCTCTGATGGATTTACATTTACGGCTAACTTTGAGTAATACTGATTACCCCACATATTAAAATTATTACCCCTATTACTATTATTATTAATACCGCTATTATTATTTGTATTATTACTATTATTGTAGTAGCGACTAAGTAATTTTGCTCCAGAAAATGATATATTTTCCATTGTCATCGTTTTGAATTTTGAACAGTAAAGAATAAGGTGTACAGATTACGTTTAGACCTAGTACATATTAAAGAAAGGAGGGTTTCCACGAGTTACTTGACATTTAAAAGGAGCATACTGCGGCAAATTTGTTGATATATCTAAATATAAAACAATTATTTCACATTTAGTGTCTTCTGATGCCTAGGTTCAACTTTGCAAGAATAGTGATCTAAGAAACGAACTGATCAATGCAATAATATATTGTTACGAAATTTGATTTCAATCAATGGACTCAGAGAAAACGAACAATTATAGCTCCTTTTATCGACTATATCTTCAATTTTAGCGTTTGCTGTGCAAAAAAGAAGTAGTATATTAGCCGATTGAGAGGTTGATAGGAATACCCCTCACAATATCAAATAGAAAAAAACAAAGTTTGCGGTATGTTGACAGTAACATCATATTCGCTTTGATAATTTGGTTAAAGACTAATCTAACTTGATTTTTACCGCAACTTTAATCATCGATTTCAAGGCCTTAACTTTATTGTGTAGTAATTTGGCTAAAACGTAAGATGTGGATTTCCTATATTGTTACTATTTCCTCCCATTAGAACCGCAGCAGAGCCCTGAAAATCATTCGGATTACCGGTGAATTTTTAGCGTTTATGTTTATCGCGCAAGACATCTGAAGTAATTTGGATATTTCGTTCTTTTCAATTATTACGAACTACTATAATTTCGTTCGTAACGTTATATGCTTAAATCGGACGAGATTATTTCGAGTTGATTATTGATAAGTCGATGACGCTATTTCAATTTATTATTAATATTACTATAATCACGACTACCAGCATTAATACTACATTACTGTTATTGTTGATATCATTGATTTCCTTACTGCTATTATTATTATTGTTATTACAGATTCTACCATTAACACTACTATGTATATATTGATAGCGATTGTACCGTTTATTCCTATTATGAACACTACGATTATGCCAATTATCGCCGATACGACGAGCGGTGCTTATCTGGTGGAGGGGAGCCATGACCGTTGACGACTACGACATTTATCGACTATTCCCCTTCTAGCCCATAAATCTTTTATTCGACCTCGCAAAAAAAAACGATAATCAACGAATACGTTCGGCCTCAGCAATCATTTACAGTAACGGCCTTTTTGGATATTGCGAATTAAAAACGAATGTCAGGCTAGGTGACTTGCTAACATTATTTGCGGCAGAAATATCGAATCAATCCTAGACCGCAATTCGTCGATGAAAAAATGTTAAGCAGCCACGAGATTTTTCTCAATAATCAACTTTTTGCCTCGTCTACAAAATCGTTTATTTTCAGGCATATGACCTTTAGTTTTCAGGTTACTTTCTTATTCCAATCGATATAAACGGTGTAAAGCCTTATACGACCAGTCGTAAAGGCGAAAGGTGCGGAATTTCAATGTCGACTGTGGAACAAATTTAAACAGTCGCTCGTTTTTCGCGATTTAAGAAGTATAGACATTCTTGGATCAAACTTCATCAGTGATACACTACTACTACTAGCAACAGAGCGCGATATTCGACAAACAATTCTAATGGCCGACGACTTAACGACGTGATGAAATTAAAGTGAACATTTCAAACGGGATTCGCTTAAAATATTTCTCTCTTTTACAAAAAGTCAATCATCTTAGAAAACGGCTAGAACGAGCTAAATTAATTATTAAATCAGACGAAACGGTTTACTGGAATAAATTTCATTTCGTCCTTTAATGGCAAGGCTAAACCAGAATTATTGGGGAATAAAATTTAATCGCGGACGATAATTTGACTATCTCTACCTTCGTACCATAGTTACGGATCAAGTGTTTATTAAACAGAATTAAAATCGGTTAATTAAATAGTCGACACATCGGTTAATAATTTGTAATTTACAATAACATTTCGTCTGCATGAACTGGATTTTGATATATTATAATTATAGCTGAATATTTTACGTACACATACACATAATCGTATTTTGCATACCAAGATACCATACAGACGCACACAGAACGTACATATATATATATATTACGTGTATAACTTACCTGTTTCCGAAAATATACGATTGTAGCTGTTTTTCGGAAAAAGTAATTCCCGCTTAAATATTATCCGCGAGTTTACGATCGAAAAATAAACGAGCATAATCAACAATTAATAATTCATAATAATATCGTTTATTGTCGATAAATCTTATAAACGTTTTCTAACGATAAATTTAAAAACGAAAAACAAAGAAAAAATATTTCGATCGTTAATTCTAGGAGAACGTAAAACGGGACGTGTAAACGTTCAGATTTGCTGACTGATGACTGGCTAACGACGGTTGAAATTTTTCCGTCTGGTCGTTGAACAACTAAATTCTGCCGAACGGACTGACTGCAACACGACTGGACTACCCAACGTCGTCCCTTAGAAATTTTAACCGTATACAAATGTTGCGTCCCGTCTCTGTTATTCGTTTTGAAAATACCTAACTTATCGCCACATAGTCATTTAACGACGAAGGGGGGTAATTAATTTTAACTAGTGCGAAAGTAGTGATTTTTTAAAGATAAATAAACAACAAAAACAAAATGGAGAATGTTTTTATATAAACAGATAAACTTTTGCCGTTATCAAGTGGACGTTAAAAAATAAATTATATATAAATATTATATATAAATATTATATATATGCAAATTATAAAAGAAAAAAGAAAAATTAAAATAAAATGTAAGAAAATAATAAATTACAAAGGAATAGCAAAGAGAAAAAACTGATTTTATATATTAATTAATTATTTTCTTATATTTTATTTCGTGTTTTTCTCCTTTACATTAATTTAATTTGTATATATTTTTATATTTAATTCCCATTTGATAATGGCTTAATAACGGAAAAGCAATGCGTCGTTTTACGTTTAAAAAATTGTAACGATTTTAACTATTTTTTGTCTTTTATTTAAAGACGTAATTATCATTCTTCCCAGAGACATCGGAACGAGTTTATTTATTTTTCGTTAGCACGACAATAACTCTAATCTCAGATAACATTGATAAGTAATGGTTTGTCGAGTCACCGCAATAAGCAAAAAATCTCGAAATAAATGTAAGCAAAACAAAATGGCTATACATAGAACGAGCGATACCGGAGCCGTAGCAAAAATTAAATTAACAGTAAATGGTCAAGTCATAGAGTTCGTAAATTTAAATATCTCGGAACCTGGTTTCGTGAGGAAACCGATCAATCGATCGAGATACGATCACGCATAGAAAAAGCAAGGAAGACCTTTTTAGATATGAAAAATCTGATGACTCGGAAAGACATTAACCTGCAGTTAAGACTACGGCTGGTGCGATGTTATGGTCAGTACTACTCTACGGTATGGAAAGCTAGATTCTTACATCCACACTTGAAAAGAAGATCGAAGCGCTGGGGGCGTATATATGTATATATATATATATATATATATATATATCGCCGTATGTTGAAGATTTCATACAGATACCATATTACAGATGCGCTGCGAAAAATGTCAAAGCCAATGGAACTCCTATACACTATACGCTCCAGAAAATTAAAATATTACGGTCGTCATATAAATAGATATCCAGAATGGTATTATTTATCCCAACTTGTCCTGAATGGTGTCATCGAGGGACATCGGAAACCAGGAAGAAGAAAAATGTCATGGAGAGCTAATATGCGTCGGTGGTACAACAACACATCTACAGAGTTAGCAAAGGTGTCCAAGGAGACAAAGTCAGAACAGCTATGTTGAAACTTCGGTCGGAGATGGCGTAAAAAGAATAATAAGATGACATTAAAAATGTCCCGGTGGTAACTCGAGCGCTTCAGCTCGATGGTCGAGGAAATCAATTCGCTTGGTAGAAAGTTTTTCATCATTATGCAATTCCTAATTATCGCCGGGAATGCAGTTGCACATCACTGCCTGTCATTTTTCATTACTTAATATTTTCTATCTCTTTGCACGGTTCTTGTTCCATATAGAGGATGATGCAGAATTATACAGTATTATCCGCCAAATCTTTTTTTTGTATTTACAAACATTAGGTAAATATGATAATATTAATAATATATACTAGAGAGCTTCCGTAACTGCTCGAAAATCGAAATGAAAAAATAGTATAAACTGTTAAGTAAAATCGCCCGTTCACCAGTGATAGTAAGTGAACTAATCTATTTCAATGCAATAGGAAATTATGACCGATAATTTGTGCTTAAATTTAATAACAAAGTTTAGTTTGTTTTCATCGTAAACGTAAAATTACAAAACGCTTTAAATCAAGTTTCGAGATGAACGAAGAAATGAAGAATAAATTCAACGAATCTTATAATGCTCCGAGAAAAGTTCATGGGCAGTATATACATCCATAATCATCAGCAGTTCTCGCGAAAGAATTCAGCTAAATTTTCGATGCCCATTTAACGCGGAAGCATCAAAACTTTAAAGTCCGTCCAATGTGCTAGGAAGAAATTCCCAAAATCTCTACAGTAAGCGACTACTCTACCAGTCGATCATTTGAACTCATCTGAACCTCCGGGGGTCTAACTTTTGGAGGATGTGCAAAACATGTTAACTAAATGGTGTTTAGTTATGTAAACGATACTTTATAAATAATAGAAATTATTTAACGAACTAATATTCTATACACAGTTTAATTATCGATTAGCCGTATATATCGATTATTTAAACATTAGTTTTTGCAGTAGTACACATTGAAAAATAAACTTAAAATTATTTTCTTCGTTTTACCCAATAACTCGAAATCCTACGGGTTTCGTCTTAAATTCCGATTAACCCTTTTAGTCGCGGTGTACCTTCAACGGTACATGAACTTTTAACGTCGGTGTCACATCGTCTCGTTTCTTATTAAAGATGGTATTCCGTTGACGCATTCAATTCTAACAATACTTTCGTAACACATTAATAATTGGTCATCTAAAAAGTACATTAATAGGATTAGAGAATAATATGGATAAAATGCTTAGATGTATAAAAACACTCAATAAAAAATTTAAATAACTTATATTTAACGATGGTAGAAACTGATGGTTAAAATAAAGTTAGACAAAGCATACAGCAAGTATTCAAAATAGCATCCTTCAGAACGTATTCTATACTTAACGAAAAAGCTACTGCACTCTTCTTCATGACTGGTCTAAAAAGAAAAACTAATTCTTCCTAGAGAGCTCGCAGAAGAAACTTTGTAGTAAACACTCTTCAATTAAATCCTCAGACGAACTCAACAACGGAGAAAATAATTACGAAAAAATTTCAAATTAATGTTTCTACTTTGAACTTTATTAAAATTTTCATCTTCTAACGAACGGGTTAGAGGCTTAAGCTGCCCACAGCCGGCGTATTTACGGAAGACACCAACGGCATCATTCCGATGTTTGTTAAGTATATCAATGAAGAATAAATTCATTAAGTTGAAGAAGCGCTTGCTTTCCTTATAATCAAGAAACGACAAATGCGAATTTTCGACCGATTCCTCAGACTGCACTCCATTCATGTTCATCAAATAGCAAATATATTATTATGAAAAACACGTATAAAAAATTCACGATACCTACAAATACAATCTTACAATACTGTTCCCAGCGAGTCAAACCCGCCTTATCTACAGTTTACTCTGTTATGCCTCGCCACGTGCACCTTTTAACAATTTCGCCATATATATAACTATTGAAACATTTGACTGAATATAAAAATATAAAATAAATTATCCAAACGAGGAACTTTCGCGAACACAACTTGAAAATTATGTTTCCTAGCAAATCGTACAAAGTCCATCTTGATTGTTTCTTCCGTTCGTCTTTAGAAAATGATTTTTAATTCAATAATCGTAGATGTTATTTACAAAGAACACCGGTAATATATCCTTTTTCTAGATGATCTGGTATTACATTTTCCATTACCCGACGTTATTATTGTGTTACAACAAATGCTGGGTATGCACCAGTAACGCTTGATGTCGGGGTTTCAATTCTCCAGATTTCACTTTTACCGTAAATTAGGCTGTTAACATTCATTCAAGTTAAAATTGACAACCGTGCAACGCCTAAAGATCAATACTTGTGTTTGACAAGAAATGGTTGGGGAACAACGTAATTACGCTAACGGTGGCATAAGTTGTTCGTTATTTATTTACAACGTCAGAATCATTATCACAATTAAATATTACGCTAGTGCAAAGCCATATAACTTACGTTCGTTAAAGTACTACTGTATTAAGAATACTTTGTGGTGTTAGAGAAATCCTTCTCGTCATTTTATATTTATTATAAGACTCCTCTCCATCGGTAATCTGCAAATTCAAACTGCGATTTTTTTTTTTTAACCGTTTCTAAATAGTGTTAAATGATCTTGCCAATTCATCTGCTCCTATTTACTGCAGTTATATAGCAGGCATATGCTGTGGGATTTATGAATGCAATAATTTTCTTCTGTCACTTGTAAAAAGATCTAACATGTTATTCATTTTTCAGCAGCGCAACCTACAAAAATTTATACTGATTGTTTTAAATAGTTACCAGGCCTGTTTCTACTAATAGCCACATCCTCACTATTCGCTGCCACGAAAATCATACGGTTATTTCGTGATAGTGTACATAATTTTCTGACTCATATTCGGCCGTAATTTTAATCGCTGCGGGAACAACGGTCAACATGCAATTAGCGACAAGGTTATTAAATTATAACTAAAGTTTGTGTGGGTTCCTAAATGTTTATGAGAAAAAGAATTAGCTGACCAATCAAGAAAATAAGTGCTTTCTACGTCTTCGTATACTAATATGTGTTGTCGAGAAGTGAGTAAGGAAGACGATTTATCCTAGAACGCATTTTATAAATAGTGGTGACGAAACTACGAATTAGTCTGTCTACAATTTTGTCGTTGAAAAACTAAAGATGAGTACCGATATTAAGTGGTATATATTTATCATGTAAGTTAGACCTTAATGTGTCGCTGTATTCCTTGTAAGTTTATTTTATAATAGACAGCAGATTCGGACGAGATAGGTATGCAATGAGAACAAGAAGATCTCAAAAATCTCAGACCGAAAAATCAGCCAGATCATTTCCGTAAATATCTTTATGACTTATTCAATATTTATCCGCCTCATGCACTTAACCGACCAGGTTACGAATTTTATAAATACTGCGAGAAAGGTGATTATTGAAAGTACGATGAATGCAAGGTCAAAAGACAGCTTTTTCAACAGGAGAGAATAGTGATATTTGTCAAATTGGAACATGACGAGTGAAAAATATAATGGAAAGTGATTTGTAAATGGCAAACGCTTTAGCGGTGAAAATTAATGGACGTATAAAAGGTGGTAAACTTTCTACTATGCAAGTATCTACTAATATCAGACATGTGAATTTATTAATTATTATATTTTCATACGTTAAACGCAAACTACATACAATGAAAATTATTTTCTGAAATTAGTAAGGGACAAATGCGTACCCAAAACGGGCCCACTGAAATCCGTATTTACCTCGTGAAAATATATTTATTCTTAAGCATTTTAATAACATAATCATTCCATTTTAATTTTCGATATCACTATTTTACTTTATTCTAATTAGGTATCACTATATGTATACACGAATATATTTGTTCACACATACATATATATATATATATATATATATATATATATATATATATATATATATACATATAATTCTTAGAGCCTATTACGAATTCGCATTTCGCGCGTAAATTTTTTAGTTGTAATAATAAGAATGCCGAGGAAAAATATGTCAAGAAAGATTAATATCGGACCGTTAACATTACTACGCAATTAATGAAAAGTTGTTGAAAACACTTCAATAAGTGTCAATTTTAACTTCATCTTATAAAGGAAACCGTTTTAAAAATTCAGAACTTTTCGTTAATATCATTAGGGTTATTAATGTATATCCGTTCAATCTCCAGAATTATTAAAGACATTATAGAGCTTTAAGTTAAAAGTTACGACGCTTTAATAGAGTTATTTTATTATACCGTCTCTTCTGGAAAAGAATCAAATTTTTTTGTTTTTTATTTTGATAGGGCAGAAAGATTGATCTAATACACTATTTATTCTTATAATATTGTTTAGCAAAGCGGAAAATGTCGAATTGAAAATTTAAAACCAAAAATATCGAAAACGTGCAAAAATTATTAAATTTCAAATTTGCTGTATAAGTTGCTTTATCGCATTCAATCTTAACGTATCGTATGTTCGACTCCAATAAATATTTCATAATTTACACTTTTCCTTCTGACATTTTTTTTTAAATATACGTATATAAATCTCAAATTTATCAATCAAATCGTCGACTTCTAAATTAATTAATTAATAAGCATTGCGAATAACTGAAAACCACTAACCACGCTCTTAACATTTTTCAAAGATAAAGCGTTGCCGTGTTTAAAAATTAGCGAAATTATTTTCAAATACGCGCATAGTACAGTTTAAAAACAAGGTAACGGAAATAATTATTTGCAGTATTCTCGCATGCTTCTAAATTAGGATAAGGTTTATTAGTTGCTCTGTAGATTTTTGAAATTGCGAGCATATCAACATCACTTTGTGTTTTAACTATAGAGTGACCCAAAGAACACGGACGGTTTTATTGTTTTCTGAATAACTGAATAACTGAAAAACTAATACTAGCAAAATAGGAAAGTCGCGGTCGCCAGCACAGAATACTGTGCAAATTTATTTTACTAAGTTAATTTTTAATATATTTTACGAGATTAGACTCAATTTGTTCGATATTCACAGGAAACTAAATCTCTCGGCGTGGAGCCAACAATCAATAGTTACGTTACTGAATGACTAGTATTAGTTTCAAATTTTGTATTATTTTAATTCTTATCGTTATTCTAGTTTTATTTTACATTACATAGAAACAATTCACAATTAAATATTTACGTTATAATACAAATTTACAAAAATACACAAAATTCATTCACACACAATTTACAAAATATAAAATAGCGTAACCTGGTACCAGTGGAAACTATCACAAATATTAATGATACTAAAACAAACAAACCTAGGATCATACAGGTCGATCTCGCTACTACCTATGATGGCCAAATTATTTGAAAAGTTAATAATTTTACGACTAAATGAAATAGTTAATTATCAGTCGGCTATCCCTCAGCATCAATCTGGTTTCAGAAATAGGCACTACACTGAACAGCAAATACATAGAACAGTAAAAATTATTCGGCTTCGAGGGTAAAAAATACAATGAAGCAGTATTCATTTATATTAGTAAGGCATTCGATAAAATTTGGCACGACGGTCTACTACACACAATCAAGCCAATGTCACCTATACAATATTATTTACTACTTAGTCGTACTTAGTAATAGGCAATTTCAACTCAAGTATTATACCGATCGATCCGAGGTATGTCCTATTATGGCTGGTGTTCCACAAGGAATCGTTTTGTGACCTCTCCTGTATACACGATACACAGCAGAACTGCCGACAGATGATGCAGTACATATAGCAACGTTTGCAGATGATATCTTACTGATTGCATCGGACTCTAATGCTGAATCAATGCCCTACAAAACAACCAGACAGATTGTACCAGTGGACCCTAAAATGGAAACTGCATATAAATCCGGAAAAGTCCATACACGTATCATTTTCTAATAAAAAAGATCACGATAAAGAAGTATCGATTACAAAAAAAAATGAAGTTAAGTATCTCTAGATAAGAAACTAAAGTGGAAAAGTCATATACAGAAGAAAAGGAAAGAACTGGACCTAAAGTTTAAAAAAAAATTATACTGGCTCATAGGGTACAATTCTGAATTATCCTTGCAAAATCGATCACTAATGTATAAAGTTGTAAACCAATCTGGAGTTATAGCGCACAAATTTTGGGATGTGCAAAGAAATCGAATAAAGTGATAATCCAACGCTTCCAGAACAAGGCGTTACGCTTGATTCATCGAATGTCTCGGTACGTGTCCAACGAGGCTATACGTCAGGATTTAAACGCAGATACCGTTGAAAGAAGAATTTTAGTCGACCAATATTCATCCAAATCAGCTAGCAGCATCATTTGCACACACGGATGTGACAACAAGGCGGATTAAAAAGTACAAAGATAAATTATTTAGTATCATAGTTTCTTATGAGGTTAAGCATCGTTGGATGCACCTTCCACTCGCGATTATTAATAGATATAATTTATTTGATAGCCTTTCAACTGGCTAGTTGTAAATTATAATTTAACACGGGAACAAAAAAATGTATATATATATATACATTACGACAGGGGAAACATGAAATTTAGTACATTAAATATTTTTCATGTCGAGTAAACCGACATACCAAATCGAAAAATTCCGATGATCGTTACTACATTCGCAAGACTTTTTTGACGTAGAAGAATTTTTCATAAGCATCTGTGTTTCTATTGTCGTAAAATTTGAATTGCGCTGAAAACGTACTAGATTGCTTATTCACGTCACGCGTGTTATTTTTGATAACTTGAGCTTCACCACCAGCCGTTCTCAAAAAAACTTCTCGTGTTTTTGCTTCCTGATTTTGAAAAGAATAACTTTCGGAAGTCGTTAACCAAAGAACAAACAACAATATGTCAAGTTATATAAACGCGCACACACACACGATACGTGCAGATCAAAATAGATATCGCGTGTACACTTGTCGGTATTCGTTTAAATGATGGAACTTTCTTTAGATAAGCTGCGGTTTTCAATCTATCAACGACAAAGTCCGCGATTATAATAATCTTATTAAAAATTTGTACGCTCCAATAGAAACGTTTTATCATGCGGCTATTTTTTTTTACGAAATAATAATTTATAATTTAGCACAGTGTGCACGTCATGCGGTTGTTCGTAGCATAACAATTATAAAATACTAACTCTGTGTTCGCAATGACTTGTGACGCGTTCAGTCACATATTGTCAGTATTTTAGATGAAAATTATAAATTTTTCGTACTAGCGGAGAAGGTAAAAAAAACCCTAATATTCTAGATATAATTCTTCTTTTTAGATTTCGGGATAATTGTATAAATATTTTTAGAATTGAAACGTTCTATATCGAACGAAGGCTCCTTATTATGAAAATAAATAATTTTTTTTTAGCCTCAATAGTTTATGTCCTGTATAAAAGGGAAACGCATCGCTGGTTCCACTGGAAATAGCGCTAATCGACGTTCTATTTTCTCTGATTATACAAAATACGAAACGGATAAAAGATGGGTCGATATAAAAAATAAAATTCAACAATCTACAAAGGTAATTAAAAATATATTCGCCTATGTTTTTATATGTATATATACATATATTTACCTTCATCCTATATCAGCCCACTGTTGGACGTAGGCTTCCCCCAATTGTTTCCAATTCTTATCCAATTTTTCCCTGCGACTCGTTTTAAGTCATAACACCAATGATCAAAGTTTTTGCAATTTGCGAAATTCCTATTTAAATCTATTAAAACGAGCTTTATAGTCGCTTTCCTAATTATTTTTAATCGTGAGCGATATAACCTTTTTTACTCTACTATATCGTACCAGCGTTTTTTATTCTATTTTTATTTTATTTTATTTTTATTATTACTTTATTTAGTTTTTAGCATTCTAATAATAAGTATTATTATTCTTATTTAAGAGGCTGGTATAATGTGTATTCAGGTTTTGGTGGTGGTTTTTCCTGAAATTATATTTTGTTTTGTTTGATAAAATCTATTTTATTATATGCACTTCGTATGAGATGTAATTTTTCGATACACGTAGTATACTAAGTTTGTTGTTCATGTAAATTTAATTATTGTAAATACACTTTTACTTACTTACTATTTACTATACATTAGCTTCTGTACGAACTTTATCTCAAAACCCATTCCACATAAAGTACCGCCTTTGGAAAAATTCAAAGTTCGACGGAACCCAAATGTTCTTAAATGTTTTCTAATTCCGCTACTTTTCTATTAGAGCTATATAACTAAAGTAGACTTCAAGAGCTTTCATTCGATATATAAACCTTCAATTTCGGACAGAAGGTCGCAAACGAATTATTGCGGTTTAAAGAAAATTTGAAAATCTGCGTTTAGGTCTATTTTTAAAACATTTAAAATGGTTTTTAATGAAATTTAATAAAAGGAAATGGTCGAAGTAGAAATGCGCCGTTATTTCTTTATTTTTCTTTAGGTATTAGTCGAATATTTTCCCCCTCTTATAGTTAAGGTATTTAGGCGGTCCAGAAATATACGCGACCAAAAAATTTTTTTTTCAGACCCCGATTAATAATCGGCTTATTATCGATCGTAACGAAAATCGATACTTAATGACATTCTTATTTTTAAACAAAATAACCACAAAGAAAATGGGGGTTAAAGGGTTTAGTGGTCTGTTTTTATAGGTCGTATGATAGATAAGGGGTTCGAGTTTACGTTAGACGAAAGTAGAATATAATATCGTACATTTTATCTAGATTAACAGATAGCGAGAAATAACGAGCTTAAAATTCCGTTTTCAATTTTTAAAAATTCTCGGAGCCTTTTTTGGTCAACCGTTTCTCAAATGCTTTTAGCATAGGCAGAGTTATTTTTATATTTATATATATATATATATATATATATATATATATATATATATATATATATATATATATATATGTATATATATAAAGGAATTTGCACACGAAATTGATATGTCAATTATGAATACAATATTACAACATATACATCGGTTTCCCCTAATTGAAAAACGAAAAACCAAATTTATTTCATACTGATAAAGGCCTGATGAGACCAATGATTTTTAATACCAGAATAACACCAGGAGCAATGTGTAATAGTAATCACAAATTGCTGACAGCAAAGTCAAGAATCAAAAGACACTAGTTAAAACCGAGAGAAAACGTTGTCTATATATATCAAAAGGATATCAGGAAAATATTATAGAGCGTATGAATAATAACAAATTTGTTGAAATAATAATAGCAACGGATGATGCGAATAAAGCATGTAGGTTACTTCGTGATGGAATAAAATCACAAATAGAAATAGCTCAACGTAATAATAAGAATATGAGCTTAGCGCAGTCATTGGATTAGCGAAGAAACTTTAGAATTAATAGAATTAAGATGACTTAATTGACAAAAGGGGGTTAAATGAAGACGATTATCGCGAATTATGCTCGAAAATAAAAAAATCACGTAAATTGGATAAAGAAAAATATTCAGCGATTTATGAAAAAAAATTGGAACATAATGCAATTCATAATGGACAAATATTTCTTTAACACCAACAAGAAATTAACTAAACAATTCAAACAGAAATTTTTGGGAATTAAAGATGAAAGTAATGATTTAATATCTAACATAACTGAGATAGCCGATGTATGGGGAAAATATTTTCGAAATCTTTATAACGATGATACCACTATAAGTACATTATATAAGCATGTGAATGAATCAGAACCTGAGGTAACATTAGATGAGGTAGGAGCCTAATTGAAAAAACTAAAAAGAAGTAAGGCGTTCAGTCCGGATAATATTACTGCGGAGACACTTCAGGATCTTTCACAAATAACTGAAAAATCAATATTGTATAAAACAGGAATTTGGCATGACGAATGGAAACTTTCACACTTCATACCCATACATAAGAAAGACTCGAAAGTGGATTGCGTTAATTACCAAACCAAACGATAGCATTAATTTCTCACGCTAGTAAAGTATGTATCAAGATATTGACTAATAGATTACGGGCGTTCATTATTAATGAAATTTCTGAATGTCAAAAAGACTTCAGAAAGGGCGTTAGTACGAGAGAACACATATTTGATTTATGACAGATAATTGAAAAATCAAGTGAATGTAATGTACCAGTTTATCTCGCTTTTATTGATTATGTCAAAGCCTTCGATTGTGCTAAATTGAATAAATTATAGGAACGACTACAAAATTTTGGAGCCCCGAACATTTAATATTCCTCATTGAGAGCCTTTATAAGGACTGCAAAACGTCTGTAAATATAGACAATGTTATATGGTACAAATTGTTTAATATAAAACATGGAGTAAGACAAGGATGCATCTTACCTCCTTTGTTATTTAATGCTTATGGTGAACTTATTATCAGGGAGGTTCTGATTTACTGCGATGAAGGTTTTCCCATTGAAGGAAAACAAATTTCCGAATTGAGATATGCTGATGACACAGTGCTATTAACAACTTCAAAAGATAGTCTAACATAATTGCTGATCAAATTGCAGACTGTGAGTAATATCTTCGGGCTTCAAATAAACATTCAAAAAACAAAAATTATGTTTATTAATAAGGAGGCAGAAGTTTATTCAGATATAAATGGATTCCAAGTAGTGAAAGATTTCATATATTTAGGTTGCTTATATCCAGTGACGGCTACTGTATAAATGAAATTAAGAGTAGAATTAATATGAGTCGCGCTGGGGTTCACAGATTAACTAAAGTATGAAAAGATTCACATTTATCAATGGCCATTATAATTCAAACAATGAAGTCATTAATTTTCTCTATTTTCACATATGTTTTGCAAATCTTGGACTACCAATAGAAAAAAAGAAGAAGAAACACAAACTTTTGAGCTAAGGTGTTGGTGGAGGCTTTTAAGAATATCATAGATCGAAAAGATCACAAATAAGATAGTCTTACAGATAATAGGCAAAAAATGCAGTTTATTTTCTGCAATACAGATACTAATTTCATGCAATTTTTGTCACATTACTAGATGAAACGCTCTGCAATTAGAAAAACTCATATTGGAGCTAGAACAAAAAGCAAGACCGCATTGAAGATGACCAGATCAAATACTGGATTTAATATGCTCAAAAATAACAACATTAACAGCATGCAGCCGGTTGCTAATGGACAGACGCCAGTGGAGAAAAACGATTCACAAGTTATTTGGATTATCATGATCACAACGTCCTATGGGATATGAAGTTTAACATTCAAAAATTTTTATATACAAGCGGCTGCTGTGATAGCAGTTTTTTTTTAAGTTAATTTTCAAATGTAATTATGGATATTTGCTTATAATACATACATTTATATATATTATATTGCCATATTATATATATGTATATGTCAAATGGTAACGATAAGATTTATTTGATCGTTATTAATAATACATCGCTCATGCAATGATGCACATAGGTGGTAATTACCGATATTTACATACTTTATTTCATTTATATATATGCTTGTAATGGAAGTGTAATTTGAAATAAATAAATAAATAAAATAAAATAAATCAAATCAAATAAATAAAATAAATAAATGAAATGTTATTGTGACTATTGACAGCATAAATTGTGTTCATGCGAGTAATTTTATGTCTTATTCATTTTTACACATATACAAGTGAATGTTATTATACAACATCTTTCCTAATGTATTTTTAAATTGGTTTTATTAAATTTTTTTCAGCTTCGTCTAAAATGTATAATCTGTTTCAAACGCAACATGTTTTTTAATATTCAATTATTCATGACACATCACACTTACAGGCGTATTTGCATTATAATTGTATTTTAATAATTACCCTAATTTCACAAAGAGATTATATAATACAAGTTAAAGGATTATTGTCGCTATTATTATTATTATGATTATTACTATTATTCGCATTAATTCGTATTTTATCCTTTAGTAGATATTAATCGAGAAACACTCGTTTTATTCTGACGAATAAAGTAATTATCATTACCGTTTGTTAGAATTTTGAAAATTAAACAAAGTTGTTTTAATTTTAGTTACGAGTCGTGAAATTGTACCTCATTCGATATGTACAAACCAACCTTTGCAAAAATCTTAACGTATGTTCCAAAAACTGACTATGGCAGTAGTAAAAATAAAGCCCCTAAACATGGAACTACAACACCTAGACCAAAATAATATTATGTATACACTGTATATATATATATATAATATGTATGTGTGTGTGTTTGTAATACGTCTATACTTACCTACGTTTGTGAACCATATATAAGAGTCAGTAAAACACATTAATTATATAATTTTCATTATGGGTATTTCTTCATTTTTTAATACGCTGTTTAGTTTTCCAAAAGCTACCCGCTATAATGATATTCTGCTATTTATTTCTGTTAGCATTAACATATTCCTGTCTGTCGTAATTCTTTGTCCACGGTACGTATGCCATCAATTTTTATTCTTAGTTCCTTGTTTCTATTTGAAATTATTTTTGTTCTTTGTAAAATTATTCTTAATCCTACTTTATTTGGATATGTATTTAATTCCGTTATCATCTCCGATAGTTCTTCAGCACTGGTGCTTAGTATCATTGCATCATCTGCAAATCTAACATGATTGAGATATTCTCCATCAGTCTTTATACCTTTTGAGTTCAAATCTATTTTTCTGAATATAGTTTCTAATACAGCAATAAAGAGCTTCGGTGACAGTATATCGCCTTGTCGTTCCCTGTTTTCAGTGCTATTTTTTGCTTTGTTTTGTCCATAATGTTATCTGTTGCGAATATCTTATCTTATTCGTCCAACATCGTGCCCGGTATGTAGTGACTGTAAATTGGTCAACCTGTTCGATTTTTCAAGCATCTGTGAACCGCTGCACGCTACGCCATCCGATTATATACCTGCCTGATAGCCTGTTTAAATTCAGTCCAGTGATTTTGACAATTGCGTCTATCCACCTTGTTGGTAGTTGTCCTTTTTCCGTTTGCCTAGCAGTTTCCCTTGGATAATCATTTTTGCCATATTCTCTGCACGCATAGTGCGCCCCCAAAAAAGGCCCATATACTACTGTTAGTAATCGATGTTTCCGATTTAATTCACGTAGAACAGAATCATTCATTCTTTAAGCTATCCAATGTATTCGCAACAGTCTCCACCAGCATCACATTTCAAAAACATGTAATCGACACTGGTTATTAATATGTAACACCGAGGTTCCTGAACCGTATAAGAAATAATATAGTTTGCACTGGAGCTATTTTAGTATTTTTAATAATAT
The DNA here is from genome assembly GCA_032883995.1 of Coronaproctus castanopsis. Taxonomy (NCBI): domain Eukaryota; kingdom Metazoa; phylum Arthropoda; class Insecta; order Hemiptera; family Monophlebidae; genus Coronaproctus; species Coronaproctus castanopsis. The sequence continues at coordinate 187,475,324 of CM065052.1, read as the reverse complement.
TAATGCTTTACCATATCTTTGATAGTTGGATCGTTGGAGAACATCCTAATTGGATGTGTCTACGTATTTCTGGTTCGGTACTTCCAGAATTATCTAACTTCGAGCCTAAACATATAAATTGCTGTGACATTTCACAGTTTTCATTTAATATGGGTTCTACCATTTTGATCCGATAGTAACTTTATTCGAAATAATAAAATAATTTTTATAAAAATCTACGCTTAATTTTACGGTGCCTAACTATATCGTGCACGGAGATGTGCCGCATCATAGTTACCGATAAATTATATTAATTTATCGCGACGAATAGAATAATTATCGAAGAAATGTTTGAAAATTTTGTTAATAAATTTATCAATAAACGGTAGCTTTGTTTGCTCGTATATAAATATATAATTTTTATATTACGCTTAGTATTTAATATAATTCTACAACAATAATTTTGGACTATCTGAAGCTTTATATACGCACTATTAAAGATAGCAGACCATAAATGATGAGCGAAAGTTAATCTTGGACGAATAACAGTTGTGCACAGTAATTTTTTATTTAATCCGGTAAGCCCGATTTTCTATTAAACATTGGAAAGTACATTACTTTGCGGGCTTTGTTTATCGCAAATTTAATATGTTCATTAAACGTTAATTTTCTGTCAAGAGGAACTTCTTTTGACCATGGCATAATTAATATTTATTTCAGGCAGAGGTAGTAGACGTCTTCTAGTAAAAATAATTACTTCGGATTTATATCCATTTAGTTGTAATTTACATCTTCTATAATATTTAGAAATAGTATCGCTTTTTTTATCAACCGTGCAAACCCTATGAGGAGAACAGTATAATACCAAGTCATTGGAACATAATGCAGTTTCGAGAAACGGTATCTAACGATTTTATTTTAAAGTTTTGAAAACGAAAAGTCAACTCTATTGGATATATATGACACACGGGCAATGTTAAAAAGGAAATTATGTAAATTTGAAATTTCCTATATATATGTATATATATATATATATACATAATCGCCATAATTAGTACAGTCTAAAGATTGGTCGTTCGTCATCGTAATGGTTTTACTTCGATACCGATCTTCGTTCAATTTCGCATAATTTCTTAGCTTAGTGTGTTTTAGTAGAATGTATCTTGTTATTCACAAAATTTACATACATCATATTACATTGCAACACACACACACACAATTATACGTATATATATTTCTTCATATAATTCACAGCGGATTTTCTGCCGTCACAATTTTAATTATATTTTATTAATTAAATGTATATACATTTTCCTGGATCTAACTTCTATCCATAGTTTTTATTTTAGCTGCATTATTTTACTCGACTTCTAGAGCTCCTAATTTCTACGAATATTTGCTCATATATATATATATAATATTTTTATTTGCTAGAAAGTGATAATTACGTCGATGTTGTCTACGATCGTTACAACTGTTTGACGCACATGATTAATAATTTATATTTACTTAAAATAGTAACAACTGCATTCACGAGTGATCTTTTGCTTAAACGGATCACGGACGCGAACAGTTGATGTTATCTAACAATATATTATTATGCTAATATTTTTTCAGTCGGCATTTAGTTATCCTTTATCCGCGCATATCAACGTATGTTTTGGTGCTTCAGATGGTTATTATTTGAAAGCTGATGAACAACAGCATACGATAGTGTTTAACTTATTGTGGCTTCGAATAATCCGTCCGAAGATCAACTAGTAATTTAAGTTACGTCTATTTGTTATTCGCCGCGTATGTTATACCTAAAAACAAATAGTTGCTGAACACGTTCCTTACGCGAGAATTATATTTGCGGAATCCATTCTTGGGAAATACATACATACACATATATATATATATATATATATATATATATATATATATATAATATATAATACAAAAATTGTTATAATCTAATAAAATACTTTCAAACACGTAGACTGTCAGAAATGAAACTGGAAACAATGTTTGCCATCTAGGTAGAAAATAAAACGTACCTATTTCCAGTTAATTCGGTTATATTATTTCCAAGAACTTAACACCAACCCTGAAGTTAGCATAGTTTGAAACGTAAGATGGAGTATATCCATATATGTTTATATATGCATATGTATGCGTGTATTTATGTTTACATATATGTATATCCCTTACATAGCCTTAAGTATATCGCGTTTTATCTCATTTCCAACGATATCATCAATTGTTCATCCATCGCTGTAGCATTCCTCTCACTTTCAAATGTACGACTGTTTTATTATTATCATCACTAACATTATTATTATTATTATTCTTTGTTATCCTTTTTTTTCCTTTTTCGACATCTCGCTGAGGTGAAGTGTGCTTAATTTATGACAAGCTTTCGAACGTGACTGTTAAATATTATGGATGAATCTACTTCGATTGTGCTGATATCACCAACTAAATCTCCTTTTCGACTTACCTATTAGCAGCTTGCCATCGATCTGTAAACTCTGTCCACCAGTGCCTGCAGCGATTTAATTCTATAATCCCCTGAAGTATGTTCCGCAGCCTTTCTCGATATCATCCAGCCATTCGACAAAGTATATCGCACCCTGGAATGCTTTATAAATTGCGCAAAATTTTAAACGAAGATATATATTTATTGCTTAAATCTTACCTATCAGATTGTTCGACTGACGACTTATTCTCAGAAGCGTATACAATCAGATCTTCTGTACTCATGACAATCTATTAGGATTTTTATTATATTCAATCTATACTGCTGACGCACCAACTTTAAAACTAACTTTATTACACGCTATCGCGCCGATGATATCACAATACTCGCATCAAACGGGGATGCCGCACGTGCTAATACTGCGGTTCGAAAACATATTAACCGTTTAGAACACTGGGACGTCTTTAAGGCGCATAACCTTTAATCCTAAATGCCAGCACATTACGTTTACAAACAGATTTATGACGTGTTAGCAAGCTGAGTGGAAAAATTCTCCGAATAAATTATACGCAAAATGAATAGTCGCGAGCGAAATTATCTTGGGCGACTGAGTGTCAATGGTTGCTCGCAGAAACATTGCCAGTAACGGTGCAGAATTTCATGAAGCTTAGTTCATCTAGTCCCTTTTACGCCAGATGTATATATTATAAAGGTGGTCTCAATCGAATGAAAAAACTCGTTCTCGCATATTGACGTCACTTGTAGGCCAAGGAGAAGTTAAATGTTACGCTTGTAAATAGTATATATCTTTATTTGTTTTTTTTGAAATTTTAGTAACTATATAGTATAAATTTTGCTCTGTAAATTTACCTTGTCGTAATCATCTTATATATATATATATATATATTTTTATTTTTTTATTTTTTTATATCTATTTATTTACAACAATTTGTGTATATAAAGGGGCAAAGGACTATTAATAAAAAAAATAAATAGAAAAATTAATACATAAGGTAAATTATATATTTAATCAACATATATCGGTTATAAATTCATATTTCAAATGTGGGTGTAGTAAGCCCTTTGCGAGTATACTTATATTTAAGGACAACAGCCACGATGACAAAACATAGTCCCAGCCATTGTCGTGAAATGTGTCATATGTACAAAATTTAAAGATTAAAAAAAAAAAAAATAGCAAAATTAAACTAAATTTACCACATTATATATTAGGTTCACTTAAATTAAATTATATCGCAAAAATAGCTGCTTACATATAGCGTAAGTAGGTATAAATTAAGACACAAGATTTAAATATTAATAACACTGTATAAAAAGGGGGAAAACAGTAATTACTATAATTATAATTATTATCGCCATTGTATATTATTACTATTATTATAATATTATTAAACATTAGTATAAGGACTAGTTAATAAGATTTACCATATATACATACATACACATACATACATATAAACACAGATGTATAATTGATCAGGTGCTGGCAGACTCAAAGTTAATTTCCTTTTCATAATGAAAATATTCTAACAAATGATCAGCATTTTTTACATTTAGGACTGAAGGTAAGTTTTCATTAATTTGGTATTTATTCCTTATTTCGTTAAAGGCACAACATTTAAAGATAGTATGATATATATTATCAATTTGTTTGAGATCACAGTACTGGCAATAAGGTGAAGAGGTCAACTGAAATCGATGTAAATACTCTCCGAACCATGCCCAGACAAAAAGTAATTTCAAGGTTGTGTAATTTAGACTTATAATTAATGTTTGGAATGAATGAAAATGTTTTCCTACCAGTAGTCTCCAGTTCCCAACGCAGTTGCCAAATGTCAATTAATTTATGTTTTAGATAGGTTTTCAATTTATTAACTGGTGGTGTTGGGCCAAGATTAGAAATTAAGGTATTGTTTTGAAAAAATTTTACGGATTTAACTAGATTAAGATTAAGCGTAATTCTGTATTCACTCAGAATGGCTCTTCCAATAAGAAATAAATCCAGAGGTAAGATGTTTACAATAACACATGCCGCTGACGAGGGGCAGTTTTGTACAATGATGTATTTCCTCTGATTTTTGACGACAGTCGTAAGAATCCTCCGATTAATATAAATATGTGCTCCATATCCAAATATAGACTGAATCAGTCCTTTATATAAATACGCTCTTTGTATCGAAGTCCGTAGTTATTGGGGATTAAACTACGGAGTTGATCATACATTTTTATGCATTTACGATTTAAATAATCCAAATGTGGTAGAAATTTTAATTTATGATCTAAATTTATACCGAGATATTTTATTTTGCTAGCAATTTTAATAGGTTGGCCAGAAACTGGTGTAATTTCTTTAAAATCGCTTGCCTTCAAGTTTTTTACATACTGCAGATACCTTTTTAACATTTGTGTAATGCTTGATGCTAAACAAAATACACATAGATCATCTGCATAAGATATTAAAGTGCAGTCAATGTTAAGTATATTAGAAAAAAGTTCAATATCTTTGTGTACTTTAGAATATAGAATGTTCCAAAGTGTTGGTCCAAGGAGAGAGCCTTGAGGGACACCACAGGACACCGTTTTAGCAGATGAAGCTGAGTTGATTTTAAGGCATACCGAGCGATCTTGAAAATAGCTTATTATTACGTTTATTGTGGATGGATTAAATTCATTATCTTGTAGAATACGAACAATAGATGACCATTTACAATTATCAAAAGCACCTCTTATATCAAAAGAAATAACAAAAGGTGTGCATCCAGCGGTTAAACAGTCTCTAATATAGGAAACAAGCTTATAGACTGCACCTTCTGCAGAATGAGAATGTCTGAATCCGAATTGGTTTCGATGTAAAATTTGTTTTTCCATAATTTCTGTGGTTAGAAATAGGTTTACAGCTTTTTCATACACTTTCCCATATGAGTTAAGTAAAGATATTGGACGGTAGGCTGTGATATCTGTTGGTGTTCTGCCAGGTTTTTGTATTAAAACTAGATCAGCAATCTTCCAGACAGCGGGGAAAAATTCTAACTCGAGACATTTATCAATAATGGTAAAAAATAAATTTGGAAAATGAATATTAATTTAAGTATTTTGCTTGTGATCCTGTCGCTCCCGGTAGCTTTCATGTTACAACGTGATTTAAAAACTTGATTAAGGGTATCTCGGCACACATGAAGTCTGTCAAGAGCAGTAGAATAAACTAAGTTTATTTTACAGTCTATCTTTAATTGGAAAAAATGATCCAAGAAAGCGACACACTTTTCCAAATCGCCTGTGATTTTATTATGTTGCAGCGTGATTTCAGGAATGGTAAACTATTTGTTTTTTCCAGATTAAAATTTATAAGATTTACCTCAAGCACTGGATTATGTGATGAAACGTTTATATGAATTCAATTTAGCTTGCGTAACTGATTTTTTGTAATTTCTGTTTAAAATTTTTAAGATGGCGTTAGTAATTAGTAGCTTCGAGGGGTTTTTGTTTTATTTTTAATTTTCGTTAATTTTATTTATTTTAAGTTTAAGTTTTTGAAGATCCTGTGACCATATTCGGCGTAACTGATTGCGATGTATTACTAATGTTATTAGTAAGATAGGGGTTATATATCTAGGATAGTTACAAATTAAATAATTTATTATTTGATTAATATTTTGAAACTATTAATATTATTTAATTTTATTGCGTCGAAAAATTTATTCATTCGGTTAATTTAACGAAGACATTTAAATATTGCGTCTTTACAATAAATATTTGCTTACTAATAGAAAACGAGAGTATTACAATAACTACAAAATATAACTTCATTATATAAAATTATGATGGAAAATTAGATTACTTATTCCGTTAATGAAACCGATTAAATATTTTCTCTTTGCCATAAATATTTTATTAGTTCATAAAAAAATATTGAAATACACTTACCATTAAGTGTTTACAAACCCACACGTACATTCATTTACCTAATTCAGTTTCTTCATTTCGATCTTTATCGCTTCGTTAATTTGTTAACAATCCTCGTTGTCCTTGTTTCAGATTTCCTAACCGGATGAAAGTTCTTTGTTTAATATAAGTAATAACTCTAGAACTGTTGGCATTTCTTTTGTTAATTGTTCCACCAATTTGCATACAGCGTCTTTATTTTTTTACGCTATTTTCACGATAAATTGAAAATTTCTTAGAATTTTCAGATGGTTCTGTTAAGCCACCATAATATCCAATCCAGCATGTAGAATTATTATTTCCTTTTGGAGTTAGTTTTCCTAATTCTGAAAAATCTTTTCGTAATTTTCTAGCAATCCATGCTAAAAACTAATTCAACCTTTCTCGGGAATCATCGTTTTATATATTTTTGAACATGGTTTTAAAATGTTTGTATTTGTTCCATCACTGTATTCTGTTTCATTTACTTCGTGGACGTTAACGCATGTTTTTTTGAAAATTTTTATTAAACAATTTTCATTATACGTGCTTATATTATTCTGCACAATTCCTGCTGGATTTGTGTCGAACATTATTAAACGAATTCTATATAACGCATTCAAGAGTGATGTATGGTTATTTAATTTGTTCATTCACCACAGTTAGAGACACAAGCAAAAACTTTATATCCAACAGTATTCATCTTGTCTATCAAATAACATTTTTTTAAACAAATTTACCGCGTGAAAAAAGGTACAGTATTGAAATAAATACGATTGCTACGTACAATTTAAAAAAAATAAAATAAAATGAAAAAATAATATTATTGCGTAACACGCCAAAAAACACAAAATAGTGAACATGTAATCTTTCATCCAGCACTATATCCTAACGCTAAATACTATAGATAGCTTAGTTGGTCTACAAACTACGTCACACGACCAGTTTTTCGACGATATTTCGCACTACATAGGAATATCATTGAATGAGTTATTCTAATAACCTCGCCTTTTATGAACATATAGTGTTGAATAACTTGTATTGTTTGTAACACCTGTATTAGCCAGCTGATATACATGATCGTTTGGGTCATTATATTGCTGACACGTTGTCCTTACTGTTGCTGTTTTTTACCACTTTTTTTGCTACGTCATACGGTCGCAGTTTTTCTTACATTTAGTAAATAATATATTATTATTATTATTATTTTCTTTTGATTTTCGATTTTTGATTTGAACTTATTTAATTAAGTAGCGACGTTTTCTATTGTAGCTAGTTTAAAAACTTGCGGACAATAAGACCAGTATCCGTCGTAACGGATTTATGCATTTATGACAGCATTTCTACCATGTCTAAGGTCACACTCCGTTATCAATAAACTTAGTACTACTCGAATTGCTTATACGAGACAGCTCAATCGATTAATTCTACCGTCTTTTGTTCTCGATTGCAGTACATTTTAAATTCTGCATTTTCTTAATATGGCTAAACGAAGGTTATTAATTCCGTTTTTATCATCGTGTTCTCGGGAATTATTCGAGCGATATTATTAAAACGTTTGGTGTATTCTGTATCAGTTAATATTAGACATCCGCTTACTACGTGTGGTCAATCGCTTTTGCTGCATCATTTATCCAGAACAGACGGACAGTATCCATGTAGCTCATTTTGTTTCCAGTTTGTAACTTTGTTATTACTTATTTACTTTCCGTGCCCGAAAAACTCACGCATCAGCCAGTACGTAGCTAGTCATTGATCCTGGTTTTGTGCAGAGGTTGTATTCAGGAAACTCTTCTCGGATTTCAGTCGGCTTCTTGGAGCAGTTTACCATAAAACGGATCAGTGGCGTAGCCATACTTGGTTGAAGAGAGGGATTCAACCAAAACTAAATTATAACAGTAAACCCGGGATTGAACTTTAAGTAAATAACCAAAACTCAAGTAAGTTAAACCCTAATAAGCAATCCAACTCACCGGAGCTATTTTTATACTTATTAGACGTCGAATATGTAATTCTGTTTAAAAGCAATAGACGGCAGAAGTATTTAACGTTACTGGAACACAGTAATAATATGTTATTGGGTGAGATGGTTACAAAGTACAATAAATTCCGCGAAAAAATAAACTAAATTTAAAATTTAAAATCTATTCTTCTCGTTTTTCTACAAAATTCTTCTACTATATTACAAAACTATTTATTTACTTCGAAAACAAAGTAATTTAAATAAAATAAATGTAAATAAAAAAGAACAAAATAGGTTTAACAAATGCAAAACTGCATTTAACAACGAGTATATATTTTCTTCTTATTAGATTGATTCCAAGGGGGTCAGACCCCCAAAAACACCCACTGGCTACACCACGGAAACGGATATCTGTCGTCCAGTTTTTGTGGGGCTCGTTCTTTATTTGCTGCAACTTCTTGTCTTATTTCAATAAATAGAAAGTGTATTTAACCATTTTATTTACGACTCGCCGCTCAAATTATAATACATATTCCGGACAAATCTGGGAATACAAAGGCGTGTTTAAACATACGATATGTATACGAACGATAAAATACAGATAAAATCCTTTTATAGCGTGGAAGAAGAAAAAAATGAATAAATAATTAAATTAAATTAAATATTAAAAATTGATAAATATTAAAGATAAATCGAATTAACTCATATTAGAATATAAATCGTACGCGTGTCGCCTGAAGTCTAGAGAAGCGAATATTTTATCCTCTTTTACGTTTATATTTTTCGTATACGTGTTAAAGAGTCTATATGGTGTGATTACCAATTTACTGTATAATAATGACTTGCCGAACTTTTATTATAGAATGTAGTAGCTTCTTCGTTGACCGAGTCGTAAGAATGATTTGATAATTCGTGCATTTTGGTGTAATAACACTATATTCTGAATTGTTTGCAATTTTTTAATTGTTTACTTACATCGCTCCACATGATGCGGTAATGTACAAAGTAATACAGGCAATGTACGTCTTATAGAATATTAATTTATTTTTGACGGTCTGTGGTCTTGATCGTTTATTAAAAAGTGGGAATATTTGGCATAGTCGCATTTTATATCTTCTTTCTTCTGTATAATTTCTCAAAATTTAATAGAGTGGGTACGCATTATCAACTTCGATCACATAGTCTCAACATTAACATCGTCGTAATTAATTACTTCTTCTTCATCGAATTTGACCGACTGATGAGAAACATACACGCATAATTTCAAATTATGTTCTTGTTTTTTCTTTGTTGCCCATTTCGTTCTTTCTTTGAATGTTTCTTCTTTCTTTCATCCGTCCATATTTTTCCAGTCTTCTTCACTGCGCTTTCTTCAAACGAATTGATCTTCTGCTGAAATTTATTACGATCGTTTATTTCTTCTTCAGAAATCTTCATGTATATCTTCCTTCTACAATCCACGGAATCCGAGTTTTAGGAAGAAATCGAAAATTCTTTTCGTATTATCCATTCGTTTGAGATGATCTTCCTTTCCTCATTATGTCGCTGATTTTTTCTATTCTTTTATATATCTCCTTACTGCTTTTTAATTTCCATTTTTCTCCATCCTTTCTAGGTATTTCCCGTATTATTCTTCTTTGCTTTTTAACTAATTGATCCATTTCTTTACAATAACCCATTATGGTATAGACTCTGAGTTTTAATAACCGTGTTGTAATGTCGAATTTTGGTATTAATGGAGATTGATTTCTTATTGTAAACGTTCCTGGTTAATTGAAACGCCCGTTCCATTTTCTGCGATCGTTGTATGATCACTACTTTATCCATGACTTTAAACTGAATTTACTATCCAAGATATTTAAATTTTTCAATTTTTTCTATTTTTTCGGTATCTACTTTTATCATCTTCGGGACATTTTTATGACTTGTCATAAACTTCGTTTTTTTAAAAGAAATTTTTAATCCAACTTTCCTTGCTACGTCGTTTAGTATAGTACTAATTGCCTTTTTGCGTCATCTATATTTTCTGCAAGCAATGCTAAATCATCCGCAAAGGCAAGACAGTCTATTTCCAGATTATTTCTTTTCCACCGAAGGACCACTTTTTTGATTTCCTCCTGTTTCATGCATGTTCTCCATTCGCGTATTACTTTTTCTAGGAGCGGCGATAGTCTATCCCCCTGCCTAACACCAGTCATTATTTCAAACTGTTCTGAGATTAAACCTTGGAACTTAATTTTTGATTGTGCATTCGTTAACGTTTCATTTACAAGCGATAACAGCTTCTTATCAACTCCAAACTCTTCCAAAATATTGAACAAGGATTTTTTCTATGATTTCATTCCATTCTCCAGACTGGATATTCAAATGATTTTGAAACTCTGTTTTTCTTGATTTCAACCTATCAATATCAATCATTGGTTTTTTTAGTATCTTTATATATGCTTTCATTTGAGGGATGTACTTTTACTGTTGTTAAATAATGGTCTGATTCAACGTTGGCTCCTTTTCTCACTTTAACATTCGTGATTTCTTTTTGGTTCTTATGTGAAATCGCTACGTGATCTATTTCAAATTCCCCCAGATTAGTATTGGGAGACTACCATGTTTTTTGTTTTCTTGGTAATTTTTTGAAAACAATGGACATTAGTATCAAATTAAATCTTTTGCATGTGTTTATTAGACGCTCGCCGTTTCTATTAGTTCTTTTATGAGCCGGATAGTTTCCTACTGTTTGTTTATGTTTCTTTTACTTCCCAATTTGTACATTGAAGTCACCTAACATGATCTTGATATTATTTTCTGGAATTTTCGAAATTTCATTTTCCAAATTTTCCCAGAATTTTTCTACTTTATCTGAATTTCTCTTATTATCATTGTTGATAGGTGCATGACAGTTTATCAAAGTATAAAATTTATTTACGCAGTGAAAAGTTAAGAGAAACGTTTATCGGGCGAATAAAAGCGAGAGAAGGAGTTCAATACCTCCTTATTCGCCAGAAATACCGTTCCAAGTGTGGAATTCCAAGTCTTGCTGGATTTAATCAATTTTTGCCATTGAAAATGCGATATCCCTCTAATTCCATTACATTCCCATCAGTATATCTTGTTTCTTGCAATGCAAGGATCTCATTTTTATATTCTTTCATTACTTTAATGCGTTGTTTTAGTTTCCCAACTTTACACAACGAATTAATGTTCAAGGTTCTAAAATAATACTTCTTTTTAGGTCTTAGTTTCTGTGACAGTTTCCCTGATGTAGTTTTAAATTTCATCTTATCGCATGTTGGTCTCTGCTCCCTAGAATATGATAGCCCACAAGCACCATAGTTGGTGAAGGATTACCTTTTCGGGTTACCTCCTGGGGTCGTTGTATGAAGTATTTTTTCCGTCATGCGTGTAATTGAAATTGATTTTTATGGGAGGAAAGATACAAGCAAGTTATATACCTTTCCAGCTTTACACTGTGATTGTAAGTCTCAGCGTTATAATTCAGCCGCTCCTAACATGGAGAACAGACGCTGTCAGGAAGCCGCTCCTAACATGGAGACCGTCGCGCCCTATTTGATAATGATGAGTTATCAGGTTATGGCTTTTACGGCGGCCAGAACTCGCCGAGGATGAGGATGTCGTAATTGCGGACTTTTAATAGACAGATCCTCGTTCCTCATTGCCCTGTCACCACTGGAATCGCCTGAATGAGGCTTTCCACCAGTAGCCGCTCTTGGTCCGCGACTGCTTATTTGACTAATATCTTAATCGCAGCTGACCTACATATCTGTAGGCCATTCCACTATCCGCCACCTGTGGACGCGCCCCTTACCGGTTAGAGCTCCGGTCCCCAGAAGGTAAAAAGTACCCTTTGGAGGTTCATTAATTATATTATTATTATTATTACACGTTCACTCTTAGCGATATATTTTGATTTATGTAAAGACTTCGATGTTTTAGATCATGATATTTTGTTAGAAACATTATACGCCTATGGTTTCAGAGGTAAACAAGTAGTTCAAATCCTAATCTAACAGGTTATATGTTACAAAAATTAATAACAATTTCAGTGATTCAGTTGAGGTATCATATGGTAGCGTACTAGGCCCATATTTGTTTTTCATATATATCAACGATTTATGCGATATAGACATTTCAGGTCGTATTTTTAGTAAATTCGCGGTTATCCAGATAAATTACAAATGCTGGCCCAATCTGGCATAAACAAAATTTCTGGATGGTTATTGGCCAATCGTTTAGTAGTGAATCCGAGTAAAACTAAATACATAATATACAGTTTTCAGAAGGAAAATTTATGGGAAATTTAACACTTACCGATTCGAATAATGTAATTGAAAGAGTAAATGATATTAAATATTTAGGCATTACATTAGATAGTAAATTATCAAGCGCGTGAATTATGTAGCGAATAAATTAAGAAAACTTAATTTCCTCTTTTATTATTTATTCTCAGTTTGCCATTTATATCGTGCATACATTTCACTCTATCAACCGATTGCAAGTTACAGTATAATACATTGAGTTTGTGCAGCAAAATATCACGTTAGGCCGTTAGATATGTTGATGAAGTCTGTAACACGTTCGATTACTGACAAGATAAATGGACATTCTGATCACGTATTTTTAAATATACAACAGTTATACGAGGTGCATATGTTAGATTACATTTCGAAGCGTAAATCATGGTTTAATGTAAGGCCAGTAGATAGTAGGACTAGGACAGATATAGAATGGGCAAAAGTGCCACGTTTTAATAAATTTCCACACACCAAACCAATTCCTGTATATAGCTGTCGCGTACAACATGTTACCATAGAAAGTGTTAAATTATTACTTAAAAACCACAAAAAGTGACGTAAGCGTTTAACTGTTTACGTCCGGAATAAAATGAATTGAGCATTGATGATTATGAAATTAATCTTGTATATATGTTAAGAATTTATACACGTTTTTAAAAAAAAATTATATAAAATTAACGTGTGTTTACGTATATATTTTTATGGGTATGTATGTGTGTATGTATGATAATGTTTATAATTTCCAATATTTTATTTTGCGTTATTTTTTATACTACTATGTCATCGTCGCGTTTATGTTTACGGTATCTACACAGTAAGTTTATGCATATTTTGTTTCCTGTGCGTTCTAGAACAAAGTTGTCGATTAATTTATTAATAATCACCCGGTATTACCTGTGCGCATAACGGGTTCTTCGACTATAAATGTTATGTAAATGTTATGAAATATTATTATTATTATTACATTACATTATTTTGTTTAATTTGTTCGTTATAGTATTTACGTTGTAAAAATGTTTGAAATATCTTAAGTATATTTGATTTTATTTGATTTGATTATTATTATTATGATTATTACTATTTTTATGTACTATGTATTGAATTTAAAATGGAATTATTATAATTAGTATTAAGATCATTATCTGTGTATATTACTTACGTGTATGTATCTAAAATGTTTATGCATACTTATAGGTATATGTATTATGTATATATGTGTATATTGATATATAAATATATGTACGCATATATTATATGTATATCTATGTGTGTACATGTGTATAATGTATACATGTGTACATGTCTACGTATGTGTAGATAAATACCTTGTAGTTTTCCATTCTATTCATTATTAAATTAATTTGAATTATTATTATTATTATTATTATTAATATTATCATTATTATTATTGTTGGTTTTTGTTATTGCGGTTACGTTCGCTATTATCAACGTTGTTATTATTATAGCTCGAATTTAGTGTTTCCAACAGATTGTCCTTATCTCTTCCAAGGAAGGTCGACTGCAAGAGATGAGCTAGTTAAACCACCGGAGCAGAATTCGTTATTAAATCTATGCAAGTAACAACGTTCGTTCAGACGAAATAACAAACGAAAATGCCGCTATCTGGTTCGTATACTTCAAATAAATAAGCAGACTGCTGTTATCCGCTCTTAGGAAGAATTTTCCCATTTTTGTTTCAACTTTAAGCAAAGAGCGAAGCTGTGTAATACACGAACGCTGAACAAGAGATCAGTTCTTGCTGGTTAGAAAACCTCTCTGCCTTTGGAATTTGATGATTATTATATTACCAACACCCCGGTGAAGTTGAAGTCTTATAATAATTTCATTTACCCCCTGTTTCTACACGGGCCACTATTTTATTAGGCAAATTCAAACTTGAACCTTCTAATTTTATCACTAATGTGTGTGGTTTAACTGTCGGTACCTACGTGGAACATGTATATATATATATATGTGTGTGTTTGTTCGCATACGCTTATATCTTTCTTACGCTTCATTATTCCGCGTAAAACTCGGTTCAATGTAAGTTGGTGTTAATTTCTCTTACGATTTTATGCGTAATAAAATAATCGAAATAACTCATCCTTATTATCAGCGCTGTCCAGATAATTATTTTAAATAAAATAAAATAAAAAATACGTTTTATATCTTATCGCAATATATATTATATATATATATATGTATATATATATGTACGTAGACTAAAACAATCTATATTGTGATACGGTATAAAAAGTATTTTTGTTTTAACTTAAAATTTAAAATATGTATTATCGAGAAAGCACTATAGAAATACCTTAGCATATAATAATTATCGTTATATTTATTTTTTAAAATAAAGCTCCTGAAAAAGGTATCGGTTTTATTATTCGCGCAATCTTAGATTTAAACTGAATAAGCAGTACTCGTAAATAGAGCGTAACATGCGCAGAGGAATAGCCCAATGACTAAACACTAATTGATAGCGATCAATTATTTAGGCCGTTTCAACTTCTGAGATCCAAATGAGTAGACAAAAGTGCAGATGACTTCGGATGGTAAGAAAATCGTTTTCGATGCTGTCGAGCATAATCATACATTACTTCGTTGACCCATTTTATATGTAGATCTGCATGGAGTGCGTGATTACGTTGAAACCAACGAGCATTAGTGATCAGCCGGAGAAATTTATTTTGAGCTGTTTGGATTACTTTTAGATTCGATGCTTCGGCACAATATTTGTATTTCGTAAGTCCATATTGGACGTATAACAGTTTTACATATTAAGAGCTTGTTCTCTAGCTTCATTTTATAGTGATGACGTATTTTACTTCGTATTTGACAAAATACTTGGAACCGCATATTTTGTAAATTTGCGCACATCGCTAAATATAACAAAAAAGGACGATAACCAATACATCATACTGCCATAAGACTCGCTATTGGAGCTTTTCCCACTTCTCCATCCATTAGCATTCTTTGTGAAGCTGGTATTCAATCGTCGTCGAATCTTCCTTCATTAAACGCGCTTCAACCATTACCTCATACATCAGTACTCACTCTCCATAAGCAAGTTACTACAATATTGGACTTGATACAACTCACTTTACCATCAACATACCAACTAACTATAGCAACAACACCTCCATGGGTGAACTTACATCTCAATATAGACCTTCAGCTGTAGCAATTCTCAAAAAAAGAAACACATATCAACACGATCCTTTCTGCATATAAACACACGATCAGAAAATACGTTACTATTCTTTCAGCAGAACTATTTGCTATAAAACTCGCTATAGAATATGCAATAAACTCTGATCCTCATTCTTCTCTCCACATTTGCATAGACTCATTAACCGCACTTACTTCTCTCCAAAAATATAACTGTCCTCATCAACATCCAACAGCCAAAGAAATTATTCGCGCTCTTTATAATATAAATGATCGTGTTTCGTTCGCGTGGATTCCATCACATGTTGCAATATAATACGCTCGCGGACATTACAGCAAAAGAAGACTCGCTGGTTTTTCTGATACCAAACATCGAAATACCACCAATGAATCTTCAAACGCATGTAATGAAGATGTTATTACAGATATGGCAACAACAGTGGACCAGTACTCCAAACACGAATAAACTACGCCAAATTCGAGACACCATCGAACCATGGAACACATCATTATCGACCAACAGAAGAAATGAAATCGTTATCACAAGAATCCGCTTAGGCCACTCCAAACTCACATATAGCCACCTCCTATCAAATCAACCTCTCCCACTCTGTTCCAATTGCAATTCTCATGTTACAATTCAGCACTTACTCGTTACCTGTCCAATTTATAATTCCCACCGAACACAAATTCTTCAATCGTTCACCCTCTCTGAAATCCTATCTGATCATCATATTAAGGTTGAACATCTCCTACATTTTCTCAAAATTGCCAACTTATTTCAATATATTTAACTCCTATATTCCCATGCCTCCGGCCTAGGCAGCAGTACACAGCATGACAACAAAGAAGAAGAAAGAATCCCGAAACCTAAACTACTATCACCCTACAAATTGTTTAGAAAATTTTACATCGAAGCATCAAAACTGAATAAAGAAAATTTAGTTCGGCGCAATCAACAATATAAACTGAGGAATGAAGAATAAAGATAATTACATTATGATAAATGCGAGTATATCTGATAAAGAAAGAAAATTATGAGGGCGGATCGAGAAGTCTAGAGCAGGGTTCAACCAAAAAAGTTTGGAGAGTAAGCGTCACTTTTTCACGATTTTTGCGCAGTATTTGGGTATAAATACATTTACAGGTACCCCAAGAAAATCATTAGTAGATGTATTAGTAGATTTTTTGCAGTCATCCCTACTCATGCTTTAGACCTCGACGTCTCTGCCTTAAAGTCTTTCAATTATAAAGGTTAAAGTAGCTACGGAAAGTTGACAAATAATTTCGTACTTACGCTCTACCTTAAAGATTCATAAGGAGGACGTGTAAAGCAAATAGCTTCCAAATTAAAATCTGAAGTTCGGATGCATCTGCACTCTGCCTTGAACATCCACGAGGAAGACGTGCAGGTACTCTGAGAAATTCGAATTTAATAAATAATCAACTTTCTCAGCTGAGTATTAAGGAGATACGATAATATGCAGGTATAAAAAATCTGTTAACTTCGCGATCGTATTGAAGAATAGGGAATCACCGAATTTGTTAAGACGGAAGTTTGCTGAAACCATAGGTAACTCAAAACACATCGCAAACCGGGTTGGTCTTGTTTGATTTTTAATTTTCCTTAACTAATTAACGTAAAAGAAAAAAATCATAAAATTATACTATTTAAATTATTTCCAAACAAATTGATTCGTTCGCTTATAATTAACTTGATTATCGCGTGTAACGATTCTTCGAAATTAAATCGATATCTTTGTACGTATTTATTCGAATTGATATTTGTGCGTGTAATTATCATCATTAAATTACTCATAATTTTACAATAAATAATAATCAATCTTTATAACAAAAGTATCGTCATTTATTTCCGTTATTAAAAAGATATGACATATAGTAGTAGAAAATATTTAAAAGAAAAAAGGGAAAATTAAGATTATCGTAGAAAAACTTTGGTAGAGAATATTTAAGAACGAAAGAGAGACAGAGAGAATATTTATAAAAAGGGGAACAAAGAAAAATGTAGTAAAATTATATTTTACCAAAATCCTAAAAAGACTCAAGTAAAAAGATCCACGTCCAAAGTTATGCACACCCTAGGGACCTCGTAATATATATATATATCAGGCTATTGTAATTGTAATTGTAATATATGTATATATGTATGTGTATGTCTGTATATTGTATAAAGATAAATACGTTTATTGACCACAATAGAACTTAATATAAGAGAAATAAATTATTTTATTAAAAATATTATTTAATTTGCTAATAATTGTAAATTTAAAAAAAAAAATACTTATAATGCTTAAATAATATCCTGGCAAGGTTGAAGAAGTGGAAAATTTCAATAAATGAAAATAAAAGCAGTCACATCATTTTCACAAAGAAGAAAATTGAACGTAATAATTACCATATAACTATAAATAGCAAACAAATAAACACATGCTCATCTGTTACATATCTTGGAGTACACCTAGATGAAACACTTACATGGCTGCAACATATTAAAACCAAATTAACAGAACTCAATCTAAAAACAAAGCAACTCCATTGGCTGCTTGGACCGCGCTCTCAATTACAGGTTGCAAACAAAGTGTTGGTATAAAAACCAATATGGTTGTACGCAGCCGAACTATGGGGATGTGCGTCCAAAAGTAATATTAGTAGAATTCAACGCTACCAAAACGAGACGTCGAGGTCGCTGGTGGGAGCACCTTGCTATGTATCCAATTATACGTTACATCAAGATTTACAAATCAAGTACGTTACAGAAGAAATAAAATCAGCTGCCGCCAATCATTTGTCGAGACTGGAAGGACATGAAAACGTTCTTGCACTAAACCTTTTACATCAACCAGTAGGACGCAAGAGATTGAAAAGGAGAAACGTTGTTGATCTGGTGTGAATGATTCAATTAATAAAATCGAGATCGTGCTGATGGGCTGATCTTGATAATCATGATCCTGTCATCACTACTATCTAGTAAATGACTATATTAGTCAGTTTTAGATGTGATGAATTTAAATTTAAAGAATAATAATAATAATAATAATAATGCTTATTCCCTCTATGACGCGATCGTATGACATTTCAAAAATGCGCTTTATCAATTGTTTCCTTCATCGCATTTAATGGAAAATCCACGAAGAATTGTATAAGTATATATATATATAACCTATACACACACACACATATATATACACGTGTTATATCGGGAAAAACGAAAGTTCATTATTAAAACTGTTCAAGGGCGATGCTACAATTGTGGAAGAATCTGGTTTTGCATTCCTTGTTAAGGCTAACATCGTATTATAAACGTGACCGGTCTAACGTTGATCTAGCCGCAGTTCTATATATATATATATGCATGTATTTCAATCTACCTTTCAGCAGCACTTAGACGAAGCAGAGTGGTTCGCAGACGTTGTAAGACGATATCACGTTCTCCTTGTTTTTCTACTTATCTCTTACTTACGCCGGAATATTCGTGCGTGTTCTGGATATTATTTTAATTAAATCTTAATCGAAAATTAATAAGTGAAAATTGTTTCTATAATTTTTTTATAATTAACAACCTAAAATTAATTCGGAATTTCTAAGCTGATCTTTTAAACGTCTATTGCGCGCGAATTTACGACGTGTATGGAGGTCTCATTGTCGTTTTCTTTCGTGTTCGGTTATTTACTGCTTACGTTAAATATTATGACCGATGGTCCTAATTGCGTCAATCAGCCGGTCCTTATTAATCGTCCGGCTCTAAAAGCGAATGACGATATCTTTCTGGAAGAATGTACGCGCCGGCAAAAAATCTATTTCGACGGAGACTGTTACAGTTTATTGACCAAAGCCAGCTGTGCGGAAGGTCAATGGTTAGTATTGTCGACGACCGAACCGAGTAGTACTACTACTACTACTAATAATAATAATAATATAAATAAAAACAATAATAATAATAATAATAATAATATTGAAAACGATAATTATTCGATAGGATTAAAGGCAACTTGCGCGATTAAAAGGTGCAACAATAATTACGCGTATTGGCCGGAAACGGATACGTGCGTATTGTCGACCGATAACGGTCGATGTCGCGAACCGGGTACGACGTCGGTTACGAATTATTTCGGCGAAGGAACGTGCGACTGTTTAGAAAACCCGCCGCACGTTAGAATTAGATCGTGCGACGGTATCGTCGGATACGGATGCTATCCGTTGTACAGTAGTGGTCCGTGCGGTGGTTCATGTATCGTAAAAGAAACGGAATACGGTTTCGGCGAATGTTCGCCTAACGTTTGCGTTGTGCCCGGCGAACCGGACGATTCGTGGTTATTCAGATCGGAAGACGGCTATTGTTATCGACAAAATAGCACCGGTCCGTGCGAAACGCACGAAAGATTCGCCGTACATCCGCGTACGAGAAAACCGGATTGCGTAGACGATTTAACGGAAAGTAATTTAGTCGGCGGCATACCGTCCATCTGTCAGACCGATTACGACGACCAATGTGCCGACGGCGAAGACGATCAGGTAGCCGTCGATAAATCCGTTATGACCGATTATTTTAAACGGAAAGTTATTCGCGACGCTTTGTTCGCGAGGGAAAAAGCGACGACTACCGATCGGAATGACGACGGCGAACGGTGAAATACGTCCGATCGAACACCGGATCGATTCCTACGTTTGTTCCTCCGGAGTTTATTTTATACTTTTATTTTATTTAAGAACGTAATACGATCGTTATTCCGTTATAATCTATTTCGTATGCAATGTCACGCGCGCATTAAATTTTTATTCAAGTTCACTTTTGGTAGGATAAATTGAAGATTTTAAATTAATATGAAAACATTAAAAAAAACGCTAATGATGATAGTAATAATGGCAAAAACAGAATGATAATTTTTGGTATTTTCGGTTATCAAATTTGAAATATGAATATATATATCTTATTTACACGTATATACAATATATATCTGTGCATGTTTTATATATATATATATATATATATATATATATATGTGTGTGTGTTTTTATACATATATAACCCAAAAATAGAAAAAATAAAAATAAAACAAAATTATAATTTTCGTATTTTCGGTTATCAAATTTGAAATATTAGTATATATATATATACATATAATGTACACATGTATGCAATATATATATATATGTATATATGTGTGTGTATCCGCTTGTGTATACATTTATATTATATCAAGATTTTATATGATCATATAATACATCATGAATATATACTCGCACGTGTTTATATAATACATGCGTGTGTGCATATATTTACGTATTGTATATTTTTTGTTTGTTCTAATTTCATATTATATAAATAAATGAATAAAGCCTCTATTTCATTTGAATATACCAAAAATATATATTCAAAATAATAAAAATTAAATCCCAACTTGAACAAAGGCCTTTAAGATATATATCCCGCACCCATTTACTTCCAAATCGTTCCATCTCTTGCTTTCCGCTTCCAACTGGTCCCCACACATTTGATGATATCATCTTTCCATCGTCTTTTTGGTGATTTTATTTTCTTTTTCCTATCCAATGGAATTCATTCTATAAATTTGTTGGCCCAGTTCCGCATGACATGGCCACACCATGTCCATTTTAGTTTTATTACTATCTCTGTTAGGTCATCTGTTATATGCCTTTGTTCATTTATCAAATTTTGTATATATTCATGACCACACTTAATATATATATTTTTTATATATTATATGATCTTATAAAATCTGGTACGTTTATTAATGTATATATATAAGTATATGTGTATTCAATATTTGCCCTGTACGGGTGTGAAACTTGGATAATGACGAAAGATGAGAAGCGAAGACCCATGGCATTAGAACTCTGGTGTTACAGAAGATTAGTAAAAACTAAAATGGACAGATAAAAGTATTGACAGAAATTGATGAAAAACCGACGTTGTTGAAAGTAATAGTAAAAAAAAGAACCCAAATGATATGCGACACGAAGGGCTAATCTAATAGAACGGATGCATCCGGGAAAGAATGAGATTGGAAGACAGCGAACAGATTACATTTCACAGATACTGGAAGATGTGATGGCGTCATCGTATAAAGAACTGAAACGGATGGCACAGAATCGACATGTATTAGAAATCAATGACAAACTAATCTTAGGATTAAGCACGATATGATGATTTTATATATATATATATATATAATGTAAATATGTGTACATTATAAATATATATACACGTTTTCATATATACATATTTTATATTTAATTTTAAGCGTAATAAAACGTTTAATTTAATAATTCATTTCAAATTTCTACATAGTTCTATTGAAAACTTTCGGTTAATTAAAAAAATTTTTCCGTTTTCGCGGTATTAATTAATTATTATTATATCGTATCTGAAGTATTAATTAATAATTTCTCTTCATAATAGACTATTGTTTTTTTTATTTTTTTATTTTCGATAATAATAAATCATTTTAATATGGCCTTTTATTATTATTAATATTTATTATTATTATTACTCGATTTTACCTAATGTCGATTTTTAAATTATTATCTTCAATGTGTTCGGATTTTAATTCGGCTCGAAAATTTAAAAATACGGTTTTAACATCAATTATATTTTCTATATAAAACAATTGATCGCTGGAAATTGGACGTCTTCGAGAAGTAATTGTATCGTAGGATACTTCGCCGAGAAGCGAGCAGATAACATGTTCAACTCGAAATTAACTGCGGAGTGTGATTAAATGTGAAGATCGAATATCGTAAATCGAAATATTTCGGTTACGTAACAGCTTATGTGGATCAATCTGAGCACGTGGCGGGAGAGACTTTCCGACTATAGAATTCGTCCGATTGGTTCAATTTACCGGTTATCAGTTTGTTCTGAACGATTTTAGATTGTTGCAACAAGAAAAAGAAATTTTAACGGCGTCTAAAAATTTTCATCTTCTTCGCGAAGAAAATTAACGTTCTACATTTAGAATGAACTATTCGAGTTAATTGCGCAATGTGAGGTATATGTACAATACCTGTCACTTAACATTTGCAGAAGGCGTTCTAATGTTCGGCAATCGGACAAACGATATTGCTTATGTTAAATAAATCGTCGAAGATTACTGGATTGAAATAACTGATGGAAAAAAAATAGATAGATACACCGCCTAATACAATAAATACGACACGGATGACGTGAATAATTATTTAACGTAGATATATCGGAGTTGCGAATTAATAAAACGAAATAAAAACAAATTTAATCGCTGTAAAAATTTTTTATTAACGCAAAACTTTTCGTCAATTACATCATCTTCAAGTTACATAAATGAATTAACTGTTATTATTTATATAACAACAACTTATCTAACTGATATAACTAGCCGGAGGTAATTTTTACTATTAAAGTTTTACAATAACGTTTACTTATAATAACGATTTTAAAATAAATTCTTCGTCAAAATTGATCGTATTATTTAATAAATTATTATAATTACCTTCTTGTTTTATAATTTATAATTCTAATATTTTTTTTTTTTTAATTTATATTTTATCTTTAAAATGTTTATATTGTCTGTTATATCTTCTACGTATGTGTTTTCTTTTCTTCGCTGCTTGCCACGAGGTGAGACTTATAGTCATTTTTTCATTTTTATATGAAGTAAAGTGTTCTCTCAATCTGTTATTTATTTGTCACCCCCCTATAAAACTTATTCGATTTTGTGCAGTTTATTCTGTGTACTCCAGATTCATGTAATGCCTCATTCTCTTCTATTTTATTGTTGCAAATTGATTTAAATAAGATTTTATTATTATTATTATTATTATTATATGCTTGATAATGGTGTAATTATCGACATCTTTGTGTTAATAAAAAAATTTTACGGCGATTAAATTTATTTTTATTTCGTTTTTTTAGTGAACAATTATATATATATATATATATATATATATATATATAGGTATATATATATAATACATATAGATATATATATAATATATATAGGCATATATATATATATAAGAACGTGTATTTTCAACTGATAATTGATATGGAAAAAAAGGAAAAACCTTCCACATAGAAATATCAAGAACAATTAGGTAGATAGCGTTCTGCATAATGAATACTATATTAAATTGTAATGGCATACCGATAGACCTACGGATGGAGCTCACCGCTATAATTTCCTTGTAATTACTCGGCAAAAAATTCTGCTCATTAGTTTTCAGAATTGATTACGTTTTAAGCAGGAATTTATATAGGTGAAATTTATTGTATTTTCTTATTAAGAAGTAATTAAACTATTTTGTTACACATATATATATATATATATATATATATATATATATATATATATATATATATATATATATATACTATGTATGTGTGTGAAATAAATACGAAAGACGCTTTAAACATTTAATTAAAATTTAAATCGTCCGCTAATGACTTCCATACAAAATATCGATTAAAGGGGAATTCCGTATCAGAGACAAACGTTTCGGAATCTGGTTTTAATTCACGGCGTCGTCTGAACCGATTTTTTCTTAGGAACGGTACGCGGAAGTCGAATCATTTTCTCAACCGGTTTTTCCAATACACAGCCAAGAAAAAATTCGAATTTTCAGATATCTCATTTTACCTCGTGTAATCTTAACATACCCATCAAATGTACACATATATACATATACGCATCTCTATTTCTCTCTCTCTCTCTCTCTCTCTCTATATATATATATATATATATATATATATATATATATATATATATATATATGTGTATATCCATAGTGTGCGTGTTATCTGTTTTTTTTTTTTAAATTTCGCTTGAAAAGTAATTAGATGTAATTAAATGGCAATAATACGTTCAGCTGTCCAGCTCGTCCCTTCCTTTGGAACACTACGTAAGTTAAATTGCTGTTCATCGCACGCTACACGATTTTATACATAATCAAGAAATTTTTACTCAAAAATTTTTCTTCTACATTACGATATTTCGTACGTCAGTAAGCAATAAAGTATTATAATTTACGTATTGGTTTGTTATTCGAAAAATTCGGACATTTTAAATATTTATAACCGCGTGAATTTATAAAATTTTATTTATTTACTTATGTATATCGGTTACCTTCATTTATACATATATATATATTATTTCGAATTATCCACTGATGGACTACGTTATCAACTAGTCTTGGCATTTTTCATTTTTTTTTCCCATACTGCTTTCATCCTTTCACTGTGTCTTTTTTTTCGTTCTTCGGTCCACAAAATACCAGTTCTTCCTCCTTGCTTTTCCGCGAATTTTTTACAATTAAATAGTTTCTTCTTTAATATTAATCGCTGTTCTACATCTTCAAGCATAATATTCAGTTCCGCCGTGTCATTTTTAGTCTGTGTGTACCATGTACCATTCATTTTTAATTTTTACGTGTACTTAAACAATCTTCCAGTGAGCCTGTTGGCCTCCAACCTTTGAATATGTCCATAAAATCGAATTCTTCTTTTCCGGATCGCGGTAGTAATTTTTTCCACATGTTGGTATATTTCTTGATTACTTCGTTTTATATATTTTTCACCTTGTTTCACTGGTCCTATTATTCTTCTTACGATCTTCCTTTCTGCGACTTTAAGCTGTTCATTTAATCCTTTTCGGTTCATTTTTAGGCCCTCCGCTGCATATAACGCCCCTGGTCTGATCACAGTTGTATAATGTCTCAGTTTAGCATTTCTCGATAATTGGTGGGGCTTCCATACAGTTTACCCATATCTGTATATTATGGAAATAAGAAAGGGCTACTTATAAATTAGGCAGAGTAAGAAGTAATGTAGGGATGTGTAAAATTAAATAATGATACCGAAATCTAAAATATAGGAGTATAGGGCCGTATATACTTCAACATTTTGAAGAGCTAAGAGAAATGCAATATTTATAGGAAACGGAACTTTAAGGCTGTGTAAAGCTTGATAAAATGCAACACGAAAATTACTATGATGGGAACACTCTAGGATAACATGGTCTGCATCGGCCACTAAATCGGTATCCATAGGATGACCCGGGGATCCAAACAAATTTAACTCTTACACCGAGAGAGTTTAATCGGTATATGTAATTAGAAATTTTGTAAATAATTGATGGTAAACGAGAGTTCAGCTGTGAGTGCTGTAATGCCAGCAAAAAAACTTTTAGAATCGGAGAGGATCAGAATATTAATAGATGGGCGATTTACGGATACATATCGGAGAGATCGGAGAATAGCTGTAGCTTCTGCAGTAAAAATGGAGCATATTCTATTAAGGGTAAATTTTTTTGAAATGTTGAGAGCGGGGATTACGAATGCAGCTCCGACTGAAACAGAGCACTTCGAGCCATCAGTGAAAATTAGAAGAGAGCTAGGATAGTTTCTATTAATCAAGGAGTAAAAATTTGAATTTGCGGCTAGTGGTAGAACATTGTTCTTAAATGAGGAAAACAGTTGTATGTTGATATTAAGGCTAACGGTATTATACTCGAAAGGAATCGTATAAAAGAGAGACGAGTAGGATGGAAGAAGAATATCACTGTACCTGGAAAGATGACCAGAGGAATGACATAATAAAGGACGTCGAAGTATAGAGAAACGCCAGTTGTGAAAAATTTCTAAGTATAGAATATACAAAGAGGGGGCGATATGAGTGAGAAGAAATTTATCTGACAGAAACATTCTTCGTAAGGATAGAGGGAACCTTTGCCTCCATCTCGAGAGCAGGTACAGCGGTAGCATGAAGTGCTCCTAAACATCTGCGTAAGCACTCGTTTTGAATTTTATCTAGCCTAGAAAGGCAGTGATTAGAAGCATTCCCGAAAATAAAACTGCCATAGTCGAGAATAGAACGTATGAAATTTTTATACAAAAGTAGTAAAGTTAGGGGGTCCCCACCCAAAGGAGTATGACTCAGTGCTTTTAGAAGATGTATTCTTTTAAAAGCCTTGGTATAAACGTTTTCCGTATGCAGTCTCCACGTTAACCTGCGATCAAGAATAAATTCTAAGTACTGATGGTAATGAACAAATGGTATCGTTGTTATACACAAGTCCGCGTGAGTCGGTATTGACGGTTCTATATGAGAATATTATCGAAGCACATTTGTTGTACGAAACAGTAAGACCTAATTTAGACAAAATAAAAATTTCTTATTATATATTTCTTTTGTTAGATAAAATGCTGCTTTCACTCGATCGATCCTGTATTTGATTGCTTCTTTTTCTGATGCATTCTGCTCGATTAATTCTCCCGCATATTTGAATTTATTAACTCTTAGCACTTGAAAAAACTTAGTTTTTATTCTATCAGGAGCGACTCTAATATTTGTTATAAATTTGTTTTTTTCGAAGAAAATTCGTAGCCCAGCTTTATCCGCTTGTTCTTTTAATAATTCTATCTGCCGCTTTTTGTCAGATCATCTGTAAAAGCTAAACAGTCTATTAGTAAATTGTCCTTCTTGTATCCTAGTCTAATATTCCCAGTGATATTTTCATCATTCGTAGCTTTTCTCCATTCTTTTATAACTTTTTCAAGTGTGCAGTTAAAGCGTAAAGGTGACGGACTCCTGTTTTTATTTCAAACTGTCTGGATATTTCACCTCTAAATTTCACTTTAGCGTATGTGTTTGTTAACGTTTTTCTTATTAAGCTTGTGGTTTTTTCATCCAAACCAAATACTCTGAGTGCATTAAACAATACTATTTCTATCTACTGAATCATATATGCTTTTTAAAAATCGATAAACATTATTACATATTTTTTAAATCTTTTCTTAAGTTAAAACATTAATTACTTGAGGCTGAAAATCTGTTCAACACATGATCTATGTTTCCTGAATCCACAATGATATTCACCAATTTGTATATCCAGCTGTTCTTCTGCTCTAGTTTGTATTGCCTTAGAGAGTATTTTATAGGTAACTGGTAACAGAGATATACCTCTGTAATTGTTCACATAAGTCTGTATTCTTTTTTTTATGTAATGGATGTATCAATGCTGTTGTCCAGTACTGGGGAATTATTTCTGTCTCCCAAATATTTTTGATTATTTCAACCAATTTTTCTTGTCACTTATTATTCGAGTTTTTCCGTAACTCTGCTATTATTGTATCCTCCCCTGGAGCCTTATTATTCTTCGAAGATTTAATTATATTAATAATTTCTCCTTTATCTGGGGGCACAGAATCGTGATTACTATCCCCTTCTTCAAAAGTGAAGGTTAGTGTTGGACTTTTGCAGTTCAGTAGCGTTTCAAAATATTCTGCCAATATTTTACAATTTTCTTTGTTACTAAATACCATCTTTTGATTTTTGACTTTGAACATAAGGCAAAAGTATATAAATTTATTTACAATTTGTTTGAATGTTTTATAGAAATCTCTCGTGTTATTAAATCTTGTTCGATTCTACATAACTGATCACTGTGATATTTTCTTTTCACATTTCTGATGATCTTCACGACCTCTTTCCTCGTTTCTATGAAATATGTCTTATTATTTACGTTTTTATCTGCGTTCCACTTTTCCATGCACGTTGTCTTTTTATAACGGTCTCCTCTTCACATTGATAGTTACACCACGAATATTTTCTTACTTTTGTTTAGCTAGGTGTTTCATTAGCGGTTTGAACCTATATGTATGCAGTGTACTGGAAAAATTCAAAGTTATTCTTCTAATGGACGCAGGTAATATAACATCCTCGAATGAAAATGTCTTATCCGAATACGAAAGAGTGCGAACAAATTTATCTGAAGAAGAAATTAAACGTCATAGTACAAATCGTTCGCCACGCAATTTGCTGAATTAAAAAGAAGCTGTTCAAAGATGGATTCGTATATAGTCTAATTTTTTCACTTTTACTATGCGCTGGTGAGACACCGACGTTGAAAAAGACATGCTTGTATCGAACAAATAGCTTCGGGATGCGATGTAGGAGTACTCAGATTGCGAAAGGCACAGAACAGAAATGAATGGAAAAAATTTGGGAAAGCCTTCATCCAGGAGTGGATAGATAAAGGCATATCGTGATATATACATATATATATATATATATATATATATATATATATATATATATATAAAACGCTTATATTACTTGGATAAAAAATTAAAGAAAAAAAAACCGGAAAGTAAAATATGAAAAATAAATTTCTTCAAGGTTAAAACGTTATAGGAAAATACATATCATTTATTATACGTTATAATTATTATTTTTCGTTATAATTATTTTTATTTGTTATAATTATTATTTTTTGTTATAATTATCGTTATTCGTGTTATAACTATTAATGCAGAAACGAAAGTTTCACGTTCACTCTTAACTGTATCCGCTAGTGTACTCGCTAACGCTAAGTGATATTTTCGAGTCGAAGATAAGTTTACAATTGTCTACAGCCATACTCAGATCGATTTAAGTATGTTCCATTTATTGCGTTTATTTTAATTTTATACATTTCATTTTTTTCCTAATATGTATATTTAATATTTTGTTTTCGTTTGTAATGATAGTTATTCGTTTGCGGTATTTCGCCGTCAGCTTTCCACTTGTTTCTCTTTTAAACACGTTTTTCCCTTTATGCATATATACTTTCACGATAGATATGTCTTTAATAAATTACTTCCTGTATATGTTTTACAATTGAGTTCTACTATTTTGCTAATTTCTAAATTTGTATTATCAGTGTATTTAGCATGTGTGTTGTACATGCGGTATATAAGTTAATGTTTATATTGTGCATTTATTAATCTGTTGAGGAAATATACGCGCGTTTATTTGGAGAGCGGGATTATGGTGATCGGGTTGTAAGTAATGGGTGTGTTAATGAGGGTGAGACTCGGTGGATGCATTTAATTTTTCTTGCGTGATTAACGAGTGAGACTTGTGAATGCGTGTAGGTTTTTTCATTGCATTATTTTAATTATAAGCTTATTTTATAATTGACTTTTTAGCCGTTGTGCGAGCTTCGTTACAGTAAATGAATAAATAATTAAATAAATATTCAAATACACCTTACATTGTTTTGTAGTATTATTGGAATAATTTTTAAATAACTCGCGTTAAATGTAACAAAGAAAAACAAGATTTTTCGATCACATTTAACGGCGAAAATTGTAATTTAATCGATTTTTTTTTAAGAAATTTTATATGTTAATAAGTTTTATTCATTTCGACAATTTCTAAAGGAGTACTTTTGAATTATAAATCCTTATTTTTTTTTCAATTAATAAATTTATTCGAATTTCAACTTTATCTAGGTGAAAATAATAGAACAAAGCTGAGAAAGTCTTCTAGGACACATCATCGATCGTAACGTCTTTACGACGATCGTAATCACTGTAAAATTCATCAAAATAAATTAATTCGGGTAATAGGGAATTACAATATGGAACAGGCTACGCATACGTTATACTGAGTATAAGCATCGTAGATTAAAACGCAGATTCTTGTAATTATGAACCTATTGTTAACTATAAAAATTTTAAAATTAAATTATTTCTAAAAACATAGTTTTTGTTTTATTAATTTATTGATTTATTAATTTTTGTTTCCTCAGTGTGTCTGTTTTTTCTGTAGTTTTTTTTTTTCATATTTCCTTGTATTATTTTCTTTAAATAATTTCAAAAGTATAATTTTTGTAATTATACATATTTGGAGTTGCTAAGGTTTATGTATTCAGCTTTCAGTTATGAAAGAAAATTGTTTTCAGTTTATGTATAATAAAAAATTTTCATTTCAAAGGAACAAAGACGTGTAACAGCACGGGCAGATAGAATAATAAGAAGAATGCAAATTACGTATGAAGAAATGAATAGTTGGCTAAATACAAGACAGAGATCAATAAAACGCGGATATGTAATCATTTTACAATGTCGATATCGACAAAATTAATTGAATCGCCCCGTATGAAAAGTGTGAACTTATTTTCGACGATGAAATGGAATATTACCCGTGAAAAGTTATTACCGAATATTTATAAAACAAATCGGGCTCCTCCGGGTAATTGGTCTTCGTGGTTTTGCCGATTCTTCCGACCAGCCTTAGCTACCTTTTCTACACGCATTAGTCTTTCAAACTGCTTACTATGCACAAAAACTTATGGTAGTAAATTTATCATCACCGTCCATCGTTTACGTTCTGAACATAATCGACTTCCGGCGGCGCATTTATTCAAGATTGACAATTCCTCTTATTGCTCCCGTTCATCTCCAATAGTATTATTATCTCGCGACGAAAACCGCATTTTCTTTAACTGATCAAATCACTCTCCTTAATACCTCACCGTCCTCCTTTTTCCATTACATCATCGATTTACTCGGACGATATCGGTAATTAGGGGGGGGGGGACGAAACAAAATGTAGAAAAAAACTAATGAATAAATCCAAAATTTGATTTCACTCTCGAGTTCGAACTCAGTCATATAAAATTTTCAACCCTCGCTCGTTCGTTACGGCCGCGGGCAGTTCTCTCGTATCGTTTATTATATATAAATTCAGTTATCCCGCCCTTCCATTTTCGTATGTCTAAAATACCAACTTTCTCTCCTATATGTCCATCTATTATCTGCCGACCTCCCAACATATCCAGAGTGCAATCGCATTTTTTTCCTCTTACATTTATTTAAAATGTTTGCCGTATTTTGAAATTATCCTCCGATAATCTGTTCATCTCTTTTTCATTTTAATTATGGGACCACGTTTGATAGCCATCAGCGCATACACACACACACTTACACATATATATTATATATAAATATATACGTGTAAGTTTGTAAAATCACGCAATGTAAGACAATTGGAACACAACTAATGGAGTAAAACGTGCGATAATAAAAATAAAAACAAATAAAACATAAACAATAACAAATTCAAATCACATTTTTTTTTTCTTCCTTATGAAAAATCACTAACATTTTGGCTGTTAATAAGCCATTTTCAAGTGAATATAAAAATATAAATGATAAAAATGTATACAAATTATAAAAATCTAAAATCTAAAATTGCATATAACTTTATAATTTATATTTTTTATATTCAATTGATAATGGCTTAACAGCCGAAAAGCGTTGTGATTTTTTTTCACAAAGAAGAAGAGAAAAATTCTTGTTTTTAAATCCCGCTATTTTTTTTCTTTCAAACTTTTAAATTTATAATATATCTGAAATTATGCGGGAAATTATACATCAAATCTGAACGTCTTCACTGGGAAAATTAAATATCGTCGGTAAATAACAAAAAGTATTGGAAATAACTCTTTTTTTTTCCTTGCATACAATCTGTTCGTTTGAACATTAAGTAACATTGCTATATTTCCGAATTCCATTCCTTGTTTATATATCGTCATTTACTGTAGTATATTGAATTTTATGAATTACTTTCTACGAACGATATTCTACTTCAATTTCAATCGTCTGAATCGGACGCTATTCTGCGAGAGAACAACTGCTAACCAGGTTAACGTGCTTTTTAAGTCGATGAAAACGTATTCTTGCAATGGTTGCAATTACTTCTTTAACTGTCGAAATACGGAGGTTCTCGTAGATGTCATCGTTGCGAACAAAACCGTGGCTTCGAGACTTTAGACTAGAATCTTTATATAAATTTTAAATTTGAATTGCTGGAACAAATAACTCGCATTATCGTATAGAAACGGAAAAATTGACGATAATTAATTTATTAAAACGCAGAAAACTATTTCAACAAAAAACATTTATGTTCCGATAGAAAGCCTATAAAGAAAAATAAACCGAATAATTAATCGGATTTAGATTTAAAACATCGAATTAGTAATTTTTCGTGAAAAATCTAATTAGGCATTTATTCCATTATGCCCGTCTCTAATTGCAACTTCGAATACACCTAAATTAAATTCATTAACCACGGAACTGTACTTTTATTATTATTATTATTATTATTAGTATTATTAATCTAAAACAACTAATACTAGCGGCACAAGGAAAAGGAAGTTAAATCAAGGATTAGATACGGGACATGCGTAAGAACATGATGAGGTTAGTAAGAGATGGTATTCATCTTTGAATAGAAGAGGAAGTATGAAGAGGGAAGGTAGAGAGACAAACTAGGTGAAGAGTACAAAGGAATGTCAATCGTAGATTGTTTTGTAGCAGTTGGCCATTTTTCTCTATTTCCTGATAACCTCTTCAGTTCCATGTAGTTGTTACATTCCAGGTCTTCTATAATCTGCGTCGTGTATTCGTGGCGAAGTCTTCCTCTAGGGGTTTATACCATTCCTTTCAATATAGTTTTCGTGAAGGTATCGTTAATCTCGTCTCCTGATAATTACATTTAAAAAATGTTTCTTAGTTTCCTCTGTGTTTAGTATTTCTTTATTAGTGATTCAATCTGTCCGCCTGATATTCATCATTCTTCTCAGACATCATATTTCAAAAGCATTTAAGTTTTGCTTATTACCGCGGTAGATAGGGTCCACGTTTCGCAGTTCGCAACGCTCCAAACAAAATACTCTAGGAACCTCGAGGTCAGTATGGACGTCTTTTTGGTAAAGGCTGTTTTTCCCTGAGCTATTCTCGCTTTTATATCCTTAGTACTTCTTCCGTCTTGAGTTATTATGAAACTACTTAACCTCTTTTAGTTTTACTTGATCGAGCTTTATGCAGATAGGTTGTATTGTTTCCGGTTTTTTTATTGCGTGCCATAATTTTTGTATTTTTTGCATTTAATGTCATTTTATAATCGCTTTCCGATATGTTTTATCCATTTAGACACTTATAAACATGAAAAACTTTAGTAACGTTATATGACATTTTACGAATTATTATTTCTTCTACATTTACTTATCGTATATAGTGTCATTCTTTTATTTTATCATTATTATAACTTTATAATTTTCTAGGTAATTTTTTTTTAACTATCTATCTTCGTTACGTTACAAGTATAAATTTTCTTTTACTATGTTAGGCGTCATTATATTAATTCTGCATATACAGTGAGCGATCACGGCCGTTACTTAAGTATTCGTTGTTAAAAAGCTTCGTTTTATTTAGGCGAAATAAGTAAAAAAGGAAAGAAAAAATTAAATTTTATTTTTTTTACGGAAAACATAAATGAAAAAAATGACTTCTAATCCTTCTTTTTTAAAACATCAATATTGTTTTCTTTTTATATTAAGTATTTATTACCATCACGCGTATACGAATACGCTTAATAATATCGAAAAAAAAAACAAATGTACGTATAAAAATTAAATTATAAATTAATCGTTAAAATATTTAAATAGACTGAATAATAAAAACGATATTTAAATCATCGACTACATTCAGGTTTAGATGCAGGCAATCGATAATTCCCCCCGTTTCACGCATTATAGGGACGTACTATATAAATGTTTTAAATTAGTCTCCACTATTTTTGCATCGATAACTGGTTGACCCTTATAGATTTTCAGCTTTAGACGATTCGAGCTAAACTCACTTTCAATAAATATATATATATATATATATATATATATATATATATATATATATATATATATATATATATATATATATATATATAGACGAGTGTTCACATATATATATATATACACATACATACATATATATACATATATTTATGCATATAAATATTTACTTGAGTATTTTTATATTTTGACTGGATACTCACGGAATCGGATCGCCTTATTTGAAATTCTGTTTATCTGGCCGTGATATCATGTACCGTATACATTCAGTTGCGATGAACTAGTTTTACGATCAACTAGCTATCTTTTCTACTGAACAAGCATTTTATCTATTTATTTATTTATTATATGTATGTTTTATATATATATATATATATATATATATATATATATATATATATATATATTTAGGATTACGTTATTTATTTATTATATGCATGTTGTATATATATATATATTTTTTATATACACACACACATATATATATATATATATATAATATAGGTGTGTATAAACAATAATTATCGTCGTATTAATAGTAATAATAATAATAATAAATAAGGTATTAAATGAACTGTCGTACTTAATTTAACTCTAAAGCTGCAGCTAGGTCATCTATTCATGTGATAAAAATAAAAGGTAGGGAGAAGAGAATTTGTAATGCCATTTTCTAGTTATCGTAAGTGTTCTAATTTTTTTTTTTTTTTTTTTTTTTTGGACCAGTTTTCACCTTCTAACCGTTTAATTGCGATCGGCTTATGAACTCACATTATCGGCTATAATGAAATCTTATATAATTTACGAGTATCCAGGGGAGTAGGATCCACAATAAGCTCTTGAAGTTGTACCGGTTGGGATATTCCTTTGCAAATAGAATTGCAGGAAGATAACTATTTCTATTCTTGTATTTGGGGCAAAACTAAATCTGATACTATCTTCAATATTACATACCTCGCATAATTCACATCTTAAACAGTTATGATCAATTCTTAATCTGACAAATACGAGTACATCCTCACGTTTAACTAAAGGGTCTTCTGGAATTGTTTTTAGAATGGTAACATGTTTTTCAGCTTTTAACAATTTATATAATTTCGGCTGAAGATAATAAATTGTCCTGTCATTCTTAAAGGTCGAAGTAATATCGTGCGTATAAAAATTAACGTCAGCTTCTAAATTCTTTCCCCGATACTAACGGCGGATACTCAATTGAAAATGCGCAATGACAGGACAATTTATTATCTTCAGCCGAAATTATATAAATTGAATCTACAAAAGGAGACCGTGAATCATCATTTCTACTTTCGATAACGCTATCGAAATAACGCAATAATATCGTCATTATCTTTGCGAATATTATGACTAACCTATCGTACGTTATTTTAAGCTACAAAATGGGCTAGCAATCGAGAAATTAGTGAGTACGACGTTATACGAATTAGAATAGTACTAATGCATTCTGCTCGATAATAAAGAATTATACGGTTACAAAAACAACTTTATATCGCGAGTTAGTATAGCATCCATCGTACTTTGTCGACAATCGATACTTTAACGACTATTATAGAATCTATTTAAAGTTATAAAACATATTTCTTTTAAATTTTTGATATTTTCATATTAGACCCTCGATTTATACTCGGGATAATACGATCGAAGCTCGTACATTAATTCCCTGTTCCAGGAAGATTCAACGACCAACTTTGACGGCTTACATATATATCCAACGTAGTGTTACAGTGTTCAAATCGATAAGGGACGTCTCCTGACGATCATCAGCTTGAAAATTAATTGACGATTAGTTCCAAAACCAAGCATCCTAAACGACACAATATGAGCTGGTTTGCCGTACCTGCCCCGACTTCTTCACTTTTCGTCTAATTGAACACATAATAACCGAGGTGTCTATGAAAAGTTCTCATTCCTGACTGCATCGAACTTTCTTCGTGAGCGCAGAACGCTTGAATATGTAGAACGTAGATGTCATCAAATTATTATTACACGTAGGTGCATAAAAATTTTATTTACCTTTGTTAATTGGAGTTGATTATGCTCGCATTCACGTAACATGTTTGTCATCGATGCGTAGTATACTATATTTTCTGTTGTAGTTTTAACAACGGACAATTTAAATGCCGCTTGAAGTCTACGCACGGAATTGGTACGATTATCGAGGCTGTAGTTTTCTTTCTTGTCCTACTAGCTGTTTAATTCCTTTCTTTAATTTTATTATGAAACGGCGTTTCATCTTTTGGATCTCCGTTTCGAAACCATTTTCGTATGTTCGTGCTAATATTCTATTTTTCGAGATAAGTTCTTACGATAAAGACATTGTTCGTTATTCCGTTACAAAGTACCAACTGTTTCGAGTTCCCGAGACAGCAACGTTCTCAATATAGGTCGGAGTTTTAAAACTAATATTACAAAATTAGCCTCTAAAGAGTCTCTTAAAGCTTCGCAATCGGTTTTGAAATTTCAAAGAATTTCCGATTTATTTCCATGTATAACCGGGAATCATTGAGTGTAAGAATGGCAGGAGAGTTTTCATATGAAAGATCAGGCCATTACGCGATATAACGGTATACAGTGCTCTTTGTGATTTAAAAATTTAATCCATTTGAAATTTTATATCTATCAGTGGGCCAGTAAGTTAGTTCTTCTGTTAACATATATTTAACACTAAGATTTTCTCACGACCGTTAGCATTCCACCAGCCTATGTGTATATATATATATATCGTAGCATTATTTGGAAATCTATTAATGAGCGTGGCATGGAATGTAACACTTTGTTTCGATAAATTAGTTTTCGAAACATAGTTTTCAATTCGCCTAGAAAATTGCTAATCGATCAATTACTGGGAAGAAAGGCGACTGATATATCGCAGGATTTATAATGACGAGTTTGTTTATGCGAGATTTACATCATTAATACAAAAAATTCATTCTTTAGGTATTGGTATTAGAATTTTCATTTTGTTCTTAAAATTTATTAGCCAGTGAATAACTAACACCGAATTGTCAATATCCACTTACAGTACTTTTCTTCTCTTTCTGCGACGAACCTATTCACAGTTATCATATTGTGGCATAAACGTTTTTTATTAGACTACCCTAACAACCGAATAACATAATAATTTTAAATTAAAAATATCGATAGAATTTTCAGTTCACTCTAAGTCTACAAAGAATAATCGGAGACACAATTTAGTTTTGAATTGTTTAAGATTATGAGCATTGTTTTAAATTCGTTAAGTTATAATTACGGTGTAATTTCAGTATGATCAATTAGCCGATATAGATTTCCTATTACTACTTTGTACGCACCTGGGAATGGTGATGCATTTCTGCAAAAAGGCTTGGAAATACTGGTCTATTCCGGCAAACCGGCTACCCGGTAGCGAG
The DNA here is from genome assembly GCA_032883995.1 of Coronaproctus castanopsis. NCBI lineage: Eukaryota > Metazoa > Arthropoda > Insecta > Hemiptera > Monophlebidae > Coronaproctus > Coronaproctus castanopsis. The sequence goes on along the minus strand of CM065052.1, from coordinate 187,437,618 downwards.
GAATTTGTGAATACACGGATTCAAAACCGTCTCGTGGTTCCTAATCTGTGCCTGCAAAACAGTGGTAGTCATTATCATTCATACCAGATGTTTCTTGAGTACTGAAAATATTAAAACAAGTCAGCTCGCGCTGATATGTACGATCCTATATCATTTAGTATGTGTGAAGTACAATCACTTCGTTCTGAAGACTTGCGTCAAATTTTAATAACAGGTTTTTTTTGCGCTTTTAAGAAAGTTTTCACATGGTAAACGAATAACTTTTCTTTAATTATACTGATATTCTGTCTCCGATTATATAACACTCGTGCTTGCATTCATTTGCTATATATATATATATGAATGAATGAAGGACTTAGTATAATCATTTAAACACGTTTGAACCCTTTCATGCCCACACGTGGACCCACAATGAGAAAATATTTTTGGAACTCTAGATGATCAAAAGCGTTTTAATTAAAATATCTTTGAAGTTGTTTTATTTTCAAATCGACTAAATACGTAAAAATATAATTATTGTATATTCAAAAGTGTAAAATAGGCATATGTGATTAGTAAATTATGAAGAAATTATTTATAAAAACAATCTTATGAAATATTCAAGATAGAAAATAATGTATCCTATGGTACACATTTGTTTGAAAATGTTTTATTATATTGCTATTGAATTGATATTATTATTGTTATATTGAAGCTAAAATGTCTTTTTTCGTTTTGTTTTAATAGTTATGCTAGGTTATTCCGAGCGAAGGATTCTCCAAAATTTTTCAAATTATATTAGCGATGGGCCATTCCATGCAGAAAGTTTTCTGTTTCACAAAAATACCATAAAATCGCCATCCCAACGTGTATGGGGGTAACGATTTTCTCCTCTTTCGATATACTAAAAAATTAGTTTCCTTGTCAGCCGATCATCTTTGCATCTAACGACATGTTTCCTTAATTCCATTTTAAAGTGCAGATTAGTTTCCGTCGGCACTATGGAGAATTTTTGAAGGAAGTAGTTAGTGAAATCTGCAGTATTTATATTATATATATATATATATATATATATAATTATTTATTATTATTTATTATAAATTGGACTCTGGAATTAATCAATCTGTCCATGAAAAACATAAAATATAAAAAAAAAAATTAACGTTATAAAGTAACTTTACATTCTAAAATAAATTGAAATAAAGAATAATATATAGAATAATCATCTGAGAAAAGTAATGAACTTAAGATATAAGGAGGCCGATAGCCTAAAGATATAAGCTTAGAAAATAAACGCGATTGTTCTGCCGAGTAGGAGGAACGGTTAAAAAATAAATGATTCGAATCCAGAATCATATCTGTATCATCCGGGTGAGAGCAGGTGCTGGTTTCGGCCATTCCAATTCTGTGTAAATGAACAGGTAGGCAACAATGATTTAGACGAAGCCGAGAGTTAATGTTGTAATCATGTGACGAGAAATTGGTCCGCTAAACATTTTGGGAAAATACCATGCTTCTTTGGAAGAAACTGGTTTAACGCATTTATAAAAACTGCTGACTTTATTAAGATGGAAAACAGTCCAATCTGATTCCAACTGGGGTTTCACTACAACGCGGAAATCTGTATATGGAATGCATGGACACAAAATACCGATGGAGGCTGCTGATTTTGCCGCTTCATTACAAACGGTATTACCAACAATTTCAACGTGACCAGGAATCCAACAAAAGTCGATTGTAATATTTCTTAAACTGAAATTATATATTTCTTCTAAAATTGCAAATATAAAATAAGATCCCTTGGTAACATGAAAGTTCGATATAGCATTAAGGCAACTAAGAGAATCCGATAAAATAAGAATATTGTCACTAAAATTAGAAGCGCGAAGGAAGCATAAAGCCTTGACGATCGCAAAAGCTTCAGCGGTGAAAATCGAGCACGTCGATGGTAATTTAAACTTTCTGGTCACGTTTTTACTTGAAATCATGAAGGTCGATCCTACCAGTCCTCGAAAACCATCTTTAGAACCATCAGTGTACACATATAAAAAGTCGGGCCACTTGTTTTGAATTATGAAGATATGTTCTAAGTTGGAAGAAGGACCAAGATAAGGCCCTGTGGGACTCTAAATCCACCGTAGAAACTGAAAATATTCCAGCAAAGGTGAATTGAGGGAATACAGGAGCGGGAAGTAATAAGGATTTGTATGGAAGAAATATATTAGCGGAACGTGCGAGCAAAGGACATGATTTAGATGTAAATCTCCACTTGTGAAAAATTCCGATATATATAATAGATGTATATATGTACAGTAATATACTCGTGTATATATATATATATATATATATATATATATATATATATATATATATATATATATATATATATATATATATATATATATATATATATATATATATATATAAACATATATATAATATATGTATATATGTACAGTAATATACACGTATATATATATATATATATATATAAATATATATATATATATATTATATGCATGTGTGTATACATATATACGTGCTGAAATATAAACATATGTCCGTCCGGCAACTGTCTCTCTCCAAAGATTTCCAGGTTTTTGGTTTGAAATTTTGTGCTTTTGCGTACCATTCGTTGATCTCTATCATTTATATAGGAAGCGCAATACTATTGTCAAATACTCGTTCAGTTTATTTACGAAATTTTAATGTAAAATTTTATCATCCTGTTGACCTTCAGGGTCATAGTTGACGATGAGACATTTATAATTTGTTTTCCACATATTTGTCTTTTTTATTTTCTGTACTTTTATGTTCGGCACGTATCTTAATGTTTGCTCGTATCGGTAGTTTCGAAGTACCTTCTGAACTGCTGTGTAATGTATTAACCCGTCTTCTATTCATTATTAGTATTCGTAGAAGGAAATGAGATTTTATAAATGTACTTTAAATTGTAGAAAATTATTTCTTTCTTGGAAATGTATTAAATAGATTTTAAAACTCAGAGTTCTGTTTCGTGACGTGCATCTTAATTGGAGCACAGTTTTGGCAAAATAATTTTGCGAATGATACATTTTTCATCGAATACGTTTGCATACATATATATACACGTATCTGTTATAATATTGTTCCGCTTTAAAATTTATCTATCTATTATTTCACATTACAATCACATTTGTAATATGTACGTCGCATTTATAATAAAATTTTTGGCTAATAGCGGAGTTCTTATTTAAAACTCTCAACACGCCGATGATTTCCTCCGCGTACGGAATCTGAATTTACTTATTTAATTTTGTCAGTCGCTTCGCGTATGTTATTATCGTAATGCTTTTATCCACTTTATACGATATAAAAATATGTTATCGTCGTTATTAATAATCAATATTACTGACTTTTTTAGTAATAATTTAAAAAAAAAATTAATTTATATCTGTAGGTAGAAACTAGAAATACCTATACAATTCGGGATAAAGTATTAGATTAAGCATGGGTAAAAGAAAGTGAGGACAAACTTCCAAATTTTGTAGCGCAAAACTATTCTCTTTAAACCGGAAACTGATATCGTGCTGGTTAATGCAAATTTTTTTTGGCTGGCCCGATACAGGGTAATTGTTTCTCCAGGATTTTTTTAATAGTCAATTAGAAGAATAGCTGAGCTTTCTGAAGACTTTATTTATGAGCATATAAGCCAAATTATAATATTAATTTCCACGTTTTAACCATAAATGCTCGGGGAAATAACGAACATTATACAGAGAAACGTTAATTGAGTATTTCAATAATTTTCTGTGTTTAGAGGAATCAGAAAGTTTACACCCGAAACCAAGTTTGAAAACCGATCATCATCAACGATAGTCATCGCCCTAGATAAGCTACGCGAAAGTCCATCAACGAGGCAGTCGCCATCACTGGTACGGACATTCTGATTGACGTACATATTCAATGAAGAATAACAATCCTGTCTGCAAAACAATGTCTATCCATCCTGGTTGTCATCTGCAATAATAATCTAATAGTCTTTCCGAACGATAAATCCGGAAAAAACTTAATCTTTACATGTACAGTAAGTTCCGGCATCATTGTTACGGATATCCAGTCTAACGTACACTTTCTTCGCTTTTCAAGATACTTCGTGATTGCAAGCTGTTTCTCTTCTCGTTTAATGTCATCCCACATGGCTTTAACGGATGCCACTGCGTCATTATATGTGGCGAGTTACGTTAACGCTGTGTTTTAAATTCGGGTCGTATTGTTTTATTTTTGCATTCAACGTGTAGACTGTACGAAATAATTTACAGAACTTTTCCAGAATCCGCCCTTGAGTCCCCACTGTGTCAAGTGTTCGGGCATTTTTGTTTTTTACCGTCCACTACGTTAATTCATCTAACTCCTCATTAGGTAACTCATCAGAATGCACTTGCATCAATTCCTAAACATTATTAGTCGTCATATCCAAGAACCCTTCACCTTTTAGTACTCTGTCTGCCACAACAACTTTCTCGATTCTGTAACAAACTTCTGGTAAATGCAGCAAAAACATGAACGACGTGAGGAATGAACTCAAAGCATTATGATATGTTATGCCGAGTCACCTCAATACGAAAATGAAAGACCAAGTGTTGCGAGGAGAACAGGGAGGAGGATAGCTCGGGTATGCGCGTCTGTATATACAACCGAAAGGTCGTCGTTGCTTTCCCATGCAATCAACAACGCGCTGATAACAGATAACGAAACTGTGGTCCAACTATATATATAATATATATATATATATATATATATATATATATATATATATATATACACATACGAACACACAAACATATTTGTATATATATATATATATATATATATATATATATATATATACACATATAAAAAAGGTTATTTCTACTTGCAGAAAAGTTTTGATTAATGTAACTTCATTTTACATTACTGCGTTAAACGTTTTAATTCAAATTATTGCCCGCAAGATGCAAAATTATTTATAAGCTGTTTCGTATTTATTAATAATTAGCATGGAACTTCAATAAAACGGAGCTTAATAAAACAGAAATAACCATCATTAAAAATACCAAACAAGGTATGATATAGAAGAATGGCAAATTGATTTTAAAACTTTGGAATACTCAGTTCTAAATCCAACCTCTTCATCTATAATGATGTTATTTCTTAAATGTGACTATAGACAATGTAATATAACTTTTTCAATTTACTCACATACTTAGCAAACTAATCGGACTGTTATGGTTATTACCAGGTTTAGGAACAATTAGAAAATAAACGAAATAAATAATCGATTTATGCAAGAAAAAAAATAAAAAAATTTTCAACTTAAAGTAAAATTTAAATTTATTGCTTTTTTTATTACTTATTCCTTTTATATATATATATATATATATATATATATATATATATATATAAAAATTTATATACCGTGCTGTATGCTTCTACAGAGGCCAAGAGCACTGTATCCTGCTACAGAGGCCAGGAGCTACGGTTTAACAATAAATTAAACTAATATCTTCTTTCTTTCCTCAACCTTACGGTTGGTGGGTTAGAATAATTTATAGCCATGTTAAATCCGTCTTCGGGAACACATTCGTGCTTTTATGTCGACATAACTTTCGCCATTTTTTATTTGTTCCATATATCCAATTCTAGGTCTTCCTTTACTTCGGCTTCCGTGTTCATCTTCCCTTCAATTAACGTTAAACTAATATATTAAGTGTTAAATTAAAAGTAACTAATGAAGTTATTACAATAGACGTAGTATAATTGTCTGATTGGGGAAAGTTAGGAGATTACTAAAGTTAACAGTGGAAAGTATTTCATTGATCATAATAGGAAAATTAAGGTTAAAATGGAGAATGTTATAGGTAGGACGATAAAGAAGATGATGTGATAAGGAATGTTGGATATTACAAGATGAACACATGGAAGGGTTAGTCTTTTTGAATATGTAACAATGAGTTAATTTAGAATGACCGGTTCTCACCCTTGTCAATGCTACTCCTTCTCTGTGTGATGACGTACTAAGGTGGATCGGCCAGGCTCCGTTGAATTGCGGTAATTGTGAAAATCTAGTCTTGGCTTCTTTGATAGCGCAATTTTTTAGTATATTAAGTATGTTAGTTGATGGCACCGACAGAAACTGAGTTGGTGTCACATATGGCGGACTGGATTGTTTCCTCGTTTTGGCCAATACAACTGTGTCCAGTATCTAGATTACATGGACTTCTATTCTTCTTTCCCGAGATAATGAAATAATATTTTCAGTTATAAGGTGAAGCATTTTTAATTTGCTGCATATCTGATGAATAGAACATAAGGAGAACGTAAATAAAGTTACTTTAGCACTGGTTTCTTGTGAAGCCATCAATACAAACACAGAGTTCGCATGATAAAACTGAAGTTGTATCATCGTTATATATGATGATGCAACCGCAGCCATTGATGTTTTTTGCACCATCAGGGTAGATCATTGTACATTCTATGAAGTTTGAAAGAAGGTTCTGAAAAGCTTCTTTTAATACACGTGTTGCGGAGTGGCGGTACATAAGGAGTGAAGTATCAGTAAAAACGGTTTAGATGTTCCAAGGAGGAGTTAGAAAGTGACTGATCGGATCTATTGGCGGAATAAGATGTATCTGAAGATTATTAACTGCATTTTCTATTTTTGTAAAAAATTTGTTTAACGCATATGGTTTGTAATGGTCATGATGGGCGACTCATTGGTAATTGTATCGAACCAAGTAAATGTATACAGCATTTTAGAAGAATGTAATGTACTGGTAATACAGAAGCTTCATGAAATAAGTGAATGACGGGTGTTGTTGGGTATGCGCCGAGTGTCATCCTAAGCGCTTTATGATGTACTATATTTAATGTTTGTATTAGCGTTTTACAAGCAGCGGAACATGCAGAAAAGCCGTAGTCACACTTAGAACGTATTAAAGCCTTATAGATCATTAGAAGCATATTTTTGTCGGCGGTATGCGATAGTTTCCGAAGTATGTTTACTGTTTTATTACGCATTTTTATAAGATGCATTGCCATGTTAGTTTAGAAAGTTATTCCAAAACACCAATTTGTTTTCAGGAATGCTCACTCTACAGAACAACAGATCCATAGAATTGTAGAAATATTTAAAGAAGGTATTAAAAAAAAAAACTTAATGAAGCATTGTTTATAGATATTACAAAAGCATTTGACAGAATATGGCATGAAGGTTTGTTATACCAGTATTTCCTGAGCAGTATTATCAACTTATGAAATCGTATCTAACGAACAGATAATTTCGTATCAAATGCTGTGATGACTACTCTGAACAGCACCTAATTAAAGCCGGTGTTCCTCAGGGAAGTGTACTGTGGCCACTACTGTACAATCTATACACAGCGGATCTTCCAATCGTGGGTAATGTCAAAGTGGCTACTTTTGCCGATGACACATTGCTTATTGCTTAAGACAAGAAGCCTAAAGTAAAGCTCGGACGCTGTTCTACAGTGAGCTCAATCCTGGAAACTAGAAATGAATCCTTATAAATGCACCCATATATCATTATCTCATTCACCAATAGAACAGATCATCATAGTTAGCTGTTATCAGGTAAACATATTGTACCAAGAAGCAACAGCATCAGATCTAGGAATACACTTAGATCGCACACTAAGCTGGAAGGTGCATATACAAAAAACAAGAAAAACAACTAGATATTAAATTAAGATCTGCATGAACATATGATAATATCTATGATTGAATTAATCGCTATTTTAAAAAGATACGGTACTAAAACAGAACCTTGTTGAACTTCATTTGTGAGGTTCTTATTTCCCGATAAAAATTCCTGTTCTCTAAAAAATTGTACATGAACTTAGGTAAACGATCACAGAATATTCCAGTTTGATTTCCATAATTTTCCGCCTGCTTAGTGTATCGAAAGCCTTCGCATAATCGAAGAATATAGCAGTAAGTGTTTCTTGCCTGAGAACGCATTTCAAAAGTTTGAAGTCGTTTGTTGACAATTTTCTCCATTATTTTACAAGCAACTGAGTTTAATGAGATTGACCTATAGCTGTCGGCTAAGAAGGAATTTTTTTCAGGTTTTAGCAGCGGTATGACAACAGAGGTGCATCAGGTGTTAGGGAAAGTATCTGCAGTCCAAATAGCGTTAAACAGGTTTTATGCTATATCATTACGAAAAAGATCAGCTCCTGGTTCTGCCGAGTGAGTTTCTTGAATTGCTAATTGAACTTCTTCTATTGTGATCATTGTACGGATTATTTCTTCATTAGTGTCTAATGTAAGTGAGGTAGAATCAGTGAAACCATTGGCTGTTAACGAGAAGTGTGAAGCATGACAGCAATTTTATTTGGGTCCGATACAGGAATTTTACCGTTTAGAAAAATAATAGTAGGACGTTCAGTTCTTTTTTTCGATTCGATTGAATGGATTTATTTTCAAACTATTTGAGTAGAAGTTCTGCTTGTAATTGAATATGTAAATTCTTTCCAGGATTTTCTCCTCGCTTCTTTGAGCGTGAATGTTGCTTTGATTCTTGCTTTGACAATGAAATTTTCTTCAGTTGGATGTCTTTTTAATATCCTCAATGTTTTTTTTCTACTTTTTTATGGCAGTGCAGCAGCCAGGAGTCCACATGGTACTCTTTTTTTTTTTTTTTTTTTTTTTTGTAAATGTATGAGGTGCACAACGATCTACTAAATTTATCAGAGTTCTCGTAAATTGTTCAATGTTCATTATGTTTACTATTTTTGGTTAATAATGTATTACATTATATGTGGTATTTATTCTAGTCAGTACGATTACAATTCATCCGAGTATAAACTTGCTCTCTGTGATTATAATTTATGCCTTTTACAATAATGGGAATATGATCACTACCTGGTAAATCATCATGATAAAAAAATTAGCAGCATATTACTGAATTGTACAGATAGTACTATTAAATCAAGCGTTGACCATTTTCTGTAGAAGAACTTATAGTGCGTGGAATTTGTATTGTGTACTATTAAGTTATACGAAACTAGTATTCCATTGGTTTCCACACATTATATGATGCGTATTAGAGTCTTTTGTGAGCGGATGACTGGTTTAGGTAATTTATCAATCATTTCCTTGAGATCATCGATTAGAATGATTTCACTAGGAGGCAAGTAAAATGAACAGATAGTAATGGGAGACTGAAATTGAATCTGGACTGCTATTACCTGAAGATGACTTTGTTGTGTAATTTACTCTTTTATTTGCCATAAGAACGCCTCCATTAGCTACTGTTCCACCTTGAGCATTAATGGTGAGTACAGTCCGTAATATTTTGATTTTCTTTGAGATGTGGTTCCTGTAGATAAAGTATTAAAAGATTATATCTTGACAGAAGGTAAGAAAAATCTTCATTATCAGTGTTGCAGAATAATACTTCAATTATCGATATACGCTAGAATAGATCTTACGCATGTTGCTCTGAATCTATTTACCTGAAGTAATGAAATAGTAAACATTTTTCGACTCTTGCGCCGGCAGCAAATATCCAATAATCAATAAAATAGGGGACTGCAACTGAACTTCGTTGTAATTAAAATACAGAAAACATAAGCGTAAGATGATCAAACACATCTATTGACATTTCATTAACGTATATAATATTTACTTCAATCTATTTTGTGATTTTAATCTTTTTTATTGAATTACTGTATGCGCTTATTACACTTGCGTTATACGCGGCAAGAAATTTTTTTCTTATGCGTACCGATTTTTTTTTCCTTTTTTTAGTATTGTACTTTTATGTTATAGTTAGTTCCGTTTTTCGAAATACATATTTATTTATTTGTTGATAACGTTTAAAGTTGCTCCGCATTTATATTACGTAGCTCGCGACATCTGTACTACATTATATAAACTATATTGATCTGTACGCGGTCTACTTAGAATGCGCTAGGTGTAACGAGTAAATTGCGTGGCGCATCTTTGTTTATTTAAATAAATAATAATTAATCTCAATTACTTAGCAGACTGAGCAATATCACCTCATTTATTTACAAAACATTACAGCCTACGCAACAGCAAAACGCCAATTACAGTGTACGCACTTGCAGAATAATTAAAAAATAAAAAAAAACGAACAAAAATATTTCTACACCACACTCGCACAACACGTTAATTAACATAAATCATATTAAAAACGGAAAACTAAATTATTACTAATACCAACAAAAAATAATAATCTTTCTAATATAAAACTTATATACAAGTACATATTCAAACAACAAAAAACAGAAATATCAATACTCGTATGTAAACAATTCACAAATACGAAAAACAGAATTCAGTACAAGTCACATATTCACGAGATGTAAAGAAGCTGTTAATCGAACAGCGCATAATGACACTATACGAATTCGCAATAGTGATAAATATGACTTTTTTACGACCAAAATGTATTTTATCGCATAAAACAAACTTATCGGGAAGTATGAACTGCGATAAAAAGGAATATAATTTACAAAAAAAAAACGTGCTTAACCCTTTTAGTCATGATGTCCACCGTATGATACATGAAATTTCTAATTGATGTGAAATGTCTCAATTTTAACAAATACATACTTCGAAAATTAGCTATATAGTTCAACCTTAAAACGTGAGTATTTTATAATAAACAACTGTATAACATTTTGTTGATTTGCGTCAAAATTTTATGATATACGACTTAAAGGGTTAAAATTTGTTATTTATAAATTTGCTAACGAAATTAATATCCAGCCGTTAATGAATGTTTAATATGTTACTATATCGACGCAGGGTATAAAGAAGTGGTGAATTATAATCTTGTACGAGCATGTGGTTCGTAGAAAATACCATGTGACCTACTATTAACACTGGGGACGGTAAATAGGATTTTGTACATAATAAATGATCATCATCTATGCGAACGTTACAAAGATCATGCAGGAACCTTAGCTTAAACTTTCTTTTTGTACTCGGGGGTTCAATATTTAGGAATTTACGCAAAATATTACAACTCGAAAGTGCAGGATAGACACCAGTTTGGCGATAATACCTCGAAAACTGAAATTGAACTTTTTCCACCATATAAATATATGTTTACTGCAGAAAGGATAATTGTGATCTTTCAAGAATGTTGAATAAACAGCGAAGCTATAGGAGCACGAAATATGTACGAATTTATTGTGGCGAAACCCACAGTATTGTAAGCATTTTTTCATAACATTGAAATAGGAGTTACAAATCTCGTTGTCAATATAAAACCCCAAAGAACACAGGTTACATTAGAAACTGTAACACGTTACTCATAGTGTAATCAAAGAAATATTTGTTTAAAACGAATACGAACACATTTCTTATAATTAAATGGTAAGTAATTATTGTCTCCATATCATCCGCCAACCGTTCACAATCGGTAAAACAGTTTTCGTCGTTTTCGAAACTTTTAAATCACCAGCAAACAATAGAAATTTTCCACGTAAATTAATCCGGATATCATTTAGAAAAATATGAAATAACAGTGGTTCAAAACTTGACCACTGTAGTAGAGTATAATGCTTTGAATGGTATTCGTTAAATAATGCATAGCGCGCGCGGAAACATAAATATAGCATCTAATTAACTGTATGTAATATTGAGAAAAGCCTATAGTTAATATACGCGTAATAAATTGCTTTACTAATCGGCTGCACGTACCAGTCTGTGACTTACGTGAAGAAAACCGTCCTGTTAACTATCGAAGTTGTTGTGATATCTGCAAAAATCTGAAACGCGAACGTAAATTACAGGAAGTACCATAACGAACTCCTACTAGAAAAAAATTCTTTTAAACTCCATCGCAGGAACTAGCATCGGACGACGTACACGTTGAAATTAGCCGCTCGTTCTTATCTAACTTTCCACGTTATTGATTCCCAAATATCCTTTAATAATGAATCATATTCGCCAGCACATCGTTCTGCAACTCAAAAAATTCAACAATAATTTTCGCAAATAAATTCGTAGAATATGTGGAAAATAAAATCTTAAGAACACGATCCTCTAATGGTTTAGGTACGTAGATGACGCGTTCGTGATTTGGCAGGATGGTGACAAAAATCTGGATGAAATTTTGATCGATTTGAATATATTTCGCAGTAACATAAAGTTTTCATCTCGGAAAACGAAAATAAAAAAGAATTTTAGCTTATTTAGACGTGCTAGTGAAACGACCTACGTGCGGAAAATTAGCTACCTCTGCGTTAAGAAAACCTACGCACACGAATAAGTATTTGCACAATTGTCAGTCAAAAAGTAGGAATTTAGAAAACTTTAATAAACGAAGTCAAAATGATTTTAAACCGTACTAAAGAAAGAAATGGGTAATATGAAAGATGTTATGATCATGAATGGTTTTGACAAGAAGGAATACGTTTCACAGCTAAAAAAGTGGAATTTATTAACGGAAAAAAAGTTCGTACCCGACTACATTTATATAAAAAGAGAATATGCAAAATTTTACCAAAAAACGAAGTTAGACCAGTGTTTGGCACGTGTAAAAAAATAAAACAATATTTATAAAGCGTCAAGGAATAAAGTTCCTTGCTCGTGCGGGCTCAGCTACATTGGATAGGCTGGTAGTCAATCAGAGATTAAATGAACACAAAAGCAGACTGTAATTATAAGAGAAAAGATACGTCTGCAGTGGCTTGTCAATCATGAAATAAATTTTATGATTTTGAAATCTTATCAAAAATTGATAAATAAAGCTCAATAACTATTCGAGAAGCAATTAGAATTTATAAGCATAGAAATTTCAACAAAGAGGATGGATAAAAGCTACATTTAACTTGGCTATCGGTCATTGCCCCGAGAGGAAAAAAATAAATCGAAATAAAAACAACTGATAGTTTGGAAAACAACTCTAGACTCTCGAAGAATAATGATGACATCGATAAACGGATGTGCATACGGACAGTAGGGCAGCACTTGTTTATCACAAAATGTCGATGACATTGAGTACCTCTAGATTGCGTTCTCATCTAAGCGTAAGTATAACCACTCCGAGATTGAAAATGAAAAATTTACGTGTTTTTGATACGAAACGTAATAAAAAAATAGCCACGGTTTACACCGAAAAAAAAAGCATGAACATATACCTTGAAATCTTAAAAGTGGTGTTAGGAACGTAAGCGATTAAAAAGATGTACAACTTATAACGAGATAATTAACTGGGTTGTCTGTTTAATGAGCAAGTAATTTGATTGGTAATCCTTCAGCTTAATTAATTTTAAATTCACTACAAACAGGACGAAGACACTGCACCAAAAATATGAAAAACAGAACTGTAATACGTAACATTATGCTCGCGGTGGTTGACGATACTGATGAGCAGATGGTTCACGAACCGCTCAGTTTAATCGATTGGTTTTAAAGATTGAATCGGTTCTGAAAAAATTACCTACATTTCTTTATGGAGACTCATTATGATTCGGTAATCGCTCAGTTGAATCGATTTCCATCATGAATCGTTTCGGGAAAAAGTATCTAGATTTTTTTTTTTCTTTGTATCCTAAATCTAAATTTGTTTCAAATAAACCTATGGTCAAGAACTCATTCCACGTATCCTTAGAATTTCATTGTATCGTTTGTAAAAACCAGCATTTAATCAAAGATTGTCCGAAATTTCGAGAAGAATCTCCTCATTCTAGATTCGAATTAATCAAAACCAACAACCGTTGTTATAATTGTTTCGGTAAGAATCACCGCGTTGTTAATTGTTCCGCGAAAACATGCAAAATTTGTAACAAAAACATAACACTCTATTACACTTCGATAAAAATCAAACGATTCCAAAGCCTTTAGCAAACACAAGAAAACCAAAATGTTACGATGTCAACACAACCAGGTTCGACAGCTAGTTTGTCATGTTCTAAGATTCAGTCCGTTTCGAAAACCATTTTATTGCCATCCGCAATTGTGAATTTTCAATGTGGTAATAAATCTGGTACTGCTCGAATATTATTGGATAGTTGTTCTCAACCTACATTAATTTCAGATAAATTTGTCAAAAAAACACCGCCTGGCTACATCAGAATCACAGAATTTAATTTCAATTAAGAGCATAAATAATGTATTAGTCTCTCAATTTTCAAGCAAAATAAAGTTATTGTCTAGAATCCAATCGTTCGAATTGAACATTGAAGCTAATGTTGTATCGGCATCATCATTGTCTTATGTTGTCAACGATTTGTTATTCCACGAGAATGTTCACAAGTTGCTTGGTTTATAATTAGCCGATACCGTTTTTTATAATAAGGTCGTTAATATTCCAGAAGTCGACATATTGTTAGAAGCTGAATACTTTGAATTATGCCTCCTGAATGAGACTAAACAAATTGAAAATTTAAATTTGCGTAATACCAGATTTGGATGGACGTTATCTGAACCGGTATTTAACCAATCGTCTGTCCATAACACTGAACTCGTTTCAGGCATTTGTTTTTCTAATTTAGCAATTAGTGATGTCGAAAACCAATTAAAAAAATTCTGGGAATTAGAAGACATTGGTGTCCTTGCTAACTCCCATAGTAATGCTGAAGCTGAAAAATGCGTTGCTCATTTTGAGAGAACTTACACTCGTTTGGAAAACGGGCAATTCATGGTAAGGCTACACTTTAAAGAAGATCCCAGTTGTCTTGAAAATAACCGCAATTCCGCCTTAGGCAATTTACTATGGACTGAAAAAACCAGGGGCCCAGAAGTCAATAAGCAATATATAGATTTCATGCGCGAATATTTGAGCGTGGGACATATGTCGCCCATTAAATTCCGTACTCAACCTTCCCCAGCTTATTACATTCCTCATCGTGCTGTGATTCGTCCTAGTAGTACCACTACAAAATTGAGAGTCGTTTTTATTGCATCTAGCAAAACCCGTTCTGGATTATCATTAAACAATATGTTGATGACCGGTCCATCTATTCAACTCGAGTTAGTTAATATTTTATTGCGTTTTCGTTTACATGCAATCGCTTTCTCAGCGGATATAGCTAAAATGTATCGATGTGTGCTAGTACATCATGATGATCGGAAGTGGCAAAGAATTCTTTGGCACGAAAATCCTACGAATCCAGTGCAAGAATTCTGTCTGAACACAGTTACTTATGGAACTGCTCCTGCTTCCTTCTTGGCGACTAAATGTCTTCAAACTCTTGCTAAATTTGTTCAGGATCCATCTCCATTAGTCTCATCCGCTATCGTGTCTGACTTTTACATGGATGATTTGCTCACTGGTTTAGAAATCCGAAAGACCACGATAATAAAAACCAGTTGTATAGCACATAGAGTTGATACTTATGATGTAACCTTGATTGATCGTTTTTCAAATTATAGTCGTCTTCTTTATGTGGTTGCAAGACTTTTCCGTTTCTTCCGTTGTTGTAAGACCAAACATGGTCCAAACGCGCTTTCCGCAACTCAAGATAACAATTTAAAGTTAACGGTAGAGGACTTTAAGAAAGCTCACTTAGCACTAGTTCGTATTGTTCAGGCTTCTGTATTTCCAGATGAGTACGATTGTTTACGGAAACAGTTTACTGTCAGCAAACGTAGCTCCATGAAAACCCTTTCTTCATTTCTGGATAGTGCCGGCATCATTCGGGTTTCTGGCCGACTCGAAAATGCTAATTTTTCTTACCACAGAAAACATCCAATTATTCTACCAGCAAAAACACACTTCACTAGACTTTTTGTGTTACACATACATAATAAATATTTTCATGCTAATCGTCAGTTTATCAGAACATGGTTGTCTACTCAATATCATTTCATTGGGAACCTTAGCAATAGCATAAAAAGGGTTGTTAACAATTGCGTGACTTGCATAAGGTTCAAAGCTGAAACTTGTACCCAAATTATGTCGAATTTGCCTTAACAACGTGTTACTGTTAGTCGTCCTTTTACGTACGCAGGAGTTGATTTTGCCGGCCCATTTACCTGTAAATGCATTAATCATAGATCCATTAAACACTATAAGATATACGCGGCAATCTTCGTTTGTTTTGCTACCCGGGCTACGCATATTGAGATCGTGTCTTCATTGTCGTCAGGAGATTTCATTAACGCTTTACAAATAATGATTTCTCGTCGTGGTCATCCCCACACCATATTCTCCGATAATGCAACTAACTTTGTTGGGGCGAACAAGCATCTAAAGGCAGCAATAACTAATGCTCAAAACTATACGCCTGAAGAGCAAATTTATTGGTCATTAATTCCTCCTCGATCTCCTCATCGTGGTGGGATATGGGAAGCAGCTGTTAAGTCTGCGAAATACCATTTAGTGCGCGTCTTGAAGGGAGGTATTTTGGATTACGAGGAGTATTCTACATTATTTGTCCGCATAGAAGGGATTTTGAATTCCCGCCCGATTTGTTATAGCAACACACCTAAGACACCTGAAGTACTAACACCGAGTCATTTTTTAATAGGTGAATCATTGTCATCTCCACCGCAGTTTGAAACTGCAGTAGTCACTCTTGGCAGAAGATGCATGTTGTTAAGAAACTACATAAATTCATTTTGGCATGCCTGGTCTCGCGATTATTTATCACAACTCCAATCAAGGAACAAGTGGTTTTATAAGACAGAGAACATCCGTCCGGATTCTGTAGTACTACTGAAAGATGATTTGAGCCACCCATCTTATTGAAAACTTGGTCGTGTTCTAAAGGTCCTTCCTGACAAAAGGGGCGATGTCCGTACTATTGAAGTTTTCTCAAGTGGAATCACCAAAGTTAGGACCATCAATTCGATTGTTCCTCTTCCTCTTGATGAACTTCAGAGTTCATCCTCGGGGGAGTGTTGTTAATAGAATAAAAACCCCGATGTGAATAGCGTGATTGTTATCTGTAATAAAGTTTCGATTATGTGACAACAGCTTCGTCTATTCTTCCCGTTTTAGTTGGTGTCGCCGCTATCTTGGCGTAAGCACGTTTGTTAGGTCCGTGTAGTCCGTTTTTGTTCCGTACATACCGTACTTTAGTTACCGCTACTGCCGTTCAGAGCGTTGGCAACGTTTCTCGTAGTCGTTTCCAATGCGAAACTTTTTTCGTCGTGAAGTGTAGTGCGCGTTTCCCCCCTCGTGGCTTGCGCGTTTTACACGTCTTCGTCTTCGTTCCGTGCGCGTCCGTCGTTGTTTCGCCGTGTGCGTCCGTTATTTGCATTTTTATATGTTAATTTAATTCGTCGTTTGCGTCCATCATTCGTGATTTATATGTTAATTTACTTGCACACTTATATTCATTTAAATATTTAATTGTATATCGATTTATTTATTTGCAATATTGAAATTTAATACAGTCCACTTATTATTGAAAATTGTTTTATTAAATTTTATCTTATCCTAATTTTGTTTGTTCGGATCGCCTTTCCTTTACTAACAGCTTAGGTCGGTAAACCTGTATAACAAAATTTAAATTTGCTGGCCGCGCTCCTAGCCTCGCTGCTGTACATAGCGCGGTAAACAAAAAAAAAAAATTCATTGATAGACCGCTAGCGTAGATGCAGCGGTTACTGGAGATGGTATATATTGTTTAATATTAGTCAGGGCTATAATGAATAGCATAGGACTAATTACGGATGCGTGAGGGGTACCATATTTTTTTGAATTTTTGTATCTGATATAATAGAATTTATCTTTACTTGAAATTTCCGGCGATGTATTGCGAATAAATATCGGTAAATTTCCTCTAAATCCTCACTGATATAATGAAGTGTGTAAAATTCTTCGTTTCCGGTGTTTATCGAAAGCCTTTTCTAAGTCGAAGCGAACAACAGTTGTAATTTTATTTTCTATAAAATTATTTCGTATATCTGTTGGTAAGTTTAACTAATAGATCCTTAACGCTTCTTTGTTTCCTGAAACCGAACTGTAATGGATCCGAGAATTCTGAGCGTTCTAACTGCCATAGCAATCTATTAATAACATATCTTTCGAGAAACTTGCACACGGTGTTTGTGAGAGAAATCGGTCTGTATCTAGCCGGGTCTAATACATTTTTCTTTTGTTCTAGTATCGGAATACGATGAGCCTCTCTCTACTCCTCTGAAAACGACTGAGTTTGCCATTGTTAAAAAAAAAAGTGCAAAACGGCTTCTTTAGAGTATGAATGAAGTTGTTTTATCACGGAAATGTGGATTCCATCCGGACCGATGGCTGAGGACGGCATTGTCTTTAGGGCGGTATTAAATTACCCAGTTCTGTAAAAGACCGAACGGTAAATTCAGTAAAAAATTATTTGAAATAATCGAAAATATTATGGAAACGGAAACAACCCTGGACGACTGGAAAACAGGGTAGATACATTTACGCGTGAGGAAAAACTACAGAGAAACGTGAATAATTACGAAGACAGCCGGCTTAAAACGTTCTCGAACGTAATGAGAACTAGAGATGGGAAAAAAATATATCGGTGCAGATTTAAGAAACGCGGATTATAAAGTAAACTTCCAAAACAATATGCAATAACGTTTGTATGTTTTTGCTTACGTTTCAGTAAGTAGAGTTTACTGGATGGTCTCGAAGAATTTGTTCCAGATGAAAAAATTCAAGCAATAATGAAATCCTAATAAATACGTACGCTAATGTATTATTATTATTTTGTCCGCGAATTGACAATTTCCATAGGAAAAATTCTTCTCCAATACTCGATGTACGAGAGACTTGATTGGGATTGTTTCGTTCGAAGCAACTTTACTTTATATATGACCCTCGACGGTACGGAACTCTACAGGAGGAGGCACATGTGCTAAACAATACAAAGACAGGAAAAGAAGCTCAAAGAAACAAACATTTAAAATAGGAACCTGGAACCGTCAGAACATTAAAATAATGTGGAAAATTAGAAAATCTCAAACTAGAAATGAATAGAATCGATTGCGATATTCTTTGTACCAGTGACGTCGCATGGGAGGAAAATGAAGATTTATGGAGCGGAAAATATGATTTTATACACAGCGGCGCGGAAAAAGGAATAGCAGGGGTTGGATTTCTTTTGTCTAAAGAAATCGGAGACAACGTGAAAAGTATCTGTACAACGAAAAGATAATCATGATACGAATAAAAAGCGAACCAACAGATAAGGTACTCATCCAAGTTTATACGACTACATATACGAACAAATAGAAGAAGTTTTATTACAAGTCAAAAATAGGGAAAACCTTATAATAATAGGAGACTGGAACGCGGTAGTTGGAGAAGAGCAGGTGGATAATATTACCGAAAGATTCGGTCTGGGTAAAAGAAATGGCAGGGGAGAAAGCCTAATTGAATTCTGCGGAAGCCATGATTTGATCATTATAAATACAATATTTGTACAGTCGAAAAGAAGAAGATATACGTGAAGCTTCCCGGAAGAACAAAGCAAGATACTATCTGGACTATATCTTGGTGCGCCGAAGATATAAGAACCAGGTCAAGGTTTCCAAAAGTTACCCTGGAGCAGATACTGACTCAGATCATATGCCGGTTATAATGACCAGCAGACTAAATCTGAAACGTTCGAGGAAAAATAACCAGAAAAATAAATGGAATTTACTTAAGATCAAAGAGCATAGCTTTCGAAATAGAAGCAGAGGAAAGACTGAATCCAAAGTGTATACAAGGAAGGAACAATAATGAGAAATGGGAATATATCAAAAAAGAAATAAAAGATATGACTCTAAAGCATTTTGGAAAAGAAGATAAGATAATTTACAAACGATGGATTACAGATGATATAATACAATTAATGGAACATAGAAGCAAAACTAAAATAGAAGGCAAAATAACTGAATATAAAAAGATAAGGAACCTTATAAACAGGAAAGCGATCAAGGCTAAATAAAGAAGAATGGATAAATTGATCAAAACATGAAAAAGCGGCGACTTGGAAAAAGCATATAGAGTAATAAAGTTACAATTTAAGCCGATACGTAAGAGTCTAAATATTATCAAAAATAACAGCGGAGACGTAATATTAGGAAAAGAAGAAATACAAAACAGATGAAAGGATTGAACATCTTTATGATGACAAGGAAATGAATCATGCAGAAGCAGTGGAAATGGAGATATCTGTAGAGGAAGACGAAATAGGACCGAGCATTCTGAAACGAGAATTTGAATTTGCGGTTAGGAAGCTCAGGCTGCGAAAAGCTACAGAAATGGACGGAATTCCTAGTGAAATTATTAAAATACTCGGAGATAAAGCAAAAGACACTCTATACCAATCGATAAAGAACATTTATGAAACCGGAAAAATCCCTGAGGACATTCAGATAAATAAATTGATTGTCATACCAAAAAATAATAACGCTCAAAAATGCGAACTGTACTCTTATAAAAAATAAAATAGAAGAGGACCTACCTGAAGATCAATTTGGGTTCAGGAGGAATAGGAGAACAAGAGAAGCTATTCTGACTCTCAGGCTGTTAATGGAAAAAACACTGAAGATGAATAAAACCATGTATATAGCCTTCATTGACATAGAGAAGGCATTTGATAACATTAACTGGAACATTACGTTTCAATGCCTAAGAGACATTGTCACCGACGTTATTCAACATTTATGTGGAAAAAGCAATGAGGTGCTTCTCTATACTCATAATGGAGGAATAAAAATAAACGGAGTAACGTACAAGACAACTAGATATGGCGGATGATATAGCGTTGGTTGCGGATACCTAAGCAAAACTTCAGAAATCAGTTAATGATCTAAACGGAAAACATCAAATGCTTAATGAAAATAAATGAAAAGAAAACGGGAGTATTAAGATGCGATAAAAAAAAGAAGAAAAACAGATGAAGATAATAATAAATGGAAAAATGGTACAAGTAAAAGAATTTCAATACCTAGGCAGCCTAATATCAAACGATGGCAGATCAGAACGTGCTAAGAAAGCTTTCGGCCATAAAATGGGCCTCCTCTCATCTCGGAATTAGACAATGGAAAACAGTTTATTAAAAGTTTCATTTGGAGCATTGCACTTTAGGGATGTGAAGCATGGACGCCGCTTAAGAAAGAAAAGGAGGCGTTTGAAATGTGGTATAGAAAGAAGAAGAAATTTCACAATTGGATATATTATACGTCATTCAACATGGATTACCAACGTATTAGAAGGAGAAACAATAGGTAACATCCAAAGAGGAAGGCCTCGAATGAGCTTTATGGATGAAATCAAGGGAAGAAGACCGTAACTAGCCATAGCACGAAAAGATCTTGCACGCTGTCGTGTTACCCACCAACCCCAAGGTTGTGGAGAAGAAGAAGTATACTTAAAAAAACAAAAACAAAAGAAAGTTACAAGAGAAATAACAAAGGAAAGAAAAACAAGTATATACAGTATGAATAATTATATGCATCGATGCGCAGTAATTTATAAATAAATAATTGTATAAGTGTATACAAAGTACACATCTGCAAGCACGTAACGTGTTCATAATTAATCTGACATATACGTAGTAGTATATGCGCGATATTCAGAAACCACCAAAAAAAAATCAATTTTTCTTCACATATGCGCGAATTATTGCGCTGAATTAACATCTACATAATCTTTATGAAAAAGTTTTATATAAATACTCGTTAACAATAATAGTAATGCTAATAATAATCATTAACGTTACACACACGACGAAATAATTAATTAGATAGTAATTTAGATACGTGAAATAGATACATTCATATTATGATACATAACAGGATGATGTTACATACGTATATATTATCATAAGACACAATCGTGAAAGTTGGAATAGATATTATTAACAATTTTCTGTGGCGTCGTTTATAATTCGTCAAATCGATTTTTAAATTCCTCTATGTGGTAGGGAATTATATTCGATCGACTACAAAGCCTGTCTCCTTGTTCGTGATTTATTTAAACGGGGAATTTTTGCTCTATACCTCCTGACTTTGTTCTACTTTTAAATTTACTAGCGTGCTCAGTACGTAACTGTAATCTGTATAACTGATGAACAGTATGTGGCATTTTATTTTAGACAAATATAATAATAATAATAATAATAATATTTTATGTATGTATTATATATATATTAAGGGTACATTTTTTTTACATTTATTTTTTTTTTACATTTATTTTATTTTAGGACGCTCGACTACAAAGGTCATTTGCGTCCACCGAGATTAAATACAATAAATTACAAAAGAAAAATTATTTAATTGGTAATTAGAAATCATAAATGACGAAAAGTTTGTTTTAAGTGCCCAAAATTGCGCTGATTTTTACGATCATTGGTGTAAATTTTGGACATAGAAATCTACAAAAAATCGTAAGCATAAGATTATGAAAGGTGGAAAAAAAATTACTTAGGTGACGTTTGTAGAATAACATTAAAAAAAATAATAAAATAAAAAGACGCTCCGAATAAGTAACGTATATTAAAAGGGCTCTGGTTTATTCGTCGATGTGTGTTCAATACATATATATATATATATATATATAAAGACGCGTCACACGATCGACAAATAAGTAAGGGGAGGGGTCAAACAGCAGAAGAAGACGAAGAATCTGTTGCCGTTGTTAGAAGAGTATTAGGAACAACAGCCGGTGAATGTAGGAACGATCTTAACGGTCGAGTAGTATTTTCGCATTCGTCAATGATAAATGTTCTGTTTTACACTTCGCGTTCACTTCGTTCAAGCCTGGTTTTCGAATTCGTAATAATTTCGTATTTATTCAAAAAATTAAATTATGTTAGATTAAATTAATAAAAATGTCGATAAATTATCAATTAAATTTTTCAATAGGATCGTTTTAATAAGGAACACTCTTAAGCGAATTAAGTACGAAACATTTTAACCAGCGCGGAGATAGACGACGATAACAGGTAAGGAAAATTGTCTTTAAATTAATACCGGCGTTTTATAATTAATTATCTTTTTAGACATTTATAAAAATTATCCTCTTGAAAACTTTTTCTTAAGGGAGTCGTGTACAACGCGGTCGATTGTAATATTTATATCGCAAGAAAAAGCTTCGAGCATTAATCGGGACGTTTTAATCAGTTGTGTTGCGATTATCGGAGAAACTTGAAGAAACGGAAATAAAGTTGAAGAACGGGATACTTTGGTAAGAGGATGTACGAGAGTTGTATTGATATGAACAAGAATTGCATTGATTGTTATGAACGAAAGTTGTATTGATTGTTATGAACAACGAGAGTTGTATTGATTGTTATGAAAAACGAGAGTTGTATTGATTGTTACGAACGAGAGTTGTATTGATTGTTATGAAAAACGAGAGTTGTATTGATTGTTACGAACGAGAGTTGTATTGATTGTTATGAACGAGTTGGCTGCAGTAGCAGCATGATGAAGCGTCCTGTCGACTTATAGAATTTGTAAGAGCCGTATGTCCAATACGGAGCCGGGCTAGAACCACTTCTTCGCTGGACGATGATTGTATAGACGTTTCCCAATAAGTTATATTCGAATTAACGTCCACGTTCGTTTCGAAGCCATTAAAGAACCGTTGTTTTACGTAATTATTGACGAATACCTGGAAATATACGCTACCTCCAATAAATAATGTCCGAAATAATGGTATCAGGCAGAAAGTTACATTCAAGTAAGATCTGTAGACGCCATCAAAATTCATCTCGACATAATCGCGTCGTTCCCTGTTGATATCGAGTGAATCGGCGAAGATAATTACACACGTCAGAGAATTGCCGACAAATGAAATGAAATTAACGAGAATATTCATTTCACTACTACGCTTAGTTATTGTCTAATCATCCCGTTGCGAACGTAAAAGTATTACGAGGACCAATTGTTGTTACTCATATCTTACGTTGTGCACTTGTGCCCAATCGTACGAAATTAACATTCCTCCCCCACCAACCCCCCTGTAATCACACCCGACACATGTAGGCAGTACTTTACAATAGCGACGCTGACTTAAATAATACTACTCATCTAAGCGCATATGAGTTTATTTCATCCGTACTATTTGTTAATATATATTTTCACTCGTAACGTAATTTTAACAACGTTCAATTACCCCATACGGCAGCGATGGCAAGGCAAAAGACATTACGACTGAAACGCGCAGTAATTAACACGAGATTCTAACGTAAAGTGACATTTTTTGTGATATCGATCAGCTGTAAAATATAACTAAGGAGACTAAACTAAACAACATAATTTTCATAACTGAATTCTAACACCGAACGTGCAATACTTTCTCGCTCCAACGAATCGTCTGATCTTTAATAATAAGTATACATATATATATATATATATATATATATATATATATATATATATATGTATGTATATATGTATGTATGTGTATATATGTATGTATGTATATATGTATGCATGTATATATACAAATATGAATATATTAGGTTGATCCAGAGAAGATGGATGGTTTTGTATTTTGAATAGGTGAAACGCTTTTTTCAGTGTGCAAAGAGAGTCTCATATTCAAAATTACGCGATTTTTTTTTGGGGATACCTTAAGAACCGCGTTTACAAAACACGTCCACGACATCTGGGAAATCTGGAAAATCTGAAAATTCGGATTTCTGAAGACGTTTCATAAAGTCAGCGATCTATGCTCGAAAAAGTCTACGAAAATTTTGTAAAAACTGAATGAAGTATTGTTGCTCTAAACGATATTTTCCACAAATGATTGTAAACTAATCTTTCGTTTTCTATTTTTAAAAATTTGATTCAAAAATTTTGATCGAGTAGTTTTCGGGTTATTCAAAAAACTACAAAACCATTCGTCTTCTCTGGGTCACCTTATATATATATATATATATATATATATATATATATATATATATATATATATATATATATATATGTATATATGTCCGTTACCCGAGTTTTATTTTATCAAAAAATACAGGTAATTAAATAATGAGTGACGAAATTAAACAACTATGTTTAGAGATAAAAGATTAGTCCATTCACCATCATATGAATAACAAAAATTTACTTATTATGTATATAATACAATGTCAATAATTAACTTGGTAATTAATGATGAATCCCTTATACAGTTATACGTATATAAAAATATGTATAATGACATTTACGCTTTATCTAATGATATATATGATTAAATACGTAACCGAACATTACACTTTACTTTAAATGGTATTATTTTAAACAAGAAGTAACTATAAGCAGTCTACATATAAAGTACAATCGAGAAATATTCACAGAATGATACAGACTAATTTGAATGGACGAGGAACAGGTGAAAATTATAAATAAGAAAGAAGAATTATATAAATGCGAGACTTTAGAAATCGCAGAAACTATGTAAAATAAACTCATTAAAGATCAACACTAGAGATAATCTATTCTCCTCGTTCAAATCTTAAACAAGTAACAAGGATGCTGTAATGTATTAACTAAACGTTCGGGTAGATGTAAGGTGTATAGTATAGAAAGAGATAGATGTGTCTGCAAAAACATGTATATTATATATATACTAATGTATATATATATATATATGTATGCGTTATAAAATAATGTGTACACATTGTAAAATTTTATAACAGTACATCGGCTAAGAGAAGATAAAATCCGATGAATATTCAGGTAAGTTTGTGTTATCGACTCCGATCGAACCGGTTTACATTGAATTTTTCGCAGAATCCAACCACGCAAACCTGACTATTTTCAATAGCGTGATGTAACTGTCCGTATGAAACGGCTTAAGAAATAAATGCCGAATAAGGATAAAGCGGCGAGATTAAAATAAAAATTTAAAAAACCAATCATTAAAAAGAAGAGAAAACGATATCTTTAGGATATATATATATATATATATGTGTGTGTGTACATATAAAGATATGTATGTATATATTTATACACACGATTAAAAGTGAACATCGGAATCTTTATTCTAAAATTAAAATTTATTCTTCTTAATAGAACTAATTTATATACCAAATTTAAAAATAATAACAATGATCATATTAATAACGACGACGTTCCAAAACAGTGCGTATAAAAATATACTTTATATTGGCAAACGGATTATTTTTCAAGTCGGGTTCATATATATGAATATACACATATGTGTACATATATGAGGATATCAGTATAAGTATATTTGTATATATATATTTATACATACATATGTATACAATCTATATACATATATAAAATTAATGTTATTTCGAACTAAATATGATTTTAATTTTGCACATTATCAACCACATATCAAGTACACACACACACACACACATATATATGTATATAAAGACAGTGGGCCGTCATATAATGAGAAGAACAGATCGAAGATGGACAGCAAGAAACTCACAGTGGTAGCCACGAGTGAAAAAGAGACTCCAGTGATGACCGCATATGAGATGGAGATTACGACTTCAGACAAAAATTAGGAGTCACGTGGACCAGAGTTGCTCAAGACCGGAAGAAATTGCGAGAAATATGTGGTTAATTCATGTGGCTACACCATGAAATATTGGTTGATTCAGCTGAATATGACGATATATGTAATATATATATATATATATATATATATATATATATATATATATATATGTAATATATATAAAATATGTGTATATTCATCACTATCGGTGTGTGTGTTCAGACCTTGGGACTAATCGTGAGCACATTTCACCAACTTTTTCCCATTTCACTCGATTTTGAACTGCTTCCATCAGCTGTTACACGTTGATAAGACTGTTATATTTTGGATGTAATCTATAAACCTAGTCGGAGGTCTTCCTCTATTTATTTTACGCTCTGCGTATGACCAATTTTTCCAATCCATCTCGTCGTATTGCATGACCGAAAAATCTCTGGGATCGTTTTTTTATCATTTGCACTAATCTGTTTTTCCGTTCTATTCCCAGCTCTTCTAATATTGAAGCATTCATGCCTGGTCTACGTTATCCTGAACATTCGTGTCTGTAACGTATAATTTCGGGTTCCCCTATTCTTCGGCATAACCTTTCTCTTCTAATTCCAAGACGTAGCTTGCTGTTGAGAATATTAGTATCTTCACCAGCTTATTTTTGTTTCTACTGTTATACGGAGTGGTCTTTCCATATTTTCTTCGGTTTTCCTAACGCGCTTTTCATCAATCCAATACTACGTTTAATTTCTTTCACTACACTCTCATTCATTATCCGTAATTCGTACTACTAAATAAATGACCGATGTTCTCTTTCCGATATCCGGTATAGATGTGAAGGTTTCTAGCAGTTTCTTAGCCCTATCGTGACTATGGCGCATTTACACGGTTTAGTATTAAATTTTGCTTTCGCCAGAAATATTCCACTAGGTGTACTGATGTCTTCGATTCTGTCTCACTTGTTCCTATTAATATTGATTGGAAATTTTTCTTCCACCGATCGTTATTCCACCGTTCCAATTTTCTGTCGCGTACCAAGTAATCTATTCCCTATAAATATTATATATATATCATCATCATGTGTGTTTCAGTCATTTCACTGGTTCGCCCCTATCGTCCAAGTCCTCCACCTTGCCCTATCCGCTGTCTGTCTGTTTAATTCCCCATAGGTCTTAATATTTGCTTTCTTCTTGAGTGTGTCTATCAGCGTCTGTCTTGGTCTTCCTTTCGGTCTGCGCCTTCTATAACATCTTTTAGTAGGCTATCATGCCTTAACACATGTCCGATCCATTTTAGCCTAGATTTCCTGATCGTTTTTAAGAGTGATCTTTCTTCTTGCACCCTGTGGAAAACTTCTTGATTAGATATCTTATCGATCCATGAAATTTTCAATAGTCGTCGCCAGCACCATGTTTCGAAAGCTTCAATTTTTTCCTTATCTCCTTTATTTAGCGTACAAGTTTCCGCCGCATAATGTGCCACTGCCTAGACATATGATTTAACTATACGTTTACGTAATCCAATGGAAAGCGTGTTCTGCGTAATTATTTGTCTTTTTCTCGTGAATGCCATTCTTGCCATTGCAATTCTTTGTCGGATTTCGTTGGTGCAATATACGTTCTCTGTTATTATATGTCCTAGATATTTAAAACATTTAACTTGTTCCAATTTTTGATCACCGATTGATATGTTCATTTCCACTGGATTTACATAACTTTGGTCTTTTGAATATTTACATTAATTCCGTATTTTACTGCTACGTAGTTTAATCTATGTACCATTTTTGACAAGCCCTCCTGGCTTCCTGCCAATAATACTTGGTCATCTGCGAACTTTATTATATATATATATATATATATATATATATAATTAACACTATTTAGATCCGAGTATTATTTAAAATCTCGCCCATTACCAAACACGATTGAAAACAATTTCGGTTATACATCTTAAATGAACAAATTAATGTAATAATTTTGTTTAATGATTAGTCATATTTGGTGACTGTGACACGAACAGTTTCATATGTTCACTTTTCTTTTATACGCATCAATCGTTTGTATATCATAAAATGATAAACGTCTGTATTAGAAACTAAAAATACGAACGCATTAAAATATATGCATTAATACGTACATACATATATATATATATAGTGTAATGGAGGAGTATTCACATAATAATAGACAGACAAACACATAATTGCGTATAGGAAGATGAATATGTTTAAGTAGATATTTTATTAATAATAACTACACACACTTATCTAAATCATTTGCATAATTGAGATAATGAAACGAACGAAAGAAATAATTACAGGTGAGACCGTATAAGGGATTCTAGTTTAAATCTGTTCTGCAAGTACATTCGGACGGTAACAACATAAAGGATGACTGTACAAATTTTATATTTTATCTGACTTTTCCCTTTATGCGCACATACACAAACAAACATATATAATATACACGTGTATGCATGCGAATATGTAGTGTACGGATAGAAGTAGTGCAGCATAAACAATGGCAAGTGTGTTCGACGAAGCTTATATTTAAATCTATTTTATTATAGTCAACGTTAGTCTACTCAAAATAGGTTTTAAATTATACAGGGCTACATGTATGCGCACATACATTTATTTATTCACGAAGTGATATTATTAGGGTAAACATTTAAGTTCGCGAATTAAAAAAAAAAAACGACTCTTTGGAATACGGTATCCTACTACGTGTAGACTACATATTTATTACGTGAAATATAAAGAAATTTTAACGCGCTATTAAAATTCATATTTAGGATATCTGTGTCATCTTTACATATTATATTCTCGTTGTGGAGTACGAAACTGTGATTTATATTTATGACGAAAAATATGGGATACCGAATCGATTTGATTGTTTAAAAACTTCATATCAGCTGCTGTTGACCGCCTGCGATCGAACAGTGGTTAAGTAGCGGATTTTTCCTCATGTTTCGGGACGTGGCCTTCTGCGCCAGTATTACACTATCTACGATAAAAAAATCAACATTTATTTCTGTTATGCGCGTTCACCTCCCAATCAGTTTTTTTTTATGGTTTATTGTCACGATTTCCAGATCATTGGCGAGTACATCCTTGTAGCGCGGTGTCTTTTTCTAGTTTCAAGAACATCGTGTAGAGTTTTCTTCGTTAAAGCTAAAAAACTTGCGTATTTTCAGTATTCTCCTAACCATGTTCAGATGAGAGGCCTCCAGCTTTTTAAGGTGCTTTCTGGCCAAGCTGCATATATCACTGCCGGCACTATGGTAGCTTTATAGATAATTAATTTTGTTTTTGTTGTCGAATCTTTGATTTTTACAACTATCCGAGATAATTATTTCTAATCTAATGTTAATATATACATCATTAGATCGTTCATCCCAGAGGGGTTATGTAGTAATTTGAAACACTGACACCATACCATCCGATCTTTAGTTCGTTGTAAACATTAACACAAAGGTAATCCATGATTGTTTTATTATCACATCTGTCTGACGTTGTGGGAGGAAGACATTTCAGTCTTTTCACTTGGACCCTAAATTGTATCACCGCTGTTTCTAATACGGGGAATGACCAATATCAGCTAATCGTTGTGTGAGATTTAATTCGCGCACTATGCAGCTATCCGCAGAATGCGGAGGAATCTTTTCCTGCACCACATATACCGGGAGCGAATTTTCCGGTACAGCTAGTCATATGAAATGGTACCGTGTAAATATAAATTTATTTAATATCAATTTTAGCGGATAGAAACTGTTTAATATTATTAAATCTTTCACGACTTCGATCGGAGAGAAACTTTATTAGTGTCTTTCGTATTTCGTATAGGCAACCAAGCTGAACAAGGCCGGTGTGTATTTTACATGGTTGGACTAGTTTGGTATTTTGAAATGGTTTTATGTTATTAAGCTTCATGTACACTAGGCGGAGTTTTGGTTACAAGGTCCGCCCAGGTCACAGAGAGACTCCACGCGTTTATTTTACTATCGCGTTAGCCTGATATCGCGTTATCTAACGAGTGTGTTCATTGCTTCGCGTTTTTGGCATAAATTTCTTTATACAAATATTTTTCTTTTTGAATACATAATAGCGCACCAATATCTACGCTATACAAGTATTTTTCTAACTTATCTAAATTGCAAACCATGCAAAATAAATGTTGTAGAATCATTCTTAAAGTTCCGTTTTATGCTAGAAGAGTTCGTATGCGCAGAAGTTTGAAATTACCATACAGTAATAAATCAGCAAGCCAAAAATTTTTTTCATGATTGTACCCTAACCGCGTATCCCATTATAAAAAATATAGACTCGCACTAGTCTCCAATTAAAATATAAGAAATATAAACATAAAAGAATTAAACATACATTATTACGATGCATAGCCGGCATTCCCGATGCTATATATGTAGTTATTATTTAATTTTAAGTTTATCTTATGTATATAGTTATTTTTCTCTTCATTGCTACTCTGATCGTCTGTTACCTCATATTCCATTTTATTACATATTTATTTCACACAGGTTTTGGTGGTGGTTTTTCCTGCAGTCTATTTTAAGCTTCGTTTCTTTTATTCATATTATTATTTATATCGCGATACACGGGGGAGAATTTTGTTTTATTTCGGTACGTGTAGATGATAATTGTTGTTTCTTATTTTAAATGTAAAAATACACTTTTTATTTATTTATGTATTAATTTATTTATTTATACAAGTATTTTTAGTTATTATATTTTAGCGCGAAATTCAACTAAATTAAAAATGTGTTAATTATATAAGTACAGGCGAAAATTGACTATTTTACTAAATTATAAAAGTTTTTTCTTTTTTAAAAAAAAATAAATAAATATGATAAAAATTTATAGAAATATATTTAAATAAATATATAACTCACTCTGCATTAAAGTTTGTTGCTGAACTTTTATTGGTATTAATAATATAGTTCTGAAGAACTTTTAAACACTGTAATAAATGTAATATATACAATCATTTAAATGAATAATTAAACGTGACTGATTTATTATTCACGTATTCATTATTTAAAAATACTGATTTATCATTTTAATAGTTCTTGTAAATTCTGTATCTAAATAATTTTTCACATTTTATATTTTTATCAATTTTTGTATATTTTTATAGTTTATATTTTTTATATTCACCTACAGGGTAAAGCTTTGTGTTTTTCATGAAGAAAAATTTGTTTGTGAATTCAACTACTTTTTTCGTTGTTTATATTTATATATATATATATATATATATATATATATATATATATATATGTATATTTGTGGGCGCATTTGAATGGAGGTCAAACGTGTACTAGGACGTATTCGGTTTTCTAATATTAGTTTTGACACATTAAAAACTCCCCACATTTTATCCGGGCAAAAAGATATTCCCTTTGACAATAACGGCTTCAATTTTACTTTATAACGCCACTATCGCGAGAGAAATACTGAAATTGTTGAAGTTTAACCCTTCTTTTATATGTGGCGACGGTTGTTCTGAATTTCGACAGATTCCACTTTTTTCCTTCACACTGAAAGAAATTAAATTCTAGCGGTTGTAGTAATTCGAGCCTGTAATATTAACTTTTCCTTTTGAGCCCCTTTTTGACGGGTTTTTATTTTCTTTTTTTCAGATTTATTTACGCTTATCGAATAATTATTTTTGTTTATCCTATAAGAGTTTACTGTTCGATGACGTTTATTTTGATGCATGTATTAAAGATCATCATTATAATAATACCGTTCGTTTCTTAATACTATTACTGATACCATAACGAATGATAATAATTATTATATGGTTGATGTTAACATTATTTTCATCCCCATTTGGGCTTAAATGAGTAGCGTTATTTATCCATCCTTCCTCTCGAGATATCTCTATATCGGACACGCAAGTATCAGCAAAAGCCTACGAATACGATTATACTTATTAAATATCTTCAAATAAAAGTAAAATATCGATAAGATAAATTGAAATAAGTACAAAAATGGTTTAACAGATGTACAGAAAAGAAACACGTGATAATTTTCTCACTTCTTAAAACGCTATTTGGAAATTTATACACGAATACATATTTCTATCGTCGTTATTTTTAGAGCAACGTTCTTTTTCAAATCTTAAATTAAATTTAATTTCTCGCGCCTTTACTGAAACTGGTAATTTCTTTTTAAGCTACATTTAAAAAAAAAATAAAATAAAAAGAATAACGAACAGTTTTCTTCTTGAAGACCCAAATTAGGCAATTCGTTGAAATTGTCTGATTAATATACATTTTTTTTTATATTCTTTTACTTTTTACAATCTGACTAGGCCATTAAGCAAAATTTTTGACCATGTAATAACGTGAAGGAGAAGCACCCAGTGGTGTTCACCCAGCTGCTGCTACTTTAAACAAGGTCCAGAAGTTTTTTACGCTTCAACCTCCTGGTGTTGCTAGAGGTGTTCAGAAATCTTTGAGCCGAGGTATTAGGATGACCTTCCAGTGTAAGTACATGTCTTTGAGTGTACCGTTTTGTAACATCGGACACATACGGAATGTTCAATAATGTACATTTACGTTCCTATTCAACTCCAATTTTCTCTCCCCTTTCGTTCATTTTTTCTTTTTGATGATCGAATATATATATAAATGTGTTTTCAAGCACGTTGATTCCGAAAACTGATCTGTCATAAATAATAAACTCCGTAGAAGGACAGGTACCGACGAAAATTTGAATAAAAAAATATTTTTAAAGAAATAAAACTAAACGACATATTTTAGTAAAAAGTAAATTTTCTCTCCTAGTCTCAGTTGTGTAACGACGTTTGTCTGATTAATAAACAGAAAATTAAATAATGCCGCATGTTGTAAAAAAAGATAATAAAATACACCATACACGTCCAATATTAGTTAATTACATAAATAGTTATCTTGAAGTAAATAAATTATTAAACGAGCTAATAGCAGTTAATAAATCTACATTTCAAAAATGAAACTACTACAAATCTAAAAACTGCCGGTGATAAAAACGCTAATTTTCACACGAACCAACTTTATCAGGGCGTATACCGGGTTGTAATTAGAAAATTACACGAAAAAATCGATATAAGAAGCATTAATAAATTGACGTTTAAGAATGAAAGTCTTATCGTCAGGAACTATCTCAACATCAGAAATCCTAAAACAAAGGAATTTATTATTCAAAATTTAATTAACGTGCCATGTACAGTAGCCAAGGCTAGAGGCACGACAGGAAAATAGAAATTAGATTGAGAAATAAGAGACCGGAACGATGGATGAAGGTAATTAGATTCGACAATGAAACATGGCCATATTTTTTGAAGAGGAGATGAAACGAAGGGGAAAGATTAAGAGACGCTCGAAGCTCGAACGAGGAGTATGAGGAACAATCAACTAGAATATGGGAAATGGAGAGGATAATGTTACAGCCGGAATACACTGGAGCGAAAGTTTTATTAATAACGTAAGCATGAGTGAGACGCGTATGGCCCAAGCGGAATAATCTATGCGGCTTGGAAACGAACTTATTCAAGGATCGATCAAATGTTTGATTTGGCGCAGTTTGTTGGTTTATGACGTCAGCTGCAACTTTTGATGCCATAATGCAAGAAGCTCATTTATGTTGTATTTCTTAACGTCAAGCGCTGGAACTGGAACATTCGGAACCGTCAATAGCAGCTTCCTGGTTGCTTTATCAGCTAGTCGACCACGCCAGTAACAGTTTCATCACTTTTATTTCTATATATTTCTACTTTTTATTAGATTAAAATCTAACGGTAATAATAGTAGCGTTTTCAACTTAAAATCTGTTTGAATCTAAATACACCGCACAGCAAAGTCTGACGACTTTTACAAAGCGGTATATTTTTATAACGTTTTTTTTTTTCTTACAAAAGTGTGAAATATGAAAAACAAGATCTGATTATTTTAAAGATCAGACTGATCCCAACTGCACTTTTGCGGCAGCATTTATTTAGTAAATTATAACGGCTTATCGTTGGTTGTTGTTCGACATGTGAAACCGCGAAATATATTTTATAATGCGGTTTGTCCGCGATTTGCTTTCATCAAACTCAGTTACGTTAGATGGTCACACGGTGACAATGCAACCAGTTGAAATTAGCATCAAAAGACTATAGGTGATAAAAGTTCGAGGTGATAAATGGAAATGTAACGGGTTCAGATGATATTCCAAGTATAATCAACCCTGGATAGAAACAGGCGGTGCACGTTACCGATTTTATTCGATCGTATATAATGTGTTACAGGAAGAGAGATAATGAGAACATCAAAAGAATATGTCATCTGCGTCGGTATGTGCAGGGTGCGAGCAGCAAGGAGAAATAGTATGGTTCATTTGGAATATTGAAGAAGAGAGACTTTTCCGAATCGCAGTCTGGCATACGGCGCATAAATGGATGAATTTGGTTAACCGACATCTGTATATAGTAAAACCAGGGTAACCATGGAAGATCAGCCTGAAACAATTTATAATGTGAGACATTATAAGGGTTATTCCAGACCGCTTTCCAATATACGGAGAGAAGATCAACGTGCGGTGAATGAGCGATAAACAATCCAAGAAAGGAATAAGAGTGGGCGTAAGTTAGCGAGAAAAGTACCGCTGATACCAGGGAGTAGCTGGGAATCCATATAAACTTAAGGTCGACACGATTGCGAATTTTCAGTATTATATGAGAGGAATGAGGGTTATAGTGTGGACATTTTAAGGCATACAACATCGGGAGTTTGGAAATGTTACAATTTTTTTTTAGATAATTGGTTAGAAAGGATAAAACGGAGAAAATGTTAGCTACGTTCTCTGCAGTAATGAAGATTCGCGAAGAGTAAACTTTTTAACAGTTTGGAAGGAAGGAGAAAAAGCAACATCAACGTTTGTGATTGAGTAGATAGATGTGTGAATTCAGAAGTTATTCGTATGAGAAATAAAAAACGCGTTAACGAAGAAGGACGAACAAATGATTTAAATCTTTTAAAACTAAGTCTGATAGCTCGTTATTATTAAAAGGAAACAGAAAATCGTTATATATCGGTAGAAATCACAGAATCACCACAGCGTGATCTAAATAAATTTGTAGATTTCCAGTAGTCCGTAATCAGTTTGTGTGCAACCTTCGCAACTACGAATGACACTTCTGCAAACCTTTGGAATGTCCGGTTCCTTAGAATAACGAAATCCAGTATCTAAATATGCCGCATCGATCGTCGACTTATCTCGAGGGAGCACGTAAAAACCGAAGGTAAAGCGTTGGATTATCTTAATTTACTGGCAATGCAAAATGTTTTATCTTTTTTTTTTTATAATTATTTTCAAGTCTTCATTGGACATCGGACTAGAAATAACCGTTGTTGCGTTTTGCCCCCCGGTATATTACATACGCTAGAACTAACGAATAACGTGGCCGAAAGTCGCAATGTATTTCGAATTACTATTGTCGCAAAGTATCGAATGTTTATCTGGAATTTATCTATCGGTTAAATGAATTAAATTACTAATCGCGATCGGTATAACGAAATTCCAAAAGAACGGATAGAATTTCGAAAATTTATCAGCAATTTCGGAGATAATAAAAGGATTTTCAACAATTTATATCGAATTGTTTCGAAGAAATACCCGCGTCCTGACCGTTTCTTACGAACATCCTTAAACGGACGAACATACAAACACGAAAAGAGTATTTCCGCTTCCTGGTTCGGAATAGTAAGATGTTCGTTTGAATAAAGTTCATTTATGACGCGATATTGACGTTACAAGTACGCGAAATAAGAACACCCACCGCTACTATTTACGCGGAAGGCGGATTGCTGCTGGTACGGTTTTTAATGAGAAGCTTCTTTCGCCATTATTAGCGCTACCCCGTAACAGTTTATAATGCGTAAAGTTTTACAGCTTTCGTCCGATATAAACGGAGCTTAAGTCGCTTTAAGTTAGTAAAGTTCGTCGCTTTCTTATCGAAGTCTTCCGGGATTTCGAATCGACATTTATATCCCCCGGGGTTAGTAACGACGCAATTAAATTTCCTTCTTATATAGAATTTTATTTTCATTTCGTCCTGCTCGTAAATATGTGTGCGTGTATTATAAAATAATATGAACTATATTCGCTGAAATTCGCTGTTATACGATTTAAACTCCGAACATACTAACTATTTAAAGCCACGAGATTCGTATTGTTCCCTGTGTTTATTTTTGTGTTTTCTTTTATATATATATATATATATATATATATATATATATATCTTTCACATTTATACGTACTATTTAGTCTTTAACAATAGCAGTGACGAGTTTTCTATACATGCAGAGAGTTCAAACTTTATACATTACTTTAAATCGTATTCGGCGTTTAAGCCGCCTTATACCCTCACGATTAGCGATGTGTTTTCTGACTTCGAAATTAGTATACCACCGTTTTTCGTGTTTACCGGCGAACCTGATGATTTCATCTTTAACTGTTGAAATCTCGATATATCATTGTATTTAAAACCACAACTGCATTTCGTAAATCCGTGTCGGGTTGTCAATGAGTATGTACAAAAGTCCGTTATTTTCAATAGATAGCGACGAGGAGGAGAATATGTAAGTACAAAATAGATAAAAGTTTTTAAAAGTTTTCCAAGAAAAATTATAACAATCATAAAGCACTTTATACACTTACAAGACAGATTGCCCTCATAGACTTTTGACACATATAAATATACAGATATATACTTGTAAAAAAACTGAGGAGTCCACTGTATGATACAATATAAATATATCTCTTATTCTTCTTAGAATAGAAGAGATATACGCATGAACTTGTGTTTCCTCTGTACATCTTTGCATAGTGCATGATAGTGTATGTGTGTGTATGTATGAATCCATTTACATTAGTGCTTTGACTGTGAACAGAAAATTGAGGGTTACCATTTAAAAAATATAAACTCGGAGGTACTATTTTAAGGTTATTTCACCACGCGTCCAGTTCGAAACTTTCCTTTTAACGACCTTTAAAACGGCCCTTTCCTCGCGCCTTTTAATATATTCGCGCTGAAGAAGAATTTTCTTTCATATTCAGGGGTGGGGTTGTTAAATCTCAATTCTTGTTAGATAGAATTGGCCCGCACGCCGTTATTAAAATAGTGAAATTACATTTTTCGCTCTCTTATTTGTTTAAAAAAATTCGTTTCTTTCAATTTTTAGCATTCATTAGTAATGGCCACATCCACGTCAACGGACGAAGAAATACAGAAAATATACTGAGACATTGAAGATATTGTACGTAATACGCATAAAAAAGCTAATCAATCATCATAGGTGATTGGACACAAAATAAGAAGCGATAATAGAAAATGTGAACTTGTCAAAATTAAATAATAGCGAAGAACGGCTATTACAGTTAAGTTCTCCGTGATGAATGCACGTGATTGTTGATAAGTATATTATATAAATCAATCGATTAAAGATGGAAAACTTCTAGGAAAAATTATGTAATTAAACCGAGTGCAGAATGTAATTCCGAGAAGCAAATAATATTAATAAGATAGACGAACTCAAAATGCCCCGAAACTTTTAAGAGGCATTTGAAAGGAACCACAAATATCTGCTTTCCTAAAAACTTTGGAAGATACTACGAAGTGGATGAGCAGCGCTATAAACCGACCAACCTTCAGAAACATAAGAAAATCATCGAATAACCGATGAAACCTTAAATCTGGTCGAAGAAAGGCGAATGCTAAAAAAGATTTTTAAAAAATCAGACCAAGTAAATCGTATAGCAAAATTGAAGAAAAGACTCAATTTAAAACTAAAATATAAGTTATAAAAGATGAGAATGGAAATATTATGAACATTTTGGAAATTCGGAGAAAGTATTAAGTGTAACAGACTATAGAATCATGAAAATTCTAGAATCGGAAATAAGAGCTACTATTAAACTTAAAATGACATGGACCTGTCAGAGAGGTTCGGATTTCAGCTAAAACATTGAAAGAAATGTGAGAAAAATGATATCGAACGTCGGTTTTGTTCCCGGACAAGGTACTGGTGGCCGTATATTGTAAAACAGATAATTGAAAAAAGACTGGAATTCAAAATAAAGACATATACATTTTCTTAACTACGTAAAAGTTTTCGATTCAGTAATATCAAAAATTTTCCATTAAAAAGGAATTCCACGTCATCTGATTTCTCCGTTGAAAATTAACTTTATGCAAATGAGAAATACTCGAATAAATTTCAGATTTAAAAAGGAGTTCTCCGAGGATGTGTACTGTCGCCTTTACTTTTCAATATGTATATATATATATATATATATATATATATATATATATATATATATATATATATATATATATATGTATACATATACTGAATACATAATGGAAAAACTACTAGACACGCGGCAAGGAGCGTTTCGATCGATGATTGTAAAATCAGCAACCTTCGATACGCAGGCGACATCGTCTTTTCAGCTAATACGAAAAAAGAACTAAAACATTTGACATTAAAGCTAAAAAATTTTGACGAAAAATATGTCTCATGTATTAATATTATGGCTATAGACGGCATAGGAAATTCTAAATCCAAAAATGATAACATCCACGGCTATAAAGTGGTGGGCAACTATGAAAATAACGAAGGACGAGAAGATGATAATGCCTGACGTTGGCAGGATAGGCGAAAACGGAATTAAGCAAGATATCGAATAGTATTGTACTTCTTCCTGTAATTCAAAATAACATTGTGAGGAAAACTCCATTTTGGTTAGACGTGTGCATTGTCAAAGTCGTTATATATTTATCCTAAGTCTTTTGTAGAGGTTCGCTGCATGGAATATTTATACTTTATTTTTATAATCCTATAATTTTTTTTGGAACTCATATGTATGTATAAATTTCACTATAGGTATGTAGATATTTTTAGGTATTTTTACGGAAATGTATTATCAAAAATTTTATTTACTAATTAATTGCAGACTACCTAAATATATACGTGGTTGTAATCGGTGCTATACTCCGGTATATATGTATATACGTGCATACATGTATTACGTATGTTTATGCGAAAATTTGCTCTGATAATAATTATCGATTATTATAGCTGTAGTAGTGCAATTCGATTTTAGTTTTCCTTTTTTCCCAATTTTTTGCATTTTGACTGATACCCCCGTACTTTATCCAACTAGAGTTAGTAGAAATAAAATACGGACAAAAGTACGGTATTTAAATTTTTAAGCGCGTAATTTACAGAATGCCGTGTAATTTAAAACGTAATTTTTGATAAATAATTTTTAAAGAAAATTTAATATCAAGATTACATATTTTAAAGCGTCATACTATTTAATTGAATAAATCAACTTTGAAAATATAAGGTAATAAATAATTGCAACAAATCGATAAACCAATTAATACATAAAGTGCGAAAATTGGACTTCCATTCAAATTCGCATATTATTCTGACAAAGTTGTCTGTATATCGTGCAATGCTTGTATACATTCTACCGTCTGTGTCTCGTATGTATATATACATATATATATATGTGTGTGTGTGTTAGTGCATATATATGTGGTACTGCTTGATGAACTATTTCTATTTCAATCATAGATAAATATGTTATATATTTCCCTTAACTTAAAGTTCTTACGGTTGTTTCCTTTTTTTATGTAATTCTTAAACTAATCCAATTAGCGTTGAGATATGGTCTTGTTAAATCTGTGATGTTACTCGCGCGATATCGCGCATATTATTATTTATTGTATTATTTATATATTTGTTAAATAAAAGTAATTTGATTTTATGTCCCTAAACCCATTCGAATACGCACAATTTTTCCAATTTTCACTACGGAATCTACCGATTGCAAATTCAAACCAGTAACTTCATTAACTTGTTTTAATTTATTTTCAAGTAAATTCGTACGATCCAGCTCTATAAATTTAACAATAATCGGCGAACCGAATATTAAATATTTTCAAACAATAGAACGGATCTCCGAAACTGTAGTAATAAATTCGAAAGTGTTAACCAATATTTATCGTAAATTATGTTAATCGTTGAAAATTTTTGCATGCGTTACAACGCTAAACGAGTTGGCGAAGTAAGAATAACCCGCATGTGTACTAATGAATATATATATATATATATATATATATTTATATACAACATATATATAACATAATTGGCGAATTTAAATTGTCGCTTTTAACGAAAATAATTAGTGCGCCCGGTCTATCCCTACAGCAGGACGATAATTTATACGATACCTACACGCTTCAAGAGGTAAGGTACGATCAACGCGAATAAATTTAAAAGCGTCGACACGATAATAAAAAGTCGGTCGTTTAAATATTACGAATCATTCGTTGAGGCCGACGAATAATTTCAACCATCGACCATAGATAATTAGGGAATATAGCGATGAAGAGGCGTTAGAACTCACACACACACACACACACTCACGAACCAGTGTAAGGGAATCAGCAATCAAGATCGATATTTGAGTATTTTAGACGGATTTCCCCCATAAAGATTTTGTCTGTGTGGTTATCACAATAAGAAGTGATCGTGATTAAAGATCATCAGAAGTGTGGAGAGTTTGTGAGATGTGTAATATTCAAGATAGCGTCGAACATCAGATCTGGTCTTGCCCCAAATACAAAAATAGACATAGCTTTCTATCTGAACTTTGAACTTCTATCGACAAGGAATGAGCTACTTGGATGCGCATAGTATATAATTTTATCAAAGCCAATAATATAAGTTTACAGTCTGAAGAGTCCACTTAAACTGGTAAAAGGGTGAAAAGTGGGCCAAAAAACAAAAAAACCCACTTGCTACCAT
Organism: Coronaproctus castanopsis; assembly: GCA_032883995.1. NCBI lineage: Eukaryota > Metazoa > Arthropoda > Insecta > Hemiptera > Monophlebidae > Coronaproctus > Coronaproctus castanopsis. The sequence goes on along the minus strand of CM065052.1, from coordinate 187,396,361 downwards.
TATTAGTATTACTATTATTATTATTATTATTATTATTATTATTATTATTACTATTATTATTTTTCTGCTGGGGATGAGTAGCGTAAATGGAAATGGAAAATAAACGTTAAGGTCAGAGTATAACAGCTTAAAAGTTGACAAAGTTCTGGTCTCTCCTTTCGTCTTCGAAGAAGAACCTTTTGTCAGCGGCTCAGAAAACGTCGAAAGTTTACAAATTTCGACAAATACGCCAAAAATTCCGTCGCCACGCCCCATAGCTCACGGAGTAATAATTTTAAAAGGTTGCGCCGCTTATAAAAAAATCGTTTCCACTCCACAACCCTTCTACGTTGAAGAAAGTAATTTAGGTTATTAGCCGAAAAACATTCACCTCGACGCCAAAATTTCAATCCTTACACTCTTTGAAAAGACTTTTTTTAGACAGTTGCCCGCGTTTCAGCTAAATTTTCAGTTATTACAATATACATGTACACAAACACGTATATACACGGCAAGCATACTCATCAATGAAAAAATAAGTACATATATAATATATATATATATAGGGGAAAGGCAATAGCGAACCATCTAATATTGGTTTATCCAAGAAGCATCGCTAACTTATATATATATATATATGTATTGTTGTCGGTCTATACGCGGGTGTGTATTAAATTTATATATATAGCGTTGATAGATCTAAAGAAAGCGTTCGATAATATCTGAAGAATATTATTTAAAACTATGAAATAAACGGTAATAGACTGGAAAGATATAATGTTAATAACTAAAACCCACACGAATATTAGAAACAACGATGACACACAGGCCAGCTTTATTATTATAAAATCTAACGTTATAAACTGCAATACCAGGTGGACCCGTGACAAGGGTGGCGCAAGCTCCTAACACCTCATCCGTTTACAAAAATTAGTTTAATATACTGACCCCGCATTGCGAGATGTATCAGATATTAAGAACAGATACTACAATTTGATCTTAGCCAACAGGCCGAGTTCATATTTTCCTGCATTACTTTTTTAAAATAATCTCAAAGGTACAAGTTTTGTAATTATATACATATTTAGAGTTGCCAAGGATTATGTATAGGTACTTAGCTTTTTAAATTATGAAATAAAACTGCTTTCAGTTTATGTGTAAAGATATAATAAAAATTTTTTCATTTCATTATTAGAAACTGAATTATTTCTAGTATTGATGGAAAGTGATCCGATAAAGAGTCAAGAGATATATAAATATTCGCGTATCACACATCGATATAAATTTTCTGTGTGACAGTATCGAAGGTACTTTAGTACCACTCACCACTATTCGATGTAACAAAAACGGCTACAAGGCGCAATCGCGGAATATCAGTTTTAGTTTGCTGTCTAATCACACTACGTTAAAGTAAGTTCACAGAGTGAAACGATATATCACTGATTAGAGTAGACGGCATTTTTATCGCCTATGACACGAGGGATTACTTTCGAAAATAAAACACACCCTGCCACATTCGTATTATATTTGTCAGGCAGATTTTTTCAGATCGAAACTAAATTATCGGAATTTTATTCTATTCAGGCCAGTATTCGGTAGGGTTTTGTTTTGGAACCGATTTTATTCCTCCTATAAGCACACTACCTTCCGATTGAGCTGAACGTGCAGTCAGCATCATTTGATGATTGTTGTAAAGCGATCTAGTCAGGTTAACTAGAGACTGAGGTACGTCACATTTACAACTAGACAGAAGACGTCTTGTTAATAAAGTTCGATACTTGGAAATGTAGTTCCATCGTCGTTTAACATAGAGATAGTTAGATCAAGATTAAGAAAATAAACATTAATAAACTTATAAAGATACACTGATTGCTAGATAAAGAGTTACCTTTTAGATCAAAGCTGTTACTATGGAATGCATTTAGCCAATATGATTATATGTATAATGTATTAATTTGAGGTACATCTTAAGCGAGCTGCTTCGAGTTCTTTAATGTTAAATTTATTAAAGAAGATGCTTCAACTTCAAATGATCTGGAAATCGCTGCGGCAGAAGGCGTCTGGGCTTATCGTACGGTGAAAGAGATACATAGTTTCCATTCTAATGATTGTACGTCGAAATTAATTCAGTCGTATTTCGAACAGAAATTTACACGCACGCAAAACAAAAAAGTGTAGCAATTGTAAATGTTTTAGCTCTTATAATAGCGATTGAAGAATTAAAAGCCGAACTAGGTAAGTCTCATTGCGTTACAATGTTAACATATTATTAAAATCATCTATCGAAAAACCATTAATAGGTATCGGATGCAGATATCGTTAACTATGCAATGAAATCCGCTGTAAATACATGTAGACTTGAAATGTATAATTGTGAAAATGGATTAATTTTTTTATATTTACACTGTTCGAATTGAAGCACTAAAAGAATGTTTCAGTAAAACTGATATAGAATATCAAAAATTGTTAGGCTATAGCAAGAGCACAGATGGTTTGCTGCAAACCCTACCATCGAGAGAGTCTTGAATATGTTCCAACCATTGAAAGAAATCTCCTATTATTTTAATTTTTTTTTTTTTTTTTTAAATCCAAGCTCAAAGCTGTGTTTTTTTTTATACAGTCTCAGTCAGCGAGCATTCGCAATCTGATTTAAAAATAAAAGGACAGAATATTTTGGGCAATTGATGCTGCAAATAAAATTTATCATTAAAAAAAAAAAAAATAGCTCAGAAACAGACTAATCAATTCCTACAATCCGTAGTTCGTAATTTATTGAAAAATTTTAATCAAACTGATTAGATATAAATAATTAATGGTGCAGTATATAGGTGTGATGCAATATTGTAAACAGTTTAAATATTTGACTTTTTACCGAAATCAACTTATAAATCAACGCTCCTTAGAATAACACCTATTACCACGAGTTGTACGTACGTTAGTTAGCATACCGGTAAAATTAATTTAGATTTGAGAATTTTTTCTTGTTACGTGATATCTTAAATGCAACAAGTCAACTTCTGGGGAAAATCTGTCCCTTTCTAATGGAATGGTTTCTATATAGAGTAAGGCGTTGACTAATAATTAATTTGTATAGAGCTAATAATATTATACGGATATATTTCGATTTATTTTCTCGTATTAATTTTTTTCATCGCGCTAAGGTGTAAACCGGTACGCTATATTATTATATCATCGGCATTCTGTTCGTTTTTCTATCTAATGGTGATATTATGAAAACGACGTCCTTATAGCTTTTTAACCTATACCGACTTATGAAGACTTAATCCAGTTATCGCTTTTAATTGATCAACATAGCGTGTCTGTGGTATTAGTTTTTTTCCATTGATTTTGACCAACATTATATGGCGTCCGAGTGAATCCATATCTCGTACTAAAAGCTGAGGAATCTCCGCCTCATTAGTTCAGACAGACGTACCTGTATGCCTAATTTGCTAAGCTCGATATTTCATTGAAGAACTGCGTTAATTTTTACTTTTATTCGTATTTATTATCTTAACCGATATAGTCATTTTAAACGATATTTTAGAACAGGTATTAAGTTTATAATATCCTGTACCTTTTCACATTTTAATGCTGTACGACCAGACGTGTAATTGCCGTAATTTTTTATTACGCTTACACCTGAATAATTTCGAGGTTTAAGGTATTTGAGAGTTTTCGTTAGTACTTTTTATTTTATTAATTTAATTTTTTTTTTTTTTAAATAATTAAGTAATTTAACAATCCGATCACTTTGTTCGTAGTCCTACTTAAACGGTTAACTGTTTTGGTATCGATGCGAAGAATATATTGGAAAAAAAAAATAAATTGAAAAGAGAGGCTGCTAGATTTTTAAGTAAACGTATATATATGCTAAGCACGTGTGATTTCGTTGTAATAAACATAGAGCGCGCATTCGTCGCCGAGCATAAATAACTAAACATCTTTATGGCATCGGACGTATTTATATTCACAGCGTGTACATCTAATCTACATCGACATTATTACAACGGTTACCGGACGTTGTTGCGAATTGGTCGTTATTGTTTTTTGGACAACTTGGCCGTTATCAATATCGAAATCAACGAACCTATTATAGTTTATAGCCGAATAAATTATTTATTTATATAATCGAAAATCGGAACTTTAAAGTACTGAGCACACACGTAAGCAAAAAATTCTATTCATAATCCGCGTTATATCAAAAAACGCCCGACGCTGACAAGACACGCGACAACGAAATTAACCTGTAAATGTACTGTTTAATTCCTCCGATAGCGATATACAGGTCGAAAATCTGCAGTATAAAAAGGTAGAGATGAGGGGCAAATTAACGCGTTTGAAGGTTGGCAATAGAACGACGATGTAAAATACGAAGAAGATTACGAAAAACATAGGATACCAGGGGAAATGAATAAAGCTAATCCATTCGATGTCATGTTAATGTTACCAAATACATTGGAGATATCAAAAACATGGAAGCAATCGTTATTACGTTATGCCTATCTCAACCCAATGCTGGGTGTAGGCTTTCCCCAAAACATTTCCAAAGTATATATATATATACAAATAATGTCGCGGTTGCACAGTTGCTAGAATACTCGGCTAGCACCAAGCGATTGAATCACAGTTCGCGGTATAAATTATTATAAATATCACGGAGACGCCAGGGGCGAAAATTCATTGATTTTAACTAGTTTTTTATTGTTTAATTTTATATATGTATGTATATGTATATGTACACTTATACATATGTATGTGTATTATCAACGCTGGATTGTTCGTTGCCGTGACTAGTTGTAGTACGTTTATTGTTACCTACAAAATTGTCTAGCGTTGAAGGTACTAATTATATGCAAAACAAATGCGCGCATGTGATGTGGGGTGCTACTATGTTCTCCGTGATAATTAAGAGTTATGTAATGACGAAAATCTTTATAAACATTCTTATGACACCAGTAGATTTTGAAACCTAGACCGTCAAATTGATAGTCGAGCACTCTATTAACTATGTCACCGTACACACAAACGCACACACATATATATATATATATATCTACTTATCACCGTATTAGTTGTGGTAAGAAAAGATTAAAATTTATAAATTAAAATATTAAAATTAAAATTAATATTAAAATTTATAATCAAAAATTACAAGATTGAGAAGTATGTATGCGGATATATATTATATAACGTATTAGGAGAGATATGGGTGTATACACGCGTACGTGTATATGTATACGCGGTTACACAGGTAGGCAGAATAATATGTGTAGCAGAGAGCATGCTGGCGTATGTAGGATCAGAATTTTTAGAAAATTCTTTGATAGTTATATATATATATATATAAAAAAGAAAAAAAACACCTATAAAAATATAATAATTGGCGCGGCAAGTGCCGACAAAAGGAGTTGAGAATGGACATGATGAAATCGGTTACTTCGGTCTTTTAATCGAAAATTAAATGAAACGGTTTCAAATTTTCGCTAATCCTAAAAGAGAAATCGAAAAAGTAACAAATTCCGACAATCATACAAACGAAAAGGGAATATAATTTCTATAAATAAGTATGAAAATATGTGTAGACCGATATATGTATGTGTTTATAAACTTCGGATACAAGAAACGACGGAACCTTCCCATTAGTCAAGGAATCACTTTTTTATAAAAAAAAGCAAAATCCATTAACGGGGTGAAATCGAAATATCTAAAAGTACAAAGAAACCGGCGTTTTGTCGAAAATTAGTCCAGAAAATACGATGATAACTATAATAAGAGAACTGGAGCCCCACTAGCACTCAGGAGGGCTAGACAGACTGGTGGAAAAATCGGGTAGATCACTCTAAACTTTCTCGCTACAACTTAGTGATGGTCGAAACAGTTATTTTTTAAAAGCAGCTGTTACTGTTATCAAATAAAATTCTCATCTGTTATTTTTAAATCACGAGAAATAACTAGTCTATGCACCAGTATGGAGCACAAAATAATCAAATCCGCTATTTAATAGTAAAAACCATAATTACAGTTTAAGAGAGAACGTTTGTTATCTGTGAATGTAGTGATTATTACATGAATTTCACATAAAACTTTTTATAGAATATAAGTGTAAAAGTAAAAACGGTAGACTTCGCAGAAAGAAGAGAAGTTAAATTTTTTATTATTTATACGATCGATGTAGTTCTATAAATTATAACCTAACTTTCATTTTAATATTTCAGTATAGTGTTCTTCAAATTTGTTGTTTGTGAACAAAAATTGTATTTTATTAATTTTTTTTTACATAAAACCATTACAGGGAATTATTACTAAAATTTCAGGCGTTCTTGTTGATCAATATCAAGGATAAACAAGGGTCTTCTGAGTATAAGGGTTTCCTAACTATTGAATGATTTTGGCATGTCCGCGGATAGTTCATAAATACGTTACATATACAGAAATTAATTCAATAATATATTTTACTTTTATTTGGTTAAATATTTCTGATTTTATTACTGATAATTTTAATATTCGCAAACACACAGGTATGATAATGATTGACTTAAAGCTTTCGATACTGCGTGGCATAATGGTATATCATATAAAATGATCAAATCTCGATTCTCACTACGTCTTATTAAGTTAATTAAATCTTATTTAAACAGCAGAAAATTTTTACAAATTACTCTGATAATTCTTCAATAAAAACCTATTATTCGGGAGTCCCACCAGGAAGTGTACTTGGTCCATACCTGTTCCTAATACTATTAAACCGTATCCCACAGATACCACTTGTACATATACCGCATTATAATGATGATGACTTTAAACTTCATATAGAAGTGATATCAAAAGATTACAGAAAGCTGTTCAATTTGCGAATATTACCAACGGTGGAAACTATAATGATGAGAAAACAGAAGCCATCTTATTCTCAAGAAGAAGACCACCTCCCTTGTCTGACATTGTGGTGAAATCCGAGCAAATTTCGTTTGTTAAAGAGGTTAAGTATTTAGGAGTGATAATGGATAGTCTAACGTTTAATAACCACGCTAAGTACGCTGTTGATAGAGCTCGTAAAGCTATCCCCACATTCTGTATCCCATATTTAATAAAAGGTCCGGTCCTAGTATATTAAATAAAAAACTCATCTATACTACCGTAATCCGACCAAGATTATATGTGTGGTCTTACTTATCTGATAGTACTTATAAAAAATTACAGATAATGCAAAATCGTTGCTGCAGAATTTCGCTGAATGCTACACGATACGACAAAATATTAAAACTTCGGCATATATAGTACTGCATATATAAATGTCGCAAAAATTTTATAAAAAGTATGAGAAAAAAGATAATGAGCTAATTAATAGTATAGACAGTTACGATCTAAATATAAACATCGTAGACTTAAGCGCAGATTTTTATAATTAATTTAATTTAAAAATCAATTACGCGATATAATTTACTATATTACGACTAATTTAAAGTACAGCGTTTCGTACTTTTGTGTAGGTTTTCTGTTTTAATTTTTCCTACGTAATGTATTTAATAAATTTATTATAAAAATTAAATTTTAATTTAAGTTCAAGTTATTTTACACTCTTCATTTGCTAAGGTTATTACTAACACTTATCTTAATGAATTTACTTGTAGAACACTGTAAAAATGAAGTTATTGAAATAAATTTTTATGTTGTTATTGTATTATCATTATGCTATACTTTAAAATATCTGCAAAGAATTTATTTATGTCCGGAGATATCCTCGCTAATTATCGAGTTATTCAACCGGTTGTACACGAATATCTTCCACTCGAGACAGCTAAGTTTTGAACTTCCTTCGTCGTGCCCGTATTATTAATACGTACACACGCTGTGCTATACAGTTCCAATGCGTAATTCAAAATTCAAAACATACACGTGTATATATATATATCAAAATTCAAAACATACACGTGTATATATATATATATATCAAAATTCAAAACATACACGTGTATATATATATACATATATATGCATGCTCGAGTACACAGGCTGTGGATGAGAAAACTAAGCAGTTTACTTCCAGATCGCGTCGGTCGTCTATGAGAAATCCAATTTAACGGATGATCTTCCGTCACTTTATGCGAAGAGGATTACCAACTGAAAAACAATGAACGAGAAAACCCCGGTTTTTTTCCAACGAAGGCTATTAAGCGTTCTACCTTCATCTTTTTTTTTTATTATGTACCATCTTTACTCTTATATCCGTTAACACGTTCAACAAAAGTTGAAGCTTTCCTTTCAATACGCGCACGAAGAGTCCATTTCATTGTACAGGGCACGATAAGTTCTCATTTTGAATTAGGTCACGTTTTGATCGGGAAAACTTACTTTGTTTTCCTTCGTCCTTCGAAACGACTTATTATTAACGGTCGTTGCGTTTGGATTTTGAAATTTTTTTTGCGAAACACATTTAGTTCGAACGAGAATCATTTTAGAATCGAAAAAATTTTCCGACGTAATAATATAGATTTTAAAATTATGAAAAATGGAACAAAGATGCTACCCGATTCTTGAGGGGGGAAAACGAGTACACTTCACGAACGTCTTCGAAAAAGTATATAAAAACGACGGAGCACTAAAGCGACGTAATGGGAAAGATAAAAAGGAAGTAGAATAGGGAGGTAGAGGAAGACATAGGTAGAAGAAACAGACAAACGGAAATGGGCTCGTATAGAACAAACGGATCTGTATTGCGCGAAATCGATCATTGTTAAAACTGCTCCTAAAGAATATTGGAAAGCATCGTGATCAGTTTGTTACGATGTCTATTAATTTAAATTTATCCAGCTCGATATCCATACTTGGATTTTTATAAATTCGATTCTCCGAACAATTATGTATTACCGTTACCGATATGTAATAATCGAGTTGCGCACGTTCATTATTTAAAATGCGCTCTCATCCGTCCCAATGTCGACACGTGTTAGTCGATGACAAACGTGTTTCTTTCGAATGTTTATACTACCGTCCTCAACGGGTCACACTTTACAACCGGTTGATTTCTTTACACACTGCCCACTAATATATATCCTAATTATTTTCTCTCGATAATACCCGAATTATTTTCTCTCGATAATACCCGAATTATTTTCTCCTCTATTTACCGGTATTACTTTTTACTTATATTACGAAATATTTATCTATAATTCTCTATATAGAGTAAATAACGTAAGTTACTTAAATAGATACGTTCGAGAGGTAACGGAAACCGAATAAAAGTTGGATTAAAATAAAAAAACATGGCATAGCCCTCCTATATGCAACGAAGTACTTCGGTCAGCTCAGGCAGCGTATCCGAACTAACTGTCCTCAAAAAGGAAAAAACATCGTAGCAGTAAGCGAAATAAAAGACGAAAAGCGAACGTTAAGGTTAAAATGTTCAAATTATGTTTAAAATAGCCGGTCGGCCAGCTGGTTAAGCATAGATGTTCAACTTTTCAAATTGAGAACTTGCGTTCGGGCTAACCGTCAATCGTTTTACGCGATGGGCTACGCAAATGCGTCGAGAATTATAAAAGAATTCCCATTTCGTAACCATTACAAGTCGGTTACAATGTTGAATAAAGATGATACTGATACCGATGACGACAATGAGTATATATATACATAAATATATATTTAATCCGCGAAATTATATTGTACACGAAGAACGTGGGTAAAAATAAATTCAGAATTTGCCGATTTTCAAAGTTTTAATGGTAGGCTTCTTAGATTTAGAGAAGAAATATAAATTAATGCGGAACAATAATTTTAATCACAATATACATATATTATATATATATATATATCATCACCATCATCATCAGTACATCCCTCATACGGGTCCATTGCTAACATAGTAAGCTTTGATCTTTCTCGTTCTTCCGTGGCTGTTTTTAATTCAGCGAATTCTTAAACCCGATGGTGTCTTTTAAAATTCGTAAACGTGAGTCTTCAGCGGGTTCATTACAGGTGACCAATTCGAGTTAATCGTGTTTTCCTCATCTCTCATTTAACGACGATCTTTTCTCTTCAATTCGTCGTAGTAGTTCATATTGAATTTTTTCTATCCGGTTTTTCATTTTCCTTCACGCCCACATCTTCAATGCTTGTAACCAGTGACGCACTAAAGATTTGCATGTAGGGTGGGCTCAAACCTGACCCCTCAAAAACAAAAATTTAAAATTCGTAATAAAAATGCATAATAATACACAGTCGAATGTGCAAGAAAATTTGACAGGCGAAAACAAACTATAAAACATCGCGAACAACAAGAAAACGAGTGATAACAACAATAAAAAGAAACACACTGACCATTGGTCGGATTGGAATTCCGAACGGCCCAACCAACGGCCATTTTTTTTCTTTTTGTTGCACAGTCAGCTGGATTTTCAATTTCATTAGCAGACAGAATGTAAGTAATATTTTTTAACAGTACTTTCTAGACTGTTTTGCACGCTCTTGGAGATGTTTTATTAGTGATAACGCGATCTCTTTCGAATACACTCTTCTGTTTCAACTATCATTTTATCTGTGAAATTGCTTATACTTTTATAAGCCCTCTGTGGGGCTTAAGCCCGGTAGCCCCGTGGGTGCGCCACTACTTGTAACTTATTCCTGTTAACGATTTCATACAGAATGAATACATTTTGGATAGACTATTTTCTAGCCTGAACATTGCACAAACTATATGACCGATATTGTAAATTATTTTTGCAAATAATTTTTTCGTAATTTACCAGTCGCATACGCCCATTGTATACTTTCGGATGTACGTAATTACCTTTTTACAAATTGACTTTGAAAAAATAAAAAATTCGAAAACATTTTAATTGGAACACTCATCATCTAGGTACCAAAAAAAAAAAACAAAATTATAGTTGCGAGGCCTGTGTGTAGGCGTAAAAGAGTGTCCAGGTTTAAAGGGCTATGCAGCGCGCGTACGCCTTACATATTCTTTTTCGGAGCTTCGACGGTATTGGCTTTGGTCTTATTATGTCTTTCGCTATCGAAACGCGCATTGTACTGGTGCGATTATAGAATTAATTTCAGTATCACCATAGAGTATAATCCGGCCGAGTGCTCAACTGTTTTATCTATCAATGTTCACGCAAAATGGGCGCGGTTTCCTTTCAATCATAGTCGATTTCGCGTTTTTTCCCACATTTATTATCATACCTACTACGTATCATCTTTCAAAACGTATCCGCATTTCTATATCACTGGATCAACCGCGAATTTTATAATTTTTAAATTTTCTCATTCCGTAATTAACGTTTCCTTAACTCTAGATAACCGTTCGAAATAACGACGATAAATACCTCTTACTCCTGTATATATTTACGCGTTAATTTCGTAATATATATTAAACGATGTGAATTTAACCTTTTATATTCTAGGAAAAAACGATGCGGGTGTCGATATTGCGTTATCGAGGTGAAGGTTTCTTTGCGATCGTTCGCTATCAGCGTAACTTCCTACGAAATTATGTAGTCCGGTTCATCGGCCCGTATTTTTTCCGCCGATACAATAGCTTATCTCGTTGCGAATTGTTATCATGTTCTCCTATTAACACGAATTAAATGTTTTCCATATTCGATATAATGAAAAACAAAACGTGTAGCGCTTACTATTACAACGGACGTCGATCGAGTCTGCGATATAACCTTTCATTTCGAAATTAACGCATATTTAATGAAAATCATTATTAGCCAATTCCAATACTTATCGTCCGCAAACTGTATATATATATATATATAGATATATATATATATATATATATATATATATATATATATATATATTATATATATACTTTTTTTTTAAATTACAGGCTAACGATTATATTATCGTGGGAAATTCGTAGCAATGAATAATAACGGCGACATTGATGACGATAACGGATCGCTTCGATATCGAAAAAGGCGAAAACGCAAAATTGCTCGCTATCGTCGCAATGGTAGCGGAATTAGCAGTTTTACCAGTAGTAACGGTTTGGATAAAATTTTGGCCGGTCGTATTTTAACCATCTGGTTATTATTATGCAGAGCTCGGGCGGAAAATTTCACGGTCGGCTATCTAACCGGTTCGCAAAGACGGTCGGGAGACGTGGAATATTCCAGACCGGGTCGGACGATTTCCGGCGCGATTACTTTAGCGTTGGAAGAAGTAAACGACCGACTAATCGGTACGATCGGTTCGAAAGGTCATCGATTGAATTTCATCGTAGCCGAAACGTACGGAGACGAAACGTTCAGCATAAAACAGACGGCGTCTTTAGTCAGCGGTCAGATAGACGCCTATATAGGACCGCAAGAAAGTTGCGTCCACGAGGGTAGAATAGCGGCCGCTTTTAACATTCCGATGATTTCGTACGTAAGTACGGCCATGTGAAATTATTTATTTATATACGTATAGCGAGTTTTCAATTTATCGTTTCGGTTGTTCGCTAGTTCATACCGACACCTCTAAGACCCGTCCTTTGCCATCTTTATTTCGGTTTTCCTACTGGTCTTTTACTAGGAACTTCTTGAAACGTATGCGCTACCACTCCCTTTATGTCGAGCTCATTATTATATTTAATTTTATACTTGTTGAAAATTTACTACTATTATATTTTATTTAATAAATAAAAATTGTTAATATTATAGACAGTCCTCCGTAGGCTTCTTTAGGTATTAATCGGAACATTAGTACCACCAATAAGAAACTAAACATATCGACTAATGTATATATATATATATGTATATATATATATATACATATATTCTTCTTCTTCTCCCCAACCATTAGATCGCAACATAACTGTCAATAATTTTCTCTAATTTTTTAAATTTCAGCCTACTTTCTTTTCTTTAGTACGCTTTCCATAAATGTTGTTCTTAGCCTTCCCTTCAGCCGTTTTTCCGTTCATTTTTCTAAATTCATTTTATTATCTACTTGTCACCACCTGCAGAGTTCTGTACAAACAGGGCAAATCGAGTCAGTATGTATCGCACGGGTACAGAAATAGTATGATTTCTTTCACACGCCACGGTGGTCTCCCGTTGCCATTCACTAGACTTTCTTTAAAGGTTTACTTCTGTAAGGTAGCGGATTGTTATTGAAAGGTTTTCAACCTCGCCGATGGAGTGAGAGTATTTTTACAGACTTTTAGTAGACAGGTACTCAAGCTGTTCATCTGCATCGTCGTGTCTCCTTGCCCTGTCACTTTACTAGAATCGTGTTCGCGACTGCTATTAAATAATAATTAAAATTTACAGATTTCGTTTATATTTATTTAGGCGAAGATAGAAAGCGTATTCGATCTAGTAAATTTTATTCTACAAAAGTACGTTTGTAACTGATATTCTTTCTACTACCTGCTGTGAAGTTACTCACTCCGCCGCGCAACTATTTACGAGTGTTTCTAAATTAGAATTTAAAAAATTACAGACAATATTAATTTTTAAATATATTCGTATATACAAGTGTCTGACGATGCACCGCCAATAGCGGACGAGATACCGACGACCGCTGGTGTAGATGACGAACCAAATAATTCGACCTCCCGAGGTAGAATTACTACAACTCAATATGGTCGTTAATTAGATCGCCTACGTATAGTACCATTGTTAACGATTATAATGCAGAAAATAAAATTTTTGTAAATAGCGATTTGTGTCCATCGTTAAACTCGTACGACGTATAGAACAGAAGACGAGAGTATAAGACATCAAATCTGGACGGATTAACCTATCTCTTATTGCTATTCTGTTAGTTTCATAGATCAAAATTCCTTTTAGCTGATGGTACAAATATCTCCATCTTCACTCTTTGCTATTTCTTTCCTTGTCTAGAACTCCCAAATATCGACTCTACATCGTTTTCGTTGGTTATCATCAGTCGTTGAACGACAGCGGGGTGAACTACACTAGTAGGCGATAAAAATTTTATATATATTACGTCTTTCATTTGGTCTATATATCTAATTAATAAATTTTTTTGTTAATTTTGTGTTACATTTGATTTATTTAAATACACGACGTTCCCTTTGCTTTAAATATGCAATAATATATATATATATATAAAACACTCGAATATCTATCCACTCCGTTTTATGTAAAATACCGTACAAAATATACTATCATCTTGATTATTCATTTTTCTCGAAAAATCCGATTTTATATATATATATATATCCGATTTAATTTAAATACGAAATCTCGAAGTAATATTTATTATTTCAAGTTTCATATTTTATTTTCATTACGTAGCCTAAACTCTAAAGGTAGGACAGGAGAAAGAAAAATTTAAAATTTGTATTCAGTCTAAAAAAAATCGTAATTTAGTCGCGTCGCAACGAACGATAGGGCAAATTTTATTCAAATTAGGTAATAGTGATAAAAGGATACATATATATATATATATATATATATATATATATATATATATATATATATATATGTATATATATATATATACATATAAAAGACTCACCACTACTATTATGCTGATATATCCATTATTATACTTCATATCGATATATATATATGAAAGTTAAGTTATAAATTGCATTTAGAGGGAAACAACGCAAAATAAGAGTAGGACAGTTTCTAATAATGACGATAGTAGCAAAAAATTACCCATAACGAAATTGTGCCAAAGCACGAAGTAATTCAAAAATTATTTTTTATTATTTTTTCCATTGTAGCCGATTACATTTTACGATCAGAAAACTTGATTTCATCTCAGGCAATTGAAATGATATATACTATATTTTATATATATATATATATATATATGTATGTATGTACGTATGTATGTATTTGTTCCGAATTTGATCATCTGGAGACAATGTAAAATAATTTGTACACATTTCAAATTCTTCTTTTCCCATTAATAATATTTATACATATATATTATTATATATATATTAACGACGATATATTATTCTCCTTATCAAACTTATACATTCAGAAGAATGAATAAGAAAATTTGTGAATTAATTACGCTGAATAATTACAAAATAAATAAAATGTAATTAATTTTATTTTTATTATTATTACTATTATAAATATACTTAAAGTGACATAAAAGACTTTTCTTAGGCAAAATATAACATTATATTACGTTTGAAAAATTTTAAACTTTCATTCTAGAATTCTCATCGTTTATGATTACTATATCGATGCAGGTTTTCCGGTGCTTATTATTTCACATCTATACGTTTTCACATGCTTATTATTTCACATATCTTAAATTTTCATTCTAGGATTCTCATGGTAATGGTTACTGTGTAGACTGATGTAGGTTTTCCCATCCCTTAGGTTTTCCCATCCTTATTATTTCACATATTTTAAACTTTCATTCTAGAATTCTCATCGTAATAGTTACTGTGTGGAACGATGTAGGTTTTCCCATCCTTATTATTTCACATATTTTAAACTTTCATTCTAGAATTCTCGTCGTTATGATTACTGTGTGGAACGATATAGGTTTTCCCATGCTTATTATTTCACATCTATAAGTTTCCCAATCCTTATTATTTCACATATATTGATGATATTTCACCAACTACTATCTAAAACTCACCGAATTTCTTTTTTTTTTTACGCTTTATACGGTAAGTAATAATTTTTGGTTTCTTCGTTTCTCTCTCTCTCTCCAACCTGTTTTCATCTTTTTTTTCTTCGGTCCACAAAGTGGCACTCTTCGTTCCTGGTTTTCAGTGAATCCTTTACAGTTAAATAGTTTCTTTTTTTTTTTTTTTTAAATTTTGCGTGCCGTGTACCGCAATTATATAATTACAACAAAGGTATTAAATAATTAAGGTATTAGATAATTATAACGAAGATATTAACTGTTTACAACAAAGGTATTAAGATAATTATAACAAATGCGTTAATTTGATACATTTTAACGAAAACGGTATTAATGATATCCATGTTATCCCTCAGCAAACTTTGCAAGTCGAGCGATGCGATCCAGTACTGTTTTCTGTATTTGTCGTAAATTGGACAGTCTACCAATAGATGCTCGACGGTCAACTAACAACAGCATTGTTGGCACGTTGGCGGCGTACTTTTTTCTAATAGATGAATGAGTGTTAATTTTGTGTGTCCTATCCGTAATCGGCATAATACTACCTCTTCCATTCTGCTACTACGATGTGCCGAGTGCCACTGTTTTGAAGATAATTTTATCGATCGTAGTTTATTCACCGTAGATATTCTCTGCCAGTTACTATTCCATATCGATTCGAAATGATGCTTTAAGTATTCTTTGAAATCAGCTATCGGTACATGGATATTTAGAAGCGGATGCGAAACGGCTGTTCTTGCTGATACGTCGGCTATTGAATTACCATATATATTGCAGTGTATCCACAAAAGTATTATGTTCTTAGATGTAGTTTGTAACATGAGTTTTATTTCGTTGGCTATTGGATGCAAATTTTCATTATTTAATAGAGTTCTTAATGCTGAAAGCGAGTCAGTACGTAAAATGAAATTTTTATTTCTGTTGGAATCTGCGTAATTCACTGCGGATCTAATGGCGTATAGTTCTGCTGATAAGACTGAAAACGTAACTGGAAGAGCAATTTGAAGAACTACGTTATCATTAACAACTACCGAGCAATCTACCCCTGCTGAAGATTTCGATCCATCTGTGTATATAAATTCATATTCTGCATGGTTTTCTTTAATCTCCTTTAAAGTTTCTCTGATCTTGTTAACATTTTTTCTATTTATGTTACAGAACGTTAGATTCACTTGTGTGTGCAACTGTGCCCAAGGCGGAATAAGATCGAGGTTTTCGCGAGATAATATTGGGAGTTCGACGTTATATGCTTGAATGAGTTTATGCAAACTGGGAAGATCGGTATCTCCATGAGTAGCCAGCGCCAGTATGGTCAAGTATTGTCTTCTTAATTGCAAGGGAAATTCAGAAGCTTCGCATAAAATACTTATTATCGGTGATGTTCGGAAGGCCAGTTGCCAATCTTAGAGCTGTATTTTGGATCGTGTTTAGAGACTTTAATAATGTCGAACTCGCTGTAGTATAAGCAGGGATTCCGTAATCCAATTTCGGCCTTATTAGAGTGCGATATATCGTTAATAAGCTATTTCTGCTGGCACCATATGTTGTATGTGATAGTTTTCGCATTAGATTTAATTTCTTTTGACAGCTGGTCTTTAGTAATTTAATGTGTGTTTTCCATGTAAGTTTACTGTCAAATATCATTCCTAAATATCGCACTTCTTTTGCTGATGGTATTTGATTGTTGTAAAGGTTCAAACGTATTTTATGTTCGCATTTATTTCGTCGGCAAAAGTGTATTGCTGTTGTTTTTGATGTTGTGAAATATAGACCGTTATTTTGAGACCAGCGTTGTAGTTTGATAATTGTGTCTTGCAGAATTGACTCTCCCAGTTCAATGTCTGTGCACGGAAGCAAAATACAGAAGTCATCCGCGTATAGAAATGATTGTATTGGTTTCTGGACCGTATGTATAATATCATTTATACCAATATTGAATAGTGTGGGGCTGAGTACTGATCCTCGAGGTACTCCATTTTCTAGCTTCTGAGGTTCAGACGAAGAAGGCCCTAACCTTACTTGAAAACTTCGATTCGGCAAGAAGTTCGCAATAAATGTGCAGAGACGTCCTTTTAACTTCCACGAGAGTAGTGTCGACAATATTTTATTTTTCCATATAGTATCGAAAGCTTTATTAAAATCGAAGAAAACAGCTAGCAGATGATGTTTATTAAAGAAAGCTTTTCATATGCATTGCTTTATACATAAGATCGGATTAATAGTACTACGTTCTGATCGAAAACCATATTGGTTTTTAGCAAGTAGTTTTTGTTTTTCAATTTCCCATAACAGTCGTTGGTTTACAATCTTTTCGAGTATTTTACATAAAATAGACGTAAGATTGGTCGGTAGCTGTCCAATAATGTGGGATTTTTATTAGGTTTTAGTATCGGTACTATGAATGCTGTTTTCCAGTATGATGGAATAGCGCCAGTGAACCATACTTTATTGTAGATTAGAAGCAATGTGTCTAAAACGTTTTCTGGTGCGTATTAATATGAAAAGAATCCGGACCAACAGCTTTTGGTTTTGTATGCTTTATTGCTGTTCAAAGTTCATCTATGGTTATTGGTTGATCGTATCACTGTTATCCCTTTCGAAGTTAAAATAAGTGATATTTCTGCTTGTTGACATACTACATTCTGAAGAATAATCGTTACTTCCGTTTGAAGATAATGCAAAATAATTCGCGAATACTGTGTTTATTTCCTGTAGGTTGTTATAGATGACGCTATTAGATCGGATACACTTTGGTATATAGGATGATGTTGTTTTTTCAATACTTTTCCCATATAACTTTGGTTGGAGTACTTGGTGTCAAAGTCGAAATATATTTTTTCCAGGATTGTTGTTTAGCTTGTTTGAGAGTATATCTGACTTTTGCACGCATTTTTCTAAATAATAAATGATTTTCCATAGTTGGTTCTGCTTTTAATTTTTTTAAAGCTCTTCGCCTATTTCTGATTGCATTTAAGCACTCTTTAGACCACCACGGGACCTTTTTATTGTTTTTGTTCAAGTTTACTTTTGTAGGAGGAGAACATATTTTGGCATACGTTATTAACGTGTTTGTGAAAGATTGTATTACAGTGTCCACGTTATTCGCTATATTAATGTTCGAGTTTAACTTGCACACAGTATTATATTTTGTCAAGTCCACTTTTTTATAATTATATATTAAGACTTTTGGATACAGAGTCACTTGTATTTTCTCTGGGATTAATCGATGTTTTATTATAACTGGAAAATGGTCACTTCCTCCAAGATCATGATGTAAAAAGAATTGTAATTTGCTTGTTAATTAAGCATAAGTGCCAAATCAATATTAGACCACGTTCGATACGAAAAATTATAATGGGTTGGCTGTGTGAGATTTAATAGTGAGAGATTAAATATATTTATCGCACTTTCAATAACTTTTCCACTTGTGTTGTAATTGTTGCTTGACCATAGAGGACTGTGCGCATTGAAATCGCCTAAGATAATAAATGGTTTTGGTAGATCTTGTAACAGAGAAAAGAACTGGTCCACAGTGATTTTTTCCGAGAAATATACAGTACATATGATAACTAGTTGATTGAAATAAACTTTTGTTGCCAATGCTAGTAAATCGGTATCTAGGGTAACCTGTTCATGATGAAATTTTGATTTAACTGCTAACAATATACCGCTATGCGCATACTCAGCAGTTGTATAAATTAGTTCGTAACCAGGGCTATTAAATTTCTGATCAGCTTTTAAGTGCGTTTCTTGTAAACAAATTACAGGTTTCTTCTTTAATATTATTCGCTGTCTTATATCAAAAGGCATAATCGTAGTTCCTCCATGTAATTTTTAGTCACTATGTACCACGTGCTGGTTATTATAAGATTCCGCGTATAATTAAATAATGTTCCGGTACACATATTACGGTCCACATCCTTTACATACCATAGAATCGAATTCTTATTTCACGGTTAATTTTAGTAATATTTTACTGTGATTTATACATTTTTCATCTTTCGCCGGCCCTAGTATTCTGCTTGCGATTTTTCTTTCTGCAATTTCTAGTAAATCGTTTAATCCATTTTTGTTTGACTCTCTGCTGCATATAACGTCCCTGGGGCCAGATTACAGTTGCCTGTGTCTCAGTTTGGCATTTCTCGAAAGATATTTTTTCTTATTATAAATAAAATACTGTTTTCGTTCGATCGATTATGCATTTAGTTGTTTCTTTTCCTGATCCATTTTTATCAATTAATTCCCCCAGATACTTGAATTTATGAACTCGTTTCATTTGAACAAATTACATTTTTATTTTCATAGACGTAGCTGCTTTATTTGCCATAAATTCGATTTTTTCAAATGAGATTTATAGCCCAGCTTTATCCGCTTGTTCTTTTAATAATTCTATCTGACGCTTTGCCGTTTTCACCTATTCTGCTATTATTACCATCTGTACAAGCTAAGCGATCTATTAATAAATTATTTTTCTTGTATCTGAGACTAATTTTCTCTGTGATATTTTCTTCGTTCAGAGCTTTTCTCCATCCTCTTATACATTTTTCAAGTACACGAATAAAAAATCCGTCCCTTGTCTAACTCCAAATGTCTAATCACATCTACATTTCGTCTTAGCATAGGTGTTTGTTAATGTTTCTTCTATTAAATTTGTCGGGTTTTTCATAATTCTTGAAGAGCACGAAACAACACTATTGAATCATAACTAAAATCCACAAACATTATTACGTACTTTTTGATCTTTTATTCTTTTTTTTTTTTTTAGGTGGTACAACATTAATGATTTTAGATTAAAAACTGTTCAGTATACGATCTATATTTCCTGAATCGTGATATTCACCAATTTATGCATCTAGTTGTTTTTCTACTCTAGTATGTATTGTAGTTGTGAACATTTCATAGATAACTGATAATAGCGCGATGGCTCTGTAGTTTTTCACATCTGCCTAATTTCTTCTTTATCTGGCGGTATTGAATTTTGATTTCCATGCTATTCTTCAAACTTGCAGGTTACTGTTGGGCTTTCTCAGTTTAGTACTTTTCGAAATATTTTGCCAATATTTCACCTTTTTTTCTTTTTTGTTATTAAAAGCCATTTTTTGATTAAATTTATACTTGTATGTTTTATAGAAGTCTCTCGTGTTACTCTTCCGGAAATATTGCTCAATTTTACTTAGTTAATCGTTGTGATATTTTCTTTTAACATTTAATCTTTCTTCCTTTTTTTCCCCTCGTTTCTATAAAATATGTTTTATGGTTTACATTTTTATCTGCGTTCCACTTTTTCCAGGCCTGTTGTCTTTTTACAATGACTTCTTCACCGTCACATTTCCATCATGAGTGTTTTCTTATTTAGCCGTTTGTATACAATGCTTCTTTTAGTTGTTCCAAATTTTTCCGAGTCCTTAATTTTTCCTTAAATTCAGATCATTTTTTAATTTCATTAAAAGGTGTGGACCTCGTAATCAGGTTTTCTGTTTTATACAGATCTATTAATCATTTCACATTTTTATTAGTCTCCGAAATCTCTATAATTTTTTTCTTTCCTAGAGTTGCGCATTAAAATCTCCGAGCAATATAACTGTATGCTTTTGGAGAAAGTTTATAAGGATTTATTCTAAATCTATCCAAGATACATCTGTTTCATTTTTACTCGCTATCTTTTTCTTGTTTATTGTAGCGTGCGCATTAACTAGCGTGTGTGTTTTATTCGTGCATATAATAGTGAGTAATGAATTTCGACTGTTAAAAGACTGAAACTTAAATACGGAGCGTTGTTTGTTTCTAATTTTCCTAATTTTCTTCGAATATACAATATCCCTCAAATTCAAACACATTTTAATCTGTACATGCTGTCGTTTACATTATATCATGATCTTTTAGAACATCTATAAGTTGTTTCAATTTTTCCTACTTTTAATAATGAATTTATATTGACTGTTGCGAAAATATTTATTTATTTGATTCAATCTTTCCACAATGTTTATAAACCTTCGAGCATGTAGGTGCAAGCACTCCGAAATATGACAGCTTGCAGGTGTTGCAGAATCGATTACCACCTGGAGTAGTTTTATGAGTAAAAACTTCACGCTTTCCAGTTGAAAAAGGTATTGCGGTTAGCTGGATTTCAGCAAGAACTGATGTACTGTCAAAATTGTTAGTTTTGGATCTATTCACCGGAGCCGTGGAACGGTTACACTAACCTTTTATTACAGTTTATCTTCCGCCGTCTTGATGCAATAGACTTGCCTTATCTATACCCAGTCTATGAAAACCCCTGCGCAATCTTTGAACAATTACCACTGTTTTCTTCGTCAAACTGAACATCCACCGTGGTTCGTTAACTGATCTTCATCCAACATTGATTTAACAGGGGCACCATGTGAAGGCGAATGCGGAGTAGATGTGGAGATGTTGAAACAAACTTTTTGAATAGTTCCTATAATGCGCATCACACTTCCCGGGGTTGCCACCATATATTCACATACATACATATAAAACATATGTACGTATATATGCACGATATATGTGTACATAATTTTTTACTACTCCCAGCTTCGTACCTAATTCTCTATTTATAATTGTTAAGAAATTCTTTGCTACGGATATGAGTTTTTACATATTTGATTGTAGTAAACAAATATTAGTTTAATATATATATATATATATATATATATATATATATATATATATATATATATATATATATATAAACGTTAGTATGCAAACGCTAATTCGAGCAATACAAGCAGTGGACTAGAATTTCGACATTACGCATATAGTACCTTTATGACGACGTTCTCGAATTTATTTAAGTCAACTAGGATCGTTTATCGATAAATCGTCCATCTAATCAGAGTTCTCGTCTGAAGAAGGCCACTGACAACAAGCTAAAATAATGACTGTCTTGTCCCATCAAAGACCTACACGTTATAAGCTACTATTATTATTATTATTGTTGTTGTTGTCATAATAGTAATTATTATTATTTTTATTATTAATTATTATTATTATATAGACATTCATGTATACATACGTATAAATTTATAGGACAATTACATAGTCTCACTATCAGCTCTCAGACAATGGTGGTCACACGATATCGCCTGATTTATGTTCTAAGCACGTTCGCCACATTTAATTGTACACCGAGACGAAGACGAATAAGTATGCGCTGTTTTCATTTTATTAGATCGCTACTGATATTCTTTTAACGGAACTTGATAAAAGTGCTACACACAGATCGGTCGCAACCAGTTCGAATTGTTATAAATTCAGTTTCAAAAGAACTTATTCTAACCGTGTATATTCATGTTTATAAACATATATATAATATATATAATAGGTACAGTACAACATCAAAGTGAATATGTTGCTAGATTTCACATGATAAATTGGATTAGTGGAAAATCTCCAGAGTGCGCGTGTGTATGTGACGTCGATGTTATACACGCATACTTTCAGTCTAGGAGCACGATGTGACTTGTTTAGGTCACGTGCCGCGCCGCTTTAATCGATGCGCCGCAAGAATCTAGCGGTTAATGCAGTTTACGTTGTCGGTATGTAAAGGAGAAGAACATGAAATAATTGAAAAAAAAAAAACTTTATAGCGAATTAACAATTACACGCCGGACAATAAATCTTGCCACAAACAATCCGGTTATTACCTTCTATTATAAATTACGATAAAAACCGTTTATTCGCCAAGCAAAATGTTTATTAATAAATAACGTGGATAGTAAACGTAATAATGACGTGTAAATCGATATATATATATATATATATATATATATATATATATATATATAAAAATGATTCATTTCGTGATTTTATATTTTTCAATTGGATTATTCTTTGAAATTTTTGAAATGAACGTATTATTAAGTGCCCGTATTTTTTATGTATTTATATATATATTCGACATCGATATTCGAATTGACCAGAAGCGTAATTTCGCATGATGGGATCTTTACCTTTTTTTTTTTTTACAAGCATATAGGATCAATATCCGTCTCATGCTATATGTTTAGCTGCTGGAATTATATCCTAGTATTTCGAGTAAGAACCCTTAACTCAGCTTCTAGCTGAGCTCTCATAGAACACCCCGTTTCAGCATAATAAAAATACTTCAAATCTTCAATATTTATTCTGTTATTCCACTCCAGTTCTTATTCGATTCAGCCGAGCTCACACCTTTCAAACGGGTTGCAGGAAATTAACTCTTATCCCACTCGTGTCGTCACGCATCCGCTAGATCAAAACTTTTTCCTTGTGACATATTCTCCCGTTATATATGCTAGAGTCCTTAATTTTGTTCTCTAAGGTAACCCACGGTATATAGAATAGTCGGTAGATATCACGAACTAGGCGCGCAGCAGTGAAACGAAATTGTAACGTAGTTGGTACCTATCCCAAATCCGGTTTTGTTATAGAACGGCTCATTTCGTTGTTTCGTATTAGTTCGCGCGGTTTTTGTTTCGTGTCTATGATATTTTTCTTATTTTTTAGTGCAGAATTCCTAATTTTATTTTTTAAAGTATTTTATTTCTAATTACTATCATGGTAACACTGAATAATATTTTTATCTCGCTGATTCTTTGATATAAACCTTTCCCACATAAATTGGTTAAATTTTTTATTATCTTATTAACATTTATATTATGCCTTGTTGCGCTACGTTCGTTTTTTTTTTTTTTTTTTTTAATAAACGGAGTTGAACATAAAAACTAAACAGCTGAACTGGTTGCTTGGTCCACATTCACAACTTCATACTTTAAACAAATTACTACTGTACAACGTAGTATTAAAACCTGTATGGCTATACGCAGTGGAGCTGTGGGGCTGTGCGTCCAAAAGCAAAGTAAACAAAATTCAGACGTATCAAAACAGGGTATTACGTGCAATTGTAGGAGCATCGTGGTACGTCTCAAACCGTACGCTACATGTAGATCTAAATATAAAGTACATAAACGAGGTAATTCAAGAAGCGATTCAAAAACATATATGGAGACTACAGTACCACACAAACCCACTAGCAGATAGTTTGTTGAAGAAACCAACAAAGGCCAAAAGATTGAAAAGAAGAACGATGATGGATTGGATATAGCCTATAGCCATTTCAAAATAAATTGAGACCTTGCTAATGGGCATATTCTCAAGAAATCAAGTGCGTTCTCAATAGACAACATCCGGTTGATGACATAAAATTGTCAGTGCTTGATAAGAAGAGGATTAAAAAAAAAAAAAAAAATATTTTATTTTATTTTATTTATAGACGCTCGATTGCCGGGATCATTTGCGTCTTAGAGTTGATTATAAGCTGTTTATTAGGTTAGTGTCTGTAAGGTACTGTAAAAGATTTTTAATTTTGTCCGGGTTATCTTCGAGTATTGTTTTTATTGTGTCATGATTTAGTATTTTATACGTTGGTTTCTGTATTTTGTACATTCTAATAGTATGTGGTTTATATTTAATTGTGAATTGCATTCATGGCAGATGGGTGGAGGGGTCCTATTGAGTAGGTGTTGTAAAGTAACGTGTGTCCTGTACGTAGTCGAGCTAGCGTTTTTTCTGTTTTTCTTTCTTTCTGGTCTGTTGTTTTCCAGTTTCCTAATTTCGGCTTAATCTGATATAGGTGTATATGTGTACATTGGGTCTCCCAGAATTTTTGAAATGACATTTTTCTCCTATTATTGTACCTGTTTATTCCTATTATCATTATTTCGTCTCAATCTCATTCCCATATTGCACATTCCTTCTTCCTCATCGCAGTCTTGTGCCTTAATGGAGGCACTTGATTGAAGCCCTCTCTTATCCGTGATCTACGTTGTTAGTAACACTATGTGCTGGTACGATGTTAAAAATAAAACAAAAAAAAAATTGTTTGTATAAGGACTGTATGTAAATCAGTAATGTGAGTTGATTTTATTGTTTTTATATTCATAGGAGTTGTTTTGACTATTCTATCAATGTTTTCATTACCAGCTATTCCCGAATGGGCTGGTCTCCATAAAAGAACAAGTTCAATGTTATTTGAAATTAGGTTGTTAATAATGTGTTTTAGGTTGAAAGTATCTGAGTTTGTATTTTTAATATATTTTTGAATATGTTTAAGAGCGCTGTAAGAATCTGTGCAGATTACATATTTATTCGGTTGTGCTTGTTTAGATATGTATTTTAAAGCTTTATAAATTGCAAGAAGTTCTGCTGTAAAAACTGAGGCTGATTCTGGTAGATAGTATACTTGGGATTTGTTGGGTGTAAGATAGGCCAATGAGGTTTGGTTTGTGACTTTGATGCATCAGTGTATATTTGTGTATAATCGCCGTACTGTTTTTCCAAAATGTTGTAAAATTTTGATTTGAGTATATTTGAAGGTGTTCAATTTTTCTTATATTTTTCCAGTTCTGTGTTTATTGCTATTGAAAGCTTTGTCCAAGGTGGTATTTTTGGAGCTTGGTTTGTTTTAATTTGCGGTAATCGATATTGAAGTTTTGCTAATGTATTGTTAACGCGTTCTGATAGGGGTTTGGAAGCATTTGGCTTACTTAAGAAAGTATGATGAGATTTATTCGTTTGTAAGGACTGGGATATTGGATTGGATGGTGTGCAAATTGATTGTGTGTAATATTTTAGTGCTAATATTTGTCTTCTGTATCGGAGTGGTAATATGTTTGCTTCCACGTGTAAAGCTGTGTTTGAGGTAGTGTGAAAGGCTCTCAAGGCAATTCTAATAGCTAGATTTTGAATAGAGTTGAGTTTTTTTTAGTGTAGAATAGGCTGCGCTACCATATATTATACTAGCGTAGTCCAATCTGCTTAGAATGTAGGATTTGTATAACTGTATTAATGTTTTTCGGTCAGATCCCCACGATGAATTATTTAACATTCTGAGCATATTTAGTTTTTGCAAGCATTTTATGTTTAGTTTGTTTATGTGTTCTTTCCAACTTAGTTTCGGGTCCAATATTACTGAAGTGAATCTGTATTTTCTATTTGTATTGTATCCATGTGTAAGTTTGGTGTAATTACATTTCGTTTTTTGCTGAAAGTTTTCGATGAGGAGAAAGTAAATCCTTGAGATTTAGCCCAGTTATTTAAGCCGTTTATTGTATTCTGCAATAAAAGTTCCACAAATTTAGAATCCCGATTTGAGTAGTATATTGATAAGTCGTCAGCATATATACAGTACTTTACTGGAGTTGGTATATATTGTTTAATATTATTCATGGCTATAATAAATAACGTAGGGCTAATTACAGATCCTTGAGGGGTACCATTTTCTTGAATTTTTGTATCGGATAAAATAGAATTTATGTTTACTTGAAATTATCGGCGGTGTAAAAAGTTGCAAATGAAAATCGGTAAATTTCCTCTAAATTCCCACTGATATAGAGTGAGAAGAATTCTTTGTTTCCAGAGTTTACCGAAAGCCTTTTCTAAATCAAAGCTGACAACAGTTGTAGTTTTATTTTCTATTAAATTATTTTGAATGTCTATTGTAAGTTTAGCTAATAGTTCCTGAGCGCTTCTTTGTTTCCTGAAGCCGAAAAGGGATCCAAGAGTTCTGAGCTTTCTAACTGCCACAGCAATCTACTATTAACAATTCTTTCGAGTAACTTGCACAGGGTATTTGTGAGAGAGATCGGTCTGTAGCTAGCCGGGTCTAATACATTCTTGTTTTGTTTTAGTATCGGAATAAGATGAGCTTCTCTCCATGGCTCCGGAAACGACTGAGTTTGCCATATTATATTTAAAAAGTGCAAAATGGCTTCTTTAGAGGATGAATTAAGTTGTTTTATCTTGGAAATGTGAATTCCGTCTGGACCGGCGGCTGAGGGCCGCATTGCATTTAGGGCGGTATTAAATTCGTCTTTAGTTATGGTAATGTTATAGCTGAAGTTAGTTATTGATGTGAAATCGGGGACATTAGTACTTTCTTCTATTTCTTTGTACTTCCTGAAATCGTCAGGATAGTTTTGGTTAGATGATACTTGATAGAAGTGTGTCGGCTAGAACGTTTGTTATTTCAACTTTATCATATGTAATACGGGGGACCTGCTTTTATTGCTGTTTCGATTGTGCGTTTATTCGCGATTTGTCGGATTTGATTCCATAATTTTTTAGAAGGAGTAGACGCATTTATTGTTTTAACAAAGTCTTGCCAGTGATTGCTTTTTGATTCACGTATTCTTATCCGGGCTAGTGATCTGGCTTTTTTAAATTTGATCAAGTTTTCGATTGTTGGTTGACGTCTGAATTTTGATAGGGTTTTATTCTTTTCTTTAATTAATGATCGGCAGTCTTCAGACCACCATGCAGCGTACTGTTTTCCTTTAGCGTGGATTTTGAATTTTGCAATAGATCTGGCGGCAGCTTCCATTATTTGTTGTAAAATGTATTTACATGACTCATCAACGTTGTGAGAGATTTTGTTTTGTTCAATGTTAACTATATCGGTGTATAAAATCCAGTCAGCTCAATATTGAAAGTGTCCACGTGTGCTGTTTTCATTTTAATGAAAATGATTTCGAACGTGATCTGCAATCAGAATTACTTGAGAACAAAACGAAAAATATATTAAAAAAGGACTCCATTCCTCATTGAAACATATCAACTTTGAGTATAAGTCACATAATGAAAATGAACGTAGTGAAAGACAAAATAAACGGGAGTATAAAAAATTGTCGGTTCTTTGTTAGGAAACAACAACGGGGAGATAATTTTAACGAATAATGGAAATGGTTGTCTGGATAACTGTTACCCGATGTTAGCGATAACGAGGAATTAATTAAATTAAAATTAGAAAATAATTACTTAAAACAAACTAATGAAAGTCTTTTGAACGATTTAGGAAGGGCAAAAGCTGAAATTACGTGTTTAAAACTTAGACTAAACATGCTTGAAGGTATTTTCTCGACATGTCAGCAACAGGTAATATTGGAAAATGTTCCAGGTGGGCTTCCGATGATTTATCGAAGGCAATATCTTTAAGATGCATTTTTAAAAAATTCTTCCAGTTTATAAAGGACATTTACAAATTACTCAATTCCTAGTGAAGTAACTATAAAACGTCGCCTAAGCGAATTCAGAGTTATCCCAGGTTTTATAAATCTAAGTTTGAATATTTTGAAATCACATTCTAGAATATTCGCCGAATTCGAAAAAGATATTGTACTCTCATTCGATGAGATGAAAATGAAAGCTGATATATGTTACGACAATATTTCGGATACAATCCTCGGTCCTCATTCTAATGTGCAGGTTATATGCTTGTTCGTAGTCTCGTCGGAAAGTGAAAACACCCCGTATATTATAATTTTGATTGCGCGGTTGATAAAAACTTGTTTTTTGAAGTCATTAAATTGATAGAGTGTATTTAAATTGATAGCGTGTTCGGGATTCACAGTTCGAGCGTTTGTATGCGACGTGGGCTCATCAAATAGAAAACTATGGCATAAATTGTGATAAATCATACATTACGCATCCACTTTGTGAAAATCGCAAGATCTGGACTTTTCACACGATGTTCCGCATGTGTTGAAACTATTGAGAAACCACCTTCTTGATCAAGGGTACCAATTACCTGGCGGTGAAGTTGTAACTAAAGATATTTTTATAAAATTAACAGAATTACAGACGCAAGGAGATCTCAAATTCGCTTACAAAATTATTCAAAATCACGAGAGACAAAAAGTTAGGATAGCAGCAGTCATTAATGACGGTTTCGATACTTTAAATTCTAGAATTCCTTTTCATCCAACTAATGAAATGAAACGCGCATTTGGGAATAATTTAGTCAGACAGAACGAGGCATTAGAAAAATTGTATAATCTGTGCGCATCGATGAAATTAATCGGTAGATCAAATTTCTTACCATTTCAGTCTGCTTTTCAGATTTTATTCGTACTCTTCAGCGAATGTATGATGAATTACACTCTGAAGATATTCTTAAATTATATTTTTCTTTAATCAGAGGCCTAAGTAAATTTTATGATCACTCTTTACCAACCGCTGTAAATCAAAGAATTAACAGGGTGCTGTTTACTAAGCAGGCTGCTTCCGTAATCAACACTGGTAACTCCTAGAATGAAGCATTAGTAACATTAAGTGCCGACTTAATAGACGATAATGATAAAAATAAATCCCCAGAATGAGAAGAATTCAAATCAGAAGAAGAACATACAAGTTTTCAAGAAGGAAAAAACGATTTTGCTGGAGTGATCGAACCAGACTCGGGTGATGATGAAAAATCGGACCACGTTCGTGGTGAACAGAAAGATTTGTTAAAAATGATAGCCGGTTATATTGTATATCGAATGAAAAAACGAGGAGTAAATACTGCTTTTGAATACGAACAAACGGACTGGCTCGCTACAATATCGAGGGATGCTTTAACGAATCCAACTGAACAATGGATAAAAATTATATACAATATGGAAAAAGATTTTAATAATTACTACGGCAATAGCACTAATAAGAATTCGGACGTAATGAAAACTGATAAACGCATTGAAATCGAAATACAGTATCGCAGGTATTGACGAATTCGCCATTTCGAGTTATGTTAGAACACGAACATTTATCAGGATTAAGACTATACCGTGAGGTAAACTAAGTTTTAGATGGGTTGCCATAGTTCTCTTTTAATATATATATATATATATATATATATATATATATATATATAGATAGATAGATAGATAGATAGATAGATAGATATACTAAAAAAGTGTGTTTACAAAAACACAATGTTACCATAAAAACGAAATTATATAACATATATCGTCATCATTGTCGTATTGTTCGTTGCCGAACGTCGTGACTAGCCGTTGTACGTTTATTTTTACGCACAAAATGAGCTAGCATTCAAGGCACTATTTATATGTGACGCAGATGCGCGCGCATATGATGTTATACGAAGTGGGGTGCTACTGCCTTCTCCGTGATAATTAAGAATTAAATAATGATGAAAACTTTCTACTATGTCGGGTGTTGATTTCGAACCTCCGAGCACTAGCAACTACACCACCGCAGCATTTATATAATTGAGAGAAATATCGATATTCAGATAGAGAGATAAATGTTGTTACGAAATACCGATATTGTTTTGTTTCTATTTACAGTTTTGCACAGACTACGAAACGTCGAACAAAAAATTTTATCCAACATTCGCCAGAACCAGACCACCTGATATTCAGATATCCAAATCGATCGCGGCGCTTCTGCTGAAATTCAACTGGACTAAGGTAACTGTCAAGTTTTATATTATATGTCGTAACTGTTTCTAACGAGTAAAACTGCGCATAACAGCAGTCGATTTTATTATTTAATAATAAGCATCGGTTTGCCGATGTTTCTTCACTTCGTCCGATCCCGTTGGTAAAGCCATAACCGATTGTTATAATAAAAATAAGCATATGTGGTCACTCTTATTAGACATAGTGTATTTGACACCATCCGGAAACTTTCTTTAATATACAAAATTATCCAGCTAAAATTCCCGAATTACTTAGTTCGACTTAGCCAGGATTATTTAAATAATAGAAATTCCATAGTTAAGAAAGATAATTCCAGTTTGAAATATGCATTAGCGGGAGTTCCCCACGAGAGCATAATTACTTATTTCTCATTTTTATAATTAACATCCCCGAAATCAAACGTTTACAAACGGCATCATATGCGCTGTCTACTGTACTTACGTACCGAACTGATACATAAATTCCTCAATCCATTCTAATAACGCAAATAATGCTTTTTACATATTTTATTAACTATAGTAGGGTTATGTATTATTATTGATTATTATTTGTTTTATTATGTTTTTGTCTTTATTTGCTTTATCGCTATTTTTGTAGCGGTCTTTTTATATATAAAAATGCAGACATTTTAACTACTTTTTTGTTAACTTAAAAAGTTTGGAATGTAGTGATTTTTTTAAATAAAAAAATAAACAAATTAAAAACATTATTTTTTTCCTCTATGAAAAATCACAAAACTTTTCGCTGTTAGGCCATTATCAAGTGAATATTTGAAAAGGTAATAATATAAAATGAAAATATGTTAATTTAACGAAACAATTTACAAAAATCTGCAAAATAAAAAACAATATTAATAAAATAATGTGACAGCGAATGTGATGAATAACTCAAAGATCAGTAATGTAAAACTTGTTACATATAGCCAGTAAAATAAAACATAATTAAAAACTTTTTCATATTGCTGATCGTTGATTGTGTTTAGCTTGATAATGACTTAATAGTCGAAAAACTTCGTTCGTGTTTGTGTAATAAAAAATTTTTTAGTGATTAACTTCGATTTTATTTTGTTTTGCTAAATTCATAAAATCACTACTCTCCAATACATCAACATTTATTAATACTATTTTCCATTTTGCTGATTTTTGTAAATTGTAATCATAAATTAATATTTTTTAATTTTACATGTTTTATCTTTTTAAATATTCACTTAATAATGGCCTAACAGCGGAAAAGCTTTGTGATTTTTTATTAAAAATAAATATTTTTAACTTATTTTTCTTCTTTAATAAAAAAATCACTGCATTCCACATTCTTCAAATTAATAATACAATTATTACTAGTAAAATAAAAATAAATAAAAATATACTATATAAAATTTTATACTTAGACAAAAACACAATAGCCGGTAATATAAAAATAATTTTAAAACAGTTGTCGTCCAATATGAACATGAAATTTATTACAATACATTTCTTAGAACTAATTCTTTATCAAAATTTATCATTAAATTTAAGAAATTAACTTTTTTTTATTGTTTCAATTTTTTCTAGTAGTTTCGTGTTTTTAAAATGTTTTCTGCGCGTATTTTTTTTTCTGCATGTAATCCGTATTTAATAACAATAAGCAGCTGTGAAGACATGTTAATATAAATATCAAAAGGAGGATAGCAACCCAATGGATGCTGATCCTATTTATTGATGAATACTTTTACGTTATTTTAATCTGCAATTTTTAAGAGTAAAAGATTATTAGCATCGATGTTGAAGTTGGAGAGGATGGGATCTGTGTATTCGTTTGAATTTAATGCAGTTTTACAACAGGTTCTTTGCTAGTATATTTGAGTGTTGATTTATGTATCTTGCACTTGAACTGCTGATTTCATCTTTAACCGAGCTGATCTTCAGGTCCTTAGAGATGTTATTATTTCGTACGAACCAAGAGGCATTCACAATTTTCCGTAGGATTTTTTCTTGTATTCTTTCCATAATAGCTATATTGAATTTAGCAGCTACCCCACAGCTCTATACCATAGGTCCAAATTGACTTTATTATTGTTTTGTAAAGTAGAATTTTATTTTCTAGAGAAACAACTGACTTCCAATCAACCAGTCCGTATTTCTCAGTTTCAGTCTGATATGAATACGTTTGGTGGTTATGTGTTTATTCCAAGTCAATCTCTGGTCGAGATGTAGACCAAGGTATTTCGCACAGTTTGCTATTGGAAGTTCTTTATTGTTGAGATATATCGGATTGGCCGAACCGCTTTTCAATGTAAATAATACATCGAGGCACTTATCTTCGTTCACTTTTATTTTCCACTGTTTGAACCAATTTGTTAGATATTTTAAGTGATCTTGGACGTAGCTGACAGCAGTGCTGACGTCATTGTGGATCGCTAAAATTGCAGTGTCGTCTGCAAATAAGACGGTTATAGTATTATTATTTACCGGAAAATCGCTTGTGTAAATCTGATATAGTGTAAGAACACTACTCTGTGGAACTCCTGCCTTGATCGGATTGTAGATGACCGTGAACCGTTGAAATTAATTTGAAAGTACCTCTCTGTGAGATAAGATATTATTTGGAAATACTGATAGGGCAACTTGAGTTTTAATTTGTAAAGAATACCTTTTTGCCAAACTCTATCAAAAGCTTTCTCGATGTTCAAAAAGGCGGCAGAGCAATATTTTTTATCCTCAAAGCATGAATTTATGACATCAACCACTCTACGGATCTATTCTATGGTACTATGATTAATTCGGGAATCCGAACTGGAAATCTGGAAGTATTGAGTATTCGATGAGTAAAGGCTTTAATCGTTCCAATAGCAATGTTTCAAATAATTTAGCTAATATCGGGAGTAGGCTAATGGGTTACGATGACATTTCTTCAGTTGGCTTACTAGGTTTGTGTATCACTTTTATTACTGTAAATTTCCATTGCACCGGGAAGAAGGATGTCCGGAGGATAGCATTGTACAAATATGTGAACAGTAGCTTTCTGGGGGAAGGTGTTTAACCATACTGGCTGTAATAGAATCATAGTCAGGGGCTTTCTTTATATTTAACTTTTTTATACGGTACTTGATTTCCATGGGGGAAAAACACGGAATCGGAGGTGACATCTGGTATGGGCTTTGAAGGAAGTTGTTCATTTCCTCTTCAACGTCGGTGATTGAATTGATTTCATGAAGTTGAAAGATATCTGAAAAGTGTTCCGCAAAAGTGTCAGCCTTTTCTTGGTTACTCCTTAACCATACGGAGTTTTTCTTTATAGGAAAGTTTTGTACTTTGTAATTTTTATTTGCTTTGCTTATTGCCTTCCATAATGAGTAGTCAGAAGATGCAAAATGGGATAATTTTGTAATGTAATTTCGAAAAGATTTATTTCTCAGGGCATTATTTGCTTGATTTAGCATCCTCTAATCCAATGGATTTCTACAGTTATGCCACTTACGCCTTAGCTTTATTTTTTCTCGAATCATTTCTCAAATTATTTTCGGTTGACTTATGGTTTTGTTAAGTTCATTTTTTTTCACGTGGTTCCAAAGAATGCTGAATCTTGAATATTTTTGTTGGAGTTTTCTATTGCAATTTTCAATATCTTGTTCTGTTTTTAATAGAATATTCAGGTTTATCTTATTATCTAGTAAATGTTGAAACTCGTACCAATTAGTGTGTCTGTTACAGAATACAACCTCTGAGTCTGTTCGGATTATTTAGTATTACTGCTGAGTGGTCACCAGAGCTGTCTAACAAAAATAAAATATTTATAATTTTGGTTAATCTTATTTAATATGTGTTTTAATTCTTTAAAAAGTTTTACAAATGATTATTAATCGTCGTTTACACGTGAATTTAAATGTAAAGCTTTGTAATTTTCCTTAAAGAAAAATTTTTTTAACTCATTTTTTATTTTTTTGAAAAAATCACTACATTCGACACTATTCAATTTATCCGATTGACTATATTTATTTTGTTGGTGAGGTTTCCCCGTATTTTTTATTTTAGCTAGATGAGTAACCGGGCATATCTTTAATTTAGTAAATGTACAGTAAGAACTGTATTCGTCGGTTATATTATCAACAACGCCTTTTAATTTTTTTAAGTCTTAACTTGATTATTATTTTGCTTTATTTTTTTTTTTATATTATCAACAACGCCTTTTAATTTTTTTAAGTCTTAACTTGATTATTATTTTGCTTTATTTTATTTTTTTTTTTGTAGTAAGTTGTTAATAATTGCTTATGTGTTCTAAGTTTAATATTGTTCATGTAAAGAACAAATTACTTTCGGATTTTTAAAAATTATAAAATTATACGAGAAGTATAAATCATTCTATAATTGTTTTTATTTCTGTTTAAATTTACCGAACTATGTAAACTTATAGAAGACTAGTGGCGGCGCGTGCATAAGGGCTGCAGGGCTGCAGCCCCACCTACAAAATTACCAGTATAATTTTTTTTTTCATATTCAAAAATCAATTAAAATTATCCAAAATTTTGAAATTTCGTTTAAAAAAGTAATTTTTTCTCTTTGGATGCTCATTCTAGAACGTTGGTGAGGGCTACGTATAATGCAGCTCTTGTTGGCACGTTTAGGAAACATAAAAAGCGTGGATCCTCAAGAAAACGATGTTAAAGGCGCATGCGCAATGGTTTCTTTTTAACCGCGTTCGGGCTGCACAAAAACCAGCCCAATACAGCTCTCGTTCTCGTGTTTAGGAAACATAAAGTGCATGTAAACGGAACTGAACGATGGTAAAGGCGCATGCGCAATAGTTTTTTTTTGCCCGCGTTCGGGCTGCACGAGAACCAGCCCAGCCAGTAGACTTGTATTAATGTATTTCAAGATTAATATTCCAACTGCAGAATGAAATGTTGACGCGCGCGTTCTTCTATTATTGCTCATTTACTTATGTTTTATTGATTGAATAAATATATTTATTTATAAGGATTTTATTACTTCGATTGTTTTGATAGAAAGGCTAACTTTAATTATGGCTGGAAATACCGATTTTCGTGAAAGTGAATTGAATTCGGTTTCGTGTTTGCTAAATAACAAATTTTCGCGGTTATCGTTTGTAGAAAAGTGTAACGTTAAGGCTCGTGGGAGGCCGACTCTGCAATTGAATATCATATAAACGTCATCTAGCCGAAACAATACTTTTGAAAGAAAATTTAAAGCGGATATTTATTCAAAATGTGACTGGCTTTGCGGTTGTGAAATTAAAAACGCTTTCTTTTGTTTTCCTTGTCTACTTTTTGGCGGTGAAATTTCTTGGACTCAAACTGGTGTGGTAGACTTGAAACATTTGAATGAAAAAATCAAGAAACATGAAAATTCAGCACAACATATAAAAAATTCGATAGATTTTGGTATGCTGGGAAAAATTAATATCGCGACACAGGTAAGCGAAGCGTATAAAGTAAATATCAGAAAGTTCAATGAAAACGTCAAAAAGAATAGGGATATTTTATCAAAAACCATCGACTGCCTGATATTCTGCGGTAAATTTGAACTTCCGCTACGAGGACATAATGAAAAAGCGGATTCCGATAATCCTGGTATTTTTCGAGGACTGTTAAATTTCGCAGGGAAATTGGATGAAAATTTGAAAATGCATTTTGAAAATTCTACAGTGTTTAAAGCTAACTCAAAAACAATTCAAAATGAATTGTTGGATTGTATGTTAGATATTTGTCGAACTGAAATTTCTAATGAAATTGAACAAGCTCAATTTTTGGCTGTTATGTCCGATGATACGACTGATATCTCTGAGAAAACACAGGAGGTAATTGTTTTTCGTTACGAATTCAATGGAACCATATACGAAAGATTCTGGGGATTTTATAACCCTGAGTCACAAGATGCAGAAGGATTATCGAAACGGATTTTGGAGCAGTTGAAAATTGTTT
Organism: Coronaproctus castanopsis; assembly: GCA_032883995.1. NCBI lineage: Eukaryota > Metazoa > Arthropoda > Insecta > Hemiptera > Monophlebidae > Coronaproctus > Coronaproctus castanopsis. The sequence goes on along the minus strand of CM065052.1, from coordinate 187,359,620 downwards.
TAAAAGATAATACTGGGAAACTAATTGCTCAAACTAATGATGGCGCCGCAGTTATGAGCGGAGCGCGTGGTGGTGTTCAAAAAATAGTAAAAGAAACTTACGCAAATGCCCATTTCATTCATTGCTATGCTCATCAATTAAATTTAGTAATGAGTAAATCAGTTTCAACTAATAGAGAAGTACGCATCTTTTTTAGTAGCTTGTCAGGAATTCCAGCATTTTTTTCGCGTTCTTCTCAGAGATTAGTTGAGCTTGAAAATTGTATGTCAAGAAGAATTCCACGTAGTTCCGATACAAGATGGAATTTCAATTCAAGAGTCGTAAATACAGTTTTTGAAAACATTGAACAGCTGAAAGAATGTTTCGAAAAATTGCAGAATTCAAATAATACCCAAACGGTTAATGAAGCATCCGGTCTTCTTCGTCTTCTCAATGACAACAACTTTATATTTTGGCTTGGCGTCTTCCATCCTATTATGCCACACGTTGATTTACTATACGATGCATTTCAAAATCGCAACATTAATTCTTCGAGTGCTTTTTCATCACTGGAAAATTTTTATCGGGCAATTTCTTTAATCAGAGAAACAAATTTCGAAAACTTGATGTCCACAAATACTGATTCTATGCCCGTATCTCGTAAGAGGAAATGTGATGAAAATCGAAACGCCGCTGTCAAAGAAGTTTGTGACACAATATGTATGCAAGCTAGGGTTAGATTCGAATTTACTGGTCATCTATCTGCAGGAAAGTTGCTGTTACAAGAGAAATTTGAAACGTACTGCAGGCAATTTCCTTCTCAAGAATTTAACGAAACTTGCCAGGCATATCCCATGCTAAATAAAAATCGTTTGCAAACTGAACTTTCTGTTCTATACGAAAGAAATTCAGAATTTTCCCTTGCATCGGGAGTTGCGCAACTCCACCAATTATTTCGAAACACCGGTATTTACAAAACACTCGGCGAAGTATATGTTTTGATGAAAATGTTGTTAACGTCTCCAATGACAACTGCTGAAGCGGAAAGGTGTTTTTCTTCCTTGAAAAGAATTAAAACATATTTACGGAGTACAATGCTGGAAGACAGAGTTTCTGCGGTTGCCATGATAAGTATTGAGAAAACTCTTATCGATACAATTCCTAACTTCCACAGCAAGGTAACTGACCGGTTCGCGAAAATGAAAATCCGTCGTATGGACTTCATATACAAATAAATTTTGAAGTAAGCGCTTTGAAATTACACATTTTTAAAAATTGTTGTTAGAATGGCCGATTCTAAATTTTATTTTTGTTTAGAAAATTTAGAATTTTAAGTTTTTATGAAATGGTAGCCTAGCTGTATGTTTTTTATTAAAAAAAAAAATTCAACTAGGTAAAACTTTCAGCCCCTCCGCTTCGAAAACCCACATAATTTTCCGTTTAATTTCTATAATCTATAAGTAATTTCGATGTACATATGCTAGAATTATTTGTAGATGACATAACCTTTCATTCAATATATTATCTATAATTATCTGAATTGTACTGTATCGTAGACGCCGATGACCTAGCATTCGGGCGTCTTTAAATAAATGTGTAATTTGAAATTTAACGTTATCATTTTGTTTAGTTTTAATTTTAATTTTTTATTATTTTGATATTTATACGGGATGTCAACATTTACATGGAATTTATAATTTTTTCTATAAGTTTATAAACTTGTTTTATGATTAATTTTATTTCGTTTTATTTTATTTTATGTACATATATATTTACAAACTTGTTCGAATACTTACCTGATGGAAGAAGGGACTATGAATTCCTTCATCCCTCTTTCCATCACAATTGCTTAATTATAGTGTGGAGGTCTGATAATTTTTTATTTTTTTATTTTAGGGTCCTCCATTTTAGTTAAAATTGATTGTTCCCTTTCGTATATAGAGAGAGGAGGTTTTTAATAGGTAAAATCCCACACACTGATTCTTTGAAATTTAGCAGCACTTGTCCATGCTTTTCAGAAATATATGATATTTACCTATTTATACATCAGTTGTCTTTTGAAGATTTTCCCCTTCACGCTTAAAAAAAAAAGAACGCGGTTATATTTTCGTTATTTTCGCAATATCTGTTTTGTTAATTCACTTTTCATCTATCGATCTATTTTTAAATTTTCATCCGCAGTCAGTAGGATTTGAACTCGACTCGCTAAAATATTACCGCTACGACGGTCTTTAAATTCCAATATGCTAAGCATAACGGCTTTCAAAAAAATAATATCCGAAACTTTTTTATTTTCTACCCGATATAAATTTTCAAAATTTTCTACACCTAATACCGAATCGAGTCTCCCAAATAAAACGTACTCGCTCCTTCTTACGAATTTACGTCTTAAATAATAAATTATACCCTTAAAGTCGGAATAATTACGATTATTATAATATTGAAGAGACGCCAGTACTAAAATGACAATGGCGTCGAAGGTAATAACGATGAAATAAGTTGAAAATAAAAATGGTGTTTTATAAGATAATTACAAAGTATAATGTTAGAAAAAAATTAAATCTACCGAACCTTCGAAAAGCCAAAAGAGAAACGTCGAATTTGTCACGAAGGAAAACGTTATTTTTAGCGTTTCATGCCAAAGATATACACCTACACATAAAAAGCGCCCTTTTAAAATTTACGGCTATATAGTTAAATCGGATAGCGTGACCGACAATTCCAAGATCCGGTTGATAGGTTGTCGTTGTAAAAGTTTTTGGATTCCATCGCTAGATTTTAAATTATAACTTAAAAGAATTGACGGTATTCGTGAACGACTAATTCGGAATAACGTTCTTTCATCGTTTCTAGGGCTTCTTCTGCAGGTGTATACTACAGAGAACATAGATGTGAAAAAGTCGCCGTCGTATTTTCGAGTACACGAAAACGTCTTATTCAAAAGGGACAAGGTAATTCAGGGGTTGGTTATAATCGTCTAAACGACGCTAGACGATGAAAAGAATCGTCGGCCAATATAATATTCGGAAAAACCAGCAATTATACCGAAGCGAACTATTACGATTAATTCGTGATGGAAACAATAAAATATGAATATTCTAATGAATGAGTTCACTTACACGAGAAACGAGTTAAAATTATACGTCATAATTCCATCGATAACTGAACTATAACAACTTTAAACGTAACATAAATATATACTTATATAATACATTCATACATACACACACACACATATGCATATTTATATATAAAGGTAAATATAAATATACGTAAATCTTAAAGTTATTATAAATAAGACATTTTATAGATCGCAAGTTACACACAAATACACAGTAATGTTCATATACTATGCATACGTACACACACACATATATATATAATATATGCATGTATGTATGTACATATGTATAATGAGCCGTTCTAAATTTGATTATTTCCATGATCTCAATATAGTTACTCGTTTATTGAAGAGATTGTAATTTATATATTACATATTACATATACATGCAATGTTTACTCAGCGAAGTCTTTTTAATTCGATTATTTTCACGGTGTTAATAAAGTTAATTTTTTTTTTTATGTTTTCTTAAACAAAGAGAGCATCTATATATATATATATATATATATATATATATATATATATATATATATATATATATATATATATATATATATCACGGCATTACGACGTGCCTAAATCATCCCACTGCTGAGTTAGGCATTCCCTAAACTTTTCCAAACGACTCATATCTCGTGCGGCTTGGATCCATTTGATTCCTGCCCATTTAACAACATCAACTCGCCACCTAGCCATACTAGACCCCTCATGAACACCGGTCACTAATTGGCCATCACCGTAATATTCGCTTCGTCCATCTTTCATCCTCCTTGTCTTTCCAAGTATTCGGCCCATTTCCATGCGTCGACCAATTTCGTCTGTTCCTTAATCCACGTAACCGTTTCCCGATTTTTGACCCTGATTAGGAGATATTTCTCTCGCGAGCCGTTTGGATTTTAATAATTATTCTAGATGTCCCTTTAGTAATGCTCTACGTTTTAGTAAAGCCCGGGATCACGCATTGATTATACATCTTTCTTTTAAGTTTATTCGCTATTTCCCTATTTCTAAAATAATTACCTAATTTCCTAAATATCACATAGTTCCAAGCTTCTTCTCCGTAGTAATTTCCTGTTCCAGGTGTACGTATCGACTTAAGCGTTCATTTTTTCGCCGTTTACCCGCGTATTCAACGATATTCATCATTATTTTCGTTTTTTGTACATTTATTTCAGTCCTATTTTCACAGAATGCTCGTCAAGTTCGTTTATCGTTAATTAGAGAAAATTTGACGTTAAAATGCAGATGGGGGACCGCTTGTTAAAAGTCTGAAAAATCCTGCGATCGTTCTCACCCTCAGAAAAGTTTGGTTGCTGTTAAGTCCTCACGCCGCTGCCTCCTCAGTAGCAGCCCGCTACCTTGCAGATAGGATTTTTACCTAAATGCTAAGGAAACAAACCCCGACAGAAAATGGAAAATGCATCACCCAATTTGGGTGGTTGCAACGTATACGGTAAGCCCTATTCTCGAATCGGGACATTATGTATATCTTGATTTTACGTATTCTACGTCACCGCACATTCCTGTACTCAACATGTCTAATAACCGGATGGAGTGATATAACGTTCATTAGTTGCTAATTCTATCCGCATGTCGACGTATAATACTGTCGAAGTTGTCAAGTTCTTTGTCGCATCACTATATTTCGTTATTTTCGGATAGATTTAATTTAACGGACGATATTCTATTTTTCGGTTACAGTTGACGTTTCTATACTCTAACGATCAAGATACGGTTTTCGGTAAAATCGGTGCTACTCTGATATCCGTATTAGAATCCAGCGGTATAACGGTAACCGATAGTCGCGTATGGAACGTTACTTATCATTACGGTTACAACGAGAATCCTTTCGAACAATACGTCAGACAAACTTATCAAAAAACAAGAAGTAAGTAAGTTTTTTTAAACTCGGTTTACCATAATTTTCTTAATTATCCCCTACGTATTAATCATTTCTTGATCAGTGTATCGAGTTTCCTTGAAATGCTGTTTTATATATATACACATAATATATACTTAATTGTCCTTTATATTATGCCATCTCTCGGGTGCAATATTATCATCCGATATTAATATACATCAGAAACCACTTGCTTAGAAAACATAAAAATCACCGATAGAGGGAACTTATAAATATAGCGACTTTCACCAGATGGACAAAGGCAAAAGAACAAGAAGATATATATATATATATATGTATTTTCGATTCATTGCTGGATGTGTTCAATCCATTTTTCTATTCGCTCTGTTCGTCAAATCCTTTCCTATTTAAATTTTTATTTCAATTGAAAACACTTCTATATATCTAGTAAGATGACTTAGCCATTTCCACTTTGATTCTTTTATATTACATTCTTTATTCCTGCTGTTTTCCACGACGTATTCAACTGATTTTCTTTCCAAATCCACATTATCTACTCGCTGTGTCGTTTTCCTATATTCACTTCGAAGCTACCTGAATAATTTCCTTTCGATTCTTGTGTCAATCGTTATAGTTTCATATAGTTTCTTCGTCTATAGTATTCGTTGCTTCATATCTCGAACGTAGTATTTACATCATCCGAATCGTTTACTATACAACGTACAACTTCGGTTCAATCGTTCGGAGATCGACGACTGCTATTTGCTGATTTTCATCAGTAACATTCGGAAAATAAATCATCTCCATATACGTTTCTTATTTTCAAATTATTTTTTATTTTATTTTTTAAACACCATTAAATTAACTGTAGCGCTCGCAAAATAACAATCATCGTTCTCTAAAATTTCATTCGAGCGGCGCTAATTTTATACCATTAGACAGATTTAATTTAAAGATATCTCTTCTAGTTTATTAATTATTATTATTATTAAACTATTAACTTGTGCGCCGTCCTTTTTCAAAAAACGGATGAAAAAAATGTTTGAACTGAAAAGTTAAAAGCGGCTTAGTTCGTCGCCCTATACACCCATTTTTAGATATTTTCGCTCGGTTAGTTCTATTTAACTGGCGAAGATGCTGTGATGTAAGCTATCTGTAAGTTCATGCTTCATTTATTGCGACCTGATTTCATATATATGTATATATATATATATATAATATATATTGTACACAGTGCAACGATTATACCCTAAAATAGACGATATCGGTGTGAAAATTGATTTTTACGCGGTGAAATTTGAAAAGCAAAGAAGTCTTATCTTCGTTTCTTTCAAAAGACAAATATTTTTTCGATTTTATTTAGGATAAGATAAATTAATCGATTATCAGATTAGTAGCAATACGAATTTTCCCCCAAAGTACAGCTTAAAGCTTGATAATCCTTGAAATTAGTACCGCGAAAAAACCGTAAGCTCGACTCGAGAACATCTTTTCAGAAAAATTAATCAGAGCATCTTCGGTCTATATTATCCGACTGTGTATGTAAACAACAAATAATTGATACACGTATATGTACGTATATAGTGATTTCTTAGTATGTTTTCCCGGAAGATTAATACTTAGTAGTACGCCCTCTAAACATTATAATGGTTGAACATAACGTAAAAGTTGTTTTGGGCGCAGTTTACGTAACCACAGTTAGCACATTATTAACAAGTGAATTCTTATGAACGTTAAGTCGGTAAGACACTTTTTTGATTTGTCTTTTAATTAGATCTTCCCAAAACCTAATGTTTGAGTTATTGTATAAAAATTTGAAACATTCTATACTATAACAGTTGTCACTACTGTATTTTGATATCGTTTTATATATTTCGAAATTAGACGATTTTGGGCAGCAGTCGTATACTGTACACCCAGAGACGATCTTAATACTATTTTATATTGTAGAGTTATGATCTCTTAACTGTCATAATTCCGGTTTCTAAAGTGCTCGATCTTTTTTCGAATGTGAACACGCCGATTCAGCTTAGTGTCCAACTAACTTTACGTTATCAGTATTTGGAATTACGGCGCATTATTTGTTTCGACTGCTAGGAATCGTTTAATTTATAAAATAAATATACGCTGTGGCATACTCTCGTCAGCCAAGTCTCTACATGGTCAAATGATAACTGGCAGTTCTCCTCCAGGGGCTTCGTTTTTACACTTATAGTGATATTTCTGCATTATTTAGCGTCGGAAAGCTGCGGTGGACGTTATAGAAAAAACAATTAATCACAACTATTTGCACTCGGAAGTATTTTATATACGATTGAAAAAAAAGATAGAAAGGTTGAACAGAAGTATTAAACAACAGTGTTTAAAACAAATTATTTCCAATAACAATCGTTAATCTGTGAATGTTGCGATGCTAGCCAAAGTCATCGTATTCGTGCAACCGTTTTAGAATTAATTTTTCCAATATCTTCGAACGAAGCAACGAAGTAGTTCTCTGTATGTTTATTAGACTTTGTAATAAGAGTTATCTGAGGAAACATCCAACCTAGACGAAAATATCGATCGCGAAGGAAGCGCTCATCTGCAATTTGAGGATTCGATGTGAATTCACCGTGAAAATAATTGACAAAGACATCTGCTTTATCTAAATTTTTACTAGCCTACTCAATTGGCAATTGAAAACATTTGGTCACCTTTGTGTATTTGATTGTTGATAATATCTGTAGAATTGTTGCAAGCGTTTCATTTTTATTTTCACGGGGGTGTTGTTTGGTTGTTCTTTTTAGTTGCGTTTTAATAGCCAGGTTTCATGTTTTTCCTGCAGCATATTTAATTTTTTTTTTTAATAAAAGCAATCGCTTGTCGTTGCAGCCATATTGTGTCCAGTTGGTAGGTGTTGTTCGAAGTTCATGATATTTACTTATATTCATTACAGATGCTCCCTCCTCTTGATCTTTTGTCAGTAACTTGTATTTTTTATAAACTTGTTATGTCTTATTACATGTCCTAATAGTGTTATTTCCCGACTTTTTACATGTTTTTTTATTTTTTTCTAGAATTTTTTTATTTGTTCTCATTTCTTTTCAAATCGTTTTCGTCATTCTGCTCCGGATTCACGTCTACATTGAATTCCGGTTTATTTATTTCCCGCGCTATTAAACACCAATTTTCAAAAATGTAATTGAACACACTACAAACTTATGTTTCTGCAAATTTTTTAATTTTTTTTTTTTAGACGTCTATACTAATATCTTTATTTGGTAATATTGATTTATTGTTATCAAAATATCGACTTGTTTCATTCGTCTTTTAATATCTGTTATACTTCTATTATAGTCACAACACCCTAGGTAACGTGTTTGTGCGACTTATCCCGATTGAATATTACCTAGTTTTATGTTTATCTTTTTATTTAATGTGTTTTTATTGATCTCCATAAAAAGTTGTTTTCCGCGTATTAATGCTTACTTTCCATTTATTTAATTCTTCTGATAAAACTGTAAGCATTATATTCATTTTCTTCTCTGATTCTGCTAATGAAGCGATATCAGTCGCAAAACGCACGCAGTAGATTTGCACACCATTTTATTCCTTTTGATTGCTTTTGCATCCTTTTGATTGGTTCTTCTACGCGTAAAGGTTAAATATATACGATGAAAGAGGAAATTGATATTAGTATCTAAATATTTTTGAAAAAAAATCCCAGTTCGTTTTTAATTCCTGTTAATACGCTGTAAATAGTGGTCTGACTGTTGGTCGAAGCAACGACATATGTAAATAAAGATGAGATTATTTTTATTATTGAAAAGTCAAACATATCAGAGTCGTTTTACGATCTCGAGATCACTTGATAATCTTCTTGAACGGCAGTACACGGCTGAGATAGCGACAGTAAACGAGCGTAACTATAATTCCGAATAAATTTTTCCCTCGTAGTGCGTAACTCTTTCAGCCGCAATATCCGCTATGCGGAACGTGAAATTTTCATGTTGACAAAAATTTTTATAAATGAAATATGTCCAATTTTTAAAATATTTATATAAATACATTTAAAATTGTGTAGGGTTCATCCGAGAAGCGGTATTGTATAATAAACACCTCTACAGAGTTTATAATTTAATGCTAAGATTTTATAACGTACGACTGAAAGGGTTAATTGCTTTTTTAATAATACTTGCACTAGCGCCAGGAGCTTTATTATCATACATTAAACATCGTAGATTGAAATACTGAAAACTGTTTTATTTGTAAAGTGCATTTCTAAAATAAGCACAGTATGTCAGTGGAGCGGAGTTATAAGGAGAGAACACTATTTCTAACTTACATTGTAAAGTGTCATCCAAATTACAATTCTTAATAAAGTAGCCATTATATATATATATATATATATTAGTTTTACTCGCAACTTAGAATCATAAATTTAATATCAGAAGTATCCTGAAAAAATTAAATATCGTTTTTACATTCATCTAAAAATGCACTTAACTTTTTCTATATCGGTAGACGAATTTGAGAAGCGGTTATTATTTACGTTACTTTCACAATGTTATCAACACACTATGAACATTATGACTAGCATTAAACACCGCTTTGACGTCGTTGGTTTTACATCTAGTACATCGTTGTATGTCACTTCTATCGCGTAGGTTTTCTACCACAATGTTCTAAAGTAACAATAAAACTAGATCAGATATTATATATTTAATGTTATCAGTCCGTTCCAATTCGATGAAATAATCTTCTTTAAATGTTGTGACTAGTTTAATCGTCAGATGTTTCTACGTTTATTTCGATAACGTTATGTTTCAACTTTTTAAACTCTCTCGAATAATTAATTATACCCTGTACGAATACGGGTTCTGCTGTTACATTATCAGTTGGCTGTGCAATCGCATGCTCATTTTGGCTAACTTATTAGAACCAATTTCGCTTCATACGGCAGTAATTTAATTTTTCTTCATCCAATAATCTTTTTCTAGCCTTTCGAGGCTGGGATCTAACCATGGATCATACAAAAGTTGTAGGTATCATGCCGTCGCGTTAGCGGTCCTCTGCCAATATTTGGTTGTACGAGAATCGTCAAGCGAACTATCCTATCAATTTTTCGTTACTGCACATCTATTAAGTATTTGTTTTCTACTATCCTTGCATTACCCTTATTGTACATTAAAGAAAAGTCTAAAAATAATGTTAGTAAATTCTAAAACCAATCAAATATCAAGTTCTTTTATACTATTTATTTATTTTCGATCCGTAAAAATGTAACGACCTAATACAAATGTATATATATATATTTTTTTTTTATAATGTATACATATGCAATATTTATTATCCGAGATATTGAATCAGTAGTATCAAGTTGCACCGCGAGAGAAATAAAATTAGATATAAATTTTAAAACTAGCCGTTCACCGCGAGTCAATTAAAACTTAAAAGTTAAAAAACCAAGCCAACTTACCGCAATGATGAGTCTTCTAGAGCAAATATTATGTAACAGCGTCTCTTATCGGAAGAGAAAATAGCTATTTCCTAAAACAGACGTAGTTAAACGCAATAAGAATTCCGAACGGTACGAAACTATCCCGGAAGTGTAAACGTTATAAATTTATTATAACGGCAAAATATTATTAAACGTCTTCTGCGGTAATAAGTTTGGATGATTTATTGAATTTCTGATACTGATCGTATCCTTCAAACGTGCTGTATGAACAAAATATGGGCGCAACAACAAATGCCGATATCCACACATATATATATATATACATACTGTATTTACTTATTTATTTACATTTATATATAAAGAAAAATACCGTGTGTGTAACTCCATTTATAATAATACGGCACCGAAAATACATATATATATATATATATGTTGGTGCGTGTGTACGCGCTGATACATATGCACGATAAGAAACTAATCTTGCAAAGCAAAATCACTAACAATACACCGTAACTGCTTAGATAACTTTTCTTCTTCTTATAGTGGTATCTCCTTGGCTGGCGTTATCCTACATCATGACGGACATCCTCTCATTTATTATGTCTGCAACTTTCTTATTTTCTCCAAAACCGGTTGTTATCATCTCAAGGCGCTTCCTTCCTCTTCGGGCCTTTCCTTCTATTTTTCCTTGCAACGCAATCATAAAAACGTCACCACACCTTCTCGGATGTTGTGTTCAATATATTTACATTTTCGATGTATTGTACCAACATCGGTTTTCCAGCGTTTTCTCTAACACATATTAGTTTTCCTTTCTGTCCATGGAGTTCACCATATTCTTCTGAGTATATTCAAAGGCTTCTAATCTTTTCACGTTTTCCGCATTCAGTGTCCATCAACACGGACATGACGGAGCACTGAACTATTCGGAGTTTTAATTTCATATTTAGTTTCCTATCCTTTAATACCGATGCTAAGATAACTTTTATTGAATCTATTATTTTTGCATAAAGAAACGAGTAATTAATTAATTGAATTCATCTACTCACTTGTAAGCACGATTAAACAACAATTGATAAGAAGAAAAGAGTAAAGTTATGTTTAAAAAATTAGCACTTCTTAGCATGGAGCGAAAAATTGCGATAACAAGTTGACTGTTAGCTAACGCCCGCTTTATTTTTAAATAAAATACCCGTCAATTTTTTCTATAAATTTCTCCTGTAAACTGATTATGACTTATACGATAAATAAATCTAGATTAGTCAACTCCCTTGTCTACTCCTCAAGAAAATTCATTATCCTCCTAGAGCTGAATTTCCTACTATAAAAAAAAGAAAAAACCCGTATACGGATGATTTGACATACGGATGTAACCTACTTAGTATTAACTTTTACATAACCGTTGATAAAATTGCCAACAAAGAAATCGAGCGATACCAGCCGACGAAGTACGGATGTTTACCTGATTTCGGAACCATAATAATTTCCGCAAACTTTCACTGTTTCGGAAAATCGAAATAACCTTTTGCATAAAATGATTAGCAACACTATAGCTTTTCTCGGAAGTTTTGAAAGTAATTCGCCGGTTAATAAATCAAAATCGGGGCTCTTTTCCCTTTTAAGCGTTTTCCATTTGACCACTTGTGGCGAGGTGGCTTAATCCGACGAAAATGCCGAGCAGGGGTGTTCAAGAAATTATTTATTTCGCTGTTATCACTAGTGATTGTATTTGGCTGGAATACTGATGCCAAATAATTAGAAAATAAATTCGACTTTTCTTTAAGATTTTTGCCAAATCTTATCGGAGGTATACTGAGACGATGAAATTCACGAGACCCAGTAATAAAACTGCAGCCTTCAAAAATCAGATACAAAGTTGTGGAAACCTAGATCGGTTTCGTTATCTAGGAACGTCGATATCAAACGACGGAAGAGATGGAAATTAAAACAAGAATCGCCACGGGCAAACGAGCGTTTGAACATCTCGTATACATATTTACGGATAGGAAATTAAATATTCATTTAAAACTTCGGCTGGTGGTCCAGTGCTATATCACGTCCATATGAAAATATGCGTGTAAAAGATGGACACAGAAAGCTTAAAACGGCTAGAATCCGTTGAAATGCGAATCTTGGAAAGTATATGTAGCACGGACAGAAAAAAGAACGATTAAGTATGTGTTTGAAAGATGCGGCATTAAATCTCCGATAATAAGTCACAACATCCTTGCCAGAGGAAACGTAAAATATCTGCCGCATAAGTTCAAGGAAAATAGTGTCGTTCCGCTGGCCTTACAGGTTAAGATCGAAGGAAAAGTGCTAAGGCAAGGAAACTATTAGACACGGTAACCGTCGATTTCGGAGATAATAAAAAAGTAGATACCAGATCACGATATAGGCTAAGTCCTATCAAAGAGATGCCACTAAAAGAAAAGAAAGATTATGTTTCGCTCGATATGCTACTAAATTCTTAATTTGCATTTTCCTCTCCGTACATCCGCCCGTCTAGCTTGCCACTTCCATATCTTTATTCATCTCGGCATCGTACTACTACTATTACACGTCTCCCAAACGTTGATATATATATATATACAAAAACGCCTGACCTTTTAATTTGACTTATTTAGCAGCCTATTTCGAAATATTCTATATCTCCCTTTTTACGAAAATACGCCGTAAATATCGTTTCGGCTCCCTTAAGCGATATTTCGAAAACGACTTTCGACCGTTATATATGGACGTTCAGAGAAAAAAGAATTTACCAATCTCTTCGACTGCGATTAAGCTGGCTTCAACGATAGGCTATGGGAATTAACGACCCGTTTTTCTTCTACCCCGGAGAGAAATTCCATTAAATATAATATAGGTTCCATTTTCCATCGCCGCTGTTTTAATAAGAGTTTTTGCGTCAGCGGGACTTCTACGTAAAACCCGCGTGAACCCATCGAACGATCTGGGAGTACTGTAAAACACGTGGTGGTGGTATCGTTAGAGAGAATTAATGAGCGGAAGCTTTTAATCGGAACGAAATGAAAATCTCTCTATCGGTATTTATAATCTTACATGTGTAAAAAATTGAAAACGTTAAATTGCAACCGGAACGAATAAACCATTTTCGTGAAAATTGAATAAAATGAAAATACTAGATGAAAAATATAATCCATTAAAAAAAAACATGAACAACATGTAATTTTCGATTTAAAGCTCTTGGACTAATATATGCACATATATATATATATATATATATATATATATATATATATATATATATAAAGTAAAAAACTTCAAATACTTACGTTTTTACACAAATATCATTTTTTAAATATTTTTTATTTTTTTAAAATATATATTTAATCAACATTAGTTAACAACATATTACAATATTTAATCACCTTTTATATATATATATATATATATATATGAATATTCCACAAATTATGTTTAAAACTTCATAAAACGTTTTTATTAATATATTTTTTTAGCGCAACTCATTTATTAATTTTACTTCAAATTTATTGATTTTTTTTAATGTACACGAAATTATTTTAGTATAATGAAATATTACTTTTTAAAAAATTTAGGTACATATATATTAATAATTTAAACAAGCCGGTTAAAATGACCGGTTGTCTGTGACAACGTTTTAAAACCAGCGCGTCTGTGGTTAAAGGTTAATGTTCTAATTATCAGTAGGTGATCATTTATACTAAACCAAAGGTCGCTTGTTCTCTTGGCTGATTAAATTCTATGCATTTTGATACTCTATTTGCTGTTACACGAGCGAATATTTTATACAGTTGGCATAATAGAGTGATTGGTCTTACCAAAGTTTTGTGAATCTCCTTTGTTATGAATTAGGATTACCTCCGCTTCACTCCACTTATGTGGTATTGTTTTTTCACTCAGACATTTATTAAATAATCCTCGTATTCTTTGCAGTCTTCGAGGCGTGTGATCTAAAACGTGCACGTATCATATACGAATACTTAAGTGATCTGTTCTTGGAATTAGAAAAATTGACCGAATTCGTTCGGAAACCGTAAGACATAAAACCAAAATGAAGGACATAGCGAAGAGGGCAGTCAGCCTAAAATGGAACTGATTAGTCAGGATGGTCTGCCCGCAAATGTGACCAAGTGGATTCCAGATTACAATAAAAGAAGTATAAGTAGCCAAACGTTAAGATGTGCAGATGACTTCGGAAAAAGGATGGATTTGCGATTAACCTCGGATAGAACGAAATGGAAGAAAACGTGCCAACTATACAGTGTTCGTAACGATGTGTAAATAATCTTATGTATGCACGCTTATCTATTATATAACATTGTTAGGACATTTATGGGTGGAAAGTCTTCGGACGATATTTGGCGAAATTAGGATTGACTTATATTTCGGATAGCGTGGAATGTGGAAATTTTTAAAAAATTATCAACGAAAAAGTAGCTAAATTTGTTAAATTTTTTATTTAAAAAAAAAAAAAGCTTCTCGGATAATAAGCTATTATCAGGTGGGGACGCTTAAAAATTAAAATATATAAAAATTTATAAAATCTATCAAAAATGTAAAAGGAACAAGAAACAAAAGGAATAAAATGTAAAACGTACAAATTTAGCGATTTTAACTACGTTTTTTAGGAATACTAATTTAATTAACCAATATTTCCGCATCGTATTTCCTCACGACACGTGCGGTAGACCCAACATGATTTTTGTTTTTTGATTTTTCGATTATTTTTTATTTCAATTCCGACTGGACTGTAAAAAACATCTGGCGCAAAGGAGAAACGAAACAAATGAATTAAATAATTCGATCGAAATAACGTATTTCATACCGCAGATAATATTTTCAAGCTAACCACCCGACATTTATAATTGGCATAACGATCATTATCAACATCGTATTCACTGTCATCGACCGTCCGAAAAGAATCAAAGAACTTTATTTACGATCGGAAAAGTTGCCAACATAATCAGACCGGAGTAAATAGATCTAATCGAAAGAGACGTCATTTTTTAAATCTCGACCGATGACGAAGATATATAGATAGATGTGACGTCCGCTTTAAGCAGTAAAGTGCGACGGAATAAGAGCGAATATCGTACGGATCTAAAGCTGATAGTAGTCGAAAACGTTCAATGGGCGCAAAAAAACATTCTTAATTCGTTGCCAAATTCGTAAAATGTCGAAAAAATAAAAATTAAACCCTTGGCAATTATATACATATACATACATATGTGTATTATATACATATACATGTTTGTATATATATATATATATATATATATATATATATATATATATATAAACAACAAAACAAAACCAAATTTTACGTTAAGTTCAATGGTTGGACACTGCGCGTGTCAAAAATAATCTGTAGTGGTTAATATAAATTTATATTCCAGTTCATTGTTATACTAGAAATGATTAACAGGGGCATGCAAACACAGGTACACACCCACATGTATATACAATATATTTTAAGCACAAGTAGAACGTATTTGTTTCCGTGTACTCATGTATTTACATATATATGTATATATATATATTTATATATATTTATACATATATATATATATATATATATATATATATATATATATATAATAATGATAAAGCCTTTATTTCATTTAAATACACCAAAAAATACATGCATAAAATAATTAAAATTCATGATAATAATGAATGCCCAAATTGAGCAAACGCCTGTTCGGTTGTTTTTTTTTTACTTTGAAGAAACATATCCAACACGCATTTTCTTCCAAATCGTTCTATCTCATTTTCCTTTTCCTATCCAGCGGAATCCATTCTATAAATTTTGTGGTCCAGAGCTATCTGCTTATTTCCGCATGACATGACCACACCATGTCCATTTGAGTTTTCTCGCTATTTAGGTCTTCTGTCCTTGACTGTGCTCTTAATGCCTTGTTGTTTATTCTATCACATTTTGTAACCCCTAACATTTTCCTTTCCGTCGCTCGCTGCACAATTTGTAACTTTTTTATTTGCTTAATACTATATGACCATGTTTGTGAAGTAATCGCCTGTATGATACATGTATTAAATACTTGTGATTTTAATGATGGACTCATTTCCTCATTAAAAATTTCCCTCAAAGCCCAATACTTTTTCCATCCGATAGCTATTCTTGTACTTATTTCCTTGTCTGTTTTGTCTTTAAATGAAATTGGTTGTTCAAGATATATAACTTCTTCGACCCATTTTAATTTGTTTGAGTTAATGGTCACATTTTGCCTATATTATATATATATATATATATATATATATATATATATATATATATATATATATATATATATAAATAAACAAAATAAAACCATATTTTATGTTAAGTTCAATGGTTGAACACTGCGGATATCAAAATTAATCTGTAAGTGATTAATGTAAATTTATATTCCAGTTCATTTTTATACTACAAATGATTTACAGAGGCGTACAAACACAGATACACACATGTATGTATAATATATTTTAAACATAAGTAGAACGTATTTGTTTCCATGTATTCATATATATATATATATATATATAGTCGAAGCCGCTTATAAGGGACACATCGGGCTGAAGTCATTTGTCCCTTATAACCGGTTGTCCCCTTAAAACGAATTTTTTAAAATCTCTTATTGAAGCGAGTGGGTGTTAGAATATATATATAGTTTAGTAAACAATTAACATACTTATAACCTTATTAATGCGTAATATTTATTTATACGAAAATTACAGGAGGCATACATAAGGTAAAATAACCTGACCTGATATTTGTAAAAATTGTTCATTTACTGTAAAAATGCGCTATAGTTGTTTGGTGTAAATTCTTCATCTGCTGCGTTTGAACAAATTCTGCACAGTTATCTAATGATGTCGTAGGAGCACCTTCATTATTCTGTTGCATAAAATACCGCCGGAGCTTTTCAATACATTTTTTCAGTAGACACAGGAGGTAAGGAAATGTCATCCGTGTCATCATCACTTTCTGATTCTTGTATTTGTTTCTTCTTTGTGATATTTTCCATAATTTCGTTAACCAAATCTTCAATATTATTGTCACAGCGTAGCAGATTGGCGTCAATATCTGAAAATTGTTCACAGTTGGTCACACGTAGTAATTCATTCGGTGTTTCATTACTTTCCGTTTCAACAATTTCATAATCGGGTTCCTTGAAACCACAATGAGCAAAGCAGTTCTGAATTGTCATAAAAGTGACTTTTCTTCAGCTATCAGCAACAAATTGTATAGCCTGCAGTATTGTTATCGTGGAACTGATATCATTTGCCATTGTAGAAACTGTTATCAGGTCGTCTTCAATAGCTTCTAAGATATGCTGCATCAACATCTTCCTATATTGCACTTTTAAATTTTTGATGACACCCATATCAAGTGGCTGAATTAGTGAAGTAGTGTTCGGAGGTAAGAATTCAATTTGAATATTCTTCAGTTTAACGATAGTGTGGTGCAAAGTTGCATTATCAATAAGGAGTAAAATTTTTCTAGAATCTCTCTGTAATTCTATATTCCAGTCTTCTAACCATTTTGAAAAAATAGTACCAGTCATCCATGCATTTTTGTTTGCGTTGTTACTGGCAGATTACTTACATTGAGATTTTTAAAGCAACGTGGCTTTTTAGTTTTACCAATAACTAAAAGTTTTTTTTTGTCACTTCCAGTTGCATTGCAACAACATAGTACAGTGATACGATCCATAGCTTTTTCCGAACCAATAAGTTGTTCGTGTTTGTATACTAATGACCCTTCTGGAGTGGCTCGATAAAATAAACCAGTTTCATCCACATTATAAATATCATTCAGGCTGCAACTTTGAAGGAATTTGAAAATTTTGGTCGAACTCCATTGTTCAACTCCTGTCAAATCAGCGCTTGTCTTTTCTCCATGATTTTTTTTGAATTTTATATCGTGTCTCCATTTCCACCGAGCAAACCAACCATCCGTAGCTGTAAAGTCTTCATAACACATTTTTTCGCAAACTCTTCAGATTTTAATTTCAACATTGGCCCACTGACACGAACACATCGTTGTATTACTGTGCTAAACCATAAATTAAGAGCTTCATCAACCTCTGGGTTTTTACCTAGAACATAATGAGCTATCGGAGAGAGCATAATTAATAAACGAACAGAACAAAACCAGTAGAGCAAAACCAGTATAGCGTCAATGAGAGGATGTCAACACAAGGACATCTCAAACAAAACGAAGAAAAAACAAAAATGTTCACGTAAACAAAAAACGAATTGTAAAAATGACTAAAATGGACTCCTCTCACTATTTATTGCCTTGAAAGTCTATTAATCTTTGTCCCTTATAACCGACGCGTTGTACCTTTAAAGCGAACTAAAACAACCTTCATTTCATACGTTTGTTTCGGGGTTTTGCTGATTGTCCCTTAAAAACGGCTGTCCTCTTATCCGGCGTCCCTTAAAAGCGGTTTTGACTGTATATATGTATATAAATGTTTTACATTTGACAAAAAATGCATATTATTTTTTATGTTACAGTTTACGTAATTTTGGGCAATTATTACGAACATTTAGGGCTACTCTTAGCCATGAATAAATTGAATTTGTTCCAAAACGGTAAGTTTTTTGCTAAATTTTCGTTAATCCTACATAATTTATTAACATCGAAACACAACTTATTACGTAATAAAAAAAAAACATTCTTGTTGTTTACGAGTTTAATTTTTTTTTTTGGGGGGGGGCCCTCTACAGCTTACACAACGTGATTTACACGTTCATTGATATAGAACTATTATAGTAGTCTGTGCGACAGGGGAGCAGAAATCTACATTATTCCGGTACAGGACCAAATGGTCAATCGATTGAGCGGTTAAGGAGAGTGTAAATATTGTAGCAACGTCTGTAAGTTGAATATCGACAAGCATAGATGACGCTGAGATTCAATACCGTTGATTTTGTTTCATACTTTACCGTACAGAGATTAATCGATTTTGCAATTACCTGTGGGGCGCGTAAATAACTCGATTTTTTTTTGATTTTTTTCGACGATTCGTTATTACTGTAGCCCATTCAGAGGACCGCTATGAAATATAATTAACTGTTTTCTTCATATTGATGGAAGAGCAGTCTGTTTTGCAAACAGTTGCGTATTAGATTTCATAATTTCGGCTATACAATTGTCTAATCTAGTTAATTATACTTTGTCTGTAGCGTACGCCACCAGATAATATAAATTAGTTGTCTGCAAAAAAGAAAATAGTGAGACGATAATAGCTAAATTCGAGTGTCCGCGAAAAGATCGACTTCGCGGCCAGATCCGGGGGAAATATTATATTCTCGGTGAATGTACACAGTCGATCTAGTAAAATGTATAACGATATTTCATTTTTAATTTCTTCACTAACTATAAATATACTTCGATTATTCGGCTTATTTTTTCTTTTATTCTCCAAATTAAGATAATTTGCCTGTTTTATGAAATAATATATATGTGTATATATATATATATATATATATATATATATATATATATATATATATATATATATATATATATATGTATATATGTATATTGTTAATAAACGTAAATTTTAAAGATTGATAAAAATTAAATTAAATATAAAAAAAAAAAAACGATTTAAATTTTAGGGCAAATAGTGTCGGATGACTTATATTGTGACCAGGAAATCAATTCACGCATTAGATTTGCAGAGTGGGCGTCGAAGAAGATACAAGATATATTAAGAGAAATATCAATAACAGTACACTTGAGAAAACGCTTGCTGAAAGGGGCACTATATGATGCCGGAATTTGGACTATAAATAAACGAAATGTAAACAAGTTGCAAGAGTTCGAAATGTAGTGCTGCAAGAGAATAGAGAAGATAAGTTAAACGGACAGCATAAAAAAATCAAGAAATTACGAATGGAACAAACGAAAAAGGGGATTAATTGATGGAATACGGGAAACACGGTTGTTAACCAGGATTGACCACGTTATAAGACATGGATGAATACTAGGAAATGTTTTCGAAGGCAAAATCCGAGAGAAACGGGAACGTGAACGACCCAGAAATTCATTCATAGTAACCTTACTACCAGACACTAAGCAGTTAAAAATAGCTGCAACAAATCGGCAATATCGTAATGGAAAAAGACCCGTCTTAGGGCCGACCTAAAAGAATACAGAATAAAATTTGTCTTATATTAATTAAAAAAAAGGATTATTTTAAATCACGACTTAAATATCACGATTTGTCAATTTATTAATTTGCGAAATTTCACGAGTTCTACTACTTGAATATTCGAAAATTAATCGAGTTTAAGTGACCAGCTTTCATTTCTTCCGATAGAAATAATTTGCGTTTTATATTTTATGCCGATATTAAAATGACTAATCGATGCTCACTGAAACACATACAAAGCACGTTGAAAATTCATTAACATAAAAGGATTATTTCAATATAAAAATATTCACCTTTTGTCTATATACATATATATCAATATATTACATATATTGATATATATATATATATATTCTTTATAACGATATTGTATAATTATTTTTATAAAACGGCCCAAGTGCAGGTGAATATTTTGTAGTTGGAGCGGATATAGAACCTTACGATCCTAGTGAACCAAGAAAATATTTAAAGGGATTATTAAAACGTGACATAGACGCGTCGGTGGAGAAGTGTTTTCGATCGTACTTAGGAATAATGCCCAGTCCGCCTGAAGAATTTAACAAGTTCAGTCAGAAAGTCAACGAATATCTGCAGAAACCACCATTTAATTTTAGTAACCTGAAAAAACAAGTATGAAGATGTACATGCTTAATCCGCAAATTTACACACACATCGTATATATATATATATATAGTAATAGACTAAAATTTCATCAAATTGAAAAATTTCATTTATAATTAATTCTTCGTAATTAATACATTAAACGATTTGAATTGTGCAAATGAAGTATTAAACGCAATTTTATTTTTGGATAATTAAGAATTAATGTTTAATAAATTTAAATTTTACACGTCCATAAGTTAAAAACCTGTCTTTCTATCTATGAGGTCCTATCTATTGTCCAGCCAATCGTTTCACGTAATGACACGATACTATGACTCTATCTATGTATATTGTTAGATATACTGTGCAACATGTTGCAGCGTTTGATTGACATTAACTTTTTTTTAGTATTGATTAGTAACTTTCTATTCCAGTCGACCACATCCTTAGCATCATCCTCAAACAATGTATTTCAAATGCGCTAACGCGTTGAGTAGGCCTTTTGGCATTCTGACGCTTATAGAAAAACAGACAATAATACCGGCAATATTATTGCGATTCGTCTTTTGTTTGTCGGGCCGTCATTTTTAATAATTTTTAAGTTTGTAAATTTATTGACAACGTGCAAGCCATCTAGACTTCGGCGATCCTGTAAATAGTTGCTGATATCTACGACCATTACCATTATTATTATATATATTTTTAAAGTTTCGCACCCATTTCCCATAGTTATAAAATTCAACGAGTATTAAAGAATATATTTATAAACTATAAATATATGTATGTAGGTAAATCAGCTGTAATATTTAGCTGAAGATGGTCATTCTATAAATTTCGAATGAAGAAAATTACTAGTAAGGGAGCAAAAATATGGAAAGCGAATTGTCCGGGTGGCTATTGAAATAGTGAAACATAAAAATATCAACAGGGAAGATGGATTTCAACTTCCAGGATCTTCAAGGCATGTATTAATAGTTAATAAAAGAAAATTAGAAGCAAGAGAAGCTGAAACAATGATTACAGAGTTGACAAATTAGAGAGGAACGTATCGTCTGATAGAATGACCAATCATAGCACAGAAGAAGTATCACGTGTTGGCAGAAACAGCACAGTAGAAGAATCAGAACCAATCACAGCGCTGGGAATATATAATTTGGTTTAAGAATAGCCTATAAAAGGAGGGGACACTGAGACTTGTGATTTAGCTTAATTCTGATGATTTTTTAAATACATTTGACACTATAACTAGCCAACCTGGAGGTCATCGAGCAATTGATATTTAAAGATGACATATGAAGGTAAGGAACTCGTATTTTCCCCCTAAACAATTAAAAAATCAGTTGATTTAAGAAACTCTAATCCCCGCAATTCTTCCAATTTATCGAGCAAGTTTACGTCCAAAGGATTTTGATGCTTTTCCAACCTTGTTAAATAGCGTTGAGCACTTTTCTCGACCTCCTCGACAACAGTACTTACGTGTAAGTCACGATGTATCGAAATAGAGTACTGATGTTGTTTGTCTTACAGTTCGATTTTGAAATCTTTGTATTATGTCTACGTTGCTGGGTTTCGCACAGTTGAATACCATACGTCCACACAGGCTTTAAAACTGTAGAAATTCATTACGGAGACCAAGTTTAGACTTTTTACTAGTTAACCAATACAATACGCTCAGTTTTAACGGAAACGATGATTAATAAAATACAAGTTCATTCGAAACGATAAAAGTTAACCTGCATAAATTTGGGTTTTTACTGAAAATAAATTTTATAAATATCATATTTTAAATAAATATATTATTTACTATTAACCCTTAAATCTATTTTATTTTTTAAACTGTTTTTTCCGATAAGATAGTCTACAACAATTATTTCGTTAAATTCGGCAATATTATTTTTACATGCGCAAATTTTGAAACCAGTTTGGCGTTATGGATGCCCATTATGGGGCTGTTCTAAAAAATACAGCAACATATCGATTATTCAGCGGTTCCAGAATAAAATCATCCGGATGGTTGTCAGTGCACCGTGTTACACACCAACTTAACGCTCCACAAAGACCTTGGAATGAAGTTTGTTCCGGAAGTAATATCCAGTGCTTATAACCTAGAGGTGCACCCGAACAACATGGCGATCGGGTTGCTGGATAATTCGCTAGGAGTTCGTCGGCTTGACAGAATCAAGCCGATGGACCTAGCCCAACAGATCAATTTTAACGACTGTTTTTAGTACTTACTGATGGGCAGGCTGCTAATCGTGTCGTCTGCATAAAATATTAAAATTGCTAAATAGCTACCATCAGCTAGGTTCAATTTAACTAAAGGAAAAAAAATTGAGTCATTTCATGTATGAAAATTTTTGTTAATTCATGTCCCATATAGTGCACATTGTGACTGAAATGGTTAAATTTGTCGATAGTACTACTGTAAGTATTCTTATCATTTCTAAATGGAAGATCTGAAAAAGAAGACAAATATCTGCAAAAGATATGCCAATTTTTTTACATGAATCTCCTTCATCTTTTTCATCTTTCGTTGTCGTAAGTGGAAATTCGTTCCTGGATTTATATAAATAAAATAATAAATAAAATAATAAAAAAAAACATTAGTCCGATTTCATACATATTAATTCTTGGTACACTCCTCGTAAAGTATCATAATTTTAGTTAAAAGGCTTCAAACTTTTGAATACCGCGTGTCGATTATTAAAATACGAAAAAACTGAGAACTGTACCGGTTAAAATTTAAAAAAAAAACTAATTAATTAATTAATTAATTAAAAATTAATTTTATCACGTTGTTTTATCTTATTACGATATAATACGTAATTAAAGGACGATTTGTTTTTCGCAAGATCAGAATAGAAGCTGCCTATTTGTACGATGCCGTACATTTATACAGTCGAGGATTAATTCGGGCGTTAGAAGCCGACGTAAATCCGCGAAATGGTACAGCACTTTTCCGATTTGTCAAAGGATTGCAATATAAAAGCGCTTTAGGGTGAATATTATTTACTCTTACTTTAATTCATGGAAAGAACATCATTTATAATAATCGAACGATGAAACGAGATAAATAATGAGAATGACGTAATAGGCAATAATTTAAATCGCGACCGTTAAAATTTAAACATTAATTTCTCTTTTTGCTTTGGTCGACATGAACTGCCTACCGAGTATTACGAACTTATCCATTCGGACATTTATTCAGCTTACATACAATATGAACGTAATTATTACTTTATTCTTAACGATCGCTAGTTAACAGAGAGATTTAGTCTTCATTTAAATAGTAAGAAACGTTACGACGAATTAGAACGCGCGAACGTTAAGGGAGAAGTATCTAATAATACGTATTTACCTGTTTATTTATATAGATTATATATATATATATATATATATATATATATATATATATATATATATATATATATATATATATAATGTATCTTCTCTATTTCTCAATGGTTCTATTGGTGGTCAATATGTAGAGCACTTTACTTGTGCTTTTTATAATTGAAGTGAATTTAACGAGGTAAGTTCCGTTACTTTCCACATGGCAGTTTTATGGCCGCTTCAGTAATATGCACTTTACGCCCGACAAACATTTGTTTGAAACTGCTCTTGGACATCTTGTTTACCACCACCAAACAATACTGAGAGCGATTCTTCCACTATCAGGAGATCACGTCTAGCTTCTCATTTGTGGCCTTTCTAGCTTGGATGGCCCTTCTGATAGTGTGCACTACCACTGGGATAGCCCACAAAATCACAAAATCATTGAAGCACGCTGATAAAGCGATGATCCCCCGGAGGGCATATTATATATACATATTATATATATATATATATATATATATATGTATAATATACGGGTATGATACATATGTATAAAAAAATAATTAGTGAAAACACGAAAATTTCCACTACTTCACTACTTACCTCATTACCAACCAAGATTCGACTTAACTTCGAATAGTTCTTCTACACGAAACTTGGTCCTAAATGTTCCAAGCAATGGACAAAGGTTTTATGCTTCATATCCCTCTTATTGTAACTCCAGATCC
Organism: Coronaproctus castanopsis; assembly: GCA_032883995.1. NCBI lineage: Eukaryota > Metazoa > Arthropoda > Insecta > Hemiptera > Monophlebidae > Coronaproctus > Coronaproctus castanopsis. The sequence goes on along the minus strand of CM065052.1, from coordinate 187,334,377 downwards.
GAGCGCTAATAATAACTTTTCTTGCAAGTATTTTAGCCTTGTTACTCAAATTTAATTTAAGCCATATTTTTCGTGTAATTAAAGCTATATTTAGCAGTATTAAATCGCTTAAAAGTAAGGATGTTTTCTATATGGCTATAGGTAATCGTTAAAACTATTATTAATATGTATCGGTTGCCTTGCACCCCAGGTATTAAACTAGTTGTTTGGAATTGTAACTTTATGTGTATTAACTGTATTCCAAGCTGGATAGTAACCACAATATCTAGTTTCCTAGTTACAATACATTTAAAGCTGATCTAAGCCGTAGATATTTCTCTTCAAAAGACACTTCTAAAAAAAAAAAAAAAAAACATGTATTAATTACGTTCCACCACAGGTATTACGAAACATTGCGTAATAATGAACGAGTTCAATATAAATTAAACAATTAAAAGTGGGGTTTAAAAACTTATTAATTTTATTATTAATTTTTTTAAACCAACTATGGTTCGACGTAAATATTTAACATAACGAAGAAGAGAATTCTAAAAAAAACGGTCGGTAATTCAAATAGTAGGATTACGTGAAATTTCAGATTTAAAGGATTATCATCATAATAATGTGTATTTTTAACGAAAGGTAACGCAACAAATTTGAGTCAAATCGAAATCGTATTTTCTTTTCCTGACTTCGTCTGTTATTTCACAGAATTGTCGTTTCCAGAATCCTTTGTCGTTATTTCCATTCTTCATTGTCTATCGAAAACAAGAATATTGTTCCTTTACGGATCTCATGTCCTGTTTTTTTTTTTACTGCACATTATATCATCCATCAGCGTCATCTTCTCGATTCCACTTTTCCGGAGCATTTCCATATCCGTTATTTTCACCGTCCATCGTATTCGCCACATTCTTCATAATATCTGCACTTTGAACACGTTTAATCGTTTAATGTTTCCCGCGTTCAGCGTTAAGTTTTTTCACGCGTACATTATAACGGACGTTATATAGCACCGATTTTTATCTGGTGGTTATTCTTAATTTTCGATCCGTCGGTATTGAACAAAGAACCTAACTGCCTGAATTAACTGATTTGATTGTTTCAATTCCTATCTTTATCTTTACTTCTTCATTAGAATAATTTTTGTTTTCGCTTATTTAATATAATCTGTACTTGACCAGTAGAAAGCGAGACCAAAACTTTGTCATCTGCATAGTTGATATATTTTATTGAATGGCCGCTAGTCTTTAAACCGGAATTATTTATACTCGCATTTTTTCATAATCTCTTCTTTATAAATGTTGAAAATTTTCAACGAAAGCTGGGGTATCCTTACCCCACATCTTTCTTGTGTAACATGTCTTAACGGAGGGTTGATCTTTTATTCTAACATTTTCATACTATTCCCCAGTATATAGAGTTTGTTAATTCGTTTGCAGATCTTTGTTGTCGATATTATACTTTTGTAATATTTGCATTAATTCTGTATGCTGCACTCTAACAAAAAAGCATTTGATAAACGAAACATTCAATAACATCTCACGATCTGCATTGAGCGTGCATTGCACCGCCGTTTTTAGCAGTGATAATTCTCTGATGCCCTTTTTGGCAACGAAACCGTATTGTGTTTCACTGAGCTGCGTGTTCATCTTTTACTCAATTATAGCATTTATAATTGAGAGGAGAATCTTCATAGTGTGACTCATTAGCGCAATTGTTCGATGTTCTGTACACGTTTTTGATGTTGGAGATTTAAAGGGATAATTACAAAAACAGCCGATCGATCGAATTATAAACATTTTCTAAACACGCTATGACGTATTACTGAAAATTCTTGAATTTTAAACGAATTTTATATTTTTCTGTTATATATATATATATATATATATATATATATATATATTATATATATACATATATAGATATGCCATCAATAGTTTTCAACCTAAATAGGTTATCGTGATTAACATTTAATCCGCCATTAATTTAGTGATTTTAGTCTATTCGTCCGGATCTTCTGATTAATTTCGAAAAATTTCCGAATAATATCTACCCAACTTGTCCAGGTAGTTTTCCATTAATCTTACTCATTATTATTATTATTATTATACGTTCCAATTCCATTTCACCTTATTTCATCATTATATGCCAAAAGAATTTCATTATGCTGCTTATAACAATCGTTGATAGTCTCACGTAATTTTGGACTGATTCGTTCGTAAGTTTTGTTGTCCATGGAATTCTCAAAAGTGTTCTTTATTCGAAAACATTCATTCTTTCCCAGTTTGGTTTCTTTAATAATATCCAAGTTTCCACTCCATATAACACGATGCAGAAAACAAACGTTTAGACCAGCTTAAACCTTCTTTCTGATGAAGTTATCTTTACATATCTTGTTCAGTTTTATCACTGCACTTTTGGCTATTTCAATTAATTTCTTTGTTCTCAAAATGCGATGCTAAAGATACATAGTTTTCGATAGTTTCATAATCGGCGAGTGTCCTTTCATTGGTAGGTATTATATAACCTCGGTTTGCGATCGTTACTTTTGCCTTATTTTTATTCACGTTTAATCTATTATGTATACGTACATATATATATATATATATATATATATATATATATATATATATATATATATATATATATATATTATATATATATATTTATTTACGCACGACATAGGTACATGGTGTACGTGGACGAAAACGGAGACGCCGAAGGCAACTATACGTTACTTGCTAGAAAAACGTATCATTTAAATTCCAGCGAATTCGGATTATATCCCATTGGAGTATTTACTAGACAGAATAGCCAATGGAAGAATCTGCCGGTAAAATTCCATTTTCTATTTTTTAATAGTTCTCAACTTATTTTGTAGTAGACTTCTTGCTAGGTTAGGACCATTTTCTTACGTACGCGACAAAAAAAGTAAACAACCTGTATTAGTTACGTTAAATTGTATTGTTACCATTATTATTATTATTATTATTATTATTATTATTATTATTATTATTATTATTATTATTATTATTATTATTATTATTATTATTATTATTATTATGCGTTTCATTCGCAATTATCAGGTACGCGTGAACTTTTAATTTATTTATATAAAATGCGGACACTAATAAATAAATAATTTAATTGGCAGAGTAATTGTGAGTTTAAATGTGAGTATAAATGGTGAGTGACTGAGGAATAAAAAAGTGCGCGTATACGTGTGTGAATGAAGAAATAAAAATATAAATTATATACACCAAAATGAAATATGATTAAATAAATTAAATTATAAGACAAATTGTACATTTATAAAATAAATAGATTATAAGACAAATTGTGTATTTTGTACAGATTAAGTACGAGAGGAACTGAATAAATACGTATAAATCCGTCGACAAACGATTGACGTAATGTAATAAGTTATAACAACAACAACAACAGGTGTGTGGGAGTGCGAATATACAGGAAAAACCCGTCTAAAAAAAACCTGAATACCGATCGTAAAGTTGTCAATATTTATGCTTAAAATATTCGAGCTATTAACGATATCTTTTACGCGTATTATACGCGAAAAGTGAAACCCAGTGAGACCAGCAGCCCTAGCGCCGGGATATAAAGAGAAATGGTCGAATGGCGAACAATCAACCGAATACGGGTGGGCTGTGCTCGAACGGCATCATTGATGATGAAATGGGGTCTAACAGAAGATCCGAAATGTCAGTGCGGAGAACTGCAGACAATGCCGCGCACATGCTGAAGTATAAGATGAACCCGACGATGTATGCAATGCATGATGTCACCGAAGCAAAGGACAAGGCTAGAATTCTGGCTGAATACACGATAAAATATAATTAAACGTAATGAGCCGGACACGAACAGAAGAAGAATAAGAAGAAGCTATTTCTATTTGTGATTTTATTCCATCACGAAGTAACCTTCATGCTTTATTCGCATCTTCGTTGCTAGAGTATTTTTTCAACAAATTTATTATTCTCTATAATATTTTCCCTATATTCTTTTAGTATATACATAGATAATGTTTTTTCTCGGTTTCAACTACTGTCTTTAACTTGATTCTTAACTTTAGCAAATTGTGATCACTATTACAAATTGCTCCTAGTGCTGTCCTGGAATTAAAAATCATTGATCTCCACCTGGCCTTTATCAGTATTGGTTTTTCATTTTTCCATTAGGCGAAACTCATGTGTATACAACTTCCTCGACGGAAGTTGGAACATTGTATTCGTGATTGACATATCATTTCCGGTTGCTAATTCCAGAAACCTGTATACACGCTCATTCCTAATTCCGAGCACAAATTGGCCAACTATTCGGCGTAAATGTCGTTCATTTTGACTGTTACATGCCTTGCCAATCTTTAGATTAAAATCGCCTATTATCACTGCAATTTATCTGTTCGGTATTCTTTTTAACTCGTTCGATAGTGCATCATAAAATTGCTCCATTTCTTCGTGCGTAGCGCTTATTGTAGGCGCGTACATTGTAGGCTTAGCTTTCAATGAAACAGTTAAAATCCTATCCGAAACTGCCCGGAACTGTTTTATTCAATTGTTATATTTTATTGAAACTAACAAAGCAACACCATTTCTCGACACGTCTTTAGTACCAGAGTAATATACCGTATAATCATCCATTTGAAAGTGTCCAGAACCATTCCAACGTGTCTCAGCTAAACCGTCAATAGCAATATCATATCGTTTTAGTTCATCGTTAAACACTTTGAGTTTTCCGGTTTCCAAGAGCACTCCAACATTCCGAATTCCTATTTTAAAATAATCTCTGAGATTCGTATTAGTATTCCTAATGTGACCAGTAGCATAGTTTCCATAAGATTTCCTGTTACATGGTCAGTCGTAAATTAAACGCATGATGGCCTGGAACCATCAATGCCGGAAGTTAGCCGGGACGCATAGCATACTTCATCTATAACCGGACTAATCAAATGGACCAACTCGGATTTTCCTGCCCAAGTTGCGGTTTACAGTACCTTCTGTTATACATCCGCTCCTAAAATGGAGAACCGACGCTGACCAGTAAGCCGCTCCACTATCTGGATTAATTGTCACTCTATAGGGGCGACATAAATCCCGCAAGGCATCGGTTGTTACTGAGCAAGTAACGATTAAAAGGTTTTTACGGCGGCCTAAACTCGTCCAGGAAGAAACAGTCGTAGGATTTATGCATATTTTTAATAGCAAGTTCCTCAAGCTGATAGGGGCGACATAAATCCCGCAAGGCATCGGTTGTTACTGAGCAAGTAACGATTAAAAGGTTTTTACGGCGACCTAAACTCGTCCAGGAAGAAACAGTCGTAGGATTTATGCATATTTTTAATAGCAAGTTCCTCAAGCTGACCATCTGCATGTTCGTGACCCCCTACCCTGTCACTATTGAAATCGTCTGCTATAGACATTACGCCAGTAGCCGCTCTTAGTTAGCGACTGCTTATTGGTTATTCGCAGCTGGCCAGTATATCTACTGATTATTACAGTATCAATCATCCGTAGACGAGCCAGATCCCAGGAGGTACACAGTACCCCCTGGGGGATATATATATCACACGATTCACTTATTTCTATCCACTGTTGGATGTAAGCGTTCCTCCTCCTCTGATGATGATGATATATATATATATATATGATAACTTCAATATTTCGTACATGTGTTCGGTCTTTACATAGTCTGGAAGTTCCCCATAGGTCCAGACAGGTCTTAGAACCACTGCATATATATTACACGTTTATTATCTGTCGTTAGTACACTGTTGCTCCCTATCAGCCAGTACATTTTTTTAACTAGAATATATAATTCTTTTTTCTTCATCTGTATGCGATGTTTCCATGTTAATCGGCTATTCGGGTGTAATCCTAAGTACTTGACCGTTGATCGCACTGACAGATCGGTGCTATTAATCCTGACGGGTGGGGTGTAACTTTTCTGTTGGTAAAATGGATATTGACAGATTTATTTTCATTAATTCCAATTTTCCATTTTTTAAACCATATCTCCGCCTTAGTAAGAGCTTTCTGTAGGTTACCGCTAGCTATCTCCGGATCCATGTGTGTTGAGAGCAGTGCAGTGTCATCCGCAAATGTAGCCACCAGTACGTTTTCCATTGTAGGGAAATCAGCCGTGTATAACAAGTACAGCGTGGGGCCCAGCACAGAACCTTGGGGAACGCCTGCTAAAACAGGATGTATTTCTGAATAGGTATGTTCGTAACGCACTTGAAAGTGCTGATTTTCTATGTATGATTTCAACATAAGGTAGTAAAAATTTTTCGGCAATAGAGATTTCAATTTATATAATAGACCATCGTGCCAAACTTTATCAAAAGCTTGTTGAACATCGAGAAATGCAGCGGTACATACTTTTTTGGTTTCTAAGCTCTAAGCTCTATTTTTTTTTATCTTCTTCTAATGTAAAATTGACGTGTGTAACCCGTCATCTACCTGATGTAATGAATGTGAAAAAAAAAATAAACTTGAAATAAAAAATGTTTAATTTGATTTTAAATCTATTTATTTTTAGGAATTGGAAATAACAGACGAGATCGATTGGCCGAAGGGTTATCCGCCTGTCGCTGAACCTCCATGCGGTTTTCACGGAGAACGTTGTGTGTGTAAGTTGATCTGGTTATCATTCTGTTTGTTTTATATTATCCTCATTTTTTTGTCGCGTATTATAATGATAATTAAATTTTACGTATACGTACATTATATATATATATATTCCTCTTCCACTTCGATAATGCCTATGACGTTTGCACGTTGTACACGTCGGTGTAAAGTTAATGCAGTGGGAAAAAATGGTAAAATGGCTGAAGATTTGGGCATGAATCAAAATAGCCGTAGAGAGCGTGGAAAATATTGAAGAATCTTAGGAATGATATAAAGGAAACTAATGAACCTAGTAGCGAATGAAATCGCGCTTCAATTTCTTTTAAATGCTAAGTCAAAATGTAGGACACGTGCCAGAAAACTATCATGTCGAGAAAAATAATGTAAATAAATTCTTGGAAGTGCCTTTTGGAATAAATGAACTGAATGCTGCTGCGGAATAAAGTCGTCGGATTAAACGATATACGCGGTGAGCAGATTGAACATTTTGGACCAAAAATAAAAACGTGGCTTTTAAATATGATGAATACATGCATAAGACTACTAAAGACACTAAAAATCTGGAAAAAAAAATTGCACTGATAAAACCAGGAAAAGAACCTAATGATCCAAAAAACTTTCGAGCAAGATCTTTACCTTGCCACTTATTTAAAATTTTCGAAATCTTATTCTGAATAGGCTTGAAAATTATGTGAATGAGAAGCTCATAATGAAGCAGACCGGTTTCAGTCACGGTAGATCATGCTACGGCAGGATAACATACAAAAGGCGGCTTTAATCTAAAGAAATTTACCGGAGTAGTCTTCGTGGATTTAACGGCTGCATATGATACAATCATACATTCCTAGTAACAAATATATATTATATATATATATATATATATATATATATATATATATATATATATATATATATATACACACTTGACTAAGGATTATCAGCTATCCAAGATAGTGGAAATGATGCTACGAAGTCGTCGATTCTTTGTAACACTGTTTGAAAAAATAATTGATGGAAGCATAAAAAAAATTGTTTATCTCAAGGAAGTGTACTAGCACCCATATTATATATTTATAATCAACCGATATATACACACTTGACTAAGGATTATCAGCTATCCAAGATAGTGGAAATCATGCTACGAAGTCGTCGATTCTTTGTAACACGGTTTGAAAAAAATAATTGATGGAAGCATAAAAAAAATTGCTTATCTCAAGGAAGTGTACTAGCACCCATATTATATATTTATAATCAACCGATTAGCCCGGTACTAGAAAATTTATCTACGCTGACGATACTGCAATTGCAGTTAAAATAAATAATTTTGAAGAATTTGATGCAGGATTGATATTCAACTTAAAGGCTAAAGTAAATACTACGATGAAAACAGTTGAGGCCAAACCAAAATAAAACAGAGGGATACGGAAAAGGTAGAAATAATATAATCAGAAAGATAATTGGATCCAGGTGGTGGGCGCAACGACATACATTGAGAGTGTCAGGATTAGGGTTTTGTTTCTCCGCAGCCGAGATTACAATTATGTGAAAATATTTCTGTAAGTCCAGTTAATGTAATTTCAATAAATACAGCATTTCCATATTTCTCGTGTAATGTGTTTTAGTGTCATCTACTTCCCGTTTAGTGTGTTTTACAATCTTCAATATCGTGGAGTCGGAAAAACCGTTTCCACGTGTGTATTTTCGCAAGCTTAACTTTGCAATATGATCCGGGAGCACGTATTTTATGCTCGTATTTAGTGGATTATGAGTCAGCCATTAAAATCCATTTTTGCCCTCGTGAGTTAATGGCGCTCAACTTGGATTTTTTGTACGTAATACAAATTCATCGCCCGATTGCTTTGAATTTGTTTACCTTCATTTCCAGTTGGTGCATCACTAAATGTTCACTAATCTACATAAATATCGACAATAAAAGTACCAATACAACACAGGATGGAAACTCGAATTCAAACTGATGTGACATCGCAAATATAGTTCATTTGAGAAATTACTATAACTTTAATTTTCCATCACAATTACATCGTTAGCCTATAATGTAAATGTAACAAAATTAGCTTAACGCTAACCAACTGGCTAATGTCGAGTTAATGTAGAATTTCGAACTTAAGAGTACTTAAAATTATTATTATTATTATTATTATTATTATTATTATTATTATTACGGTTATTATTATATATGTATATACATGTACATTGGATTACGTGTGTGTGTATATATATATATATATATATATGCACTTACTTACATAAGCGAATTTATGTGCGAGAATATGTTTATATTCGTGCGAACGCGTGAATTCAGGAGATTATTAATGACAAATTATTTTAGGCTTTATCGTGAGCGACATTTTCTACCATAATGACGCGATATTAAATTAAGTATAGACGAAATAATAGATGAGCTTTTTTCGTTGCATTCAGATGTTTTATCACACTATTTATAATTAACGAACCTCACCTATTAGTCTGTGTTATCGCTTTATCTATATGCCTGTCTTTAGCAAAACAAAATAAAATCGAAGTTAATCACTAAAAATTTTTTTATAGCTTGATAATGACTTAATAGTCGAAAAGCTTCGTTCGTGTTTGTGTAATAAAAAAATTTTTAGTGATTAACTTCGATTTTATTTTGTTTTGCTAAATTCATAAAATCACTACTCTCCAATACATCAACATATATGCCTGTCGTTCGTAGTTTCGTTTAAACGTCCTTTGAATTTACACGATCTGATTGAAATTTGAAAAATCACTCACACAAGTACACGTGTATAATAATGAACATATACGGATGTAACTATTTAAAGTTAAAAATTCCACGCGCCATACTCACGGAGAATATTAATGACAAACATTGTCACTATTATTATATATATATATATATATAAACATGTAATGTTGCAATAGCATAATTGCTAGAGTACTCGACAGTCAACTCGATGGTCGGGGTTTGAAACTAACTCGCGACTTTCAAATATATAAAGGTTTTACATCATTACGTAACTCTTAATTCTCACGAACACAGCGATGGAACCTTACTCGGTACAACATCGTACGCGCGTGCTTCTGATTAGTGCCTTGAACACTAACCCATTTTGTACATAGAGATAAACGTACAATGGCCAACCAAGACGTTTGGCATAAAACACACGTTACGACAATTATATATATATATATATATATATACACCATGGTAGCACAATTCCTAGAGCGTTCAACTATCAACCCAAAGGTTGAGGGCTTGATCCTTAATCGTGGTATAAAGTTTCTATCATCATATAACTTTCAATTATAACGGAAAAACGATAGGTCATTCCATTCGGTACAATATTATATGGAAGCGCATGCGTTCATATAACTAGTGCGAGGCTAGCCCATTTTGTACTCATGAAAGAAACCTACAATAATGGCCTAGTCACGACGTATTTGATAATGGAAAATACGGCAATAATGATGAGATATATATCTATATACACATAAACACGCATACGCATATGCATATATATTTATATATATCATCAATAGTTGTCACCCTAAATGAGGTATCGTGATTAACAATCATCCGTAAGTTGTTGATTTTACGTCATTCGCCCCGATCTTCTGATTGACGTATACATCTCGCAAATGACAATCCTGTCATTCCCTGAATAATATCTGTTCAACTTATTAGCGTACATCCCGGCGGTCTCATTCCATCAATCTTACACATTATTATTATTATTATTATTATTATTATTATTATTATTATTGTACGTTCCAATTCCATTTCCCCTTGTTTCCTCATATATGCCCAACGAATTTCATTACCACGCTTATGACAGCTGTTGATAGTCTCAGGCAGATTTCTTTTAGTACCGATTCGTTCGTACGTTTTGCTGTCCACGTAGTTCTTTCTCCAGTACCGCATTTCGAAAATTCGATCCTTTTCCTATCTGTTGCCTTTAATATTCAGGTTTCCGATGAATATAACACGATCGAGAAAACAAGCATTTATACAAGTCTAATCTTCACGTTCTTTCTGATTCAGTTTTCTTTCCATATCTTGATCAACATTATCTAACCCCATCTTTTAATTTTAGTAAAAACAAGTAACGCCTGCAAATTATCTAATCTGTTTCCGAATTTACATCTGAATGTTGTGTATTACAAGCCTAATCGTTCTTAATTTTACGAACCTCCCCGGTAGTTACCTCATTATCACCGACTCGCAAATCATTTTGAACGTTATGGAATACAAATGGAAAGCGTCAGACATTCGGAATGCTTGGGTATATTTGCGTCTTTCTTATAGCTACTGAGACATCGAGAAATATCCTATAATGAAATTGTAGAATCATTAGCTTAAGCGGGGCCCGTTCTAATATTGTAATATTCTCTTTATTTTCTGCACGTGATACATACGATTCATACAGTGGGAACGTAAAAAACTTTGGAAAAGACATATTTGGAGAAAATACAGCAGTCACCCCTCACTCGAGGCTACCATTTACAGTACTCTCTTCTCAAATCTCCATAGTTTTACTTTTTTTTTTAAATATTAAGCGTAAAAGAATTGTACTTACGAGCAGTTTGCGATTCGGGCATTACTTGTTACCGGACCGGCCTGTTCCTTATGCAGCTTAGAGAAACTCATTATTGTCGCCACCCATGCTGAATGTGTAATTTACGATCCTGATCACGTGTTCTTTGAATGTCCTTTTTGTATTAAAATTACGTTCTGAACTATTCCTCAAATTACTACGTTTATCAAGTAACGATTCCCCATACAATGTATTGTCTCTTCTTCATCGTGAGAATTTACATCTGTTTCCAGATGTAACGATATTTCTAGAGAAGTTACCCACGTTAATAGAAATATGAATCAGTTCGTACGTACAGTACACGTTGAATAAGCTGCGAAGGCATCCGCATTTTAATTAAAATATTTAAAAAAAAACGAATATTAGGTCGAAAATCAAGGGGTACATTTAATGTATTAATAATTAACTAATTTTAGTTAATCTGGCTTTGTTAATATTTTAATGCATTCATAATTAACTAATTTTAGTAATTCGGCTTTATTAATAATTTGATATATTAATAATTAACTATTTTGAATTATTTCGAATAATCTCATCAAAATTCAAGTGCGTCTGTCGTCCAGAGATCTGAACCTGAGAGAAAGCTTAAAGAAGTAGAAAGAAAGAAAGAAAAGAAGTATATTTTGATTAATTAAATTTTACCAAGAAAAGAATAACTTATAATATATACCGTTCTATCATTCCGAAATATAATAAATTTCTTAACCGATAAACTTAATAATAATTTTTTAAAAATATACATGAATTCGAACAAAGTCATTTATGGCAGGTTTACGCTCGCACCAACCTCATAATATAATTAGCAAAGAGTTGTACCAAACTGCACGTGTGAGAATGAACCCGATTATTTAGACGCTTTTCTAAGATTGAAGAAATAACATTTTAATATAATTTTTATAATTACAAATTAATGCAATTAAGTAATATAAATATCACCGCGATGTGTACCTCACTTTTTTTTGTGTTGCCTGTCAAACACCGGGTATTGTTATTTATGCCAAATACCTACTCAAATAACTGGTTACGTAAAAGATAAAATTTCTATTATAAATAGTTGTGTTAATGACGGACTAAAATCGATAATTAAAGAAATTAACTATTTTCTTCGTCGTTAAATTGTCACATTCGCAGCTCATACGTTGGAAATAGCTTTGGCAACTACAGGTGTCTTGGCAACTGTGGTCGCCGTGATATCGTTGATCGTTTATAGAAATTGGAAGTACGAACAAGAAATAGATAGTCTTTTGTGGAAAGTTGACTATAAAGAAATCGATATTAACGATCAACCGGATAATGTTTCGGCATCGAGTAAAGTATCTAAGGTACGTTTATAGTTTACTTATTGATGCCAATTTGGCTTAGTCACATATAGTAGAATCTTAAATTTAGATTATTTAACATAGTTAATACATAGATAAGTTCTTCAAACCGCATCTTCACTTAAATAAGTTAACATTTTAAAATGTAGGATTTATATATATATATATATATATATATATATATATATATATATATATATATATATAACTTACATATATACACACATTTAGTTATATTAACATAAATATACATATATATTAAGGTATATGCGAAATTTTTTAGGTCTTGTATCCAGTTATCGGTAACAGTCAGGTTTCTTTAAGTTCAAATCCGGATACGGATTTCAGATACTCAGCCATATACACAACCGTCGGTGTTTATCGTGGAAGAGTATTCGCTGTGAAAAAGATCAAAAAAAGATGTATCGACTTAACTCGCGACATGAAAAAGGAACTTAAAGTGGCAAGTAAAAAAATATATATATTTCATTTTTCGCGATTGTCCAACATTATCACAGAACTTACGAGTTACGGTAAGAGTATATCATCATCATTAAGTACTGTCTCCGTATCAGAGGTAGGCGGCTACTAACCTATAGATATTTTGTTGTATAGTGTAAGCATGGCGTTAGCGTAGTTAGACGCACACACACACACACACACCCGGGAGAACTGATTGTAATCACTTTGTTATCATGAAAAATGCAGCCCTGCTGGTTTTTATAGTGTACTAAAATTATTACTAGCGTGCATATGGTGTTGTGCGTGGTGGTTTGCTATGATTATTTATATTTGTATTTTCTGACGTTAATTGTTTACGCCACCGATCATATTTGAACTTGGTGCCTTCCGTATAGAAGTCCGTACTCCAAGGCTATTCTATAATAATGACGAATAAAATATGGATATAATAATAATAAATCAGGTGTATCGTCGTCGTTAATTTATCAATATGGTATCAAGCGTTTTTTAGTACTTTTGTCAAAAATTCGTCTTCTTCCAAACGATATTTTTATCGGTTCTTCATGGGTACAAAATTATCTGGTTGCTTTCTGAACTGTTTATATCAATCTGTTAATTATGATATGGTGTACGCTATTGTTAATAAAAGAAACAGTGTATCTGTTCTCCATTGATGTATAATAATTTTATCGACTATATAAAATAATACCGTTTTATAATGCCTAATTTCTATACATATATACATATATTATTACGTATAAAATCAGGGGTCGTATAAAGTTAACCCCAATAATCGCTTTAAATTAATATTGATAAATCGTAATATTCTTATTAATATTATCAAAAACAGATGAGAGACTTAAGGCACGATAACTTGAACGGATTCATCGGTGCTTGTACGGATCCTCCGAATATTTGTATCGTAACCGAATATTGTTCCAGAGGAAGTCTCAAGGTATAATATATGAATACACATACATTTATAAATATATATATATATATATATATATATACATTCATTCATTCATTTATCAGTCGTTGACCCACTCGTTATCGAGTATGGGGACATCAATTCACGGCTTGTTGTAAGTCTTGCAAGATGTATGCTACTATGACTCAATCGTCTGCACGCTGAACACTTCTACGGTAATGTATTTTATATGAGCTTTGAAGCTTCGGGTATTAAATAATCCACCATCAAAACGACGGAACAATTTATCGTTTGTGGTCTGTAATGTTCTAAATATAATATAATACATAAATAACATATACACTGAAAATAATGCTGGGGCTAAAACGCAGCCTTGTTTCACACCAACGTTTGAACGTTTCAGTTTTACAATCGCCGTAAATTACTGTATTTTCGTTCTCTTCGTGAAGCAACGGTAAAATTTTTACGAACTTTTGTGGATATTCGGCTTTGTCTATACATTTCAACAGCAGCTGTCTATGAACCGAGTCAAGCGCTTTATTAATGTCAATAAAAAGCTAATGCAAATATAGAGTACACTGTCGAACGGAATCCATTCATGGCCTCAGGATAGATATTCTCAAGGATCGGGCTAATCCTATTCAGCAATATTCTGAAGAACAATTTACCAACGATGATAGTAAAAAGATCACTCTGTAGTTATTAGAATCGCTTCGATCTCCTTTATTCTTATACATCGGAATTATGGCTGCTTCCTGATGGGGATGGATTGTTCCTTCCATATTTTCTCGAATAAAGTATATAGTGTATTAATCATTTTTTGATTTTTAGTTTAAGAATATCAGACGGAATGCCATCCAGTCCTGCGGCTTTTCATGTTTTTGTTTGATTTATCGCTTTTATTATTTCATCTATATGAATCTCTCTGTCAAAATCCGAAATCTGTGGGAAATTTGGTATATCGTTCAGTACAGAAATGTCCACTTGAGTGCTATTATTCAGTAATTCAGTAATGATTCAAAGAGTCGTCTTCATCTTCTTGCAAGATCTGTCTTATCTCTTATGTAGTTTCCATTCCCTTCTCGTAGGGACACCTTCACGTATGTTGTTGGCCCAAAAGTCGTTTTTACTATTTTAAAAAGTCTCTATAATGACCAGCTGCGAATGACTGAATTTCTCGCGTTTTTTATCTCCTGTCATTTATTTTTTAACTTTCGCGACGTTCTTTGAACTTCTGCCTTAATATCTGAGAACTTTTATTTCGGTTGTGTAAATTATTCTCCTAGTTAAGAAAGCCTGTGTTGTACGAGCTATTAATTCTATTCAAAAAACACTCACCCATCTTGGAAATTGGACCATTGAAAATGGGCTATTATTCTCCCCCTTCAAAAACGCACTTCATAATATTCCAGAGGAAACGAAACATAACTTCCTTCCCTCAACTAATACTTTATGATACCCACATAAGTCCTTCCACAAAGATAAAATTCTTAAACCTTCTTTTTGACCTACAGCTGACCTGGCGACCTCATATAAAACAGCTTAAAGCTAAATGTTTGAAATTATTAAACATTCTCAAGTATCTCTCCAAACCATCCTACAACTTACATACCGAAATACTAATAAATTTTTACAAATCTATCATTCTTAATAGACTAAACTATGGGTGTGAAGTTTACTCCATAGCACCCCAAAAGCTACTACAATGCCTAGATCCCGTACACCATTCTGCTCTTCGGCTAATTCTTGGCGCTCACCGCACATCACCGGCTGTGAGCATGTGTTCCTTACTAGGGATACTCCCACTACATGATCATAGAGAATATCTAACATTTAAACTAATACTCCGTTCCATCCCTATACATGACTCTTCTCCCAAATTCCCATTTGATCCTATCCCTCGCCTTACAGCCACTGTAAATGATTTCAACATAAATTACAGCACTTATAATATGACTAACTCAAATTACCCAACTCCTCCCCCCCTTGAAAAGAGATTATACATACCAATATAATCTTCCTGCAATATAAGAATATGGTCGAGCAAGAGCTCATTATGAAAGCAAATAACTTAATAAATGGCTATTTACCAGCATTGTTATGTTTTACTGACGGCGCCAAATCCCTAACCCATTCTATTAATAGCCCTGCAGCATGTGCATTCTCCGTTAACAATTTATGATATCCAATACGACTGCATGATTCTTGCTCTATATATGACGCAGAATTAGCACTTATTCCTAAATTCAAGTGACAACAAAACTGTAATCGTTACAGACTCTCTTGCCGGTGTATTGGCCCTTCAGAAAACAAAATCAAAGAACCCTCTAATTAACTGCATACAATCTCTTCTTTACAAATTATCATAAGATACAGATCCAGTATCCCTCTTGTAGGTTCCAAGTCATAAGGGGATGATTCTGGGGAATGAAGTAGTGGATAGGGCAGTATGTTCCCCTACAACCTATAAAGCATCGCCATCCCCTGTACTAAACACAGCCCTCAAATACTTCTTCCACCACAACTGGCAACAGAAGTGGAATTCATACCACCATAACTTCCTTCTCGCCATCAAATCCAATGTAGGATTCTGGGAACCACCTGCCAATTTAACCCGTTCCAATTACATAGCACTCAGCAGGCTCCTCCTTGGTCACATATCACTCTTTCATGACCACCTTCTCCAACGTACAAATCCCCCGGCGTTTTGCCCCTTTTGTTTACTCCCAAACCCCTCTCTTATCTGCCATAATTTACTGTACTGCCCTACACTCCTCCCTTACCAGCCCAATATCCATCCGCGTACTCTATCTGCTTTCCTCTCCAACAGTCCTTCAACTATTCACTCAGTTATATAGTTCCTTTCTTCCTTCAACTTCAGTTACTACATCTAACTGTTAAATCACCAGTGCCGTGTAATAGCCTCGGTAGTTAAACACGTCACTATAAAAAAATAACAAAAAATAAAAAAATTCTATAATGCCTTGATGTCTGCGCTTCGTTTTTCTAAAAACATTCTTGCAATTGGTACTTATCGTATCTTTTATCAGTTTCCATGCTTTGTAACTACTTGTGTTATCAGTAATTTTTAACGCAGTAAATGTTTTGTTGAAAAGGCTCTGTATTTCTTTTCTTTTAGTTTAGAACGTCAAGATCAATACGAAGCATCTTTGATTTGTTGTGCCTTTTGCATATTTAGCGTGTGTTCATGGACACAAACTCAGCTCCTCTCATTGCCCTCGTAATGCGTATATCATTGCGATGCTCCCGAGGCACAATTATGAAATCTATCATGTGCAAATGTTTCAACCGTAGATGCATCCATGTACCTTTGCAAATGACTTTTAATTCAAATAGCACCCGTCAGCCACGGCATACTAGCCTGGTTATAGTGAAATAGCCGATGTTTACGGGACCTTTTCTAACCTCATCTGTGTTTGCAATGGGCAGCGGAAATCCTAAAAAAGCCCACGACTGCAGAATCCAACTGCTATTCCAATCCAGGTGGAACGTCCATATAGGGTGTATCCTCAGTCGTGTAAGATGCTAATAACTTCCAGCTCACCAAGCCTGTTACCACCGCCGCAGTTCTATCGCCGCATGTCGGGGAAGGAGATAGAAATGGGATTTGTAACGATGCTACTGCGTGGTTAGGATACTAGACTTGATGCGCAGAAGCTCTAGTGGTGCCCATAGAACTACCATATGTGAAACGTCCTAAATCCTAGATTTTTTGAACTATTAATGAATGGAGCACTATCATTAGTGCAGTTATAAGAAAATGATACACCCCAGGGTTCGATGCTTAGATCCACTTTATTTATAATAACCATAAATAGTTTAACAAAAACCATTCTGTTCAAACGAAAATTTAGGGAATATGTGCTTTAAAACGATACTATTGCGCGTATAAATAAATTAATGTGCCAGTAGATAGCAACAATATTATGAAATTTATCACAATGCATCAAAATCGGAAATCATCGTATGGCACCGGTCATGGAATGAAGACGAAGTTAGTTCGCTTACGAGTTGGTCATTCTAAAACCGCCCGCCATCATATAATATAAAAAAAAACAAAGTGAGCAACTGTGTGCCAGATCTCCGCTGGCACGGCACTTTAATGAGCACCGTACGAACCAAGCGTTTACTTCAAGTAACCATTGCGAATATGTTGAGGAATTGTGAATAAAATTTATTCGACAAATTATATTCTTTTTAAGCATACTAACCATTTAAAATACAATATAAATCACCTAGAAAAATTACCTAAGTAGTGGAACGTTCCTAAATGTTACGAATTTTATCGCGTGGGTATGAAAAGTGCTCACAAAAACACTCAAAAACGCACACTATATATTATATATGAGTTCAATCATGTAATTTGTTATAAATTATAGGATATATTAGAAAATGAGGAAGTAAAATTGGATACCATTTTCATCGCATCGTTAGTGGCTGATATTTTGAGGGTTAGTACTTTACGTTTTAATAGAAGTTGAAATATTATAGATTAAGTATGATTTATCATAACCGATGTTTTTAAGCCGCTTTTTAAATATAAGTATTGTAAGTGAAATAATACTTTAGAAATATGTAACATATTTTTTTACATATACTTACTATAATGGTCGAAAATTATATATACATAATTTTTATATATATATATATATATATATATATATATATATATATATATAATTATATGTTTTGCTGAGATGGCTACATGATAAAATTTTGACGTAAAATTGTAAATTTCGATACAGGTGTTTATTATACAATACCGCTTCTTAGGTTAATTGTAGATAATTTTCGACGTATGTAATTATATAAATATTTTTTAAAAAATTGAGACATTTTACGTCAACCGTAAAATTAAAAATTTTGCACGCATTAAAATTTCATACACCGTATAGCGGACATCGTAACTGAGAGGGTTAATATTATTTCCAAATAAGGCTCTAGTTAACACCGACGTTTTAATTATATTTTTAAAACAAAACATTCCTTGTAAAAAATTTGATAATGTATGACTGAAAAAGTTTGAAAAAAAAGGAAATCCTCTTCGACAATAAACAGCCCCTCGTGGAGCTCCGGATGTTATCCGCACTTAGATCCTACGACTAAAATTAACAAATGGGAAACCTTGCTTGATCCATCCGCTCGATTTCATGGTATAGAAAAACATGACTGAAACGGATAAATCACGTATTTCTAAAATGACTAATCGAAAGATATTATAGATGGGAAAATATCCGTATGAAATTCGAAAGCAAGACCAAAACATAATCGAGAAAGAAACTGCTAAAAAGCTTAATAGCGGAACGGATAAAATTGGGGACTCGGATGATCCGATACACCGATTGATATACATACAAGCCTATGTTGATCACATATCGAACGCAGATGTCCTAAAATGAATGGGTCAAAACCAAGAGCTGCTTGTAATTATAAAAAAGAGAAAAACAGCATACTTTGAGCATATTACGCGTAATCAGAAATATAAGATATTACAAAACAATATTGGGAGGGAAAATCGGAGCCCAGCGATCCAGAGGTAGAAAACGGATGTCATGGATAAAAAACTTAGAGCGATGGACAGCCAAATCGGCAGTTAAACTAATACATTTAGCTAGGGACAGAAGGATATATTCAAAAGTTGTAGCCAACATTCGTTAACGGAGATGGCACTCAAAAAAGCACAATGCGATATTCCGCTTCATCGTAAGGTTTTTAGCTAATACGTTCAAAGCTTAATCTAAATTCAAAACCGTTTAAATTCAAATTATCATTAGGGATAACGACATTCTATTGTGAAGGCTGTTTTAACTGTAATAATCATTTCAATCTAGACGACTTCACCAATGGTAATTTTTTTTCGCTCTTATTATAAAATTTATAAATTACTTTCGAAAATCGTTTTATATCATTTACTTAGACTCGACGTTATTTTATTATTTAATAATAATTATTAAATTTAATTTTTCTTTTTACATCCTAATGACTGATGATTAAATTTTTATTTCCAAAAAATTTAAAGATAATAAAAAAAAGGAACACGAAAGAAAAATTCGTAAACGAAAAATTTTTTGAATTACGGACGTAATAAATATTTGAATTAATTTATTATTATTTTATTTTTAAATAACGTTCGAACGTCGTTAAGGCATCGATGTCGTACGACGAGAAATATTTAAAAAATTGAAGTTGGTGCGTCGTTTATATTAGCGAAGTGAATAATTTAAATAATGGCGCCAGTTGAGAATGTTAAGAAAGATTGAGTAGAGTACACACCCACACACATACGTATATATATATATATATATATATATCGGAACAAAAGCCTTATAAGAAGATAGTGTTTTGAACATTAACAAATAGCTGAAGTTTAACCCGTGAAAAATATAAATAATAGCCAATGTGCTATAACGCTCGCGTAACACCTTGCAAATTAATCAAACTGATGCTTTTCAACGTATGGCTTATCTTGCTTCAATATTTGAACAGCAAACGTAAAAAATTGTTATCTGGTTCGTAAAACATATATATGACTGAGCGTGCGAATAAAAATTTCTCCCATTAAATGATACATCTAAACTTATGATTATGACTAATAAATAGTGGTGAAGACAGTCAAAGTGTTCCGATATTTGGGAGCTCTATTCACCAATGACGTAAAAGGTATTAAAGAAATTTATTTACTAATCTGCAGGCGATAGTAAAAAGATCGTAAATTAAAAATGGATACGAAAATGATAATTAATAAATGCCATATAATGTTAGTAGCGAAATACGCCTCACAGATATGGATTTTAAATGCGGGATGCATGAAACGATTAAACGCGTTTGAATAATAAACACCCAGGAGCAAGTGGCGAATCCTATTGAAAGAGAAGAGAACAAATAAAGAACTGATCTCGGAAAGCGGAATTGAAAAGATGATTCTGGTAGATGATCTCACGAAGAGGAAAAGAAAAATTATCAAAGAGGAAGATTATTCACGCTAGTTATACAGGTGAAAATCAAAGGGAATACTTCGCAAGGTAGAAGAAGTTAATCGTTAAGGACATAGTAGATGCGGCGAGGAGCAGACGATTATAGGAACAGATATTCGAATTAACTGCATACAGATGTTGGTATATGCAATCTTTGGAAATCAAAGACGCAATATGATGATGATGTTTATATATTAGTAGAAAGAAAGCTGTAGTAACCGTGGAATTTCTTACGTAGTATGTACATCAAAAACAAGTAATTGAAATAATTAGGTAGTGCATTTTAGTCTCAGATAAGACATACAAAGAGTGCATGGTCAACAGTATTCAAATATTTGCTTCTGGTAGGGTGGTGGGCTTGTTTGTTCTCTCATCGTTGTGAATACTTTATACGCAAAATTGTCTACTTCTTGTTTGTCGCCTGTATATAATTTTGTTTCATTAATCGCCAGCTTAGTTTCCGGGTTTTGATTATATTGCATGTACTTAGTTTTTGGGTGTTTATCTTTAATCATACAGTTTTCGTAGTCATCTCCAGTTCTCGCAGCATGCCTTGTAGTTCGTTACTATTTTGAGCTATAATTACAATGTCGTCTGAAAAACGCAAATGGTGTAGATATTTTCCTTTGATGCTTACGCCTATTTCATAAATTATTCTTCTTTTGAACATGAGCTTCATTCGACGTATCCTTCTATTAAATATCAGATCATTTTGTTTACTTTCATCTAATTTATATACGAGAAAAAAATGTATGGGCTTATAAGTATTAAAAGATATGTACATTATGTATGTATGTGGATACGTAAGCGGATAAATTGACAGTTAGGTGGGAAGATAAATGGCGATATACTTATACATAAAGTTGAATAACTTAAAGCTGTACATACCAAAGACTTACAGTTGTTTAAACCATCATGGAAATTGGATTAGAAAAGATGCAAAAAAAACAGAGATTTTTGCTACACACCTAGCAAGAGTCTTTCAGCCACACGGCATTGCGTCAGTTATGACACCTTCAACAAGTTATCAGGCAGATCAACCATTGAAGTACTTTACTCCAATGGAGATAGTACAGGAAATTAAGAAAAGTATTAACCCGACGAAGGCCCCAGGCATTGATCATATTTATCACCACGTATATTGAAAGAGTTACCACGTAAAGCTATTGTACTACTTGCGTACTGTTTCAATGCAAGTCTTAAACTTCAGCACGTACCGTCTGTTTCAGAGTAGCGCAAGTGATTATGCTCAAGAAGCCAGGAAAGCCAGCGAAGGAGGTAAAGTCTTACCGCCAAATATCGCTTTTATCATCAATTTCAAAATTATATAAAAAACTAGTACTAAAACAAATGAGATTATTTGTGAAGGTCCCAAACCACCAGTTCGCATTTAGGGACCAACATGCCACAATTCAACAGATGCATCGGGTAACGACAGTTTAGAGTGAACATTCGAAGATAAACAATTTTGCACGGCCGTTTTCCTCGACGTAGCACAGACTTTCGATAAAGTCTGGCACGAAGGTCTCATCGTTAAAATGTGTAACCTTCCGCCAGGGAATCTATGTCGTTTGCTAACATCATACTTGTCAGAAAGACAATTTCGAGTAGCACACGAAGATACTAAATCATCGTATCACCCAATACAGGCTAGTGCTCCGCGGGGTAGTGTCCTTGGACCTATCCTGTACCTCCTATATACCAACGATTTGCCTACTGATGATAAAACAATTACGCCTACGTTCACCGATGACACCACCATTCTATCCAAAGTAGTAGCCAGAAGGAAGCATCAAAGAACTTCAACGACATCTAGATATTGTGCTCAACGATGGAAAATCATGTTCAACAACTCCAAATCGCAACACATCGTATTCACATGGTATCACCAGTGTTTCCAAATTCATAACGTGGCCGAAATATTTAATAACGCTGAACACAGTGACATCACTTAACCTCAACTTGCACACTATTGACTCATTAGTTCGTTTTGTTGCTCACGGTATGCGGAGTAATCTTTTCCAGCACCACATTTCAAAGCTTTTGAGTCGGGTTATGACATATCTAAAGTCCATGATTCTGCTGCGTATAATACTACCGAAAATACTAATGTCCTCATAAGTTTTACTTTCGTATGTTTAGTAATGGAACCATCCTTCTATATTTTAGTCAGTTTCATCATAGCATTATTATATATATATATGTGTGTGTGTGTGATGTCCATCATGGAGGTGGAGTATAAATATATTTTTTTCGGCATAATATTATTATTATTATTAGTAGTAGTAGTAGTAGTAGTAGTAGTACGAAAAAGCGATTATTATATTGTTCGAGAGTAACCGTTTAAACGAAATAATCGTTATAATTAAGACGGTTACTTTTAATATTCAACAAACTCCGAAACGTCCAGTTGAACACAGCTCCATGGTGAACAATCATCCCATCGGGACGTGATGATGTTGTACTAACTCGGCTCAGAATTGGACATACTGCATTAACCCATAATTACATAATAGAAAAAAAATCAACCGATATACTCTACTGCGGACGGGAGCCTCTAACAGTCGAACACACGCTAACAAAGTTTAGGACACTTCAGAAACACTATCCTGATGGCAATATTTCAATTCACACAACATTCTTTGATAATCCAATGGAACTTGAAAAAACCATTTAGTTTTTAAAAGTAACAAATATATATCCGTTCATTTGATTAAAATAGCTTCAATGCCAGTTGTGATACACGGCACCTAAAAAAAATATTCTTATTATTCTACTTAGCGGTGCATTGAAACTAATTCTGTATTTTCAAAACAAAGTAAATAATTATATACGCGGATTTTGTTTGGTTTATGGTCGTTTTCAGGGATTACAATATTTACATAATTCCGCGGTACATTGTCACGGAAATTTGAAACCGTCCAACTGTCTAGTCGACTCCAGATGGGTATTGAAATTAACCGATTTCGGTCTGAACGAATTTAAAAGAAATTCCGAAGATTATCCCCATCATTTTTTACAACACGATATGTGTTTAAATCAAGATTCAGCCTTACATTGCAAATGCGACGGTAAAATTTCCGTTTTTGTCCTCCTTAACAGTCGTTTATTTTTAAATAAATACCTTGACCGAACTGACGTACGTCGACGCTGATTCATCATGCGTACGTATTAATCTCGTTCACTATCGCCGTTCCGCTAGCGAAAAAAATGTAAACGATATAAAACGAACTTAAAGAAGTAAACAAATTGTGGCGCGGCCTACATATGAAAACTCACACTAAACACTATCGATTATTAATTATTTAATACTTAATGGTAACAAATGAAGGCTAAAACAATGATTTTTATGTATATATATATATATATATATATATATATATATATATATATATATATATATATATATATGTAAACGTGGAGAAAAAGAAGGAAAGCGGAAGACGGAAAAATAGATGGCAGGTAAAGCCAAAAAAACACACATATACATACATTATTTAATAAATGAATATATATATGTATGTTTATTTGTGTATATATATATATATATATATATATATATATATATGTATGTATGTATTTATTTGCTATGTAATTTTAAAGGTTAATCTAATAATCGCCTAGTCGCACGTGAATTACAGTGTATTAACGTCTTACATGTATTTTGCAATATATACTATTCTCTCGGTGTAAATACAATAATAAAAAAAAAATGACAAATTAACAGACTGCGTAAAAGGATCAGTGTTCTTAGACAGTAGTACATGATATAACTAATATACACGCCTATATGTATTCATTTCTTCGTTTCTAATTCTCTTGTCGTTTTGTCACTGTTTCTCTTTTTAGTTATATGTAAAAAATTGAACGTCATCCTAAAGGACTAACAATTTCAGGACTTTTGCAGATGCTTTACATCGTATTCTCGAAGCTTTCCTATGTGTAATTTCTAATCCTGGAAGAAGACTTTTCAGACGGGTGTAGAAATTTTGCTATATAGACCGTTCGAAACGAACTTGTTTCTATCTCACCCGGATTAATTTAGCTTATTAATCAAAAGGTTTTATCTCACTACGTACGGATGATCGGCATTATACACGTTGCGTACATGTCTTTCACACTTAAATAATAATTTATTACCCGGTCGTTATTTATCATCATTATTATCATCATCAGGATTACTTTACCGAGCTCCGGAACTATTACGCAGTTGTCCGTCGTCCTATTATAACGTAGGCACGCAAAAAGGAGATATATATTCGTTCGGTATAACGCTGTACGAAATGAACGGTCGACAAGGACCATTCGGAAATTCTACTTCTCTGACGACGTCTCAGATTCTATTCAAAATCCTACACCCGAATTCCGGCGAACCCGTCTTACGGTAAGAACGATATCTAAAATATGTTTTTATAGAAATTTTCTAAAATCTTTTTTGGGAAAAATACGACGTTGAATGGACGAAAAGGAAAATGAGATGAACTTTCATTGATATTGTTTTCATATATCAATCAACTCTTCGTTTTCCGTTTTGTATTTAGACCGCCTTTGGAATCGTTGGAAAATACGTTCGATTCGGTTCGCGATTGTTTGAAGGAATGTTGGTCCGAAAATCCGGATGACAGACCCGATTTCAAAACTATTCGTAACAAACTGAAACCAATGCGTAAAGGAATGTAAGTCAATCTATTGTTTCTTAAATTATACAAATCACACTCATCGTTCGTCGGAGTCGGAGATTATATATATATATATATATATATATATATATATATATATATATATATATATATATATATATATATATATATATATATAGATGTAGGACACATAGCCAAAGAGAAAGGTATGGACAAAACGAGTGTTGAAATGGTAACCGCTTCTTAACAGAAGAACCATTGGCAAACTGCTGACTCGTTGGTATGATGATATAACTCAGGAAGGGAGGAAGGAATTGGGTTCAGAAATCTCAGAACCGGAACGAATGCAAGTGATTCTAACATGGCGGAATTTTATATCGTTCTTCTTCAACTATCGATCAGTATGACGATCTTGCTATCGATTCTATCAGTCCACAAATCGGACACGGTTGGATCAGTTCTTATTCCTGGACATTGAAATAAATATTTTTGACCTTGTTTTTGCCCACATTGGCACAGGCTACTGTCCGAGTAAACCCATTTTACCTGGTTTCTCCTAGTATTGCTGCATTCAGTCGGTCATCTATTGAACGTTTTCCATTGATCCAGTTTAATTTCTATCCTATTTTTATACCTTCTGACGGTTCTATTCCAATTGTAATCAATTCCTTCCTCTTATTTAGTCGAGTCGTCTCCGGTGTAATATCTGTTGTATTATTCAAGAATTTACTCGGCGACTTTAGTCTTCCAGGCGGAGGGTCGTGAGACTGAACAGGGGTGAAGCTATTAGTTTCTCTATTTTCAAAGCGGCTTTTCTTTTTGTGGATGGAGAAGCGATGTCGCAAGCTCATATATATCATTCATCATTATTGTCATATCGTTCGTTGCTGAACATCGTGCCTATCCTACTGTTTTTTTCTTTTTTTGCATATTAGGCTAACATTCAAAGTACTAATTACATGAAAACGATGACATATGATGTTATAGAGAATTCAGTGCCACTATATTCTAAAAATAGTTACGACACTTCGTTTATTAGCCGTATACATCCGAATATATAGAGAAAGACGTATGCATCGAAGGTGCAACAATCTTTCCTAAATCAATATTGCGTTAATGAGACTTTATCTCAATTTTTCAACTTTATCCTAGATACAAACCTCGTATAATTAATTATTTTAATACTATTTCGCGTCTATTTTAATTATTTTTATTTATGCAGTTACTTGTATATGAGTATGCGTGAACGTGCATATGTACCCTACCGCAATACAGCATTCTCTTCATTTTTTATGTAGTTTTTTTTTATTTGTTTTTTCAAATATTTTAAGATTATATTTTATTATTGCAACACAACGCTACTAGTTTTAAGATAAATGTTAAGGTATCAGGTACTTAACATTCTGAATGGTACCATTTATATAAAACTATTTCTTCTTAAAAGTAATTTAATACCTCCTTATTCTCTTTACAGTTATTTATTTTTTCAAACGATATATTTTGATTATTTCAATACTCGTCAAGCATTGGTGGTACTTGTCAATAGTCTCTTTATATTCTATATTTTTTATATCGATTTTGATTATTTCAAAAACCTTTTAAACTTTCGTAGTTGATATACATATATTCACGATCTTTTCCGATAACGATCTGACGGGAATTGTTAAAAATATGCATTTTTTTCGCCGAAAATAATAACAGAGTTATCCGTTATATATACACCGCACAATCGTTGACGCCCGCAACCAAGATCGATCGATCTCTGTTATAAAGAGCGCCAAAAATATTTATAGGAAAAAAATCGATCAATGTAATAAATAATTATAAACAATCTATACGCTAGGAAAATTACATTTAAACGGTTTCAGGAAATCGAATATATTGGACAACATGATGGTGATGATGGAGAAATATGCAAACAACCTGGAAGTTCTAGTCGATGAACGGACCGACCAGTTAGTGGAAGAGAAGAAAAAAACAGGTCATCATATTTTGCGTGCCATTTTTCATTTTTCAAAAAAAAAAAACACAATATATATAACAACAGGAAAGTAGTCATCACTAAATTTTTTATAAAAAGGTCACTAGGCTTTTTTATTATCAAGCGGATATAAAAATAAAATATAAAATATTGAAATATTAAATTTATAAAAATATTAAAGGAAAGAATAAAATGTAAGTTGCCATTTATATGGCGAACTAAAAGTATGAATAAACCAAAAATGTAGGTTAATTAATATTATACATAATAATTACGCAGAACAAATACATCAGTTATATTTATATCAGAATTAAGAAAAAAATAAAAAAAAAAAAATAAACATCATGATATTCAAATTTGAAAAAAAATTCGGTAGATTTTGAAAAATAGCCGACGAACATATAATGATGATATGTGAAATTCTTCAAATTATGCAGAGGTATATAATTCGAAATACTGATTTAAAGTAGTAGAAAACAATTTGAGCGTAGAATAAATAATGCATTAATAAAGTTAAAACAAACAAACATTTAAAATGAATTAAAATGAAATTGATAATAAGAACTGAAATAAAAAACATATAATTGAGTTAAGACAAACAATTATTAATTTAGAGATATGTAAAGTTGACAAAGGTAATAGAGTTATGATAATAAGTAAAGATAAGTATTTAAAGAAAATGTACAATTACATAAATAATAGCGATATCAAGATTATATAAATAAAATTATCAAAGAAGCATTAAAATCTATCTACCAAATATAATTTAATCGTAATCATAAAAATAATCATAACGTAAACTATAATCTTAATACACGCATATTCAGAAAAGTTTAGCTGAAATTAATCCAGGAGCATCTATTTTATCAGGCTTAATAAAATTACATAAAAAAACAAATCCATTATAGTAACTACATCAATACACCGGGTTACACAATTTCAAGAAATGTAGCAAATATTTTAAAAGAAAATTATGAATTTGACGATAAATGTAGCGTTAAGCATAATATTGAATTAATACTTTGGAAGAAATAAAACTTAATAATAACAATACACTAATATCAGTAGATGTAAATATGCAAAACAGCATTTCTACTGACAAAGTAATAGAATTTGTCATGAATAATAATTTAAATAATAATATATATAAAGATCATTATTTAAAAATATAAAAGACAATAATTGACTACATTCACTATCAGAGCATTTTAGCTATTTTTTGTAATATTGTGAATCTGAATTAAGTATTTCTTACATTTAATTATATTTTTGCATGTTCCCTTCATATTTTTATAAATTGTGTATTTTTATACTAAATTTTTTTGTCCACTTGATAATTGCTTAATAGTCGAAATGCTATGTGGCCATTTTATATAAAATTTAGTTAATTTTTACTACTTTTCTGTAGACCCAATTCCACACTGTTCAAATTATATATATATATATATATATATATTATAACCCCCTTCTGGGGACACTACCTTGACGAGGTAGAGGGAGATAAATACTTCGACGATTTTGAGAGCTATATTGGCAGTAAGTTGGTTAACAGAAGGGCCATTCAAGTCAAACAGGTCTCGACAGTGAAGATGGACTTATCCCAAACATGTTGCATCTGCACTCCAAGGGGTGAGGCGTGTATTCCCTATGTTGATAGCAGCCTCTTTTCATACGCAGAAGGAAACGGGGACCACTGGGATTTTTGCCCCACGAATAATTATGGATTGCGTCAAAACCAACATTATTGCAATCCAACTGGCACTCGGCTGGAGAGTGTCAAATATGTGACTAGCCATGGCACTATAGGAAACCAGGCAACCTATGAAAAATATGTGACTGGAATAATAAGGTTTCATTCCTGGAAACTGCACACGATTTCAAATAATGAACTTAAAACAATTAAAGGAAAAATGAAGAGAATTTAATATCAAAGCGTACTGTTCCATTGATTATAATAAATCATTCGACTGTGATCAATAGGAAGAGCTATGACGAATTTTGCGGTTTCGCATCATTTAATCAGTCTTATTAAATCGCTGTGTACCCGTCTAATGTAGGTAAAATTAAGGTAGATAATAAATTAACGGACAAATTCAAAGCAGAGAAGGGCCTACGACAAGGCAGTACACTAAGCCCGGTACTGTACAAGATTTACTGTCAGTGGATAATGCCAAGAACTCTAAAAGACTAAGATGATGGCGTAGGACGCAGGGAAGATAATCAATAACATGCGACACGCAGACGACACTGTAATACTCGCTTCATCGGAACAAAAACTTACTTGTCTTCTTGAAAAACATAAGCAAAGATAACAGATTATTAAAAAACAGAAACAAAGGTAATGATTATAAATTACAAGTCAGTCACAGAATCCAAGATTTTTAGCGGTGACAGCTCAACAGATGAAATTAAACGATAGCAAAGTTGGAATTATCGCAACTAACAAAAATATAGTAGAACACGATATAACACTGAACGCAAAAGTGCGCCTCGTGAATATACTAGTGTTTTCAGTCTTCATCTATGCGGCGGATTGCTGGACTCTGAAGACGGCTGACAAGCAGCGCATTAATATATTTAAAATGTATCGCTCGAGCGAATGATCAGAGTGTCATGGACAACGAAAAGAACCAACCTGTCGATACTGCAAGAGCTCAAGGTGGATCACAGGCTTCAGAACATAGTACAAAGACGGATTCGCTGGACATATTATATGACAAGATGGATTAGAAAAAATGATTCTGGCGGGAATTGTGGAATGTCGCCGAAGAAAAGGAAAATTTCCAACAAGATATTTGGATATAATAAAATCAACCGTTGATGCCTAGTCATTACGTGAGCTGACAACTAGCAACAGACAGAGCTACATGGTGAATGAGCACGTTCGCTTGCGATAAACCATAGTGCCCGAACGCTCGAAACGAACTATCGATAATAATTTACTATATAAATATATATAAATTATATATATATATATATATAAAAGAACGATTGCTTGGATGGATAATATCCGAAAATGGTCGTCTATGGAGGTAGAAGAATTGTATCACAAGGCCAGAGACCGAAAATTATATGAAGAAATTGTCGCCATAGTTGCTACCAACGACTGAGAACAGTCAATTGGACAAAAGAAGAAGATATATATATATATATATATATATATATATATATATATATATATATAGTGTATTTACATGTACAGATGTGTAATAAAATATATATATATATATATATATATATATATATAGATATATGTACAATATGTATATTATCTATATTATGCATCCAACTGAAGGATATAGATATGTAAACACCTATCTATATATATATATATATATACATACATATATATATATATATATATATATATATATTCTCATGTAACTCATTCCCGTTAGAAAATGTAGATTAACAATGTTTTATATGTACAAGTTTTCCGGTTGATTGGATTATTTCTGTCATTTACATTTTAGTGAGATTGTGCCCATTTCTAATCTTCTTCATTCATGTCCTATATTTTCCGTTCAAAATCTACCATAAATAGTCTTTCTCTTATTTTGTGCAATGAGTATTTTTTTCCTCTCAATGACCTTAATGATCATGCTGATGTTTCTATTACGCCCAATTGTTTTACATATATATATATGTATAATTTTTTATAAGTTAATATTCATTCTAGAGTTTAACACTAACACTTTACAGACGCATTACTGTATGAAATGTTGCCTCGGTCGGTTGCTGAACAGCTGAAACGTGGTCATAAAGTAGATCCGGAATGTTACGACGCCGTTACCATCTATTTCAGCGACGTTGTGGGTTTTACGGCTATGTCCGCCGAAAGTACACCGTTGCAGGTAATACGCGTTTGATAAATAATTAAACGAAAAAAATTGTTGAGGAGGATCGCTTTTAGGTTCAGTTTTTTCCAAACAATACTCTAGCCACAAAATCGAACATTTTTACGTTATAGTATAGAAACTAGGGGTTTTATCCGCCTCTGCTACCCAAGGGGGTTGCTACCCAACGGGAGTAGTGCCTATTTTTGGGAAGCTGTTGGGGATTAATTGTGATTAAATACCGTTCAAATAGTGCAGGGGCTCTGACGAGTAAAACAAAAAAAGTTTCACCCAAATTCGACTAAAATTCGCCAAACCCGCCCTTTGAATGGGCTCCGCAAGTGGGAAGTCTACATAAAACAAAAATATCGTTAATTTATATATATTTTTCCTGAAATTTGCCATCGGATAAAACCAAATTCGTCGACTGCAGTTGCTGTTGAACTTAAGACACGCACGCTTTCCTGAGATTAATTTTTGCTATAGAAATTTGCCATCGGATAAAACCAAATTCGTCGAAATGACGTCATACTGCAGTTGCTGTTGAACTTAAGACACGTCCGCCGCTATAAAACGTTATTTATGTACGCGCGTGTTATATATATAAATTAAATTCGTCGAATACCCCATTCTTAAGCGATTTATCGCGCAAAAAACCTAATATATATTGATGATTTATATATAACCCCCTATCTATCATAGGGGCTGTAAAAAGGGCGCAAAACCCCGAAACCCTTTAACCTCAATTTGCTCGACGAGTATTCAATATAAAAATACGCGAATACCGTCGTTAGACGCGTATTTTTGATCGCCCGTAACTTTCGTTGGAATTATTTTCTCAAATTGCTAATAGTTCACGAATTATTGCGAAAAATCGAAATTTGCAAGAAATCGAAAGGGGGTCCCCTTTTGAAATTTTCGAGTTCGGTTTGAAATTTCTTTTCAGGGCGTTTTCGCTTTTTACCGTAGATCTTATACAGTAATGACTATTTCCGAAGTCGGAATCGTTTAAAAATTTTTACCTCGCTCGCTATGCCTAATAAAAAGTTATGTATGTACGTGCGATACCTACAGTTAATATGTACGTGTATATAGTTTATATGTCCTACCGGCCAAACATTCCTCTGCAGCTGCTGTTTCCTATGTATATATTAAAAAAAGATCGATGAAACGTTTTGGGCTACAGGTATATATATAGCTACTAATCTCCCAGTTATATATGTATATAGACATGTCTAGCTACTAATCGGCTGGCGAAATATATGTATTTATTTAATAGGTTTTCCTATGACCATCTAATTTTTCGTATCTCTAATCGTAAGCGATTTATAGCGCAAAAAACCTAATATATATTGATGATTAATATATATATATATATATATATATATATATATATATATATATACATACATACATACACATACATATATAGCTACTAACCGGTCGACCAAAAATGCCTGAAAAAATGTTAAAAAATCGAAAATCAAATTTTAAACTCGCGATTCCTCGTTACCGGTTAATTTTTAAAACATTTACGTCATACCATAAATTATAGATCTCGACGTCTACTTTCTTTTAAGCCCAACCTAAACCCCCTATCTATCATAGAGGCCGTACAAAGGACGCAAAACCACAAAACCCTTTAACCGCAATTTGCTCGACGAGTATTCGCTATAAAAATACGCGACTACCGTCGATAGACGCGTATTTTAATCGCGCGTAACTTTCGTCGGAACGATTTTCTCAAATTACGAATAGTTCGCGAATTATTGCGAAAAATCGAAATTTCGAAAAAATCGAACCCCCTTTCGAAATTTTCGGCGAAATTTTTTTTCGCGGGGTTTTCGCTTTTTACCATACATCTTATACAGTAACGACTATTTCCGAAGTCGGAATCGTTTAAAAATATTTACGTCGCTCGCTATGCCTCGCCAAAGGTGGCGATAGTTCGCTACCAGGAACATGCTGGATAAACCGAATTGTTCCGGAAGTTGGGCGCATCGTACGACTATCGACCAAGAGATCGAAAAGATAGCCGATAGGGTTGGGTACAAAATGACGAGGGCTTTTTTCGAGTTAGGGCCTGTTTTTTTTTCTACAGCGATTTCGGTGAAAAAAGTCAATTTCGACTAAGGCAAAATGGCCAACTTCGACCTCGCCTAAAGGTCGGTTTTCGACGTTTGGCGAAAATTTTCATACATATCATTTCGACGAAGAATTTAGTCGGCTTTCGATCGATAACGAATTCGATCGCGGTTAATTAGAGAAATGCGTCGGAAAAAGCGGATTTTCCGGAAAATGGACGAAATTCCGAAAAACGAAATTTCGACTTTTATTTTTGCTAACGGCCTAACGGTCGGACCTTTCGAAAAATCACCTTCTACGAACGTTATAGCGTCGGGAGTTTACTTTCGAAAAAGTCCACCCTGAACGCGTTCGCTCGAACGGGCGATCGTCTAGACCGGTTTATAGAGGAAAAGGTCGATTTTCGACCCGATTTTTGAACCCATTTAACGTGCCCATTTTACTAGATAGCCGAAAACGGTTTTCACCGTTCGAAAGATCGCGTCCGACTCGGTGAAAAGGACAAATGTCCTGCGGATGACGTAACACTTTCGACATTTTTTCGACCCATTTCGCGGCCCATATCGTAGTCTACCGGTTAATGGGCACCTTCGACGATCGGCTAGATTTGTAGCGACGGCGATTAGGCGTGTTTTTCGTACGACGTGTTTTTCGATCCGACCGCGGGGACGAAAGTTATCGGGGGTCGAAGAGAAAGCTTTAAATTTCAACATTCCAACTTTTCTTATTTACTAAGCCGCTATTGGTCGGATTGAAATATGGTCCCATACTTTCTATCCAAAAAGTTTATAATTATCTACGTTAAATATATATATATACTAGTTGACCCGGCCACGCGTTGCTGTGGCTAAAGTTTTTGTTATATTACATTATAGTAAACAATCAAAGAGGAACAATAAGAGAACATCAGTCACGGACTCACTATGCTTTTTCACACAGATGGTATTTGTAAAAAAAGTATGGTGATCTCCTTATTTGACTTTCTACTACTATAACCCTTTAGTACAATGAAATTATTTACGAACAAAGACGAAAATGTTGATGTTGGTATACAAATTCACTGGATTGAGATTTGAAGGGGAAGTACGTTGAACACAATTAATTAAAATGTTCTTACACTTGATATTAAGCAGAAATCAATAAGTACAAAATAAAAATTTATTAGATTAATTATTTCCATTTAATTTTATAACAAATATAAGTATATTACAGTATAATATAGTAAATAACATGTGACGCTTAAACTCATGAATGAGGTAGGCAAGGCAGACAGTCTTAAACTTTTGAACATTAATATCTATTTTTTTGAATTCTAAATACTTTCAATTTCAATTTAATTTAACACCAATCGGTGCACAATGTTTTTGGTTAACCTGTCTTTAGCTAACACAAATAAATTCGACGGTTTCCCAACACGTGAACACGCAACATATAGTTGCCCATGAGAAAAACATGGATTTTCCAAATCTAAACCACAAACGGACTTTGTTTGACCTTGAGATTTATTTATAGACATGGCGAAAGCTAAACGAATTGGAAACTGTAGCCTTTTGAAGGGTATGGTAGAATCTGATGGTATCATCGGAATACGTGGCAGCAGGACCACTTTTCCTTTAAACTTCCCAGCCAAAATGGTTGCTTCAAGAATGTTTCCGGTGATCTTTTTGATGATCAAACGCGTACCGTTACATAATTGAGGTGGATTCAAATTATGGAGGAGAATAATAGGGGAACCAATCTTTAATCGAAGATTATGTGGTGGCATTCCAGG
Source organism: Coronaproctus castanopsis (assembly GCA_032883995.1). Classification (NCBI taxonomy): domain Eukaryota; kingdom Metazoa; phylum Arthropoda; class Insecta; order Hemiptera; family Monophlebidae; genus Coronaproctus; species Coronaproctus castanopsis. Next base: position 187,299,133 of record CM065052.1, on the reverse strand, counting down.
GATATCTAATGAATTTAAAAATTCAATCGGAAAATTTACACTTTCATTTTCATCAACAACAGTATCGATTGATTTAAAAGGCATCAGATCGCCTGGTAACAACTGTTGTATCTGGAAGTTAATTTCGTCAACATCAACGTTTTTGGCTGCCAAAATCGCCCGTTGATTGAGCCACTCATGATTCAAATAATTATTCTGTATATCCGGGAAAATACTCTGAATCAATTCATTTTTATCCTAAACAACAGTGCAAAAATTGTCTGGTAGTTTAATGCATTGCGTATTTGGTTGCAGTTCTATTTTACCGTTCCCAATATCTAGTAGTTGTCCGGAAAATATTTGTGCTGATGGATCATTTTGCAATTGTACTCGCATATTTATAGTCAATCGAAGTGTTTCAACACTTCGCCATAAGAATGATTGTTTCAAACATGCATTAATCTCATCCGCGAAAGTAGAGCGAGGTATAACCGGTAAGGTCTGCCGGAAGTCACCAGACAAAAGTAAGATAGCACCACCGAAAAGTTTATTATTGCTGTTTAAATCTTGCATAGTTCTGTTTAATGCTTCAAGTGAATATTTGTGTGCCATTGTGCACTCATCCCAAATTATTATAGAACTCTTCCGCAACACTGCAGCTATTCCACTATTCCTTTTGATGTTACACATTGCATCTGGTTTATTATGAACGTCCAATGGCAGCTTGAATGTTGAATGTGCTGTTCGCCCACCATCCAGTAAAGTAGCCGCAATACCTGACGATGCTACTGCTAATGCGATTTTTTGTTGCGACCGTATTTTGGCAAGAATCAACGATATTAAAAATGTCTTACCGGTTCCACCGGGTGCATCCAAAAAAAAAAAACCGCCTTGTTCAGCAGCAACAGCCAGCATAATCCGATCATAAATAATTTTTTGTTCTGCTGTCAGTAATGGTTCACTGTTCATGATAATTGTTGCTAAACTTCCATGGTCATATTGATTTTCTCGTTGTAAATCGGTATTGACTAAGTCGGTGGCTGGACGATTAGGTGATGGCATACCATAATGATTAAGTGGTAAATTTGAAATAAGAACACATAAATCCTCGATCAAGACCAATGCTTCATTGTACATTTCTGGAGTATAATCTATGTTTTGGCATTGATTTGTTTGTCTAATTCGGTGCAAGATGTCTTCTGTCATACAATTTTTATATTTTTCCCACAAAGTTTGTGCTTGCGAGGGATAACATGTCGTCAAAATAATTGCAAACAACTGACGAATGTTATTCGGTGTTGATGTCAACGCAGCATCAGCAAGCGTTAAGTCCCAATGGTTATCGTCTTCTAGCAATTGCAGTTCACGACATGCATCTTGGTATGTATTGAATACTCGACCATTAACTGTTCGTAAAAATTCAAAAGACGTTGGTCCGGGAACATTCACCAATAACAAACGTAAATAGAAGCACTCACGTTGCTTTGGATGTACCGTGTAAAGTCTCCCCAATGTCTTAGCTTTGAATATGCCTGTAATGGAAGGATGTGATTTTCCTTGTTTCCGTGGCTCCCATTTTTTACTGGATTTGTTCCATGTGAAATAACGTGGAACATCAATATACACCAATGTCTTCGCGAATTGGCCAAAAACATCAGGTTTTTGACACAATGTAAAAAATTCAGTTAGAGTCGTTTTCGGAGCTTCGAACGCTTTTTGGAGAACATTTTCTTCAGTGAAGTATACACGTTGACCGTTTTCAAGATGTATTGCCAGATGTTGGACAGCAGGATCTCTTTCGTGGATGGGAAAGCTGAGAATATGCCAAATAGCTTCATTGCTGCTAATGTATCTGCCCATTTGGTATCGTGCTATTTCGTCATTTTTATGTATGTTTTGTACTTCAAATATGGCCAAATCACTGTCTTTGTTTACATATTTACAAATATACTTAATTGATTTAACAGAACTGCAAAGCTCAACATTGATATGAGCTTTGTAAGTTTTTGAAAGTAGTGGTGAGTATGGTACCACCCACTGATTATCAAACTCAACTTGATTTGGAAAGTTCGGCAGTCGCATTGTAAATGTGTGGCCACCATTCTCAGTACTTCTGCGGCGATACATTGGATAACCATCAATATCCGTGATCGTGTCATTCGTATGCGGCTTTGGGAAGTTTTTTTTACATTTTCCATTTTCCATGCACGGTGACGTCATGTTGAAAGCACCGCATGGCCCATGGATCATGTGTTTGGTGACAATATCAAATAATTCTTGATCAATTAATGGGTCTGGAATTTCGGCTGAAATTATTTGATCGATTTCTTCAGGACGGATTCTATCTTTAAGTCAAACCAAAATGTGGGCATGAGGCAAACCTCGCTTTTGCCACTCTATCGTATACAGCCAACAACGTGTGATACCAAAAATTGAATATTTAACAATAAAATCAATTAAGGATTTCAATTTTTGTTTAAACACACGTGCAGTTAAATCATGACGATGAATGGCTTGTTGTCCTGGCAATAGTAAAGTTTGTATCTCTTCCCAATTCGGATTACATGTGAATGTAATAAATAAATCCGGTCGGCCGTAATGACGTACGTAAGTCATCGCATCTTGTATGTATTCCTGCATGTTCCGTGGACTGCCGATGTAGCTTGAAGGTAAAATGAAAGCATTACCGATGTCATTGGGATTTAAATTTCCATCGATGTTTCCAGTAACAGCATCTCGTAAGTGAATATATTCTTCCGATCGTAGTTTTGCCTGGTTGAATCGAAGGAATCGCAAGCGTTCGCTTTCAACCTTAGCATACATATCAACAATGTATTGATGGAACAGCCGACGATATCGAAGGATATAATTGTCTTGATGTTGTCTAACCATTATTCGGTGTGCGTAGTAGTTCATTGAGCTAACTTTATTATTTCTGTAATCACCTAAAAAAATAAAAAATAAAATGCAATACGAAATTAAAATCTATACATACAGTAAGAAAGTAAATAGATAATTGTAAAATTTACCGGTATTTGGATCATACTGTTTGATATTAAGGTGATATTCATCTTGTCCTTGCCAAAATATCAATGGATATTGTAGTGCGTCATATGAACGGTGTAGATCCGAAATCGTACTGACAGTGTTGTCTCGCCGTGTAATTTTTATAGATCTTTTGTCAACTGGATCACCAACCATGATAACAGCAACCTCATCAACAGTTGGAGCGTTGAATCTACCAGCATGTTCACCTAATGGTACTTTGTCGGCTTTTATGACGATTTGATAATTGTCATTTTGCAGTCGTGGCGAAACTCTTTTGATCAATTGAATTAGTTGATTGTGATCTTCTAAAAAATTTTCCAATAATATCACAATTGCTCTTTCCTCTGCTTGTTCAATAAAATTATACAGGCACCGAGTCGTCACGCGCTCTTCACAATCGCCCATAAAATAAATTTGAAGAAATTTCGGATTGTTATCAGGCATTGGCATCAGTGATCCGATTTTATGGTACACCTGGCCTTGAATTTTGAATGTAGTTTCAAAATTACGTCCATCGGATGCACGATCGCAAATTTTAGTTGCCCCAAATGTCGTCATTTGGAAGCAAGAATTAAATTTGCGTATCTTACGCAAAAATAATTTGGAATCGTCTGAATTGCCAGTAAGAAGGGATAATAAAGGCTCCGGCGGAGCGGGTAGAGGTGACAGCACAACTTTTCCTGATGCGCAGCACATGCCGGCTGCTTCATTCCGAAATTTCAATGTCTGACAATATTGACATACTTTATCCATTCCACCGTTAGCAATTTTTGAATGCGCCGAACGAATGATGCACGTGTTAATGAGCGGCTGATCAGTTGCCTTTGTCGATCTAGTGCTCGTACTGTAGCTATGTTTCGTTCACGTGCCGCTCTTGTTCTCGTAATATTCTGTTGCAGACGTTCGTCATGCTGTTCTTGAGATTCTTGTGCACGGCTTTCTGCAGTCCTGATTCTTTGAGCTGCATTTCTTGTTTCGATTTGTTCTGGTAATTGCTGAGCTCTTTCAACACGTTTGCGTCGTGACCCTTTGCTGCTCGCGTTGTTGAGGTTAGATTTTTTCGGTGGCATTTGACTGAAAATAATAATTTAATCGTTTAAATATTAGAAAGAGGAACTGAAAAACATGTTATCATAGCACAATGAAATAATAAGTGCAAAATAATTTTCAATGGTGGTTAAATAAAAATAATTATAAAAATTTTTGTACAATTATTGAAAAAGTGTGGGGAGCTTTGTGCCATTTTCTCATTGATATATGAATTAACTTTTATAAAACTATGTGATATTACTTACATGTATAAATTGAAATTATTGTTCCTGTGCTCCTACTGTGGCTATGTCTCGTTTCCCTGCTGCTCTTGTTCTTATGATATTCTCTTGAAGACGTTCGTTACACTGTTCTTGAGATTCTTGTGCATGAACTTCTGGTGTCCTGATTCTTTGAGCTGGATTTCTTGATTCAATTTGTTCTGCCAACTGATGGGCTCTTTTAATACGTTTGCGTCGTGCCTCTCTGGTGCTCGCGTTGTTGAGGTTAGATTTTTTCCGTGGGATTGGACTGAAAATAATAAATTAATCGTTTAAATATGAGAAAAAAAAATTTTAAATCATTCTAATTAAATTTTATAATTATGTGATAATACTTACATACATATATTCAAATTAAATTCAAAAGTTTTGATCAATGAAGCACAAATAAGTAAAAAACAGGATTAATTTCACTGTATTATCTTCATTATAATATGAATTCAGTTTACACTTCAGTCTAAGTAACACGTGGCCGGCTATGCTAACACCAAAAATTTAAAAAGTGGAAATAATTGAATTATACGGTATTTCGTTCACAACAAAATAAATTTAATTAATTTTATAGCGTCAACAACACGTGGTAGATATGCTGTTAAAATGTAGCTTATATGACACGTTCGTAGATTTACCATAGCAGCGCCATCTATTGATTACTTACTCAACCCAGTCGAAAGGTATCGATATCTGTTAGAATCATTTGGAGTTAACAGATAATTGTGACTGTCAAATAATAACAGACGATTAATTAACAATAAATTAAAATTGCGACTATAATTTGAGATTCAAACTATCCTATCTCTCAAGTTAGATCGAACTGCACATGGTGTGCGAATTTTATTATAATCGGTTAAGTGGTTTAGGAGTCCATTGAGGACAAACATTGTGACACGAGATTTATATATATTAAGATATATATATACACACATACATATATAGCTACTAACCGACCGACCAAAAATGCCTGAAAAAATGTTGAAAAATCGAAAATCAAATTTTAAACTCGCGATATCTCGTTACCGGTTAATTTTTAAAACATTTACCGTAGAACATAAATTATAGATCTCGACGTCTACTTTCTTTTAAGCCCAACCTAAACCCCCTATCTATCATAGAGGCCGTACAAAGGACGCAAAACCACAAAACCCTTTAACCGCAATTTGCTCGACGAGTATTCGCTATAAAAATACGCGACTACCGTCGATAGACGCGTATTTTAATCGCGCGTAACTTTCGTCGGAACGATTTTCTCAAATTACGAATAGTTCGCGAATTATTGCGAAAAATCGAAATTTCGAAAAAATCGAACCCCCTTTCGAAATTTTCGGCGAAATTTTTTTTCGCGGGGTTTTCGCTTTTTACCATACATCTTATACAGTAACGACTATTTCCGAAGTCGGAATCGTTTAAAAATATTTACGTCGCTCGCTATGCCTCGCCAAAGGTGGCGATAGTTCGCTACCAGGAACATGCTGGATAAACCGAATTGTTCCGGAAGTTGGGCGCATCGTACGACTATCGACCAAGAGATCGAAAAGATAGCCGATAGGGTTGGGTACAAAATGACGAGGGCTTTTTTCGAGTTAGGGCCTGTTTTTTTTTCTACAGCGATTTCGGTGAAAAAAGTCAATTTCGACTAAGGCAAAATGGCCAACTTCGACCTCGCCTAAAGGTCGGTTTTCGACGTTTGGCGAAAATTTTCATACATATCATTTCGACGAAGAATTTAGTCGGCTTTCGATCGATAACGAATTCGATCGCGGTTAATTAGAGAAATGCGTCGGAAAAAGCGGATTTTCCGGAAAATGGACGAAATTCCGAAAAACGAAATTTCGACTTTTATTTTTGCTAACGGCCTAACGGTCGGACCTTTCGAAAAATCACCTTCTACGAACGTTATAGCGTCGGGAGTTTACTTTCGAAAAAGTCTACCCTGAACGCGTTCGCTCGAAAGGGGGATCGTCTAGACCGGTTTATCTGGAAAAAAGTCGATTTTCGACCCGAATTAATATTCATTCTAGAGTTTAACACTAACACTTTACAGACGCATTACTGTATGAAATGTTGCCTCGGTCGGTTGCTGAACAGCTGAAACGTGGTCATAAAGTAGATCCGGAATGTTACGACGCCGTTACCATCTATTTCAGCGACGTTGTGGGTTTTACGGCTATGTCCGCCGAAAGTACACCGTTGCAGGTAATACGCGTTTGATAATAATTAAACGAAAAAAATTGTTGAGGAGGATCGCTTTTAGGTTCAGTTTTTTCCAAACAATACTCTAGCCACAAAATCGAACATTTTTACGTTATAGTATAGAAATGTATACACACTCGCGTATCTATATAACACACGTTATGAATAAATACATTCAATAGTATCTGCAGTTTTCCTAAGAAGCGGTATTGCATAATAAACATCCGTATAAAATTTATAATTTTGCGTCAACATTTTATAACGTACGGCTGGAAAGGTTAATACAAAATCCTACACTCTCTTTTCCAGAATAAAACTTCCTCTCCTCCCGGTTATAACGGTATTACCTATGGAATATGAAGCAACAAGTCTTATTCGGTCATTACTATCCTTTTAAATTGTTTTAACTATTTCCTTAATACCGGTTCTTATCCTGACAACGGTATTCTCACAGAATATTCGAAGATAATACCGCAGTTTTTCTTATTTTGTATAAACATGTTATCCGTTGTGTCACGGATTATAGTGGTTGTCTGTTTGTCAATAGACCCGTCAGATATATTTCAATTTTGGATAAACTTCACAATGAACATCTACGTTCGGTCTTATTAGCGTTTACCTCCATTTCTGTATCATCTTTAGGGGGGTTGAGACTTAATTTGCCATTTTGTCTGTGATTCGGGCTTATTAGAATGATAAATTCTTGATTAACTATTTCTCACTTACCTAACATTCGTTATTTTTTTCTTATTTCTTGAAATTTTCGGACCTGCAGATTTTGTGCCAACCGACTCCCAATCATATGTCTTTTTGCACATCACCTTTCCGTGTCCAGTAATTTAATATTTCTTTCTTCTACTTCCGGTTATTTATTTTTCCTTTTCTCCATAATGATCTGATGTGAAATATAGATTAATTATTTCAAAAACCTTTAAAACATTGGTATCGCCTTCTACTGCCAATGATCTCTTAACATTCTACCTTTTTAATGTTATGAAAAATGTAATGCTTTCTTAAAACATTTTCTGCCTAATTACACTGTCCATAATATTATTTCAATTTTTCTGACGTGTTTACGAAAATTTAAAATGTCTGCAAATGCTAATATTCTAAAGCTACAGCTCGAGCGCATAAAGTATATCAAAAAGATTAACAAGGATACCGAGAGTGGCAAATTAATACATTTTCGATCGCATTAGTTCGGTCTACATTGAAAATGTTGAAAAGTTGTTGGGACAAGATTGATAATGAACATGATAGACTTATGTCTACCAAGAGATCCGAAATTTATTTCGATCATGAATACTTCATAAAGGAAGCTTATTATACTGCAACACAATGGTATGTAAATGCAGAGGCTGAATTACATGAACGACTTTCAGAACTGGAAGCAACTAAGCCTGAAAATAGTACAGATCCTGCAAATATTTCAATAATCGATGCTTATCATAACATATCTCAGTTCCCAAGAATGGATCTTCCTAAATTTTCGGGAAATTACACCGAGTGGCGTCATTTTCATGATTTATTTATGTCAATGGTGGGTCGAAATTCATCTCTTAGTAATATGGCAAAAATGCACTACCTCTGCACATGGCTTGAAGGAGAGGCTGCTCAATTAATAGCTAATCTAAGCATTACTGGAGACTCATTTGCCTCAGCTTCCATCTTTTCTAGATATTACAATAAACGTTTAATCATCTCTGAGCACCTCGATAGACTCTTGGGTATTCCCAAAGCTATAAACGATACTTCTCAAACGCTCAATCATATGCTTAGCAGTACTACACAATGTATGCTCTTTCTACATTGGGTAATCCTATCAATTCGGATGGGCTTCTTGTACGCATTTTAACTTACAAGCTAGATCCTAAAACACGCGAATCTTGGGAGTATCAAAGTACCGAATTTTAAACGTATGACCAATTCAAAACATTCATTATCAGCAGGGCTTGGGGACTTGAAACAATTGAAACTTATACATCACCTTCTAAATCTAACAGTCAACCATCACGAAGTAGCAGAAACTATGGTTCTAAGGCTTTTCATGTCATGCAGGATGAATTAGTTCCTAACACTAGTTCATTAAGCAATCAGTACATTCCAGTCCATTCAAAAGTATATACGCCCGGAGTCAACCAACTCTGCAGCTATTGTCAAAAGGATCACTTCATCTCATACTGTAGACATTTTCACAAACTCTCTCCAGAAGACCGATACAAGCATGTAGTCAAGAAGAGGCTATGTTTCAATTGTCTTGGTGCACACCAAATCATAAAATGTCGAATTAAAACCACATGCAAATTATGTATACAGTATCACCACTCCTTGATTCATGGATCATAGAATTTTGATTGATACACTCTGTAATAACTGCAGCTGAAAATAGGTGGTTTTCTTCGGCGATCTGATCTACATCGCAAGGATGGGTACGGGGCTAATTTGTATGTAAATAGAAGGTATGGAATGTTGTTGACGTTAAGACGTTAAACCTTAGGCGACATATAATATTATATTAGATGAAAATATTTTATTTTTCTGGCTAACTAATGTCATTGTTTATGTATAAATTTTATATTGGTGATTTGTTGATTGTGTTGTTTACTACATTTACTGCCAGATTATTTTGTAAACGCTGGTTTTTTTCCTTTACTATTTTTTTGTGTCATATTGTACAATTTTTTATATTTTGATTTATTTTTTGTGGCGACATATAATATTATATTAGATGAAAATATTTTATTTTTCTGGCTAACTAATGTCATTGTTTATGTATAAATTTTATATTGGTGATTTGTTGATTGTGTTGTTTACTACATTTACTGCCAGATTATTTTGTAAACGCTGGTTTTTTTTCTTTACTATTTTTTGTGTCATATTGTACAATTTTTTATATTTTGATTTATTTTTTGTGGCGACATATATATTATATTAGACGAAAAGATTTTATTTTTCTGGCTAACTAATGTCATTGTTTATGTATAAATTTTATATTGGTGATTTGTTGATTGTGTTGTTTACTACATTTACTGCCAAATTATTTTGTAAATGCTGGTTTTTTTCCTTTACTATTTTTTGTGTCATATTGTACAATTTTTTATATTTTGATTTATTTTTTGTTTTTCCTTTTTAATTTTTATAAATGGTATATTTATCACATTTTATTTTATTTATGTCTACTTTATAATAGTTTAATAGCCGAAAAGCGTTGTGATCTATTTATGTATAAACATTTAGTTATTTTAACTGTTTTTTTTGTCGTTTATTTATTTTTTAAACATCGCTATACTCCCCTCTGTTCAAATTAATTAGTAAATAATTAATAATCTATTAATAATATTAATTAATAATTCCATCTTATTTCCTTGTTTTACAGGTGGTCGATTTTCTGAACGATCTCTATACGTGTTTCGATTCGATTATCGGAAATTACGACGTATATAAAGTGGAAACTATAGGAGATGCCTACATGGTAGTAAGTATGATGTATCGAATTAGTAGGCGTTGGGGAAAATGTGAAGAAATTTAATTAAACAAGTAAAAGAAGAACTGGAAAATGGATGAAGTCAAATAAAAGTTTAAAACAAAAAATTGGATAATGAACGTGCATATGTTCCAAAACTGAGCCCGTTCCTGCGACGGAATATTCTTGTGAATTAAGACGAATGTGTAAAGTACCCGGGTAACCAAGACTTACCCGGTATTTGGAAAATCTTTATTTTAACTCGGCGATGAAAAAAGATACTAAATAGAGGATTACCGACCTACGGCACTCATTGCTCTGTGGTAACATTATGGTGTACCTACAAGCAATATACCTAAAGACGGAGTCCTCTGCAGACTTCTTTAAGTATTTATCAAAATATCAGTACCAATAAAAACTACACATATCGAATCTTGTATACACATATATGTATGTATATATATCAACATCTCCCATTATTCGCGGACTAGTATGAAGACCATTAATTGCCAATCATCCATGTTTAGAACATGAGACACGAGCCTGATATATGAGCATCGCACTCATAAAAGACTAAATAATCGTGTTGAGAATGCTCATCAGCCAACTCGGCGAAAAGAGAAGATATCGATTAAATTTAAGCATCCTAATTCAGCACAATGTACATTATCGCTGATAGTTTGAAAGAGGTATAATTGACCCCGGAGATCAACATTGCTGACATGTACAGCGTATTTTTTTTTTCTTAATGAATTTTCCCATCGCTCTGTCTTGTGTTTAATACCGACCTTTTAAGATCCGTAGCCACCACATTCTTATACCGTAACAGTGATCTGCCGAGCGGTCCTGCATCCATCTTCTAGAATTCCACATATAGTTATTTTCGATAAAGGCACCCCAATAAAAAAAAAAATATTTTCGCAGAATACATTCTGGATTCATGCGTAGCCCCTGCCATGTCCATTTCAAACCTTTCTTAACGAGCAGTTGAATCTACGGAAAGAGTTGGACACTCTTATTCCGAACTCCTAAGTTCGGTATGTGATACGTGAATCGTTGATAGCATTAGTTTAGTCTCTTGATCTGTTTCTTCATTATAGGTCATGTTTCTCCACCGTACAATCACACGTTCAGAACCATTAATTTATACACCGATATTTTAATCTGAACTGTTAGATTTCTATCATTGAACACTCTATTAGATAGTTTCCGATACGCATCGTTTGCCTTTTTCAAAAGGTACGAGATATCATCATCGAGTCCTTATTTACGACGTTGCCTAGGTAGGTGAATAAATTTACTGTCTACGAGTTAAAACCGTTTAGTTGAATATATATTGCATCGTTTTTAACCTGTGTGATTTCCGTTTTATTCAAATTCATGGTACACCAATATAAACAGCTTCCAAGGCATCTTGCAGGTCATTTGCATTTTTACTTACTAGTACGCGATAATACTTGTATATGTATTTTTTTTTTTAATGTGGATCGTAGTGATTTTTTAAAAATAATAATTTTAATGAAGAATTAGTTCCAAGAAATATAATGTTCATCAATTTCTAGATTAGACAGAAATTCTTAGTTATTTTTTTGTTTTTTGTGATATTGTGATTTATGTGTAAATTTTATATTATGGATTGTATATTGTGTTGTTTACAGATTATATTATAAACGCTGTAATTTTTTTTTATTTTGCTAATTTTTGTCAATTGTACAAGTTAGTATTTTCACATCTCATATATTTAATATTTTCTATATTTCTATATTTACATATTTAATTTTTATCCTCACTTGATAATGGGTTAACAGCTGAAAAGCTTTGTGATTTTTCTATTTAAAAAGCTTAGTAATTTGAAACTCCTTTTTTCTGGTATATTTATTTTTCTTGTTTATTTAGGTATATTTATTATTATTATATTATATATGTATATATATATATATATATATATATATATATATATATATATATATATATATATATGCGCTGTATATGTGTGTGAAAACATTAAATGCGATTGTAGTTTTTTTTATAGTTCTTTTTTTTTCAACGAGTATGTTCGACAACGCCTAGTAGTCTCGTTCAATTATTTTTCAGTCGAATTTTTTTAGAAAGTTTAAAATACACAATACAAAATACCCGATACGATTATAATTAACATCGCGTAATTCATTACGCAGGTTAGCGGATTACCGATTAGAAATGGCGATAATCACGCTGGTGAAATCGCTACTATGTCTCTTCATCTGTTGGAAGAGGTGAAAAAATTCAAAGTGAGACATCGTCCGTACGACAATTTAATGTTGCGAGTTGGAATCCATTCCGGTAAATCAAACCATCCTCTCCTATTTTATTACGTTGGTTTATTTTCCACGAGATTCCCGAATCTCGAATAGTATTTTGATTATCTACCTAAAGTTAGAGTAAATTATTTTCTAGGTCAATTCTACCAAAAAAAAAAAAAAAAAAAAAAAAAAAATATTAAAAATGTTGAAATCATTACAAACGATTTATAGGACTACTTTATATCGATATTATTTCAAAAACAGGTCCGGTGTGTGCCGGAGTGGTCGGTTTAAAGATGCCGAGGTATTGCCTATTCGGAGATACGGTCAATACTGCCAGTCGTATGGAATCTACCGGAAATGGTAATATGATTAATATAAACGTTATTACGAGTACCATATTTAACGTTTTCAGTCAAAATCCTTATACATTAGCGCTAAAAAAATTATCCATTTTCGTAATAATATTAACGCAGAATGTTTCAATTCTAAAAATATTTATATAATACCTTAAAAATTATCTACATCTGAAAATCGGTATTATACGCGAAATTTACTAAATTTATAATTTTATATAACAAATTTTTAATTTCACTAAAAAGGGTTAAATAATCTGAGTATTCGTTATATATATATATATACATATATATATATATATATATATATGATATCAACCGAGATCGCTTAAATCTGCAACCGAATTTTCTTATTTGCATGCGTCTAACAATGATATCCGTTATGGATGCAATGAACAAATAGCAAACTTAATATAGTTGAAAACTGGGTATGTTAAACATAGAAATGATATACCTACGGCAGGATGACGCGATAATTTCATGTAACTGGCGGTCATAAAGTGGATCGGAGAGCATCATGAGAACATGCTTTATATAGTAACGTGATACCTTGGAAACGTAGATTGATTTTTTTATCAACATACACCTACTAAGTACACCACTAAAATCGTCAAAGTTAAACTTATATGACCATCTCAGTGCTACAAGACAAAGAGTATATCTTCCGAATTTTACAGCTGAATATGGAAGACATTTCCAGAAGCAAAGCAAACTGTCCGGTCAAACTTGCGGCACAATATCGATGATTATAGTCATACGAGAAATTCACTCAGATAAGTATGAAAATCTAGCTGTTCGCAGTCCAATTCCTGGCTATTCATTAATTGTATGTCTCATCCTAAATATGTAACAGCTACGTACGCAAAAGTTAGCCTAGCCCAGTTGATTTCGAAAACAGAAAAATCTGATATAAATAATATTTTTGAAATTCGCCGCAACCATCGCTGACCTAACAATTGTGAACAGATATAATCCACAATACACCAGCGCCTTTAACACAGAACCGTGCATATACGTAAGCAACTTTAACAGTGACAACATAGTGTGGGAATATTTGAAGGATGATGCACATGGTATCGTCTAGTGAATAGGTCGAACGTAATAATTATAAGAATATTTTTAGTGCTAATGATTAAGGAACTTTCCTTTCGGCAAGATGTAAGAAAGATTACAATCTAGATTTATGTATCACTAGCAAGAATTTTTTACGTCCTTTAACTCGCCATCGACTTGGAATATACTAAATGCTATCCCTAATACACAACATCGTCCAATAGTAATTGACGCAGATTTGCAGATTCCCAATATAGACTCCTTTCTAAAGAACAGATGGAAATTTAAAAAATCAGACTGGAACACATTTTAAAAAAATTTGACGATAAATGCGGAGATCCGAGCATTACAATTTATAGACGTTTCGCCAACGTTATCTTTAAAGCGGTCATAAAAAGCCTACTAGAGTTAGGGGGGAATGAATACATTCTGTGTTGGTCAAGAGAATGTTCCGAATAATACAATTCATTTAAGATTACGGGAGATCAATAACTTGCGGAAGAACTTTTAACTAAAATAAAGAATGAATGACAAGGGAAATGGATAAATGCTGTTGAAGATCTAGATTTTACTCGTAACAGTAAAAAAGCATGAAATCTTTTGAAAAAGCTGGCCACTGATCCAATAACAAGAAGTTTTTAGTGTGAAGCCATCTATCATAATAAAATTTCAACAAACCTGCTTAAACACAAAAGAAGAAATATTAAGAAAGATCAAAGCAATATTGAAAATAGTCTACACCGATAGAATAAATCACAATGGCAGAGCTTACCAAACCTATATTAAAAGTGATAAAGCATCACAATTTAATGGAATATTCCCCGAATTCATGAAAAATCTGGGACAAAAAGCACAGGCCTTGAATTTAAAAAGCTAAAATAATTGATACCGAAAAGCCAGATAAAGAGGGAAATGAACTTTCCACTATGGACCCATAATTTTATTATCTGTTCCTTATAAAATTTTCGAACGAATAATTATTGATCGGATCAGTGACCAAGTAAATACCCACCTGCCAATAAAATATTGACAAATTTCTATATCTAACTTCAGGTGACAAGAACTCATCTCCTGTAAGCAAATTATTCGTCTGATAAACAACATGATTACGGATCGTTATTTCTGAATATTTGTAGGGAATGAAAGCAGCAGATGGCGCAGAGTTAACAATGCTGTTCCCCAAAGATCGATATTAGCGCCTTTTATGTTTAACATATATGTTAGCAATATCCCCAAAACTAATTGTAAGAAGTTTCAGTATGGGGACGATATGGTACTTTACGATAGAAGAAAAGAAATAAGAAATATGCGAGACAACGTCGGAAAATGATTTTAAGGTGAGAAAAAAATATTTTCATAAATAAAACTTGCAACCTCATCCAACGAAAACTGAAGTGGCCCTCTTCCGTCTAAATAATCGCTTAACTAATATGGAAGCTTCCTTGTTTTCAAAGAAGTTCGACTCCAAACTTACGAATTTCCTAAATATGTGGATGCCACGCTGGATCGTTCACTTACATATATTTAATAAAATGGGACTCAAATAAATCTAAGGAAGACAAAAATAATGAACACCGACGAAAACATATACATGTATATATATTTTTATACAGCCCTTAATAAGACTAAGATATCTTAGCCTTTTCGCTAAATAATTATCATCATTAACTTACAAGATTACTTAGTAGCTAACTTAACCGCTAAGTACAAAAACCAGTGTGGTGCACGTGTCCTATTGCGTCCATTATACATAAATTTACATAAAATTTATTTTTTTGCGACGAACGAATCGTCTAATTCCATGTTTGATATTAAACAATTGTCTTGCTTCTGCATTGACATGACTAAATTGCTTAATAACATCATTAATGAACATCATACTGAGATCAGAACGAGTGTTATCCTTACGTGAGTAACGATAACTATCGTACGTAAGATGATGTTTTGACGGCGTTGTATGAAACCTCGATCCGACTTGGCCGTACAGCCCCACAAAGCAAAACCATAGCTCAAAATAGGTTTAATAATCTTCTTGTATAAATAACCGTGTCTACAGGAAATGTACATATTAAGGTCAGAAAATTACAGGGAAAAAAAGTAGCTTAAAACAAAGAATAGTTCTAACTTGAGTAGCGTTCGAAACAATAAGCTACATTTTTAAAAATTGACAGACATGTCGATTTAATTGGAAGGTAAACGTGGCCGTTTATAAAAACGAATTTAGAGAAAATAAGGGAAACGTAGGTAGCGCAAGAAAGAATGAATATTAGACTTTCAGATGGAATGATGACAAATTCGATAATAAGAGAGGAAAGGAAACTCGATGACGCAGTGGAACAATTAAAGTGGAGTTGGGCTGGGCATAAAGAAACGACAACAGGTGAAGAAAGCCTGTTCCACAGTGATGGCCTATGAATACGAAGGATGACAGTATAAGAAGAATTGCCGGTGGGAATAATTAGATTAGATGGTCGCAAAATCGAAACAAATGGAATGAGCTGATAAAGGCCTATTTGTCGTATAAATAAACGAATAAATCACACACACACACACACACATACGTATGTAAAAACTATTACTCACATCCATATAACGCGCACTTCCTAATTCCTTTACGAATAGTGTATATTTTTTTTTCGTTCACATAAACATTTTTTTTTTAAATTATTATTTTTTAAAAATATTTATCAATTATACAAACGAACGAATTTTAATTATTTCTTTATTCGCAGCGTTAAAGATACACTGCAGTTCCGAATGTAAAGTTTTACTCGATCGATTAGGCGGTTACAAATTAACGAAAAGAGGATTAGTCGGTATGAAAGGCAAAGGAGACGTATTGACTTATTGGTTGATCGGCGAAGATATCGATTGTAGAAATCGACGAACCGAACGACGCCTACGTATTAAACAATTCGACCGAAATCGGACGACACCGAAAAAAACGAACGCCGTTAAATACGGTAGAGCGGGCGACGAACAATCTTCACCGTCCGGTAACGGTTCCGGTCCGATTCCGAGAAGTTCGTTAAAGAAAAATCGGAACGTCTCGTCTAGCGACGACGGCAGTTGTTGCCGTCTCGTACGAAATAATAATACGTTCGCCAGATGCGTCAGTTTAGAATCGCCTAAGAAATTGTTACGATTCGCTAATAATAATAATTATAATAATAATAATAATAATAATAATAATAATAATAATAATAATAATTTACTAACGAACGACCAGATAGACGATGTTAATCCGTATCATAAACGTAGTCACGATCCGTTAACGGTTATCGTATTCGACGACGTAAATACGTCGATTATTAGACGTCCGTCAAAAATTACCGAGGAAGACTTACTAAATCCGGTTCCTACTACTTTGAGCGTTTCGTGTCCGTGCATAGAACATCTTTCGCCTACGATCGAACATAATTACGAACACAACGATGATAACGATAAACGTTCGAAATATAAAAACAATAATAATAATAATAATAATAATCCTCTACTATCCGCAATCGGATCTAATCCTTGTATCGTGCAATCCGGAAAGGACGAAATTTACCCGTTAGACGAAATAGACGCGGATACATCGACCGAACCTAGTTCACCGTTGTTACCTAAATAAGAAAAATTGTTCATTATTTACTTATTTACCTATTATTGATTACTTATCGATTACTTTTAGATAATTATTTCGATAGTTCTTCAAAAACGATCGCTAGATTTCTTTACGAGTGATGGAATGCGAAATGACAGAGAACAAATCGAACAATCTAACGTTTGATTTGAATTAAGGTCAAAACAGAACTGAAACAATTTCAATTCGATACATCGAATAATCCAAATGTTTCGATTATAATTTGGGCTCTGTTTATTCCGGATAATGTTTTAAATTTACAAATTCTTTTTTTATGCGATTCGGGCATTACTTGTTGCCGAACCGCCTGTTTCTTATGCAGCTAAGAGAAACCGCTTACTGCCATCTACATGCAGTGCAATTTACAATCCTGATCACGTGTTCTTCGAACTTCTTTAATAACGTGAAGCTCTAAATAAATTACAGCATGCGTCTCGTAAAGACACTCCGTATAATGTATTGTCCCTTCTTCATCTTGAGAATTTACATCTATTTCCAGACATAGCGATATTTCTAGAGAAGATATCCGCGTTTATAGAAATACGAGTTAGTACATACAGTATCACGTTGGGTAAGCTGTAAAAGAATCCCGATTACAAAAACAAAAAATAGGCAAATAGATGGATATATATATGCATGTGTACACCTATATACAATGCGAACTAACAGTCGTCTCCTACAGTTCAAAAGGCATTGCTCATTATGAAAAAAATGAGTATAATCGATATAATGGTTTTCGATTATGGTGCGAAATAATAAATTCCTTTGAAAATTAATACAATTATTCAAATCACGTCCCCCATAATACGTACAATCGTCGAGATGCTGAATTTCCTCAAATTTACTTCCTCTTCAATATTTACCGAATGTGTACCAGTTCCTGTAAGCTCTTCTCCTAAATACTGCTAAATTACCTTGTCGGTCAGCTTGTAGAAAATATTAATGAGATCAAAAAAAAATCAATCCTCTTCGATATCAACAAATTGGTCATAAATGTTCCAGTGTGCGTGGATTATGAGCGAAAACGATATATTTGATTTGGGTTTTATCAAACTCCGCAAATTTTGAATACAATGTTTTTAGCACAAAAGTGTCTCGTTCTTTGCTGTGTTTCATGCTGTTAATAAATTTGTATGAACGTGCAACGCATACGCAGCATAAGAATACATGCGATCGAAATCGAATGAGCTAGCCCATTTTATACACAGAAATGAACCTACAATGGCGTAAACACGACCAACAACGAACAATATGAGGATAATTATATACACATATATATATATATTATACATTCTATGTTTACTACCTTTTTGTAAAGTTCACATATATATATATATATATATATATATATATATATATATATATATATGTATTAGAAAGATTTATAAATACGTGCAATATAGGCAAATGCATATACATGGGTGCAAATTCTAGATATATTAGCATACTAAATAATTTTCACTGTGTACCTTTTTATTTTAGAATATTTTCAAGTAATTACATTCATTTTATGCGAATGACGAGTCATATATTAAAATTTTGTTATTTTTCTCTAAATATTATTTTCACAAACACAACACACATTCGAATATATACATACATATATATATATATATATATATATATATATATATATATATATATATATATATATATATAAAAAGTATGTATTTTATTTATCATAAAATTTATGCATATATGTATAAAATATATATTCATATTTTTAACCTTCTAGTGCACATTATAATTTTTTCTTTCTTCCTGACTATCAATCCTGACTTTAGTGATAGTTGATGGGCTAAATTGTTTATCTTATTCTTTATTCACAAGTTATATATATATAACGCAGAAGTTGCTTCTTATTTCATCGTTGGATAATCCGTTGTTTTTTTTTTTAGATATTCCGTAGAATAATTGTAGGATGAAACCAAATAAATTATGTAAAAACCCAATACTGTCTTTATATTTCATCGATTTCTATTTAGTAATTAGCTAGCATTTCCATTTTTTTTTTTTTTTTAAATATGTAAATCTCCATATGCCGTTTGTAACTACCAATGTTATTACAGCATAAGGAGACGTGTGTCTAATTTATATGTATGATAGGAGTCCGCTTTCTCTTGCAAAAGCCAGAATACTACCCATTGATTGAGGGTTGTTTGAGAGTATTTTGTGTATCGGGCCCCGTATTTTGTGTTTTAGCCTGTGTCGTGTAAGTGTTTGGCAGTTGTAGATTAAGTGTGTGGCGGTTGGTTCTGTTAAATGTCCGCATAGGGGGCAGTTTGTTAGTGGAGGGCTTTTGGTATAAAGATAATTGTGTGATATGGCTGTATGATCCACCCATAGACGGTTTAGGGCACTATATTCTTTTCTGCTTGTCCCATCTGGAGGTAACCAAGGTTTTATGGTTGATTTAATGCTCCTAAGGAAGGTTGTTTGCGAGGTCCAGTCGGTGGTCCATTTCTGTTTGCTATTATTCATGAGTACATGTACTAATGTTGATGGAGGTGGTGAGTATTCTGGTGTCGGTGAAAGTACCATAGACCGAGCTTCAAGGTCTACTTTATCACTACCGTGCATCCCAATGTGACTTGGGATCTACAGAAAGCAGATTTCCCTTCCTTCCTTATGTTGTGTGTGTAGATTTTGTTGGATTTCTAATATTATGGTATTTTTATTGTCTTGACGGCATATTAGTTGTAGAGGGGAGAGGGAGTCTGTTATAACCAATGCTTTTCGACATGGAAGTACAGCTGATCTAATGTACTGAATACAGTACATAATTCCATACAACTCTGCATCCAGAGAAGTGCAGCCATCGCTCAGTTGAATTGAGTGTAGTATCTTATCAATTTGGTAAGAGCAAGCTACTGGTGAATTCTTGCCGCCTGCTGTAGATTTTGCTCCGTCTGTGTATGCGTGTGTGTAGTCAATGTATTTTTGAAGAGTACTTAATACCATTTCTTTTATATTTGTAGGGTGTGTAGATTTATTATGCTGCGTGAGAGCTAAGTCTATTTTTGTTTCGGAAGGGTCCCAAGGAGGTATCATTATATTGTGATTCAATATTGATTTTGGAATGAAGCTTATGTGATATGTTGACAGTATGTTAAGTAAGTTTGGTACAGGGTCATTTGCAAAATGGGTGTTAGGGGATGTACATTCTTTAGTGTATGAGAATGTTTTATTGTAGCTAAGCAGACGG
This sequence comes from Coronaproctus castanopsis, assembly GCA_032883995.1. Classification (NCBI taxonomy): domain Eukaryota; kingdom Metazoa; phylum Arthropoda; class Insecta; order Hemiptera; family Monophlebidae; genus Coronaproctus; species Coronaproctus castanopsis. Next base: position 187,278,619 of record CM065052.1, on the reverse strand, counting down.
CTTAAATAGAGGTAAGTATGGTATTTTCTGTAGTATATAAGTGGAAAAGATCCTGCTAATGCACACAAGCTCTTTGATGGTGATGAGAGATGTACTGCAAGGATGGATCGAAGTCCAGTATGGTGTACTGTATCTAATGTTCTTAATATAGATTTACTGGCTGTTGAGTATACCTGACATCCATAGTTGATCCGTGATAGGATTATAGATTTATAGATATTTATGAGGATTTGGGTTTTTATATTGTATTTTGGGTTTGATAAATATTTTAGAATTTGGAATAGTTTTAAACACCTACTCTTGACTTCAGTTATATGATAACGCCAGGTTAATTTGGAGTCGAACAATAAACCTAGGAATTTTACTCTTGTTTTGGCTGTTAAGGGAGAGTTATTTATAATTAAAGAAAAGCTGGGAGATGATAGACGCCTCTTATGGAAAATAATGTATGATGATTTGAATGTGGAAAAATATAAACCTTTCGTATCAGACCATTGCTGCAAACGATCTATGGTTTTTTGTAGGATTTGTTGTGCATTAGAAGGAATACTGGTTGACAAGGATATATTAAGATCGTCAATGTAAATCCGAGCGGTAACAGGCTGCGAGATATAATTTGCTATGTCATCGATATATAACATGAACAATGTTGCACTAAGTACAGAGCCTTGTGGAACACCGTTTTCAGTCTGAACTGGTGTTGATTTTGACAAACCGATCTTAACTTGAAAAGTTCCGTTGTTTAGGAAACTGTATAAGTAGTTTCCTAAATTGCCGGCTATACCGGCGGACTTTATTTTTATTAGTAGTCCATGTCGTCACAAGAGATAAAACGCTTTTTATAAATCAAAGAATACAGCATATAAGTGATGTTTATCGTGTTGTGATGTTAATATGTGCCTCTGTAAATTGAGCAGATGATCTATAGCCGATCTTGTCTTACGCCCACCAGCTGGCAAAGGAGAAGGGAAATTGTTATTTTCGAGAAAAAATATAACCATCTTCTCCAGTGTTTTTGAAAGAACACTCAGAAGAGATATTGGTCTGTAATTATCTGGGAAGAAGAAAGTTTTATTGGGTTTTAGTATTGGAATAACTATAGCTGAATTCCAGGTGGAAGGTATTTTAACATATAAGGATGTACTAAGTCTGGACCGGGTGCAGTGTTTGGTGTATGTTGGTTGAGCTGAAAGTTTAGTTCTGAGATGTTAAAGTCAGAGTTGTATGGTGCAGCAGGATCTTGCGGGAAATGTATTTGCTCTTTTTCGACTGCTGATTTTGTATCAAGAAACCCGGTCGAATATCTCAGGGATGAAGATTGGCTTGCAAAGTATTGGGTAAGGGAATTGGCTACATCATTTTGACCAAAATAAGCGTTCTTGTCAATTTTTTTCCTTCTCATCAGTCCGTTAATTGTTATTTGTCTGTTAATCAGTGATTAGTTTTCTGTGTTTAATCTGTGCTTAGTTTGTTAACTCATATCGCTAAAGAGAAGATTAGTCGGTAACGCGAAAGAAAGAACTGTTAACACAGGATGACGAATTTCAAAGAATGATGAAGAAAGATGTTAGAATAAAATCAAGGGTTCCTGTTTCAACGTTGTCCGTAGATACTGACGGGTAGTTTAAGACAGAAAGATCGCCAAACCATCGTGTATAAAAAATTAGGTCGGAGATGCGTGGTGCATATTAAAGCAGGGCTAATGATTGGATGAAAAATTACAGATAAATTAGCTTCGACGAAAGGAAACTATTGCACAGCTACTGAGGGAATAAAATATTTGCCTGTGCAATATTACTGCAACTCAAACTCATTTTTGAATATTTTTTTAAAGCAAATAGGATGTAAGAATCGATCATAAAATCGTTTTGATTATTGACAACTATATACCCTAATAATTTGATGTTCAATAATATTTCGCCCGAATTTCTTCTCCAAACACTACCTCTCTTATTTAGAAATAAAATTATAATTACGTTCGAAACTCTACATGGAATCAACACGAGTTGAACCATAATGGATGCAATAGACGCAGGACAGAGATCCAACAATGCGATCGAAATGAAAATAAGTTAGTTCATTAAACGTTATTTAAATGACTCTTCGAAAAATGTTTTACCTATTTGCATTTTTAATTATTTTCAAACATCAAAAACGACGCCAAATATTGAAACTGACGCGCTCTCTAATTAGAAAATCTTAACTTCAAAATATATTCATGACAGACGTCGACAAAAATTTGTAAAAACAGCAATTTCTTAATAAAGGATTGTTTGTTCAACAAAATTAATATTTCGTTATAATGACCACGTGGAATAATGCCGAGTAGTTACAATCTTATACGATTTGAAATGCAAAAAGACAAAACCACTCCTATGAACGTTCTTCATATAAACATAACATAAACACATGCATAAATAGCATAATTTCCAGATAACTTGCTATTACATAAGCTCAAGATAATTCAACAGTATATCAAAATAAGAACATTTAAGATGACATGACTACTTAAAAACCTCGGAAAAGTTACGCATATGAGCTTCATTGTAATAATGATGATTCTGCTCTTAATTATTAATATATTAATATGGTCATAAATATTATTATTAGCTACAGTGGTTAAATGATAATACAAATAATTTTTCTCATATATATATATATATATATATATATATATATATATATATATATATATATATATATAACGCTACTAAGTTTGTGTTATATAAATTTTGAACATTTATATCATTTTGGGGATTTCCATTTTTCTCGTGTGACTGTATTTATTAAACTTAATTTATAACAATTTCTCGCACAATGTGCGTGACTCGCTTTATTATACACTACATTTAAGTAATTGACTTTTTATTCACAGAATAAAAATAGTTTTTTTTTACATTATATGTGAAATTTTTACCAACAAACATTATTTATTACTTGAAGTATTAAATCGAATGATTCAACAGTCAAGATATTTTATTTATTTTTTTATTACTGAACAAAACTTATTATAAACAAACATATTTAATATAATTGAAATCACAGGAAACTTCCCTTATAACCAAGTTTGCATTTTAGAAAAGAGTGAAAGTTGTAAAATGAAATTTAAAAATATCGCCTATCTACCTAATTATCCATTTGAATTGGCTATTAAATTTAACCAACAAACTAATGTGTTATAAATTATCAAATTTGATAATAAAAATAAATAAACGAACAAATAAAATGGCAATTAATAAGAACCTGGCATTCATGAGTGGCGAAGTAAATTATTATTACAAGCCAGGACTACTTTTTCCAAGAATCGTACGAATCATTTTAATTTTATAACAATCATTTAAACTTTTCAAGACTTGTTCCATTGTATACTTTTTTAATTAAACTTGATATATATTATCTGTTTAAAAAGATGTAGCTTTTTCAAAACACACATTATATTAACTGCAATGTGGTCACTTGGTCAGGTCATCAGGTCGTTCTGAATTTTGAATCGAAAATAAAGTTTATCTTCAACTGATAAAAGTTTTACTGAGTCAAACTTTGAAAAAAAAATGAAGTACAAATTTATCGAACGTTTTTTACTTTAAATTTATAAAAAGTTTTTGATTTTAAAAGCAGATAACTTTTACATTTACAATAATGAACGCCTAAAAAGTTTGTTGTAGTTATTATTGAATATAATAAATAATAATTTGAAATTATCTAAATTATACTGCAAATATTTATCACGTAATTTCAAAAAATGAATTTTCAAACAAAAGCATTAATTCATAGATATTTAGTTTATATATCTATTTTTATTAACATGTTTGTGAATTTTGATAATTGTGTGAGAACATCTTTATATTTATAGCTTTGTTAAGCACGTATACTTGTTTAATTTGTACGGTGTGTCGTGATGAAATTTATATTTAAAGTTTGATATATATTTGGGTAATGTTTACTTTTAAAATAAATTTTCAAAATTATTAATGTTACATTATTATTGAAACTATACTTGTAATTTGTTTACAACTTCAGCCGGTCCAATGATTGGTATTCTCTGATAGTCAAAAACTTATAAAATTCTTTTCGTAGATTCAAGTAAATTCGGAGGAGCAGATTAAAATACAAAATGCCTATCTCGTGTCGTTTTTATTCCGATGTGTATCCAGAAATAGACGATGTTGTTATGGTTAATGTACGAAGTATACAAGAAATGGGTGCTTATGTACACTTGCTTGAATATAATAATATTGAAGGCATGATATTGCTTTCTGAATTATCTAGAAGACGTATTCGTTCAATCAATAAACTTATAAGAATTGGGAAAACGGAGCCAGTGGTCGTAATTCGTGTTGACAAAGACAAAGGTTCGTTGTTATACTTTTATTGCAAACTATCGCTTGAAGATGTGGTTTTTTTAATAATTTTGTTATTTTTTCAGGATATATTGATTTGAGTAAGCGTAGAGTATCGCCAGAAGATGTAAGTAAATGCACGGAAAGATTTTCAAAAGCAAAAGCCGTTAACTCAATTCTAAGACACGTTGCAGAATTATTAAATTATGAAAGCGATGAACAGTTAGAAGAATTATATAAAAAAACAGCGTGGTTACATGAAAATCGTACGAAGAAAAAAGCATCCGCATATGATTTTTTCAAACAAGCAGTGCTGTAAGTATTTCATTAGAAATTATTCCTAATTTTCGTTAATAAAAATACGATGCATATTTTATGTTTCACAATTGATTGATGAATATTGTAATAATTATTTAATAGCAGAAGGTTTCACTATTTGAATACCTTCAACATTGTTGTATAAAATTTCTATTATTCATAATGTTACAAAGATACTAGAACTATTTTATCGGTAATTTAGTTGTTCTTTCAAAACATATTAGATTCCCTCGTCATTAGTTAGTTTGAAAATTAGTGGATTAATTTTGCATTTGAACTATGAATTCTGTGCATTCTTATTAAATTAAAAACATAAGTGTTTTTTAAAAGATTTAAATATTTACCTATAGTTATAATAATCTTAAACTTATTGTTTAAATTTGCCTTTAAAGTAAAAACAGTATCGTATGAAAATTTTTTGTATGTTCGAGAATTTTGCAATTACTGGAATATGTATTTAAGGATAAATTCCACAGGCCATTTACTAGATCTGAATGACAAGGTTTGCTACAAGAGCCAAAACTCAATAAATATTCTAGAACACAAGTCATTTATAAGGATGTTAAAATTTATAATTCACTACCACTAGTAGTAAAAAACAACTTAAAAATTTTTAAAAAGTGTTGTACGTCCTTAACACGATACATAAAAAGTAGAAACAAGCAAGCAAATAGTACACTGCCTTAGGAGAATACACAATATCTTGTAGATGTATGAGTGCTTGCCAGTTTCCCATCTAATTTAAAATAACATTGTGAGGAAAACCTCATTTGGTTAGACGTGTGCATTGTCAAAGCTGTTATAATTCAACCTAAGTTTTTTGCACATTTTTTTTTTTTTTTTGAACTCATATGTATGTATAAATTTCACTATAGGTATGTAGGTATTTTTAGAATTTTTTATGGGAAATGTGTTGTTTATAAAAACTTTTATTTAGTAGTTAATTGTACACTTACTTCACCTAAATATATACGTGGTTGTAATCGATGCTGTACGCCTGTATATACGGATATACTTGCATGTGTGTATTACGTATGTTTATGTGTATATATGTTTATAAAGTAATGATTACACAAATGTAATTTACATATAGTCATGTTATTGTAATATTGTGCGAATTAAGTATAATATTAAATTATAGATTCTGCTTATTTCTGGGGAATGTATAAATTAGTGTGCTTGACACGTTCGAATGTTATAAAGTTTCTATGACCGATTATTTATGTGTATGCATACGTATGTGATAGCATTGTAAAATGATATATAATAATAATGTGTCCGTCACTCGCGCAATATTATGCATCGTGGTTTTATTTTAATTAATTGTTATTACTATGTTTATAATACTTGCTGAAATACGTTCGATTTAATTTTAATAAATATCGTGAATATTTACACACGTGATATTTAGAAATTTTATGAATTATATTTTCGTTTTAAATAAATGAAAATTTAAAATTTAAATAACCAGTTGCATGTTTCAGTAATTACTGGACGTGTTTCAAACTGACAATAATTGTTTACATCAACTCAACATATATCAATTAATAATATAAAATTAGGGTAAAATATATTTTTTAATATTTATATATATTATTAATGTGTTTGACAAATGAGTTAATAATAGTAAAATTGTAATCAGATTGTGTTGCTCCAGATTAACGTTGAAATTAATAAATTAGTAGGCCATATTTCGTTTGTATTTTATTATTATTATTATTATTACAAAGTAGATTATCGTGAAAACGTGTTTTTGAAGATTCGTGTTATTTTTCTTTTTTCGTACAGAGATCCAAGTATATTAGACGAGTGCGGATTGGATGATGAAACGAAAGAATTATTGATTAGTAATATAAAACAAAAACTGACGTCACAGGCTGTTAAAATACGTGCAGATATAGAAGTAGCGTGTTACGGTTACGAAGGTATTGATGCCGTCAAAGCAGCTTTAAGAGCCGGCTTAGCTTGTTCGACCGAAGAAATACCCATAAAAATCAATCTAATCGCTCCTCCTATATATGGTAACGTACGCGTTTACTCGATTATAGTGATATTTAAGCAGGATTTTTTTGCATATTCGCGGTGAATTCTCGAGTTTTTTTAAAAAATCAAATTCTTATTATTTCAAACTCTCTACGAGTTAAAAACGAAAAATTTATTTTCATTTCTTCCATATATTTTTAATTTCACGATTAATTTACCACCAAATTCTTTTATCAATAAATTCCACGAAAATCAATTTAAAATTTCGCCCGTCGTTAATTACGCCAGTTTTATAGATTTAATTTTTATTTACTTTTTTTCGTCTCACATATTAATTGTGAATGTATTTTACTCGGTATTGAAATTTATAAGTCAGTAACATATATAAAACTATATATATATATATATATATATCTTCTTCATTAATCTAACGATTGATGGTCAATATGTTGTAACAAAGTTTATTTTCAAATTTATGGTTTTCCCCTTTGCTTTCAATTCCTGGTACGAATTTGAATTTTCCATTATATACCTTCCCCGCGATCCTTTTCAATTTACTCGTCCTTCGATTAAATATTTGTTATTCCTTATAATATGCCCTATCAAACTACATCTTCTTTCGCTAATATATTTCATTGAGCAGCGTTGTTCATTCATGGTCTTAAGAACATCTATATTTTTTGTTTTGTCTGTCCATTTTACTTTTTGCATTTTTCGCCAACACCACATTTCGGACGTTTTTAATTGTTTTTGTCTGCATTTGTTTATATTATTATATATATATATATATATATATATATATATATATATATATATATATATTTGTTATAATTCTGGGACTAATGTGAAAAATTTTACATTTTAAACGATTATTTTTAGTTTTACATCTCAATTCTCATGAAAAACGTAAGTATTCTGAATTATTCGCGTAAAAATAATGGCACAAATCTTAAGTTGTAACGCGAATTCCTTAATCATTTCAGTCGGAATGTCTACTATATTGTGCGTGAAATTTTAATGCTAACAAAATTTTTTATTTTCTGCTTGACGCGAAATGTCTCACGTAAGAAGTGGTATTGTGTAACTGAAAGGGTTAAAAACGACCTATTACTGATTATAAAATGAACTAGTTACATCATTTAGTTCAAATCGTGTTTGATTGTTTTATGTCACTAATGAAGCATATTACGTTATTTTTGTAGTTATGACGACAGCTACTCCTGAAAAGAACGACGGATTAAGAGCGTTGCATGAAGCTTGTGACGAAATTAAAAACGCGATCGCTACTTACGATGGAGTATTTCAAATGAAAATGCCGGTACGTTGATATATATATATATATATATATATATAAACTAAAGCTAAATTTTAGAACTGAATTTCATTCGATTGAAATCGTACAAATTGTTTCGAATTTTTTACGAAAAATCAGTTCATTAATATATTATATTATATTTTTTGATTTTCAAAGTAGGTTTTTTTTTAGATTTTTTCTACTGATATATTTTTATTCTACGATAGTTAGTAGTATACATCTTTTTAAGTTGCCTAAATATTTTCAATTCGCGTGAATTTCGAAAATGTATTTTATATACGTGAAAGTTAGTCCAGTAAAAATATTTTTTGCAATTGCGTAACTAAATATGAGTTAAAAAAAAAACAACCTAATTCCTAAATAAATGAATAGACCTATTATAAAATTCTTCGTCCTACATTGTCATCATCACTGTGCCATATTCATTATATCGAACGTTCACTAACTTATTGGCGTAATTCTACGTTCGTCTAAAAACCGTTCGGAACGAACTGATCACTGATAAAGTGTACTAATTAGATAGATTCTTTAACCAATTTGCCTTTTTGTTCTACGCGTCTTATTAGATCGATTAATAAGTTCAATTTATTCAATTCTCCTTTTAGCGCCATACACTATACAGTGCGTAGGCTATTCTCAAGAATTTACTCCCTTGCTACATTAAAGAGTCCATCGATACCATTAATGTTACTCCATTCCTCTGTTTTTTACTCACAAATTTCTTCTTCTATCAACTGATCCTTTACCACGAATTCTTCCTTGCAATGTTAGACGCCAAGTGTCATACTTTTCTCCTCTTAGAATATGACCTAGATACGCCATTTTTCTTTTTTCTTTTCTTTTTTGAATTTTTTACGAGGTTTCTTTTTACGACAGCTCTTTTCTCGATACGTTATTATTTGAAACTTTTTTTCGATCAGTGAAATTCTTAGCCCCATTTCTGTAGTCTTTAAAAACAGTGCCGACATTCAAGGTCCATGTTTCTACTACGTACAAAAGTACTGAAATAGCGTAGCAGTCTGTAACGTTTTGTCCTAGCTGGAGTGGTAAATCGTTAAATTTATTTCAAATAATTAATTTTTCGACCTTAAATTTCAGCCGAAAGTAGTAACCGCGACTGATGAAGCTGATCTGATACGGCAGATGGAAAAAGCCGAAGCAGAGAATGCGGAAATATCTGGCGATGAAGACGAAGAGAATGAAGATTATAGTGATGCCGCAGAAAACGGACTAGAACTAGAGGAAAATGACGATGAGATCGACGAAGCAAATTAAGAATATATATATCGATAATGTTATAAATTTTCAGAATAAAATTATAATTCTTATAAAATGAAAAAATATAATTTTATTTATTTTTATATTTAACATTTTCGTTAATGTATCGCATTTGAAAGCTAATACGACGATATTATTGCTGAATGTATAACATAATTCATTACGATAAAACGAATTAAAGGGAACATCTGGTCGATACAGAAATTTATAAAATATTAAATTCATTTATAAAATAATGCAGGAAAATTCGTTACTTTTTTCGTGTTATCGGCATTCGAACTAAAAATAGGTTTGTTCCATTTCAAACAAGCGGTACGAGTGTGTATACCAATGCTCTATTTATAACGACCAACAACTTTTCGTTTAGTTAAATTTCATTGTACCCCTTGTTATATGCATCATATTTAAGGGCGCCGGTGTTACCGAAGTTTGCTCCTGTCTTGATCTTAAATAGACGGTTGCGTTTTTTTACCTTTCTTTCATTGTTCGAACTTTTTGGTCTGAACATTGTTGGCTACTAATATTATTATTATTAAGTGATAAACGAGAATCTAAATGTATCGAACTTGTTTTAGTACAGCGAAAACACTTGACATTATTGGTAACTTTGGCTAATGACACAATTGGTGTCACCTTGTAAAGAGCATCTGTATAGATTTACACTATTTAAAAATATAGATAGCTGGTATTTAAAATCGACAATATAATGCCAACTCATCGACCTATATCTCTCTTAACACAAGCAGCATGTTGCTCAATCTATCGAATTAAATCTAACGTATCAATTACTATCCAAGTAAATAAATGACACTCTATTAAATCAGATTTTGGTTTTAAAAATAAATGACCTGACTAAGTCACAGTTGTAGTAAATCAATAACCAGAAATCCGGGGCTATTTAATCAACGATCAAAGTCTAGAACTCGAATCGATTTTAAATCATTCTGCGTTGATGGATATTGCTTACGCTGTGGGTTTAATCATTTGATCAAAGACTGACGACATGCAAGCGACAAATTCAAATTCAACTCTTGTGCTCATTTGCATTCTGAAGTTGATAAAAAATTGCAAAATCACTTTAATTCCAAAAATTCCTCGCTTATCTCAGCTATAATAGCAATGAAAAAAATGAATCAAATTGATGATGGTAGTAATGAAATTTTCATTCCATTAAAATTCAATAATGTTGCTTGTGAATTAGAATGTGAATCAGCTAATAAAAAGACTGTTGTTTCACTTAAATGTTTCAGAAATCTAAACCTATAAAGTAAACTGTCGTTCGGCAAAGTTTTATTTTGTAATTATTAACATAATTATTTTTGTCCTTTGGGATTCATCAATGTTACAGTCGAATATGGCAGCCAAAAAATTAATGGTAAAATGTACATTTCTGATTGTTCAATATCATCAGTTATCAGTCGACAATAGGTCATTCCATTCGATATTATCCTAATCAGTGAAGTTAAATCTGTTGGCAATGAGTCGTTGCCCCCTGTCAAACACATGGAAGAAAATTTCAAAGTCGTTTTTGACAGTAATGCAGCAGGTGTAGTATTTGATTATGTGATTCGCGGCTACACTACAAAGAAAAACATTCAACCTATCTACCATAAACCGTGCAAAGTCTCTAATGTTCTACTTCCAACAGCTGATCTTTGTATCATCAAGCTTGTTTGACAAGATATTATTGAACGAGTAAATGTGTCAGAATAGATAACTACACTTGCGGGCTACTACAAGCTGACATTGAATAATCAAATCAAATGTATCCATTAATACCTACCATCAAAGATATTTTCAATAAGATGAAAAATACCTCTGCAAGCTTGATCTATGAGAAGCTTATCTACATACCGACCCTGAAACAGTTAAATGCAGGCTTTATCAACTCACTAGGGAACATACATTGTTAAATGCCTGTAGTACGAAAGTCCTGTTTAACATTTTCCATCAATTTATTGATCAAATTGTGTGTGACTTACCAGGCACAGTTACTTATTTTGACAATCTTTTCGTTCAAAGCAACACCATTCAAGTTTGTGAAGAATGCTTGTGTAAATTGTTGCTACCTTTAAAAAATTCACGCGTTAATCTTGAGAAATGTGAATTTTTTGTGAAACAAATCGAATATTTTAAGCACACAATCAGCAAAGATAGGTTGCATAAATCAACTAAAAAGATGAAGTCAAAAACATACTCACTCTGAAGAATGATGATGAGATCCGCAAATTTTTGGAACTTGTCAGCTATAATCACTAATTTATTCCCAACTCATCGACTCTCTTGTTTATGCTCAACCAACTGTTCCACAAGGACAAGAAATTTGTCTGGTCACCAGCATGTAATTATTCATTCAACAAAAGCAAAAAAATTATCTTGAGTGACCAGGTTCTTATACTGTATCAACATGACTTGCCACTATATTTAGCTACATGAGTTCACACGGAATTTAGACTATTTTGTCTCATCGATTGCCTAACAATAAAGAATGGCTTATCGCTTTTGCATTAAGATCATTATCAAAAGCTTTATCTAACTATTTTCAATTAGACCAAGAAGCCTAAGCTGTCTTTTAGGGCGCAAAAAAATTTTATTACTATATTACTGGCTGTCCTTTTACATTTATTGTTAGCAACAAGTCAATTGAACAGATTTTCAAACCAGCAAAATATCTTCCAGCTTTTACATCCTCTCATATGCTTCATTATGTTGCCTGCTTGTAGCAGTTTAATTACCATGTCGAACATCGATACACAACTCTTCACCACAATATTGATTATGTATCACGATTTCCAGTGGAAAATTTAAATATCATCGACGACTGTTCCTATCTACAAAACAATCGATTGTCCAGTATTGCAGCCATATCAACACTTTCACCAGAGCTCCTACATAAAGAAACTACAGCTGACTTTGACCTATCAACATTGCTGAAAAATTTGCAGAATGATATTAATTATGATCCAGCGTATTCTATCAATAACAGTATTTTTTTTTTTTGTATACACTGAATTGTAATACTAAAAGTTCTTCAACCGTTCTACAAAAACTACATTCAACGTACCTATGAATTGTTAAAATGAAGAATATTGCCAGAGATATGTTTCGGCTAATTATAAATATAGCTCTATGACATAGGTCCAAGCTGGTTTTACAGTTTTGTATACTATTAGTTTTGACTTCAACGGTAGGCGAGATCGATGTCTGATCAGGCTGTAATATGGTTTTTCCATGTTAATCTACTGTCTATGATGAAAGAAACCGACATACTTGACTGAGTCAGCATGAGGAAGTATTTTGTTGTTTAATGAAACTGGAGGACAATTAAGTTTATGCGTGGCAAATGTAATTTGCTGAGATTTATTCTCTTTGACTTTGATGCGCCACTTGTTAAGCCATTCTTGAACCTGGTTTAAGTAGGTTTGTAATTTTTGTGAGGCTGCTTTAGGAACAGTATCCATAGCCAAGATGGCTATGTCATCACCTAGCGGTTAAGTTCTGTTCTGTGATTGGAAGATCCGCTGTATATATATAATATATAGAAGTGCTAGTTAGAAGTAGAATTAAAGGAAAAAACGAGAATGGTACATTAGCTGGAGAACTGAAAAATCGAAATTTACAGTTAAATATAGTTTTTCAGCATTTTAATTTTCTCGAAAAATTGCGGTTTCCGAAAAAAAAAACTTTTAATGCATTATTTTTATTAAAATACGATTAAAAAAAAAAATAGTTTTATTGGAGTATATAGAATTTTATATTATCAATAAGGAAAGATAAAAATAAATCAATTTGCAAATTTACATACTGTAGTTTAAATTAATAACAGGTCATAATATTAATATTGTTATAAAAATAGTAAAAATTCAACAGAACACGAAAAATTTGCAATATTTTTATACGAATAATTAAAAAAGATTTTTATATTAAAACAACACTATTTACTGTTCTATATTTTATCTTATGTGATTTATACACATCCTAGTCTTTTAGTTACTGCCATTTTCTTATTTATGTCAACTTTTAAAATATTCTATTTTGAATGGGTGACTGATTATTGTTTATGTAAAAATGATTTCTACTTGCTATTATCCATTGTTTAAAGTAAATACTATTTATACACTTTGAAACATGTAAGTAATAATCATTAATAATTATATTTTGTGAAACATTCGAGACAAATGATAACAGCATCTAAAAACAATAAAAACTGCATCATGTGTAAACTTGTATTTATTATTAGATTTAATGCATGATGAATGGTTATTTCAATTTTTTTTAAATATAGTTTTTAAAAAATAATATGATAGTATTTTTAAAATCATCACTCAATAAACTATATTAAACGCGTTTTTTGTTTTTGTACAGGTAAAATGAAACAACCCTCATATGTAAAAACAACCCTCATATGTAAACCGACAAAATAAGAATCAAAACAGTATTTTTCCGTGAGGGTGTAGAAGTTAATGCCGGAGTATAAAAAACTGAGAAATTTAGATAGAAATTATATGGTTTTGCAAAAATTAGGTAAGTATATGATAATCCTTAGTTATTCATCTGTGAATAAAATTTTAACAGAATTTAATTGTAAATGTTTTTAGATATACGTTACTGGTTTTCATTGACATATTTTATATTGTTTGACTTGGGAGCGTACATGAAGGTGTAAGTAAATATAAATATATAAATCATATGAACTTGCATAGGGAAATGTATACAAATAATAGAATGCAAAAAGTAATTGATTCATGTAGTATTCAACTTTCGAAATTTATCTAATATCGGTTTTCTGAACATTCTCTAGTAAATCGCATATTGTAGTTTTTGTTTTTACATAATTTGTAGATCTTATGTTCGGCTTTGAGGACATAAACGGTTATTGCAAAAAATTATCATTTTTTTAAATTAATTTATTTGAAAGACAGGTATTGTCAGTGTTTAAGTATTTAAAGCTTGGAAAGTTTTTTTCGTGAAACAAAATTTTTATAACCTTTTTTACTATTTATTCGTTGAATGACGATAATTTTTTGAGCTTAAAAACAAATTTCATTACTATATATAGGTGTAATTTATGGAATAAAATTTTTCTTCTTGAAGTTATTGTACATAGTTAAAGAAAGAATACCAGAGCAAATTCTGTTTTAAAGAGTGAAAAGTAAAAATATCGTAAGAAAATAAATTTTGATTTTGACGGACTACACTCGAACATGTTTTAACTTTATAGTCACTTCTGATGTAGATTTGAATTCAGAGTATTGTTTCCAATTACATATCATATTACATTCTTATTAATTTGTATTCTTTTTCGGCTGAGTGAAAGCTAACATGATACGAAATATATTGTTTTGATGAAATCATTTGTAATGTTAATGAAAACCTATTCCAAATATTTGTTCCATATATACGTTTTAAATATAGGTTTGAAAACAGAAAAACCGGAGTTCTTAAATAATCCGCCCAGAGTATTTAATGCGTGACCTAGGAAGATAAAAAGCAATAATTTTGAAATACACCACGATTATGATAAGCTTGAAAAAAGTGATGTGTAATAATCATACAAGTCAAAATATTTATCAAGTTTGCGTTCTACAGTTTTTATTAAGAAATATTTATACAAGAAATCGATATTTCTTTATTTTTAAAAATGAAACTAACAAACCATTACTTATCATAAAAATTTAATGTTAAAATATATTTTTATTTTAGAATTGTAAGATTGAATGTGTCAAAAAACTAACCTGAAAGAAACCATAATTTTCTGTTTTTCAATTTAATTATATTTGTTTTCATAACAATTAACATTATTTAGTTACATATTGAAGTAATTCAATAATATGGATCGGAATTGTTATTGTCACTAAAAAGCAACAATATCTCAAAGTAGTTTAAAAATTAAGTAATTTCATGTTATAAATTTTCATGTTGGTTCTACGCTGAAAAAGATAAACTTTTTAGTACGCTGATCATCCGTGGAAAATTTTAAAAATTAAATACTTTTAATAATTCAGTGTAGATTATTAATGTTTTATTTCATAACTAATACAATTTGGCGAATGTAATGTGTATAAAAATTAACTGTGCTTTTCATCCGTGTTATCAATATTTAGTTTGTTTTCGTTTATTATTTCTAAAATAATTTTGTAATTCATTTTATGTTCAGATATACAAATAAAAAATATTTATCCCTTATTAATGCTTGATTTTCTTTTTTAAAACTAAAGATAAATTAATTCTTTTTTATTAACCATTTTTAGTTGAGAAATGTTTTTCTTTAAATTTTTATTTGTATTTCACAATTCACTACTAATATTTTGCTCCATATTTTAAGTTCAAATACAGATCGTAACAAGAATTTTGTATAGTAAAATTGATTTTACAAATTATAAACAGTCCGTTATTTCACGAGAATAAATCTCTACCAATCTTGTGACTGACTAGAATTAAGATTTACGTAAATGAAAATAATAAAATATATAATCATAACAATTATAATGATAATATTTCATAATTCTTCAGTTACCAGAATACAAAATTACTTTTTTATAAATGTTGGTATAAAACTACTGCTAATTTTCAGTTGATGTCGTGTGATCTTGCTTTATTTACTTTTATTACCTTTATTTTCGACCTTGTTTTAAATTTGTTGATAATTGTTTTTTTTACATGGTAAAAAATTTCGTTTTATTTTAATCTAATAATTTATAAAAATCTATTTAGTTTTGTTCCCTGAACTAACATGACTAATATTGAACCGAATTACTTACTGTGGTATCAAATCCAACATTAGTTAGAACTTAATTCTCTTAGTCGTAATGTTATGTCTGTTTTGGCTAAAATTGATTGACACTATATACTTATAACACAGGTACGTGTAAATGAGAACCTGGTGTACTTCATTTGCAAACATGCAACAGATATTAAATTATAGTGAAGTATATGTATGTGTCCAAATTTAAATTATTTTCAAAATTAACTATATCTTTTATTAGAGTCTTTAAGAATTATTCATAAGCCAATATAACATTTTTCAGTGTAAAAGTTCTTAATGGTAATGTATGTATGGATATATCATTTTTAATTATTTCCATTTCAGTTTGTATTCGAATTTTTGTTTCATGCTTGTAAAATTTTCAGAATGAACCATAAGTTTCAAAGTTTTAGTGTAACCCTATTTACGACTAATACATGGATCTAACACATTTGTTAAATTGAAGTTCCAATCAAAAATCCTGAGTTTGCCTTTAAATGCGATTACTAAAAACATATTACATGACTTGTAATTCATACACAAAAGAATGTATTGTGATCAAATAATGCTTTTATTTTTTTTTAGTCATTACAATAAATTCGATGCTAATAACATAAAGGATAATGCGGAGATTTCAATAATGAATGCACTTTCTAACGCCAATAATAAACCAAGTAAGCACAAACATTTTTAAATGCAGAAATTTAATTGTATCTAGCGGGATTTACTTGTAACTTTAGCTAACCTATCCACATTTGTTCCTCATTTCCAATACATTTCTAAGAAGTGTATGTATATTTATGATAAATTATTGCGTTTACAGAAAAATGCTTGGGTATTATCTTTTAAAGGATGATCGATACTATATAGAATTCATGCCCATTTTGGGTATGGTGCGGTCATTTATGTATATAGAAAAATACTTGTTCTGGCCAATAAATAGCAGAGGAAATTTTTACTTCGAATGGTTTCTTTGTACTGGACTACAACCTCTGCAGCTTGTGTTATCTGTGGGGTGCTGCCACTTGATTTATTTCTTGTTGGCAGGGAACCTACTGTTGAGGACAGGCTTAGGGGGGCCTATTATGGAGATGAAACATTCTGATCTACGTGAAAATATTTCTGTGCAGCGTATGCCTTTGCAAATTTTAAAAACATCACTTCTTTGTTGGTTTCAAAGTGGCAGGACAGATGGGATGATGCTGTTGTGCCTTTCTTCCAGATATATCTATCCGATTAAACTGCTAAGATTTCATATCAACTTCTACAGTACTCCGGTGTTGGCTGGTCAAGGCAGGTTTGGATCCTATTTGCACAGATTCCGACTTGCTAATGACCCGGTCTCTACCTGTTATATTGTAGGTGAGGTTGATGTAGTTCATCACACTGTGTTTGTTTGCCTTGCGTCGCAAGTTTGGTTTTGACTGCACAGATGTATTTCCTCTTGGTAGGGATGTTAAGGATTTCCTTTTGCTGGCGGAACAGGTCATGTGATTAAAATTTAAAATTTCATAAATTTGCAGTTGATACTTAAATCAAACGTGACGCCAAAACTGGCGCAGTTCTTGTAGCATGGTCAACTGTCTTTTATTTACTTTAATATTTAATTATCTTAATAGTTAATTTTAATTAGTTTTAAATAATTGTTATTAATTGCATAATTTTTATTTTTTTTTTTTTATTTTTAGTATGACAATAATTTTTTTATTATTTTGGTATGATGTAGTACCTACGATTTAAGCGTTTTTATTTTTAAATTTCTGAGATGCTTATTATTTTAAGTTTGTATTAACAAGTTCTTCAGCAAAAATTTTAAATTTTAAGTTTCATTGTTCAAAGTCTTTTTGTTGTTATTAAAAAGTATTGAATTATTCGTATGTTTTTTTTTTAATATAATCTTTTATTTTGCATTTTTTTCTTTATTTAGTTATTCATAAACTCATTACTCTTTATTTGATGTAAGAAGGGACTATTTATTCTTCATCCCTTCTTCCATCTCATTAAGT
The DNA here is from genome assembly GCA_032883995.1 of Coronaproctus castanopsis. NCBI lineage: Eukaryota > Metazoa > Arthropoda > Insecta > Hemiptera > Monophlebidae > Coronaproctus > Coronaproctus castanopsis. The sequence continues at coordinate 187,260,634 of CM065052.1, read as the reverse complement.
TAATTCGTAAGAGTGGGGCTCTCTGGAATTGTGTAAGGGCGCCTCTATTTTTATTGATGTCCATTTTTATTATAGAGTGAGGGGTTTTTAGTGGGTAAAAATCTCACACACTGATTTTGGTTCCCTGCAGTGCATGCTTGTATGCATTGCTACAACAAAAACTAATTTTTTTTATCAGTCCTCCCACTTAAAAAAAAAAAAAAAAAAAAAACTATCCAGGTAACTTGCTTTCCCACTTTTTCCTTTAATCATATTTCTATTTAGTCTAAACACTAAATGTAAAACCTAGTATAACTAACAAATGAGATTTAATCATGCACAAAAATTTTACATTCACAAAAATCTTTCATCCAAGTCACAGTTATCAAATGTGATTTTTGAATTAAATAAATTATACAATATAAAATAACTTATGTGAATATATATATATCCTCTTATTTTGCTGATGCCCCTAATACAACACAACATGGTTTGAAGGGCAGGTGTTGGTTGTGGAGGTACATTCAAATGCTAAGGAGATATATATATATCTATAGTAATATATAAAACTGTAGTATCTGTCTGTGATTTGCAAATATTTTCCTTATAATCACTGCATTAGGCTATTTTTATCACACACAAACAAAAAATCTAATTTTTTAAATTTTGTCTGCTTGTCTGATCCAATTCAACTCAAAAACTATTAAAACAATTATGAAATTTGCACAGCTTATAGCCAATATTCTCGGATTCGTTTTATGCTTCATGTTGATATTACAAATAGGACAGAAATTACAATAAGTTCAAGTTTTAAAAAGAGACAATATCTCTGTCAAATCGTCTAAAACTTAACAGGCGCCTAAAATAAGGAAACAGTACATCTATTAGCTGGTAAACTGACTAAAAACAAGGCATCATAGGTCTGTTCTGGATTTTTTGCTTTCACATAGTGAAAGAAAGAAATGGCGATATCTCTGTCAGAGACCATTTGTAAAATATCTCATCATCGACCTTCTCTAGAATAGTTTTGATGAGTATATTTACCTCTTTAAAAGTTTATATTCAACAGTTCTCTAAAAATAAGGTATGTTTTTGACAGTTGCATACACTTGAATCCAGCCTTTCTGGTATATATAATACTTATATCCACATTCTTTGGCCTTATTATATGGAACAACTTAGAAAAATTAATAATATGTTTAGATCAAATCACAGTGTGAGGTAGATAATGGATGATTTCTTGAATGACCATGGATAAATCAATGAATAAAACGTATGATAGATATGCATGCACAAAAACATGAAATAAGACAAGAATTATACTACAGATAAGTGTTGAACTGAATGCAAGTGTTTGTATATTGTGATAGCTGGTAAAATTCAATTATTTCTCCCTTAACAATTTTAAAGTAATGCAATATTTATTAAGCAATAATTAATACTAATATGAATATTAAGAAAAACTGTAATAACTGTGCAAACTAAGTAGGTTGTAACAACAAACTACTGGCGAGATAGTATATAACATTATAACATTTTGAGCTTAATGATATTGATATAATTATTAAAGACAAAATATTGCTTATAATTACATTTTTAATTTGGTTTCATTGAGTACTAATTTTATAGATATTCAAAATTTATTTGCAAATTTTATTTTTTGATTAGGTAACAAAGAAATGTTTGCAAAGAATGTAAGCAGCGCAGAATGCATTGAGGATCGTCGATTATTTAATCTGCAAAATAATGGAGAAGGAGACAAAAATTCTGATGATATAGACAAGCAAATGGTGACTCATGGAACTTACTACGGTATCGATAAAAATGACACAATAAATGCAGATAATAAACAAGATAATCATACAGATTATAAAAATAATAATCATACAATTCCTAATATTAATTACAAGACAACAAATTTGCTTTTAGACAAATCGACTCAATGTGATTCTAGATTTATTGATCAATCAGATTTTTTACCATCTACATATCATTGTGCCCATTGTAAGTCCACATTTAAAAGTAAGTTGAAACTGAAGAACCATTTAAAAATACACATGGGAGAACATCCATACCAGTGTAAACATTGTAAGGTGGGATTTACTCAAATTGGAAAATTGAACATACATCTAAGAATTCACACAGGTGAACGTCCATACCAGTGTGAATGTTGTAAGGCAAGATTTGTTTCAAATAGTAAATTGAAAGAACATGTTAAAACACACTCGGGGGAACGTCCATACGAGTGTGTTTATTGTCACGCCAGATTTAATAAAAAGGAATATTTAAACAGACATATAAGACGTTACATGGGAAAACATACATACGAGTGTAGACGTTGTCAGGCAAAATTTGATCAAATGGAACAATTGAAAGATCATAGAAAAATACACATAGGGGAACGTCCATACCCTTGTGAATATTGTCAAGCCAAATTTGCTAGAAAGGACCGTTTGGAACTTCATGTAAAATCACACACAGGGGAACGTCCATACCAGTGTGAACATTGCCAGGCCAGATTTGTTTCAAATAGTAATTTGAAAGATCATTTAAAAATACATACAGGGGAACGTCCACATCAGTGTGATTATTGTCAGGCTAGATTTACTCGAAAGGGAGATTTAAACAGACATAGAAAACGTCACATGGGAGAACATACATTCCAGTGTAGACGTTGCCAGGCCAAATTTAATCAACTAGAACATTTGAAAGATCATAGAAAAATACACATAGGGGAACGTCCATACCATTGTGAATATTGTCAAGCCAGATTTCCTAGAAAGGACCGTTTGGAAATTCACATAAAATCACACACAGGGGAACGTCCATACCAGTGCGAACACTGCCAGGCTAGATTTGTTTCAAATAATAATTTGAGAGAACATGTAAAATTACACATGGGGGAACGTCCATACCAATGTGATCATTGTCAGGCCAGATTTATTCGAAAGGGAGATGTAAAGAGACATATAAGACGTCACATTGGAGAACATCCATACCAGTGTAAACGTTGTCAGGCCAAATTTAATCAAAAGGAACATTTGAAAGATCATAAAAAAATACACAAAGGAGAACGTCCATATCATTGTGAATATTGTCAAGCCAGATTTGTTAGAAAGACACGTTTGGAAGATCATGTAAAATTACACACAGGGGAATGTCCATACCAGTGTGAATATTGTCAGGCCAAATTTATTCAAAAGGGAAAATTGAAAGATCATATACAAAAACACATGGGAGAACTTCCATACCATTGTGACTATTGTCAGGCCAAATATACTAAAAAGGGATATTTGAACGATCATCTTAAAATACACATGAGAGAACGTCCATATCAGTGTGAACATTGTCATGCTGGATTTACTCGAATTGGAAAATTGAACATACATCTAAGAAGTCACACAGGGGAACGTCCATACCAGTGTGAATGTTGTCAGGCCAGATTTGCTTCAAATAGTAATTTAACAGAACATGTAAAAATACACACGGGGGAACGTCCATACCAATGTGATTACTGTCAGATTAACTTTACTCGAAAGGGAGATTTAAAGAGACATATAAAACGTCACATGGGAGAACATATATACCAGTGTAAACGTTGCCAAGCCAAATTTAATCAAAAGGAACATTTAAAAGATCATAGAAAAATACACGCAGGAGAACGTCCACACCATTGTGAATATTGTCAAGCCACGTTTACTCGAAAAGGACATTTAAATAGTCATATGAAAATACACATGAGAGATTCCCAGGGTGGTGTGAACATTGTAAACCCAGATGTACTCTGAAGTGACGTTTGAGAGATCATATAAAAATTCACATGGGAGAATGTCTATACCAGTGTGAGCATTGTCTGGCCAGATTTCTTGAAAAAATATTTGAGCAGTCATGCAAGAATAAACTCAGGTGAACATTCATATCGGTGAATATTGTAAAGCTAGATTTACTAAAATGGGAAATACACATGAGTTAATGTCAATATCAGTGTAAACATTGTAAGACTAGATTTAGTGTGAAACAAAATAAAATACACACAACAAAATGTCCATACAAATCATTATTAGGTTAGATTTCTTCAGAAGGGAAATTTGAATTCACATCTAAAATATGTGTTGAATAATGTACATACCAATGCAAACATTGTGAGGTTTGATTTAGTAAAAAGAGACATTAAACAAAATAAGATAATACTCACTGAAGGTTTGCAAATTTATTTTATATGGACATTAATTCAGTACCATTTGCATTAAAACATTTATAAGTAATCATGTGGAAATTTATATATTTGTAAAATTATGTGTATCTTAACAAAATACACAATCTTTATAATACACAATTTTGTTTTAATTTTTAATGCTATAATTTGGTTCTTTCAAAAAACAATAAACTTCTTTCCCCTTCAAAGTTATGTCATAATTTTTTACAACATGTGTATATGAGTATGTGTGAACTTTGTCTAATATCACCTATCGTGTTGTATGTTTAAATTTATCAATTAATATTAATATCAAAATGGTGAACATGGACTTGGAATAAGAAATACAAGAGCCACACAATTAATAAATTTTTGTAAACAAAATAATCTTGTGATCACTAAAAACCTTTTTGAAACGCCAAAATACACCTGGATTCCTCTGAGAGATAGAACATGTTACAAAATAGATTGAATTTTAGTAAAATCTTGCTGCAAAAATCTAATTAAATGCACAGTTATCCCAGAGTAAAAATAGATAGCGATCACAAATTAGTTGTGATAAAAAGCAGAATAAGCTAATAAAAAGTCAATATGGGAAATATGGAACTGAGAGAAACTGAAAAAAGATGTTAAGACACGATATGAGAGAGAAACAGGCAATAAAACCAAAAGAATAAAGAATGTCGTAACATGGGAAAAAATTAAACATAATATCAATACAATTGGCTACTTAAAAGTAACTCCCACGAAATTGTGGATGACAAGCGAATTGGTAAAACAAAGAAATGAACTGAAGGAAAAAGACAAACTACAATTACACAAAAAAGTAGAAAAGCAAGAGAAAGATGGATTGAAGAAGCTTGGAAGGAGATAGAGAAAAATATGTCTACACATAATACAAGTAAAGTATTCAAACTACCAAAAAGTTAGCAGAAACTTCAGTAATCAAAACCAAAAAAAGGAAATTAATGGAAGAAAGACGACAGCAAATAGATGGAAAGAATACTTGATAAGACTTAATGATATAGAAATAGAAAAATCATAGGTCTGGATGTTATGAAAAGTGAATTCACCGAAGCAACAAAAGAACTAAAATTGAATAAACCAACTGGATTGGATGAAATACCTGTATGATTATATAAATATGTGGGAATATTTTATTCAAAATGGTTGAAGTAATATATTGAGAAATGTGATTACCTAATGATTTTACTTTTAATAAAATAATGTACATTCCAAAAAAATTGGTAAAAGACAGACTATTGTAGTTATAGAATAGTGACTACTTAGTCGTGCATCAAAAATATTATTAATTATCATTAAAAAAAAAAAAAAAAAAATAGAAGGAATCTTAGAAATGGAGCAGTTTGGATTCGGATCTGGTATTGGAACAAGAAAAACCATATTAGCCCTAAAGATATTGATGGAAAGGAGACTAAGTATGAATAAGAACGCTTATATAACTTTTATCAACATAGCAACAGCTATTGATAAAGTATATTGGTGTATGTTAATGTCTGTAATAGGAAAAAAAATAATTGAGCAAGTGCAACAATACAAATATCTGGATTTACTTTAAAAGCTCAACTGAATTAATACACAGAGCCAATATGATGGAAAAAGCATTTCTCCAAAAAAAGAAACTTGCTTACAAATAGAAAACTGAAACATAAGATCAAAAATTTGTCCACACCTATGTGTTCAGTGTATTATTGTACATTGCAAAACATGGGTGTTGATGGAATAAGATAAAAAGAAGCTGGAAGCAATGGAAATGTGAATTTGGGTTAGAATGTTAGATGTTTGTCGGAAAGAAAAAAAAATAGAACTGCCCGAACGGATACAAACAAGGAAAATACTAAGTACAATTCTAATTATAGGTGGAAAAATGTTTGGTCATCTAAAATGAATACAATGGGATGAAAAATCAATGACAGGAAAAAAAAGGTGACCGAAGAAGACGTTTTTAGGACAAATGGTTGAAATCGCTCGCTGCAATAAATGTGTAAATATGAAGAGGATGGTGATGAATAGAGAAGAATTGAAGTTAAATTGGAACTGATAAGGCTAGGCCTATAGAATGAAGAAAATCTTAAAATAAACTTGAATTATTCTTCATACATTACAGTTAATAATGTATGCAATGAATAAACAACTTTCATTATGTTATAATGTAGCAACTAGTGCAGACGTAAGAAAAATAAATATAGGAATTTCAAAAAGTAACTACGCATAGAAGATAATCATTTAATTTATTACATAAATCGATTAACAATAAAAACAAAACCATCTGTATCATTTTTATTGGCGTTAATGTTATTTTTCATAATGGCGGTTTGTACATAAAGGTTGCATGGTTGCACAACCAAGAGAAATATACAAAATAGCATATAAATTAATGATGTAATAAAATAGTTAAAATTACTAATTATTTTATGGAGATTAATATAAAATGTATGTAAATATTGTATATATGTGCGTGCGTTTTTATTATTTCTGCAAAATATTCGACTTAGAGACTTTTATCATACGCCCCAGAAATTGGATATTGCGTTGTTATCTGAATCTAATTAAAAATCATCGTCATTTAATCGGCTACACTTGTTATGGAACTGATCTGTCCCTGCTGATAAACCAAAAACGGTGAACGGCTATTATTATTTACTTAATGGCTATAACGAAAACAATTTACAGATCGAAATAGTGTTAACTGTGTTTTAATTATTAATTACTTCGTATATAATTTTTTATCAAACATCGATGTGTGATTATAAGGGTTAATTATGTCCAATATTGAATCAGCGTCAGATCAATCGATAATTAGTCTATATGGAAAAATATACGGAAGAAAATAGAAAGAGTCGGGTAAAAGGCAATTAAAAACTACACTACGTAAAACGGGACGATATCGTGGTAGGGCGGGTGAAAGCATAAAGGAACGTTGGAGGGTAACTGTTAAATTGGCGCTCTTCTCTAAAGAACTTCGTATAAATTTAAGTAACGAACTAAAAGTGCATTGGCAGTCCCGTCGAGAACAGTTTGTCCGTAAGGCCGCGGTTCGTATTTATTTTATTAATTTAAATTCGTAATACCGAAAAATATTCCGGGCGTATTTTTTAAATTTATGTAAAACTAACGTTTATATTTCGAAATTTTTTCGTGTGTTAAAATTTTCAAAAATTTCAATTTAGTTTTATTTGAAACGGGAGATCTTATATGATAAAATTCGGAACTTAATCGTATTTTCCTTAGTATACAAAAATGTCGGAAAAAATTGCTATTGATTGGATTTGCCAACAGTAAGTACACGTCTTGGAGTCGATTTTCTTATAATCAAAATTCGGTTAGTTCGGCATGTTCATTGTGCGTTCATTTCATTTCTTCTTTATTTCTCTCTCTTTTTATTTTATTTTTTCTCTCTCACTCCGTAGTTACGCGGCGCAGTGTACAAGGTGTACGAAGCGTAACATCGTACATTCCCCTCTTCTCTTGTGTAAAGACGGTAATAAGCCGCCCACTAACGTTAATAATAATGTTAGCGTGTGTAACGGGGACGCGAGCGAAGCAACGTGTTCGCGATGTTTAGATAAAGAAAAGGATAGTCTACATGCTGACGACGATGTGTGTGGTGTTGATGATGATAACAAAAATAGGCCAAGATTTTGAAGAACCGAAATCAAGAAAAGGAAAGAGTGGGTCTCGCAAACGTAAAGCATCGATCGACGGGTTTTCTATTAACACGGATAATCGTTTCGATAAGTTACAAGTGGACGAGTCTGTTATCTATGATGCTGTATTTCCAACTTAGGGTAAGGTAAGGATTCCACCAATTGTTTTAAAACACGACGACCTAATTGTTAAAATCGGGGAAATAGGAAACTATTTTACACGAATACAACGGACGATTACGATACATTATTAAATTATTTGAAAGTTCATAATGAACAATTCTACACGCATCTCCCGTTAAAAAGGAAACCTTTAAAGATGGTTCTTAAAGGTTTACCGCATGTAATTGCTGTGGGAGATATAAAGAAGTCAGTAAATGCTGTTACTGCTGCACAGACAGTAGTACCATTTAAACAAAAGAATAATTCGCTAAATGGACAGCCAATTTACCTGATAACCGATACAAATGTCAGAACTGTCCTCCAAATGAAAACAGTATTTTACTGCATTGCGTCCTGGGAAAGATATAGACCCAAAAACGGAAACATTCAGTGTTTCAACTGTCAGTTATATGAGCATGTATCAGGTAACTGTAACCTGATTTCCAAGTGTATTAAATGTGGGCAAGCATTAGCCGGCTGCGATTAAGTGTGCAAACTGCATGAAAACACATATTTCAAATTCTAATGAGTGCGAAGTGCGAAAGAAAGTGCTAGCGCGAAGATCAGTAAGGAGGAATTCTTCACCTTCAAATCAATATTAATAACCAATAATAATAATAATAATATAAATAATACTAATAATAATGTTAAAGCATAATAAATGAAGTTTTTCTTCCCTTTTGTTTGCACATTTGTGACTAGCCTATGGTGGCTATTTAACAAATGTCATCTACGGGTCAATCGACTGTGTTGAGATTACTCCCATCGGATTATCCTATTTGTTTACCGGATTAAATTCGTTGTCTTTATTTTCTTTAATTTTCTAGTGCCATTCTCTGTACGCAGCAGTTTGGCCGCTAGTTGATTGGAGTGAATACTTAGCCGCTGTAGGTGTTTTTCAGCAATCTTTCTGATTTCCTCCTATACAGGACGTATGCCCAGATCTGTATGTATAGCGTAGTTCGTCATGTACCACAGCGCTCGGTATATCTGTCGTAATATTTTATTCTGTGGTCTGTGTGTTTTACTGATATTCGTTTTCTTCGCACAACCCCAAAGTTGACCACAGCAGCCAGTACATTTTTTTCAGCCTTAGATTTATCTCGCTTTTCTTCATATGTATTTTCCACGTTAAACGACTATCCAGATATATTTCACGGTATTTGACCATATCTTGCTTGGGTATAACTTTATCTTCTAGCGCAATTTTGTATGCCGAGGACTATTACTAAATGTAATATGGACTGATTTGATTGTATTTACATAATTTTGCACATTGTTGATAGCTGTTTTTGGATCTTTGTCTGTTGCAAGCATCATTGTATCATCCGCAAACGTTGCAACTTCTACTTTGCTGTCAATAAGCATATCTGCAGTATATATAGTGTACAGTAGAGGCCCCAGTACACTACCCTGCGGCACTCCAGTCATTATGCTGCGAATCTCAGATATATGTTCACCATTTATTACATAGAAGTATCTATTATTTAGGTACGATGTAAGCAGAGGTAGATACTCCGGCATAACCTCTAGTAATTTAAACAAAAGGCCGTCGTGCCAAATTTTATCGAAGGCTTTACTTACATCTATGAAGACAGCTTCTTTGGAATATCTGTTTTCAAGTCCTCTCTCTATTAAATTGACAATTCGATGGATTTGTTGTTCAGTGGAGTGACTATGTCGAAATCCAAATTGATAGTCCGGAATTATTCCTTTTTGATGTATAAGTTTGCTCAATCTACGGTGGATCATTTTTTCCAATAGTTTTGCAGCTGTTGGTAACAAGGATACAGGCCTATAAGAGGTGATACTTGTCACATCTTTGCCCGTTTTTTTTATCATCATGACTTTCGCAAGCTTCCACTGTACAGGAAAGTAAGCTAGTCTGACCGCGACATTAAATATATATGTTAATAGTAAAATTCCTTTCCTTGGAAGCTCCTTTAACATTCTCGGAGTTATCGTATCAAAGCCGGGCGCTTTTTTAGGATTTAATAATTTAATTTACTTACCTACTTCGCCGGATGAAAAGAATTTTATTTTCTTACTTTGAGTTAAAACAGGTAACTGTGATAAGTCTGTATTACAGTGATTAGATGTAAATACTTTCTCGCGGTATTAAGCAAAAACCTCTGCTTTTTTTTACTACTCCTCAGCCAGGTTCCATCGCGGAGTTTTATTGGCTGGATGGGTAATATAGGTTTTCTTACTGTTCTAGTAGGTTTCCATAGGCTGTAGTCATTTTGTTTTAGAGGTGACAAATTACTTAAGTGATTATTTAGTTTTCTGTTTTTATGTTCATTAGGAGCCTTTTTACTGTATTTATACTTCTGTTTACTTCCTTTTTGTCTTCTGGATGTCTGCTTCTTTGACAGATTTTCCGTAATCTCCTCTTCTCGGATACTGCTTGTTGTATATATTTTGGATATTCAATTATAGTTTTCTGTTTGCCTATAGATGGTGTAGCATTCCAAGGTGCAGTATACATAAGATTTGAAAATGTTTTGACTGCATTTTCAATATTATTTATAGTTTTTAAGGGTATATTTAAGTTAATCTGTCCTTCAATTATTTCTCTATATCGTTCCCAGTTTATATTTTTGTTATGTAAGAGTTTATTTTCATGCATTTTTATGACTTCTGCAATGGTAACAACTACTGGTGAAAACTGTGCCAAAAAAAAAATACTGCTGAGTGATCTGATAGTAGGTCATAACATGGTGTTATTGGCATGTAATTAATTGATACGCCTTTTACTATGAAGTAATTTAATAGTTCAGGAATCCGTTTCTGATCTGTTTGCCAGTAAGTGGGTTCACCTGTTGTTAGGAATTTACAATGGTACATAACTGCTGCTTAATATAACGAGACGGTCCAAAATGTTGATGTTTTGCGTTGTAGTCTCCTTCAGCTATGAATTACGTGCGATAGAACAGAACTTTAGACGGTATAATATCGGAAATAGCCTGGTTGAAAAAGGAAAACTAGTCGACCAATGAAAAGATAAAGCGGTTGGAAGAAGAGAACAAATATCTTAAGACGGAGATAAATAAAATTAATGAATACTCGCGCAGGGATAACGTGATAATTCACAGTATACCTTTCGAAGAAGGAGAAAATGTGAAATCTAAAATATATAACGGATCAATTAGAAGTCAAATTGGGAGATTAAGAAAGCGTTACACAGATTACGCATAAAAAATAACGCTGCAGCGGTTATAATGAAACTAAGCAATAGAGATAAGAGGAATTTATTTATAAACGTAAGCGGGAAGAAAATATAAATGATATCGGGCTAAAAGCAGCAACAAAAATTTACGTAAACGAGGACATTACACGTAACACAGGCGTATGCAAAAATTACTAAAAAGTTAATAAGTCTGCTCTACTCGTAAATAGAATAAACGACGATGAAGATAGGATTAACAGGATCCCGACTGAGTTAAGAGATAAAATTAAGGTAAGACAGAAGCTATTGAATAAAAAAATATAAATCTGGTTTGGAAAAAATAGAACTAAATATATTATGCAAAATAATAAAATACGAATTAAGAGAATATAACAAACGAAAGGAAGAAAAGTGATTAATGAGATAATCGAGTCAACGAAGTGAAAGTACTAAGAAAGAATCTATGTTTACAAAGTTGGCATACTTGTCTCACTAACAGAAACGGAATAAAAAAAACACAATAGGATGGACATTATAAATATTGCGACGGAATATTTCTCACAGGTATATAATTATAGAGAGATATATAATGATACGGATTACAAAAAAAAGGTGTATTAGAGGAACCTGCATTTTTAAGTGTAGAAATAGAGGAAGTTATTAAGGGATTAAAAGTCAAGGAAAGCACCTGGACCGGATAGAATAACAAATGAACATATTAAATTCGCAGGTGAAAAAATGGTAGGTTTGCTCAAAGCTTTATTTAATTTGAATCTAAAGAATAGGAAAATCCCTAATTCATGGAAAAAAGCGGACATAGTGTTGATTTATAAGAAAGGAAGTAAAGATAAAATAGAAAATTATCGCCGAATAAGCCTAGGATCCACGGTATCTAAATTATTTTCAAAAGTATTGACTAACAGACTAAAGCGATCATTAAGTTTTGAGCAAGCTCAGGAACAAGCTAGTTTTCGGAATAGATTTTCTACAATTGATCACCTACATGTGTAAAATCTGATTATAGAGAAATGAAAAGAATTTCAGTTAGGAATAAATTTCGCATTTATAGATTATAAAAAAGCATTTAACTCTTTAAATCATAAATTTCTAGATCGCGCATTGAGGAATCAGGGTGTTTTGGATAATTATAGAGAACTTATAAGATATATGTATACTAATATGGAGGGCAAGAATAGTTACAGAGATTGCTATAGAAAAAGGCGTAAAGCAAGGAGATCCATTATCTCCATTATTATTTAACGCAGCTTTAGAAGAAGTATTTCGAGAATTGGATTGAAATGATAAAGCATCAACGGAGCAAGGTTAAACTTAGATTTGCTGATGATGTAGTGATTTTATCGGAAGATATTAACGAGTTGTCATGTTAAACGAATTAAATGAGATGAAGAAAAAGCTGGTTTAAATATAAACCTCGATAAAACTAAAATAATATCTGCAGATAAAAGAATAACAGGAGTCTTAACAGATAATAAGGAAATTAAAAATGTAGAAAGTATAGTGTACTTAGGACAGATGGTAACCCTAAAGCATAAAACAAGGGGAGAAGTAGACCGTAGAATTGCACTTAGCTGGGAAAAATATTGGTCGCTTAAATATATTTTTAAGGGACCTTACAGTAATAGACTGAAAGGAGAAATTTTAAACCTATGCGTTGTACCTACCCTAACTTATGGATGTCAAACATGGTTAAATTCCAATATTGCCAGAAACAAAATTTTGACTTGCCAATATGCAATAGAAAGATCAATGATTGGAGTTAGATTAATGGATGAAATTAATATGAAATTAAAGCTAAATTAAAAGTTAATTATAACTTCAACTGGGTAATAAGAAGAAAGAAATGTGATTGGGCAGGTCATGTTGCGAGAATGGATTCTGGAAGATGTGGACTAAAAAAAATAACAGATTGGATTGTTGATGAGAAAAGGAAAAGGGGAAGACCTGAAATCAAATTGTTCGATGATTTACCTAAAATGTTAAGACATATATATCAAAGGATGGCTTGCGACAGGTTAGAATGGGCTCGATTGAAGGAAGCCTTTGCCCGTTTTCAAGGCTAAAACATATGTTAAAGATAATTTTATGTTAATAAATATAGATTATAGTATTTATGTTTATAGTTAATAATAATAATATATCGAATTGGTTGGCCAAATTGACATTCCATTGTCGTGTCAATATTTGATGAGATTTCATGCGGCTGAAACACACTGACTAAGTGTTGTGCAAAAAACTCAGACTTGTCTTCATCCCTACGGACCCATCTTCCATGATCATCTTTGAGCGGTGGAATTTGGATGAGAGGTCGCTTAAATTTTCGAGTTGCACGCCAGAGGGAGTATTGAAACTGATCCTTATTTAATATCGTTTGGAGTTCTTTTAACATAGCGGAATAGTCCACAACACCCTATATATATATATATATATATATATATATATATATATATATATATATATATATATATATATGAGGAGGTTTTGACGAAGATAGATTTTTATTATTATTAATTTCAGTCAGGTTTTTATTATTATTAGCATTATTAACATTATCGTCCTCGTTTTGCAAAGGTGCAAATCTATTTTTGCATACTATTATTCTGTTTGATTCATCGTTATCAGCAGTTTCTTTTCCGTTTAAAGTTAGCCGGTACTACCTGCCAGGGGACTTCGTTATTATGTGCATAATTATCATCTCGTGCCATTGGTGTCGGCGATAAGATATTTATATACACGTTTGCGTTCGGATTATTTATATTTGTATTCGAAAGTGAAATTTCATTTACCATATTTATGTATTGTAAAAGTGTGTTAGCATTTACATCGAAACGAAGTATCATAAGTAATAATAATAATAGAAATAGTAATCCAGGAAATAAAACGTATGCGGAGATGGCTGGGGGAATAACAAACAATCTTAAGCAGAATGAATAATGTAACGTACCATCATTCACTGAAATATATAATTTCATTAAAGAATGTAACGTAGGTAAAATCATGCCATTGATTAATAAAATAAGTAATCAATTAAGTAATCTTAAAAATTCTGATACGATAATCAAAATAATTATGATTATTGAAATTGTATTTACGCATTTCGTTAATTAAGGAGTTAAATCATATTAAGAAGCTCCAACATTAGCATATAGAATGGAATTCAAATTCCATTAAGCCAAAACTAAATGAATTGATCCATTTCCTTTATAATAATAAAATAGATATTGTAACTGTTTCTGAAACTAAACTCGATCAGAGTACACCAATCAAATGTCCGGGTTATCTTATGTATCGAGCTGATCAATCTAGGCGTGGTGGAGGTGTTGCAATACTTTTGAGGGATACTATTCGTCATAACGCTGTGCCTAAAATTTCTTTAAGAACGTTGCAGGCTGTAGCTGTTGAATTAGAAACTGAATATGGTCCAGTTATCTTGCTAAGCGTTTACAGATCGCCGAAAAACATAAGATATTTTATACATGACTTAAATTATCAATCTAATAAATTCAAAAATGTAATTATTATAGAAGATCTAAATGCGAAACACTGTGTGCTTAATATTCATAACAATAATTTCGCGAAGAAAACTGTTAGTGCAAGTCTCATTAAAACTTAATTTTCATATTCTCCCCCCCCAGGAACCCATTTTTTTCCCAGATTGACATAATGATAAATCTATTATAATAGACTTAATATTAACCAAACGTTTCAACAAAATTACTATTCCTGTTTCATCGTCGTGTTTATCGTCAAATTCATAACCCAATTCTTTCATATATAATGGTTGTAGCAAATGCAGCCACATTACAGCAACCCAAAATAAAAATATTTTTATATAAGAATGCAAACTAGTTAGAATACAGACATATTGAGCAAAAATTAAATCTCCGCGATACTTTCGAGAATGATACCGTATTAGACAAAGGGATCGCTAAATTCACTCAAGCAATCCTGGTAGCTGCTGATATATGTATTCATAGAGAGCATCGCATACTTTTTGTAATAAAAAGAATAACGTGCCTAATTATATTAATAAAATAATTTCTCCAAAAATTAATTTAGAGCCTCATATAAAATACTAAGAACTATACATGTCATGCTAGTGAGATTTACAAAATATTTGTTGGACAACTGGAAGAACAAAAACTGGAATAATCTACTCGGGGCCATTCCACCTGGCACTAACAACCTTTGGAAAATAACTTGGACTTAAGAAAGGTAAAAGATTATTTATCATACTGAGACCGCATATATGTAACTTCGCCATTTCTGAAATTTAAAAAATTTAAACAATTTTTACGATTACATTGCTGTTTGCGCACTGCGGAAGACATTGTTTATATAATCACCTTCAAAATTGGGCAAACACAAATAATATTTACCTAAAGACAACTAGCAACGAAACATTTTTTATCTGGAACCGATTTTTTTTTAGAAGTAATTTTTATTTTTTTTGCAATCTGTCTCTTGGGGACAATAGGCGAATTTTATTTGAGATTCCATCTTGATTGGAGATACTACATAGTGGTAGCACTCCTCCAGATTTATGTTATTATTTTATTATGTTGAACCTTGTGCTTAGGTCTTGCGGCTGGTATGTTTTCAATCGTCGCATGTTTTTTCTATGACGTTGTAACTCCGTTGCAAGTGGATTTGGATAAAGTTGCAATCTCGATGCATAGTTGTTGCTGTGCCTGTCAGACTTCTTGTACAGTTTGGAAGCGATTTGTGACATACCATGGTGCTCCTAGTATACATGTCACAGCTTTTGATTGAAATCGCTGTATAGCCATCACGTTTCTGTTTGATGCGCAAGCCCATAGCTCTATCCCGTAGGTCCAAACTGGTTTCAATACAGTTTTGTATACTAGTAGTTTTGACTTCAATGATAGGCGAGATCGATGTCCGATCAGGCTGCAATATGGTTTTTCCATGCTAATCTTCTGTCTATGATGAAAGAAACCGACATACTTGACTGAGTCAGCATGAGTAAGTGTTTTGTTGTTTAATGAAACTGGAGGACAATTAAGTTTGCATGTGGCAAATGTAATTTGCTGAGATTTATTCCCGTTGACTTTGATGCGTCACTTGTTAAGCCATTCTTGAATCTGGTTAAAGTCGGTTTGTAATTTTTGAGAGTCTGCTTTAGGATCAGTATTCTTAGCCAAGATGGCTGTGTCATCTGTAAACGTAGCGGTTAAGTTCTGTTCTGTGACTAGAAGATCCGCTGTATATATAATATAAGGAAATGCTAGTTAGAAGTAGAATTAAAGGGAAAAACGAGAATGGCACATTACCCGGAGAACTGATAAATCGAAATTTACAGTTAAATATAGTTTTTCAGCATTTTTATTTTCTCGAAAAATTGCAGTTTCCGCCTACAAATTTTTTTGATGCATTATTTTTATTAAAATACGATTAAAAAAAAAAACTAATTTTGGACAAAGTCTTATCAATTTAAAAAATTACAAACTAAATAAACTATCCGAAGAATCAAATAAGTCATAAACTTCAATCTTTCCTCCAATGCAACACCGAATGAGAAAATGTTTTATTTTGTTTTATGGAACAAACTAAAACCAAAGCGTGTAACAAAAAATAAAATTGATTTCCGGAAATACTTTTGAAAGAAATAAAAAAGACGATTACGCAAATTTTATAGAAAAATGATATTTGATACTATTTTATTTCAGAATTTAGGTTTATTGGAGTCCCTTCCAGCTACACATGTAATTCTGACAGATAACAAATTTTTTAGATGCTTTTTATTATACAATGTTGCTTTTCAGATAACTCTAGATGATTTTCAATGTGTTTACGTAAATATAATTAGAATTGAGACATTTCATTATTAACCAAAAAATATATAATTTTGTTAGTGTTAAAATTTCATTTACCATGTAGAGTGGCATGGTTTCTGAAAGGGTTAAGAATTTCCCGCTTATTATCAAGAATGAAAGATACATAAATCCATTTAAAAATTTACATACTGTCATTAAAATTAATAACAGGTCATAATATTAATATTGTTATAAAAATAGTAAAAATTCAACAAAAAACGAAAATTTGCAATATTTTCATACGAATAATTAAAAAAGATTTTAATATTAACACAACGTACTATTTACTGTTCTATATTTTATCACCTGTGATTTATACTAGGATTTTATTTTGTTGCTGCACCGCCATTTTACTATTTAATTTATATTAACTTGTCAAATATTTTATTTTGAATGTTTGCCTGTTTATTGTTTATGTAAAAATAGTTGCTACCTGCTATTATCCGTTGTTTAAAGTAAATACTATTTACACTTCGAAACATGTAAGTAATAATCATCAATAACTATATTTTGTGAAACATTCAACACACATGGTAATACACCACCCCAAAACAATAAATACTACTTCCTGTGTAAACTTATCTTTAATGCATGATGAATTCTTATTACAAGTGTTTTTGGAATATAATTTTAAAAAATAATAATGTGATACTATTTTTAAAATCATCACTTAATAAATTATATGAAGTAGCGTTTTTTGACTTTTTCAACTTGAAGTTATTGTACATGGTTAAAGAAGGAATACCGGAGAAAATTCTTTTTAAAAAATGAAAAGTAAAAATATTGTAAGAAAATAAATTTTAATTTCAACGGACTACATTCTAACGAGGATAGATTCCTAGAATATTCGCTTTTTTTTCAGAAATGTCAAAAATGACTACTTTTAAGGAGTTATAATGTTAAAAATCCACGGAAACCATTTTTGAAGGTTATACAGAAAGAAAGTGATGAAGTATGGATGCGAGTGGAATGAAAGGAAAATAACAAAATTAAACAAAAATTAGCATAGGAAATTGTTGAAAAGGAGGTAAATATTAATAATAATGGAAATTAATATAAAGGAAAAAGAAAAACATTATTAGATAACGATTATTTTAGTGATTTAACTAATTTTCAATTGATTTTTTATAAAAAAATCACTACATTCCACATTATAAAAAATTTAAAAGAAAAAAAAATGTAATAATTCAGATAGTATTACGAAATTAAGCATGGCTTTCGAAGTAATAGCGCATCATTATTTTTGAATTAAATATATATAAATTTTAAGCGAGCTTGAATAATATATGACAATCAACAAGATATTAATAGCTGCTATAGGGGAGACAAAATTAGATGATAGAATAAGCTTTGTTATGAATGGATATCAGTTTTTTCGCAAGGATAAATCAGCAAACAGTGGAGGTGTTGCTTTATTAATCCATAATAGCATTAATTGTTCAATTACATCTGATCCGGGTACCAAATAAGTTCAAGCAATAGGAGCCAACAAGCTCTAGTTTCTTATTCCGTTATTTTTAGTTGTATACATGTAAATGAGTTTTACTTTTTTATGTAATTCTTATAACATTGCAAAGAAGTTTATGTCTTTATTTGCAGGATAGTTCTTTTTTAAATAATTTTGTTTTTATTTAATATTTGCTCTATATTTTTTATAATTCCTCATTTATACACACTTAAGGTAAGTATTCTCGGAACGAATATATAATATTTTTTGTTTTTTATTATTGTAAATCAGATGTCAAATAAACGTTATTTCTTAATTTAATATCTCTTTTTAAATTTCGTAATTAACAACATTATTCTATAAGAATTTATTACGGAATTATAAAAATCTTTTACAAATTTAAAATAATTATTTCTTAATCTATTTTACAAAATTTACTACATTTAATACATATACTTATGACACCGTCAAACATGACATTTATAAATTGACTTCTATCTGTTGAGGGAACCAAATTTTCATTCGATAATTTTTATTATCTAAAATATAATATTATTTTAGTATTTCACCTTTAAAAATTACATTAAATTATTTTTTTTTTTAGTGTATATAATAATAAAAAGCGTTTAAAAAGTTTTCAATCACTTTTACTTTCGGGTTTAATTTTATAATGAATGGTTTTTAGAAACTTTTTAATCTCTTTCAGCTTGTAATTTAATTTGTTTTTATTTAAAAGAATTTTATAAGTTTCTTATAAAAACTAATGCAACTACACATCTTGACAACGCCGTTTAATTATAACGTGTTCTCCACATTCCTATAATATACTGCAATACTATACAAGAAATTCATATTATGGTACTTATAAATATTAAATAATAATAAGGTTTACAGTATTAATAATAATTAAATAAATCAACTTTAAGTTTGAATATTGGATGGTATAAATTATATATGAAAATTAGCCCTTTCGTTAATGTTGTTGTCCTTGATATATATGCATACACACACGCACACACATATATATATATATATATCATATAGAAGAACAACAACATTAACAAAACGGCTCATTTTCCCGCTTATAGTTTGAAGGACACGCTTTCACGCCAATTTTTTTTTGGTTATATCTTTTTTTTTTTGTCTTTTTTTTTCGTGTTCAGGGAAGCAAAATGCATCTATTTAATCAGGCTCCAATCAATTCTGAGTTGTACAAGTATTCTAGGAATGACCCCGAACGAGTTTAAACTGTATAGCCACTTGTGATGTAGATTTAAATTCAGTGTATTGTTTCCAATTATATATTTTATGCATCATATATTGTTATTAATTTGTATTCTTTACATAAAACGCTACATTCAGTCGAGTTTGGCTGAGTTAAAGCTAACATGATATAAAACATATTATTTTGATGACATCATTTGTAATGTTAGTTAAAACCTATTCTAAATATTTGATCCATATATACGTTTTAAATGTAGGTTTGGACACAGAAAAACCAGAGTTCTTAAATAATCCGTCTGGAGTAATTAATGCGGTACCAAGGAAGATCAATAGCAATAATATTGAAATACGTTTATGTGAAAAAAAGTGATGGTTAAATATGATAACTCAAAATATTTATCAGGTTTGTGCTCTACAGTTTTTATTAAGAAATATTTATACAAGAAATCGAAATTTCTTTATTTTTAAAAATAAAACTAACAACCATTACTTATACAAATATAATGTTAAAATATATTTTTATTCTAGAAGTGTAAGGCTGAATCTGTCAAAAAAATAACCGGGTAAGAAACTATAATTTTCTAATTTTTAATTTAAATTTGTTTTCATAACAGTTTACATTATTTAGTTACATATTGAAGTAATTCAATAATATGGGTCATTGTCACTAATAAATAACAAAAGTAGTTTATAAATTAAGTAATTTCGTGTAAAAATTTGCATGCTGGTTCTACGCGGAAAAAGATAACATTTTTAATCCCTCATAAAATTTAAAAATTAGATACTTTTAATAATTCATTTTTGTTTTCTTTCATAACTAATACAGTTTAGTGAGTTTAATGTGCATAAAAATAAACTGCTTTTCATCTATTTTATCATTGTTTATTATTTCTAAAATTATTTGGTAGTTTTATGGTCAGTAATACAAATAATAAATATTTATCCCGTATTTATTCATGATTAATGCATAATTTTCTGTTTTAAAACTAAAGATAAGTTAATTCTTTTTTATTAACCATTTTTTTAAATGCATTTCTTTAATTTTTTATTTGTATTTCACAATTCACTATTGATATTTTGCTCCATATTTTAAGTTCAAATACAAATCGTAACAAGAATTTTGTATAGTAAAATTGTTTTTACAAATTATAAACAGTCCGTTATTTTACGAGAATAAATCTCTACCAATCTTGTGACTGACTAGAATTAAGATTTACGTAAATGAAAATAATAAAATATATAATCATAACAATTATAATGATAATATTTCATAATTCTTCAGTTACCAGAATGCAAATTACTTTTTTATAAATGTTGATATAAAACTACTGCTAATTTTCAGTTGATGTCGTGTGATCTTGCTTTATTTACTTTTATTATCTTTATTTTCGACTTTGTTTTAGATTTGTTGATAATTGTTTTTTTTTTACATAGTAAAAAATTTCGTTTGAACTAATATTGAACCGAATTACTTACTGTGGTAGCGAATCCAACATTAGTTTAGAATTTAATTCTCTTAGTCGTAATGTTATATCTGTTTTGGCTAAAATTAATTGACACTATATACTTATAACACAGGTACGTGTAACTGAGAACCTCGTGTACTTCATTTGCAAACATGCAACAGATATTAAATTATAATGAAGTATATGTATGTGTCCAAATTTAAATTATTTTCAAAATGAAATATATTTTTTATTATAGTCCTTTTGAGAATTATTCATCAACCAATATAACAAATTCTTAATAGTAATGTATGTATGGATATATCGTTTTTAATTATTTCCATTTAGTTTGTATTTGAGTTTTTGTTTCATGTTTGCCAAATTTTCAGAATGAATTATAAATTTCAAAGTTTTAGTATAACACTATATGTACTCGTTTGTTAAATTGAAGTTCCAATCAAAAATCCTGAGTCTGCCTTTGAGTGAGATTACTATAAACAGATTACATGACTCGTAATTCATACGCAAAAGAATGCATTAAATAATGCTTTTACTTTTTTTTTTTTAGTCATTTGAATAAATTCGATGCTAATAAAACAGAGGATAATGCGGAGATTTCAATAATGAAGACACTTTCTAACGTCCATAATAAACCAAGTAAGCTCAAACATTTTTAAATGTAGAAATTTAATTCTATCTAGTAGGATTTACTGTTGTAGATTTGTTAGGTGACCGATTGTTTACCATGTTCTGTGCCGTATGACTTGTATAATGAAAATTCACTTAGTAAGAAGATAGATGTGTAACTTTCTAATAAGATTTTACGTTGTGACAAAGATTTCTTGTTGATAAATTTTGAGGAATATTCTAATATGGAGGATACATTGTAGTAATGAATTGAAAAAGTTTCAGCTATCTTGTGTGTATTACGTGCTATTTTTCCATATGTATAAACGCATTGGGTATGAGGGGTTAACTTTATTGATAGAAAATGTGTTGAGGTAAAGCTGAAATGTGTGATGTTTAATGGTTTAATAGTATTAGGTCATTAGTTAAGGATTGGGCATGAGGGATTAACTTTATTGATAGAAAATGTGTTGAGGTAAAGCTGAAATGTGGATGTTTAATGGTTTAATAGTATTAGGTCATTAGTTAATGTTATTTTGTTCACTTCATTTTTGTTTGTGCAATAAACCGTAATTGAACGAGCATTAAAATCATCAAGGATAATGGAGGGTTGTAGTTGTATTAGCTAAGTTTGAAACTAGGTAGAATTATTAATGCTGCTGGACGGAATGTAGTTATTTCATATTGTTATAGTTGTGTGAAATAAACTGTTACTGTTGTTACTTGCAGTTGTGTGTTGATTATAACTTCAACTTCATGTGAGTTGTGGTGGGTATGTATCAGTGTGACCACCTTACTTTTCACTCTTCATTTTTTTGAATTGTCAGATAGATCGGTAGATTTTTAAAATGTTGACTGTCTTCTTATTAGTTTGTTTGAGATGTGTGTCTCCTGCAGGCTATATCACAAAAGAGTACAGTACTAATAGGTGTTGAAATTCTGGGTAATCGTTAGGAAAGTCTGCAGTTACCTTGCAACAATCCATGTTGATAAGCAATTTATTGGATGTTGTTATTGTGAGGTATTGATTCATCATCAGAAGTTGTGTTAAAATGTTCTGATAGTTTCCTAAAAGATTTGTCTGCATTGATTCTTAATTCATGCATTTTGCTATGAAGAAAATTTTGGCTGCTGCTAGAGCAGGAAGAATTCAAGTGTATGTCCAAAAAGTTGTTTAAAAAACAAAATTTTATTTCAATAAAAATAACTGGGATTGAAAAAACAAATTGTGGAAGATACAACTTTTTGAAAAAATCAAAACTTTGAAAACTATAAATTTCACTCTCTATCAAAACAATACTAATCTTATATGACTCTTGTTTCCAATAGCGTTCCATACATTTATAAATTTGATTTTATCTTCGACGGAAAAAATTTATCAGTCATCCAAGTAATGTGTTATTCCCACTTTTTCCTTTAATCATACTTCTATTTAGTCTACAAACCTAACTGAATGTAAGCTAACCTGACTGACAAACGAGGTTATTTCATACAAAAAATTTACCTTCCACAAAAAGTGTTTCATTTCAAGTCACAGTTATCAAATAATTAAGCTAACATGATATACACGTAGAATAAAGGTATTTCCATTGTAAGATGATTTAGATCGTCAAAATAGATGAAGTCAGATCGTAAAGCTTCGCAGTATTATAATGATTAGAATGATGATAGTAATAACCACGGTAATAATAAGTTCAATAAAGGTAAAATACGGATAATACTAGGTTAATAGGGGAAATTAAGAGATAAACGGCGTGTAGAGCTAGCAACGTGTGATCGTGTGATTATCCATATATGTATATATGTACTCGTTTAACGATAAGTTACTCGTGGTTAGTTTGATTTTCGGACAAATATATCGTAATTGCTGGTTGTAGTTAGTTAGTCAATCGAACCGCTCGTATGTGACGAGATCGTTACGAATAAAGTCGGAATATCGCTTTTCCTTTAAATCGTAATATTATAAATAAATCCAATAACTTGGCTGACTACTACGATGGGGTACACAATTATATATATGTATATATATATATATATATATATATATATATATATATAATATATATATATATATATAATATGTCACAAAATGTAGTTTGGAGGTAGGGTGTTGGTGAGGTACATTCAAATGCTAAGGCGGTATATATATCTACACTAATATATACTACTGTAGTATCTGTCTGTGATTTGCAAATATTTTCATTATAATCACTGCATCGAGCTATTTTTATCACATATAAGCAGAAAGTATATTTGTTTCAATTTTTGTCCGCCTGTCTGATCCAGTTTAACTCAAAAACTATTAAAGCAATAAAGCCAATATTATTGGATTCGTTCTAAGCTTTGCTTCACATTGATATTACAACTAGTACAATTTAAAGTTTTAAAAGGTGAGAGAGCGATACCTCCGTCATATCGTTTAAAATTTAACAGCAACCTAAAATCAGGAAACAGTACATGTATTAGTCGGTAGACCGATTGAAAAAACAAAGCATCATAGGTTCATTCTGGATTTTTTGCCTTCACATAGTAAAAGAAAGAAACAGCGATATCTCTGTCAAAGACCATTTGTAAAATATCTCATTATCGACTCTTTTTGGAATATTTTCGTTCGTGTAATAAAAAAAAAAGAGAGCGATATTATATTTTAAAAAATAATTACATTGGTAAAGCAGGGGGTAACTTCTAGTATTATATATATATATATATATCAATCAATCATACACGTTTCATCCCCATTGGAGATATCGTGACCATTACTTTTTGTCTTTTGAAACACGAGTCTACGCCATAGATCTCTCTAGTATTATATATATATATATGTGTGTGTGTCCACTAATGTATTCAGGTTGTACAATGTGCCGATGGAAGTTTCACTTCAAAAATTTGTGTATAATAAATAAATATACATACGATTTGTGAGAAATGGATGTAGGAACACAACATTATTAAAGTTAACAATTATGATTTCAAAGCAGTCATTTGAGGAACCCAACAAACAACTAATTGTCATTTATGAATAATTTTTACACAAAAATAATAAAATTTAAAGGTCTGTATGTTTACGATAAAATAATTTTTCAAATAAAGTGTTAATTAACGACACTATCGATATAACTGTGGAAGTAGAAAGTTGACTACCACTAAAATCATAAAATTTTGCTTCATTTCATGTTTGCAAACATATAAATAACCTAATTTTCAAAAGGTTGTAATTAATTTTAAAATTGTTTTCTACGAAATATAACAATAGTCCACACACATTCGTGAGCATATTTATCTATTTAAAAGTTTATCTTTAATAGTTCTCTAAAAATAAGGTATGTTTTTGACAGTTGCATACACTTGAATCCAGCTCTTCCTGCATACATAATACTTATATCCACATTCTTTGGCCTTATTATATGGAACAACTTAGAAAAATTAATAATATGTTTAGATCAAATCACAGTGTGAGGTAGATAATGGATGATTTCTTGAATGACCATGGATAAATCAATGAATAAAACGTATGATAGATATGCATGCACAAAAACATGAAATAAGATAAGAATTATCCTACAGATAAGAGTTGAACTGAATGCAAGTGTTTGTATATTGTGATAGTTGGTAAAATTGTATTATTTCTCCCATAACAATTTTAAAGTAATACAATATTGATTAGGCAATGTCCAATACTAATGTGAATATTAAGTAGAACTTTAGTAATAATGCAAAGTATGTAGTTTGTAACAGCAACATACAGGCGAGACAGTATATAATATTTATGAGCTTAATGATATTGCTATAATTATTAAGAACAAAATATTGCTTGTAATTAAATTTTTAATTTGGTTTTATTGAATATTAATTTTAAAGGTTTTCAAAATTGATAATTTTCAAATTTTATCTTTTGATTAGGTGACAAAGAAATGTTTACAAACAATGTAAGCAGAGCAAAATGCATTGAAGATCGTCGGTTATTATTTAATCTGCAAAAAATTAATGGAGAAGGAGATAAAAATGCTGATGATATATACAAGCAAACAGTGACCCGTGGAACTGACTACTGTATTGACAAAAACGACACAAGAAATGCAAATAATAAACAAGATAATCGTACAGATTATAAAAATAATAATCATACAGTTCCTAATATTAATCGCAAGACAACAAATTTGCTTCTCCACAAATGTACTCAATATTATTTTAGATTTATGCATCAGTCAGATTTTTTATCACATATAAAATCGCACACAAAACAATGTACATATCATTGTGCCCATTGTAAGTCCACATTTAAAAGCAAGTTGAAACTCAAGAACCCTTTAAAAATACACATGGGAGAACATCCACACCAGTGCAAACATTGTAATGCAAGATTTATTCAGAAGGGAACTTTGAATGCGCATCTAAGAACCCACACCGAAGGACGTATATACCAGTGTGAATATTGTCAGGCTAGATTTACTTCAAAAATATATTTGAAAAATCATTTAAAAATACACACAGGAGAACGTCCATACCAATGTGAATATTGTCAGGCCAGATTTATTCGAAAGATGAAATTAAAAGTTCATATAAGTAAACACATGGGGGAACATCCGTACCTCTATCAACAAAAGAACTAATCAAGAGCTGTCTGCCTCGTCACAAATTGCACGAGTGGATCGTGTTTATATTTATCGAGCGAAAGGGGACATCGAATTTTCAGACCAATATACCTCCCCAAATATGTTATCAGTAGATGATTCGTTTAAAACGTGTATAATATTTGAATCCACTCGTGGGAATATGGCGAGGCAGAAGAAAAATATCAACTATTTCAAACTAAATAATGAAGATGTATCCTTACATCACCGTGTTACAGATGTTTATGGATTTCTGAGGATGTTGGTTCAGTCAAATTTTAATGGAATGAGCATTCTTGGAAATAAGAGCCTTAACTCTGATTTAATCATATTTCATCAATGGTTCAATGCGGTACTACAAGAAGAAAATTCCATTGGTAATTAGTTATTGATTTAAAAAAATTAAAAAAAAACATCAAAAAATTTAAAAAATAAAAAAAAAATAAAAAAATAAAAAAAAAACAACTGAGAACTACATGCTAGTTTACTTCCACGAAGTGTAGTTTGGGCAATGTATATAAGAATCATTCGATTTTTATATATAGCAAAAAACTAGCGCTCCACAAAATAAAATAAATAAAAATAAATACAAGCTCTCGTTTTTAAGAAAAAATATTTGTTTATTCGTTAACGTATTAGGTAACAGAAAAGTAAAAATAAAATTATTCTTCTAATCTAATAAAGTACTATTAAAAATTATTATAATAATTATTATTACCATACTTATATTACTCGAGAGATAGTGGTCAAAGGTGATTGATTGTCCTTACAAGAAATAAAATTTCATTATAAGCCACCGTTCCGCTATTCCACGATAATCCGTGGAATCGTTGTGATATCCAAAGATTTTTCGCTTAAGTGTGCGAATCAATTAGTGAAATATCGAACGGCGGTTGATAGAGTTTATGTAGGGAGTAATTACCTTTAATACTGAGAACAGCCAATTCTTTAATAATAAATGTATTAGTCGTGGTTTTGAGCCCTTGCAAATCGACAAAAAACATATTTTTTTTCAGAAGAGAAACTGGGGTGGTAATAGCAGTAGTACTAGTAGGACATAACTATTGAACGCGAAAACTTGTGTTTAGCACTAATTACTTTCATCAGTATAATAACCGTGTCTGTGTATGAGAATATGTAATCATCGAGGAAACATTAAGATCCTAATGACGTGTATTTGACGTTCTATTGACGCGATTCTGACACGATCGTGACGTGCTCACGACGTCTGAATGACGTTTACGCGATGTAAATGAAGCGTTCTTACGGTGTGTGAATGACGTTCTCATGACGCGATCGTGACGTGCTCGCAACGTCTAAATGACGTTTTCGCAACGTAAATGTAACCTTCTTATGGTATGTGAATGACGTTCTCACGATGTTCAAATGACGTTTTTACGACATACTCAGGGTCTAATGTATTATTTCAACGATGCGACGCTAACAGTGATAGATGAAAAGTATGATCGAAAGACTTTACTCGCTAGTTAAACTGTGACTGGAGTGTTTTTGTGCTTTGATCAATATTATCGTTATTTTTTCTAAACTCGTTATGGAAGATAGCAGATGCTCGTTTCCAACTGGACAAGATGGATCACTTCCAATGTGTAACATTCATCCGATTGCGGAAAAATTTATTTCGTTAGATTCCAATTTTTATATAGTCGTCGGTTTAAATATGAACAACGGTGCGGAACCATTTGTATTAGTGTATAAAGCACTAGATAAAAATATCCTCCTCCGTGAAGAATATTACGATATCGATACATCGAATATTCGGAATTTCGTATATTTTTCGTATAGACAATTTAAATTTATGTACGATAAAGTTTTCAGTCAACTCCCTCGTATTACCATGTTCGAAGTCTGTGACGCAATGATGAATGAACGGTATTGCATCGATAACTTAACCGTATGGGTTTATCCGGAGCGAGGAGAAGAACAAGGTCAAATGATGGTGAGTCGCTATCCGGTGATGAGTAAACCCAGCTTATTCGGTATATATATATCACTATGGAAGAAACGAATCATGCGGTAGATTTATTACCGCAATCGGACAGCGGAAGATTATTCGTGCGTAAATGCGATGAAATTGATAAATATTTGGATCAATTACAAAATCGTTATAAGCGCGTGGTCGAAATTATAATGCGAAAATTGTGTCGCGTGTGTCAAAAACAACTTTGCGCGTTTCCGCAACAATTAAATTTATTACGTAAACGTCCGCAATACTGGATCGCACGTGTACTGGAACAGACAAATTCGCCTATATTGAAAAATGTTCGCGATTCGTTGCTCTATCAACAAATCGTATGCAACTATTTTTGTCGCAAACTCTTAGCATATTACCTGCTATGTAATACTATTCCTACATATACCGAGTGCGATGATGTAATGGAACAGTATATACACGATGTACATTTAGAAATAATTCAACAGGGTTTGGAAAATATGCGTATAGTTAACGATTATAAGTGTTGCGCACTCGTTAGTAATGATGATAATGATGAAATCGTGTTTAGCGATGATGGTACCGATGATAAAGATAACGATAGAGAAGGTGAAGGAGTAGCAGATGTAACGATGTATTTTAATGGAGTATCGGATGAAGAATAATCTTACCATTACTCTGTATAATTATATTTCACGAAATAAGTACTCGACCGCAATTAAATACGCTTATATTTTTATCTATTAAGAATATAATGTATAATCGAGCTAATCGAAATAATACAAATACTTGTTAATCGATTCGTTCATTTATTATTTTATTAATACTATTCTTTATTTTTCACGTTGGTTTCTTCGCGTTTGATGGAGTTGCAGGTAATTCATTAGCCGAATCAGGTTTTCGAAGTTGTTCCAACCTTTTTACATGATTCTCTAACGAGGGTATATTCGTCTCCAGTTGTTGCTTCGTAATTGCGTCTGTTGCATTAAGAGCTTCGAATACTTTTTCCTTGAATGTAGTAGTCTCGGTAAACCATTTTTGAGTTTTTTTGCAACGCGCGAAAGAAATTAATTCGTCATCTTCGATGTTAAGGCGAGTACTATCGCTTCCTAATAAACGTTTTCCATTCAAATTGAAGTTTCCATCGCTGCTCTGAGAAATACCTAAATGTTCTAATAGTTTATCTTTGAACGCATCCGATGAGATGTAGCTCCATACGAAATTTTTACATCGATAATAACTAATCAATTCATCATCTTGCGGGACGAGCGTTTTATTATCAGCGTGTATTATACGTTTCTCACGTAAATCGTAATTTCCATTCGCGGTTAGTGGTAGACTGTTTGTAATACACAGTTGCTTAGGTAAAATCGTCGACTGCGCTTCTCTATCGGAGTACTTGCCGGATTTATGTAGAGGCATCTTCCTGTTAAACGAAATCTTTAACGGTTATCCAAGAATTATGTTTTGGACCGAAACCGAGCCACTTTACGTACACGCGACGTCCTTTACGTTTTATCACTTTTTCTACTAGATACGTATCGGGATGAGCGGTTTTGGATAGTTCTTAATGATAGAAACGACCTTTAACTATGTCTCCGTTCGTATCTCGAAGTGTATAGGTTATCGGATTCGTAAGATAGACGTCTCGTACGATGAATATTTCCGAACTATAATTAGGCGTATAACCTTTCTGGAATATCGATTTTACTTTACTTATACGTATGTAATCACCGACTTTATATAGTTTTTTCGGCGGGGCGACTACTAATCGTTTCATGCATTTCGACGCAATGCGTTTAGCAACTTCCGCTTCAGTCTTCGCACTAACATCGACAGGTCGCATTTCGATCGTAGAATGGACGCTGTTATTGTATTCGCGCGTTAATTTCGATAATACACCTACCCAATAATATTTTCCGCTAATCGCAAAATGACGCCATAGTTTATTTTTAATCGTGCGATTAAATCTTTCGGCAATACTAGCTTTTAGCGGACTGTACAAACTGTAGTGATTAATACGATATTTGTCGGTTACTCGTTTAACGAGTCGATTGAAAAACTCCAATCCATCATCCGTCTGTAAATTATTCGGTGTTTTATCGCACACGCGTAGAATATCATCCAAGACTTTAGCTACCTCCGCTCCTGTTTTACGCTTCAGCAGAATACAACGAGCAAATTTTGAAAACGTGTCGATAATGGTGAGAATATATCGATAGCTTTTATTCGAACGTACGGATTGTCTCATATCGATGATGTCAGCTTGCCAAAATTCATTCTGTCCGTATGTTTGTACAGCTTGCGTAGGATAATGTTTACGGGTTGGTTTGAATAATTCTTTAACAATCTGCTCTTTCACGGAATCGTTATTCGTCTTGGTTTTCATATTCACTCGGTAAATGAATATAGCCGCTAATTCTTCTTCAATAGATAAAATTTCGTTATCAACACCTGTATTACCACTTTGTCTGGACGCGTGTAATAAAACTAATCGTTCGACTAATTTGTTCGGATCATCCCAGTATTCGTAAACAATCGACGATGTATTAATATCACCTTTATTACAATTACGGTTATTTATTAACTTCATTAGTCTCATTTTACCACCTTCTTTTTCCTTTACAACTCCTAACGGTGATGATGATGATGAGGTGAATAATGGTTTAATTATTTCGCGGTACTTGGCGTTATCTAAACCTTTTATCACGCCGGTACTACGTAAATGAGCTCTAGTAGCTTCTAACAGTTGTCTATACATTTTCAAATCACTCTCTGTGTAATATTCAGGAGCCGGTAGTTTATGCGTAAGTAGATAAGCTAGACCGGTAGATACCTCGATGTCTCGATCGTTTAATTCGCTCGCGTGCAATCGTAAAGTACGTTGTTCGTCATTCCAACTAATCGGTACATCTCCCAATCTATATTCGTTAGTTCCACGATTAAACCGAATACCGTACGCGGTATCTTCAAATCGATCAAATAACGATAATTTTATACTGCTACTAGGTGATTGAATAGAAGGTGATTCGATTTGCGTTAATGATCCTAATGCCGACGATAATGGTGATAAAGGTTCGAGTTTAAGCGGAGTTTTAAGTTTGGGAATAGTGGAGGAGAATTTACAACGTTTTTCTTCCTTCTCCAATGATGATGATGATGATGATGATGATGATGATGATGACAGCAATGGTGGTGTCATCTTTGATGTACTCGTTTTGTCCGATATAACTTGCTTTAACTCTTTCAACGGTTCGATAACCGGTTGTAATACTAGCGAAGATGCATCCATCATCAAACTTTTATCGCGAATCAGAGTATTATATTTTTCCTTGATGACGTTTCATAAATTATTCAGCAAATGTTTCACTTGTATTTCACGTTCGATACGTTCGCGATCCATAATGTACGTAATATAACAGTAGGATTAGACTTCTTTTATCGATAGAAATTGATCGAAACCTTTACGGAAACGACCGCTATTTATATTATTTTCTTTGACGATTGTCAAGAAACTGTACTTGTCACCCGACCAGCTTACACGGCACATTTCGCGAAATGTTTTATAGTCGCAATTCGATCCACCTCTAATGCTATTGGTGTGTGCATGCGAGCGAGCGAGCGTGTGTGCATGTGTAGGTGCGCGCTCGAGATTAGTCTCGTATGCGCGCACCTACACACTAACACACGCACACACTCTCAGTTAGCGAGCGGTTATTAGACTTCTTTTATCGATAGAAATTGATCGAAACCTTTACGGAAACGACCGCTATTTATATTATTTTCTTTGACGATTGTCAAGAAACCGTACTTGTCACCCGACCAGCTTACACGGCACATTTCGCGAAATGTTTTATAGTCGCAATTCGATCCACCTCTGTTTGCGTGTTTGTCGTAAATATGTCGCGCGTTAATCTCGTCTTGCGCGAATACCATAATCATATTAGCATTATCGTGTATCATATGTTTCGGTATTTTAACGTACGTCTGACACAAATAGAAACAATCGATATTTTTATGTCTAGCTCTAGAAAAATAGTCTCGTATTTTTCCCAAGTCGTCGTTCGAGTCTACATCGTCGAATATAATTACCGAATCCTCTTTCGCATCTTGAGGTGTCGGCACGTTGTCTAATTGATCGAACATACTAACACCTATCGTTGGTTGTAACGGTTCCAAGACCGACTGTAGTAAACGATATTTGACTTGATCCAACGATTTACCGTATATATACACCCACGTATATCTTAATCCATTCGGATGAAATAGTAGCGACAACGTAGCGTTAGTTTTTCCACTTCCACTACTTCCACATACTAGATATCGTACATGATTCGGCAAGAGCGTACTGTGTTTTCGGAATTTATTGTTTTCATCCAGCGTTAAACCGTTTCCTACGATCGAATACAAAGCGTCCTCCACCGGAAGCGAAGTATTCTGGCGTACGATTTGGAACATTTTATACCGAATTATTATAGAAGTATATAAGTATATATATATATGTATATAAGCACTCCTCAACGATATGACTCGTCCCAGTCGAAAAACTATATATAGGACAACATCATCGCCTACATCGAAAAGTGTCGGTAGTGGTTTAGTGAATAAACTTATAGATAAATTACCGTTCTAACTTCATTTACCGGGATATAACTATTGCGGGCCTGGTACTAACCTCTCCACTCGATTAGCGAGTAATTGTCAACCTATAAACAGATTAGATAAAGCTTGTCAAGAACACGATATCGCCTATAGTCTATATAAGGACGATAAAAAGCGATCGGAAGCTGATAAGAAACTCGAAGATGCAGCTTGGAAAAGAGTGTCCGATTCATCAGCTACCATCGGTGAACGAACGAGTGCGTGGTTAGTAACGAACGCTATGAAGATGAAACGGAAACTAGGAGCAGGATGTTGTTGTAATCCTCGTTGTTCTCGTCCCAAATCGACAAAGAACAGACTAGACTTTCGAAAAGTATTACAAATCGCTCGTAAGGCCGGGGCAGGTATGAAATCAGTTTCGGCGAAAATGAAAAAAGTTTTAGCGGCCTTGAAAAAAATACGCTGTTGTAAACGATCAATTAAAACGCGTGTAATACCCGTTCCAAAAATAGGTGGAGCGCTACCATTAGTTCCAATTTTAGCCGGTCTTTCATTGATCGGCGCTCTTGGAGGTACTACATCAGCCGTAGCGAAAGCTGTGAAAGATGTTAACGATGCGCGTCGTAGTTTTAATTCACCCGATTCATCATCATCATCAACAGAGTCGTCGGTTAAAGTCGGTAAAGGAGTCTATTTAAAACCGTACAAACAAGGATACGGTCTTTATTAAAATACGTCATCATCACCATCGAGCAGTACTACATCGAAACGAGTAAAAAGAAAGAAATTTTTTCGTCACTGCAAACGTACCGACTGATCGACCGTTAAACGGGTTGGAAATTGAAAAATTCGCAAAACAATTAAAAATCCCATCATTTAGAGGCGTGTTCGACAGAGATAGTTTACCGATAAGCGGTCCACACTATCGAGAAGCGGCTGTAATTAACCTAGATAGCGCGAAGGGTAAAGGAACACATTGGTGTTGCTATATAAAGAACGGTAATCGCGTTCGATATTTCGATAGTTACGGTAATCTTCCGCCACCTCGAGAACTCGTACGATACTTTACACGCGCTAATAAAAAAATCGATATAAGTTACAATAGAACGCCGTATCAATTTATGAACAAAGTCAACTCGGTAAATTGCGGTGAACTGTGCTTAAAATATCTTTGCGAAGCTCTCTAACGATGGGATCCTTCTTATTTCAACTAAGTGAAGCGGGTAGCAGCGTATTGTCTTGCGACATATTTCCTCCACTACATCTCACCGAGGGCTCGTATTCTTTAGGATTAACGTCATTCACAGCCTACAATTCGATATTCAATATTACCGAAAATGAAAACACGCTAGTATGGTACGTAAAAATGGATGAAAAACCGCATAACGTTGACGTACCTACTAATATGCTTTCACTTGAATCAGGTGCTTACAAAGTGTCGGATTTGGAGGAAACCCTAAAAACATTCGTAGATGATACTTTATCGCTGAAAGTCGATCCGATCACGTTAAAAGCGCGTCTTAAATCTAAACATTACCTAGATTTATTTAATAACGGTAAAGGACCAGGATGATTACTCGGATTTAAACAGACCGATGGAGAACTATACAGTGGGAAATATCCAGAAAAGCAATATCGATTATTGTCGGCGGATAAAGAAAATGTATCATCCGGTACTATCCAAATGAATAACGTGAACGTCATCAATCTAGTATGTAACTTGGTTCGTGGTTCGTACAAGAATGGTACAGTCAGTCACGTCCTACATTCGTTCCCACTCGATATAGCGCCAGGTTATAAGATAGTCGAAAGACCTGAGAGTATCGTCTATCTTCCGATAGTCGATGAAACTATAAATAATATTACCATATCGGTTGAAGACCAAAACGGGCGTGTAATCGATTTTCACGAAGAAACGATTACTATTACATTACACTTGAGACGTGACAATAATGGTTAAAACCTATAATAAGTGCTCTTCCATCTCGAACACTACACGCTCGCTGTGTTGGTGGTCATTCAAAAAAAGTATAAATAGACGACACGTACGTAAACAACGAGTCAATCGTAAGAAATCGGGCCTATCTCATCGCAGTATACAACTATTACGTCAATTGGGTTACAAAGTCATATCAAACAGAGTATAACACAAGCAATGGATAGTATACTACGTGTAAACGAACCGATTCAGACGGAAAACAGTATTATTTCATTCGAATATCATACACATAAACCGTATTCGAGTAATAATTTCGGTCAAAATGACGAAATCAGATTACCGGTTCATCAGAAAGATGTCTACGTATTACCTAGTGAAAGTTATCTAATAAAGGAAGGATACGTGAAAAAAGCGACGAATTTCGCTTTCGCTGGATCGCTTCATCTATTTTCCGAAATACGATACGAAATAAACGGAGTCGAAATAGACAGAGTACGCAATCCGGGTATAACGTCTACTCTTAAAGCGTACGTCAGCATGGACGGAAAGAACGAAGAAAATATCTACGCTAGTTCAGTTATGAATCGAAGCGACCTTAAAGCATGTACGTACGAAAAACCGGAGACTGGGGATGCGAAAACGCTCTATTTTTCATTCAGTATTCCGTTAAAACTTATTTCCGGCTTACACGAAGATTATCGGCGAGTATTTATAAATACGCGACACGAATTGATATTAACCAGAGGCAGACAAGATGTAAATTCGTTATATAACGATACGAATGCAGCGGATGTCTCGATTACATTGCAAAACGTCGTGTGGAATTTACCATTTATACGCGTCAATGATGAAGCTCGAATAGCTCTATTGCAGTATGTGAAGAACGCAAAATTTCTTCCGATAAATTTTCGTCAATGGAGTCTTTATGAGTATCCCGACTTAGCACACGGTACCGAACATAGTTGGTTGGTAAAAACCGGTACTAATAGCGAACGACCTTCATGCGTCGTAGTAGCTTTTCAGACGAACAGGAAAAATCAACTAACGAAAGATATGTCGGAATTCGATCATTGTAATATAATCGATATTAAAGTTTACTTGAATTCGATTTATTACCCCTACAATAACCTTCAATTAAACTTTGGTGAAAATAAATACGCTCCGCTATATCAAATGTATACTCGTTTTCAACAAATGTACTATCAGAAACCAAATCCATCTCCGCTTATCGGGATCAACGAATTTGCAAACAAATATACCATTTTCGTGATCGATACTACTTATCAGAATGAATTACTTTCAAACAGCCCGACAGATTTAAAGATTGAATTTAAAACATCGACCGCTATCCCGGAAAAGACATCTTGTTACGCATTATTATTACACGATCGAGAAATTAATTATAATCCGCTAAACGATTTAGTTAAAAAAATTTTGTAATAATTATCAAATCTACGTATATATCTGTATATCGGCTACTATTTTTTAAGAAAATATAAAAAAAGATTAATTCTATATTTTTTCAAAACTAACGTTCATGAAAGAGGAACATGATGATGATGAAATCCAAGATGATAGGGAAAAAGAAGATAAGGAATATGAGTGTGAACACGTGAGTGCGAGTGTGCGTAAATGCGTGCACATGTGTGTATGAGAGTATGTGTGTTAGTGCGAGCGAGCGAGCGAGCGTGTGTTGTGTACATGTGAGTGCGAGTGCGCGCAATATTTTAGTTTTGACATTGCTACGATGCAGTATTCGAAGATGAAAAATTATAATTTATCAATCGGTAGATAATAATTTATAAAAAAAATCAAAAATTAAAAAAAAAAATCAAAAAATTTAAAAAGCGTGTCTTAAATCTAAACATTACCTAGATTTATTTAATAATGGTAAAGGACCAACGATTACTCGGATTTAAACAGACCGATGGAGAACTATACAGTGGGAAATATTTGATGTTGTTGTTCTTGATGATGACTGGAAACATCCTATAAGTGAGTGCGAGTGCGCGCAATTGCGTGCACGTGTGTGTATGAGTGTATGTGTGTTAGTGCAAGCAAACTAGCAAGTGCATAAGTGAGTGCGAGTGCGCGCAACTGTGAGGACGATAAAAAGCGATCGGAAGCTGATAAGAAACTTGAAGACGCAGCTTGGAAAAGAGTGTCAGAACACTGTATTTACGTCATGAAAATGTCAAGATCGCGTCTTGAAAACGTCATGAAAACGTCAGGAGAACGTCATGAAAACGTCTGGAAAATGTCATGAAAACGTCATGAAAACGTCGAGATCGCGTCGTGAAATTTCCCTGAAATGTGTATAATCGGTATGTGGGTGGTGTGGAGGGGTGGGGTTAACATGATGGGAGAACGTCATTCAGACATCGGGAGTATGATAGTCACATTACACACAAGCGGACTCTTATTATAAAGAGTGAAGTAGTTAACGTTACACGTAAGTTTCCGCGTTCAAATAGTTATGTCTACTAGTACTAGTGCTACTACTACTACACTAGTGTCTCTTTCAACGAAAAATGTGTTTTTCGTTGATTTACAAGGGCTCAAAACGTCATCGAATACATTCATTATTAAAGAATTGGCTATTCTTAATATTAAAGGTGATTACGCGTTACATAAACTCTATCAACCGCCGTTCAATATTTCGCTAATTGATTCGCACACTCAAGCAAAAAATCTTTGGATATCTCAGCGATACCACGGATTATCGTGGAACAGCGGAACGGCGTCTTATAAAGATATTTATAAAGATTTACGTGATGTTGCGGAAACGATGTCACCGTGTTTGTTTCTAGTAAAAGGACTGGAAAAATGTAAATGGTTGGAAAATTTTCTACCAATGCCGCATACATCGGTAGAAATTTGCAACTTGGAAGATCAATTCTGTATGCCGAATTTAAAAGTGCTACATTCGCTCTACCGTGGAATATCAACTACAACATCCTGTTCGCATCATGGTCACGATCGATTTATTTGCGCGCTATGTAATGTTTACTTATTAGTGAAATGGTACAATATGAATGTGGCGCTGATCCAGGCAATACTGTCACCGAATATGTTCTTGGAAACTGTTCCGGATGATTTATTACAAGGCGTATTTTCGAGTAGATTATCCCAGTTATTTCATAAATTACCGGCTAAATTACGCGAACGAGCAGACTTCCGCAAATATAATCCGTTTCGAATTACTTTTCCATCGCAACAACTTTGTACCAGTTGTAATCCAATGGCGGATAACGAGTAATATAAGTATGCTAATAGTAATAATTATTATAATAATTTTTAATAGTACTTTATTAGATTAGAAGAATAATTTTATTTTTAATTTTCTGTTACCTAATACGTTAACGAATAAACAAATATTTTTTTTTAAAAACGAGAGCTTGTATTTATTTTTATTTATTTCATTTTGTGGAGCGCTAGTTTTTTGCTATATATAAAAATTGAATGATTCTTATATACATTGCCCAAACTACACTTCGTGGAAGTAAACTAGCATGTAGTTCTCAGGTGTTTTTTTTTTGATTTTTTTTTTGATTTTTTTAAATTTTTTGATTTTTTTTTAATTTTTGATTTTTTTTTTTATAAATTATTCTCTACCGATTGATAAATTATAATTTTTCTTCTTCGAATACTGCATCGTAGCAATGTCGAAACCAAAATAAACTAGCTGTCACTTTTTCACTGTGAATTGTCATACTTGTAAAATTAAGGCGCGCTAAATTTTTCATAAATTCATACACGTCCGTTATTCGTTTATGTCCGGAGACATCGTCGTTATTTAGCTGAAAATATTTCACAATCGACTTTTTCTGTCGAGAGATATTTCCTCGACTACATTCATATACAACGCATGTCTTATAGCCACCGTCTACTAATATCATATTCGGACAAGGAAAGCGTTCCGAAAATATGATATTTCTTTTCATCCGATAAATGTAAAATATAACCCATTCGTGCGTTTTATAAGGCGGTATGTAACTAGCTATTTTAGATTTAGCTGTAGGAGAAAGTCCACAGCGTATCCATACATTATCCAAATCCGGACTATTAAGCTGTTCCTGTTGTTGATGTTGTTGTTCTTGATGATGACTGGAAACATCCGGTATTATTCCCAGCTCTATTAATAATTTATCGACTTCTCGAACGAACGAAG
Organism: Coronaproctus castanopsis; assembly: GCA_032883995.1. Lineage (NCBI taxonomy): Eukaryota > Metazoa > Arthropoda > Insecta > Hemiptera > Monophlebidae > Coronaproctus > Coronaproctus castanopsis. The sequence continues at coordinate 187,221,590 of CM065052.1, read as the reverse complement.
GCCGTTGCGACGATGTCGGTTGAATAAGTTGATGGTTAGAAGACGATTCCATTATGAGGACAGATGATGTGTATTGAAAATCTTTGACGAAAACGAGTAAACGAACGTGAACACCGATAAAACGATTGGAATGTACTGTGCGCTGTATAAAATATTTGACGCGATTATTAAAAAAATAAATTATGTAACCTATCGCAACCGCGAGCAGAACATTTATACAAGCATTAGCCAATTGCGAGATAAAGTTCTTCCGTTTCTTCGAGGTTAAATAATGTTAAATATTGTTCGCAACGAACAAAAGCATCGCATAAAGCTGTAATATTATTAGATGATGGTGATGATGATGATAGATGTTTTTTTAATTCGTCGCAATTGTGGCGAAATAAAAATTCACCGATCGCTATGTAGAGTTTCATCGTGTCCTTGTACTCTTCTTCGAAATAGCGCGCAATCCCGCAGTTTACACCTTGGTAGAAAATATAAGTAGGACAGCAGTAAATGAGTCCAATTGGAATGCTGATGATGATGATGACGACGATGTCTATCGTTTTTTACGTGATTTCTTCTAAAATAATTCAGATGATCATAATAAGACGGACCATCGTTTATATCTTCCCCCAGTTTCTCAGCTTCCATAATAATATCATGAATAGTATTAACGCTATTACTATATTTATTATGTAGTTCGTATTAAGAATAATATAGATTACGCGAATAGTCTTACTACACTGGATGAATTATACATACCCGCACGATTGCAACAATGTGATTAATAGTATGTATTTGATTGCAATAGCCTTAAAAATGTCAGTAGAACGTCAAAGAAACGTCAAAGAAACGTCAACGTATTTGATACAGCTTATGTGAACTTACGTAATCTTCCATTTAATCGTGTATAAACGTCCAACATAATTATCTGATAAACATATTTGATGAAATTTATGCGATAATTTTCCATTTAATTGTGTATAAACGTCACGTAATCATCGATTTGATCATGATTATACACACACACACACACAACAGAGAGAGAAGCCAGACAGACTGACCGTTAGTCGGACATACACACGTGGTCAGTCTGTCTACAATAATAATAATAATGTTTCACGGGATATTATAATATTATACTGTCGAGAAGCGAGTTTAGTTAGTTGAGCTTCTTTTGGTAGCTTCTTTGGGTACCCGTCAAAAGCATTAGAACATCGAAACCTATAGGAATTGTTCATCGCCCAACTCGTTTGGAGGATGTGATGTCATGTAATCACGATTACACACATACACACTAACACTCGCAAACACTGATATGATTAATACGACTGTTGGTGATAATAAGATGCATGCACATACACACGCATGCTCGCTCGCACACACACACCAATACAATTAATATGACTGTTGGTGATGCATGCACCTACACACTTACACACACACACACTTGCTCGCTCACACGCACACACCAATAGCATTAAGGACTGTTGAGGATGATAAGGTATGCATGCACACACTAACACACGCTCACACTCTCAGTTTACATCATCAGTTGGGTTAAGAATTTCGCCGAAATATGTATAATAATAGGTACAGTGGGAGGTGTGGAGGGGTGTGGCGGTCAAAGGTGATGATTGGTTGACCTTGGAATAATAATAATCGATTAATAACTCATCGAATAATACGAGTAATAATCGAATACCAGGTAGAAATGGCATCAATGTTAATTTCCATAAGAAAGTGACCCAGAATGATGGACATTTTATAAGTTGAGTATATGGGGTCTGAGATAGTCTGTAGAACTGGCATATATACATCTACTAATATGTGTTGAACAATATCTATACCAGTGCAGAACGTCCGCATCATTGTGAATATTGTCAGGCCAGATTTACTCTAAAGAGACATTTAAAAGAATATATAAAAATACACACAGGGGAACGTCCATATCATTGTGAACATTATCAAGTTAGATTTACTCGGAAGCAACATTTAAAAGATCACATAAAAATACACACAGGGGAAAGTCAACAACGTCCATTCCTTTGTGAGTATTGTCAGGCCAGATTTTCTCGTATAAGGAATTTGAGGGTTCATATAAAAATACATACAGAGGAATGTCCACACCATTGTGAATATTGTCAAGCAACATTTATTCAAAAGGGACATTTAAGAGATCATATAAAAATTCACAAGAGGGACGCATCCATACCAGTGTGATCATTATTAGGCCAGATTTACTCTAAAGAGACATTTGAATAAATGTCCATACCAATGTAAACATTGGAAGTCTAGATTTAGTGTGAAACAAAGTTAGACACACATAAGTGAATGTCCATACCAAACATTATAAGGTTAGATTTCTTCAGAAGGTAAATTTGAATTCACATCTAACAATATGTGTTGAACAATGTCCATACCAGTGCAGACATTGAGGGGTGATTTAGTAAGAATACAAATTTAACAAAACGATAATACATGCAGAATGTTTGCAAATTTAATTGATATAAACATTAATCGATAGCATTTACACTAAAACATTTATTAGTATCCATGTGGAAATTTATATATTTGTAATATTATATACATTTTAACAAAATACACAATCTTTAAAATATACAATTTTTGTTTTAATTTTTAATGCTTTAATTTGGCTCTTTTGGAAAACAATGACCTTTTTCCTCCTCCTTCAAAGTTATGTCATAATTTTGTACAACATTTTTATATGAGTATGTGTGCACTTTGTCTATGATCACCTATCATGGTGTATGTTTAAAATTTATCAGTATAATTAAAATTGATATCAAAATGGTGAGTATGGACTTGGAATAAGAAATACAAGAGACACATTTGTAAAGAAAATAAACTGATTGAAGTACCAGATAGAACAAAATACACCTGGATTGCTCTGGGAGATAGAACATGTTATAAAATAGATTACATTTTAGAAAAATCTTGTTACAAGAGCCTCGTTATATGTAGGCACAGTTTTCCCGGATCAGAAAGAGATAGCACTCACAAATTAGTAGTGATAAAAAGCAGAATAACGTAATCAAAAGCCAATATGGGAAATATAGGCCTCTGGGCAACTGAAAATAAAAGAAATTGTGGATGACAGCAAGATTATGGAATTGGTAAAACGAAATGTAGTGAAGAAACTACAAACTGCAATTACATAAAAATGTAGAAAACCAAAAGAAAACTGGATGGGAGGAGCTTGATAGAGAAAAATATAGCTACACATAATACAAGTAAAGTTTTCAAACTACCGAAAAGCTAGCAGAAACTTCAGTAATCGAAACCAAAATAGGAAATTAATGGAAAAAAGACAATAGCAAATAGATAGAAAGAATATTTATAAGACTTAATGATATAGAAATAGAAAAATCACATCTTGTTAGAGAAGATCAAATAGGTCAGGATAATAGACGAATTTCAGAAAGTTCATTATGTATGTGTAACGAGGCTATCACTCACTTGTTTTCGTGTAAAGCATGTCCGGTTAAATGCAGTTTTGAAGACGTCATGAAACTGGGAGGCAATGCAATTGGTTTCTTGGATTATTGGAAATCCGTGCTGTAAGCTGCTTCATCCAACATGAAAAGATTTTACTTGTAATGAAATAACGTACATTCCAAAAAAATTGAAAGAAGTCAGAATGTTGTAATTATGGAAACTTAGTCATGCATAAAAAAATGGAATTAAAAAAAAAATAGAAGGAATATTAGAAATGGACCTGTTTGGATTCAGATCTGGTATTGGAACAAGAGGAACCATATCAGCCCTAAAGATATTGATGTGAAGGAGAGTAAGTATGAATAAGAACACCTATATAACTTTTATTGATATGGAAAAAGCTATTGATAAAGTAGATTTATATGTGTTAATGTCTGTAATGAAAAAATTAAAGTTAGACTGGAGATTCAAACAAACTATAGCGCAATTAGGCAAAAAAGAAGAACCAGTTATTAAAATTGGAGAGCATGTAGCAATTGTTAAAATCCATAAATGAGTTAGACAAGGTTGCTCATTGTCGCTTCTACTGTTTAACTTATACAATTCCTAGATGAAACAAACAATTAACGAATAGGAAGCAAAAAATAAATGGGCAAGTAGTAAACTGCAGATTAATAATAATGTTAATAATAAAATAATAATAATAAAAATCTTATATATTTATTCTTGTAAGATATATTCGTGCAATCTAATTATGCAATATGGAACAATATATACATATACATATATATAATTTTATTATTGAGTTGTTTATGGAACATAAAAAAATTTTCTTTTGCCCCCAAGTTTTTTTGCACCTGCTTGTACATAAAGGTTGTATGGTTGCACAACCACCAGAAATATCCGAAACAGCATATAAATTGATGATGTTATAAAATAGTTAAAAGTACTAATTATTTTATGGAGATTAATATGAAATTTATATAAATGTTGTGTATATGTGCGTGTAAAATAACGTTTTTATTATCTCTATAAAATATTCGACTTTGAGACTTTTATCATGCGCCAAAAATTGGATATAGCATTGTTATCTGAAACACCTCTAACTAACGATCATTATTATCATTCTACGTTTGTTATAGAACTGCTCTCACCCTGCTAATAAACCGCAAGAGGGAACGGCTATTATTGCTTACTTAACAGCTATAAAGAAAATTTACAGTCTACGTTTATTCAATTAATTGAAAACAATGACACAGCTTTAGTCCTGTCTGTCACATACCGCCCTCCAGGACAAGAGACGTTCTAGCGTAATTTCAAACATGCTCGTTCGACTATTGATATTTTTGTAAATTAGCCAGTTATCAGAGCCGGACGTTTAATTTTACTATCAATTACCAATTTATGTGAAAAATTTATAATTGCGGAACTGTCGAAATGGTGTTAACTGTGTTCGAATTATTAATTACTTCGTATTTAATTTTTTTTATTAAACATCGATGTGTGATTACAAGGGTTATGTCCAATGTTGAATTAGCGTAAGATCAAACGATTTATCGGATATTTCGTATTTTATTGAAATTAATATGTATGGAGAAATATACGAAAATAAAAAATAGAAATAAATAAAAAGAATTCAGTAAAAGGCAATTAAAGGAATTACGCAAAACGGGACGAGATCGAGATTTCAACCGACGAATGCTGGTCAGGAGCGAAAGCACTAAGGAATGGGGGAGGTAACTGTTAAATTGACGCGCATCTCTAAAGAACGTCGTGTAAAGTTGAGTAACAAACTAAAAATGCGTTGGCAGTTCCGTCGAGAACAGCCTCTCCGTAAGGCCGCCGTTTGTATTTATTTTATTAATTTAAATTCGTAATACCAAACTGAATTTGCGCTTGAATTATACAAGGATAGAGAGCTCGCCTATAAGCAATTTTCAATCGCCGTAAAAGTAGCAACCTACATGTGGTGCGAAGTCGATAACAGGAAGTGCCACGAAAGCGAGATAGGTAGAACGGTGAGATACTACACTAAAACTCAAAGTGATATTATTGAAATGATATAACGCGGTAGAACTAACAGGATTCGAGCACAGACCACAGGGCGCTTAACCGATTCGGTTCATCGGAAAGGTATAATGTAGTCTGCTCGAGTGAACATTGTCACGGTATAAGGACGAGGTGGTTGCGGATGTTAGAAAGATCGGTATTAAACCTAAGGCAGTGCGATGGGAAAATGGAGCTCACGATCGGAACTGGTGAAAAAAACTGGCGATCAAATGTGTGAAAGCAACTACTCACAAAAGAAGAAAGAAAAGTTTTGTACATTGTCAGTCGGCCTCGTGTCTAATATGCGTTCTAAATGTAGATGATCGTCAATCAAGAGTCCTCATACTTGTCCGCGAATATATATATATATATATATACATATATAATATATATACTAGCTGACCCGGCGAACTTTGTAACGCTTCAGAATCAATAAATACATTAACTCATTACCTGAATTAAATAAAAAAACAGTGATGGAGAATTAGGTATTATCCAAAAAAATAAAAAAATATGTTTTGTAAAGAAACTTAAATTATATGCCGATACTGTTTAATTATTGTAGATTTATTGATATTAATAAAAATTTATATTTAATTCAGCTAATAAGTTAATACATTTATTGATTCTGGAGTGATACAAAGTTCGACAGGTAGAGGAGCGCTAAATAGCATATATATATATATATATATATATATATATATATATATATATATATATATATATATATATCCTAACGCCTAGTGTATATATTCAAGATATAATTTTAAAATCGGCCCATCAAAAATTGCTCGAAAAATTTTAAACTCGCGATTTCTCTTTACCGGTTAATTTTGGTAAAATTTATATTTTTATATAAATGATAGATCTCAACGTCTACTTTCGTATAACGTTAACCCGAACCCTCTATATATCGTATGGGCCTCAAAAACGGTCCAAAACCTACCTTTTAACCCTAATTTTTTCGATGGGTACTTGGTGCCAAAATACGACTATACTATTGTTATACTTGATTACTAAAAATAGTTAAAATCACTAAATTTATTTTTAATTGTGCGAAGCTTTTCGGCATTTACGCCATTGTCAAGCTATATACAGTTAAAATTAATTAATATAAAATCATAACATATTAATTTAAAACTAAGTTTACAATTTTACACAAAAATGAATTATGAATACTTTAGACTATCTGACCCTGACTGTTGTACACAACACAATCAATTGCCAGTAATATAAAATTTACAGAACAGTAGCTAGAAAATAATTATTTTATAAAAATATGTGTTTGAACAATGAAAAATATATATTTATGTGATTAAAAACTTAATAGTTAGGAATAATATTAAGTTTTTAATCACATAAATATATTAATTAATTTTAACTGTATATAGCTTGACAATGGCGTAAATGCCGAAAAGCTTCGCACAATTAAAAATAAATTTAGTGATTTTAACTATTTTTAGTAATCAAGTATAAAAAAAAGAAATCACTACATTCCACAATCAATAACTTTATACTATTGTTAGACGCCTATTTCAAAGCCGTATAACTTTTGTTTAAACTATTCTCCCTGATTTCGAATTATTCAAGATTTATTGCGAAAAAAGTCAAATTTGAAAAAATTGTGTTGTTTTTTCCGCGGTCTTTTCGCTTTATACGATAAATCTTATTTTTAGAAACTGCTATTTCAAGAGGCGGAATCGTTTCAAAATATTTACGTAGTGCGCTTTGCCCTGCCGAAGGTAGCAAGTCGGTCAAAATTCGTTTGAATTAACAATTTAAATTTGACAGAATTGTAAATCTAAACCATTCTCGAATCCACATGAAGACACAACAAAAAAATCATTAACATCTGTCCAGAAGTTTAAGAGGAGTTCAGTGACATACACACGCACAGAAGAATTATATACATAAAGGTATTGTTGATAAATAAGTAGATTGCTTAAAATTTGATTCCAAAATAACGACAAAAATATAAAAATGCCAAAATATGTATTTATGAAGCAACATAATAAATTGAAACTTATTTCATATATGACGATATATCAAAACACGTAATGATACATTTTATACATATAACGCCAGAAGTGTAAATATTAAACATGATTAAGCATCCGTCCTATTACTGGTCACAAGTCAAGTCGTTAATGATTTTAAAATAGATTATATACTTACACACGAAAATATATATATATATATATATATATATATATATATATATATATATAGAAAGAGAGATAGTGGACTATTCATAAAGATAGAAGAAAAACAGCAAGAGAAAATTATACTTATCCGTTAGAAAATCTAACTCTTCGATTTGTGCGAGTTTATGATATATGGAATGTACGCTCGTAAGGGTAAAATCGTAGAAGTATAATGGCATCGGACTATAAAGAAAATTATGCGTATACGAGTTGACGAAATCGTGGTTGTTTTGAAAATAAATTAATAATTCTTTATTTACGTATCACAACTACGCCGGTGTCTATATAACTTATAAGTTGCAAAATAAAGCTAAACCTCGAACGAGTTACAAAAGATCAAATTACTGAAATGACGCCTTATTTACAGGTGGAAAACGATTGGAAATCGAGAAATTGCGAAATAGAATACTGTGCGAAACATTTGTACACCCGAAATTAAAACTCGGAAAACTATTACTAAGCAACAACTAACATCGAGCCTAATATATATATATATATATATATATATATATATATATATATATATATATATATATATATATATATATACATATATACGAATACGCACTCAATTTATGCTGTTAATGGTAAAGCTAAATTAGGACTGATTTTGTGAAAGCTGATTCCACCGTTAACTCCAAAATTATAATATACGTTACCTAATCATTGGGATAGTGATATTTGACTAATATATTAATGTTCGATTTTAAATGTAAAACCGTTTATACATCTCATTCGCCGATAAATTGTTGAATTTACACACACACATACGTTTTATATATATATATATCATCATAGTTTGGGCTCGGTCCGAACATCCTGATATTATTATTCGCTAAAATTCATCATACTTTTTTCGTGGGATATTTACAAGCGCAGTGGGACCCCGATTCCTTCTGCGTGTAGAATGAAGCAGCCCTTAACATAGGAAACAGACACCCACCAGGGAGCCGCCTCTAACACGAAGAACAGAAGCTTCTGGATTTATAGTGGATATTAGGCTTACAGCGGACTTGACACGATGCCTTTTAAGGAAAGCTTTCCCAAGACTTTCCCACTACACTCGGATGCATCGCAGCTCATGGTTCACGGTTGCTTATTCATAAACTAACCTCCATATCTGGAGGCTGTGTCACTATCCACCACCTGCGGATGCGCCCTGTCCCCTTAGCCCAGGGCCCCTCGATTACACACACATGTGTGCCCTCGAGAGTATATATATATATATATATATATATATATATATATATATATATATCAGTGGCAAATTCTGATCTTTTTAGTGATACCGCCGTTTAGAGAACACTCCACAGTTTTGCGCTATAAAAAAAATTGCCCTCCACTCTTAAATATCACTCTAAAATCATGTAAAAATTTCAGCCGTCACAATTTTTTAAATGTAAAATAAAACGCAGAACTATATGCACTGTCTTCTGTCTCTGTCAATTTATATAATTTTATCAAACGTAGCGGCACTGAGATTTAAAATACTTGAACTGGATAAAAGTCTAAGTATATTTTATTCATTAAAAAAAGTTATTTAAACATGAAATCTTCTGTTCTACTCGTATTGTTTTTTTTTTACTAAATCATCAAATTTTGATTTTGTTTTAAGATTACTTAATAATTATTTTCTATCGAAAAGAGTGACAGATTACTCGTTCTGATTTGTGACTAGGTTCAGCATGAGAAACTTTTAATCAGTTTTAACGCAGAGAATGAACGCCCCCAACTGATACAGCTGCGGCTGATAGTATTGTAGAAATAAGACAGGCCAACACTTATCAAATTCGTACGTTTATATTCGGTTAAATTTCGGAAAAAGTTAATATAATAACTAAAAATACGTGTATAGTGTAGATATTAGTGTATTATGTTCTAAATAAAATTCTTTATATCAAAAAATGAACGCGGAAATAAAATAACGCAGAAACCATCGGAACAACATTACTTGCAACACTATGCGTCAGGAAACCGCGTCCATAAAGTACTCGTTCACAGTTGGAGCGGACTTGACGGCTAAAACACTGCATAGTACATATCAAAGTCATCGCATACCAATACACGCGTGCAATGATACAACACTAAATTAGTCCAGCTCTAAACGTCGCAGCGTACCTATTATCTGAAAAGCAGACAGCAGGATTAGTTTGGTTGCCTGCGTGAAATATTAAACGCATTGATTTACTGAAGTTTCCTGCTTATAGAATTAGTGAAAGATTTAAACGTATTAAATATTTTCTATCCTTAAGTACTAAATTAAGTTATTGTAATTTATAATTTTTATTTTTACTCTGTATCGTTTCACACGACCAAAGTTTTCAGTGAAATGTTAGTACGAGGTGGAATTGTATATCGCGACGTTCATTTGCGCAATGAAAACGAATGCATAATAATATAACGTGCAACGACTTTAATCGTGCTATTTAATCGCACTTGAAGAATGAAAATCAATAAATCGAACTACGCGGAAATTATTAATATTCCGTGTCATAATTTTAAGAAGATTGAAACCAAATCTTGATAATAACGACATCGTACCCAATGGTCAAATCAATAATCATAAATTAACGCGTTCCTTATCGTATTTAAAATGTCGTTTGTAGTTTTTAAAACGAATTGTATCAGTTCATTTGTTTACATCATTTTCCTAGTGACGTAATTAATACGAATGCAAAAACGAATTTGGATGAAAAAACCGGAATAATCACGAACAAAAAAATTATTTTTTAAAAGAAGACGATCCCTTAATCGAAGGCGAAAAAAAATTGAACAAACGTCACCTATGAACGTTAAATGCAGAAAGGATTGAACGGCGAAAATAATACGGAAATACTCTGGAAAAGTGAAATCAAAAAGATGACGCTGTTGGATGATATACCGAGCAGTAAAGGGAAGTTCGCAAGACATAAAGTCCGAGATTGGGGATATTCTTGTTTTCAAAATTAAAGGAAAACCGGGGCAAGGAAGAAGAATGGAAATGATAACATCAGGATTCGGGAAATGACAACTGTATGAAATAATAGACACCATCGGGAAAAGAGAAATATGATTTGATCCGATAAAATGACGCGACCATTATAACGATGATCACATATCAAATATTTAGGAAGTATCTTCTTCTTATCTGCCCCGTCACCGATCGGTTTATCCAAATCTGCATTATTTAATTCCGATTGTGTACATCATCGTTAAAGATCCACTCACCCACTGAATTTTCTTTTGCCAACAATTTCTTCATAGTAACTCAGTTTGCGTTCTTGAACGGTCCATAGTAATTCTTAGGAAGTATATCGGACGAAAATTACCAAACCTGATAGAGCAAGCCGAAAGTGTGATAATGAAAATGAAGAACTTTTTTACACGGCCAAGAGTTAAAGTGTCGAAATTGAGAATCAAACTTTCGAAATACCGTATTTTTTTCATCCTATTATACGGTTGCGAATCTCGGAGGATACTGTCAGCATGTTTTGAGATGTACCGCTGCCGACTTGTATAATTAAAATATCGCGATATCCAAAAAAGAAAACGTAAGAAAACAGACACGCTGAACAGACTATAAAAGAAATTTGAAATGATGCAAAACATTAAAAAAAATATTACATTTCGGATGTATCGATATACCTCCTTAAAAATATTACTCGAAGGTAAAATCACTGGAAAGAGATCGAAGCGAAGCATAATTTAAGCAAAACTGTTCCTGAACATAAATTTTGCAGTTAACTTCTAATTGTATAAAGTTCATTCGAATTATTATCGTTAATAAATTCTCGTTTTATCAACGAGCGAAGTAGATAGAATTCCTTTTGTCACATCTTATAAAGGAACCGAGAGATCCGTTATAATATTTACGATTTATACGGTTTTGACATTCTATTTTAAAAAAGAAACGATTTCGAAGAGAAAAATTATTTCGGAGGCTTTTCTAACTTTAAAACTACAAACGAACTTCGTCTTTGTCCATTGTCCTATCTAACGACCAGATGACATCACTGTGAGATGCTACGGAATTGCAACTTTCCTCCATCTTTCGCGACCTCTTTTTTTAGGCAGCTGAAATCACTCGGACACGGTAATACAGCTGGTTTGTTTATGCGGTCTGCCTGACGTGCACATCTCGGACGTTTGCCGTTCACTTCGCTTCGTATTATTATTATGATTTTTTCGATTAAATAAGCGTCCAGAATATCTAACCGTGTTTCGGATATTTATATTTAACCTACCGATATCAGACATTTATTACTTCGATGCGCCATCCGTGATGTTCCGAGGATTTTCCAAAATATATCCATCTCGGACGCGCTTATACTATATTTTAACCGTTTTTTCTTTTTTAATGGTCCAGGCTTCGAACACATATGTGTCAACAACGGGGAAACTTACTGCATCGGTCAACTTTAATTTTGTTTTATTCGTTACGCCGGGGGCTCGGTCCAAATTTTGTTCAGTTTTGTCTAGCATTCACACAATAAATAATGTGGGCCAGCGTTAACGCAATTGCAAATGATAAAGAAATATTCTTCGAATACTTTCATAATACCAATGTTCGGACAGAACTTTGAAGTTAATGGCGAACTTTTTACCTATTGCGTAGAATAAATTATTATTGCAATAATATCGTATAGCAGAATGGAAAAGGCGATTGTGCATGAAGCTGTTGCCCAACAAGTAATTGAGAATACCGAAGACTGGTAATATAGAAATACTAACAGAACAGGTGACGATAGAAATGTGTACATTCGATGACCTCCTCGTACCATCTATTCAAGAAACTTACGCTGAACAGTGCAAGAGATTTTTCGAGAAACTACAAAATAGTGCAAATCCAAACACAAGCAGAATTTATACAATCACATTGCCGGACAATCCCCGGAGACGAAAAATTTTAATCAATAATAAATGCCCATCGTGTCTTACTTTATAACAGAATTAATAGATTTTATTAGCTCTTACGGTGACACGATTAATATGTAAAGGAAAATTATTCGAGATTACCCCGAGGTCAAGAAGATGATTCGTTTATCAGTTTATGAAAATTTCGATACATTGTAATCAAATAAAGTAAGTTCTACGCGTCTTATTAGATTGATTAATAGGCTCAGTTTATTCAGTTCTCCTTTTAGCGCGGTACACTATACAGTGCGTGGGCTATTACCGAGAATTTACTCCCTTGTTGCATTAAAGAGTCCGTCGATATCATTAATGTTACTCCATTCCTGTAGTCTTTAAACGTCTAACAGTGCAGACATTCAATGTCCATTGTTTTCACTACGTAAAAAAAAGTACTGAAATAACGTAGCAGTCTATAACGTTTTGTCCCAGCTGGAGTGGCAAATCGTAAAATTTATATGAAATAATTAATTTTGGGACCTTAAATTTCAGCCGAAAGTAGTAACCGCGACTGATGAAGCAGATCTGATACGGCAGATGGAAAGATGGAAAGAGCCGAAGCAGAGAACGCGGAAATATCTGGCGATGAAGACGAAGAGAATGAAGATTATAGCGATGCCGCGGAAAACGGACTAGAACTAGAGGAAAATGACGATGAGATCGACGAAGCAAATGAAGAAGATATATATATATATATATATATACGATAATCTTGCAAATTTTCAGAATAAAATTATAATTCTTATAAAATGAAAAAACTCAATATAATTTTATTTATTTTTATATTTAACATTTTCATTAATGTATCGCAATTTGAAAGCTAATACGACGATATTATTGCTGAATGTATAGCATGATTCATTACGATAAAACGAATTAAACGGAAGATCTTGTCGATACAGAAATTTGTAAAATATTAAATTCATTTATAAAATAATGCAGGAAAATTCGTTACTTTTTTCGTGTTATCAGCATTCGAGCTAAAAATAGGCTTGCTACTTTTCAAGTTTGCGCCCGTTGTTACATGCATCACATTTAAGGGCGCCGGTGTTAGCGAAGTTTGCTCTTGTCGTTGTCTCGAATTTGGGTTTTTGTACCTTTCTGTCGTTGTTCGAACTTTTTGGTCTTAACATATTTGTAAGTGCACAATTCAATCCTCGAACTGAGGCTAGTTTCTCTCATTTTTCAGTATCCATTTCGAGATCTTTTAATATTTGTCCCTAGAAATTTTTGAACCGTTATCGCAGACGTCCAGTGCGATGATTTCACCACGCTATCAATCCATCCAGTTGGCCATAGAAAAACTTTTTGGGAATATTTTCGTCGCCCTGAATAATTATAATTTTGTATATGTTCATGTAACAGCTGAAAAATCAATTATAATCAACTAAAAATAAGAACTGCATCTGAAATTAGAATAATTATTACAGATATTCATAATCATCCAGCTAGAACCTATGTATTCAATCCAGTAACGTATGTTACATGAATCGTCGGGGCAAAGATAGTGGACAATCAAATATAATTGGAAGCAAATCGAAAGTAACGGTAGTTCTAACCGGAAATAAAACGTTGAATGAATGAATGAATGAATATATTTAAATTGTTTACAAATCAGAGCAGATACATAATAAAATACGTATACCGAGCAGTAGTACGGCTCTCACTATGCGACTTAGATTAGTGAACGAGTCTTAAGTTAGCTTAGAAATAGACGATTTTACAGGGGAAAAATACAATAAAAACCCTGCGTAGCGGAAAAAACAGCATCAGTTAATATTAAGAATAATTTACGCGTTAAATAATATACATATATGTATAAACTCGTACATACTACATACAAATATAGAATGAGTATGCTTATAAGTATAGAAGTACAAGTTGTGTATACTTATATGATTAAATAAGTATAATATGCATTATAAATAGCGACAACGTACGATGAAATATTTTTATCTGAGAGTCTAGGGCGTGAGAAGCAAATGCTTAATCCTTTTATGTTTGTATCTTTTGTATCGTAATTGATATGGTAAGTTACCAATTTGTTGTACAAGTGTATATTGACTTATGGGGCACTTACGGTAAAATTTAGCAGCTTGCTTGTGAAGGAGTTAAGATATGTACGGGCGATTCAGTGCGGAGTGCATGTGAGAAATTTTTGTATAAAAAGGAGCATTAAGGATGATTCGTAGGCATTTATTCTGGAGAATTTGTAATTTAATGATCGTGGAGTTACTTATACTACACCAGATAGGACAAGCATAAAGGATGATTGGCAAAATGAAGGCTGTGTATATCAATAATTTGTTTTGTATATTTAATTTTGACCGCTTGTTGAATATTGGGAATAACTGATGTAAACGAGCATGGTCTGTACTCCGGTTGATGTGACTACTGAATGTTAACCGTCTGTCTAGGGTGAGACCGAGGTATTTAACATCGGATTTCAATTCCAATTGAGTGTTTCCTATTGTAATACACTGCAGGACCTGAGGCCTGCGCCTGGAAAATAATATAACTTTAGTTTTTTGTGAGTTAATTTTGATTTTCCATTTTTTATAGTATTTGTGTATTTTATTGTAACTGTCTGTGAGTCTGTTGCTAATGGTATCAACTCTATATGAGGATGTGTAAATTACAGTATCATCAGCATAGAGGGAAGTTATGATATTTTGTAATCGTGGGAGATCATATAGAATATAGAGAAAGGGCCCGAGAATACTACCGTGTGGGACGCCAGCAGGCAGAATCCTAGGTTTGGAATAGGTGTCACCCAGCCTAACTGTGAAGGATCTAGGAAAGAGATAGGATTTGATCAGTATTATAAGATAGCTAGGGAAGCCATAGCGAAGCATTTTGTAAACTATGCCATTATGGCAAGTTGTATCAAAGGCTTTTTCAATGTCTAGTAATAATAATCCTGTATGTTTATTTAGGTTAAATTGGTCAGTAATACGATCAGTAAGTCTAGCTAATTGCATGACGGTAGATAATTGTGATCTAAATCCAAACTGTGTTTCTTTTAGGATGTTCATTGGAATACGCTTTTAGGCGTAGTAGAATAACTTTTTCTGATATTTTACTTATGTTACTGATTAGACTAATGGGACGTATGTTTTGCACAGAAGAAGAGTCTTTCCCTAGTTTTGGACTTGAGATTATAATTGATTTTTCCCATAATGATGGGTAATAACCAGTGAGTAATATTGCATTTATTATGTTTGTTAAGTATACTATAGCTTTTTTGGGCAAGTTTTTTATCATAATAGTGTGAATTAGGTCTATACCAGTGGAAGTTTTACATTTTAAGTGTTTTATATGAGTATGTATTTCATTCGGAGTAGCCGTTGAAATTTTTGAAGCAAATGTCGGCACAGTTGCACAGCATTTCGGAACAATAGTGTCGACATGTTTTGTGTGATGTGGTGTAGATAATGTTGAATTTTAGTAGCTCAACTTTATTTTTATTAGAATATGCAATATCATTGTTATGTTTGAGGGGTGGGATGTTGATTTGAGTATGGTAAACTTTTTGGTAATCTTCCAAAGACTATTGTCCTTGACAGATATTGACTTAAATTTGTTATTCCACTCATCGTTATAGTGTTCAAGAAGCTTGGCTTTGACTACACGTGTGAAAAATTTACACAATTTTTTGAATCCGTTAGTTCTGTTTTTCTGAAATTGTTTCCGATAGTGGTTTTTTATTTTGATTAAAACGTTTAAATGATGTGGAATAGGAAGACCACAGTGAGAGGTAATTTTTCTTTTTGGGATGTTCAACTGGGATGATGATAGGATGGTATCCGTGAGAAAGATAATAGATCCGTTTATTTGATCAGTAGTAAGAGGGCGTTTTTGAATTTTTATTGCGTTACTTATATGGCTCCTATACTGAGACCAGTCAGCGTTTTTGAAGTCATAATTTAACTTGGGGGGGGATTGAGTGAAAATTTTTGTTTATTTCGAAATAAATAGGGTTATGGTTTGAGCTTAAAGATTGTAAATATATAGGTGTGGTGATGTAAGGAAAATTTTTACACACAACGAGATCTATGATGCTCGGTCTCATTCGGCTTGATGTTGGGATATAGGTGGGATACTTAGGGGAAAATATGGCAAATTTCTTTTTAAATGAGAGGTCAAGTAGAATTCTACCTGATTTATTATTTGTAAAACAGTTCCAAGCTGTGTTCCTAGCATTGAAATCACCAGCTATAACAACTTTGTTAGCAGAACCCAAGAGTAGTGAGATATCAGACTCGAAATGAAGACAGTTTGGTGGGGAATATACTGAGTACAAATGAACAGGTTCATTATCAACTTGCAAGGCGACACCAATTAACTCAGTATCACGTGTAATGTAGGCAGAGCATGATGTATAAGGTGATCATTTACTGGTAGAGCTACACCACCCCCATGTATTGTGCGATCCTTCCTATATACTTTGTAAGCAGGACATGTTAGGTTATAATTATGATCAATTTTAGTTTCACTCAGACAGATAATGTCAACTTGCTTCTCACGCGCTAGAGTGGAAAGTTCAAAAACTTTGTGTTTTATGGAGTTAGCATTCAAAGCTATGAGTTTAATCTTCTTGGTAATCATTAAGCAAAAACATTTGCTTAATTCATCGGCATATCTTATATTATTTATTATCATACCATTTATGTTTATTCCTTTTTTAACCTGATTAGTGCTTCTTTAAAGATCTGCTCCATATAAAAATTAAACAATACCGGTGAAAGTATACATCCCCATCAGACTCCTTTCTTAATTTCTAGATCTTCTGTAAGGTGTGTGTTGATTAACTTACACTCGAGCCGATTGGTTCCAATACATATTCTTAATTATTTTTATATAGTTTCCATTTAAATCTATTCTTGTAAGTCTAATAGTTTATTATGTTTAACATTATCGAAATCAATGAAACACACTGGTTGTTGTCAATCGATAAATTTTTAAATTAATACTTGTATCGCAAACAGTGCCTCTCTTGTTCCACAACTGTTTCGAAATCCAAATTGCATATTTCCAATTTCCCGATATATTTTTATATATATTCTGTTGTATATATATATATATATATATATATATATATATATATATATATATATATATATATATATATTTTAAATTTTGCATGCAATCTGTATTTAATAACAATAAGCAGCAGTGAAGACATGTTAATATATAAATCAAAAGCAGGATAGCAACCCAATGGGTGCTGATCCTATTTATTGATGAATACTTTTACGTTATTTTAATCTGCAATTCTTAAGAGTAAGAGATTATTAGGATCGATATTGAAGTTGGATAGGATGGAATCGGTGTATACGTTTGAATTTAATGCAGTTTGACAACATGTTTTTTGCTAGTATATTTGAGTGTTGATTTAGTCTTTCTTTGTGTCTTTTGAGCTGCGGATTTCATCTTTAACCGAGCTGATCTTCAAGTCTTTAGAGATGTCATCATTTCGTATGAACCAAGGAGCATTCACAATTTTCCGTAGGATTTTTTCTTGTGTTTTTTCCATAATAGCTATTATATTGGATTTAGCAGCAGTACCTCATAGCTCTCAACCACCGGTCCAAATTGGCTTTATTATTGTTTTGTAAAGTAGAATTTTATTTTCTAGAGAAAGAACTGAATTTCTTCCAATCAACCAGTCCATATTTCTCAGTTTCAATCTGATTTAAGAGGTTATGTGCTTATTCCAAGTCAATCTCTGGTCGAGATGTAGACAAAGGTATTTCGCACAGTTAGCTTTTGGAAGTTGTTTATTGTTGAGATATATATCGGATTGGCCGATCCGCTTTTCAATGTAAATAATACATTAAGCCACTTATCTTAATTTTTTAAAGAATTTTCATTGCGTGACTCATCAGACATATTAACTGATATTCTTAGCATTTCCCTGATCTTTTTTGGTTTGGAATAAAAGGTGGATTTCAACCAATTTTTCGGGAGGCTACCAGTACTGTATATCTTGTTATATAGCTGTAGCATACTTGTCAAGTTTTCATCATTTAACCATTTTTAAAATTCTACGTTAATTTCACGACCTTTGCCTCCTTAATGGTTTTTTGAAGTTCTTCTTTTATAACTGCTGGACTTTCTACATTCGTTCTTAATTCTGCTACTTACTCTCAATCATCTGCGAACAGTTTTTGTACATATTCTGTCTATGTCTTTAATTGTTCTTGTTGATCGGTTATCAATTTATTTCCGTCACTAATTACAACGTATGTTCTTTTCCTGTATGTGTATCTTGCTCCCATAAACCCGAAGAAAAATTAAAAAAACTATATGCGGAAAATTTTTTGATATAAATACACCGTTTAAAATTTTATTTATAAGTATCTTTACAATTATGAAATAGGTCGAAGGCTCTCTAATAATGCGATAATATCGATTGGGTTTTATTGTTTTATGTTAAAAATTACTTTAATATAATAATAAATAAAATTGTATATTTTTAAAAAAGCCGGCTTGTTTGTTCCGTTATGTTAGGTTAGTTAGAAGTATGATTAATGAGAAAAGGAGAATAGCCGCCTGACCGTGTTAAAAATCACCAAAAATCACCAAAAATCACACTTACATGGAAATGTCAGCGAATCTACTTTCTCGCGATAAAGTTAATGCGTCGGTTGTATCAGGAGGAAACCATTTCCTTATAACTTTAAACTTTTCAACTTTTACGTAATTTCATTATTTTCCTTTTATTCGAGTTATATTCATACTAAATAATTTTCTTTTATAGAACATTCAAAAATTGTTTCGCCAGTTTTTAATTTCATAACTCGTTAAAAATAACCATTTTTTACATTTCTGAAAAAAAAAGACGAGAATCTCGGGGTGTAAAAGTATTCTAGGAATCTACATATTTATTGAACAAATTTTAACAAGATAGTATACTAATTTCAATTTTCAATTTTAAAAAAGGATTTTACTTGCTCTTAAAATTTTACATGGTATAATTTTGACATCATATATAAAATTTTTATGTACCGTAATGTTCCATAATATGTAATTGCCATCCTGTAATTCAGCGTAGCCAGGGGGTTGTTTTGGGGGTCTGAATCTCCTTCTTGGATTTAATCTAATAATAAGAAAACGTATACTCATTGTTAAATGCAGTTTTACATTTATTAAACATATTTTTTTTTTTATTTTCATTCATTTTATTTAAATTTCGTTGTTTTCGAAGTAAATAAATAGTTTCAAGAATTTTGTAGAAAAACGCGAAGAATAGATTTTAAATTTTAAATTTAGTTACGTATTACTACGTATTATTCCTTCAAAAAATATAAAATTATTATTTATCGTTTATTTTTTAGCGAAATTTATTGTACTTTGTAACCATCTCCCCCTGGCCTCAATAACATACTATTAGTGCGTTCCAGTGACGTTAAATATTTCTGCCGTCTATTGCTTTTAAATAGAATTACATATTCGACGTCTAATAAGTATAAAAATAACTCTGGTGAGTTGGATTGCTTAGGGCTTGGGGTTTAACCTACTTGAGTTTTGGTTATTTATTTTAAGTTCAACTTAATTTGTGTTTACTGTTCTAATTTAGTTTTGTTTGAACCGCCCTCTTCAACCAAGTCTGGCTACTCTACTGCTGTAATTCTTCAATACACTCAAACGTTATTTAATCATACTGAGACCGCATATATGTAAGTTCGCCATTTCTGAAATTTAAAAAATTTAAACAATTTTTACGATTACATTGCTGTTTGCGCACCGCGGAAGACATTGTTTATATAATCACCTTCAAAACTGGGCAAACACAAATAATATTTACCTAAAGACGACTAGCAACGAAACATTTTTTATCTGGAACCGATTTTTTTTTAGAAGTAATTTTTATTTTTTTTTGCAATCTGTCTCATGGGGACAATAGGCGAATTTTATTTGAGATTCCATCTTGATTGGAGATACTACATAGTGGTAGCACTCCTTCAGATTTATGTTATTATTTTATTATGTTGAACCTTGTGCTTAGGTCTTGCAGCTGGTATCTTTTCAATTGTCGCATGTTTTTTCTATAACGTTGTAACTCCGTTGCAAGTGGATTTGGATGAAGTTGCAATCTCGATGCATAGTTGTTGCTGTGCCTGTCAGACTTCTTGTACAGTTTGGAAGCGATTTGTGACATACCATGGTGCTCCTAGTATACATGTCACAGCTTCTGATTGAAATCGCTGTATAGCCATCACGTTTCTGTTTGATGCGCAAGCCCATAGCTCTATCCTGTAGGTCCAAACTGGTTTCAATACAGTTTTGTATACTAGTAGTTTTGACTTCAATGATAAGCGAGAGCGATGTCCGATCAGGCTGCAATATGGTTTTCCCATGCTAATCTTCTGTTTATAATGAAAGAAACCGACATACTTAACTGAGTCAGCATGAGGAAGTATTTTGTTGTTTA
This sequence comes from Coronaproctus castanopsis, assembly GCA_032883995.1. Classification (NCBI taxonomy): domain Eukaryota; kingdom Metazoa; phylum Arthropoda; class Insecta; order Hemiptera; family Monophlebidae; genus Coronaproctus; species Coronaproctus castanopsis. The sequence continues at coordinate 187,200,566 of CM065052.1, read as the reverse complement.
ATGAAACTGGAGGACAATTAAGTTTGCGCGTGGAAAATGTAATTTGCTGAGATTTATTCCCATTGACTTTGATGCATCACTTGTTAAGCAATTCTTGAATCTGGTTAAAGTAGGTTTGTAATTTTTGTGAGCCTGCTTTAGTTTCAGTATTCTTAGCCAAGATGGCTGTGTCATCTGTAAACGTAGCGGTTAAGTTCTGTTCTGTGACTAGAAGATCCGCTGTATATATAATATAAGGAAATGCTAGTTAGAAGTAGAATTAAAGGGAAAAACGAGAATGGCACATTACCCGGAGAACTGATAAATCGAAATTTACAGTTAAATATAGTTTTTCAGCATTTTTATTTTCTCGAAAAATTGCAGTTTCCGCCTACAAATTTTTTTAGTGCATTATTTTTATTAAAATACGATTAAAAAAAAAAATAATTTTGGACAAAGTCTTATCAATTTAAAAAATTACAAACTAAATAAACTATCCGAAGAATCAAATAAGTCATAAACTTCAATCTTTCCTCCAATGCAACACCGAATGATACAATGTTTTATTTTGTTTTATGGAACAAACTAAAACCAAAGCGTGTAACAAAAATAAAATTGATTTCCGGAAAAACTTTTGAAAGAAATAAAAAAGACGATTACGCAAATTTTATAGAAAAATAATATTTGATACTATTTTATTTCAGAATTTAGGTTTATTGGAGTCCCTTTCAGTTACACATGTAATTTTGACAGATAACAAATTTTTTAGATGCTTTTTATTATACAATGTTGCTTTTCAGATAACTCTAGATGATTTTAAATGTGTTTACGTAAATATAATTAGAATTGAGACATTTCATTATTAACCAAAAAATATATAATTTTGTTTAGTGTTAAAATTTCATGTACCATGTAGAATGGCATGGTTTCTGAAAGGGTTAAGAATTTCCCCCTATTATCAAGAAGGAAAGATACATAAATCCATTTAAAAATTTACATACTGTCATTAAAATTAATAACAGGTCATAATATTAATATTGTTATAAAAATAGTAAAAATTCAACAAAAAACGAAAATTTGCAATATTTTCATACGAATAATTAAAAAAGATTTTAATATTAATGCAACGTACTATTTACTGTTCTATATTTTATCACCTGTGATTTATACTAGGATTTTATTTTATGTTGCTGCACCGCCATTTTACTATTTAATTTATATCAACTTGTCAAGTATTTTATTTTGAATGTGTGTCTGTTTATTGTTTATTTGTGAAACATTCAACACACATAGTAATACACCACCCCAAAACAATAAAAACTACTTCCTGTGTAAACTTATCTTTAATGCATGATGAATTCTTATTACAAGTGTTTTTGGAATATGATTTAAAAAAATAATAATGTGATACTATTTTTAAATTCATCACTCAATAAATTATATGAAGTAGCGTTTTTTGTTTTTGTACAGGGATAATGAAAGAACCCTTATATGTAAACCGACAAAAACTTGTAGATAGTCTCTGAAATCACGTGGTTTTGCAAAATTTGGGTAAGTATGATAATCCTTAGTTATATATCTGTGAATAAAATTTCAACAGAATTTAATTGTAAATATTTTTAGATATACGTTACTGGTTTTCATTGATATAGTTTATATTATTGACTAGGAGCGTACATGGGGGTTGTAAGTACATATAAATGTGTAAACAATCGTATGAACTTGCATAAGGAAATGTATACAAATAATGGAATACAAAAAGTGATTCATGGAGTTTTCAAAATCTATCTGATATTGATTTTCTGAACGTTCTCTAGAAAATCGCATGTTGTATTTTTTATTTTTACATAATTTGTAGATGTTCATTTTTTAAATTAATTTATTTGAAAGACAGGTATTATCAGTATTTAAGTATTTAAAGCTTAGAAAGTTATTTTCGTTTTTATAACCTTTTTTACTATTTATTCGGCGAATGACGATAATTTTTTGAGCTTGAAAACAAATTTCATTACTATATATAGGTGTAATTTATGGAACAAAATTTTTCAACTTGAAGTTATTGTACATGGTTAAAGAAGGAATACCGGAGCAAATTCTTTTTAAAAAAATGAAAAGTAAAAATATTGTAAGAAAATAAATTTTGATTTCAACGGACTACATTCGAACGAGGATAGATTTCTAGATTACTTGTGCACTCCCGATTTTCGCATTTTTTTTTTCAGAAATGTCAAAAATGACTATTTTTAAGGAGTTATGATGTTAAAAATCCACGGAAACCATTTTTGAAGGTTATACAGAAAGAAAGTGATGAAGTATGGATGTGAGTGGAATGAAAGGAAAATAACAAAATTAAGCAAAAATTAGCATAGGAAATTGTTGAAAAGGAGGTAAATATTAATAATAATGGAAATTAATATAAAGGAAAAAGAAAAACATTATTAGATAACGATTGTAATAATGCAGATAGTATTACGAAATTAAGCATGGCTTTCGAAGTAATAGCGCATCATTATTTTTGAATTAAATATATATAAATTTTAACCTACTTACATAGAGTGCCAATTCTATAAGAAACAAGATACTAGAGCTTGAATAATATATGACAACCAATAAGATATTAATAGCTGCTATAGGGGAGACAAAATTAGATGATAGAATAAGCTTTGTTATGAATGGATATCGGTTTTTTTGCAAGGATAAATCAGCAAACAGTTTATTAATCCGTAATAGCATTAATTGTTCAATTACATCTGATCCGGGTACCAAATAAGTTCAAGCAATAGAAGCCAAAATTCTTGAAAAGTAACTAAATATATCTGTATAGAACAAACAGAATTACCGCAAATCAAAATTTCTGGAAGTAAAAAAAGAAGAGTTTATACTCTAATAAAGATAAAGTGGACGTATTAATTAAACCATTTTAATAGTGTACACAAACAAAATGACATAATGTCTACTAGCTAATATGAGAGGCAAGTTAGAAAGTATATACATCATTATATATCAAACCACATAGCCACAATTAATCCATCTGATTTAACATCTATCTCCTAAAGATGTAAAAAAGGCAATTTTTAATTTCAGGAATACTAACTCAACATAGAAGATTTACCCTGTCAGTGAGAAATAAACTTTTACACTATCATAACGTAATCCTGCCTAAGATGCTATATGCTTATTCTGTATGATCTTCTACTAGTTTATCTATTATCAACAAACTACGGACTACAAAATCAGTGATTGAAAATTATATGAAATAAGCCAAATTAGGCTCGGATCAAATCCATGCATATTTTATATTTCCCTTATAGGTATATAATAATGAAATTGTAACGAGACGAGGAAGTTCTTTGATCAATGTATATCATAAAATAATCGAATAATAAATTTCATTAATAATTATAACTACTAATCCCCGAGTCATCGTTATTATAAAAATAAACAAGCGCACGAAACATATTTTAATAAATGAATTGACCAGCTCTAGTTTCTTATTCCGTTATTTTTAGTTGTATACATGTAAATGAGTTTTACTTTTTTATGTAATTCCTATAACATTGCAAAGAAGTTTATGTCTTTATTTCTGCTGGATAGTTTTTTTTTTTAAATAATTTTGTTTTTATTTAATATTTGCTCTATATTTTTTATAATTCCTCATTTATACATACTTAAGGTAAGTATTCTCGGAACGAATATATAATATTTTTTTGTTTCTTGTTTTTTATTATTGTAAATCAGATGTCACATAAACGTTATTTCTTAATTTAATATCTCTTTTTAAATTTCGTAATTAACAACATTATTCTATAAGAATTTATTATGGAATTATAAAAATCTTTTACAAATTTAAAATAATTATTTCTTAATCTATTTTACAAAATTTACTACATTATAATACATATACTTATGGCATAATCAAACATGACAATTATAAATTGACTTCTATCTGTTGAGGGAACCAAATTTTCATTCGCTAATTTTTATTATGTAAAATATAATATTATTTTAGTATTTCACCTTTAAAAATTACATTAAATTATTATTTTTTCAGAGTATATAATAATAAAAAGCCTTTAAAAAGTGTTCAATCACTTTTACTTTCGGCTTTAATTTTATAATAAATGGTTTTTAAAAACTTTTTAATCTCTTTCAGCTTTTAATTTAATTTGTTTTTATTTAAATGAATTTTATAAGTTCATATAAAAACCAATACAACTACACATCTTGACACCGTCGTTTAATTATAACGTGTTCTCCACATTCCTATAATATACTGCAATACTATACAAGAAATGCATATTATGATACTTATAAATAATAATAAAGTTTACAGTATTAATAATAATTAAATAAATCAACTTTTATTTTGAAAATATTGGATGGTATAAATTATATATGAAAATTAGCCGTTTCGTTAATGTTGTTGTCCTTGATATATACGCATAAACACACACATATATATATATATATATCATATACAAGAACAACAACATTAACAAAACGGCTCATTTTCCCGCGCACGTTTGAAGTACACGCTTTCACGACAAATTTTTTTTTAGGTTATATCTTTTTTTGTCTTTTTTTTTTCGTGTTCAGGGAAGCAAAATGCATTTATTTAATCAGGCTCCAATCAATTCTGAGTTGTACAAGTATTCTAGGAATGACCCCGAACGAGTTTAAACTGTATAACCACTTGTGATGTTGATTTAAATTCAATGTATTGTTTCCAATTATATATTTTATGCATCATATATTCTTATTAATTTGTATTCTTTACATAAAACACTACATTCAGTCGAGTTTGGCTGAGTTAAAGCTAACATGATACAAAACATATTATTTTGATGACATCATTTGTAATGTTAGTTAAAACCTATTCTAAATATTTGATCCATATATACGTTTTAAATGTAGGTTTGGACACAGAAAAACCGGAGTTCTTAAATAATCGGTCTGGAGTAATTAATGCGGTACCAAGGAAGATCAATAGCAATAATATTGAAATACGTTTATGTGAAAAAAGTGATGGTTAAATATGATAAGTCAAAATATTTATCAGGTTTGTGCTCTACAGTTTTTATTAAGAAATATTTATACAAGAAATCGAAATTTCTTTATTTTTAAAAATAAAACTAACAACCATTACTTATACAAATATAATGTTAAAATATATTTTTATTCTAGAATTGTAAGGCTGAATCTGTCAAAAAAATAACCGGGTAAGAAACTTATATTTTTAATTTAAATTTGTTTTCATAACAGTTTACATTATTTAGTTACATATTGAAGTAATTCAATAATATGGGTCATTGTCACTAATAAATAACAAAAGTAGTTTATAAATTAAGTAATTTCGTGTAAAAATTTGCATGCTGGTTCTACGCGGAAAAAGATAACATTTTTAATCCCTTATAAAATTTAAAAATTAGATACTTTTAATAATTCATTATTGTTTTCTTTCATAACTAATACAGTTTAGTGAGTTTAATGTGCATAAAAATAAACTGCTTTTCATCTATTTTATCATTGTTTATTATTTCTAAAATTATTTGTTAGTTTTATGGTCAGTAATACAAATAATAAATATTTATCCCGTATTTATTCATGATTAATGCATAATTTTCTGTTTTAAAACTAAAGATAAGTTAATTCTTTTTTATTAACCATTTTTTTAAATGCATTTCTTTAATTTTTTATTTGTATTCACAATTCACTATTAATATTTTGCTCCATATTTTAAGTTCAAATACAAATCGTAACAAGAATTTTGTATAGTAAAATTGTTTTTACAAATTATAAACAGTCCGTTATTTCACGAGAATAAATCTCTACCAATCTTGTGACTGACTAGAATTAAGATTTACGTAAATGAAAATAATAAAATATATAATCATAACAATTATAATGATAATATTTCATAATTCTTCAGTTACCAGAACACAAATTACTTTTTTTTATAAATGTTGATATAAAACTACTGCTAATTTTCAGTTTATTTCGTGTGATCTTGCTTTATTTACTTTTATTATCTTTATTTTCGACTTTGTTTTAAATTTGTTGATAATTGTTTTTTTTTTACATAGTAAAAAATTTCGTTTGAACTAATATTGAACCGAATTACTTACTGTGGTAGCGAATCCAACATTAGTTAGAACTTAATTCTCTAAGTCGTAATGTTATATCTGTTTTGGCTAAAATTAATTGACACTATATACTTATAACACAGGTACGTGTAACTGAGAACCTCGTGTACTTTATTTGCAAACATACAACAGATATTAAATTATAATGAAGTATATGTATGTGTCCAAATTTAAATTATTTTCAAAATGAAATATATTTTTTATTAGAGTCCTTTTGAGAATTATTCATCAACCAATATAACAAATTCTTAATAGTAATGTATGTATGAATATATCGTTTTTAATTATTTCCATTTCAGTTTGTATTTGAGTTTTTGTTTCATGTTTGTCAAATTTTCAGAATGAATTATAAATTTCAAAATTTTAGTATAACACTATATGTACTCGTTTGTTAAATTGAAGTTCCAATCAAATATCCTGAGTCTGCCTTTGAGTGAGATTACTATAAACAGATTACATGACTCGTAATTCATACGCAAAAGAATGTATTAATTAATGCTTTTACTTTTTTTTTTTAGTCATTTGAATAAATTCGATGCTAATAAAACAGAGGATAATGCGGAGATTTCAATAATGAAGACACTTTCTAACGTCCATAATAAACCAAGTAAGCTCAAACATTTTTAAATGTAGAAATTTAATTCTATCTAGTAGGATTTACTGTTGTAGATTGTTTACCATGTTCTGTGCCGTATGACTTGTATAATTGAAAATTCACTTAGTAAGAAGATAGATGTGTAACTTTCTAATAAGATTTTACGTTGTAACAAAGATTTCTTGTTGATAAATTTTGAGGAATATTCTAATATGGAGGATACAGTGTAGTAATGAATTGAAAAAGTTTCAGCTATCTTGTGTGTATTACATGCTATTTTTCCATTGATGTTGAGAAATATGGTATTGGTACAGTTACTCTGGTGCAATATAAATCCCAAACATTAATCTTTGTGGTTGTGTTCCTGGCTGTTCATTGTGTTAAACGCATTGGGTATGAGGGGTTAACTTTATTGATAGAAAATGTGTTGAGGTAAAGCTGAAATGTGTGATGTTTAATGGTTTAATAGTATTAGGTCATTAGTAAATGTTATTTTGTTCACTTCATTTTTGTTCGTGCAATAAACCGTAATTGAACGAGCATTAAAATCATCAAGGATAATGGAGGGTTGTAGTTGTATTAGCTAAGTTTGAAACTAGGTAGAATTATTAATGCTGCTGGACGGAATGTAGTTATTGCATATTGTTATAGTTGTGTGAAATAAACTGTTACTATTGTTACTTGCAGTTGTGTGTTGATTATAACTTCAACTTCATGTGAGTTGTGGTGACTATGTATCAGTGTGGCCACCTCACTTTTCACTCTTCATTTTTTTGAATTGTCAGACAGATCGGTAGATTTTTAAAATTTTGACTGTCTTCTTATTAGTTTGTTTGAGATGTGTGTCTCCTGCAGGCTATATCACAAAAGAGTACAGTACTAATAGGTGTTGAAGTTCTGAGTAATCGTTAGGAAAGTCTGCAGTTACACTGCAATAATAGACTCCATGTTGATAAGCAATTTATTGGGTGTTGTTGTTGTAAGGTATTGATTCATCATCAGAAGTTGTGTTAAAATGCTTTGATAGTTTCCTAAAAGATTTGTCTGCATTGATTCTTAATTCATGCATTTTGCTATGAAGAAAATTTTGGCTGCTGCTAGAGCAGGAAGAATTCAAGTGTATGTCCAAGAAGTTGTTTAAAAAACAAAATTTTATTTCAATAAAAATAACTGGGATTGAAAAAACAAATTGTGGAAGATACAACTTTTTGAAAAAATCAAAACTTTGAAAACTATAAATTTCACTCTCTATCAAAACAATACTAATCTTATATGACTTATTTCCAGTAGCGTTCCATACATTTAGAAATTTGATTTTATCTTCGACAGAAAAAATTTATCGGTCATCCAAGTGATGTGTTATTCCCACTTTTTTCTTTAATCATACTTCTATTTAGTCTAAACAAACCTAACTGAATGTAAGCTAACCTGACTGACAAACGAGGTTATTTCATACAAAAAAATTTACCTTCCACAAAAAGTGTTTCATTTCAAGTCACAGTTATCAAATAATTAAGCTAACATGATATACACGTAGAATAAAGGTATTTCCATTGTAAGATGATTTAGATCGTCAGAATAGATAAAGTCAGATCGTAAAGCTTCGCAGTATTATAATAATTAGAAAGATGATAGTAATAACCACGGTAATAATAAGTTCAATAAAGGTAAAATACGAATAATACCAGGTTAATAGGGGAAATTAGAGGATAATCGGGGTGGAGAGCCACGCGTGATCGTGTGATTATCCATATATGTATATAAGTACTCGTTTAACGATAACGTTAGTTTAATTTTCGGACAAATATATCGTAATTGCTGGTCGTAGTTAGCTAGTCAATCGAACCGCTCGTACGTGACGAGATCGTTACGAATAAAGTCGGAAGATCGCTTTTCCTTTAAATCATAATATTATAAGTAAATTCTTCCGCGTAAATAAAACTCTAGTCAGAATAATAAAAAAATTAAAAAATTATTTTTAAATAAGTAGCGGATTACTAACAAGAGATACTATAAAAAGTAGGAGTTACGACGACTGCATAATAATTGGATACATCCTCACTATCCGGGAGCAGCCATCGATCATACCTGTGGTACCACCAGGTCGTACGATTTTTTATTTTACTTTATTGTGTGTGGTTAATTTATTTTGTATAGATAATCTTCATGAATTTGTGTGAATTTGATCTGTGTTATGTTGTAATATGTTTTTATATAAGTAACTGTTTTGAATTGTCTTTTATCTTTTTAAATGTGTAAAAATGATATTAATTAAAATAAAAGCGTAATTGAATCAGAACGAATAAGTCATTAAATCGTAGTATCATCGGCTGCTGGTCCTACATGCAGAGATTTAGTTTACGCAAAAAACTCGATCTCGTTAAGTTAGTAATCTCCTTAAACTTTCAGGTACATTAAAAAAATATCACCTTAAATCAGAATTTGATAAAATACATCATATAAACAAGTTAGCAATTTAATTTGTGCATTATAGCACTGGCGACCACGTTAATATTGTTCTTTTTTTATTTATCTTATTATGTTCCTGTAAGAGCCCCATAAACACTTGGGGTCCACTGAACAGAAGAAAACGTAATACGTGGCACGTCACGGTACCCCAATAACTTGGCTAACCACTACGATGGGATATACAATAATTATATATATATATATATATATATATATATATATATATATATATATATATATATATATGTGTGTGTATATATATATATATATATATATGGCACGCAATGTGGTTTGGTGGTAGGTGTTGGTGAGGTACATTCAAATGCTAAGGAATATATCTATACTAATATATAAAACTGTAGTATCTGTCAGTGATTTGCAAATATTTTCATTATAATCACTGCATCGGGATATTTTTATCACACATAAGCAGAAAGTTCTATTTGTTTCAATTTTTGTCCGCCTGTCTGATCCAATTTAACTCAAAAACTATTAAAGCAACGAGTGGTGAGAAATGGAAGTAGGAACACAACATTATCGAGGATAACAATTATGATTTCAAAGCAGTCATTTGAGGAACCAGAACAAACACCTAATGATCATCTGAGGAACCATAACAAACACCTAACAACATTTGAGGAACCATAACAAACAACTAATGGTCATTTATGAATAGTTTTTAAACAAAAATAATAAAATGTAAAGGTCTGTATGTTTACGATAAAATAATTTTTCAAATAAAGTGTTAATTAACAACACTATTGATATAACTGTGGAAGTAGAAAGTTGACTACCACTAAAATCATAAAATTTTGCTTCATTTCATGTTTGCAAACATACAAATAACTAAATTTTCAGAAGGTTGTAATTAATTTTAAAATTGTTTTCTACGAAATATAACAATAGTCCACACACATTGGTGAGCATATTTATCTATTTAAAAGTTTATCTTTAATAGTTCTCTAAAAATAAGGTATGTTTTTGACAGTTGCATACACTTGAATCCAGCTCTTCCGGCATACATAATACATATATCCACATTCTTTGGCCTTATTATATGGAACAACTTAGAAAAATTAATAATATGTTTAGATCAAATCACAGTGTGAGGTAAATAATGGATGATTTCTTGAATGGCCATGGATAAATCAATGAATAAAACGTATGATAGATATGCATGCACAAAAACATGAAATAAGATAAGAATTATACTACAGATAAGAGTTGAACTGAATGCAAGTGTTTGTATATTGTGATAGTTGGTAAAATTGTATTATTTCTCCCATAACAATTTTAAAGTAATACAATATTGATTAGGCAATGCCCAATACTAATGTGAATATTAAGTAGAACTTTAGTATTAATGCAAAGTATGTAGTTTGTAACAACAACATACAGGCGAGATAGTATATAATATTTATGAGCTTAATGATATTGCTATAATTATTAAGAACAAAATATTGCTTGTAATTAAATTTTTAATTTGATTTTATTGAATATTAATTTTAAAGGTTTTCAAAATTGATAATTTTCAAATTTTATCTTTTGATTAGGTGACAAAGAAATGTTTACAAACAATGTAAGCAGTGCAAAATACATTGAAGATCGTCGGTTATTATTTAATCTGCAAAAAAATAATGGAGAAGGAGACAAAAATGCTGATGATATATACAAGCATACAGTGACCCATGGAACTGACTACTATATCGACAAAAACGACACAAGAAATGCAAATAATAAACAAGATAATCGTACAGATTATAAAAATAATAATCATACAGTTCCTAATATTAATCACAAGACAACAAATTTGTTTCTCCACAAATGTACTCAATGTGATTCTAGATTTATGCATCAGTCAGATTTTTTATCACATATAAAATCGCACACAAAAGAATGTACATATCATTGTGCCCATTGTAAGTCCACATTTAAAAGCAAGTTGAAACTCAAGAACCATTTAAAAATACACATGGGAGAACATCCACACCAGTGCAAACATTGTAATGCAAGATTTATTCAGAAGGGAACTTTGAATGCACATCTAAGAACCCACACTGAAGGACGTATATACCAGTGTGAATATTGTCAGGCTAGATTTACTTCAAAAATATATTTGAAAAATCATTTAAAAATACACACAGGAGAACGTCCATACCAATGTGAACATTGTCAGGCCAGATATATTCTAAAGAAAAATTTGAAAGTTCATATAAGTAAACACATGGGGGAACGTCCGTACCAGTGTGAATATTGTCATTTCAGATTTACTCAAAAGGGTTATTTAAATGATCATCTAAAAATACACATGAAAGAACGTCCATACCAGTGTGAACATTGTCATGCTGGATTTACTCGAATTGGAAAATTGAACGTACATCTAAGAGTTCATACAGGAGAACGTCCATATCAGTGTGAACATTGTCAGGCTAGATTTTTTTCAAATAGTCATTTGAAAGAGCATGTAAAAATACACACAGGAGAACGTCCATATCATTGTGAATATTGTCAGGCCAGATTTATTCGAAAGGGATATTTAAAGAAACATATAAAAAGTCACACAGGAGAACGTCCATACGAGTGTGAACATTGTAAAGCCAGGTTTATTCATAAGGATATTTTAAAAAATCATATAAGAAGTCACTCAGGGGAACGTCCGCATCATTGTGAATATTGTCAGGCCAGATTTACTCTAAAGAGACATTTAAAAGAACATATAAAAATACACACAGGGGAACGTCCATATCATTGTGAACATTGTCAAGTTAGATTTACTCGGAAGCAACATTTAAAAGATCATATAAAAATACACACAGGGGAAAGTCAACAACGTCCATTCCTTTGTGAGTATTGTCAGGCCAGATTTTCTCGTATAGGGCATTTGAGGGTTCATATAAAAATACATACAGAGGAATGTCCACACCATTGTGAATATTGTCAAGCAACATTTATTCAAAAGGGACATTTAAGAGATCATATAAAAATTCACAAGAGGGACGCATCCATACCAGTGTGATCATTATTAGGCCAGATTTACTCTAAAGAGACATTTGAATAAATGTCCATACCAATGTAAACATTGGAAGTCTAGATTTAGTGTGAAACAAAGTTAAACACACATAAGTGAATGTCCATACCAAACATTATAAGGTTAGATTTCTTCAGAAGGTAAATTTGAATTCACATCTAACAATATGTGTTGAACAATGTCCATACCAGTGCAGACATTGATGGGTGATTTAGTAAGAATACAAATTTAACAAAACGATAATACATGCAGAATGTTTGCAAATTTAATTGATATGAACATTAATCGATAGCATTTGCACCAAAACATTTATTAGTATCCATGTGGAAATTTATATATTTGTAATATTATATACATTTTAACAAAATACACAATCTTTAAAATATACAATTTTTGTTTTAATTTTTAATGCTTTAATTTGGCTCTTTTGGAAAACAATGACCTTTTTCCTCCTCCTTCAAAGTTATGTCATAATTTTGTACAACATTTTTATATGAGTATGTGTGCACTTTGTCTATGATCACCTATCATGGTGTATGTTTAAAATTTATCAGTATAATTAAAATTGATATCAAAATGGTGAGTATGGACTTGGAATAAGAAATACAAGAGACACATTTGTAAAGAAAATAAACCTGATTGAAGTACCAGATAGAACAAAATACACCTGGATTGCTCTGGGATATAGAACATGTTATAAAATAGATTACATTTTAGAAAAATCTTGTTACAAGAGCCTCCTTATATGTAGGCACAGTTTTCCCGGATCAGAAAGAGATAGCACTCACAAATTAGTAGTGATCAAAAGCCAATATGGGAAACATGGGCCCCCAGGCAACTGAAAATAAAAGATGTTAAGACAAGATATGAGAGGGAAACAGACAATAAAACCAAAGGAATATGGGAAAAAGTGGAAGATAATATCAAAGTAACATCACAACACAACTAGCTACTTGAAAGTAACTCCAAGGAAACTGTGGATGACAGCGAGATTATAGAATTGGTAAAACGAAATGAAGTGAAGAAACAACAAACTGCAATTACATAAAAATGTAGAAAACCAAAAGAAAACTGGATGGGAGAAGCTTGATAGAGAAAAATATAGCTACACATAATACAAGTAAAGTTTTCAAACTACCGGAAAGCTAGCAGAAACTTCAGTAATCGAAACCAAAATAGGAAATTAATGGAAAAAGGACAATAGCAAATAGATGGAAAGAATATTTATAAGACTTAATGATATAGAAATAGAAAAATCACATCTTGTTAGAGAAGATCAAATAGGTCAAGATAATATGAAAAGTGAATTCAAAGCAACTCAACAACTGAAATTAAATAGAACAACTGGAATAGATGAAATACCTGTAGGATTATGTAAATATTTGGGAATGTTTTATTTAAAATGGTTGAAGAAATATATTGAGAAAGATGATTAAAAAATGACGAATTTCAGAAAGTTCATTATGTACGTGTAACGAGGAGCAGTCTATCGCTCACTTGTTTTCGTGTAAGGTATGTCCGGTTAAATGCAGTTTTGAAGACGTCATGAAACTGTAACGCAATGTAATTGATTTCTTTGATTATTGGAAATCTGTGTTGTAAGCTGCTTCACCCGACACAAAAAGATTTTACTTGTAATAAAATAACGTACATTCCAAAAAAATTGAAAGAAGACAGAATGTTGTAATTATAGAAACTTAGTCATGCATAAAAAAAATGGAATTAAAAAAAAAATAGAAGGAATCTTAGAAATGAACCTGTTTGGATTCAGATCTGGTATTGGAACAAGAGGAACCATATCAGCCCTAAAGATATTGATGGGAAGGAGAGTAAGTATGAATAAGAACACCTATATAACTTTTATCGATATGGAAAAAGCTATTGATAAAGTAGATTTGTATGCGTTAATGTCTGTAATGAGAAAATTAAAGTTAGACTGGAGATTCAAACAAACTATACCGGAACTAGGCAAAAAAGAACCAGTTATTAAAATCGGAGAGCATGTAGTCATTGTTAAAATCCATAAATGAGTTAGATAAGGTTGCTCATTGTCGCTTCTACTGTTTAACTTATACAATTCACACATGAAACAAGCAATTAACGAATAGGAAGCAAAAAATAAAGGAGTAAAAATAAATGGGCAAGTAGTAAACTGCAGATTAATAACAATAATGTTAATAATAATAATAAAAAATCTTATATATTTATTCTTGTAAGATATATCCGCGCAACCTAATTATGCAATATGGAACAATATATACATATATATATATATATATGCCGTATACATGTATATAAAAGATGTTTTATATTTTATAATTCGGTTGTGGCTAAGTGAGAAAGATATACAAATATTCTTACATACCTTTGATAAAATTAGCTTATGAATAAAGATGAAAATTATGGTTGTAACTAAGAAAAAAATTGGGGCGCCTGTAAATATTAACAATCAGATAATTGAGCAAGTGCACCAATACAAATATCTTGGGAGCATACTAACGAGTGACTTTAGAAGTTCAACTATGATGGAAAAATTTTATCCAAAAAAGAATCTTGCTTGCAAATTGAAAGGTTAAACATAAGAATAAAAATTTGTCCAACCCTGTGGAGTGTGTTATTGTATATTGCGAAACGTGTGTTGATGGAATAAGACAAAAAGAAGCTGGAAGCAATGGAAATTGGATTTTGGTTAGAATATTATATGTTTGATGGACAGAAAAAAAGGAAAGCGAAAATACACAAGTGCCCGAACAAATAGGAAGAAAATATTTCTAAGTACAATTCAAATTATGAGTGGAAAAACGTTTGAACATCTAATAAGAAAATGAACATAATAGAGAAAAGAAAAAAGCTGACAGAGGAAGACGTTTGTAGGACAAATGGTTGAAATGGCTGGCTGCAGTAAAGGATGCAAATATGAAGATGAATAGGGAAGAATGGAAGTTAAAATTGGCACTGATAAGTCTAAGCCTTTAGAATAAAGAATATATTAAAATAAACTTGAATTGTTCTTCATACGTTACACAATAATGAATGCAAAGGAATAAAAAACCTTTCATTATGTTATAATGTAGCAACTAGTGCAGACATAACAAAAATTATAAGAACTTCAAAAAGTAACTGCGCATAGAAGATAATTATTTAATTTATTACATAAATCGATTACCAACAAAACAAAATCACCTGAATCATTTTTACTGGCGTTAGTGTTATTTTGTCATTGTTCATAATTTTAATTATATATATATATATATATATATATATATATATATATATATATATATATCAATTAGCTTGTATACAGGCGCCGTCTTGGTTGCAGTGGGGCAGTCGCCCCTCAAACTTATTATACCAGGCCGATGCCTCCTCAGCGATTACTATTTAAAGACTGCCCCTTCAATGTTTATTATTCAGATTTATAAGCCTTTCAGTACAATATAAAATGCTGTTATATGAATATTTCAGCTAATTTATATGTAAAATTTATTGTGTATAGTTGATAATGACGTAACTGTCCAAAAGCTTTGCAATAGAAACTTTTAGAGTGATTCAACTGTGTTATGATTACAATTCATAAAATCACTACTCTCCGATATAACAACATTACATATATATAATATATATATATATATATATATATATATATATATATATATATAGTGTGTGTGATTTTTTATATGTATGAAAACAATTTCATTAGTGAGTTATGTTTATGGAACATAAAAAAATTTTCTTTTGCCCCCAAGTTTTTTTGCACCTGTTTGTACATAAAGGTTGCATGGTTGCACAATCACCAGAAATATCCTAAACAGCATATAAATTGATGATGTAATAAAATAGTTAAAAGTACTAATTATTTTGTGGAGATTAATATGAAATTTATATAAATGTTGTGTATATGTGCGTGTAAAATAACGTTTTTATTATTTCTGCAAAATATTCGACTTTGAGACTTATCATGCGCCAAAAATTGGATATAGCATTGTTATCTGAAACACCTCTAACTAAAGATCATTATTATCATTCTACGTTTGTTATAGAACTGCTCTCACCCTGCTAATAAACCGCAAGAGGGAACGGCTATTAAACGGCTATTATTGTTTACTTAACGGCTATAAAGAAAACAATTTACGGTCTACGTTTATTAAATTAATTGAAAACAATGACAAAGTTTTAGTTCTGTCTGTCACATACCGCCCTCCAGGACAAGAGACGTTCTAGCGATTTCAAACATGCTCGTTCGACTATTAATCAGTCTACGATATTTTTGGAAATTACCCAACGTTTAATTTTACTATCAATTACCAATTTATGTGAAAAATTTATAATTGCGGAACTGTCGAAATGGTGTCGAATTATTAATTACTTCGTATTTAATTTTTTTTATTAAACATCGATGTGTGATTACAAGGGTTATGTCAAATGTTGAATTAGGCGTAAGATCAAACGATTTATCGGATATTTCGTATTTTATTGAAATTAATATGTTCGGAAAAATATACGAAAATAAAAAATAGAAATAAATAAAAGGAATTCAGTAAAAGGCAATTAAAGGAATTACGCAAAACGGGACGAGATCGAGATTTCAATCGACGAGTGCTGGTCAGGAGCGAAAGCACTAAGGAACGGGTGGAGGTAACTGTTAAATTGGCGCGCGTCTCTAAAGAACGTCGTATAAAGTTGAGTAACGAACTAAAAATGCGTTGGCAGTCCCGTCGAGAACAGCCTCTCCGTAAGGCCGCCGTTTGTATTTATTTTATTAAATTCGTAATACCAAAAAATATTGCGGGCGTATTTTTTAAATTTAGCTTAAATTTATGTGAAACCAACATTTATATTTCGAAATTAAAATTTTTAAAAATTACAATTTAGTTTTATTCGAAACTGGAGATCGTATTTGATAAAATTCCTAACTCAATCGTATTCTTCCTAGTATACAAAAATATGCCGGACAAAAAATGCAATTGATTGGATTTGCTAACAGTAAGTACATGTCTTAGAGTCGCTTTTATTGTACAAAATTATCGTCGTTGTATGTATGTTCGTCCTAATCCCCTCCCGCGCAAATTTTAGGTGTATCTTTCATTTATGGAACATATGCAGAACGCGAAACACTTGTGGACAGCTATATTAATGTGACTATCTATCTGAATTTGCGCTTGAATTATACAAGGATGGAGAGCTCGCCAATAAACAATTTTCAATCGCCGTATAAGTAGCAACCTACATGTTGTGCGAAGTCGATAACAGGAAGTACCACGAAAGCGAGATAGGTAAAACGGTGAGGTACTACACTGAAACTAAAAGTGATATTATTTAAAAGGTATAACGAGGTAAAACTAACAGGATTCGAACACAGATCACAGAACGCTTAACCAATTTAGTTCATCGGAAAGATGTAGTCTGCTCGAGTGAACTCTGTCACGCTATAAGGACGTGGTGGTTGCGGATGTTAGAAAGATCGGTATTAAACCTAAGGTAGTGCGATGGGAAAATGGAGCTCACGATACGGAACCGATGAAAAAAACTGGCGAACGAATGTGTAAAAACAACTACTCACAAAAGAAGAAAGAAAAGTTTTGTACATTGTCAGTCGGCCTCGTGTCTAATATGCGTTCTAAATATAGATGATCGTCAATCAAGAGTCCTCATACTTGTCCGCGAATATATATATATATATATATATATATATATATATATATATATATATATAATATATATACTAGCTGACCCGGCGAACTTTGTAACGCGTCAGAATCAATAAATACATTAACTCATTACCGAATTAAATAAAAAAAAACAGTGATGGAGAATTAGGAATTAAACAAAAAAATAAAAAAACATGTTTGTAAAGAAACTTAAATTATATACCGATACTGTTTAATTATTGTAGATTTATTGATATTAATAAAAATTTATATTTAATTCAGCTGATAAGTTAATACATTTATTGATTCTGGAGTGATACGAAGTTCGACAGGTAGAGGAAAGCTAAATCATATATATATATATATATATATATATATATATATATATATATATATATATATATATATATATATATATATATATATATAAACCTAACGCCTAGCGTACATATTCAAGATATAATTTCAAAATCGGCCCATCAAAAATCGTTCGAAAAATTTTTCAAAATCGACAATCAAATTTTAAACTCGCGATTTCTCTTTACCGGTTAATTTTGGTAAAATTTATATTGTTATATAAATGATAGATCTCAACGTCTAATTTCGTATAACGTAAACCCGAGCTCTCTATCTATCGTATGAGCCTTAAAAACGGCCTAAAACCTACCTTTTAACCCTAATTTTTTCGATAGGTACTTGGTGCAGCAAAAATACGACTATACTATTGTTAGACGTCTATTTCAAAGCCGCATAACTTTTGTTTAAACTATTCTCCCTGATTTCGAATCGTTCAAGATTTATTTCGAAAAAATTTAAATTTGAAAAAATCGCAATATGGTTTTTTTCCGGCGGTTTTTTCGCTTTATACGATAAATCTTATATTTAGAAACTGCTATTTCAAGAGGCGGAATCGTTTCAAAATATTTACGTATGCCCTGCCAAAGTGGCAAGTCGGCAATTTTTAAAAATTCGTAGCAGTTAACAATTTAAATTTGACAGAATTTTAAATCTAAACCATTCTCGAATCTTCAGTTCAGTGATATACACATGCACAGAAGAATTATATATATAAAGGTATTATTGATAAATAAGTAGTTACTTAAAATTTGATTGTAAAATAACGACAAAAATATACAAATGCCAAATGTGTAATTATGAAGCAACATAATAAATTGAAACTTATTTCATATATGACGATATATCAAAACACGTAATGATACATTTTATATATATATATAACCCCAGGAGTGTAAATATATGATTAAGCATCCGTCCTATTACTGGTCACAAGCCAAGTCGTTAATGATTTTAAAATAGATTATATACGTACAAACGAACATATTAATAGAAAGAGAGATAGTGGACTATTCATAAAGATAGAAGAAAAACAGCAAGAGAAAATTATACTTATCCGTTAGAAAATCTAACTCTTCGATTTGATGCGAGTTTATGATATATGGAATGTACGCTCGTAAGGGTAAAATCGTAGAAGTATAATGGCATCGGACTATAAAGAAAATTATGCGTATACGAGTTGACGAAATCGTGGTTGTTTTGAAAATAAATTAATAATTCTTTATTTACGTATCACAACTACGCCGGTGTCTATATAACTTATAAGTGGCAAAATAAGGCTAAACCTCGAACGAGTTACAAAAGATCAAATTACTGAAATGACGCCTTATTTACAGGTAGAAAACGATTGGAAATCGAGAAATTGCGAAATAGAATACTGTGCGAAACATTTGTACAACCGAAATGAAAACTCGGAAAACTATTACAAAGCAACTAACATCGAGCCTAGTATATATACGAATACGCCCTCAATTTATGCTGTTAACGGTAAAGCTAAATTAGGACTCATTTTGCGGCTGCTGACACCATCGTTAACTCCAAAATTATAATATACGTTACATAATCATTGGAATAATGATATTTGAAGTAATATATTAATTTTCGATTTTAAATGTAAAACCGTTTATACATCTCATTCGACGATAAATTGATGAATTTACACACACACATACGTATTATATATATATATATATATATATATATATATATATATATATATATATCATCATCATCATAGTTTGGGCTCGGTCCGAACATCCTGATATTATTATTCACTAACATTCATCATACTTTTTTCGTGGGATATTTACAAGCGCAGTGGGACCCCGATTCCTTCTGCGTGTAGAATGATGCAGCCCTTTACATGGGTAACAGACGCCCACCAGGGAGCCGCTTCTAACATGAGGAACAGACACTTCTAGATTTAAAGTGAAAGAAATAAATAAAGAAAAGAAGTATATTTTGATTAATTAAATTTTACAAGGAAATAATAACTTATAATATATAGCGTTCTATCGTTCCAAAATATAATAAATTTCTTTACCGATAAACTTAATACTAATTTTTAAAAATATACAAGAGTGATAGTTATATACATTCATTGCTTAATGAAATTTACAGGAAAAATTGAACCTGCAACGTGTAAATCATAAGTAAATTTTAAACGCAATGGTTAAAATAATTTATAAAATTTAAAAGAGAAGAGAATACAAAAATAAATCAAATAAAATTTATCTGTAATATCATCGAATTTTAAACCTAATACTACCCTAGTAAGATATGTTTAATTCGTCTATGTTTATATTTTTTATACCCGTGTTGTAGAGACTGATAATCGTAGTTTCCAATTTCATTCACATTTTGGTCAGCAGACATTATGCATTAAACAATTTTAAGGTCCTGTTTTTTATTATTTCTCGTATATAGGGATAGTTTAAAATGTCATGCATTGTTTTAATGGGCATGTATCTGGGTTTGTTCAACACTATTCTTAGGCAATGATTTTGTAATCGTTATAATTTGTTTATATTACTTAGGCAGGTGTTCGACCACACAGGACTAGCATAAAGAATTTTAGGTTGAATTACCTGATTATAAATCAAAAGCTTGTTCACCGGTGATAGCGTAGATTTCCTGTTAAATATTGGAAACAGCGCACTCATTTTTTTACGTCCCCTGTAGATACATTCGTTAATATGTTTAGTAAAAGTTAGCTTACTACCTAGTGTTACACCGAGATAATTTACTTTGGATTTCCAGTCTAGGTACTCATTATGAATTCGAACAAAGTCATTTATAGCGGGTTTACGCTCTGTGAAAATAATAGTCTCTGTTTTGCTATCATTAATTTTAATTTTCCACTTATGAAAGTATTCGGATATTTTGTTAATTGCAGCGGTTAATCCGTTGCTAATCGTATCAATACGATATGATGACGTCAGTAGATCAGTATCGTCAGCGTATAAATTGACATCAACTTCTTTAATTGTGCTAATATCATTTATGTGAATAATAAACAAGAATGGACCAAGGATGCTGCCCTGATCCTGCCGATGCATATCTGACTTTAGATTTCTGATTTTTAATTTTCACATAAAATTTCATGTTAAATATTCTTTAACCATGGAAACTAGTTGATATGGAAAATCGTATTTTATTAATTTATACAGAATTCCATCGTAGCAGTGTCGAAAGCTTTTTCAATGTCTTGCAGAGCCCAGTGTGCTTATTTTTATTAAAATTATCAGTAATTAGATCACAAATTTTTACTAGCTGCGTGGTAGTGTTTAAATTCGGTCGAAAACCAAATTGGAAATTATTAAGAATACCATTTAAATCGCCATGTTTTCTAAATCTAATGAGTAATATTTTCTCAAAAATTTTGTTAATGTTACTGAGCAAACTAACAGGTCGTATATTTTTTATCAAGGAAGCATCCTTGCCAGGTTTAGGAAGAGGTACAGTGTAGCACAAACGAATGCAGGAATTAAATAACACTGCGAGAGCAACATTTTTAATCATTTTTACGCTAATTTTATCGTGACCGGTAGAGTATGTATTTCTTAGTGATCTAATGCAGTTCTTGACCTCTTTCGGCGAGGTTAAGTCAGCATAGTTTAATGTAGGTACGTTATTTGTTAAAAATGTATTTATTGTTTGTTTCAATATCCGTTCGTGATATCGTGTGGACATTGCTTTATTCTATTCATGTATTTCTGCTATAAGCTCAGCTTTATCTTCGTTTAAGTACGCTACTATATCGACACTTCCAGGTTTTTTAATAGGAGACAAGTTTGTTTGTCCCCGGGAAAAATGTTTGTTTACTTTCCATAGCTGATTATTCATTCGTGGTATATTACTGAGAAACGTGTTGTAATGAGCATTTTTTTCTTGCAACAGTCGTCTTTTAACTAATTTATTCAACCTATCATATAGTTGTTTAAATATATTATCATTATGATATCTCTGATAAAGTTTCCTATAATAATTTTTAATTTTTATTATTTGCAAAGTGCCATGGGATATTGAAAAATTTTTTAATAATGGGATGGAGCTTCCGGCAGCCTTTGAGATAATAGAGCTAAGATAACGAATGTAACCATCTACATAAAAAGGATTGTGTAAGGTTATTGGAATTTTGACTTCGTTTTGTATGTATTGATATTTTCTCCAGTTTGCTTTAGAGTAATCAAAATTTGGTTGTGTTACAATTCGCCTTATCGTACCACCGAGAGAACATATTATTGGATTATGATTTGAAGACAGCTTACTAATTGATATAGGATCGGTAATTTCATAGTAGTTTTTTTGTAAGGACCAGATCAATTATGCTAGGTTTTGAAGACTTGTGGCCCGGAAAAAACGTAGGTTCATTGGGTGCTTTTAATTGAAAGTTTAAGGTTGCAGACAAGTTTAGTAACTCATTTCCAGCCGTATTACCAACAGTTCCAGGTACGATGTTTTGCATTAAAATCTCCGATTAATAAAACTCTTTCGGCAGAATGCATTAGAAATTTGATATCAGTTTGAAGGTTTATCGGTTTTGTTAGTGGCCCATAAACCGCAATTTGCCATCTACACAGACTTTAGCTCCAACAGCCTGAACGTGCTGAGTTTGTGGGGTGAGAATTTCTTCGCACTGTACGCTATTATGTATTAGTAAAGCTACACCTCCACTGCTCCGGGTTTAATTATTACGGAATAAATGATAGTTCGGCATCGTTAGGTAAGTGCTCTCATCTACTTTAGTTTCGGAAATTCCTGCAATTTTAACGTTATTTTGTGCAAATGAAATGTTCTAGTTCAATTATTTTATTAGTGATAGAATTTTCATTCGATCCGATAATGCTAATATCGTTTTTCGTTATTTACCTAGAAAGAGAATAAATATTAATCCATTACGAATGTGTGGGTAACACATTCGATAATGGTTGTGATTATATTAAAAATATCCGAGCTGCGACTCGATATTAACCTAGAAATTATACTTCTTAAACAAAAAAAAGGTATTAGGCTTATAGAGACCATACTCGCTTTGACACGATGCCTTTAACGGGTTGCATTTTTTAAGGAAATCTTTCCCAAGAATTTCCCACTGCACCCTGATGCATCACCGCTCGTGGTTCGCGGTTGTTTATTCATAAATGAATTGTTCGCAACTAACCTCCATATCTGGAGGCCGTTTCGCTATCCACCACCTGCGGACGCGCCCTATCCCTTGAGTTCAGGTCCCCTCGATTACACATATATTATATATATCAGTGGCAAATTCTGATCTTTTTAGTGATACCGCTGTTTAGAGATCACTCCACAGTTTTGCGCTATGTGTATACATAAAAAAAATTGCCCTCCACTCTTAAATGTCACTCTAAAAATCATGTAAAAATATCAGCCGTCGCAATTTTTGAAATGCAAAATAATACGCAGAACTATATATAAAATTGTACATTTTATTCATTAAAAAAAGTTATTTAAACGTGAAATCTTATTGTTGTTTTTTTTATTAAATCATAAAATTTTGATTTTGTTTTAAGATTACTTAATAATTATTTTCTATCGAAAAGAGTGACAGGTAACTCGTTCTGGTTTGCGACTAGGTTCAGCGTGAGAAACTTTTAATCAGTTTTAACGCAGCGAATGAATACAGCTGCGGCTGATAGTATTGTAGAAATAAGACAGGCCAACACTTATCAAATTCGTACGTTTATATTCGGT
This sequence comes from Coronaproctus castanopsis, assembly GCA_032883995.1. NCBI lineage: Eukaryota > Metazoa > Arthropoda > Insecta > Hemiptera > Monophlebidae > Coronaproctus > Coronaproctus castanopsis. The sequence goes on along the minus strand of CM065052.1, from coordinate 187,176,635 downwards.
TAAATTTCGGACTAAATATAATAACTAAAAATACCTGTATATGGGCGAGAGATGATAAACAGAAGTCCGATTTATTTTCCGAGTACCAGGCAACCGTGTTTCAGCCAAACATAACAGCTAGCACGGACAGATAAATATATGACTATATAAATAGTTCATATGAATCATCTCCTTCGATGAAGTCAAAATGTTTACCTAAAACGCTGAAAAAGAAGAAAAGTCCGGGTTTCGACTTAATAAGCGCTGAATTATTGAATGAACTTCCGCGAAAAGCTATAGTATTGCTGACTTATATATGTAATGCAATATTTTCCAGTGCAGTGGAAATTCGCGGGCAAATTATGATTCCGAAACCTGGCAAACATCCGTATTCTGTTTCATCTTATCGTCCGATCTATTTGTTGCCTGTTTTGTCGAAGGTAGTAGAAAAATTAATATTAAATAGATTACAGCCTTACCTAATACTATAATTCTGCAACGTCAAAATTTTTGGTTTTATAATCCACCACTGATCAATTACATCGGATGGTTAGTATAATTGAAAATAGCTTAGAAACAATTTCTCGATGTTCAACAAGCTTTCGATAAAGTTTGCCACGATGGTCTATTATATAAATTGAAATGTCTATTGCCGAAAAATTTTTACTACCTGTTGTTGAAATCATAGATAGAAAATCGGCATTTTCAAGCGCGTTTACGAACATACCTATTCAGGAATGCATCCTGTTTTAGCAGGCGTTCCCCCCCCCCAAGGTTCTGTGCTGGGCCCCACGCTGTACTTGTTATATACGGCTGATTTCCCTACAATGGAAAACGTACAGCTGGCTACATTTTTTACGGATGACACTGCACTGCTCTCAACATATACGGATCCGAAAATAGCTAGCAGTAACCTACAGAAAGCTCTTACTAAGGCGGTGATATGGTTTAAAAAATGTAAAATTGGAATCAATGAAAACAAATCTGTGAATATTCATTTTACCAACAGAAAAGTTACACCCCCACCCGTCAGGATTAATAGCACCGATCTGTCAGTGCAATCAACAGTCAAGTACTTAGGATTACATAGCCGATTAACATGGAAACATCACATACAGGTGAAAAAAAAAAGAATTAGATATTCCAGTTAAAAAATGTACTGGCTGATAGGTAGAAACAGTGTGTGCTAACGACAGATAATAAACGCTTAATATATACGGTGATTCTAAGACCTGCCTGTATGCGGTGCAACTTTGGGATTGTGCTAGACCATCAAACCTGAAAATAATACAAACGTCACAAAATAAAATTCTTCGGATGATAACCAAGGCACCCTGGTATGTAACAAATCTAACGTTCCATCGAGATTTACGTATAGATTATGTGGCCAAGGTCGTAAAAGTTCACGCTAAAAGAAGACTGGATAGCAACCCAAACAATCTTACTAGGGGATTGCTTGATACCACCGGTGACATAAGGAGACTAAAACGTCAGAAACCGCAAGATTTTTTCTAGGGTTGAGGTAATCGGATCGGTATCGTTGGATACTAGTCACCTCATGTTCAATTCTAGGGATGTTCCTGCGTGTATAACGTACACCTCGGCGGTATATTTTTCCCTAATCTGCCGAATTACACATTTAACACATTTATACGTGCGAAGTTTCTACTCGACTTTTCGAATGTAATAATAAGTCTAGATCGTATATACGTTTAATGTCACCAGTCGAAAATCGATTAAACGTAGTGGGAGAGGCTCTTTAGTTGTTTTTTTTAATTTTAACATTTGTTAATAACAGAACGTAATTCCATATGTTTCGGTCTTCTGCATATCGAATCGCTTGTTGGAATAACGTAGTGTTTAGTAATTCTTTGATTCCATCCGTATATCGTGCAGGCACTCTTCCTTGTTTTCGCCGACCTTCAACCATACCCTCCAAAATTAATTTTCCCAAAGTGTTTTGACGTATGATATGACCGAAGTAAGTTACTATTCGCTGCCTTACTACATCTCGTAGTCATTATTTTTGGACAGATTTCATTTAACACCGACAGGTTTGTTCTCTTTATCTTTCTTCAACAGAACATTTCGAAAGCATATCTATTCGCCGAACAACCATTTTTTTTTAAAGTCAAGCATTCCGATGCATACAGAAAAACCGAGAAGACTAAGGTGCCCGTGTGAAATAATTTTCATTGTATTATTATAAATATTTTAAAAATTCGAAATATTTCACAACAACCAGAAAATAAAAAGTGTTGTTAGTATTAAAAACATAAGCAAAATAAAACTAATCGAGTACTCAGAAAACAGTATGTAGCTATCAGAAATAAAGTAAATAATAAAATACGGTCAAAAAAGGATGCATTTGCAAGAAATAATATTAAGAAAGCAGAAGGGGATATAAGGAAAATATGGAATAACATAAATGAAATAATAGGAAAAGAAAAAAAAACGGTATCGATGATACTATAATAAAGTTCTTGTGTAGAAACAAAAAAGTTGAGGAAGTAATTAAGGAATTTGGATACAATTTTGAAAATGAGGTACAAAAGATTGTGCACTATTGCAGTGTAACATTGATAAAGAAAAGTAATTACCATGAAAAAGTGAATATGTATATACCAAAAGCAACAAAAGCGGATATTGAGAAAATAATAGATGAACTGAACATTGAAAAAGTACATGGTTATGATGATATCAGAATAAAGGATATAAAAAATATTTAAAAAAATGTTTCTGAGGTTGTAACATTAATAATAAATAAAACATTAGAAGAGGGGAAAATACCGCCAAGCTTAAAAGTGTCATTAATAAGACCAGTATATAAACAGGGAAACCATCTTGAGTATACAAACTACAGACCTATCGCTATAAATACCGTGTTAGCAAAGATTATGGAAAAGTATGTAGCGAAAAGATTAATGAAATATCTACAAGAAAACAATATAGTAGACAAAGAACAGTATGGGTTTCAAAAAGGAAAGTCAACATCTATGGCATTAGGTAACTTTGCAGAGGATATAAAAATAAACTTTGAAATTGGAAATAAGGTAATAGTAACATTTATAGACTTCAAGAAAGCTTTTGATACAGTTGATCATAACATATTAGTAAATAAATTACAAGAAATAGGGATAACTGGCAGGGAACTAAGCTGGTATAGAAACTATCTCCAAGATAGGAAAACAATAGTCAGCATAGATAAAATTCGAGGAGATCAAAATAAGAAAACAATAGGAATACCACAAGGTAGTAATTTAGCTCCAATATTGTATATAATATACACAAATAGTCTAAAATACATTATGAATTATAGTAAAGTATACGCTTTTGCAGATGATCTAGCACTAATGGTAGTACACAGAGATACACAAACAGCGGAAAAGTTCATGCAACGGGATTTGATAGAAATTAGTAAATGGGCTCATGACAATAGGTTAATAGTTAATACAGCTAAGACAAAAAGTATGTTACTAAAACCAAGGGGGGATAATGATATATATAAACCCAAAATTATAATGCATTCTAATGAATGTGCGCATTATATGATAGATGCTAACGAGTGTTCATATAAAAATTGCAAAAGAATAGAACTAGTAAGTGAACATAGATATCTTGGTATAACAATAGACAACCACCTGAGATGGAATCTACATATACAAAAAGTTGAAAAAAAATTGCAAGCAGTAATATCAGCACTATATACATTAAGGAATTATGTCAGTTGTGATACATTGAGAACTGTATATTTTGCATTGGTTGAATCCAGATTAAGGTATGGAATTCAAGCTTGGAGACTAGCATCAAAAGTGTACATAGAGAAAATAAATAGATTACAAAGAAGATGTTTAAATTTAATAAATAAAGATAGACACGAGGGTAAATCATTACGAGATTTATTAAAAGAACATAATGTATTGAACGTTACGGGGGCTCTATTTGTTTAGTAAGATATTAACGAATAAGAATTCTATACAGATTAAGGAAAATACAGTGAAAAAATATGAATTGAGAAAAAAACTAAAATATAATTTACCATTAACGAGATCGAAATTCGGTGAGCAAACGGATACATTAGTTATTGCAAAAATGTTAAACCGATTACCGGATTATATAGTTGCAGAGAAAAGAAGGGGAAAACTAAAACAAGGATTGAAAACATGGTTGCAAGATGAAAGTAATGTAAAAAGCATCACAAATATTGAAAAAAGTATGACGGGGCGAGCCACTAAATAAGCAAACAATGTGACCTATTACTGCAATTGAAGATATCAGATAAGTAAATACAAGATAGGAAATGTGGGAGTGAAAATGAGAGAGCAAATGTATGTGCAAGTGGGGTGAATAAAATTAATATATATGTGGGCGTGTGGGTGTGAGAGTGAATGATAACAAATTGGTATATATATAGAAATGTATTATGTACAGATTGTATATATTTAAATTTCTGAGGAAATATTCGTCGACAACCAAATTGCTTGACGAAACTATGTATATAGAAAATAAGGAATTTTGTAAATGTTCATGTTTTAAAATTTCAAATATATATTTAAAAAAAAAAAATTCATGTACCATATAGTAGACATCGTGACTGAAAGTGTTAAAAAGTAAACGCGAATTGTGTTGCTAAAAATGAAGCGAATAATCGAAGCACCATATAATAAATTTCCTGAATCGCGGATTACGAAAGGATTACCAAAATAGTATAGATTAACGAAACGCGTTAGTCAGGAATCTCGTGTACTTTAATTAAAATATATTATATATATATATATATATATATATATATATATATATATATATATATATATAATATATATATATGTACATTACTAACCAGGATGATTATAAAACTAGCTATAATCCGGACCAGGCTTACATATCTTTTAATTGCTCGTTGCTGACCGACCGATTCTCATTAAAAACTTCTTAATTCAATGTAAAATGTCGTTTTACCGATTTATAATAATAACAAGCTGCCTCCTATCGTATTTATACGAAATTTATGGCTAACTGTTCTGTAGTACGTTAAAAATTTAACATTTATAGAACGTTTAATATTTATAAAAGGATTCATCGCCACAGGTAAATTTTCAAATGGTCGATCGCGCAATAATTACTAACGTATACACAAAAACAGTCGATTATCAGACGTTAGTCGACATCTTGACGTCGAAATTACTGGAAATAAATTAGAACGAAACTTGTATTGATCGATGGACGTAATTATCAAATTATAAACGATATACAAAAGCTAAAAAAAAAAGTGATTACAGTGTTAACTATAAGGTGACTCAAAGAAGAGGGACAGTTTTGTTGTGTTTTGAATAACTCGAAAACTACTCGAACAGAGTACTTTACGTGTCTGATCATTCCTACAACTCCGCTTTGAAAACCTATCACGCTGGGGTTCCATTTGGGAGTGTGTTGGACCCTTATCTTTTCCTAATCTTATTAAATGATATAGCCAAAATTCCATTTATTAACATCGCTCTTTATGCCGATGATTTAGCCTTTATCTGCTATAGAACTGACACAATATTTAGTAGATTGCAAAAAGCAGCTTCCATCATTTGTAAGTACTACAGGCGTTAGAAGCTACAACTAAACATTGAAAAGACTGAAGCCTTCTCTTCAGTAGAAGGCACCCCGCAACAATACCGGATATAAAAATGAATTATTATTACATTAAATGGACTAAAAAAGTTAAGTATGTAGGAGTCTTTATGGATTACCGTCTATCTTTCACCGGTCACATGAATCACGTTATGAACATAATGCATATAAAGCTATTCGAATAATTTCACCTATATTCAACCTGAGATTCCAGCTCGCGGTTACAAATAAAAAATTATTATATACAACTATCATTTGCTCCATGTTAACTTATACATGTCCTGTCTGGAGTTCAGTTTTCTTTAGCACTTAAAAATGCAGCTATTACAATTTCACTAAATGCAAACATGCATTCGGAATTAAACTTAACTTACTTATTTATACACATTGGAAAACTTTTAAAACAATTCGATGATAACTGCAAAATTCAAGCTATAGTGGACGATGATATGGCCAGCCTACAAAATAGATGTACTCGTTATAAGCACCGTTGTCTGAAGCCACAGGTTTTTAAATCAATGTATATTCTAATGTTGTATATTGAGTTATTTATATCATTAAGTAATCTTATTGTAAATAGTTAAACTATAATTCGGCAATATTTGATTTATCTTTGTATTTTTTCTTCTGCAACTAGATTTGCATTTTTTTCAAATTTTTCCCTGGAGTGTTTAAGTATAAGATAACATATAATGTAATTATGTACACTTAATGGTATCAACGAAATGACGCGCTTCGTGTAGATCTACAGATTAATTGGGTCAATGAAGTAGTATATAATTATGCTCGACAGCATCACAAACGGCTTTCATACCATCCGAATCCGGAGGCATCGGCACTTTTGTCTGCTGATCTGGATCTCAGAAGGCTGAAAAGTAACGTCATCAATTGGTCGTTATCGATTAATATAATTAGCAGAGTTTAGTCATTGGGTTATTCCTCTGCGTGTGATATGCTATTTATGATACGCATATTTCCGTTTAGTGGGCAGCCTTAAATATAAATATATATATATATATATATATATATATATATATATATAAAATATGCAGCGGCGGTTACTTATTTAAAATTCAGATTTTAAATTTGTTATGATATAATATATTTTGTACGTACACATATTTCCGTTTTGTTGGCAGCCTTAAATATAAATTTAAATATATATATATAATAACATTGATCGCCGCAAACCTTGATGAAATGGGAGAATTACTAGAGAAACTAAAGCTTATTGGTCTTTCATATGGTTTTAGTATAACTAACGATAAAACAAAGATAATGGTTATAGATAGAACAAATGTAATGCACAGGGAAGGAGATGATGTTTTTGGATACAAAATAGTGGATAAATTTGTATATCTAGGATCCTTGATAGATAATAAAGGTGACTCAGAAGGAGAAGTGAAACGTCATATACAAATCGCTCGCGTCACTATGCCTAAATTACAGAAGATATGGAAAGATTGTTCTATAAAAAAATGCTCCAAAATAAAGCTAGTCCATACTTGTTTTTTCGATTTTATTATACGCAGCGGAGACATGGACATTAAAAAAGACAACACTGAACCGGATAGATAACTTTCAAATGTGGTGCTGGAGAAGGTTACTCAGAATACCGTGGACGGCAAAGATATCGAACGTTACTGTACTGCAGAAAATCGGGACGCACAATCGATTGTCTAAGACAGTGCTTAGTTGCAAGATGAAATTTTTTGGACATCTAATGCGGAAAGAAAATGGGATAGAGCGTCGGTTGTTACAGGCCACAATGGAAAGCAGAAGACCCAGAGGACGATCGCCAGCACGATGGTTCGATGATATCCAAGAACTAACAAGATTAAATGTACAGATGTATTCATATGTCATATATTCATATGTCATACACGTATGTTTTCGTGTCTGTAACGTTGTCAGCAGTGCGTAGCGTGAATGTTGTATGTTGTGTATTTTAATAATTTACTGTTGTAGTGTGACATTAATTTCTATTCGTCGATATGCCGTCGTCGTTGTCTATAACTGCGGATAAGCGGAGAGTGGTGACTAGAGCTAATACAAGAAACAGTCACGTTAAATGTAATACACCTCCTACGTTGGAGGGAGAGGTATCAAATAAGATTGAAGAAGCAATAAAGAAAGTAGACTTCAAATTTGATAAAGACCTTGAACGTATATTAGTGGAGAATATAATGGAGACGGTTAAATCCACGCTCAATAATTACTTATCGCAATTTAATCAGCGTGTAGATAAGATGGAAAAAGATACCAACAGTAGGATCGACGAACTTGAACAGTACTCGCGGAGGAACTCATTGTTGATATACGGAATTTCCGAAGACGACAATGAAAATACGGATCAACGAGTAACAGCACTAGCTGCTGATAAACTCGGTATTATAATTCCGGCCGATTCTATTTGTAGGTCGCACCGTTTGGCTAAGCGACGACATGAAAAGGACAAAGATCGTTTTAAACCGCGGCCTATTCTGGTAAAATTTACTCGTTACGCGTTTAAACGGGAAATTTACGGAAAGAAGAGGAAACTAAAGGGAACGCAAATTATTGTCCGGGAACGCTTAACGTTATTACAAATTATCGGGGAATTACCAATCAAGTACGGAAATAAGAATGCGTGGACAAAGGACGGTACAATATGTTGTATCGATGGGGCAGGCCATGATAATCCGGTCGATACAGAATTATTTAAAATTATCTACAACTACACCGATGTCGCATCAGTAATTAAGATTATATAACTGCGCTGCGTTCTGTTGTTAATGTTGGTTTGTAAAACTATGTATTTTAGTAGTGAGTGGAATTACGTGATAGTTCATGTGAGGTTATTTTGCGTGTGTGCGTATGATAATGTCGATGTATTTCTGAAACGTGGTTGTCCGAATGTTAGTGTGTACGTTTGTGTATAAGTGTGGAATGTAATTTGTATTTGTATGTATAAGTATATATATAAGCATGATTATGTTAGGGCGTGTTACTCTTATATTATCTATATGTCTGGTTTTGATGTTTGTGTCCGTAATTCATTATGTTTATTACATCACGAGTGTGTGTCTTTGCATAGTATTCTTACTCTGAATTTTATGTCCAAATATTTATATTGTTTGCACATATTTCGCGGAACCTTGTTGTACTTGAAACTAAAATGGAGGCTGCGCTTACTATATTTTCTATACTTTTCCCTTATTTTTAATTATTATTATTTTATTAAAAAATTACAATGGGTCTTAATGTATACTATCAAAATGTACAGGGCTTAAACACCAAATTAAATCAATTTAATTGAAATATTCATAGTCATAATTACGATGTGATCGGATTGACGGAAACATGGTTGTATAACGGTGTACAAAATAATGAGCTCATTCAATATGGTTATGAAATTTACCGAAATGATAGAGAAGGTAGGAGAGGCGGCGGATCCTTAAGAGCTGCGAGGAATTCTTTGCACGTGGAAAGATTAACATTAACCACTATTTCTGGAGTCGAGTCAGTCTGTTTAAAAATTTCTGAGTACAACCTAATTGTGGCGTGTATATACATACCTCCTCGTACCCCGGTTATTATTTATAAACAGCTTTATCGTGAATTGTATGAAATGCTATTGTACGAGTTCATGCACTCTAAGGTTCTTATTATGGGTGACTTTAATTTGTCTGTTAACGGAAGTACTTCTTTAAATATTCAAGATGACAAGCTGGCTAAGCTTTCAAATTTTGTAGAAATCAATAGTTTGAAGTTAGTGAATAATATACTGAACTTCCAGGGCAAAACACTGGATTTGGTGCTGATAAATTCTGCACTCTCAACTAGCATTAGCAAAGCAATTGATCCCTTGGTATCAGAAGATAAGTATCATCCGGCTTTAGAAATTACTGTTCAACGATGCTCATTAATTAAACCTGATTATGTTACTACTTATCCCGTGTATAGGTTTGGGAAACTTAACAATTTTTCTACTGTTAGAAGTGAAGTTTCAAGAATAGACTGGACTGAGATTTATAATATTACTAATACAAATGAGGTAACACATTTCTTTTATACTAAGATTTATGGTGCGCTTGATAGAGTTGTACCTAAGAAATCAATTTTTAGATCTAAGTATCCCCCATGGTTTACACAAGAAATAAAACGCAAACTTAGATTCAAAATGAAATGTAGGAAGTCATATCGCAGAACAGCTGACCATACTGATTACATAAAGTTCAGTAGAGTAAGGGCTGAGATTAAAAAGTTGATTCGGCATCATTCAGAAATTATGTTAGTAACGTTGAAAAAAATATGCAAATCAATCCCAGTAGATTTTGGTCATTTGTGCAAAACAAGAGAGACTCTCGTGTTTCGCCTACATTTATGAAGTACAATGGCAGAAATATTGAAATCAGTGAGGATATATGTAAATCTTTTGCTGATTATTTTGCTTCAGTGCATTCGTGTGGACACACATTAGATAATGATAATGGTGACACTGAAACTGCAGCTAGTATTCTTAAACTCAACTCTATTTCTTCTTGGGAATATGATGAAGCCGTCAAGAACTTGAATCCTAAATTTTCTACTGGTCCTGACAACTTGCCACCGTTTATATTTAAATTGTGTTCTGATTTATTAGAAAAGCCTTTAGTGTATCTGTTTAATCTAATATTAAAACAGTGCATTTGGCCTAATTCTCTTAAAACATCTAAAATAATACCGGTATATAAATCGGGTGATCGTCAGCTGATCACCAATTATCGACCTATCTCTATACTCTGTACACCTGCTAAATTATTAGAATCTATAATATACGTTAGGTTGAACAGTTATTTACCGACTAAAATTATGCCTGAGCAACACGGATTTATGAAGCACAAGTCCACTGTGACAAATTTAGTTACATACGCTGATCAGATTTCTAGATTCATGGATTGTGGTTTACAAGTTGATAGTATTTACACTGATTTTAGTAAAGCATTTGACACAGTTAGTCATTCACATCTACTGAATAAACTAAAGTTGCTTAGACTGTCAAAAGATTTTATAATATTGTTAGAATCCTATTTATGTAACCGTAAGAGCTATGTTGTGTATAATGGCTACCATTCTAATACATATTCACCTACTTCAGGGGTTCCACGAGGTTCGAATTTGGGTCCCCTTCTATTTCTAATTTTTATCAATGATATTGGAAAGAACCTTTGCTCAAAATTTCTTTTATTTGCTGATGATCTCAAAATTTATGCTCCTATATCTTCACTAGCTGACTGTGAATCTTTACAAATAGATCTAGATAAGCTGGTTCTGTGGAGCAAAGAAAATCATTTACCTTTCAATTATGATAAATGCGTCCACATGAGTTTCTGTAGAAATAGAAATAGGTACTCGTTCACTTACACGATGAATGGTAAGCAGATAATTAAAAATTCTGTGATGCGGGATCTCGGAGTTAATATTGATGACAATTTAAAATTTTCAATACATGTAAGCGATGTTGTTAATCGCTCTTATAAAATGCTAGGTTTTATTATAAGAAAATCATTTAGAGATCCATGGACGCTACTGTCGCTTTATAATGCATTAGTAGTCCTTTAGAATATTGTTCAATTGTTCGGGATCCGTATTATAATAAATACATTAGGTTAATTGACAAAGTTCAGTATAAATTTTTAAAATATCTATATTATATCAGGTATTTACCCTAAATATACGAGTTACGATATATTAAGAAATATAATGGATGCGAGGTCTACTACAGAAGGAAAATAGCCAAATTAAGGTTTCTTCATGTATGCAACGGTAGAGTTAATAGTGAGTATTTAACATCAACCTTCTCCTACGTTAAACCAAGATAGGCGATCGAATCGTTTTTTTAGTGAGCCGCGTGCACGAACAAACCTCGGTTTAAGTTCTCCGTTGCCGTCAGCTTTCCGCTTGTATAATTCTCTTTTGAACATATTTCCCTGTATGGATATGCATACTTTGATAACAGATATTTCTTTAATAAGTTGCTTCCCGAACATATTTTGCAATGAAGAGTTTCGCTGTTGTCTATTCCAATGGTTCTACATTGTTATTATGTATTGGGTGTTTGGTATATGTGTTCCTTTACTAATGTACATGTAGTATATACGTTAAGGTTTATATTGTATTTATTAATTTGTTGAAGATTATTCATCCGTTTATTTCGAGTAATATTGTGTGAATGGGGTGTGAATGATGTATGTTTTAATGAGTGTGAGACTTGTGAATGAGTGTAGTTTTTTTGTTGTGTTTAATGGGTGTGAGGCTGGTGAATGTGTTCAATGGATTTTTTTTGTATTTTATTTTCTTTTTTCTACTTTTAATTTTATAATTCAGAAAAATTATTAATTTTATTATTTTATTTATAAGCCTACACTATAATTGGCTGTTAGCTGTTGTGTGGCTTCATTAAATAAATAAATAAATAAATAAATAAATAAATGTGCAGTCACCGAACCATGGATCAAGAATATTGGAGAAGTTTAGTTAATTCTTTTTAAAATATATATATATATATATATATATATATATATATATATATATATATATATAAACGATGTTTTACGAAGTCCGCGTCAATTATTTATATATATATACGTTAGCGAAGCAGCAACTGTAAGGGTAGTATGCTGTGTTGAATTATTACTCAGATTACATTTTATTTATTATGTGATATGACGTCATTTCAACGAATTGCGTTTTATATCGTGAAAAAATCTATAACAAAAATTATTCTTTTCACAGGCAAATATTAATGTTTGAACGATTTTTTTTTAATATATATTACGCATGTATATGTATATATATATATTACATATATATATGTATATATATATTTATATATATGTATATAGAGATAATTTTTTAATATATACGTATAAACGATTTTTTAATTAACGATCTTTTTGTTTTATGCAGACTTTCTACTTGCGGAGACTATTCAAATGGCGAGTTTACATTCCAACTAAACTGTCTGCAAAGTTTTAGTTATGCTTTCTCCCCGAAAAACTTTCCTAAATAATGATCGCAAGTTGTTGCATATAGAGATGGATGTATTCGTGGATAACTCGGCGAATTTTAGTCGGATTTGGACAAACCTTTTTTTGTTTTACTCCTATTGAGCCCCCCATTAATGTCCCTTCATGAGTAGCCCCTAGTTGAGCTGTATTAAAAAAAAAAATAAAAATAAAAAAACGTACGCTTAATAATGACGTAATAGTCGAAAAAAAAGCTCTGCAGACTTAATATGTACAAAAAATTTAGAATTACTTTTCTTTTACTTGCAAAAAGAAATAGTTGAATAATATTAATCAAATGAAATGTTATTAAATTTTCAGTCACAGTATCCGCTATAGAGTATTGAAATTTTAATTCTGACAAAATTTTGTATTTTCTAGTTGACTCGAAATGTATCAATTTTAAAAGTATTTATATAAATCCATTGAAAGTTATCTACAGTTCGTCTAAGAAGCAGTATTGTATAATAAAAACCTGTATAAAATTTATAATTTTGTGTCAAAATTTATAATGTATGAAAGGGTTGATATTCAATTCAATAATATATACATACAGTGAACTAATTAATAAATTACTATAATAGCGTACACAAAAACCCAGTTACGTGCACGACTAAGTGTACCAGGTAACTTGGGGAAGAAGTATAATTAATGTTTACGTGATTATAAGATTTTTAGTCGAATCAAAACTTAACAGCGATGAAACGAAAAAATAATAATTCATTGTTAAATATAAAATAAAATATTCGGAATATAACGAAAATACAGAGATCGAAATTAACGCTATACACTATCAGCGAAACTAGAATATTAGATACTTCGCTAATAACACTGTTACACTATAGAACGACCTTTTTCCAATTTTTATTTTTATTTTTTATAAATATTCTTGCATATCTTATTGCTTGGTTATCAATACATTATTTCAGTTGGAGATAATTGCTCGAATAAATTCAGCTATTCAATGATAGACAGAATTATGGTTTCATGCTGAATCATATGTTTGTCTTCTTTAGTATGATGCTGGACTAATCAGCCAGATCAAATAGTTTTGAGTCTATTATCCGGGAGATTTAACGCAGTATTATTAGTATGACACTATACAGCGTATCAATATGTCTTTTTGCTGTTTCTTTAATGACATCTTCTACATACCGAGTTTTTGTATCTTGGTGAACGGTATCATTGCTCACGAACCAAGAGGTGCGTTTGTCATTGTTCTCAAAATTTTGTTTCGAAATCTCTGTATTATGCGGATATTTCTTTTAGCACTGTAGCCCCATAGTTGGCATCCGTAGATCCAAACGGGTGCGAGAATTTGTTTATATATTAATAATTTATTTTCAAGCGATAGCTTTGACTGATTGACTATTAGCCAGTAAACTTTCTTTAACTTTAGGTTTAGCTCCGCTCGTTTGCTTTGAATATGTTTGCCCCATGTTAATCTTCTATCCAAATGTAGACCTAAATACCTTATCACCTCCTTAGTAGGGACTTTTTGTTATTTATATATATTTTTATGAATTAATTTGTGAAAGTAACACGAGTACATTTGTTCCATTAATTTTAATCTTCCATGTTTGGCACCAGCTTTTTATCTGGTCTACTGCCGTTTGCAGTATGAGAAAAATGAATTGAGCATAATATTGCCGTATCGCCTGCAAAAGTTGCCACAAAGTAGTTATCTGTTACTGGCAAGTCAGCTGTATAAATAAAGTAGAAAAGCGGCCCTAATACACTTCCCTGAGGAACGCCAGCACTGATAGTGCATATTTCTGAATTTGCGCATCTCCATATTTCACATGGAAATGTCTTTCATCTAAATAGGACGCGAAAAGTTTGTAGTAATGATAGGGGAAGTTAATTTTAATTTTATGAAGCAATCCCGCGTGCCAAACTCTGTCAAAAGCCTGGCTCACATCCAGAAATACAGAGTCACAAACCTTTTTTTCTTCAAGGTCATATTTTTTTGACAACTCGGAACCTGCTGAGTTGTTGAGTACTTTGCATACTGAAAATTTTCCTTTTGTTCAACTACAGGAGGGTATTCTTTTTAGCAGGAGTTTTCCGAAAAGTTTCGATATAACTGGTAATAATGATATTGGTCTGTAAAAAATTCTGTATCATTATAATTTGCGAAAATTTAAGCTACACAGGGAAGTTGTGTGTGTTAAGTGTGTTTCCCATATTAATATGATGTCTATATTTTTGTGGTTAAAAATTGCATCGTCAGTTCCCTTAAAAAAATTTCATACTGATCTGAACTAATTTTAATCCGTCATAGCGTTTATAATATTTTCTATAAGGTCGAAAGCGTACGAATTAGTCAATAGTTTGAAATATTGCGTATTCTATCGCATACATGAACTCCAGTTGTTAGAATTGGTGATTGCTTATATAAATAATTATTATCTTAGAATTTACGAGGCATTATAGTAAGAATACGATAATCCGGAATCAAGGTAAATTTAATATCTCGTATGTATCCGGAATTTTATTACACCTTCGGACGTTTAATGAGCACCTCTGAAATACCTATTTCGCTTTAATCGTAATTTATTACAGCTCGCCTTCTAGGGAGAAGACAAGGAGGTCAATAAGCGTTTTATACAATTATTAACCTTAAGGTTACAGGTTTACGGGTTTAGTACGTTGTTCGTTTCTAAAGCCGCGTGTAACTTATAAAAAAAAAAAAAAGTTATTAGTCTATTTAATAAAACCCAACTTGCTAAAATTTTATCGCCGACTTTAAGTTCGGACGGCAAAAGACCAGTGAAAAAACGACTGTTCTCTGCCGCGACATACATCCTAATTGATTTTTAATATCGGTCTGCTAGCGTTACATAATATAATCCGTCTACAAAGTTGAGTATTATTCGATAATTTTAGAAAGTCCGCGATACAGGTTTTTGATTTATTAACAGCAGATTTTAAATCTACGTAAGTAAAAT
This sequence comes from Coronaproctus castanopsis, assembly GCA_032883995.1. Classification (NCBI taxonomy): domain Eukaryota; kingdom Metazoa; phylum Arthropoda; class Insecta; order Hemiptera; family Monophlebidae; genus Coronaproctus; species Coronaproctus castanopsis. Next base: position 187,161,058 of record CM065052.1, on the reverse strand, counting down.
GTTCTATTAGACAAAATGAAGCGTATCGAATAAGCAGAGGAAATAAATGATAAACTCAGTTCATAGTTTAATTCGGACAGCCAGCCAGTCGGAATAATTAAACTGAAAATAAACACACGCATAGGCACGCAAATGTGTATAAATAACATTACAGTATTTTGCTATTCGGTAATGCAAAAATGCAGATTTTTCCAGGGTAGTCAATGTACCAATCTACCAGAGAATAATAACGAACGTGGTCAGATTATCGATTATTTACATCCATTAATAGACCCGCATAAAAGATTAACAACCCCTAATTAAAGTAATCGATTATCAAGCGCGAGGAGAATGTTAACGAGATTGTTATTTATTAAATGATATCCAAACTGACTCGTTAAATTTGATCAACAATATTTGACCGTCGTGATTAAAAGAAAAATTATTTAACGGAAATAAATTTTAATTTTGCAGATGAGTAATAATATATATATATATATATATATATATATATATATATAGGGGGCAACTCCAGGGGAGGTGTGATGCGGTAAAGCTGCCAACTTGATTATGAAATCCACAGACATCTGCCGAGGAAACAGAAAACATGGACGTCTCCAAGTTCAAAATTAGGCGAATTTCAAATAGACCGTGTCGCTTTATCAAAAGTATCCACAAAGGAGATACAAAATGTAAAAGTTATGAGAAATTGAAATCTGGATTCAGACCATTACCTTTCTAAAATTAAAATTAAATTTGAACCTAGGAATACAAGGAAGCAAATTAAAACAAAAATGAATAAGTACGATACCATGAAGTTAAAAAAGGGATCTGAATTTAAGGACAAATTAGAGACTAGAAATCCGGATAATTGGGAACAATTAAAAGAGGTATTGGTTCAAACCGCTAAAAAACACTTTAACAAAAGTAAGAAAACATTCGTGGTGGAACTATGAATGTGAAGAGGCCGTTATAAAAAAACAACATGCATGGAAAAAGTGGAGTGCAGATAAAAACGTAAATAATAAGACATATTAGAAACGAGGAAAGAGGTAGGGAAGATCATCAGAAATGTGAAAAGAAAATATCACAGTGATCAATTATGTAGAATCGAACAAGATTTCCGGAAGAATAACACGAGAGATTTCTACAGAACATTCAAACAATGTGTAAATAAATTCATATACCAGCGTCTTATGTTCGAAGACAAAAATCAAAAGATGGCATTTAGTAACGAAGAAAATTGTAAAATATTGGCAGAATATTTTGAAACGCTACTGAACTGCGAAAGTCCAACACTAACCTTCACTTTTGAAGAAGGGGATAGAAATTCACGATTCTGTGCCTCCAGATAAAGGAGAAATTATTAATATAATTAAATCTTCGAAGAATAATAAGGCTCCAGGGGAATAAAATAATAGCAGAGTTATGGAAAAACTCGAATAATAATAAGTGCCAAGAAAAATTGGTCGAAATAATCAAAAATACTTGGGAGACAGAAATAATTCCCCAGTGGACAACAGCATTGGTACATCCATTACATTAAAAAGGAATACAGACTGATGTGAACAGTTACAGAGGTATGTCGCCGTTACCAGTTACCTATAAAATACTCAGAAGAACAGCTGGTTACACAAATTGGTGAATATCAGCGTGGATTCAGGAAACATAGGTCATGTGTTGAACAGATTTTCAACCTCAAGTCATTAATGTTGTATCAGAAGAAAAGATCCAAAAAATATGTAATAATATTTATCGATTTTAAAAAAGCACATGATTCAGTAGATAGAACGGTATTGTTCAATGTCTTCAAAGAATTTGGTCTGGATGAAAAAACCACAAGCTTAATAAGAAAAACTTTAACAAACATATACGCTAAAGTGAAATTTAGAGGTGAAATATACAGACAGTTTGAAATAAAAACAGGAGTTAGACACAGGGGGATGGGCTGTCACCTTTACTAACTGCGCACTTGAAAAAGTTATAAGAGAATGAAGAAAAGCTACGAGCGATGAAAATATCACTGGGAATATTAGACTAGGATACAAGAAGGCCAATTTACTAATAGACTGTTTAGCTTTTACAGATGGTCTGGCAATAATAGCAGAATCTACGGAGACAGAAAAACGTTAGATAGAATTATTAAAAGAACAAGCGGATAAAGCTGGGCTACAAATTTTCTTCGAAAAACCAAATTTATAACAAATATTACAGCCGCTCCTGATAAGATAAAAACAAAGTTTGGTTAAATTAATCGAGCGGAATGCATCAGAAAACGAAGCAATCAAATACAGAATCGATCGAATGAAAGCAGCTTATCTAACAAAAGAAGTATAAAATAAGAAATTTTTATCGAGAAATGCTAAAATGCGACATTATATAACTGTGATCAGACCAGAGGCGTTATATGCAGCGGAAGGCCTAAAAATGAACCAAAAAAAAGATTAAATGAACAGCTTGAAATCGCAGAAAGAAAAATCGCAGAAAGAAAAATCGTAAAGAGAATAGTAGGACCAGTAAAATGAAAAATATATCAAACGAAGTAATCGAGAAATATACCAACATGTGGAAAAAATTACTACCGCGATCCGGAAAAGAATAATTCGATTCTATGGACATATGCAAAAGATGGAGGCCAGCAGGTTCACCGGAAGATTGTTTAAGTACACGTAAAAACTAAAAATGAATGGTACATGGTACACAGAGATTAAAAATGACATGGCGGAACTGAATATCATGCCTGAAGATGTAGAACAGCGATTAATATTAAAGAAGAAACTATTTAATTGCAAAGAATTCGCAGAAAAGAAAGGAGGAAGAACTGGTATTTTGTGGACCGAAGAACGAAAAAAAAGACACAGTGAAAGGATGAAAGCAGTGCATGGAAAAAAGGAAGAAAAATGCCAAGAGCAGTTGATAACGTAGTCCATAATTCGAAATGATTATATATATATATATATATATATATATACACTATCTGTACTAATATATAAAATGCAGTGTCTGTGATTTGCGAATATTTTCATTATAATCACTGCATTCAGATATATTTATCACGCATAAACAGAAAATGTATTTTTTTAATTTTGTCTGTCTGTCTATCTGATCCGATTTAACTAGAAAACTATTAAAGCAATAATGACAAAATTCACATAGCTTATAGCCTATATTATCGGATTCGTTCTAACATTTGTTTCGTATTTATATCACAAATAGGACAGAAATTAAAATAATTTAAAGTTTTAAAAAGTAATAGACAGCGATATCTCTGCCAAATCGTTTACAATTTAACACATTTTCCGGTTCGAATGTACCTTCACTACCAACACACGCAATACAAATCACGTTTTGTTGCGTTAGGAGCTAGGAGCGTGTCCGAAATAACGGACGGATATATATTATATCTTCGTATAAGTATACATGTCACAAGCTCCGGGAAAAGGGGCTGCTTATAAAATACTTGGAAAAGCAACAAGAGGAAGGAAAAGATCGGAATATGTAACATAAAATACTGGATTCAACAGAGTCAGGGATGTAGTGGCTGCATCCTGACTTAGAAAAATATTAAACGGCCAACGCCCTTGATACGCAACCTTCTTTGAAGGTGATACAACTTGATGACGGTGATGATGATTATATATACATATATATATATAGTTATTTATATACGGTTCGCATAACAGCTAATGTCGATTAAAATGCGAACACTGAGAAGAAAGTAATTGAATACAAGTATAGAACTGAAATAGACAACAAAAAGTTGAAAAAATTATATTAAATTATTGAAATGATATAAAAACACTCATACAACTGCTTATACATGTATACATAAACACAGACGCACATAAACAAAAAGAACTCACTATACTGGAAAGTACTTACATAATTATACAAATGAACAGAACACTAGTATATAGTAAATAAAATTTCCATGTATACACGTATGGAAAATATATATATATATATATATATATATATATATGTATGTCGTAATTTTGTATCTTGAGTCTCTCTTTCATTTTTCATATGATATTTTTTTCCTTTTTGTAGCCTAACTTTACCTAATTTTACGAGACGATCCGTTTATTTATTTAATAACACCGCTAAATGTGTCTGTGCACTCTTAAATTAATTCCAGTAAATGAATTACGATTTCATCGCTCGCGTATCGTCGTAAAAGTTACACTTCTCCAGTCGCATCGTGAATTGCTTCACATTAATTGGTCGGACGAGAAGAACTTTTGACGACTGCGCAATCGATAATGTCGTTCCTCGTCGTATATTTCAGCTGGAAAATACCCGTCCTTTTTATTCTGACAATTTTTTAGGATAATAATGGCTGCAGCGTGACGTATATAATTTCTGAATTAGTTTTCCATCATCTCGTTGTACTGAAATATTAAAGTTTCCAATATCTTAATCTAGGATAAATTATTGATAATTAGGCGTCTTTTGGAAAATAGAAGCGATTTAACCCTTTCACTAATAATGCTCACTATATGGGACGTAAAATTTTAATGTGAACAAACATTTTTATACGCGAAATGTCTCCAATTTTAGAAATATTTACATAAATACATTGAAAATTATCTACGGTTCACCCAACGAGCAGTATTATATAATAAACGGCCGTATATAATTTATGATTTAATGTTAAGAATTTATAATATACCAGACTGAAACGGTTAATTTCTCTCGGTTCTTCTCGCGATTTAAGCGTCAATTTAGACGACGATTATCCTTCATAATAACCGAAGCATCAGATTGTACTTAATTAGGTTCAAGCTTTGAAATTATCCAGTATTTGTTCCCTGAATGTTATGAGGGATATCAAGCACTTATTATTATTTGTGTGATCTGCTTTCCCTGCGTTTAGATTAGCCAACAAGATCTCTATTCAAGGTACCTTTCCTATCTCTTCACAATAAATAAATAAATATTTAAAATATTGACCGAATCCCAACCATAAATATACTAACAATATTAGATAACATATAAACATGCATACCGGGTAAATAATAATAATAATTAAACATCTTTATGAACACAAATATAATTGTATATATATTATTTATTGTCACACAAATTGAGTTTAAGTTATAAAGCCATTACTACTCATTGTGCGCACAAATTAAAATAAACTAAACGCTAACGCTAACGAATGAGTTATAAAATATAAATAACTAAACTAAGACATATAAGGATAATTATACATGAATGTCAAAATTACAAAATAATATTAGATTTATATACATATAAGAGGCCATATTAACACAGAAGATTAATAGGAGGTATGCAACAGAGTACGGAGGGAAGATACCTAACTGTAGTAATATCTTGATTGAAGGTTTCTCTGTGTGCACTATATAGACTGCATGAAAATATTACACGATTAATGTCTGCTGTCGAACCACAGTGCACGTTTTCTTCCATTCCATTCTATCCCAGCTTAATCGCAACCAAGTAGAACCCATGCGCTGTCTGAAGTCCACCTAAAAATTGTCTACTTATACTTGTTTTATTGTAATTTGGAGTCCATTTGGTTGCATTTACCATCCCGAAGAATCATGTGACCAGCCTAGTTCGCAATGTCATTCGTCTCGGTTTTATCGAGCAATACTTCTAATTCTAAGTACAGATCTCTCCATTGCTCTCTCTGTACATAACTAATTTTGTCAATATGCGCCGCTTTCATAGACCACGTATGGCAGCCATAGAGGAAAACTGGTACGACGCATTTTTCCAGAATACTAACTTTCGCTTTTAGGTTAATTTTTCAGCTTCTATTTTTTATAATTCCTTTTAAACTACAAAAGTTGTTTCACGCTGTGGTAATTCTTCTTGTCACTTCTTGGTTCATTCAATCGTTAAATGATACACGCAAAGTTCATTGAAAAGACCGATGGTATTATATTTTTAATTAGTTAAGCCACCTTCGTTCCCCTTTATTGGAACTCAACTGCGACTCCGAGACCAATTCTTGAGCATGGACCCCTTAAAAAACATATTTAATAAATACTCACTTTTATAAGTATTTAAGTTTGTATAAATATGACATATTCCTATAATTGATGAGTTTGGGTAACCTAGAGAAGATTTATAGTCGTGCGTTATCACGTTTCAGATAAAATCTGACAAATCGGTGTAGCAACAATTTTACCTAGCGGTATAATTTAATCTAATAGTATAAATTTAATTTAGTAGTATAATTTAATTTAGTGGCATTTATAAATATGTGAAAATGGATAATAAGGTAATAGACAAATTGGATCAAATTTGTAAAGAAATCCAGGAAATTAAATGGGTGCGTAATGATACTAATACTAAAATTGATAATATCAACTTGGAGTTAAGACGAAAACGAGGTTGAAAGAGATAGACCAGATAAAAAAGGAAAACGAAGCACTATGGGAAATATCGAAAATAAATCACTAGTCGAGAAGAGATAAATTCAAGGTCTTAGGAAGAAAAGGAAAATATAAAAACAAAGATAACAAAAATAGCTTAGAAACTAGATGTACATCAGATTTAGAATTGCATCGACTGCCCGCACAAGAAAATAAGACGGCCGCGGTAATTGTTAAATTAAACAATAGAGAGAAAAAGTCCAAGTTAATAAGATAAGCGATAGTGATGTGGACTACTACCACCTAGACAAATTTATGTCAACGACGATCTTACGAAGGAAACGAGGCATTTACTACTGGCGGTGAAACGAGACGGTAGAAACGGGAAGCTTTCGTATGGGAAAGAAAAGGAAAGATATATGTGAAACGAACTACAGACGCGACTACGTTATTAGATAATATAATGCAGTTGAATCAGCTGACGGGTAATTACGAAAGCGCGAGCACACAACGGACAGAAGACATTGAAGCGTTCGATTGGACGTACACGAGCGCAGCAGAAATAACAAAAGATAAGACGAGTGGGGATTAATAAATATACGATTTCGAATACGGTTAATACAGAGGCGAACACAAACTTTGCCTTGGTCAGCGAGGGCAAAATAGACACCACGGCCCTCTTTACAAAAATTATGGTAAGAGTAAAAAATATCGTATTAATAATTTTAAAGATTATCCAAATATAAGTAAATCGAAAAATAGTCTTAATGATGATCGCGTAAATAAATTAAAAATTGCCAGCTTTAAGTGAGAACAATAGATATAATAGGTCTTGCAGATATAAGAAAACATGCTAATACGATTATATCATTAAAGTCTGGGAATGTTCTATGTTGGATGGGAAATAACGAAGGTCAGAGAGGAATTGGTTTTATGATAAACAAGGGTTGGAGTATACATTTTATGGAATATAGAGAATATACGGGTAGAATCGCTTTAGGGCAAAGTTCAAGACACAAGAGGGTAACACGTTAACAATAATACAAGTATATGCTCCGACATCAACAGCAGATGAACAAGAGATAGAGAAATTTCACAAGGAGTTAAATGATATTTTGTTGAACTTAAAAATAAATAAAAATCACCAGCTTATTATTATAGGAGATTTCAACAGCCAAATAAGTATTACAAGGTTAGGAGAGGATTATAGGTCATATAAGTACGGAATTAGGAATAGAAGTGAAGGAAAACTGGTAGAATTCTGTCTAGAGAAAGATCTTGAAATTATAAATAGATTTTTTTTTTTAAACTTAAGGACCAACAGTGGACGTGGACATCATCAAACGAAAAATATAATACCCAAATAGATTATACGCTAACAAACTATAGAGTAAATATAGGGAACTTTGATGTACTGACTAAATTCGGTTACTATTCAGACCATAGGCCAATATATTGTGAAATAACATTTAAAATAAAGAGACGAATACAAAGGATGAAAAATTTATATGTAACAAGCAATAATAAAGCTGAATATAATAAGGTTTTTAAAGAAACTTGGATTGAAATGTAGAGGAAGGACCACGCATATTATGTAGACGAACTGGAGAGATTTATTAGAGAATCGATTAAGATCACCAATGAGGAAATTATGTTATAAGTGGCGAGGAAAAGAACATAAAACTTCCAAGCGATATTATGCAAAACATTAGAGACAGACAAAGGTTGATAAATAAGAAGAATAACGAGAGAAAAAATAGAATTAAATACAAAATGTAAATTGGTAAAATATAAAATAAGAAATTTTAAAAAATTAAACGATGAGAAGATGATAAAGGAAATTTCGGAATCAACGAGAAGTATGAAAATAATTAGAAGACATTTGGGTCAAGGAAGGAAATGGCACACATGTTTAAAGGATAGGAACAATGTTAATAAATATGAGAGATCAGATATAAATTCGACTGCTAAAAATTATTTTAGTAAGCTAAATAGAAATATGAACATGGATAAGGAAGTGCGCATTGAAGAGGAAATTGACGAACCAATATTCATAAAATCAGAAATAGAAAAGTAAATGATTTAAAAAAGGATAAAGCAACAAGAGCAGATGAAGTTAGAAACGAGCAAATAAAATACGCTGGTTCAGAAATGATTGACCTGTTAATAAATCTGTTCGTGGTTCTATCTTTTTAAAAAGATTAGTCGTAAGGGAATTGTACTCATCAGCAGATTGTGATTTGGACATCATTTGTTGCCTGACCGTCTTTTCCGTATGCAGCTTAGAGAAAGTCCGTTCTGCCCCCTCCATTCTGAACAAGTAGTCTGCAGCCCGATCATGTCTTTTTTGAATGTTCTGCTGTAGCACCGTTGCGCTCGGAGCTTTACCCTATCTTGTTACATTCTTTGAGTATTACACCTCCCGTATAATGTATCGTCCCTTTTACATCTGGATAACCTACAATTGTTCCCCCATATAGCGACGTTTTTAGAGAAGTCAGCATGCAAAAAAAAAACTTTATACTATATCAAAGAAAAATTCCTAGAGCTTGGAAAGATTAGAATATTATTCTAATTTATAAAAAAGGAGAGACCGATAAAATTGAAAATTATAGACCAATTTGTTTAGGACCTTATTCAAATGTTTGTGAAAGTACTAACAAATAGAATTAAACATATTATAAATGCAGAACAACCTCCGGAACAATTTCGAAATGAATATTCAACAATAGAAAATCTACAGGTTATAAACAAATTGATCGAGAAGTGTAACGAATTTCAGATTTAAATCGGGTTTTTATAGATTATGCAAAAGCCTTCGATTCGCTTGACCATAATTTTCTGCTAACAGCATTAAGAAAACGAGGAGTCCCAGAAAACTGTAGAACAATAATAAGAGATATGTACACGGGAATGAGAGCATGAATAATAACGGATAAAGCTGGTAGACATTTTGGGATAGAAAGAGGAGTCAAACAGGGAGATCCACTTTCACTGATATTGTTTAAAGCAGCGCCAGAGGAAGTGTTCAGAAGATTAGAGTGGGATATAAAACTGCATGGAAATAAATGGTACGTTCTTAAACAATCCCAGATTTGCAGACGACATTACATTGATATCAGAAAACATAGATGATCTACTGATTATGTTAAATAAACTGAACGTGGTGGGGAAAGAAGCAGGACTAAGTAGATAAAACGAAAATGTTAACTCTTGGATTTGAAACTAAAGTATTGGAACTAAATGATAAGAAAATACAAAAACTAGAAAATATTATTTATTTAGGTCAGCAAACATCGTCAAACAATAGTACAATGAAGGAGGTAGAGCGCAGAATTACTTTTACTTTGAAGAAATACTGGTCTTTGAAGCATATCTTTAAGGGGCAGTACAGTAACAGAGTTAAAAAGTGAGATAATGAACACCTGTGTCTTGTCCACTCTCATATATGGTTGTCAGACTTGGACTTTATCAACAAAACTCAGAACACATTGGAGAGAGCGTTCATAAAATTAAGTGATAGAGTAAATTTAAAAACCATTAGAAATAGACTTGAAATTTAGTTATAATTTTAACAAAGTAGTAAATAGATTAAAATGGGATTGGGACATATAGCGAGAGCAAAAAGTAGAAAATGAACTAAAAGAGTAACGGAATGGTGTAGTTACGGTAAGAGGAAACGAGTTAAGATGGGAGGACGATATTATTAAAATGCATGAAAATAAACAGTATCATAGAGTAGCTCGGGACTTGCTTGAACGGGCCCGTTTGAGGGAGGCCTTTACCCGTTATCCGGGCTAGATAATAAGTGTACGTATATGTATTGAGATGTATGTGTATATATGCAAATTTGTGTTTACGTGTATTATATGATTATATGCATATATAGAATAAGTTTTAATTGTTGGTATCATTATAAATTAACATGGCTAATAAATAAATAAATTCCTCTAATAATTTAGAATTTATAAAAATTCCACTTTATTTCGTACGTATTACTTCAAGTTAATTCCCTTTTGCTAATGTTTGTTTATTTGTTATTCCCTTTTACACAAGCTATTTTGATTTGTATTAAGAAAGTTGGGACTAAGTTTTTTTTTTTTTTTTTTTTTTGTAATATCGGTTCTCTTTCGTAATTTTTTCCCTCGCACTTAATACCTTGTGCACAGAAATTGTTGATAATTTTTACTTTTTATTAATTATTTTATTTATGTTCGTTTTAATTAATTTGTCTTAACCTTTTTCATCGGCCATTATTAAGTATAGCCCTGATTTAAATAGCCATTTTTTGGGTGATTCTACGTTAACGCGTGGTATAAATAAATATTTCTAGAATTGATACGACGTATTTATTATTGCAGATAATTTCGTTATTATTCCGTCAGTTTAGCAGCTCTCGTATCGATTCAGTTCTTTATTGTGTACGCCGGTGGCCAATTCATCTACTACGCGGGATTATACGTTCGGTAAGCAGCGTATAAGTTGAATTAGAACGTATCGAGAGTTTTATTTAGGCTGTTCATTTTCGAAACACTAAATGCTATTGTTTTTATATACGTCGAACTCGTTAACACAACGTTGAAGAAAGCTTATTTGACGGCGTAATACGTCCAGATTTAAATTATCCAACCCGTGAAGGACGACATAAAACGATACGGGTATTTATTATATAATACGGCTTCTTACGTGAACTGTAGATAATTTTCGATGTAGTTACTTTTAAAATCGAGACATTTCACGCCAACCGGAAACAGTATTAGCGTAAAAATTTCATGTACCGTATAATGGACATCGTGGCCTTAAGGATTTAATTCGCTTAATCGTCTTATTTATTTTAGTCCATTTTAAATTAATCGCGTAACGTTTCACGAAGCCGTTGCATTTGTGTATGTGTTTTTTTTTTTTTAAAAAAATCAATTGAAAATTAGTTAAATCACTAATATTTATTTTCTTAAGGAAAACACAAAGCTTTTCGGCATTTACGCCATTATCAAGTGAAAAATTTAAAAAATCATAATTTTAAAAATATAAATTAAATATAATTACTTAAAAATATGTGATGGTAATTGTGAAAATATGATCCAAAAACGATGTCTGCTTCTGTCGGTATATTTTTTTGATTTGTTGAAATTTAATATCAATATATTTGTTTATTAATTTTAGTTTTTTTATATTAATTTTTTCTTCAATATTATTTTCCTGATTCTGTAAAAGTTGTATACTGTTGGAATTTTAAATTTTTCATTTACTATTGCGATGTATGATGTTCAAACGTAAAATATAAAATATAAAAATATACAACCACAAAATTTTTTAAAAAAACACAATTTTACAAATAAAATGAAAATAAATATTAATCTCGATTATTATAAAAAAAATAAAAAAAAACGATTTTTTTTTAACTATGCCGGTCATTTATTTATTATATACCTACTCTGATTCTATATTTTTGTTCGTGCACATCTTTGTTGGGACACATGTTTCATACCGGCTGTCTGGACTCAGCATGCAAAAGTTCTTTTGCTAGACAGATTACACACGATCAATAACCTATAGTTATTTGTTATGGTTTTTTCTGTTACGTTTTCAACCCAGAATAATTGCAGTTAATCACTAATAATATAATAATAATTTTAAAAAGAAAGGAGAAAAAACACAACAGGAGTTCTAGGCTATCTAGCAAATTTTTTAAAAAACAGCGACTGACTTGTGAATTCCTTATTCGGCGACACGGATTTTCGCTAAATGTATTTTAATACTTTATCTTTATTGCTTCTTATTCATAATAGGTCTGTAGATTTTGTCCGCTTTAATCGCCTGATTTCTGACCAGTTGTCCAGTACAGCAACAACTAAAGTATTTTTGCGACAACGGAGTTCATATCCACTAGCTATTTCTTGTATTTTATCTTTCACCCGGGTATAACATCTAGATCCGTGCGCAATGTAAGATTGCTTACATACCATAGGGACGTCTTGTGATAGTTCTAGTGCTTTATTTTGGAAGCGCCGTATTATCATTCCTCTGCTTAGCACATCCACAATGTTGACTTCCGTATGCCCATATAGGCTTTCGAAATTGATTATACAATAATATCTTGTTCTCCGGCGATAATTAAGCCTTATATTTAATTCATTTCGTTCCGTTACTATATGGTTTTTTTTCAGGTTACTTGTCTATATGAACTCCTACATATTTTACTGTTTTTTTTTTTTTTTTAACTGGAATTATTCGATTGTTTATTTTTTTATATTGGAAATTTTTTTATTTGTAAATATTACACGGGTTGATTTTTCCTCATTTAACACCACCGCGTGAACCATATTAAAATTGTATTAACTGCTGATTTTTTAACAATTGAAACAAATCACAGTTTTGTATTATTCGCGAAAGTAGCGATTTCTATGTTATTTGGCACAGGTATATCCGCTATATAAATTAGGTAAACCTTGCGGTACACCGGCTTTTATTGGATGCAATCGAGATTTTTCGTCTCAATATTTTACCGCAAAATATCGTTCGTCGAGGTGAGATTTAGATAATTAAAAAAACTGATGTGGGAGGTAGCATCGGATTTTCTAAAGCAATCCTTCGTGCTATACTCTATCAAACACCTGTTTAACATCGAGGAAAACTGCGTCACGTATTTAGACTCTAAGGACTCTTCAATAATACCTACTATACAGTGGACTCGCTTCATAGTACCACGACCAACTCTAAAACCGACTCAGTGTTCTGGTATTAGATTTTTATTTTCCGAGAAGAGTTTCATTCTTTCTAGAATTAGCTTTTCGTATGATTTACAAAGCACTGGAAGCAGAGAGATTGGTCGGTATGATGTTAGTTTCTCTGCAGGTTTTATTTATTTTAAGGGATATAACAACATGGACGAACTACATTGTTCCAGTGGTGGCTGATTCAAACAGTCCTATTCAATGTTTACGCTACGTAAGATGTGGTTGCACGTATTTTTTAATTCCTGAATTTCATCAAGCTATCGTACCGTGCGCTCTCCCCTATCATTCGTCATTTAGATTTATCGGAAGCTGTCGACGCGGTCGAATTACAAACTATCCGAAGATGACTGGCAATTCATATAAACTTTACTCAAAGCTATGACCTCAGAATGAAAACAGTTCAATCGAGGACGTTATATATAATAGCAGATGAATGAAGTAAAGAGCTTATATATAGTATATTCCACACTTACATACATACATACATTATATATATATATATATATATATTTCTAACAAGGCTGTCGGCTTAATATATATCGGGCGCGAATCAGAAACCACGCTTATCGGTCATGCCCTTCTCTCCTACGATGAATTATATTATTGTTTTAGTTCCGTTTTTCGACTGTTAGATTTCCACCATTAGATTTCCACTATTATATTTCCACCATTATACTCTGACCATCATGTTCCGATCAATTTACGAGAACCTAACGAATGGGTCGAAGCTTCACCCACGTTGTCGTTGCTTTTAACAATCTACATCCATACTAATCTAAGCGACTTATATAATAATAAGTCAAATTTCGGAATTCCCCGGTATTTATTTTATATTTCGCGTGCATCGCTTTATTCGAAAGTCGAGCTTTTTCGGTAAATTACTAGCTTCTCGGTACATGCGACGACTGATGACGTGATAGTATCGAATGAAGCCATCGTTATTATGGACGATAGAAACAGTGTTTGCCGTTTTTATATATATATATATATATATATATATATATATATATATATATATATATATATATATATATATATATTACGCGGTTACTTCAACACGTTATGGTCACTCACGATTGTTTATTTCATTTCTGGTTATATACACAAACACCCACCTACAAGAATGTATATATATATATATATATATATATATATATACAATATGCATATGTATATATGTATGTATGCATGTATATGTATAATCTGCACCAAATTACGTTATATATATACATGTGTGCCGCATGTACTTATATTTACTCTTGAGTGTGTATGAATACATGTATAAATATTTCTGTACATTTATGTATATGTTATATATATACACAATATGTATGTATACATGTGTGATGTATGCGTACTGTGTATTATATATATGTATGTATGCATGAATGATGTATTATATATATATATATATATATATATATATGTATGTATGTATGCATGTTTGACGTATGTGTACGGTGTATTATTTATATATACGTATGATTATATGTATATATGTATGCATGTGTCATGCATGTGTATGATGTATCCGGCACGTATGTATGGTTTAGTTTTTCTCCCACGTGCAAGCTACATAACAGTGGTTGGCTTTAATAAAAGGACAATTTTTACAGTCTGAAATAAAAAGGCAGAAATCCCGTTAAATTTTATTGACGTGTGCGCCTTTAATTTTATCACCATTGCTGAATGAAGATTTTATATTTTCCGCTATAATTACCGGAAAATACTTCGTTTGTTTACAAGTTTCTCCTATTATAACTACACTCGTCCATCTATGCATACGTACTTATTGTACAAGGACCTCAACAGATCTGATGAATTATTAATAAATTAACCGTAATCTAAAAACTTATCCGATGATATTATCGAATTTATAATTATAGCGTTTATAAAATATGTTCGCCTTTTTTTTGTACGCTTTTTTTATTTTGTTTTTTCATTCGGGGTCCTGACTAGTTTACAAGGTTTTGAATTTGGCGTTACTGACGAATCGTGAAGGTGCTGCTCTAGATAGGGGATAAGAAAATAACAGAACGAATTGGCAAAGTTAATAAAAATTCGGAAACTGGTATATTTTTCGGTAAATACAGAGTTGTTGATCCGCATATAATATAGCAGACGATCCGAGGTCAGTCGGGACAGCTAGAAAAATAATTTATTACCAATTGTAAAATCTAAAAATTTAATAAATATGACACAGGGATAAATTTGCAATTGTTAGCTAAGTATTGTCGAATATTATTTTCTCATATATTAGTCTACGGTGGACCAGCACCATAATTTGCGATTTATTAATTTTAAGTTTTATATTTAACGAATCAACTATTGAACCGGGCTTTGTGAGAAGATACAAGTGACCATCTTTATACTTCCCACCAGTAATAAATATGAATGTTCTCCACTTATCATGTTGTACAAGCCTGTGGAATTTTTGAGATTGGTACTAGGTCGATATATGCTATTGCAGTTTTCGATTCTTTAATTATCGTTCAAGTCGGTGACAAGGGCATTGATCTACTCAACAAGCCTCTTCTCTTTTTGAAAACTTGCTTCTTCGATTCGTATTTTCTTGTTTAATGCACTTCCAATTCTTTTAGCGAGTATCACGTGAACAGTACTTAGCAATGCTACAGTCCTATAGAGTTCTGGACTAGTTGAATCTTTCATAAGTCTTACCGTCACAAGGGCAGAAACAACCAGTGGTGTTCACGAAGTCCAGTGGTTTTGGTATTAATCTAAGTGTTTAGCCAAGCTGTTAGGACGTCCAGTCCACCTGTATGCCTCTGGGCGTATCGTTTTATAATATCACATATAATTTTCAACAATTTTCCCAGTTTTTAACACTTTGATAGAAAATTCAACGTAACTGGAGTTCTAGAGATTTCATCTTTTCTGCAGAGCTGTTTTTAAATCATTCTTGCATCTTTATTGAATTACTTATTGATCATGACTCCATTTCTAGCTTTCGTAATATCCGCAATCTTATTTTAATACATTTAATATTCCTTTCTGATTCTCGTTTCATCACCGACAGCTTCTTCAACAAAATACTCATCTGTCCTGTCCGTTTTTGTCCAAACAGTTGGATAAAGTTCATGACTATTTTTGCGTATTGTTTGATATGTAATTCTTCATACGCTGTTTGGCAGTCCAATTGGCGGCGTTGCTAAATCAATCGTACTACACAATCCAAATTTGTTGTGAATGTCTCCCAATTTACCTTTTAAAAATTCCACCGATAAGCTTGCTATTTTATCAATATAACACATTTTAATTTCGATTAATACCGCGGCTGGCGTTGGCTTCTTTGGGATGATTATAGAAATTGTCTTTCGTCCGTAGTTGGAATGTACCCGTTTGTTTTGGATCATATATCAGGTATAAATCCTTTACTTCGATCCATGCCATTAATCATACTCCATTATTGCTATTCTCCTGATAAATGACACAGTGCGTTGGCAATAAAAGCCCTGTATGTTTATGACCGATGGAGGTAGTGTTTTGCTCGTTAGTTTCGGAAGACTTGTATACGCGATAATCGATATGGTGTATTCTATTCTATTTTCGACATTTCTTGTATCGATAAATATCCACTCGGGGTCATTTCTTACAAATGTAACAGTTCTTAACTAAGTGATGAACCGCGCCAGTGTGAACACGCTACTTCGGTATTTTCTCCAAGAGGAGTTTTCGCACGTCTCCGTAATGTGTCGTCTTGTCAAAGCTTCTTGTTTTGACAAAATTACTGGATAAATAATTTCGCTGTTACTACAGAGAGAGGCTGTTCTTCTTTACTATATTTTTAATGCAATTCTAAGAATGCAATACTTTCCAAAGATGTGAAAGAAGTCGGGAATATTCATGGTTTATAAAATATTGAAACCACGTACTGAGGTATCGTCATACCGATCAATCAGCTTACTCTTCTCGCTATCGAAAGTCTTGGAGAAGCTAATCTTAAATCGTATCGATATCCAATTATAAAAAACCGAGGTGCGCTATCGAATCATTAATTTGGATTTCGCACATTGATTCAATGCCACCGAATAGTTGATGCAATTTTATTAACCCTGAAGAAACGCGAGGTTTGTTCTGCGGTATTTTGGCACCCGAGGTTGCTGTTTAAATTGCGACAAATTCTCAACGAAGATATTTATCTACTTCTGAAATCTTTCTCGTCAGAGCGCTCATTCGTTGTTAGAAGTTCGTTTTCTGAAGAACATCCAATTAGATCGTCGGTACCGCAAGGCAGTTTGCTGAGTCCAGTATTGTATTCTATTTATACTGCGGACTTGCCAACCTTTAATCTAACGTTGCTGGCCACGTTCACCGATGATATAGCGATACTCGCGTCTAATACGAATGTTACATATGCAAACGCTGCTGTTCAAAACCACCTTAATCGACTAGATAAATGGGCAGGCCTTTGGCGCATTTAAAATGTCGACACATTTTATTCGTCAACAAATGGGTAAAGTGTCCAAGTCCACACTTGACATTTGGTACGTCGCAAATTCCACAAGTGGATTCCTTTCGATATCTCGGAACGCTTATCGATAAACATTTAACGTGGCATGATCATGTGAAAAATACGAGAAGATCTATAACCGCTAGGGCTAGTCAGCTATGGCCGTTATTAGGACGAAAATCATTTTCGAACCTGATCGTAAAGCGGATTGTCTATTTATCGATTATCGCCCCAGTATGGAGAAATGGGTTAGAACTATATGGAACAACGAGCCAAAGTAACCTTCGTAGAATACAATAACAGCAGTCCATAGTTCTACGTACAATGGTAACTGCGCCTTATTATGAATCGAACGACACACTGCATGCGGACTTAAACGTTCCATATGTAAAGGATGTCTGTATGGAACAAAAATTCACTGGTACACCGAATGTTCATTATCGATTTTCGAGCCATATCTAGCAGACGACTGAAAAGGAAGAAGTGACGCCGCGATGCGCTTCCAATTACTCGAGTGGGATGAGCTGTTCTCAGAAAATTCTTATGTACTGCCAGGATAAACGAATAAAAAGATTATTTATTATTTTTTTTTATTTTTTTTATTTTATTTTTTATTTTATGGGGATGCCTTTACAGCTTACCCAACGTGGAGCCGTAATAATCACTTATTCTTATGAACTCGGACAACTTCTCGATGTCCGGGAACAAATCTAGATTCTCAATATGTAGAAGGGACATTACGTTATAAGGAGGACCACCACGAGATGCGTACAGTAATTTGAGATACAGTTCAGAACGTAATGCTGTTAATGAAGGACATTCGAAGAACACGTGATCAGGGTTGCAGACAACACGACTAGCATGTAGAGGACAATACGGATTATCTCTAAGCTGCGTAACAAACAGGCGGTCCGGCAACAAGCAATGCCCAAACCGCAATCTGCTGATAAGCACAATTCCTCTCCGCTTGATGTTTTTGAAAACGTAGAACCATGGGAACCTAGGGAGAGACGGCTGCAGCTGATAATACGCAGTAAGAGGCGACCGCTGTATCCACTCCATATATGTCTGTTCCCAGAGTTTTCTATGATCAGACTGTGTAAAATGAATGACGTCACGAGATGAAACTGAAGAGAATAAAACACCACTAGAAGAACCCCTTTTAGCTATTGCATCTACCATTTCATTGTCGGGGACTCCTCGATGTCCCGGTACCCACAAGAATGACGCAAATATCCTCAGGTTTTCCAGCTGATTAAGTTTCAACATGATGACTGAAATCAATGAATCTGACACCTTCCCTTTGCATTCAATAGCCTTTAAAATACTTTGTGAGTCGGTAACAACGAGATAATTACCTAGAAGATTCCCCTCAATTAAGGACGACAAAGAAAGAAATACTGCCACACACTCAGCTGTAAATGAGGAACAGAGATCAGATAATTTGTATGCACTGCTAATATTAAGAGATGGGATATAAACTGCTGCACCAGTTCCCTGAGCTGACTTCGATCCATCTGTATAAACAAGGATATGCGTAGGAAAATTTTCAGTGATAATATTATTAAATGTAGCCCGGATCAGTGGGGGAGGCCAATGGACGTAGTTCACTGGAAAGAAAAATGTTATTTTATTGGCAAAATTGTATGAATACGATAACATAAATTGGATGGGTATATGAATTTGCATAGTCTGCACCTGAAATTCATCCAACCTAGGTAAAACCGAAGCCAGCAGAGGCATTTTGCTGTTTAAAAACCGCCAGTTGGAATAAATGTGGTAGAATACATTGTATAGCGGAAAGCAATCTATGTACATTCTACCGATCAAGAGCTTTAATGCTAAATAACTCCGTCTCAGCTGTAACGGAGGAATCTTACACTCTGCCAACAATGCCGGTATCGGAGTACTTCTAACTGCACTAATACAGAGCCTCACACACTCATTTTGCACACGATCAAGCTTATTTAACAATGATTCAGCTGCAGATCCATAAAAAACACAACCATACTCCATTTTAGAACGAATTAGCAACTTATAAAGAGTCAACTATGAAAGGATCACCCCCCCAACGAGTATTGTATAAATTACGTAGAATGTTAACGGCGCGGTTAATAGTTTTTATAAGATGATCAATATGTGGCCTCCATGTTAACCGCGTATCCAACGTAATACCCAAATACCGTATTGACTTGCAAAAGGGAATAACTCAATTTTCTGTTGTGATAGAGAAGTTATTGACTGTGAGATGTCTGTATGTAAAAACCACTGCCGCACTTTTCTGGGGACTTAGAGTTAACCCCAACTTATAAAGAACTCGTTCGATTAAATCAATATCCATATTAATATTATGCTCTAACCACCAGTTGAGACGCGAAGCTATAACGGATTCACAAATTTTTCTAAAACAAGAGGCTAATGCAATTGGTCTAAGTGATCCATTTTTCTTAGGCACAGGGACGATAACAAAAAGCATCCAAGAACTTGGAATCGATTTAGTTTGCCAAACTTTATTTAAAATGTGAACGAAGATAGTAAAAAAATTTTCCGACAGCTTTTTTAATACTTCGAAAGAAAACCATCGTATCCTGGCGATGTTGAATCCTTCGTTGATAAAATGTAAGCTACCTCCTTTTCAGTAAAAGGAGCATCTAAAAAGTGATCCGAGGGACTACTTTCAGGTATTATAACTTCTTCTAGTTCAGGTACATAAGGTGGAGCCAGTGACTCAACAAATGAATAAAAATTGTCCTCTGACAACTGTCTAACTTTATTATAAGAAGAACTCCTGAACGATTTAGATAATTCCCATACCTTAGAGATAGATGTTTGTCGATTGAATTGCATGCAAAACTGTTGCCACTTCTTCCTTTTTGCAAGTTTAAATTCCCGCTTAGCTAAAGCATTAATTTTCCTCCAGTGCAGATAATTTTCAACAGAACTATTTTCCTTATATTGTAGAAAAGCTCTCCTTCTATCACAAGCTGCGCGTTGGCAGGAAACTGACCACCAAAGGCTTGAGTTACTTTTCCTTGTTTTCTTATATTCACGCTCATTTATAGTTGGTGGCGATTTTGATAGGGCTTCGCTGATAGCTTCATATAACAACTGGAACAGGATCCTAGGGTCAGTCTCATTGCATATATTTAAATCATGTTTCTGAAGCTGAGCAGAAAACCATTGCCAATTCGTACGAATATAGTTCCACTTTTTTCCTAAGGACTGATCAAAAAATCTGTAATTATCCTGTACCTCATTTATACCTATTTCTATTAATATGGGGCAGTGGTCACTCCCTGAAGTGTCTGGGATAATTTTCCAGCTAGCTATTAGACCAAATGTAGGCGAGCAAAATGTCAAATCTAACGGGTTGGCAACAGTTCCAGGCCTACCAAAATAAATGAACAGTTTCTTTTTTTTTTTTTTTTTTTTTAATTTACGTGCCTTATACTGCTACTAAGGCCAGATGCACGGAAGGATAATTAGATTAAAGGAATAAGATTAGATAATGAAAGGGAGGTTTTCAGCAGATGGAGTGTACTGTAGGATTTCGGTTAGGGATGAAGCAAGTCCAGCAGCAAGACGATGGTTGTGTAGGAAGGACATGATAACAGGATGTGAGGAATAGTAAGAGGGCAGCTGCATGAATCACAGACAGGTGCATTCTGGTTTAAAAATAAGTATTTATGGGTAAAAAGTATATGCCTACTGCGTACGCTGAACAGGGCGACTTCATATTTTCTGTTCGTGTGTCCCACACAGTTTGCCTTCGTTCGATCCGCCGTAAATTGTGGTAGTTTTGAAAATCTTTCAGCTGCTCGGCTATTCAGCTGGTCGCGTACCTGGTCCAGTTGGAATTGGTACGCTTGGCACTGGAGTTAAGATAGCGGACTCTTTAGCTGCTTTGTCGACCACATTCTTTTGAATCTACCTCTTTATGGCCCGGTATCCACACCGTTACTATTTCTTCTTTATAGGATGCAGTCTGAGTCAAAATTTTTCCAAATAAAGGATGAAGACTTAAGGAATTCGTTGAAATTGTCCGATTAGTATACTTGCATTGCTTCGTAAATGATTTTCTCTAAATCTAGAACTTTATAATAAACGAATACAAGGAGCAGATAGGTAAGTATCAAACATACTTTTACTAGTCTTGTGAAAATAAAAACGAGGACTTCACACACGTAGTCCTGTTATTATGTCTCTCGAAATGTATCAAATTATTCGTTCTTGCCTAGGACGTAAGTAGAAGGGAATTATAAATAGATTCCCTTAGTATTCCAATTAGCTTTCACTATACAAACGTAGGCGAGATGGTAACATATTTATACTACTAAACTATTTTAAGACATCAGCCGCGTCAAATAAAACGAATTGTAACTATTGTGATCGGTCGAATAAATTACTCGTTATTATTCAGTTTGAAGTGTACGCAATACTGCATCGGGGTAAAATTCGAAGTGCTGTACCTATTGAACAATTGCAAATATATGTAAAATAATGTTCAGAATTAAAAAACTAATATCCCTTACAACACATATGTCGAAAACATTAATTCATACGAAATTGTGAAAATTTCCAGTTTCAGTTTAGAAAAGGTTTCGGAACACGCGAGGCTGTTTTTTGTATAATTACTGCGGCGAAGCTATTATTAACATTTTGTCACGATATCTATGTATGTTTAATTGATTATGAAAAAAACCCTTCGATACGCTAAAACACCATCCACTTGCCAGGACTCAATTGACAAGATAACCGAATAATGTAGAATTTATATTGACAATACAAGAGGCGAAGGTAAAAATAAATCAAAATCTGAAGACTGAAGCCGCTTGTATAACATCATGTAGGGAAGATTTTCCCAGCTGCGACTACAGAACGACAAATTCGAGATAAAAATAAATGGGAAAAGATTAGTAACCTCTCAGATATGCAGACAATTCAGCAACTGTAGCGAGAAGCCTCCAGGAGTTACGATGTATGTTGGATTAAACTCTTTTTCTATAAGTCAAGGTTATTCGTATTATTATACTAAAAACTGAGTTCACGGTTGTAGAGCTGATCGAAACGTAAACAATAATTTAATCGAGAGGCTTATCAGATGAAAATATCAGTAATAAATGAGAAATTGAACAATGATGACGAAATAAGAACACGATGTGGAATAGCGAGAGAAACCCGCCGAAAAATGATTATTTACCACTCCAGCTAAAACTAAAGTAATGCCATCATCATCATCATCATCATCATCATCATCATCATCATCATCATCATCGTCATCGTCGTAACGTCGTGACTAGCTATTGTGAGTTTTTATTTTATCGTACAAAATGAGCTATTCGAGGCACTATTTATATGCGACGCAGAGTACATACGATGTTATACGGAGTCCGTGATAATTAAGAATTTAATAATGACGAAAAGTTTCTATGTCGCGTGTTAGGAACCCTCGACCATCGAGTTGACAGTCGACCACTCTACACGTTATTCCGATACTTTACGTGGACTTAAAAGTTAAAACTGTTACACGCTTAGAGGTACAGAAATGTGGCTTCTAAGAAGGCTATAAGAATTTCACGCATATAAAAAAAAAGTTTCAAATAATAATGTTGAAAGCATAAAAATAATTAAATAGTGGAAAATCACATATGTAAAAGATCAGTCAGTAGAAAAAGTAAATCGTGGATAAAAAAAAAAAACACAGACGAATGGAATAACATTAATGATATCGGTGCACTGTTTAAGGCAACCGGGGGGGGCGAGAAATTATTGACAGCTGCATAGTGTACAGCATTAAGAAGATATACAATTGTATAAATATGTTTATTTCTACAAATGCATGTTATTATTTATGTATATTGTTTTTATTTATCTTCATTTTACTCGCTTTGTGTATAAATTTTATATTGCTGATTTAGTGCTGTTTACTATATTCACTATCGGGTTATTTAAAAATACTGTTTCATCGGATTTTGGATAATTTTTCTGTAAATTAAGTAATATTTTTATAAATTTGTACATTCTTATAAATTTGTATATTTTTATAATATTTTTCATATTCACTCGATAATAAAGCTTTGTGATTGTTCATAAAGAAAAAAACTTCAGCGATTTTAATTAGATTTTTGTTATTTATTAAAAGAAAAGAACTACATTCCAAACTTCTCGAAAAACGCATAATATAGGTTTGACTTTTCCGAATGAATACCAAATTATGAAGTTTCGTGCTTCTAATATGGCGAACGGTATTCAAAAACGTTCGAAGCTTAGTACCGACTACGTTAATGGAGATTAAAATGAAGCAGTCTTTTACAACGAACATTAAATTTTAAAATACGCTCTTACTGTGTAACTAATAGCGAGAAAGCTGTTTTCTATCGAAAAACTTTAACGTTGTAGCAGAAATTTTCAAATTTTCTATCAGTTTTCGGTTATAGACCTGAAACTGAAATGTAATACTCTATGCCTGTTTTGTTCCCAAGTGAAAGCTTCTTCCTCGGAAAAACTTTAATCTATTTTTTCAATTTTTATAATTATATATATATATATATATATATATATATATATGTATTAGTTCTGGGAAAACAACGGATGAAATATCGAAAAAGACAGTTTTATTTACAGTCAACTCCATAACTCCATCTTCAACTATTTATCTACATTTACCTAAGTTTATTAAGAGTTTACTTCTTATTACGTATGTCATCTACGGATGAACAATAACTATTTGATTAAAAAACAAAATTAAAGAATCATATTGTACACCAACGTAATGCTAGTCACTTTCAATGGACGTTCACGAATCATACGTATCTATCCCCAACTTTGTTAGTCAATCCTACGCTACGTTTGAATATATTCTAACCTAATTTCTCCCTCACTCCGAAGAAACACTAGTCTATTAGGAGATACAGTTCGTAGTTTGATTTCTAACATCTTTCGTGATTATCTATTCGGACTCCGAATGATCGCTGCCCGAACTCGATTAACGTTTGTGAGGGTACAAGTAGGTTTTTTTTTTTTTTTGTTCAGGACGTTTTTCATCCGCTTCAGAAGCTGTTTCTCGAAAATTGATCACTTTAAAATTTAATTTCGATATGGTACAGGTTTACATCTCGTAACTTGAATTCTTCTCTTTGCACAGTCGTGAATTTACGCCGAAGATAACATTCTACGCAAAACGCACGATCCTTTCAAGATGCCGTGTGAATAAATCTCTTGGAACGTGGAGTACGCGGTTTTGCGTTGTAGCAGTGATACCAGCTGCGCTATTTCAAAAAACCAAACCGTCCGTCTTCTTTGAGTCACCCGTAGTTATAGGTGTTGTCTGAGAAATAGTACAGTCGCTCAATATCTTTCGATAGCTCAATTAGTTGATATTCTACCCCGATAATGGACTGTGTAAACATATCCGAAACTTAGGTGTTTTTTTTTTTTTCTAAACAGTAACGCGGTATGCGCGAAAGATTTTTAATTTTAATATTAATGCACTAGAACATACTGAACGCGTAGGCTTCGTAGCAGGCGATTATGTAATTTCGTTCTTGTACAATCGCTGCTAGTATTCGCAGCCTAATGTTTTATTTTTAAATATTTTAATAACATAACTCTAATAAATAGACGACAATTTTTCATCAATTACCTTCTGTTCAATTTATTAATACCGAACATTCTATAACGTAAATAGCAATAACAAATAATAGTAACAACAGTAATAATAATAATAAGAAGAAATATAGTTACTCCTTACACTATAAACAGACTGTCTGCAGCGCGTATGGTTTCGTTACTTTATTTTTCTTTCTCTTTCTATATTTATATACTTTGGTATATATATAGAATGAAGAGTGTAGAAGGGGGTTACTGTGAAATACTAAGTATGAATTCGATTCGTAATTTATGACAAAGAACAACCCTAGAACTTGGAAAGGTAATTTACGCCTCACAATCACATAAACACGTCTGCCGAACACATTATTATTTGATTTTCCCATTAATTTTCTTCGGCACAAAAATAAACCCAATAACATCCAGTATGGAAGAATTTCGTTGAAACGTAATACGAAGCATCCTCGGTTATTTTAGTACAAACGACCTAACCAGCATCCTTATCTCATCCTTCGCATATCTGCACGTATTTTTCGTTTGTAATAGAAAAATTCTCGTAATGCCGAATAAATTTATCAGCTTTGCGAGTCATTAAGCTTTGTTGAGATATTTCGGTTATTTCTGCGAAAAAATATACGCGCGCTTGCTTTCGCGGATGCGAGATAAACGCTAGTGTAAAAAAATCTGCGAAATAATAGGTCGATAGTGGATCCCATTGTTGTGTATATAAAGTACTGAAATATGAAATGAATTTTCAAAAATAACATTCAGCTAATAGTATTCGAGAGTTGCTTTCGTGTTTGACATACGGCTCCCAAACATGGTCGCTAACATCGGAACAAGAAAATATGCCGATTATAATGCAGAAAAGTTGATACTGAATATACGCTAAAGACCATTACAGAAGGAACGAGTGAAAATTGTCGTATCCGCACTTTAAAACTAAATTGAAAAGGACGCGTCTTTACATACGAATATGATCGGTGGACAGAAAAAGCTGATGAAATAGTTCTCGATCGAACGCGGTTAAAATCGATATACACGTTGGATATCAAGAAGGTTTTGGGAAACAGACATGATCTGTATTCGGGAAAGAGCTTCGCTAGGAAAGGACTTAGTATGATGATTACAAAAAAAAAAAAAAAAAAACATTTTAGCTTTTCCAAAAATTTTCCTCAGTAAAACCACGTTACATTTGTTAGCAACTTTTCACGTTCCGAACAGACTTGCAGTACTCGTCGTCAGAATTCAAAATAACAAATATGGAACTTGGTTTTACTGAAACAAATTTTCGAGTATGACTATAAATAATATTATTATTAAAGCGAAACATAATGTAAATAAATTGAACCATCTGTTTTAATACGTAAAATAATATTTCTCCTTTAAAAATCTAATCCGCTATTGTTCATTGCAGCGCAATATCATTTACAACCACTTTATTTATTGCAAATAACGAATAAAAATCAATTCTAAACGTACGACAATTGTATCAACTGTATATTGTAGACTTTATTATAAAACACAATTTAGATTATTTGATGGTGAAAACTGTAAGTGGGAAAGCACCGAGAAGGCAACGGTGCCGAACTTTAATAAGGCACACATTGTGTCGTATGCGAGCCATTTAAAGTTGTGGCGTATAATTTAATTCCTGATCCCATTAAACTATTCAATTAACTATAAGCTTCGGTCTCTTACGTTTTAAATAAGGACTGCAGCCTGGCCGCTGAAATATTGATCTCTAATGGTCGTTGTTAAACTTCTGATTATGATTGATAAAGTCCAATCGAAACGTTAAGTTTTTAGCAAATGAAACGCGGTTTTACTGAAAACAAATTTTTGTGAGCATGAAAAACAATCACGAAAGTTTATATATATATATATATACATATGTGTGTATATATATATATAATATTTAAGACGAGGGAAGAGGGGGGTAAAAGGCGTATAGGATAGACTAAACTAGCCTGAGAGGATCGAATTAAATCATGTTGACCCGGGTTTGTTATATTCGGGTAATTGAAGGACGTCGCGGCACCATTTCAATCGTCCCTGGGGATTGTCCGACGATGTGATCTTATACATTCTGCTTGTGTTTGGATTTACACTATTTTGTAGTTTCTCGAAAAATCACTCGTTTCAGCGTAAGTTTTTCGAATGGATGATATGAGAAGGTCATCGAATCTATACATTTCTATCGTCGCCTGTTCTGCTAGTGTTTGTGTGTTGCCAATCTTTGATATTCTCAATTACTCGTTGTTCATTGACAATTGTTTCTTTCGGTTCTATTTTGTACTTTTCAATTAATCCCCACAATCGTTTTTTCCGTCCTGCGAAGCGATATTATTGCGGTACTAATTTATTTTACGCAATAGGTAAAAAGTTCGCCGTTAACTTCAAATTTCTGCCCGAACGACGCTATAGTATTTGAGGAATATTTCTTTATCATTTTCAATTGCGTTAACGCTGGCCACATTATTTATTGTGTGAATGCTAGACAAAACTGAACTAAACTTGGACAGAAAATTAAAGTTAACCTATGTAGAAAGTTTCCCCGTTGCGGCAACATATAAGTCCGAAACCGGGACTATTAAAAAAGAAAAACCGGTTAAAATATAGTATAAGCGCGTCCGAGATGGATATATATCGGAAAATTCTCGGAACATCACGGATGGCGCATCGAAGTAATAAATGTCTGATATCGGTAGGTTAAAAATAAATATCCGAAACACGGTTAGATATTCTGGACGCTTATTTAATCGAAAAAATCATAATAATAATACGAAGCGAAGTGAACGGCAAACGTCCGAGATGTGCACGTCAGGCAGACGCCATAAACAAACCAGCTGTATTACCGTGTCCGAGTGATTTCAGCTGCCTAAAAAAAGAGGTCGCGAAAGATGGAGGAAAGTTGCAATTCCGTAGCATCTCACAGTGATGTTATCTGGTCGTTAGATAGGACAATGGACAAATACGAAGTTCGTTTGTAGTTTTAAAGTTAGAAAAGCCTCCGAAATAATTTTTCTCTTCGAAATCGTTTCTTTCTTAAAATAGAATGTAAAAACCGTATAAATCGTAAATATTATAACGGATCTCTCGGTTCCTTTATAAGATGTGACAAAAGGAATTCCATCTACTCCGCTCGTTGATAAAACGGGAATTTATTAACGATAATAATTCGAATGAACTTTATACAATTAGAAGTTAACTGCAAAATTTATGTTCAGGAGAAGTTTTGCTTAAATTATGCTTCGCTTCGATCTCTTTCCAGTGATTTTACCTTCGAGTAATATTTTTAAGGAGGTATATCGATACATCCGAAATGTAATATTTTTTTTAATGTTTTGCATCAGTTCAAATTTCTTTTATAGTCTGTTCAGCGTGTCTGTTTTCTTATGTTTTCTTTTTTGGATATCGCGATATTTTAATTATACCAGTCGGCAGCGGTACATCTCAAAACATGCTGACAGTATCCTCCGATATTCACAACCGTATAATAGGATGAAAAAAATACGGTATTTCGAAAGTTTGATTCTCAATTTCGACACTTTAACTCTTGGCCGTGTAAAAAAGTTCTTCATTTTCATTATCACACTTTCGGCTTGCTCTATCCTCTCGCTACGTATCTCTCAGGTTTGGAATTATAATTTTCGTCCGATATACTTGCTAAGAATTACTATGGACCGTTACGCAAACTGAGTTACTATTAAGAAATTGTTGGCAAAAGAAAATTCAGTGGGTGAGTGAATCTTTAACGATGGCGCCGATGTACACAATCGGAATTAAATAATGCAGCCTTGGATAAACCGATCGGTGACGGGGCAGATAAGGAGAAGATACTTCCTAAATTTTTGATATGTGATCATCGTTATAATGGTCGCGTCATTTTATCGGATCAAATCATATTTCTCTTTTCCCGATGGTGTCTATTATTTCATACAGTTGTCATTTCCCGAATCCTGATGTTATCATTTCCATTCTTCTTCCTTGCCCCGGTTTTCCTTTAATTTTGAAAACAAGGATATCCTCCTTCTCGGACTTTATATCTTGTGAACTTCCCTTTACTGCTCGGTATATCATCCAACAGCGTCATCTTTTTGATTTCACTTTTCCCGAGTACGTATTTCAATCCTTTCTGCATTTAACGTTCGTAGGTGACGTTTGTGTTCAAATGCCTTTAATATTTCACGCATGCAAACAAACTAATGTCTGCTTTTCAGATAATAGGTCCGCTGCGACATTTAGAGCTGGATTAATTTAGTGTTGTGTCATTTTATGTGTGTATTGATATGTGATTACTTTGATATAAGTCCGCTCCGACTGTGAATTTTGTTGTGTTATTTTATTTCCGCGTTAATTTTTTGATATAAAGAATTTTATTTAGAACATAATACACTAATATCATATGTTTTATCGGAATGTGTATTGGACTGCTTCATATTTTTGGTGCACTTCCGCAAGGAATAGTCATCTATTGCTAGAAGTGAGAGTTTAGTTAAATAGCTATTAAGGGTTTTGTTTTTAATTTCCGCTGATAATTTTTTTAATTCTTTTACTTTATTGTTAAACAATTTTTTTAACCCAGGGATTCCTGAACCACCTTCGTCTAAATTTTCTCTTTTGCAAGACTAACTTTCGGACTGATAGCGGATAATTATTACTTTTCTTGTATCAACTGGAGTATTCAGCGTGGCTGCTGTTTGTATCTCTCTCGTTAGATACCGGACCGAATTCTCGTTTTTCGATGAAATTTTTAGATTTAATTTCGTATCTAAGTATTCTCTAAATGATTCCCAATCTGTTTTCTAGTTACACAAATGTATTTTTCCCTTTCGGCACATAACCGAATCGCCAAACGTTAAAATGACACAAGGATCGATAGAAGAATTTATTTCCGAGTAGCAACTAGCAGTTCCTAATGAAAAAGCAACTCTTAGATATGTAGGCATTATTTGATTAGTTTTTGAACTAACGTGGTAAGCGTCTATTTTACTTAACTAATTGGCGGAATATTGCATTAAATTCGTTCAGAAACTCGGCCAAGTTCACCGTAGGCATATTTTGTCCCTCTACATTTATATTACTCGACGATCTATTGCTGTCGAAGATTTGCCCGGAAGTTCCTACATGGTTCATATTTGCTGTAATTATTCATTTATGTGTTAGCGTTAATTGCGAATAGCTTACAAGTGGTCGTCGATAATTTTTTTTTCTGATAGATTGAATCGCTCTAAGTTTGAGACTTGTTTTATTTTGTTGTACTAATTTTTGATATATCTCTCAACCTTTATAATTATTCGCAGGATGAGATCACCACCACAGTTATGTATTGCATTCGTAGGCTCTGTGTCCATCTGCACATTTCACGCATACTGGCGCTCTTGTACGGTAGTCTTTCGTATGTCCCCCTTTGTTGACAGTTCAGACACTATTTATGCTTTCTTTTTAGGCGATTCTATTTTAATAAGTGTATTACACGGTGATTTTAAATTATCTCGACAACTTGTTGTTGGTTCCGGATCTACGAAGAATAATGGCAATGGTTTTTTGTCTGATACCGCCTCACATTATGAACATTGCGAGCATTAAAACCACCACGCGATTCTAATTCTTCTTTATGACCATTGGATCGATTGAAAAGTGTAAATGCCTGATCACCACTTTGTAAGCTCTATGTTGTTTCATAATAATATTTCGTTCTCTAAACACTCGCGTTAACTTACGCTACTCTTCCGGAGGGCGTACATTGATTTTAAACACCCGATCTGTCAGTTCACATTACCAGTTCTATTTTTCCTGCATTTTTTTTTTGAAATTTTGCTATACGAAAATAAGAGACGTTATAGCGATAGATGAAGTAGGAATATTTGTTGAATTATTACTTTCTTCATCGGTATCATTTTTATCGTCAGTTGAAAGGGCCTCGTATCTATTGCGTGTCGTTTTAACATTATTATCATCCTTAACAATAACTGACTGCCGTTTTTTTCCCATTTTCACTTTAATGCCAATCATTCTCGTGACTCACTCATAACGACTTCTTCGTCACTGGGCACTTTCCCCTTAACTGTTTTCCGGTAGAGGAGGAAAATATATCGTAATTTTGACGCTACTCTTAGGTTTATTAAAGTATATAGTGTATTTACGCTCATATATATATATATATATATATATATATATATATATATATATATATATATATATATACTGTTGTCGCTATGAAGACGACGGTGGAAACGGAAAATATGCAAGTAAAAGTGTCGCGAATGCAATACGAGCCGGTTAACACTTTTATCGTACGTTAAATCATCATTAATCATCGTATACCGATACCGATTGGTTCGTTTTCTCAATTCGGGCCTGCTCCGCACTGTTGTTTTTAATTCGTTATATATAATCTTGTACACATTTCATTATTTTCGACGTCAATTCCTTTATAGCTGCTATACTCTTCTGTTTTTTATTTCCTCATTCCATAATCGTTACGCATCTTTTCTTTTCCCGATGATGGTATAAACTCTCGAGAACGTCTTGGGTTTTTTTTTTCGAATTTTACGATTTATCACAAATTTCGCCTTTTTACAGTTTTTCCTCATCAATCGCATTTATCCCTTTCCAGGTTTCGCACACACCCGTACAACACATTACGCAAATATAATTCGAATAAAATTAATCAATTTTATTTCTAACATTCGAATATCGAATAAATTAATGACATTTTGGCATTTTTTTTTTTCGATTTACCCGTTTAAAGTTAAACGTCTCCGATACGACGCCCAGCGCTTTGTTTAATTTTTGTATAATTTATAATCTATATAAATATACGTGTGCAGTATGTGTATGTGCAAATATTGCGTGCTCCTTTAGGTAAAGATAATATTTCATCGTACTGGTTCGAGTGTTGTAAACTTCATAATAATTTTCCCCGCTTACGCTGTTACAAAATTTTGTTAAAAGAACAAAAACACTACACGCATAATATCGCGTCTCTCGTTTTATTAGCGTGCTTTTTGTCCGGAAAACTTTGCCTTGATTTAAAAACATGCGGAATTTTCTAGGCCCCCTTCACACCCCCTTCAATGCGACTATCGCCAGAACATACGCGCATATCGGACGCGTTGTTTACCTTTTAAAGTATTTCTTCTTATTTACTAACTTCATACATTTCGGTCGTGTTTTAAATGCATACTTAACACAAAATATTCTTCGATAAGAGAAAATTGTTTCCGAACTCAAATATTAGTTATATACCCTGAAACATGTATATATATATATATAGACTGAATAAATGAATATTAGCTCCTAAAATGTTAAATTTATTTCGCGATAAATCGAATTAAATCATTCCCTTACTTCAGTTAAATCGTTAATTACTACCGCTACCTAAAACGGCGACCGAATTAATTTCAACGTCGTTCAAAAGATTTTTCTAAACGATAGTCGGTCATTCGCGAATTTTAGTTTCTCTAAAATTTATCCGCGAACAATCTGTACAGAAAATGAAATTTCACAAAGCATCGCCCGATAGAATTGTAGGAAAGTCCGTGCGACTTTATGTTTTTATCGCATTTAGAAAATTCGCTTATTTCTGTTAACAGTGCTCGGTAAGTGGCGAAATTATTTTAAAGTTCACCAAAAAAGAAAAAAATTAACAGAACTTTCGATGTTATCTGGCGATTTTTGAGCGGCGTAAAATAAACAAACAAAAAAAAATCACAAACACACTTGTCATACACACACACACACACACACACATGTATATATATATATATATATATATTGTATGAAATGAGAAAAATTACGAAGTGAAATCCTTCCCTCAAACTTGATACATACATTCAATATATATATATATATATATATATATATATATATATATATATATATTACGACGACCATCGTAAGTTCACGTTATAATAAATCTAAATTTATTATATTGAAGGTGGGAAACTAATATTTAATTTAATTAATATAATAAAACAAAATATATATATAATCATCTATTTAATTAAAGTAAAATATATTAAAATTATTATAATATAACCAAACCGGATTTGTAGTAGATAAACTATTATTATACAATAGTTAAAATTAATTTTAGTTAGTCAATGGAAAAAAAACAGTAAATTAGTTTGACCAAATAATTTTTGTTAATACAGCCAGTAAAAATAAATTACAGCCAGTAAATAATGAAGAAAATCCAGTAATTTTTGTTTAACATGGCTTAAGAAAAATGTATAAAAAGGGATGGTTGTTCATTTTCAAGAGAGTTCTAGGTTTTCAGTTACAAAGTTCAGTCGTTAGTTTCTTAATCAAAACGATTAGAATTAGAAGGATGATTGATTGAAACAATTACAAATCCGGTCAGGTTAGTCTTTAACTAAATTATTATTTTTTTCATTAATAAATATATAATAGTTTTTTTTTTTTAAATATAAAATAAAATTTTTCTTTATAAATACTTTATTTTTTTTTATAATAATAATAACAATAATAATAGTATATACGAGGTATCTTGTAATATATATATGTATGTGTGTGTGTGTGTGTGTGTGTACACGGAGTAAGCATATAAATATTTGAAATGTAAAGAATTACGAAGTGAAATCCGGGCTTAAACGTGATACACACACACACGCGCGCGCATACATACATATGTGTGTATAAATTATATGTATAAAGTATTACGGGACAAGTCAAAAACAGAAGATGCTCTCTGCAAAATGCAAAAGACTGGAAATGAAGCGGAATTGGGTTGGACATGTAGTTCGAATGGACACAATCAGATGGACCAAGAAATGTACTGAATGGTTACCAATAAATAGGAAAAGAATGAGGCGAAGACCAAAAATGAGATGGAGGGACGATATTGTCAAATATACAAGTGCAGTCTGGATGCGTAAAGCACTTAATCGGATGAACTGGGAACGGCTAAGAGAAAAATATAATAAATTCGGAAGAAGCCAATGCTCGTTCACGGGCTTAATTTTCCAGATACAGTTAAACATATTATTAGTTTAGCATTAAAGAAAGCTATACATAATACTATTAGTTTAGTATTAAGAAAAATTATACATATTAGTATTAGGTTTAGCAATACATATTAATACTAGTTTAGCGTTAAGAAAATAATATTTGTAAATTTTAATTTAAAATGGGAAATACAAGCTATTGTAATTATAATTGTAATTGTAATATGTATATATATATATATATACACGCAAGCATATCAATGTTTTAAAATGTAAAGAATTACAATAAGTGAAATCCTGCCCTTAAACTTGATATATATATATATATATATATATATATATAATATATGTATGTATGAATGAATATCTTATATCATTGTATTGATGTAGGTCGCCTTTATAATTTCCATCCTCTTCTATCTTGTGTGTTTTCCGAAGCCGCTGAGTTCCCGCTGTATCCACCATATCATCCGTCCATATCCTGTTTGGTCTTCCTTGCGTCCATATCCTGTTTGGTCTTCCTTGGCTTCGTTTGCCGCCATATGGTGCTCTTTTGTCCATTTACATTGTCTACCAATTTGTCTAGCCCATGCCTATTTATTCTTCGCTATTCTTTTACCGATATCTTTGAACATTGTTTTCCCTCTGATTTTTTCTGATTTGATTTTATCTTGGAGTCGAATTCGTAGTAGTGCACGTTCCATTTTTCTTTCATTTCTCATTCTATCACTTCTTTTGTTAATGGCAATGTTTCTGCGTCAAACGTCATTACGTTCATTACACACTGGTTAAATAGTTTTGCTCGGTTTTCTTTACTAATTTTACTTTTGATCATCCTCCTTATTCTGTGATATATGACCCATCAATGTGTTATTATTTTGAGTAGATCTGAACTAGTTTGTTCTTTTTTGTTGTTGTAAACACTTTACCTAAATATACATCTATATTTTCTACCTCGCCTTTTTGTAATTTTATTTTATACATTGGTTGCTGTTGTCGATTTTGATCCTATTTCATGTGCTCAGTTTTCACGTATTTATTTTTAACCCTACAGTTTTTACAGCTCTTTCCAGTTCCTGTAACATGTCTTGTAACTCATCTATACCTTGATCTATGACCACTATATCGTCCGCAAAACGTAAATAATATAGGTATTTTCCGTTGATATTTACACCTTTTGTATTCCAGTTCAACGATTTTAGAGCATATTTTTCACTTTTGAATTAGAAGTGTGAGTATCTGTATATGATTTAATTATACTTCCTTCGAAAACCGGGTTGTTCTTCTGGTTGCTGTTCATCTAGTCACCTTTTCAACCTGTTTGTTAATATCCTTGTAAATAATTTATAAACTGTTGAAAGCTTAGTCTGTAATTTTTTAAATCTTTTTTTATCTCCCTTTTAATGTAGTAGGATTACGATCGCATGTTCCTGTATACAATAATTAAACATATCTGTTAACTTCTTTACAACAGACCTGCCGTCATATTTTTCTACATTTCGGTTGTTATTGCATCCTCTCCGTATGCTTTCCCGCATTTTAGTTTTGTTTTATCGCAAACACAGTTTCACTTTCCAATTTATGTCAACAGAATGTTTTGCGCTAGAACCGTGTCCTATGTATGTATTCCCGTCATCAGCATATAATGATTTGTCATGTTTGCTTATTTCTTCTCGAGATTCATTTTATATGGACACGATTTTTTTTCGACCTTACGATAATTTACTTTTCGGTATTTTATCTGCTTCTAGAAACTGTCGTATTTTTTAATCTTGATATATTCTTCCGTCTATTTTCGTTTTTATTTATTTTCTTTAGGAACACATTTACCGGCAGCCGTTTTTATTATATACGTTTTAATCCTGTCTCTATTTCATCTAATGATCTACTTGTTTATTTGTCTGCTCATGAATTAGCGTTGTTATCGTATCTGCATAGATAGTAGAACATTGTTTTATCAGCTGATGGTCTACTATACGTGGCAAAATGACGGTATATTTCGAGTTTTTTATTTAATTTAATTTCACATCTTACTATCCAGTGATCTCTGTCAGTCTGGACTCTATTTTAAACTTGATAATTTTTTACTATATTTACGTTGGATTATAAAATGTAATTAATTTCAGCTTTAATGGTTCCGCTTGGTCCCATTCGAGTCCATTCCGATCTTTTCTTTAAAAATGTATTTGTTTTTTCGCGCAAACGCGCTAAAGCATTTCCTCGCTCATTTCCGCTTCTATA
Source organism: Coronaproctus castanopsis (assembly GCA_032883995.1). Classification (NCBI taxonomy): domain Eukaryota; kingdom Metazoa; phylum Arthropoda; class Insecta; order Hemiptera; family Monophlebidae; genus Coronaproctus; species Coronaproctus castanopsis. Next base: position 187,124,700 of record CM065052.1, on the reverse strand, counting down.
TCCACGAAGTCCTACGTATTTGTTAGTATGATGGGCAATTCCAAGTCTTATTTGCACGTCGTAACGTCGAAAAAAAAATAATAATATTCCCACCAAGTTGAAATAACGGAATATAAAGAGCTAAATAATTGATTTTTTTTTATTTTCATATCTTTTCCGCTTTAATTATTTCGTTTTAAGTGCACGATAATGAAAGTGATAGTGATTACTGTTGTTTTCCCTAGTATCGTTTTTTATTCGAATATTTGCCTTCGGATGAAAATAACGTTTCGTACGAACCGTTTTTTTTTTATTAATTTTTCTAAACAACAAAATGCCAGATTAGATCTTTTGGAAAGTCATACGAAGTTAAATTTTTCATTCGACGGTGTAATAGTTATAGTAATTTTTTAACGTATATATCATATAGGTGTATAGTATATATATTTATTTTTATTAGTTTGTTTATACCTTTCTATACTCGTACACAACACATAAGATTACACACATATAACAATGCTCGTATATTATGTACGTGTGTGTGTGTGTGCGTGTACATGAAACCAAAAAGTAGAACCAATTTATCATTAGGTCTGTTTTTGTTTTTTTTCTTACTCGTAATAAATGAATGATCTTTATCGTTGTTTAAACGAAAACGTAATTTTCTAGTTTCGAGCTGAACGTTGAATATTCTATTTACGATACGATCGACTGCTCCGCGCACTTTAATAACACACGCATAATATGTGTACGCGTATGTTTATATTTAAGCGTCAAACCTATCGATAGATTGTTTCATCTATACAGGTTAAAATCAACAATCTGCGTACGTCTGTAAACTAAAATATATAACCCCCTTCCACCGTACTACAAGAAAACAGAAAACAAAAATTGGGCGAATTATAAATAAATAAAAAACGACCAGTTAGAAGATAGACCTACGAATTATCGACGAACATTTAACAAGGCGATTCTTAAACTCGCGCATGTGATCTGCACGCATCGTAGGTACAAAAAAAAATTTCGTTCACTTTGTAGCGGAAGTTACCCGTTACTTTAAATTAAATTTACATGCGGATTCAGTCGCGCGGGTTCTAACTGCGATGCCTAAAATCGTGTGTTCCCCTTTTTTATGATTTGTGTTCGAAATGGCTATAATACCCAGACAACATTTTAAAACATCGAAACATATCGAGGTATAGAAAAAAAAAACATTTTTCAAAAGAAGATATTCTTTTTGAAAAAGAACATACTTCGATGGAAAAGTAGACATGAAGAAAAACATCGAACAAAATAATCTAGTACAAGCACTTAACCAAAGTATAAAACAGGAAGAAATTTATAAGAAAATCCAATGCTTCCGGATATTTTACATTCAACTGTTCTTCCAGAAAGTTGGCATCGACATAGATTTGTCGGATATAGACACAGTTAGCTGGTGGTCGTTAATAATATTTCAATTCGGCAAAAATATATGAATGCTAAAAAACAACTTCGAATTCAGTCAACGATGTCGTTGAAATCTGAACGTTTTGAAAGCTTGACATTTGATACATTTCACGATGACGATTAAACACCTCGCTTAAATCAGTTCGGTTTTCACACGATATAAATATTAAATCAAGGAATACGTGTTATTGTTTATTTAGGAAACTATTATTATTGTTCCACAAAAGACTAAGCGTATTAATTGTAGGAATAATTTAACGCTTAAAGGCGATCTTTGATGACGACAATCATATTTCGGTGAAATATTTAACAACTCGAGGGGAGTTATAATTTAGGAAGAATATATACACAACGGTTAAATACATTCGTGATTTGTTGCATTATCAGTGGAAATAAATTAAGATTATTACGGATATTTACATTAAGGGGGAAAAATTAGATATTATTTTTAAAACAAAATAGAATGCACGTTGTTATACGACTATTTAATTTACACGATTTATATAATATTAATATACAGAATTATTACACGGTAATTAATGAACATAGAAAAGTGTAATACTGTATTTATATTCAATTAACGCGAAGTTCAAGATATTATAATCAGATAATCAGCAAGAGCGAGGTAGATTTGGCCAAGGCATCAATTGGCATTTCGCAGTTGATATTAGTAAATTTTACGAATTAATTACTAGAATTTTCATACATCGCATTTTTCATGTACAACACACGGAATTAAGTTTGTTATTGTAGTTCTGAAGGGGGTGTATTATTAATATTGTATCGAAGACGGAGGTCGAAGAACTGTAACCATTAGAATATCGAATACTGAATATTATCCGCGACACCACAATCGCATAAGTTACAAAAAAAAGTTAACGCCGCTAGATTTCCGAATAGTCGCTTAATGTATATGTGTTGCCCGAGGTGGACCACTTAATCGCGTATTCGGGACGTTATTGATTGTATATGGCAAACGATGTCGATGAACTTGAAGTTATAAGCGCCAGTGAACAGACACTAGTTCGAACATTTGGTTAGAAAAAGACACGAATCCGTACATGGAGTGGAGTAAAATCCAGAATATAAGTCTAAAAATAGAGGCTCTTTGGAAGTACGTTTTATAAATATTTTTATAAATGAAACGCGTTCCGTAGGTTAACCCATAGGGGATAGATGGTTCTGTCGCATGCGGTAACACTTTCCACGTTTAATATACACACGAAAGATTCGTTTTTGTCCAGCTTCAGTTATCGTGGCATCCTATAATGAGAAGGAGCGCGCGTTTTGCGTGGAACATTATTTTCGGTGTGAATCGATGACGACCGTGCAAAGTGTGTTTCGAAAAGAATTCAAAAGTTATTTTTTGTGGGGATACCTTAAGAGATATATATATATAATCATCACGACATGCCTGTATCAACTCACTGCTGGATGTAAGTGTATTCCCCATACTTTTTCAACGACTCCTATCTTATGAATTAATTCCAGCCAATTTAATAATTAATATATATATATATATATATTTATATATACAAGAATTGCAGGTTTAATAAGATAAGATTCAGTCGGTCATTCCATTGTAAATACATTTCCACTATAAATACATTCGGTACGATTCCCGATATTTTGCCTGTAACTTTTTTTTTTGTTTTTATATTTTTCGGAAATTATTATTACGTCTTAATACATGTCTTAATAACAGTTCCGTTTTTGAATTTATTTAAGTGTATTCCCGCCGGGACTTGGTTATATAATTATCTATGGCGAGATGTTAGTTTTGGGGTTCTTCAATCGTTACGCGTTTGAAGAAACGTATATCGTAAGAAAAAATCATACTCCAGAACATTCCGGTCAACTAGGTCGAATCATTAACGTTTGAGAAATTAACTCGTGTAGACTAAAGACTGGCGTCGAACTATCTACTAAATTGTCTCTGCTACCCACATGCGCGCAGAAGTAGCAGGTGTGTTTTGCGACTTGGTTTATTACTAATCTAAAGAAACGACCGTTGTTTCCTTATTGAAGAAGAATCGTCGTCGTCGTCTTCGTGGAAACTTATTACCTTCGGTCGCTCGAACGCTAAACCACAAAGGAATAATAATTTCATTTGGTCGGGTCGTTCACAAATACAAAAGATAAATATACATTATTACCGGGACTTTTAAGACGCTTCTTCCATCTAAGCGACCAACAAATCATCAGTCACCGTCAAAGTTGATGAAGGAAACGACGACAAAGTTCAAATAAGAAACGCGAAATAACTGACGTCTCGTGTTGCGACTATAGAGCTTTAACTTTAAGTTTCGTAATTTACGATCAAACTTGTAGATCTTTGACCGTAACATGCACAATTTTCTAACGAACTTGAGAATGATAAAATGTAGGCTACTATAATCTAGCTAATTCCGATAGAAAATTTTCGTCTGGTACGTCTTCAGAAATAATAACAGTCATAAAGATAAAAGTTTTCTTACACGTAAAGGTCTATTCACACTATACAGCACGACACGACACGACAGGACCGAGTAGCAACGACAGAAAATTACGCTGCATTCACACTGCATCGGAAAGTAATAGACACGACACGACCATAATCATAATTATTAATAAAAAATAAAATACAATTTAAGTAGTCTAATGTAAATTAGACAGTGAGTTACTGTATCGTGTACTTTTTATATTCGCCGACAGTAACAATCACCGACAGGCACCGACAGACACAGACAAAATATTCTTTCTGACAAATGTTCCATGTCGTGTCGTGTCGTGTCGGTGTGTGTCTTTGTCTTTCCGTGTCTGTGCCTGGTTAGTGTGTATACGACCATGCAAAACCTGTTTAAGCAATTTTTGTCGTGCCGTGTCTTGTCGTGTCGTGCGAATAGACCATTAGCGTTCAAACGACATCTGTAGCGCGTACCGTTAATAAGCATCTTATGCCACCGTGTAAAAAAAAAAAACCCTATCTCTTCGGTATTCGTCAAATCATTCTATTACTATAAATAATATCGGATATACGGATGACGAAATTTTAATGGGGAATAATGTAAAGGAACTGCAACAATTATCCAGTTTTGTCCTGCTGAAATACAATACGGCTATAGACTTGTTCTGAAACAGTGTTAGTAAAAAAATGGAGCATTTATTTTCGTAAATAGATTAGTGTTAATAAAGTCTAAGTAACTGAATTACTGAGCTGACGTAATTATAAAATAAATATTAAATTATTCATTTGCCGCGGGGAATTTTTTCCCTGTTACCGATTTAAATACAACGATCTACTGGATTTTATGTAGGTGTATATATATATATCAGGAAATGGAGGTATTGTCCAATCCAACCTCTTCGGAGTAGTATTAGATTGTACTCAAACTAGATCTATGATTCTTTTCCGTTTAATCTTTTAGGTATTTCTTCATTAAGTAGGTTAACTACCAATGGATTTGGATGGCGTTGTTATCTTGATAAGTGTCCATGAACTGCCGATTTAATCTCTTCATCGACATATGTCACATGTCCATGGATGTGTAATGTGCTGTTGGAGACGTAACATGGAGCAGCAGCTATCAACCGCAGTATTTTATTCTGCCTGCGCTGAATCTGTTCTACGTTACGCCCTACAGTTCTGCTGCATATAACCATCTTCAATACTGCTTTATACAACATTTTAATTTATTATTGATATTCAACTGCGAACGAAGTCCTATCAGCCAATACAATTGTTGCATCTTAAGTTCTAGCATTCCTAACTTTTATATGTGTCAACCCGGTTAAGACCTAAATAGACACCGAAAAATTATTAGTACACTTTAATAACTTATAATTTATCGTAACTTTGTGTTTATCGCGTATAATACGTCGTTTGGTAAAGGTGATGCGATTGTATTTTTGCTCATTGATTACAACCTTCAACTTATCCGATCATTCAACTATGTTTGTCAATAGCCTTTTGAACACACTGAGTACAACATTTTTTTGACGTCGATGAGATGCCGTCACTACCGTATCATCTGCAAATGTAGCTACAAATACGTTTTCACTTATCGGTATATCATCGGTGAACAACGCGTACAGGAGAGGCGGGCTCCCTGCGGCACACCTCCGCAGGAAAAATGATAGCAAGAATACGATAGCAAATTAAAGTAAACGATGTTTAAGATAGGGATGTTTGTAATGCGTATAATACACGAAGGCTAATCTCGTAGTCACCGATTGTGTTCATTAAATCCTTATACAAAAATTATAATAAAATTCCGCTGAAACTTTATTAACGAATGAGTGAATATGTGGAAGGTTTAATTGTCTGTGCCTATGTTGAATTTTTTTATACGTAGGAGTATTCTGTGATACAAGTTTTGTATCACTTATCGTAGCCTTCTGTAAGTAGTGTCGGATATTGAAACCGAAACTCAATACGCGTACGTTAACCTCGATCGAATTATAGTAGTGTAAATCAACTTTTTTTTTTGCATTATTAAGGTATGGCCCCGATGAAATATGAGAGAAAGCATCCGAATGATTTTTTATGCACTATGTATAAAAGTTAGTCGAAAGTTCAAAGTAACTTCTAAGGTATTTTAATTCTTTAGGAATACATGCATAATTTTCTTTGAACCTAGAAATACATGCGTCATTCAGAACAACATTAGGCGCTGAATTTGGAAACGGCCTTGTAATCAGTCTTATGCGTGTTGAGTGGCAGATTCCAGAGTTTTTAATATTTGTAAAAGATAGCGGCAACCTTCTGTAAACGATTACGTATGAGTTCTGTCTGTGTAAAACTCACGTAATAGTATTTCGCGTACAAAGCTGTTTAAGCAACAGCAATACGGGGTAAATCATTTAACAACATTGAGAATAGGCACGGTCCCAGAAGACGGCCTTGAGGAACTTCAACGTAACAGATTTTAACAGAAGAGCTGGTAGAGAAATTGGTAATACACAATGATGTATTGCTTATGTACGGTTTCATTATGTTAATCAGGGGCAGAGGGAATTTAAATTGAATTAGTTTAATTAGAATTCCATTTGCCGTGTAAAATATCTTTCCAATATCAGCCAACAACACTCCTGTGCGTTTTTTAAAGTTAAAGTTATCAGTAATGTAGTCTGCAATACACGGAATCTGGTCCACGGTAATGTGATCGGAGATAATTTTATTAATGTCGAATGATTTAGTAATAGCTTTTCAACTAATTTACTTTATATGTTTAATAAACTGATTAGACGAATGTTCTTAATGCTGTAGCTTCCGGATTTTGATAAGACAACGATTTTAGCTATTTTCCACTGAACGAGGGAGTAACACAGTGAGAGAAAACGATTAACTTATTTTCATAAATATATTATTGCTTTATATGGTAAACGTTTGATCAGTGTAACGGATATCTTATCAACATCACAGAATGATTTGTTCTTAAGTGTGCCGATACATTTTTGAAGTTCATTAGGTGTGGTAAGCGCAAATATACAACAAGTTGGAACATTGAGTAACTGGGAGCAACATTATAGTGATGAGTTCGTGGGGATAAGGTTTCAATTGATTTAGAAATATTACATGAGTGTGACGCAATAGGCTCCAAATTATCAAGTAATCTGCATATCGGCTCATTAGGATTAATCAATGATGGAACACATATTTTCTTGCATTCCGTAGTTTATTATTTGTTGGTGTTATTGTCAGTGAGAAATTATTGAAATTGTGATTTTCCCAGTTGTTTAATAAGTAGATAGATAATATAACACGGGACTTGGTTTTTTTTTTTTTGAGCAGGTTATTATAGTTGTTTTTGGAATACTAAGAATTGTTGCATCTAGAATTAATTTTCTGATGTGGGAGACAGCAGTGTCTATATTTGCAGTTGAATGAATAGATTCGAATAAGTTATTATTTTCATTAATATACTTTTTTTTTTAAAATTTCACGTAGCTTAGAATTCGTTTTGGGAGTGAAGAATATTATTAGTATACGTTATGTATGATGATATAATATTATAATCTGAAGATAAGGATGAAAGTGAGGCAGGTGTAATAATACTAGTGGTGCCCTTGACTAATATTAAATCAATTACGTTTGGTCTATATTTTCGGTAAGAGGGACATATATGTGAAATCAACTGATGATATTGAATCTATATTTAACCGAGGCATTAAACAGTACCATTCCGGCAATGTGATTGTTATATCAATTTCAGGCATGATATTTGCTGTTTAGATCTCCTATAACATTAACAAGGGAATATTATTCGGTTAATAAATTTAAAAATCATGACTAAAGAATTTTACGTCAGACGAACACAACACAATAACTGTGTGATTAAGTCGAATTTGAATATCCATCGACTGTACAAATTTAAGATGTATGTCATGCTGAATTATCTTATGTACAAACATAGCAAGAATTTACTTAACACAACAATTATAGTTGGAAGAAAAAATGAAAAACAAAAATCGAAACGTAAAACATCATTTTTCTTTTTATATTCTTCATTTTTATTATTATTTTATCGTAACGCACTGACCACATCCATAGAACATATCTACTACTGGGCGATCCACAGAAGACTGACGGTTCTGTTTTTGAATAGCACAGTTGGTAACACCGCAACAACGCAAATCGCGTGCTCCACGTTTAGTTTTCACACGACAGATTCACCAGTTTCAGTTATCAAAGCATCCTATAACAAGAAGGAGCGCGCGTTTTGTGTGGAACGACATTTTTGGTGTGAATCGATTACGACATTGCAAAGAGATTTTCGAAATTATGCGGTATAAACCTGTACCACATCCTGCAATTCAATTTTAAGGCGTGTTAAAAACTTTGGAGAGATAGCTAGTAACGGATAAAAACACATCCTGGGCAAAAAAAAAAGGTTCATACGCCATAAACATCGATCGAGTTCAGACAGCGATTGTTCGGAGACCCAGACGCTCTGCTCGTCGTCATGCTGCTTGTTTAAACCTGTCGAGAGAATGTGTTCGTCGTATATTGCTGGAAGACTTGAAATTGAATCCTCATAAACTGGTAATAACTCAGGAATTAAAAACGAAAACTTTGTGGTGAAACAAGAGGAGGAGATCGATTTAAGCAGTCATTTGATGAGTGAAGCTCATTTTCAGCTATCCGGATTCGTCAACAAACAAAACTGCCGCTACTGGTCCGAATCTAATTCGAATTCAATCGAACAGAAGCCGTCACAAAGAGAGTGATTTACCGAAGGGGTTGGAGTGACGAAGTAGTGCGGCTTTATTTTGTCGTTGGTACTGTCAACGGAAAGTGCTATAGCAAAATGATACATAGTTTCAACAAGGTGGTGCGACGTGTCACTGTTCAAAAGAAACGCTCGCAATATTGAAAGAAACGTTTAGTAACCGCATATTGCCGCTTCTGCACTTTTTTTTTGGGGGGGGGTATACCTTAAGAGCCGTATTTACGAAACACGCATGAGATCTGGATTACCTGAAACCGCGTATTCCTAAAGAAATTTCAAAAATTTAGCGACATATGCTGGAAAAAGTCTTCGAAAACTTTGTAAAGACTGAACGAATGTATTATTACGAATGGCAGTCATCTGAACTATATTGTGATGCACAAATAATTGTAAGCTAAAATCTTGTTTTCCTATTTTTATATAAAATTTCATTCAAAATTCGGTAGAATAGTTTTTGAGTTATTCAAAGAACGACAAAATCGTCCGTCCTCTCTAGGTCGCCCTATATTTCAAATAAACGCTATGGATTATTTGAAAATGGACAATTTTGTTGGCGTTAAATATTTTGGTATACCATATGACATTGCAACCGACTGAAAGGGTTATTAAAATGTTTCCCTACGGAATGTTTCTTAACCCATTCAGTCACACATTATCAATTTTTTACGCGTAATTATACATTTAGATGCATGAAATTGTTAATAAAATGACGCGAAGAGCAGAAAATACATAATAATATTAGCGATGTATCTCCAAACTTGCAGGAAAATTATTCTTATATAAGCAAAATTCTCAGATAACCCTTGCAAGATATCTTATTTGAACATTGTTGCGCATTAAACTAACATAATTGAAAAATTATGATAAATTAAATATTAATTATTATCAAACATTTTATATATATATATATATATATATATATATATATATATATATATATATATATATATATATATATATAGAATAATCACTTTGATTTAAAGTTTATTTTGAACTTTGGTTTAATTAAGTTGAGTCGAGAAAGATTTAATCGGTTGTATGTTCATTCTTCATGGCCGAATCTACTTGCGTTTTTACGACTGGTTCTTTTAATTATCGAATGCTTTTATTTTTAGCCCGTTTCTCGGACGTTTCTTTCTCGCGACCCACGCACGACAGAGAAGTTTATCATCATCAAAGATAATTCAGTTTCCCAGCTTTTTGTCTTTATTTACCACTGACTTTACGACTTTCTAACACGTTGTGCGCGCGTACCGGAAAAAATTAATTCATTAATTGTTTAGAGATAACTAAAGTAGTAGTAATAATAATAATAATATACTATGTATTGTAATTCAGAATGTTGATTTTGTAGTGTGTCATCGGAGATTAAAAGAACACAAAGTAAACCGTAAATATAGGAGGGAACATATGCAACGGCTTCGCATCAGTTGGCTGAAAATTACGAAATACAATTTAGTGATTTGGAAATCTTGTCCAAAATAGCTCCAGAATTGTTAGGGATGCAACTGAAATTATTCATCATTCAAATTTTAACAATAGGATGGTTATGCGATAAATTCAACTCGGTTAATTACCTCGAGAGGAACGAAACAAGTCGAAAGAGAAACAACAAATACTAGGTTAGTAAACAACTCCAACTCCCGCGGAATGATGATGACGATTACATCGATAAACGCATGTTCATGACAGCAGAGCACTTGTTTATCTCAAATTTGGGACAACATTGAGCTTAGATATAAACATGCGCAATCACAACGGCTCTCAGTTTGAAAATGAAAACTGTAATTATTATCGAAACGTTACGTTATATAAAAATATCGATACGGTTTACAACGAAAACGATAGGGTAAGTGTGCAAAATTTTTCATAATTGTATAAACACTGCATTCATTCAGCATTTATATATACTGCCGCTTTCTAGACATTTTTTCAAATATAAGATCTAAAAAAAAAGTAAGTGTAATAATAATAATTATTATTATAATTTTGTCATCCTTTCTGTCAACATTTCTCAATAGTTAATTCTATCCCGATTAGCATCTATTTTTACGACTACAGCCATAATTCGCCTTGTTAAATATTTATTACCCGATCTAACTCCCATGCGCATAATTACTTTTTCTTACTATACAAGTTGTATTTCAGCTTTGAAATTTTCACATTTTAACCCCTCTCCTTCCTTATTATGCGTAAAATTAATAACATCGTTGTACGGTTATTATACGCTGTAATTTTCGGTGAAATTTGCTTAGATTCCAGACTAGGCCGGGAATTTTCTAACCGGTCATCTTCCCAGTTACACCGGTAGTATCCATTCCTTATGTATCCTGTTTAGATATATGTTATCCACTGTCAAAACATAAAGAATATTGGGCTTCTTTATGGTCTAACCCCTATCTCTACAACTAAATATTCCTTACCTACCGTAGTTTAATAATATTATCGCTCCTTCGCATTTTCATCGCCAATATAGACCCGTCTTCCTGTCTTCTTATTCTAAATAACCTTCACCGCGCTCTTCCTATCCTTCATATTTGTTGATACTTTTTTTTTTATTATTGCTCCCGTTACGCAGCCTCTCGGCATATACTCCACCAAACAACTTATTTTATACTCCTTTGACATCACAATTTTTACCGCTAATGATTATCCGCTAACGAATCAGTCTGTATACAAATTAGTAGAATTATTGGCTTCTCATTCCTCCGACCGCGTACGCATTACTATCAACTAAATAAGGACGTTAGTTTTCGACAACTTCCTTCAACTCCTTTAGATGAGATTTCCTTTGCTACCCCAATCTAAATCGACTAATACGGACTAGATACGCTTCTTCGTGAAGTCCATATTTCGCATCTATATAGAAGCACCGACCCACACGTAACACCGCAGCACCTTATTTTTGGTCTCCAATTTTAACTTTCGATCGCGAAGAGCATTTTCGAATTTCATACAATATATTTCTTTTCAATGCGAGTTTGTATTTCTTCATACCGTTCGATTTCGTTGATTCATTATCCCAATCCAATTTTGATTCACTACTAGACGGAAAAAAGGATAATCCCTCTTCCTTTTTCCTTTAAACATAGAATCGTTTCTTAATAAAGAACGCGATATTCAACACATCGAACAATTTCGCCAATGAGCCACACTTTAAAACTGTTATCAGCAATTATTAATCGCAGACTGGAACATAAAACGGATATAAATTTTTAATTAAAACGAAATTTCTCTTTATTTACAAATAAATATACCAGATACGCCATTATACTATTCGAAACGATCACACAGAGATGTTTAAATACGGTAAACAAAACTGAAAATAGTTGGACAACAATTAGAAAATATTATATAAATATTTAGAAGTTCTGATTACAAAAAATGGGAGTGATAACGAAGAAATAATATCCAGAATAACAATGGCCAATTGAAAATCTAGAAGAAGTTCTGAAAACCAGAAAGATGGGCTTAGAATCAGTAAAACGATCGTTAACTGTCGAGCATTCTGCTTATGTACGTCGAGATTAGTGATGGGTAAGGTTGTTATTTTTTCGGATAATTCCCATGTTACTATCTTTTCACTTAGAACCGTATGAACCTGCACCTGCATAATATTCATGGTTTTAGTTTGAATTTGCTGTGTCGGAGCTGTGCATCTGCATACGTATCCGAACCTGTAGTCGGAGTTACATCCTCAAGTCCGCTGTCCTTCCGGACCTACTCATCACTAGTTGAGATTTCCCATGAGTGCATAACTTATTAACTCATAAGTGTAAATACGTTTAAGTCTGTATAGTTATAGTTAATAATACTAAACAGAAAAAATATATATATACACATGTGTGTACAATTAATATATTAAGAATAATGAAAAAATAAAAAAATTAATATATTTAATATATAATGCCTGTGTGTATTGTGTGTATATTTGTAAATACACTATTCTTAATTAATAATATAAACGCATTGTTGTTTTTAAATATTAATATTTACTCCTTACATATAAGTTATATGAATTAATTTCATTGTTTAAATTCTGTTAATTTTGATGACTACATCTTCATTCACCGTACTCTATAATGGATATTCGAAATCTGCTAATTGCCCCCTCTAACTATGTATTTTAATATTATCGAGTTTTAGTTTTTTCTATGAATATCATTGGCGTGAAGATTGGTACGTGAATATATTGCAATTATTTTGCATTTCATCTCATACTATGACCTTGTATATAATTATTTTAAACAATTTACTAAATGAAAAAAAAAGTACTTTCGATTAAAAAGATGATTTATTTATCGCTTGAAAAAACAAAAACATCCTACCGGGGTACAATGTTCGACGGCTAGCGCAATAATAATTTGTGCTTTTAAAAATTTGGTATTAAAATATCCGCATTTACGAACAAGTCATAATAATCGTAATCTAATAATAGTAACTGTAATAATAATACTGTCAATGATAATGATGACGTTAACCTTAAAAATAATGAAGACGTAAATTCGATATAATTGGAAGTCTACCCACTTAAATAACGGCGCAGTTGCTGTTGCTCTACACAAAATTCCTTCCTCAAATAATAGAAAACTTTTGTAGTAGCTTTCTCAAATCCCTACATTTTGTTATCAAATGCTTACAACCTATTTTCAACTAGTATATTCTTTTTCCATAGAGGAATCCGTCGACCGCCTCTCCGTTCCTCTTGGTTAATCGACGAAGTTATTTTAAACGCTAACCAAAGTTTACAACTTTCAATCGTTATCGTCCGTGAAAAGTTGAAATATCGAAACCTCCATTACGAATTGGCTAAAACAATACAACATCGTGCCGAACACGTAAATACCGCACGATTATTCGCAAATCGTTCGTAATTAATTTCTAACGGAAACGTGATTCGAGAAATTATCGCGTAAATGTAGCATTCGAAACGTTATGCCCTATACAGTATGACAGATTGAGAATTCCGGTATGTTTTCTAATGACGATAGAAACCAGCCATATATATATTATATATATATATATATATATATTATATATATATATATATAAAATCACCATCACGTTGTGTCTTTGATTTTCGAAAAATCTGACCCCATAATCGTCTGCTCCTCGCAGAATCCACCATGTCCTGAACAATTTTTGCTTCCATTCCGGTTATAATCACTTTCAGTTTTCTTCTTTCCCGTGGTGACTTGATTTCTATTTTCCCGTATATAGCCAACGTAAATCATTTTTCTACCTCGATTTTATGTGCTTCCTTTTCCTCTTCAAAATTTCATCTACCCGGATCATTTTTTCCATTCCGCTTTCTGGAGAACTTTATTTGTTCTCTTCGCATTCCATTGAATTCGCCGCATGCGCCTGAGTGTGTACATTTCAAATGCGTTTATTCGTTTTATACATTTCGCCTTTAAAGTCCATGTCTCTGAGGCATATTATTCTCATTTTCGTATCCATTTTTAGTTGCCGATTTTTTAGCATCACCTCTGCAGATTAGTAAATGTTTTACATTCCAGTGCGCGATCTAATTTTTATATCACTTCCATCATTGATGATCAGAGTTCTGAAATATGCGAATTGTTTTGCTGTCTGTACAGGATTTCGCGTGAATCTCATAGGATTTTTCCGAAAAATAATTTTCAATCCTATATATATATATATATATACAAAATTCAAACAAATCGAAGATTAGCGAATGTCGCCTAAACAACACTCAATAGCGAACCGATATTCTTACCACATAAACCAGACGAAATAGTGTCCACTTTAATCGATCCCAATATTCTTCGAATTATATGGGAGGCGATAATGTCTCATAAATTAAATATTTTCTCTTCATTCTCTCAGATGACGTAAATGTGATCCATTTGTTTTATTCATACTAATAAAGAAATTTATTTTAATCTTATGAACTGTGGCAATTTTTGGTATTTCACGAGTCTATAATCATATACATTGTTGAATCAGTCGTCGCTTCTAGGATCAATTTTTATCATTAAAATAATAAAATTTGATTTTGAATTATTTCTAATTAAATAAACGCCCTATTGGAAACCGCAGGACAGGCGTAGGTGTTAGTCTGGGTGGAATAATAGATTAAAAATTGGTGAAAGCATAAAGATAACTTTTCAATTACATTACTAATACCATTTAAACGAGAATCTAGAATGACGTCTAAATGGCAAATTGTGTTTTTGTTTTTTTTTTTGCCATTGGCGTCGCCTAGTAAAGAAAATAATTCCTCTGTATTAATTTTGTTTTTACTCCCGACGTTTTTCAAAACATAAATATAGTGGCTAGGAGATTTTTGTAATCTATTACAGTATTCTCGGTTTAAAAGATCGAAAATATAAAGTTAAATCATCAGCATATAGCGCTATTTTTCAACGTAGCTTAGGTGAATAATTTTTTTTTGAATCGACTAATTTATTACCAATTTTTAGTTTAATATTATTAAGCCTTTATATAGAAAGTTTAAAATAATCTAAATATTCCACCAGGATTTGTTCAAATTCGTAGTTATTGTTGAATGAAGTAAGATCACCTTTAAATCGCAGCTAATTTTTAAGTAATCTAATAACTTCTGTTTTATATTATTTTTTTTGGGGCACATTCCGTCCTAAAACGATATTATAGAAATTAATGGTGATGATAAAACAATAATCCGGTAGATTTATAAATGACAGGCAATAAACAGATTAGCCGTCTATAAAAGAACTCGTTTAATGACGAACTGTCTACGATATTGTAATAAATACAAAGCTTTAATATCGTTAGTTACTTATTATTTCAATCCTATTTAAATATATTCCGGTCTGTGCGTGGAAGCGTAAGTTAAAGATTTGCGTTTGCACCTAACTGATGCGTCTTCACACACTTCGACGAACCGATATTCGTTCTAGAAAACGCGGAGTAATTTGAATTTCCAGCCAAGAAAGTGAACATGGGTATACTGAAAAGAAAGCAATGCTGAAAAGATAAGCTATTCGAAGCTGTCGCAAGCAGAACTTATTTCTTCACCAGCGTTCAAAATGTTCTTTGCCGGAAAGACGGGTTGTGAAAACTTCGGGTACATTTAAATTTATTCCTCGTTTCAGATCTTAATATGTTAAAACTATTTTTTTAAAAGAAACAGATAAACTAGGAAAAAATTTACTATAAAATACTGCAGTTAGTAATAAATATGATACTATAACATTTTTAAAAGAAATTTGATGATAGTGAATACGTCAAAAAAAGGAAAGAAAAATAAATAATTATATAGCAAAATTATACTTATAATATTTTAAAAATGTTTTATTTAATTATTTTTTTTTTTTAATAATAAATCTATGTTTACATCAATTTTTTGTAAAATTAACCCGCCTCCGGAATTCCCCGGTTGGACAAGTATATTTGAAAATTTGTAATAAGATACAACGAGGGCGATGTTCTTAAAAATTACACGTGTGGAGTGTGAAATAATAATAATGAAACATGTTTTAAATCATGTTGTGTACTAGTTCTAACAGGGAGTACTTCCTCTGGAAAGGTGTTGGAGTTTATAGTCCTAAATATAATTACATTCGGTTATGTCAATCTTAACGTACGTAAGATTTATAGTCGCGATTTATCGCGTTTCAAATAAAATCTGAGAAATCAGCGCGGCAACAATTTAACCTAGCGTTATAATTTAATTTAGTGGTATAATTTAATCTAATAGTATACATTTAATTTAGTAGTATAATTTAATTTAGTGGTATTTATAAATACGTGAAAATCGATAAAATAAGGTAATAGACAAACTGGATCAATTTCACTAACATTCGAAAAACAAGAGGTGTGTTCCGCTGTATTTCTCGATGTCAGTCAAGCTTTCGATAAGGTTTGGCATCCCGGATTGTTGTATAAGGCGGTACTTTAATGAAGACGTCTATTTAGTGTTAAAATCATATTTATATAACCGGTCGTTAGTGGTAAAAATAAACGATTAATCAGATCTTCTGTACCGCAAGGCTGGGATCATTACTCTATTCCATATCTATACGGCCGACCTGCCTATTTCCAATCAAGCTTTGTAGGCTACATATGCTGATGATATCGCAATCCTCGCATCTAATTCAGATGCCACATATGCTAACATATTAGAGGAATAGGCACGTCTTTGGCGCATATCGTTTAATCCAACTAAATGTCGAGCCATTACGTTTACAAATAAACTACTGACCTGTTCCCAGTTAAAAATTTCTAACACGAATATTCCGCAAGTAGAATCTGTACGCTATCTTGGAATGCACATGGATAGGCCAATAATGTACTCGCGATTCCAATCTGGCGTTATGGAATATATGGAACAACGTGTCGCAGTAATCTTCTTAAAATTTAACGGCAACAGTCAAAGTTATTACGCAAGCTAGACATTCTGATTTAACGTCCGGAAGAAAATATGTCATCCGATGTAACAATCTGACACATACTCGTTGGAGTTTTCAGATTTATTTCCTTTTTTTTTTCAATTTTTTTTTTCTTATTTTTTCTTATTTTCTTTCTCTTCTCCTACGTGATCACCGTTGTTTATGGCAAATTTTTGTCGATACAATGAAAAATAGAATAAAAAAATTGAAAGAAATCAAGGAAATCGGTATGTAATGATACTAATACTAAAATTGATAATATCAACTTAGAGTTAGCGCTGTTAAAAGACGAAAACGAGGTTGAGAGAGATAGACCAGATAAAAAAGGAAAACGAAACACTATGGGAAATATCGAAAATAAATCAGTATTCGCGAAGAGACAACCTGATTACACAAGATGTAGTTTAGGAAGAAAACGAAAATATAAAAACAAAGATAACGAAAATAGCTTAGAAACTTGATGTACAGCAGATTTCGATGTGATTGCATCGACTGCCCGCACAAGAAAATAAGACGGCCGCGGTAATTGTTAAATTAAACAACAGAGACAAAAAGTCCCAGTTAGATGTTGGACTACTACCACCTAGGCAAATTTATGTCAACGAAGATCTTACGAAGGAAATCGATGCATGTACTACTGGCGGCGAAACGAGACGGGAAGCTTTCGTATGGAAAAGAAAAGAAAATATATATGTGAAATGGACTACAGACGCGACTACGTTATTAGATAATATAATGCAGTTAAATCAGCTGACAGGGCACACAGCCGACAGAAGCCATCGAAGCGGTCGACGTACATGAGCGGATACTAGCAGCAGCAGAAACAACAAAAGATAAGACAAGTTGGGATTAATGTTAAATATTTCGAATAATCCATTGTCGGCTATGACGCGTTCAAATAAAAATAAGTAATATGTACGGCCGAACTCAAATCTTTGCCCACACAAGCCTGGTCACCTAGGGCAAAATAGACCACACCCCTCTGGTTACAAAAATTATGGTAAGAGTAAAAAAGATCGTATTAATAATTTTAAGAATAATCAAAATGTAAGTAAATCGAAAAATAATCCTAACGATAATCACATAAATAAGTTAAAAATTAGAGTGGGTTATAATAAAGGCATGGAAATAAATGGTACATTCTTAAACAATCGCAGATTTGCAGACGACATTACATTGATATCAGAAAACATAGATGATCCACAGATTATGTTAAATGAACTCATCGAGGTGGGGAAAGAAGCAGGACTAAGTATAAATCTAGATTAATCCTCGGATCTTAAACTATAGTATTGGAACTAAATGATAAGAAAATACTAGAAAATATTATTTATTTAGATCAGCAAACATTGTCAAACAACAGTACAATGAAGGAGGTAGAGCGCAGATTTACTCTTACTTGGAAGAAATACTACTCTTTGAAGCACATCTTTAAGGGGCGGTACAGTAACCGAGTTAAAAAGTGAGATAACGAACACCTGTGTCTTGCCCACTCTCATATTGGACTTTATCAGCTAACACAAAAGATAAAATAGAGAAACTTCAGAAAGCATTGGAGAGAGCGTTATTAGGCGTAAAATTAAGTGATAGAGTAAATTTAAAAACCATTAGAAATAGACTTGAAATTTAGTTATAATTTTAACAGAGTAGTAAATAGATTAAAAATGGAATTGGCCGGGACATATAGCGAGAGCAAAAAGTGGAAAATGGACTAAAACAGTAACGGAATAGTGTAGTTACAGTAAGAGGAAACTAGGTAGGCAGATATTAAGATGGGAAGACGATATTATTAAAATGCTGAGAAATAAAAACAGTATCATAGAGTAGGTTGCACCGACTTGAATAGGCACGTTTGAGGGAGTTCTTCGTTATCAGGACTACATAATAGGTGTATGTATATGTATGTATATGTATGTGTATGTATGTGTATATATGCAAATTTGTGTTTACGTGTATGTATGTATGATTACATGCATACAGGGACGGATTAAAGGTTCACGAGGCCCGGGGCTAATATGCAAATGTGAGGCCCCCCCACCTTAGCAATAAAAATGTAATGTAAAAAGTTGCTTATATGAAAAATAAGGATAAGATTAAAATATCAACATTACTTTTATTAAATAGGTATAATATTATTACATTGATGTACAGACATATTCCAATTAAATTATACTTACAAAAATAATATATTTAATTAAACATTTTTTTCCTTGCTTTTTTTTTGGCGAAGTCATTAATTATGTCGGTAAAATCTAAAGATCTCAGTAAGTCTTTTTCAATGCACATGATCGTCAAAGCCGAAAGTCGATCTTCTAACATTAACGATCTGTACATGTTTTTTATTCTTTTTAATACAGAAAAAGATCGCTCGGACTCAGTATTGGCTATCGGAATAGTTACAAATAATCTGTAAGCAATAAAAATATTTGGAAAAATATCGGTAATTTTAGATTCCATCATCCAATTCATTACATTTAATGAATATAAAGTGTTATCATTGTGCTCGTAATTTGAAAAAAAGCCCATTTGTTGATTTTTTAATAACGGTATAAATTGCTCAAGCTCATTTAATAAATTTATTTCTAAATCTTTGGAATAGACGTCGACTAAATTTTTTGCTTTGAGACGAATTTCATTTTCATCCATAAATAGTAATTTTGTTAAAAAACCAAAAATATTTATTACATACTTATAGGCTTCATGCCTTTTTTCAAGTTCGGCAGATAATTTATCTATGATGACATAAAAAGTATGTACTCGAAATGCATCAGAACTACTTTGATTGACAACATGCTTTTCACCACTAGATAATTTTTTAGTTATTATTCTTTTTTTTGCCTGAGTGTAGTTTTGATTAATCAAGCAACTTAATTGCTTAGCTTCTATTTCTATTTCGCAAAATTTTTCTCGCAAGTTTTTAATATAATCTATTAAAGAAGTGAACATATTACACGCTATATCTAAATCTAAATCTACTTTTTGAAATATTTGTTAACAATATTAAATTTGTTAAGGATTCGATTCCACAGTATCGCCATAAATGCATTTTCATATTTAACTGTATTTTTTAATAAAGATTCTGCTTCATTTCGCGTGTCTAATTTTTGTTCCGTATCTTCCAGCAAAATGGTTAGTGCCTTATGAATACCATCAAAATTTTTTACATAGTCTCTTGAAGCATCTCCTCTAGCAGACCATCTTGTTGTTGATAAGCTTGAAAGTTTAGATTGCTCCATTGACAAAATATTCCATCGATGTGTTGATGCAGTAAAAAATGAATAAAGCCGCTGAAGAAGACCAAAAAAATTGATAGAATGTAGGCATTCATTTACACTGTTCTCACCTACCAAGTTGAGAGAATGTCCAACACAAGGAACATAAAAAGCTAAATTATTTTTTTCTTTTAACCAAGCTTGTAGGCCTGAATATTTGCCAGACATGTTTGCTGCGTTATCATATGTTTGTGCACGACAATCAGCAATATTTATGTTATTATTTTTTAATAATTCAAAAATTTCGCAACTCAGTGATTTTCCGGTGTGGCTTTTAATCGGCAAAAAACAAAAAAATCGTTCATAGATACTTCCATCCAAATAATAGCGGAAAATCACAGACAATTGATCTACGTGAGTAATGTCAGGCGTAGAATCAAGTACGAGACCCCAATATTTCGCCGCTTTTATCTCTCCTATTATATGGTTTGATATTCCTTCACCAATCGATGTAATAAACTCTTCGTAAATAGTTTTCGATAAATAAGAGACATTTCCTTTACCTTTATTTCCGTAGGTATCGATATGGTTTTTTAAAAAAGGGTCGAATTGACTTATCAATTCCAAAATTCCTAAAAAATTACCATTGCCAGGTGACCCTATTTTTTCATCAGTTCCACGTAATGCAAGACCTCTTTCAGCTAAATATATAATCACCGCAATCACTCTTTTCAAAACCTCGGTCCAATAATTAATTTCATTTCGCATTACACTTATCATCGCATTATCCACATGCGAATCTCTTTGTAAAAAATTAACCCAATCAATCATGCTTTTATTGTGTTCTCTACTGTTTTCGTGACTGCAAATAAATTCTTCTCCTTTTTTCCAATTTGAAAAACCTTTAACGAAAACGTTATCACAAACCACAGAGAACATTTTACAAGCGAAGCAATATATATTTCCTGTTGACTCGGAAAATATCAACCATTTTCTTTCGCATTTTTTTCCATTATTCAAGTTTCGCCAGTAATATTTTGAACTAAAATATCTATTCTGATTAGTATATTCACGCTTCGAAGATTCAAAAGAGGCATCTTTATTTTGAAAAAAAGAATAGTCTTTCATTGTATATTTTTTTCTGTCGTCATCCTTAAATTCGATAGGCCACAGTGCCGGATCCTTTAATACAATACCTAAAAACAATTGATTTGATAATATTCGGAATAAAATTTGATAAATAATACTTTTATTATTTTATACATAACATATTGTTTGTTTCTAATAAAAATAAATATTTTTTATTTTATGGCTTTGTATCATAACATAAATATTGCTTTTTCATATTACTGTTTTCATACATACATAAATAAAAAAACCCGAAATAATGCATAAATAAAAAAAATAAAAAAAGCGGCGTTCCGCATTCAAAGACCCAAAATATCGCTAAAACAGCATACAATGTAAACTAAGCTTTTTAATAATCAGTAGGTACGTTGATCCGCACAACATATTTACCAAACAAAATTCCCAATACTAATCATAAAAATACTGGAGAGAATAGTTTTTTTTTAATAAATACCTGTAGTATCTCTTTTGTCATTCGAGCTAGATGAATCAACATTTGCATGTGTTTCAATAGTTTCGTCCGGTTGCAGATTGTTTTTATAATTATCGCTATTAATCGGAATATCACATAAAACTTCTTTATCGCCACTTGTGATCGATTGATCTTTTTCAATGTTGTCTGTATCGCGAATTTCGTTTTCAATTAATTTTTCACTATTTTTTTTAGATTCTGTTGGAAAAAAACTTGTTAATCTCGGTAATTTATTTACAAACTCTTCTCTTTCTGCTACTTTTCTTCTTTTTTGCGCTCCGCTTTCAAATTTTCGAGACATTTCAAAAATATACCACTGAATAAATATCTAAACTACACAAAAAGTTTTTAACTTGGTACAGTTCAACTGCTATGTTACGAATCGTACGGTGCACGTAAAAATATGCACGATCGTGTAAAACAATTGACGTTTGACATCGTGTTAGGTTAGGCGCATACGCGCGTTTTTAGTACGTTTCATCAACGTGAAAAAAAAACGTCGTGTTTTGAGAATATCTGCTTACCATGCAATTAGCGTGAGAAACGCACGAAAAAACGCAGCAAGCCGCACACGGACGGATTTAGTTCGTTTGCGTTCCGTTTTTAATTTCTGAGTATATTTGTGCGCATATATATCACACGTATATATCCGGTTCACACACGCTGGATGCCACTCGATAAAAGCGTATTGTACAATTTCATAACTAGTTTTTCTAATTATACAAATCATATATTTCTCATATCATTACATATAGTATACTATTTTTTGTTGAGTTATACTCAAAAATATATTCTTCACCTTATGAGGCCCCCCTTAGAAGTGAGGCCCGGGGCTATAGCCCCTTTTAGCCCCCCCTTAATCCGTCCCTGCATGCATATATATATATATATAGAATAAGTGTTAATTGTCGGTATCGTAAATTAACACGGTTAATAAACAAATAAATATGTCAATTTCTTTTCGTTAACCTCGTTCAAAACTACTAATTCTTTAGAACGAAATAAATCTTTACTGTACACCTCACTTACTGAGGGGCTACCTTCTTAAATACTTTGTCGGTTGGATTTAGAAGTGAGATTGGTCGATATTTGCTAGGAACGAAATGATCTTTTCCCAGGTTCAGAAATAATATTAGCTACCTTCGAAGCACTGTGGAAATATTTGCACTTCGACGTGTTCTACAGCTTCACCAATATATAATCCCGTAGAGTAAGACTGGTTCGCACAAAGCCTGGAAAGGACGATGTAAATGTATATTCGCATAAAAAAAATGTTTACTTTTTGTAATAGAGGATGTTTACTCTACGTTAACTTGTGATCCGTATGTAAGCTAAGATGCATCATTTCTATATACCGTTTTTAGCTAATGTTAGTTCAGTGGCATCCCATTTAATTTTTCATTTATTTTCAATGATTATTTCCTAACACATCGTCACCTAGTTTGTCAACATCGTGTTGTATTAAATACTGAGCAGTATTAACGAAAATTCATCAGATAGGTGAAAATTTATCAGATACATTCAAATTATAATATAATTGGTATATTTAAGAAAAAGAAAACACATACAAGCCAACGATGTGTACCGTATTCATTATATAATTTTCTCTCGGTAACAACTATAATCAGTCAATATATTTAAAGAAAATAAACTTATAAAAGTAAACATTTAGATATATAATGCTCGCAAATGCGCATCATGTGCACGGAGATAAATCAGATATAAGTTCAAATCAGTTAGTATATAACACAAGACTAAACGACGATATTTGAAATATGAATTATAAGTATGACCTTTTCTTGCAGTAAAATTTTCAAGGCAAATAAATTTTGAAATTCACATAACATTATAAATAAGTATATATATATATATATATATGTATAAATTAATATACAGAAGCCAATGTGTAAACTTATAATAGAAGCACGCTTTAACTAATTTACATATTAAATATACCAAAAATGAAATGTATACATTTTTCCTATTATTACAATTAAAAATAAACTAACGTAATTTAAACATATAAAATTAAATAACTTTAAATTTACGATAAATAAAGAGAGCAAGAAAGAAACAGATAGGATAAAATAAATGAAAGCGTAATAGTGAATAAAATTTTTCTATGGAGATGTTCAAGTGAATATTAATAAACGATAACAACTGATTTATAATTCTGATAGAGATGAATCTTTTTTATTGTTCTTTAAATCGATGTTGATCATGTTGACTAGTGAAAATAGAAGAAGTGAATTATATTAAGAACCGGCAGCTCTCCAGAGATACGTCATAGACACCAATGATGTTGAATGATGACTTGCGTGTGAATACATAATTCAAGAGTTCAACGGTCTATAAACAACGAAGCGGTATTTATTTTTAGATAATTTACTTTTAGTTATAGTATCAGAATCAGCACGGATACTATTTAGTAGAATGTTTTGTTAACGTATTTGATATGAAAATTTGAAACGCCTCCCAGTGTATAATAATAATAATAATAATGATTGTAATAATGACGATAATGATAATGATCATAAAATTTATCTGCAAACTGTTGACGGTATGCCCCCAAAAGCAGCGAGAACAAAGATTACCGTTGCTGTGGGGCGCAAATTTTCCGGAAGATTTAGTGTAACGTCAAAATTCGCTTATTGAAAAATTACTCCTTTCGTGCTTTCGTATTTTCTTCGAATGAGATTTTGCCTATACACCGCGCTATTTTTCCGTTTTCGTAGGGAACATGCATGCTCCCCATAAAAAGAAAAACCGACATTAAACTTTTCCGACGAAAATATTGGGCTGTGAAGGAAAATCTAGTCGATTAAAATTTTCCGCTTTCACGTTAAAAAAGCCGTCGGCGCTCGAATATAATTTTCCTCCGCAGATTTACACTTTAGAAGCTGTTTTTTTAATCTTTACCACATTTTTCTCGTTTGTAAATCCGCGAAGTATAATACTAGTGTGTAAACACATACAGTTGAGAATGCGGTCAAATCGACGTAAAACAAATTAGCGACGAATGTACATTTGGGACCGCAAATTAATTATTCCTCTACAACACCGATATACTGTGCCCTATTACAAATTATTACCGCCATTATTATTATTATTATCATTATCATTGTTATTGTTTTGCCTACATTGAGGTTACATTCTAAAACCAGGAATACAATATAACTGTCGAGTTCGTCACCCTATAACACTAATATATATGTGTATATCGCACTGAAATTAAGGAGATTTATTAAATATATTATCAAATCGTTCGAATGTCAACGCAAAACTATGAATATTCAAAACAAGTACCTAAATTCTCGAAAACCTTCCATATTTACAATTTATTTTTAAAATGTTTAAAAAAAAATAAATATTTCACGCGTCTTACGTAACCTAGATACCGAATGTAACGGTTTGGTTAAATTCAATAAATTTTGTGTACGAAATAAGCTCACAAAGAAAAGAAAGAAAGAAAAACGTATATTTTTACATGATTAAGCATTACAAAAGAAAAACAATAATTATGACACTGCGTACCGTTTAAAATAAACTTACCGCAGTAACTATAAATATAACATGAAAAACTTAATTTTTAACAACGAATGTTTAACATATACAAAATGCAGGAAAAATAATACATAAAAAACCTGCGATAAAAAACTAGACAAAGCTGACCGTCAAAAATAACGTTAATTCAAAACGTATTTAATAGGTATTTAAAAAAGAATGTTATAGATAATTATTTGACAAGCTATAGTAAATTATGCTCGAGTCTGCGATGCTTATACTTAGTATATTTTGTTCTTAACTGCTTGGAATCGTAATAATCACACCGTAATTAGGTCATTATCATACGTAACACATTGTTTGAAAAAGGCAGTAGACATTTTCAATGATCTTTTAACAAAGGTAGTTTCAATTGCTCGAGCATTTTCATTATATTACTATAAATGGGAGTATTGAGTATACATCTAATGCATCTATTCTTCACTAACTGAAGCCTCTTGTAGCTAGAGTTGCTAACTCCACACTGGACAGGCGTACGTTAATACTGGTCTAATGAGCGATTTATATATTATTAATTTATTATCGACATTTAGGAAAGATTTGCGCTTAAACAAGGGATAAATGGTACAAATTGCTCGATGTATTTTAATTGCCGCGTAATCTAAATGCTTGTTTTATCTAAAATAACTCCTAAATACTTTATTTCGTCCGACCACTCTACACTTACACCGTTAATGGTTAAGGTAGTAGGTAGAAGTGGCCTCCTACGAGTAAACAGTATTGCCTGAGTTTTGATAGGATTGATGGCAATCTGCCACTTAGCAAAATAATGAATTAGCCTATCTACTCCCAACTGTAATTTATTCTTTACTGCCCTTGGAATGTAAGAACTACAAAATAATGCTGTGTCATCTGCATACAAGGCTACCTCTGTGTTATTTGTTATAGGAATATCAAAAGGTGAATAGAAATGGACCAAGTACACTACCTTGAGGTACTCCTGCAAAGCATGTTCTGCGAGAGGATAATACATCATTTATAAACACATAGAATGATCTATTACTTAAATAGCTTAAAATAAGCATAATTAGATATTTCGGAAATTTGCATTTAATCATTTTATATATTATAGCATTATTGTGCCAAGTAGTATCAAATGCTTTGGCCACGTCGAATGAAACCATCCTCGTATGTTTATTACAGTTAAAGTTGTGAGTAATTCTGCTATTCTAGCGATTTGATCAGTTGTAGAATGGCCAGGACGAAAACCAAACTGTACTTTTGGTAATAAATTATTTTCGTCCGAGAAAGCACGTAATCTTTTTAGCATAATTTTTTCAGCAATCTTACCGAGATTACTCAACAAGCTTATAGGTCGAAATCTGGTGATGAAGAATCTTTTCCAGGTTTCGGAAGAGTTATGATTTTTTCTACTTTCCAGTTAGAAGGGACTCCAGTTTAAACATACTATTAATAATATTAGTGAGTTGTACAATCGCCTTGTAGTTTTTTTATGATAATCGAGGGAATGTTATCATCTCCGACAGAGTGCTTGTTTTTGAACGATTGAATATGTTGGAGCACCTCCTTTGGAGAAGTGAGCAGAGGATGGGATGGATATGTAGAAGAAGTTGTATACTTTTTATGACTAGTCTTATTTTATTATTCTGATAATTGGTCGATAAGTTGCCATTGCGACTATAAGCGCTGAAATAATATCCTGCCAAAAATTCCGCTTTATCCGTTGAATACACATATCTATTAAGAAGATTGTCGTAAAGCGGTGGGAGTGCTTCAGTACGTTGACTATATCGTTTACAAACCCTCCAAAGACTGTTATCATTAGTAGAGAGTTGGGAAAAGGTTTTAGCATCTTTATCATTTAAATTTTTATTCAGTCATTTTTGCATCAGTTTGGTAAAGAAATTTAGTATTTTTTTTAGAGAACGGCTAATCAGCGTTAGAAGAATGACGTTTCGTTTCTACGAAGTTTATTTTTAAGCCCGATGATAGCAATAATAAATGCTGGCGAAGATCGAAAGCTCGGCGTTATAAGCGGTATAGAAATTTTGCTCGCCTCTCTGATCAAATTTGTAAGGTCGCTGAGGTTGTTATCAATATCAGTAAAGTTTTTTAAAGAGTGAACTAATTTAATATTTTTAGATATGTGATTTTCAAATTTTGTCCAATTAGCATTAGCGTAGTCAGGAATTGGTTTTGTTGGGTTATGTTTACTGTTAGCGTAGATGATTGTACCTATAGGGTTGTGATCAATTTAAACAGCGTATGATATAGCGATTTTTAAAAAAAATCAATAAACAACAAAATATTTAAAATCACTAAATTTTATATATATGAAAAGACCAGAAAGCATTTCGAATATAGAGCCATTATTAAGAGGACATTTAAAAAAATAAAATATATAAAAACGTGCACGCTATTTATAGAAATATTTAAAAAAAAAAACGACAAAAATGAAATGTAAAAAAATTGTTAATTGTGATATGTACAATACTACGAAAAAATAGAAAAGTGAAAAAACAGATTTGATTATAAAAATAATCTGAATCAGCGTCATATTATTTTATAATAATTTTTTTTTTTTTTAATATTGCACATATAAATTAAGAATTTTTTTATTATTCTATTTTTCGTTTTCTCCTTTTATATAAATTTTATATATTTTCATATTCTATTTTAGTCGAAAAGCTTTCTGGTCTTCTTATATAAAAATTAAAGATCTTTCCCAGGTTTAGAAAGTAGCTTAATACCGGAGCTACTTTACAAGCACTGCGGAAATATTTTTGCACACTTCGACGCATTCTACAGCTCTACCAATATATAATCCCGTAATGTAAGACTGGTTCGCACAATTGAAGTAATTTGTTGTTTATTTATAAAATAAGCTCAGCTAAACTAATGAAATAATACGTTCGAAAAGTATAAATATATAATAAAACGTATCCTTTCGAGATTAGTAAAGGTTATAAGAATTTGTTTAGGAAAAAAAGACAATTATAATTATTATTACCCAGCCTCGATAACGCAGTTACTATTTCAACGTTAATAAATTGCGCGCTCGTTCGTGCAATCGAAGCTATCCAAAACATTTGCGTTTGTACTCCCACATGCGTTTGTACTCCCACAAATGAGAAAGCTCGAGCGTTTATTATTAAAATGCTTGCACAACGATATTTACAATAACACAAACTAGCTTCACAATTCCCGGCAGCGGCGGATTATTAAGCCCGCGAGGTCCGCGCCTAGGGTGGCACAATTTGAGGAGCGGCAAAATTTGGAGGAATCAAAAAATTTTCAAGCAAGTCGAATTTTATGTATATAAAAGAAAAAAAAGTTAAAAATACAAAATTGATGACTGCTACGTCGATCGTGAAAACAAATTTTATTACTTTCACTTTTACTACTCGGAAATGTTAATATTTCTAAAATATCGTTATACCATACAAAAAAATTCACGCAATTACGAAAATTACTTATTTATCATAATATTAAAAAAATAATAATAATAATTCATTTCAACAATTTATAGTCTTTTTTTTGGTGTAATTAAATTATGTATTCTATATGCAAATATATAACAAAACAGAATTAAGACGTAATAAGTTCTACGTTTAATCACACACTTTTCTTTAAGGCGACACAAAAATTCGATTTATGTTTTTTATAGTCTCGTACGAAAATACGGTTATTTCGGGCGATGAAATTAAATAACGATGACATTTTTTTATGTTTTTTCGCTTAAGCCAAAGCAAGAAAAATAATTATAGTAATGCGATAAATGAAGACTGTAATTGGAAGAAGTTGTACATTATTATTGCGAGTAAATTTATATAATAAATTTTAAAAAGTCAGTTTTTTACACGATTTATCCTGTATGTATATTTTTCTAAAGGTCGATCTGGGACTCGGGTGGCATCGCACTTAAATCCTCCGCTAATTCCCGGCAGTCACATTAACCCGGGTAAGTCGAAAAATTGTTCCGCTGCACTCCGCACGAGAATCGCCCATTACGAACGGACGTATATCCGCGGTTAGAATCAAATTTTGATTTATCCGCTGTTTCCTTAATAAAAGCTCTAACGTTCGATCCAGCATCGCAGTGCGTCATTTCCCTTCTATTTATGAACAAACGATATTTAAATCGGACGAGGATGTTTAGAAATTTTTACTTTTGAGATTTTCAACGACAGCAATTTATGTCCACTTCGGCCGTTTTCAAAAAAGTTTTCTCGTAATTTCAACGATATTTTCTCGAGAAGAAGCTGTCGATAATTAGTACTATATTGTTTTTTCCGGAGTACCGCTCTTGACTCGGTACACGACGTTTAAGATCCGCATTTTCAATTTCTTTTTTCTTAGGCGCCTATTCACTTCCGTCAACTTTGATACGAGTTTTAACGCATCCTCAATACGCAGTTTGCTAACATCCTCAGAGAGCTATTAATATTAACAATTAAAAAAAGCATATAACAATTCGACGGTTTATATTAATTGGTAGAAAAACGACGAAGCCGGCATATAATAACGAAATTTTAAAGATTAAATCATTTCCATCTCTGTCGGTCTGTCATAGTTACCGCTGCCGTGCCATTTGTATTATTTCCGCTACTGACTTTCTTCTATCGATCCCTTATATCTACTCCATCCTTTTGCTTCCTGTTGGTCCTTTTTCCAGGATTTTTCCTTGTATCCCAATCGTAAATTCTCTTCTAGAATATTTCTGTTTCGGTCAATTCTACTTAGTAACGTTAATTTACTGATTTTATAAGCCGAAATTAAACGAATTGAAACGATATTAAAGAAGACTCTGTGCCTCGAACAGCAGAGAAAAAGTGAAACTTGAAAACGTTTTCCCAAAAAGATAACTTATTTAATAAATTCACGATTTCGTACAAATTTCAAGAACAAAAGAAACGCATTGTCCGCTATGCTCAGCTTTATGTGGCGATCACCCAAATGTTTTCGTTCTCAAATCTACAACGGACATGCATATTTTTCGGCTGCGAAGATTTGAACGAAATAACGAATAGCAGTGCGCGCATGCGCAATAGAAAGAATACGAACGTGCAAAAATATTGTTTCGTAATATCTCTGTACGTGTTTGTACACGTATGCGTGTAAATAACTGAGTGTACACGTATATACGAGTGCAGTTTGCGAGAAAGAGTGGAGGAGCCCGACTACACTGTGAGAATAGTCCGTATGTGCATATGTGTATAATGCTTTCGTCTCGGTCGCTCGTTTTACGGGTTAACTGCCCATATACAATGGGCCAATAGAAGTTTCACTTGAAAAAATAAACGCTCTAGAGTAGAATTTTATACAAGTGCCGATAAAATTTTCGTATGGCGACTACGGCTTAAACTAACATTTCATCGAATTACCGAAGTGTTAGGTAGTTGATACCATTCATCGGGCACAAGGTGGATTTGACGGCCGCTGAACGATTTTCTACTCTAGAAAGGAGTAATATATAATATATATATATATAGTTAGGCAAGAAGATAAATTGGATACATATATAAATTGTACATTTTGGTAGGTTAGACAAATTTATACATAGCGTGAAATGAAGGAAAATAGCTTAAGATAAATGAAAATGAAGGTAGAATCTATGTATATGCATATTATAATAACGCTTCCACTGTCTACGCACAACTTGGTAAAGTTATATTTTTAGGGCGTACAATATTTCCTTCGTTTAATCGAGTGGGACGAAATGTAAAGACGATAATAATAATAATAATCACGAAATAACGAAAAGGGAAATGAATAATGAATAAGGCGTCGTAATCTGGCAAAATATAATTATAGAACTACTCTAATTGTACTACTACTCTAATTGTACTACTACTACTAATTGTACTACTACTACTAATTGTACTCCTACTACTAATTGTACTACTACTACTACTAACTGTACTACCACGTAGTACCGCTATTATCAACGCTAATATCGCCACTATTATCACCGCTAGTATCAGCAAAACAGATGACAACAACGTGCGTCTGGTGCCAAAATATTAAGTAGATAATTTAAACCGACCCTATTATGCTATTATTATTAAACATGATTTATCGTTTTAATTTCACTTCGTTAAGAGATAGTCGACATCCGAAAATTATCGCTTTCCGATGTTATAGCAGGACGAAATTATCGAGATTAATTTCTAAATAGGAAAATACATAGAATATCGTTTTCCGATCCACGTTGATAATATTAGATTTCGTTAAAAAATCACCTTGTAATTTGAACGATTTAAAATTTCTAATTAATAATTTTTAATGGAACCAGTCGATATTTATTTTTAGAAGCGCGACATAATACTTAAAACTACCATAATTTAGAATAAATATATATATATATATATATATGTATATATATTTATTTATTTATTTCCAGAACATTAGTATACATCTGCAGTTGAAGAGGTTTTCGAACAATGTTCCTGGTCACATATACCAAAACAGTCCGTCAGAAACCCGTCATTTCTTCATTCCTGTTCGGGCGACTATTGTTTTTAGTCTGTTGGATGAGTGCTATATTTCATATTTTAATTCGGCTCTTGCAGGAAGATTCTCTGTTGGCTCGATCTACGGTTGCTTTTAGCGGTTGCCGGGCTCGTTCTTAATAGTTTGATAACTGCCGTAAAACTGTTACAGAACGTCAATCTTTGTTGGACTGATGTATATCCACATGCCGACCATCCACGTACTAGTTGCTCTTTTCAGTGTTGGCAACTAATCTAACTACAGACGGATCGATTTCCACACTACAAGAAATTTTCTAACGATCTTTAGTTCTCAATTTTTCTCAATGATTTCCTTTCTGCGATTACTATTAAAACTCCGATTCTCTCATTTCATTCTTCAATAGTTCATTTAATTACGTCCGTTTAATTAGATTTTTTTTTCGGATTTAATTTTGAGATTTTTCTTAATAATTTTTCAACATATATTCACTTTTATTGTGCTATTTATATTGCACATTTTCTCATATTGTATCTATGAATTCTTAATTTATTTCAGAGTCTAAGTAAAGATCATCCTGATAATCTGTCACCTATTGTATCTTTTTATTCATATTTCGAGACGTTGTATTTAAGAATTTTACATACGAATAGTTCAAGCATCAATTAATGCTTCGTAGGTCTATCGTATCAATAGTGGAAGGAATTCATGTGAACGGGTGTTTCTAGTCTTACTGTTCGCCTTATCATCCATACCTAGTTTAACGTAGTTTACTTTAATTCTGGACTTCGATGTTCCCCCGGAGGCCACATTAATTTATTTTTACCGTATTTTCTCTTCGGGTGACACGAGATCAGCTCCGTTTTTTTTTTTTATTCCTGCCAGACGTTGATCTCGTCCTTACACTTTTCTTTCGCCAAATATTATCGAATAATAACACGACAAACAATTTATGAGACTTCAGCCGTTGGTTCACTACAGCTTTAAACTTTAATGATTTCTATATCAGAAATAATATTTGCCTTCATGCGCGAAGAAGCAACGCTTCACACTAAGAATGCTGATTCAATATTTGAAACACGATTAAAAACTTGTGGTCTCGCTTCTCATTTTGCGAAATCAGTTCGCGCGTAGTATTATTTCGATTTCACGATTCAGTAGGTAAATTTAATAATCTAATATCACGCCAACATATTTCGGATATTTAATGCGGTTCGAGGCATGTCCACGTCGTAGTAACTTTAGTTCACATTTTGATAGGCAAGAACCTTCACGTGGTGCCCCTGGACAAAGTTATTAAGGAACATCGTGGAAAAATTCGGAAAATTCTCAGATAGCTAACATCATCGAGACGCAATGCATCCAAAAGGACTTCTTCTTCAAGTGCCTTCTCCTCGAAGAAGATTGGAGGGTCATATGATTTCGATTGCTGGCTATCCAACAAGAAAAAAAAAAGTCCTTTTTCAAACCTAGCTTTATTATGCTTTTGTCGGTTTATATAAACAAAACGAATCGTAATATATTGCGGATACAAAAAACCCATCTACAGCATTTCAGAAATAATACAAAACATGTAAGTGCTCTTATTGCAATTAATATCGTGCTGCGTGTCCAATTCTAACAGCGTATAAATTTACTCGAATCAATTCTTTCTCTTAAATATTTGTCTGTGTGTTGCTTCTTGACAGTTGTTTCAATATTTAATAAAGCCTTCAACCAAGCGGCGGTCGCTTATGGTACTAATCCTGTTTACTACTTCGACGTGTCTTGTATTAGTTTAAGTCATCTGAAAGTAGAAGTCTGTATTATTCCTATATGCAACATTTGAACTCCTATACATCCCATTTTCTTACCTCCCTTTTGAGTATTCGTGTAATAGAAGTTACTTTAACAAATTTTCCACCAAAATGTTTCCTTTACTTCACGATTACGTTCTAAAATTTTTCGTACGTTTTGTCGACTCTCAATTTTCCCCGTTGATATCGACGTGTATTTACGTGGCTATTGAATCTTTTAGTTTGTTGCAAAGATTTTATCCCTCCGGTTGAGAATTTTATTAGCGCATCTATTTGCACTAGCTTGAATGTTTTATCCGTAACGAATTATCTGATTGTATAAGCAATCATCTCTGCGACACTTAATATTTAATCCTAATTTCGTTTCGACAATATTCCTCGCATACTTTATAAAAAGTCTGTTTCCGGGCGAAGTTTACTTCTTTAAGCCTTTTAGTCAATAGTACACAAGACGATGGTTTTTCTTACTGAGGGTAGAGCGCGGACGAAGGTTTTATAAGTAGTCTCAGTCGAAGTTCATTATGTAAAGTTTAGGAATAGATGGGTGTCCTTTTTTTAAAACCCTGTGTTTAGTAAAAAATCTTCCGTTAACACGCTCGAAAAATTAATAATATATAAAATGATTATAAGGATTAAATGTGCGTGTCCTGTATGGTCGTATTAAACCTTTTCAAATTACAGCGACTTCAGAATCAGTGTTGCAGAATAATACTTAAATTGCCGATATATGCTATAATACGTCTTACGACTCTGAATTTACCCTATACATCGGGAAGTAATAAAACAGCGTACAATAAATTTTTTCGACTCTTGCCTCGTCGGCAGCAAGTATTCAATAATCAGTCAAATAGGAGACTACAACGGAACTTCTTTGCAGTTAAAATATAAGAAATATAAACGCAAGAGGATCAAACATATATATTACTCTAATGTATCAATCTGTCATATTTATAACGTATATCATATTTATTTCATTCTATCTTGAGCATATGTAGTCGTGTAATTAGTATTTTTGGTTGTGATTTTTCCTGTAATCTATGGTTATTACAACTTTTTATTTATTTATTTACTTATAGACTTTTGTAGACTGATCTCCTTCGCGATCCTTCCATTCATTACACCGTCATTATTTGAATCATCCGCATTATCAAATCACGATAAAACGAGTTCGTATGTCGAAGTGTAAACAGCACGTGTTTAGATTTTATTTCGTTTAACTTGACGCGCCAGTTAAGAATCCCTCTTGATGATCACTCACCGAAGGAACATCCTCGTCTTCAGCGAACGTCGTTGTAACCATAAAGAAATATCAGACAAATTTGACGTAAACTACGATTCCCGGAAAAGGCAAACTGATATGCATTTCGTATACACTAGGTACAAGAAAGGTCCTTACGAAACTCCCGTCTGTTTCGCATATACAAGGATGATTTGGCATGTTTGTGTGCTGTTCAAAATTGTCTTTCTGACGGGTACGAATATAGAGAGTAGAATAAAATGAATTATTTATATTTCGTATTTTAAACCGACTGCTTTATTTTATTCCATTTTATGTATTTTCCACTTCGGCAGAATATTTTACATTCGCATAACTAGTTTCGCTAATAATCTGTCCATTTATTTTCAATACCATATTTTTTATATTTTCAGCTTGTTTGATTTCATTTATATATTATATATATCATATAAACTGAGTGGACATACCTGTAGTACGATCCTTGTTCTAACATTCTATAGTTATCTAATTCTTTCCCCGCTTTTTTATTGCCAATAAATATGTTTATTATAAGTCGGTGATCTGCAGTAGAAGCAGCTTTAGTGAAAAATGTTCTATATTCAAAAATCTGTCTAAAATTTACATTTTTAACGCCGATGTAACATTCAAATATATTTTTTTAAATAGCATTCGAAATTATTTTGTTGCATTCCGCATTATACATTTAATAAAATCGACCCGCACAAATTTGTCTTCAATCCCTTTTCTGTTTCATGTTTAGCGTGTACAGTGTTATCCAGTTATCATATTTCGATGTTTAACATTTCCCTCTTTTGTTGCTTTATCATTCTTACTTTTACACGTAATTTTCCTCCTAAGTAATATAACATATTTCATACACAATTTACTTGTCTCTTCCTTTATATATTTATATATATATTAACAAAACAAAATAAAATCAAAGTTAAAGTGATTAACTTTGATTTGATTTTGTTTTGTTAATTCATAAAATCACTACTCTCCAATAAATCAACATTATATATATATATATATATATATATATATATATATATAAAATATTAGGGGCGAATACTCCAGCACCGCTAGTCATACGGAGCGGTAGCAAATAAAAATAAAAATTATAAATTACAATAACGTACTTTATTTAATTCTTAATGGATAGAAACTATTCAATACTTTTAAATCTTTCATGAATTCAATATGCAGGAAACTTTAGTAAGTTAGTCCCTTTCCTATTTCATGTAGGCAACCAAACTAACCCTGCTGTGTGCCTTTCAGATATTAGTCTCGCTGCGACGTTCAGAGCTGGACTAATTCAGTATTGTATATATGCGTGTGTTGTTATGTGTTGACCTTCATGTGTACCAGTCAGAGTTTAATCCGACAGGTCTGCTACGGCGGCGGAGAAGTACCTGATCATCGCGGTTTTCTCATTGTTACATGGCTTTACCGCCGCGTGTTGGAACGAGCATGTAATCTCGTACTGATAATTTTGTCGGTTTTATTTCCACATTAATTTTTTTATATAATGAATTTTATTTAATATATAGTAGTGCATTAATGTAAGCATAAGGTGACCGAGAGAAAACGGACAGTTTTGTTCTTTGAACGGCGCAGTTGGTCAGAACGGTACAACGCAAAAGAGCGTGCGCGATGTTTAGTGTACACACGAGAGAATCGTTTTTTTGTCCAGCTTCAGTTATCATAGCATCCGATAACAAGAAGATGCGCTCGTCTTGCGTGGAAAGTTATTTTCGGCGTAAATCGATCATGATAGTGCGAAGATAATTCGGAAAAGAATTCAAAGTTACGCGATTTTTTTGCGAGAATACCTTTAGGGCCGCGTTTAACCAGATCTGAAAAACCTGAAAACTCGGATTTCTGCAGAAATTTCTAAAATTCAGCGACCTATGCTCGAAAAAGTGATAGAAAATTTTGTAAAAAGAAATTAAATGAATGTATTTTTCCAAATGGTAATCATCTGAACGATATTGTGTTCCACAAATGATTGTAGGCTAATCTATCGTTTTTCTATTTTTAAATCCGTGTTCTTTGGATCGTATTATACTTTCGTGTTCACTTCATAATTTATATAACTCGTTCCAAATGTTACCAATTTTTAGTTCTTCCGAACACGATACATAATATTTCGTGTATTACATTACGCGTAATCCTCTATTTTGAATTAACTACTAATAATTGCGATATTAACGCTTACTTAAGAATATCGATGCATTCATATTTTTCTCTTTTTCTTTAAATAAATAAATATATATATATATATATATATATATATATATATATATATATATATATATATATATATATATATATATATATATATATCGAACGAGAGAAAAGTAAAGTAACTTTGAAAGTAAAAGTAATTTAGTTTGAAATTGAGACTATATCGGTCGTCAACTAGGTAAAAATACGCGAATACCAATAAACCCCGGAAATTGGATTCAGGTCCGGGAAAAGCGAGCGAAAATTTCTCTCGGAAAAAACTAACTAATTCGGATAACGACGAAATTGAATTTTTACTGGGGATTTACATTATAAAATTTTGAAACAGAATTATACATTTCATACAGGTGTTTATTATACGAAACTTCTTCTTGGACGAACTGTAGATAATGTCCAATGTATTTATATAAATATTTTTATAATTATGACATTTCACGTCAACCAGAAAGTAAAGACTTTCGTCGGCATTAAAATTTCATGTACCACATATAGCGGACATGATGACTGAAAGGGATAAGCTTTAACCGCAATCGAACGTATTAGGAAATTCGTTCGATCTTCATTTCCTATTTCGAACAATTTATCGTTACACAAAAATTTTCAAATGAAACGCGCGTCGTAATAAAATGAAATTTTTGCACGTATTGGAATGAGATAAGTTTTTCTTCAGAAAGTTAACAAAAGAATAAAAAAAAAGGTTGTGAAAGCGACTAGAATATAAAAGCTAACGTTCAACAATACTACTATAAATCCAAACGGTGCTCACGACCTAATTATACGCACACATACACACATATATATATACATGTATATATATTAAATACGTCAGGAAAGTGGTAATAAGAACATCATTATAAATTGTGAGGAAAAAATGTGAAAAAACGGCCCAAAATAAAGTTAGTTGATATCAACCCTCAAAAGCGGCAAAAGCTTTCCTAAAGTTAATATTTGAACAAAACTGCGAAAAGCTTATATATTGAACGCGCGCGCACACACACACACACACATATATATATATATATATATATATATATATATATATATATATATATATATATATAAGTAAATATATAAATTTATATTGATGTATATATATATATATATGTATTTGTATATCTATCTATTTATATATGTACATATATATAGATAACGCACTTAAAACGTATAAAAAACTAAAATGGCTAAAATCCGCCTTGATGATTTCAAATGAAATATTAACGTTGTGTTTTTCTCACTCTTAAAATACTAGAGCCGAATAGGTATCAAAAAACGGATTGTTTAAAACGTGCACAAATGATCACTTATACCAACAAACACAAAGAAATATGTATATATATGTATATATATATATTTATATTTATATGTATTGTTCGGCCTTCTGATATTTGGCGGTATTCCTCTATCGTATAATAACTGTGCAGGGATTTTAGTCCTTTATGCAAATTATATTCGCTTTACTTTCATTCTAAAATACCAGACACTTTAAAAATCCGGTTCGGCTCTATGCGTCTCATTAACTAGGCGACTGATATAATATATACACGTATACGAGGATATATACACAACAAGGGAAATTTATATTAGCCGTTAGAATAGCCGTAAAAATTAGCAAAATGAAAGAAAAGAAAGTCTGGAACGAATTTAAATAAAAACAATCTTTTTTTCAAAGGTTAGAATTTTGCTACAAATAAAGTCGTTAAAATTTTCATCACGAATGACATCAACAAAAATAGAACGTTTTCGAATGACTGTTAGATATATATACATATATATATATATATATATATACATATATATATACATATATATATAAAAAATACATATATATACATTATATATATATATTCGGTTCATAAGTTAATCCGTTCAATTAAATCAAATACATTACGAGACGTAACATTTGTTTTACATGATCTGATATAAAAAAATCTTCAATTAATGTTAATACCAAATATTCTAGAGCCCTGAAAATTTCATTTAATTCATTCTAATTCGCGATTTGGGGTAAATAAACTTACATAATCGGTCCTTTGATCGCTCATGGTCCATATTTCGCATTAATGTTTTAACACTGCCCGTATATAGCATCGCAATATCCTTTTCCTATGTTTCAAATTCATTTTTTTATTTACGAGTACTCTGCTCAAGTTATTTCTTTTTTCATGCCAATTCTTGTTCTTATTTCTTTTAAGTCCTTTCCATCATTGTTTGCTACATAAGTACCTATATTCATTTAATTCTTCCAGTTTCCGTCACGAGAGAACTTCATCACTTTTATTTTCTCAGCATAAATTTTCAATTTTAAACCGGTGCTATTTATTTGGTTTAGAATCTTTTGTATTTGTGTTTCTGTTTCCGCGATTTTTATCATCCGCTTAGCTTATTGAATGTATTATTTCTCTATTTATCTTCGGGCCTATTTTACGAATTTGCGCTTTTTTCGCAATCTCTTCTACATATATGTTATGTAATCTTAGAGATAGCGGACATCCTTGCCTAACTTCAATGCTACATTTATTTTTTAAATATTCCGTTCTGATTATATATTTGCGCGCTGGTTCCAGTATAAGTTCTTAACTATTCTTATATCTATATCGTCTATATTATATTTCCTTGGGATTTTAATCATTTTGTCATGGTTAACACTATCGAATGGTAATGGGTGGTAAAGCACGCGACTACATCTCGATTTTTGCATTTACCGTTTTTTGAATGATGACCTTTAATAAAGCAATCGCGTCTCGGTTTCCCTTTTTCGCTGCAAAACCATATTGTGTTTAACTTAGATTTTTATCCAGCTTCCATTCGATTCCGGTATTAAGAATCGTCAACAATAATTTAAGCGCGTGACTACATTAGAGCAATGTATTCGTAGCATATTTGCGAACAGTACTTCTTTTGTACCGGAACCAAATTACCTTTATATTTTGTTGACAATCCTTAAAAGCTCTTGTTCACATCTTGGTGTAATATAAATCGAATCCGCCGATATTAAGTCTCGTCCAGTTGTGTTCTTTATTACTTCTGGTTCTTTTTATGGCGTTTCTTAGTTTTCAAATTTCTATTTTCGGTGTAATATCAACTTAATTCGGTCGAGTGCCGTCTTTATATAATTCTTTAATATAATGCAGCCAGACTCCACCACTTTCTCGATTGTTCACGCAATATTTCCCATACTTCCCTTTTACATACGCTGTGCCGCTTTTTTCGCCTTTTATGAGTCATCATCATTTTTTTATTCCGATATATAGTTCTCTATCGTTGTATTTGGCTTCAAGCTCTTCGATGATCCTAAATTTCTCATCGTACCAATTACTTTTAGCTTGAGTAGGTTTCTTTGAAGTCTCTTTATTTAACTTGCGATATCTGAGAATAGATCTTTCTTTAGTCTTAAATCCATCATATCTAATACTTCTGGCGTTATCCTAGGCTTGTATTCTTGCTTGCCTTTCATTGGTAGTGTGTTCTTTATTCCGCTGTTTTTGCTTTATGCTTCCGTGTGGTCCACATCGTTTCAATTTCGTTATTTTCATTTAGCCTCATCTTGTATTCTGTCTCCTGTTTCTTCTGTTATCTCCGTCGTATGCTTATTGATTTAATTTTACCAATATCTAGCAGTTGAAATTTATCTTTTTTCTTCTTTAGACTCTTCAAAACTAGTTGGCATGTTGCTGCCAGCAGCTTATGATCTGTAATCAGCCCCTGGATACGTATGGATATTTTTTACTGCATTTATAAATCACTTATTTACAAAATATAATTAATTCGGTTTCGAATTCTATCTCCAAGGTTGATCAATATGTAAAGTCCTCTTTTATGTTATCTCAATGAGGTGTTACATATTTTCATATCGTGGCTCTCATCGAATTCCGTAAGCATTTCGCCGCTAATATTTTGTTCTCCGAGAGTGTACTTTCCGGCTAATTGACTGTCGCGGTTAGTTTCATTTCTTCGAGGTCACGGTGGAAAATAACTATTTTTTCTGAATCGCTTTCTGCCGTTGGTGCATATAATTGTATAATTACTATAGATTTAGGTTTGATCTCTAGTCTGACAAATAACGCTCCATCCGATTTTAGAATTACTGCGCTGATCTTATTGCCCATTTTGATGCGTGGACATACGCAACTCATATGGTTATTGTTTCATTTTTCCGCCGGTGTGACTGGTACTATATGGCCGTGAAATGACTACTTACCACAGAAGGTGACTTTAGTTACAACAACCTATGCTTCGCAGGGAATATTTATATCTGTATATACTTTTTATCCACTTATTATCATCTAGTTGTTAAAATAATTTTCCATTAAACAAATTAATGCAAAAACAAAAAAAAAAAAAAAAACAGTTAAAATGACTTAATTTTTATATAAGAAGACAGCAAAGATTTTTTCGAGTGCAATACATAAAAAATAAAATACAAAAATGTATAACATTTATACAAAAATTTATAAGGAATAAAACAAAAAATAAAATCAAATGTAATTAATTTAAATGTATAATATTACAAATGAAGCAAAGTGAAAAAGCAAATCTGATTATAAAAGTGAATATGGTAAAAACACAATCAACAAATCAGAGCAATAAGATATTAAGAAATAATAATGACTTATCGAAATTGATTAGTAACAACCATATGTAAGTACATTTAAAACATTCAGTATATAAATTAAATCATAATCCACGCAGAAAACAATACATAGGATAAGCAGTCAAAATATTCGCAATAATATTTAAAGACCATTTAAATTAATACATGAACAATAATGAAAGAAGAAGTATATTATATTTTTTTTTCTTTTTGTACTGAAGAAGAAGAAGAAGAAAAACGTATATTTCACATAAATTACAAATTAAAACAAACAGAAATTTTTAAAACTGTGTACCGTTACAAATAAAAACTTACCACAGTAACAATAAACGTAAGAGAAGAAACATGAATTTTTAACGAATGAAGATTCAACTTAA
This sequence comes from Coronaproctus castanopsis, assembly GCA_032883995.1. Taxonomy (NCBI): domain Eukaryota; kingdom Metazoa; phylum Arthropoda; class Insecta; order Hemiptera; family Monophlebidae; genus Coronaproctus; species Coronaproctus castanopsis. The sequence continues at coordinate 187,082,609 of CM065052.1, read as the reverse complement.
GTATATACTAAATGCAGGAAAAATTAATGCTAAAAAACCTGCGAAAATATGCAAAGCAATACCGTTGAAATTAGCGATAAATAAAGTGATAATGATAATAAACAAAAATACTTAATACTATTAAAACAAATATTAACAATTATTAATATTTAACAGGCTAAACCAAATTATGTTTCAGCCTGCAATGTTTATATTTAGTATATTTTATTCTTAACTGCTTGGAATCATAATTTCCAATTACCGTTATCAAATCATTATCATGTGTAACATACTGTTTAAAAAAGTTGGTAGACACTTTTAACACATGATCTTTTAACATAGCTAGTTCCAATTTCTCATGCATTTTCACTATATTACTATATTTTGGAGCGTTGAGTATACATCTAACGCACCTGTTCTGAATCAACTGAAGCCGCTTATAACTAGAATTACTAATAGAACTCCACACTGGACAGGCATACGTTAAAACTAGTCTAATGAGCGATTTATATATTATTAATTTATTATTGACATTTAGGACGGATTTGCGTTTAAACAAAGGATAAATAGAACAAATGGCACGTTGCGTTTTGATTGACACGTAATCTAAATGTTTGATAAAAGTCAATCTTTTATCTAAAATAACACCTAAGTATTTTATTTGATCTGACCATTCAACATTTACACCGTTAACCAATAAGGTGGGGGGTAAGAGTGGTCTCCTACGAGTAAACAGTATTGCCTGAGTTTTGGTGGGATTGATGGCAATCTGCCACTTAGAAAAATATCGAATCAACCTATCTACCCCTAATTGTAATTTATTCGTAACAGCTCTTGGAATATAATGCGGTATCATCTGCATACAAGGCTACCTCTGTGTTATTTATTGTAGGAATATCATGTAAATAAAAAGTGAATAGGAATGGACCAAATACACTACCTTGAGGTACTCCTGCTAAGCATGTTCAACGGGAGGATAATATATCGTTTACTAACACATAAAATGATATCTTACTTAAGTAGCTTAGAACGAGCATAATAAGATATTTTGGAAATTTACATTCAATCATTTTATATACAATGCCATTGTACCAAGTAGTATCAAATGCTTTGGCCACGTCAAATAGAACCATCCCCGTGTGTTTATTACAATTAAAGTTGTCAGTAATATGCTCTGCTATTCTGGCAATTTGATGAGCTGTAGAATGACCTGGCCGAAAACCAAACTGTACTTTTGGTAATAAATTGTTTTCATCTGAGAAAACACGTCATCTTTTCAGTATAATTTTTTCGGCAATCTTACATTACTCAACAAGCTTATAGGCCGAATATTATCCGGTGATGAACAATCTTTCCCAGGTTTAGGAAGAGTAATAATTTTTGCTACTTTCCATTTAGAGGGAAAGTATTCTAGTTTAAACATACTATTGATAATGTTAGTGAGTTGAACAATAGCTTTGAACGGTAATTTTTTTAGGATAATCGACGGAATGTTATCATCTCCAACTGAATGCTTGTTTTTGAAAGATTGAGTGTATTTAAGCACCTCCTTTGGTGAAGTAAGTAGTGGCTGGGATATGAATTTCGGAGAGGTTATATATTTTTTAATGGCAAGTCTTATTTTATTATTCTGATAATTGGACGATAGATTGGTATTACGACTATGCGTGTTGAAATAGTAAACAGCCAAGAATTCAGCTTTGCCATTATCTGAATAAACATACCTATTAAGATGATTGTCATAAAGCGGTGGGAGTGCTTCAATACGTTGAGTGTATCGTTTGCAAACCCTCCAAAGACTGTTATCATTAGTAGCTAGTTGGGAAAAGGTGTTAGCAACTTTATCATTTAAATTTTTATTCAATAAAATTTGCACTAACTTTGTAAATAGATTTAATAGTTTTTTTATAGAACGGCAATTAGTGTTAGAAGAATGACGTCTCGTATACATTCTACGAAGTTTATTTTTAACCCCGATAATAACAATAATGTATGCCGGCAGAGCTCGTATATAGTTCGGTGTTTTAAATGGTATAGAAATTTGACTCGCCTCCCTGATCAGATTGGTAAGGTCGCTGAGGTTGTTATCAACATCAGTAGGGCTATTTATAGAGTAAACAAGTTTAATCTTATTAGAGATGTAATTTCTAAGCTTAGCCCAATCAGCATTAATGTAATCAGGAATTAGTTTTGGTGTCTTATGTTTACTATTGGCATAGATGACTGTACCTATAGGGTTATGGTCAGACGACAAACAATTAATAGAAGTAGGAGTAGTAATGTTTATGTTTTTAGCTAGTACTAAATCTATAACACTTGGTCTACAACTCTGAGACGGGAAGTAAGTAGGTTCACATGGAGCCATTATCTGCAGCTCATTTTTTTCTGCGGCATTAAGAAGTACTCTACCGGCAGCGTTGCCAACGAAACAATTCCAGAGTTTAGCTTTCGCGTTTAAATCACCAATTATAATAACTCGACGATTAGCTTTAACCAGTGCAGAAATGTCGTTATATTCGGGTTGTGTCTCGGGGTCTTATATAAAGCAAACAAAGATATAATGGAATGATGGCGACCAAGATCTCTTAGAAGTGTCACTTGGAGTACCTAAGTAGAGATTAATACCTACAGCTTGCACACAATGTAAAGAAGGAACATTAATGATATCGTATTTAATATGTTCATTTATTATTAAAGCAACGCCGCCACTTCTTCGAGATAGGTCGTTACGATGACAGTTAAAACCAGGAAATCTAAGCTGGATATTATTATCGAGCTTAGTTTCTGAAAGCGCAATTATGTCAACCTTATACTGTAAAATGGTATAGCTCACTATGTTTGTTAATTATGGAATTACAATTCCAAGCAATTAATTTCAACTTATTATTAGTACCCATCAGACATGGTATTAAATATAATGAGCGGCGAATATTTCTAAAATTATGCTAGCTTTCGTAAGCGTATCGCTATTTCTACATAATTTTAATCTAGAAATTATTTTTTTAACTACGTCAATGAATTTCATAATATTTAGTTCACTAAATAAATTTAATAAAAAACATATATCGGAAACACTACCTTGAACATCGTTATTATTACCGATAGTTTCTGCCGTGCGAGTGACGCTGGCGTAAGTTCTACTATTTACAGTATTGTTAGCATTATTATTATTATTACTATTATTGTTACTGTTGTTACTATTACTACTACTACCACCCTTACTACGAGCAACAGTAGTGTTACTCGAGCTTGCCTGCTCAACGTTAACTACAGTAGTACTATAGGAAGTAGAAGGAGAACGACTTGGCTGTGTCCGCCTTCTATCCAACACGGATTTAATCAGTTGTAACAAGCCAGAAGTGGCTATCCAACAGAAGGCTTAAGCCACCTGTGCGAAGGACGCACCCCATGGTGAGTCCTCGTACGGACTAAATTCATGATCCTTGTCCTCTTCAGCCTCCTGAGGTCCAGCTGAGTATGTAGAAGATGATTCGCCAGCTCGTTAGGATGATGCTCTGCAGACGTTGTAGGTGTTTCTTAGAAATTTTTTGTATTTCTTCTTGCACTGTACATATGCCCAAGTCAGAGTGAATTATACGGTTTTTCATATACCATGGAGCTCAAAATTTTGTTTTGTAATCTGTGTATTTTATCTGCGTTTGATTTTTTTTTGCGCAACCCCCTAATTGTGCACTATACATCCACATGGGTGTCCGCATGGTTTTGTACAAAGTACCTGATTACTCAAAATAGCTTCTGATCTTGGTACCAGGAACCATTGAATTTTTATAAATATTAGTTCTATCTCCTTTTTTTTTTTTTTTTTAATCTATGTGCGTTCTCCATGTTAGTCGGCTATCTAGATAAACTCCCAAGTAATTGATTTCATCATACTTTGGTATAACTTGATTGTCTAGAGATACTTTGTAGTTATGTTGTGGGCGATTGCTGAATATAATGTGGGCCAATTTTGTCGGATTTATTTCTATCAACCATTGCTTGTTCTAGTCACTAACTTTATTTACGTAGCTTTGCAGTTTGTTAATGGCAACATCTGGAAGTTTATCAGATGCGAGTATCAAAGTATCGTCTGCAAACGTAGGTATTTCAACTATACTGTCTTCGGGCCTGTCTGCAGTATATAGTGTACAGTAAAGGACTCCAATTTTTATATTAGGCGGAAAGTTTTTATTTTTCCGGCTCTTTAGCGTAATTTTCGAATAAAATTTATATTTGCTGATTTATTGATTGCGTTATTTACTACATGCCATATCAGATTATTTTATAACCAAATTTGTTTACATTTTATTTACATTTTATTTTTTTTTTTCATTTGTATGTTTTACATGTATTTTGTCCTTTTACGTTCACTCGAAAATGGCATATTAACCGAAAATTTTTGTGGTTTTTTTCATATATAAAATTTAGTGATTTTAACTACTTTTTCGTTATTCATTTATTTTTCAAAAAATCACTTTTTCTTCTTCTTTTTCATATCTCCATTAAAGAAGACTGGCCGCAATGAGTGAAAAACTGGTCCTGTTTTTGGCTGAATGTATTACTTCATTGGTTGACCAGCTCGTCCAATTTTCAACATTTTGCATCCACGACATTTGTCTACGTCCTTCTAGTTGGCCTTGTGTAATTAACTGTATCAACTGATACCTTGCCTCATAATGTGGCCCAAATACGCTAATTTCTTTTTCTTTATGATAGTTAATAGATGTTTAGTTTGTCCTGTTCTTTCTATAAATTTGCAATTCGATATACGGTCAGTCCAGGTATCTTCAGCATTCTCCTGAAAACCCACATTTCGAATGCTTCTAGATTTTTCAACGTTTACGCCTGCACTCCGTATAATAAAACCGAATATACGCAACACTTAACCATTCTTATCTTTAGATGTTTGTTACTGAACAGAGATATCATTTGGATAAATACTGATCTTGCCTGTTCGATTTTGATTTCTTTATCGGAGATCATTTTATCATTTAACCTGCAACCGAGATATTTAAACGATTTGGCCACTTCTATGGGTTCCCCGTCAACAGTCATTATTGGGTATGTCTTCTTGGTATTACTGAATATCTTCGTTTTCTGTGCATTTATGCGTAGTCGTGAATTTTTCGTCGCGGACATAATTTTATTCAATAATATTTGTATATCTCCGTGTTTGCTACTATCGCCACGTCTTCTGCATATCGGATATTATTTATTACCTTTGCATTTACTTTGATTGCATCAACAAAAGATAAACAGCAAGCAGAAATAGAGAATTTTTATAAAAACCTCGAAGACCTCAACCCAATAAAGCCGCATGAAGTTAGAATTATAATAAACGACTTTAACGCTAATATTGGAACAGAAGAGACATGTGATATCGTAGGTAATTTTGTATTGGGAAAAAGGAATGAAAGAGGTGACAGGTTGATGCAGTTCTGTGAGGAACACAATCTTGTAGTGACAAATACGTGGTTCAAGTTACCACTAACACGTTTGTATACGTGGAAAGCACCTCAGGATAAACCTGATAATCTGGTTAGAAACCAGATAGATTATATTCTCCTAAACAAACGCATGCATCTCTACACAAGAATATTACCAGGAGTTTCACATTCGAACCTAGGACATCAGAACGCCGGGTGCTAGCTGGATCGCACGAAATCTATCCGTTTACTTGACATATCATGGCATTCTTGGGAAGTTACTGCGGTGGTTTCACCTTGCCTGTCGCAGGATTTCTGTTAAAGTCAACTCCCTTAGCCTTTGGATAAACATCCTAACCGCAAGGCAATGGGTTGTTACTGAGTAGGTAACGATTTAAGGCTTTTACGGCGACCTAAACCCGCCGAAGGAGGAACAGTCATAGGATTTATGCAAATTTTTAGTGGACAGGTTATCATGCTGGCCATCTGCATCCTCGTGTCTCCTTGTCCTCTCACTACTGGAATTATCTATTAAAGACTTTCCGGCCGCTGTTGGTCCGCAACTGTTCATTCGACTTATGTCTTATTCACAACTAACCTACATATCTGTAGGCCATTCCACTAGTGGACGCGCTCCATTCCAATTATGGCTCCGGATCCCACAAGTTACAAAGGTGCCCCCTGTATATATATATATATATATGTATATATATATATGTATATATATATATATATATATGTATATATATGTATATATATATATGTATATATATGTATATATATATATATATATATGTATATGTATATATGTTTATATATACATATCCGTTCGTTAATTTGGCTCGCTCATTTGCTCGTTTTGCGGCTTAACTCCCCATATATAACGCGCTAATAGAGGTTTCACTTAAAAAAACCGAAGAGGCATTTGCTCAATTCGGGCTTTCATTATTATTTAATTTCGATTATTTTGTGTATGTGTTTTTGGTGTATTCAAATGAAATAAACGCTTTATTTATTTATTTATTTATATGTATATATATATATATATATATATATATATATATATATATATATATATATATATATATAAGGTATATAAATATAATTGTGTATATGTATATTTGTGCAACATAACGATAAACAACGTTATAAAAATAAATTCGTTCACAATATACTCCCAAGATTGTAAAAATAAAAAAAAGAATCTATTTTTGATTTGTTTTCTCGATGGCTGTTAACGGTTGCTAACGGTTGATTACATCGTATGACGTCATCGGTAATAACATTTTTCTATTCTGCGGCCGGTTTTATTCGCATTTCGTAATGTTTATTTCGCATTCGAGAAAACGTCGTTTCCACTCGTTTATTGGCTACGTATTGTACGTTATGACCGTTTTCATCGATGGTTCACTGTAATATAAGTTCCGACTGACTACTTTCCTAGACCTGTTATTATTATTATTATTATTATTATTATTATTATTATTTTCATCATTATTAAGACCTTAAATGTTCCTTCGACCACATATTACGATAGAATTATGTTCCCTTATGAACGTCTCATCGACGTTATCTTAAATAATATCCGAAATTATTACGAAAGGTAAAAGAAAATTATCGGTTAAGAACCTATCCTTGCGGACCTAGAACTTCTGCAATAACATAATTATTACTCGTGTCCAAAATATGTAAAGATCACATTTCTATTATTATTATTATTATTATTATTATGATTTTTACACGTTAAACACTATGAGGTAGTAACGGGTTATTACATTATTTTCCTCTGTCTTTATCGTACCTTAGCTGGAATTCCTCGAGTTACAATACACGAGAGAAATTTCGATTGATATATTTTTATAGGTACAGAGAACAATAAGGGAATTACTGGAATCGAAGGTTGAATACTTCCGAATGGTCTAGATACCGCTCCAATCGCGGTTGTCAATTTTTTTTGTACGAAAATTTAATCTCAGATAAAATTTCTCTAACAGATTGAAATAGAACATTCTTGAGGACATTTCTGGCAAGGTTGCCTATGGTGTCATTCGAGTGTATACCGGCATAGTTGAGGATTCAAACAAATTTGACCTCAACATTTATAAGAGATAGATCGTAAATATTTCTTTAAATAAAATAGCCCGTAGGTCGCTACGTGAGTCTGTGAAAATTTTCGATTGGTATTTTCTGAAGCGTAAAAGCGAAGCACCGATAATGCGCTCATCTGTCACTGTAGCAAAGAATTTCGGTAGTTTATAAATTTTCGCAACGTTCAAAGAAGACGGAAATTTAAAGCCTTCAGCGTAAATATGTGTATGACCTTCACGTTGGAGCGTGCTTTTTTTTTTAAATAGCATTTCGATGATCCGGCGAAGGTAGTTTATTATCAAGTATGAGATCTAGATAATTATGAGAAGCAACATAGTTAATCGGATTTCATCTACATCAGTTTTATCAGAATATCCTTTTATCCACACGGAGAATGTTTCTATCCGCTAAATTTCTTCTGAAATTACTCTATACTTAAAAATTTTTCACAACTGACGGTTCTCTATACTTCAACGTTGTTATGTCATTCCTCTTTTCATCTTTCTAGATGTCGTGATATTCTTATCCCACCCTACCCGTTTCCCTTCTACTCAACTCCTATCGAGTGTAATACTGCTCGTCTCGATATCAATATACCAACTGTTTTTCTCATTTAAGTGTCCCGTTCTCCCATTAACCGCCAATTACAAATTCGCCTCCTTGCTTAATAGACTTATCCTAAATCTCTCCTAATTTTCACGGATGACTCAAAATACGCTTTTTCAATTGGAGCTTCACCCTGCCCTCAAATATCTCCGAAAAATTTACACTCACTAAAATATGTTCCGTATTTACTGCAGAGACTCTTGTTATTCTGCAGTCTCTCCGATACATTTCTATTCATCGCCCTTCTGTGAATATTTTAATCCACTCTAATTCTAAGAGTTTTTTTGCTGACATTACAGCACTCCCAGCTCAATTCTCGTTTACCATCAATTATTTATAACATTTCGTAATATATGTGTGCCGATTAAGCCGGCTCAGAGTGACGATTAAATCTGTTTGAATCTCCATGCATAACTGTATCTATGGCAATAATCTGGCCCATAATTTGGTCGCCTGATACATTAGGAACATTCGTGTTCTACACTCCTATAAAACTTCCAGCGTGCATTAAATTGGCACATAAAGAATAGTGGAAAAATATGTGATCTGATTATTTTAATCGCTGAAAGTAACATACGGTTTAGGACACAATATAAAATACATCCAAATCGGTGTGTATCATTCTTTTTACACGAGGAAGAGCGGATATAATCTCTTTAACAGTTATTTTAGAAGTTGTTAAATTATTGTATTCAACTGTGACTATTATAAAACACGAATCCTCAAGTTCATTAGATACACAGTTCGTATACATGCACTGTCAACAAACCAGTCGGGATTGCCGCAATAATTGATGAAATCGAGTTGACCAACTGTTACGGTTCCAGCTCTGTGTTTGAGAAATGTTTCTGTTGAATGAAGACATAAAAGAACGCCAAGGTGTTTGCTTACATTGCAATAGAAATTTTCACGTTTCAGCTCCAGGCTCAAAAGCAATTTAATCACTCATCAAGTTTGAGCGTAACATATTACGCATTTCTTTAAACGCCATGGGCTATGCGATGTTCAATTTGCCATCGAAACATGTGGAAAGGACCTTATTGGTAAAATATAAAATAAAGTTATCATGCAGTAATAACCTATTATCAAACATAATATGTCCAAGACACGTGAGAATTCGGGCAAACATTTTCCAAATACAAGAAGTATTATAACGTGTTTCTACTATCTGCAAGAGTAATACCTGTTAGAAGATGAATCCAGTGTACACTGAAGTACATCTCACGTGCAAACAGGGTGGATCACAAAAGATAGAGAGGGAATATGTAATTAGACTACTAATAGTATTTAGAGTCTGTTAATTATTGCACGTGACGAGTCATTATTAATAACATTTGTTCACGAGGCTTACACAACCATATTCTCACGCAGTAAAACGACAGTATTATTTGGTATTAACGAACGATGATTAAATAATTTGTTTAGTGGACAGTAAAATGAAATGAAATAAAGAGCACGGTTATATTGAACTTAACGGTATCCACATTCCCATGAACGGAATAAAAAGAATTGAAATTTACCAGGTGTGAGTTGTGAATAAAGTTATTACCAGCAAGCATTTCAGCACCACCGTAATTGTTCAAATCTCTTGGAAAGTTAAAATGCATTCCCGTTTCAAACAATAAAATAATGACAAAGCGATTAAACTACAGGAATGATTTTTAATTGCTATTTTTGGATATTACGCTCTGGATATTCCATTGTATAATTCCCCGTTAGTTCTAATCGATAGATGATCCTGAGCAAAGATTTGTATATAATTTAAATCAAGGGCGATATAAAGAAATAATACGAAGAGAAGTGTAAGCGTACATAAATGAAAGCACAGTACTGACAAACCAAGAAGTGTGAAGGAAAACGGTGATATATAAAACAGAAGGACGATTTCGACATTGCTAGGAATAATATTAATTATATGAATAACTTCGATTTACTTTAACGTGTGTCTATGCGAATGTTATTATTAGCAAACTTTGGAAAGAAAAATTGCAGCAATATCATCAGCACCGCACGACATTTTATTTCTTAACGATTTAATACATTTATAAGTTTCAGATGGTGTAACGAAGGAAAACCTATCCGAAGAACAATTAGCGAGTTTTTTTACCGCTTTATTTTATAATAATGAATCCGCAGAACCAAATCATCACAAAGTTTACTAGTGCCTGAGAGATGATTAGCGATTAATTCCAGTTGGTCGGCTAGTTTATAAACCGGCTGATTGTTATATTGGTTAGTGGTGAAAGCATTCTGCTTTTTGGTTACATACTTTCCAAAGAGTATTGGTTTTAGGCTACAAGGTAGATACAAATCCCATGTATTATTTTTCCAAAAATTCAAAACAAACGCCAAGAAATTCGTGCTAGGATTAAATATTTAGACCCGACGTTAACGTACGCAGGAGTGAATCTAGAAGTTCGGCGCTCGTAATAGTTTTTAATAGAGATAATTTTAATAATACCGGTAGGGGTATTACTTCTGAGAATATTGATGGAAGCGTGATTTTTTTTTTAATAGTTAATTTTACAGAATATAATGTAATTTTTGTTAGGTTAGTAACGGCAGCATCGATAGCATTAATAGAGTCAAAAGTGTCTGTCAAACAAATATTAATATTAATTAGTTCCTTACATTTTTTCCAATCCGCATTTTTCAAATTAAAAATTTCAGGTTTATTATTAAATGAACCGCATTTATCGACTGTCCTTATATACGAAATAATGGGATTATGATCAGAAGACAAACATGAAATTTAAATAGGAATAGTAATACTACTAAAATTTTTAACTAAAATACACTCGGATTTTGCTTCCGCTAGCTAGGAATATAGTTCGATTGAGGATAATATTTTGAACGTATATTTAGACGATGCTTGAAGTAATGTATTACCAGCAGTATTATTATTGTAACAATTCCATGATCTATGCTTACTATTGAAATCGCCGATTACAATAACAGAAGCATACGATCTGCATATTAGACCTAAATCATAGTCTAAATACTTTGCAACAGTGGGGTACCGATAAGCATAAAAAATATTATTGCAACTCAATACCCAATGTATCTAGACGTTTCAGCGGTAATAAAGGTAAAACGTCATGACAAAGTGCATTTCTAACTAATAAAGCTAATCCACCACTACGTCTCTTATTTGTCAAATCTGTAAACGTAATAACCGGGTATTTTAAAAATTCATTCGCCGAGTTCGGTTTCGAAAATAGTGGCTAGATCAACGTGATACACGGAGAGAAAATGAATTCATTAATTTTAGGATGAATTAGCATTCCAGTTAAATAATGTGATTTGATCATTTTTCATGATTTAAACGTGAAAAAGAAAAATTTAAAGCGATGTTTCAATTATTATTAACATTTATGAAGTAATCCGCGTTTCTGGATTCTGATACCTTTCTACTAACATCTTTGAATACTGTAAGTATCCTAATTAAATTTAAGTCTCTGAAAATATTTACTACTTCTGCAAACGATGTGAACATACTATCGTTTGTAGAATTTGTGGAATTATTGCTAGCGGCCTCGACATACGTTCTCGAGTGTGAGGTATTTAAATTGCTATTATTATTACTAGTGCCATAATTTTTATAATTACTACGAGTTACAAAATTATTAGACGAATTTTAGGCAGAACTTGCGATATGGTTCAAATTACAGTTCGCACACTTTGTCTGAAGAGATGTGCAATCACGGTTCTCGTGCTCAAGTCCACACTTGAGCCATCTACGAGGCATGTTACAATTAGACATGTCCGTACATCTGACAGCGATAATATACTCCTGCTCTCGGTCTATATTTCTCCCAACATACGATGCAGTTATCCATCTTATAACTGGTTACTTTTCTAATGTCGGTATCATTCCTGAAACGAACTAAATAAATCGGTTGAGCACCATCGAATTTCCGTTTAAATTCAGTTACAGCGAGATGTGATGCTATCGTCGCTACATTAGAATTTCTCTGGAATCGTTAAATCGATCGGTAAGCCTTTTAATACCATTTTGATAAAATGAAACGTTTTTAACTTTTAACGAATTAACTAACAAATCATAATATTCGTTAGTGGGGTGAGACGTTAAGAAAGAACTTATTTCCCCTCGCCCGTATACTTTAAATTCAGCCTTATAAATTTTAAATAAACGGTAACTTGTTCATAAGTTTTGTACGGCTTAATCGGCGGAATGTTTATCTTGCCCTTATTATTATTATTATTATTATCATGGAATAAAACGGAATGTCTAGTTTTCTCGTCCACTTTAAGAGCAGCAAACCGATTAGTAGTAAAGAATATCAATATTACCCTTGGTGATAATTTAGGCCCACCCGTCTCTTGTTCAATTACCATATCTGCGCTAATCGGATAAGTGGTCTACTTGTGTACTAGCGGATGGCTGGGATACAGCGACACTATTAGAAACACTGTAATTTAACATCACGTCTGCGTGTTCTCGTCGGTGAGCGAGTACACCACGACATTTATAACGAAAGAAAGAAAACATAATAAGAAGAAGAAAAAAGAGAGAGAGAGAGAATAATAATAATGATATGTCTAAAACAACAATATGATAGGATACAATGAACGATCAATTTAGAAGTACAAATTACACGTTTCATATAATGCGAATGTAATTTGATTAATGTACGTCTAATAAAAATCAATTGATTATTAATTTCATCATATTTCGCTTTAATCATTTTTAATTAATTTATTATTTTATATTTATATGTACCTAAGAGTCTGAGTTGTATTGTTACTTCTACATACAAGTTCGATAAAAGTTTGCTTACCGTTATTAATATTCTTGCGCCCAAATAAAAAAAAGAAAACCTACATAAAAAAAAACATATTATTTATTATATCGCAATTCACAACCCGTCCTAAGTATTATAATTTTATTTTAATAAATTTATTTGTACACGAAAAAAAATTACTAAATAAATTTCATTCGATTTGATCTAATTATTATTTATTGTTATTTTAATTATTATTCCATAATTATATATTTTTTTTATTTAATTCGATTTTTAATTTAATATTCGTTAAATGTTCTACGTGTACGTGATGTCGGTGCTCCTCTATAAGTTATATTTTTGATCGTTGCAACATTTATATTATGCGGTGGGTTCTTTTATCGATGTACACCGGTGTGTAACCAAAAATTTATATCGCATCTATTAATCTACCGAATAATATGTGTATATATAATACAAAATTCTCTCGCGGTGTTTGTTACCAATGAACCGATTTGTATGAAATTTTGCGTACATATCGGGTATGTCTGAAAATCGGCCAACATCTATTTTTCATACCCCTAAATAATAAACGTGACACCACCCCTAAATATTTTTTTTTATTTTATTTTTATTTTCTGACAAAATTTTTTATTTTTATTTTATTATGATTTTGTATTGATCAAATTTTCACCCTTCCACGATCAACCGTTGTTTTTTAATCGCGATTTTTTAGTCCATCCACAGATCCGCAATAAGATTGCAAGATGCAATCGAATATAATATTTCAAGTAGAGTTTATAATTACGATTTACTTTCATTATATTTTTTTTCTCAATTTAAATCAATCTCCAACCCTCGCCGGTCGATAACTGATCAACTATCAATCGAACAGGTGTCTACCGTTGTCATCTCTCAATCAGCAAACATCACGGAGTAGGGATGAGAACGAAGCCGTTTATCTCATAAACAGTTTGCGTCCATTTTGTCTTCGATTTTATTTGTGTCTCGATCGTAGCAGTGATACGTCATGTTTTATTATTGTGAAAGGCAAGTTAAATAATAAGCAATTGAGATTTTTTGAAAATTCACTCTTTTAGCGATAATCCGCCGACGATTCGAAATTCGGTAAAATAATTTAAACAAGAGTTATGCGGCAACGCGTCTAATGATAGTACAATCCGTATTTTGACAATAACTCATCGGGAAAATTAGTGTTAAAGGGCTTGGTCCGTTTTTAAGAACCCTATGATAAATAGGGGGTTCAGGTTGACATTAGACGAAAGTAAACGTGGAGATCTATCATTTATGTAATTTTTACCATCTTCAACATATACTAGGCATTAGGTTTTATATATTTATATATATATATATATATATATATATATATATTCTTCTTCTTCTTATTCATCGTAGGCTCGATCCGAGCATCGTGACACTATGAAACCTTGATTTTATGCAACTGCGTCCGCCATATGTTTCGGTCCTCTGCATATCGAACCGCTTGCTGGAATGATGTAATGTTTAGCAATTCTTTGATTCCATCCGTATATCGTGTAGGCGTTCTTCCTTGTTTTCGCCGACCTTCGACCATACCCTCCAAAATTAACTTTCCCGAACTATTTTGACGTATGATATGACCGAAGTAAGTTACTATTCGCTGCCTTACTACATCTCGCAGTCGTATTTTTGGGCAGATTTCCTTTAACACCGACAGGTTTGTTCTCTTTTCGGTCCAGGGAATCCGCAGCATCCTTCTCCAACAGAACATTTCAAAAGCATCTATTCGCCGGACATCCATTTTTTTTTAAAGTCCAGCATTCCGATGCATACAGAAAAACCGAAAAGACTAAGGTGTCCATGAGGCGAATTTTTGTATTCTTCGTTATGTCATGGCTCTTCCATACTCTTGTCAGTTGAGCCAATGCATTTTTTGCAGTTCCTATTCTTCTCCTCCATCTTTGGTAATTACTGAACCTAAGTATACGAATTTATCAACTACCTGGAAGTCATGCCATTGCTGGATGTTATCAGAATTGTTTTGATTAATAATCATTATTTTAGTTTTGTCTTTATTTATTGTTAAGCCTGCGGCTTTGCTTATGGTTTCCAACTTCCGGAGTAAAACCTGTAGATTCTCTTCAGTTGAGGCAAATATGGCAGTATCGTCAGCGTATCGTAAGTTGTTAATGCATGTTCCTCCTATTTTAACTCCATCTTTCCATCCATTCAGGGTCTCTTTGATTATCCATTCATTGTATATGTTAAATAAAATAGGACTTAGTATGCATCCCTGACGTACTCCTTTTTCAGGCTGAAATTTCTCAGATAGCTTGTTATTTATTTTCACTTTTCCGCTTGTGTTTTTATATAGTGATTTAATTAATTCTATCAAATGTTGTGGTACGCCAGCTTCCTCTAAAACTTGCCATAATTTTACCCATCTTACACAATCGAACGCCTTTGCGTAATCTATAAAGCATATGTAAATTGTAATATTGAATTCCCGACATTTTTCAATTATCTGTCGCATATTTAGAATTTGATCCCTTGTGCCTTTTCCTGGCATAAACCCTGCTTGTTGCCATGATATTTGTGGTAGTACATAAGGTTTCAGTATATATATATATATATATATATATATATATATATATATATATATATATATATATATATATCGCCCCAGAATTAATAAATATATTAAAACGTATTACCTGAATTAAATATAATTTTTTATTAAGTTCAATAAATCTACAAAAATTAAACAGTATCGGCATATCATTTAAATTTATTTACAAATTCTTTTTTTCAATTTTTGTATAATACCTAATTCCCCATCAGTATTTCTGTTTCAGCTAATAATTTAATACATTTATTAAGTATGGGGCGATACGAAGTTCGCTGGGTCATCTAGTATATATATATATATATATATATATATATATATATATATATACATATATATATATATATACATATATATATATATATATATAATATCATTAATATTTAGTACAAGTTGACCAACAAGATCATTTAGCAGTATTTGGGAGAAGAGAATAACGGGAAGGGTATACACACCCGGTAACCACGACCTTAGATTAAGGCCACGGGTTTTGATTTACTATGTCTTAAACATCATATCGCCAGCCGTGTCCAACAGCTCTGATGGAAGTGTATTTTGATAATTTTCCAGCATTACAGCATGACTTTATGCATATTGCTTAATGACCTCGCATACATAAGGAAACTATATGGTAGGTGAAATTTTAATATTAACAAAAAATTTTATTTTCTGGTTGACGCGAAATGTGTGATTATTTTTTATATTTATATAAATAGATCGAAAATTATCCACTTAAGAAGCGGTATTATATAATAGATCAAATTTATAATTATACGTCGAAGTTTTTTATGTACGACTCTAAAAATGAATCATAAGCCTGCACTTAATTGGCTTTTTAGCTGTTACGCGAGCTCAGTTACAATAAATAATTCGATTACTATTATTATTATTATTATTAAAAAAAAGGAGGGCGTTATTTTTGATTTCAGGAACGAATTCGAGTTAATCCGATTAGAAAATGGGGTCGTATAACGATTTTGTACGTAGAAATTAAAAAGCTTTCCATTATTGCGCGATTTTTTCGGAAATTATTATGAATCGTGAGAAATTAGCCTTAATCGCATCGTTAATAGCGTTAACGGTGGCACATTTTTCCGAGACGACGACAATGATGACTACGACGAAATTAAGTAAAGAAGAAAAATTCTATACGGACTTATTAATGCCGAATCCGGTTAGAGATCGATCGAACGTTACTTGGAAATCGGACGATACGGTCGAGGATATATACGAGGACGATCGAAATAATTGCACCAACGATTACTGCATATCCGATAACGATTATATCGATTTAATTATCGATCACATCACTCCGAAACCGTTAGAATGGGTACTGATCGTAATGCACGCGCTCACATTCGTCATCGGCCTAATCGGGAACGCTTTAGTCTGTACAGCCGTATATCGGAACAGAGCGATGAGAAACGTGACGAACTATTTCATCGTAAATTTAGCTTTAGCCGATTTCATGGTTATCCTATTCTGTTTACCGCCGACCGTACTTTGGGACGTAACTGAAACCTGGTTCCTAGGATCAACCTTATGTAAAATTATCCTTTACTTTCAGGTAAGCCTACGTTTTTGTCGCGTAATTATTCATATATATATATATATAACACTTTATTCCTTACGTTCATAAGACAAAGCCCTTAAATTCTTTAGGCATGTAATAAGGTCAAAAGGAATTAGAAAAATCCTGGAACAAGGAAAAATTCCTGGTAATACAGATCGAAGACTAAGTTACTATTAGACCGCATTAAACCTGCGACCAAGTTGTTTTCACCATGATTAATTGTCATCCCTTCTTTCATCGCAATAAGTTAATGTAACCCTTAAATACTTTAGGCATGCAATGAGGCCAAAAGGGATTAGAAAATTCCTGGTAAGACAGGTCGAAGACTAAGTTACTATTAGACCGCATTAAACCTGCGATCAAGTTGTTTTAACTAGAATTAATTGTAATCTTATCCCTTCTTTAATAATTTAATGTATGTGTGTGGAGAACATTGGTGTCGGGAACTCCATCAATATATTAAAACTACCTTTTGTTCTATAGAGGGATATGGTTTTTAGTGGGTAAAAATTCCACACGCTGATTTTGGCTCCCTTGTAGTGTATGTTGTTTATATGCGCTGCATAAAAAATAAAATTTTTATTATATCCGTGTCTTTTGAAGATTTTTCACCTCCCGCTTAAAAAAAAAAAATAAATAAATAAAATGGAAACTATCCAAAAGAGAGAAAAATAGTGGCAGGTGATTTTTCCAGCACTAGTTTATTATGGTTTGTCAAGAAACAGCACGACTTATGATAATAACGATGTTAATATACATATATATATATATATATATATATATATATATATATATATATATATATAGAACTATGGACGTTACGTAATTTTACGAAATTAATTAGAATATTCATATTTAAATACGATTTTAAATTTTCACGATTGATATAAATTATTTTCGGTTTAAAATCTGTTAATACGTTGAAATGGGTAAATTGACCGTAACATGATTTATTTGCACTAATAAATTCCTCAATTTCTATTCACGCTTTTTTATATCTGTCCATCACCATAGGCGATTCTGTGCGTTTAAATCGCCGCTGATAATAAAATATTTTGGTAGTTGAAAAACTAAGTTTGTAAATGGCTGAGACTATATCAGTTTGGTGTACAGTATATAAAGTAATATTGATTAAGTTCTGATAGCAGCCGCTTTAAGAGCAGTGCGGGTGTTCGTATTTTCCGCGTATAAATGATTTTTATAATCAATTAGTATTACTCGGCTAGCTAATGTGCGATGAGTGAAATTCTTTCCGAATATAGTTTTAAAGAAAAATGATATCTACCAGTTTTAGTTGTGTTTCTTTTAATAATATAATGTCTAGATCGTTCTCTATTATCAATATTACAAGGTCGGCTAACTTTGTTTCGACGCTATTTGGATTCTGGATAATAATTGTATCCGTTGTTGTAGATTTATCATACCGCACAGTTCGTTTTATCCCCCCGCAATGCCGTAGAATGAGTGGCTTTTTTAACCAGACGTAATATCTGTTTTGTACAACCTTATAATTTTCTTGTAGCATAAGTATAATGAATTGTCGATAACGGATTACTTAAACCATTTGTCATATTTAGTACGGGACCAAAGTTGATGGAATGTAACGCGGATATTCTTTTGTTCGGAATTTGACGTCAATAGATTCTTCAGTCTGTGTAATGATAGTCTTACTTCAGTGTCTGCTACGAATTGCGGAATTACCTGCTGATCAGTATGTTATAGTGACTGACTCGGCTTTGGCGTTACAGTGCATTGAAGCGAGAAACTCTACTGTGTCTATGGTAGATCAAATACGGTACAGTGCTCACAAATTAAGTGAACGTAATACCGGCATCACTTTCGTCTGGATTCCAAGTCATCGAGGGATAATAGGCCACGATGACCTGCTGCACAAAGGCCTACCCAAATTTACCTGCCGACAGTACTGGGAGAGAAGACAACGCGAAATATTATTGCCAGAAAATTCTAGACGGCGTGGAATCGGTCCTTCCATTTTCGGCCGAGTATACTTGGAAATATAAAGAAGGATTTTAACAACCTGGCCATCAAAAATTGGTAAAATTTGTTCACCGAGGTTGGCAACAGCTGTCAACAGCGTGTATATTGGTCACACGCTGAGTACGCACTCCTATCTACTGAGTGCCCAACCACCACCAATATGCGAGCTGTTCTCCGTTAACAGTATACCATATCGTGGTTATCTGCCAAAAATTTGCTCAATATCGGTGCAATCAGCTGAAGAACAATGTACCGGATGTAAACAACCTCCTCCT
Organism: Coronaproctus castanopsis; assembly: GCA_032883995.1. Lineage (NCBI taxonomy): Eukaryota > Metazoa > Arthropoda > Insecta > Hemiptera > Monophlebidae > Coronaproctus > Coronaproctus castanopsis. The sequence continues at coordinate 187,063,293 of CM065052.1, read as the reverse complement.
AACCAACTTCATAATAAATTCTAAACTGTGTAATCATCTCTAATTAATTCACATTTCGAGTAATAACCTTATAAGCAATAACTACTCGTTAAAATAATAATAATAATAATAATAATACTAAATGTCGATAACGAGGAACTCAGTAATATCGATAACCTAATGTAACGGGCAAAATGATAAAAATAACGCGCAATAACGAAAATAAAACTAATATTTTTGTAACAACTTATAAATGTCGTACGCTACAAGAATAAAATATCTGAGAAAGATTATAATTGAATTTATTTTTATTATTATTATTATTATTCTGTTGGCTTCTGTACACATTTTACAAGTTGCCACTGACATGTTATTACGTCTGTAATATTAAATAATTGACTAATTAAGTAATTTCGTCGTCAGTCTGCGCCGTCCCGTTGAAGCCTTGCCGGCAATTTTTCCTTGTACAACAATTTCAAACAGTTTGTCGTGTTTCATATTATCTTCCAAGAATTATTTTTTTGCCTCCGATATTATTGACAACAGGATTACTTCATTGTTGGTAATTTTCTCTACCCATTTGATACGATCTCCGCATTTCGATTGCGCGTATTTTCTTTTTGACGGATTCCTTCATTATCCACGTCTCGGAAGCATAGCGCATTGCATTATGGACCATATACATTTTAGTATTATTTAGCGAGACGAAAAGTAAAGACGAAGAAAAGGACATTCTAAAAATCGGCCATGCTTTGGAAAATCTGCACAGAGAATTATGGCGATCGGATTTCTAATAAAGAAAAAAAAACTTCAAATTGAAGAAATAGAATCAATAACGAAAGTGATGATTATATTAATGCTATGGATAAACTAGTATCATAAAATGAAAATTATACAGGTATAGGCGTCGAACAACTAACAAAACAGGGAACTACGTAGTTCAGGTAGCGTACAAGCAGTAGATACGGAAACAGAAATGAGTCGGTGAAATGAATATTATGAGTTATTTATTAGGAGACTAATAAAAGGCCGTCGCTATATGCGAGAAATGTGTGAAAACGTCAGTGCGGTTACTCCAAATAAAATTATTGAAACAAATTCGTCTACTTCTTCTTGTGTGTTCATCTTCTAATCTCCTAATTTCCTAATTTCCTAATTTCCTAATTTCCTAATCTCCTATCGGAGGTTGGTAACCACCTGACAAAATTTCTGTTTATCTCTTGCCGCGTGAACCAGCCAGTGTTTAAAATTTTTCATTCATCACCTCCCTCCTTGACAATCTGTGTCACCGTCTATTCGTTCTTGTATTATAGTCTATAACGTACTTAATATTTCGAATTATATATCCGAAGTAGGCTGCTTTATGTGCTTTATCGATGACGTTACTTTTTGTTCATTTGTTTTAGAATGACTTCATTATATACCTGATCTACCAGGGATATTTTAAGAATCCGGCGATATAGCCACACTTAAAAGGCGTCAATTTTCTTTATTGATGCCAACATGAGCGTATCCAAATCTCTATTCCATAAAAGAATATTTGTAGCTCGTCATCTCGTTTCCACTATAATCCCTAGTAATTGTTTCATTTTTTTTTTTTAATGTACTCCGCGATATTTCTATTCCAGTTTTAATTTTATAGTCAAAATTTCAAGCTTCTGCTAGTCAACGTTCTAAATATTAAAATTTCGTCACTTTATCAGTTTCTATTGCAATTTAAGCATTAAGTTAAATAACGCAACCAAATAAAGTATTTGGGGATTATAGATGATTATAAATTGTCTTCGCCGAATTAGTCCGTATTTCTTTGCGCTAAATTGAGAAAATTAAATTATCCTTTGGTATTATCTGTAATTTTATTTAATTCGTATTTATTATTACGTTTCGTATTTTTTTGTCACATGGAATGAACATGAAAATTGACATTCATTAATTAAGTAGTCATAGAACTTGAGAATTATTACCAGTGTGTATGTTGACTTCTTGGCAACTGAGAAAGAATTTTACGCGAAATCTGAAGTGCTCTGGTGTACCATCTTGGTTACTAGTAACGAAGCACATGGTTGGTGTCTTGCATCCAACGAGCTGAATGAAATGATCCGCATTGTTTAGAATCATGGATCAAAAATAATTTTCCTGTAACCGACCATTCCGTAAGTTTCTCCCCCGTCCTGATTCGATGATTCGTAGCCCCACATTGTATGACGACTGTTGAACCAGCTATTATACTCGGTCCATTCGTAATATTAATTACTGTATTATTCCAGCGCTTACATTCGGAGGTTTTTAAACATTTATTATAGATTGATCGTACATTTTTATTTCTGCTGTCGTGATAATGCGCTGATAAATTTCTATCGAAGGTCATGTTTAACGTGGCTACAAACTGCCGTTTGCTTAATCGAAACCATTTATTTTCAGATCCCATCGGCCGTCAGCTACATGAGTTTCTTGTAGGAGAAGTATATCTACCTTTTCGTCTTTGGTAAGTTTTCCCAATATTTTTCCTTCTTTGCACAAGTTATCCCTTCCAGGTTAACATTCGAAAATACTTCTTTTTCACGAGAAAAAAAAAAAAAAAAAAACTTTCGTACATTATAATTATTTTCATCGTTCTTATTTTCTATACGTACGGACTAATTTTTTTTTTGCTTGAACTTGTAAGCGGTACGTATAACAATATTATATAGGCATCCTATAGTTCGGTTTTCAAGAAGGAAAATTTCAAATTCCGACATAACTTTTAATAAGGGAAAATTCCGTCGAAGTCATTAACCATAATATTAAATAATAATAATAATAATCATACGTCGATGATAATGATAATAAAACGGCAGAGAAAAAAAGGGGGGGAGAAACGGATATTTCTGTCCGATTTTAAATGCCGGAGTCTCGGTAAGAAAATTCCACATCTAATACCGAGCTAGTAGCTACGCAGTACGCAGGAAAAGCTTAAAATCGTTTTCGAAGAAAGCAACGGTAGCGCATATATAGCGTTTCGAATAAAATTCTTTCCACGGCCAAAGTCAAAATATCTTTCGAAAATCCCCCGACATTTTCGATACAATGGGCCGATGAAACTGGAAACCGATACAACATCGTCTTAATCTCATCAACGGATTTTTACCCCCACCTACTGTCCTCATGTTCCATCGCGCGCTGTAGGCACCCTCGCAACTAGGACGTAGTTGTCATCAATCATTCGTCAACGTGTGTACGCGATAAATAGGATTAGCTTTCTCGGATTATAGAGAGCGTATTATTTTTCCTAGTTCCATTACAAATCTGCCGTATGTTGTAAAAATTTCATCAACGTCGCTATAACTCCATAGATGTGTACACCAAGTCTACACATCATCGACTGAGATTATAAACCCATACACAACATAATGTATTTTTATTTATATATATATATATATATATATATATATATATATATATATATATATATATATATATATATATATATATATATATATATATACTCAGCGCCTATTCACTTTCTTTTTTTCTTTTTGAACTTTTTGAAAGAAATCGTACGTTTCCAGTTATTTTTATAATGCATCCTTCTCTTGGAAAAGAATATCTTATTTATCTTCGCCGTCAATCTGCTGTAAACACAATCTTATTATTATTATTATCATTATTTCAATACTTATCCAGATATTAGAGAGCCATGACGTCGAATAAAATTGAACTTTAACAAAAAGTTCAAAGTTAATTAACGACTTCCGCTTTCACTCTCGGATTGATTGCTGTGCATTTATATTATTTCTCGTTCGTTTGTATACATATACGTCGATAAGAAAATGTTAGACGTTTTCTAAAAGAAGTAAAAATTTAAAAGATCATTTTTTCAAAAATTGTAATTTTCGAAAAAAAAAACAAAAAACGTTAAATATACTCGCAACTGCTAACATAAAAAAAAACTCATTCAAATTTGAAATCAATTTAACGCGTGTTTGTGTATGTCAGTTTTTTTGTGCATGTATGTCAGTTTGCGTGAAATTATTATTATTATTATTATTATTATTATTAGAGTGAAAATTGTTTAACACGATGATGATGATGACGATTATTATAATTTTTTCTATTATTTATAATACTGCGAGCTGTCCACCAAGGACATTTAGCAGTAGGGGACAAGTATCCAGCGATACCTACCCGATTACGACAACCCTAAACGAGATCCTGCGGTTTCTGACGTTTTAGTCTCCTTATGTCACCGGTGGTATCAAGCAATCCCCTAGCAAAAGTATTCGGGTGGCTATCGAGTCTTCTTGCGTGTCTTTTAGCGTGAACTTTTATGACCTCGGCCACATAATCTATACGTAAATCTCGATGTTAGATTTGTTACATACCAGGGTGCCTTGGTTATCATCCGAATAATTTTATTTTGTGACGTTTGTATTATTTTCAGGTTTGATGGTCTAGCACAACCCCAAAGTTGCACCCCATAGGTCCAGACAGGCCTTAGAACCACCGTATATATTAAACGTTTATTATTTGTCGTTAGTACACTGTTTCTCCCTATCAGCCAGTACATTTTTTTAACTCGAATATCTAATTCTTTTTTCTTCATCTGTATGCGATGTTTCCATGTTAATCGGCTATCCAGGTGTAATCCTAAGTACTTGACCGTTGATCGCACTGACAGAACGGTGCTATTAATCCTGACGGGTGAGGGTGTAACTTTTCTGTTGGTAAAATGGATATTGACAGATTTGTTTTCATTAATTCCAATTTTCCATTTTTTAAACCATATCTCCGCCTTAGTAAGAGCTTTCTGTAGGTTACTGCTAGCTATCTTCGGATCCGTGTGTGTTGAGAGCAGTGCAGTGTCATCCGCAAATGTAGCCAGCTGTACGTTTTCCATTGTAGGGAAATCAGCCGTGTATAACAAGTACAGCGTGGGGCCCAGCACAGAACCTTGGGGAACGCCTGCTAAAACAGGATGTATTTCTGAATAGGTATGTTTGTAAGCGCACTTGAAAGTGTCGATTTTCTATGTATGATTTCAACAACAGGTAGTAAAAATTTTGCCAAACTTTATCAAAAACTTATTGAACATCGAGAACTGCCGCGGTACATACTTTTTTGGTTTCTAAGCTATTTTCAATTATACTAACCACCCTATGTAATTGATCAGTGGTGGTGTTTTATAAAACCGAATTGATGTTGCGGAATTATATCATTGGATTGTATGTAAGGCTGTAATCTTTTTAATATTAATTTTTCTACTACCTTCGACAAAACAGGCAACAAAGAGATCGGACGATAAGATGAAACAGAATACGGATCTTTGCCAGGTTTCGGAATCATTATAATTTGCGCGAATTTACACTGTACTGGAAAATATTGTACGCGAAATATTGCATTACATATATAAGTCAGTAATACTATAGCTTTTCGCGGAAGTTCATTCAATAATTCAGCGCTTATTAAGTCGAAACCCGGACTTTTCTTCTTTTTCAACGTTTTAAGTAAACATTTCACCTCAGAAGGTGAGGCTAACTTAATCGAAGAAGATGATTCATATGGACTATTTATATAGTCGTATATTTCCCTGTCCGTGCTAGCCGTCTGAAACACGGTTACCAGGTGCTGAGCAAATAAATCTGACTTCTGTTTATCATCTCTCGCCCATAATCCGTTGCCATGTTTTATCGGAGGAATATGTGTATTGGACCGTTTAATATTTTTGGTGCACTTCCACAAGGTCTATTGCTAGGGTTGAAAGTTTATTTAAATAGCTATTGAGGGTTTTGTTTTTAATTTCTGCTAATAACATTTTTAATTCTTTTACTTTATTGTTGAAAAATTTTTTATCCCAAGGATTCCCTGTTTGGAACCACCTTCGTCTAAACTTTCTCTTTTCCAAGACTAGCTTTCGGACTGATAGCGGATAATTTTTACTTTTTTTGTAAGTATTAACTGGAGTATTCAGCGTGGCTGTTGTTTGTATCTCTCTAGTTAGATACCGTACGGCATTCTCGATGTCAATTTCGCTTTTTAATGGAATTTTTAGATTTAATTTGGTATCTAAGTATTCCCTAAATGATTCCCAATCTGTTTTGTGGTTACACAAATATATTTTTTCCTCGCGACATATAACCGAATCGCCAAACGTTAAAATGATACAAGAGTGGTCCGAAAAAAGATCGAAAGAAGAATTTATTTCTGAGTAATAACTAGCAGTTCCTTTTGTAATGAAAAAATCCAGCAGATCCGGTATTTTACCATTGTCGGTTTGCCAATATGTCGGTTCCCCCGTTGATATGTATTTAGCATTATGACTTTCCAGTGCTTGTTTCAGCATACGCCCCCTTGTTGTCGTTAACCTGGAGCCCCACGCTGTATGTTTGGCGTTCCAATCAGCTCCAGAAACGAATTTACTACCCAAATATTTTATGTATTTGCTAAATTCGATTGACGTTGTCTTGTGTCGTGGCGGACAATAAGCAGCTGATAACACAAGCTGGCCACCCATCATCTGTATGCTAATACTAGCTCCTTGTAGATACTCCTCTTTAAACTGATTTAATTCATGATGTACAATGTTAGATTTTATTCTGAACCACCATGCGATTTTCCCGAGGGGTGTGTACACGAATACGTGTTATAATTATTTATTTTGAAATTATCCTTATCAGTAAGGTGAGTTTCAGAAACTAAAATTACATCGATTGAATTAATATTTAAGAACAATTCAACTTCGGCTTTATGATTTTTCAAACCATTCGCGTTCCACTGAGCAACCCTTAGATACCTGGGCATTATTTGATTAGTTTTGAACTAACGTGGTAAGCATGGATAACATCATGCTATTTTGCTCAGCTAATTGGCGGAATATTGCCTTAAATGATGATCCATTTACGAGCCGTATACTGCTACGAGGCCAGAGGCGCGGACACGGAAGCTATAGTTGTTGAAACATGCCGGTTTCACGTAGGAACGGCTACTGTTGGACCGGCTGCATTTGGTTGCAAAAATCATTGTAATGCCGATGGAAATACGTTCAGCCTTGCACTTTTGGCAGTGTAGCAGAAGGTGTTCTATTGTTACATTGCTGCAGGAACAAATCGGTGGTGATTCTCTTCTGATCAAGTGACTACGAGTGAAAGTCGTATGCTCTAGCAATATACGACGAATGACTATTTCTTCATGTCGTGCCGGCGAAGAGGGAAATCGCCATAAATTAGTATCAGGTTTGAATGAGCCTAATTTGTTTGTAGTTGGTGTTGATAACCACAATATATTCCATTTCGCACGGAGCTGTTCGTTTATTGTGCTGCGCATATCTTTTGGATCTATTGGAAGATCGGGAGCAGGCCGCATATAAGCCGCCTATTTATCTGCTGTATCTGCTAGATCGTTCCCAGCAATACCAGTGTGACTTGGGACCGATATAAATAATGGTTGTGGGGAAAGACCGGTAGATAGGATGCCGATTATTTCCTTAGCCACGCGGGATGCTGATTTTTGCGCTTATAATTACTGATGCTGATGATAGACTGCTTAGAATTTCTACCAACGGAATCTTGTGTATAAATTACAGCTAGTTTTATAAAATAAAGTTCAGCCGAGAGGATTGAAAAATGTGGAGGTAGTGAAAATCTGATTATTATTTCGTTCGAGGATGCTACTGCACATCCTACACCAGAATTTGACTTTGAACCATCGAGATTTACTTCCACACTCAGTGAGAACCACGGGTGTCAATGCAGGCATATAGTTCTGATAGGAGGAACTTCTACTTCGATGTCTTTGAGTACTGATATTGCTTGTGTCCAACGACTGTTTCTGGATTTACCACTAAGATTCATAGCAGATCGGTGGATTGATTCAGGCAAATTTGGAGTACTTCTTATATGTGTGTGTAAAAATATGACATAAGTTTGGAACGGCGAAATTTGTTCAGCAGGCTAGCGGAAGGAGACGTTCGAAAAACACCTGAACATATTCTCAGGGCAGAGTGGTTAACACTTTCTAATGATTGTAAAATAGATTCTTTTGCATTTCCATAAACTACAGCACCGTAATCAATTTTTGGGCGAATTACTGTCTTGTATATTATAATAAGTGATCTCGTGTCCGCTCCATATTGTGTATGAGCTAACTTTCGTAATAAGTTTAAGTTTAGCATCCTTTTTTGCTTTTTTTTTTTTAGCATACGTATGTGAGGCTTCCATGTGAACTTCTGATCAAAAGTTAAGCCCAGATACTTCACACTGTAGTAGGAGATGGAATTATTTTAAGTAAAGAACTATATTATGAGTACAAGAGCGTTTTCGACATTATATGGCTGTGGATTTTTCATCCGAGAACTGAAATCCGGATATCTCCGTCCATTTTAGAAGTTTATTTAAGCAGAGTTGCAATGTTTCTGATCCAAGTGGTTACATGGTAGGAAGATAACCAAATCATCTGCAAGTAATGCTGCTCTTATTGGTGGTACTATCTCAGTTAAGATATCAAACACGAAATGGTGGGAATGAAATATGTTTTCGTGTTAAAGGATATTTTTAAAGAGTACACATGCTTTACGTTTATTAGAGTACATTTTACAATAGATATGTTTGTATGCGTGCATTTAATCAAAATCAATAAAGAGGCAACAATTTATTAACAAGAACTAAATGAAATCTAATATATATGTCATTTTCAATTTTTGTAATTTTTTTGTTCCAAAATTAGACAAAAAATGCGAATCAAATTACACAAATTGCGCTACACTCGTCACCGAATTCCGCAGCTAACTGATGAGAAATAAGAAGTTTTTAAGCGCTGTACTGGCGATGACGATGGTAGAAATGAGTGGTTTAGATAAACAATACGGACCGGTCTCACAGGCTATCCGTATGATGTCGGTTCGAATGTCAAATCCGCAAAAAAAAAGCTAGGAATGCTGTTAAAAGCGCTTCCAAAAGTACCGTGTTCGTCTTTTCAAGATTACATTAGCGAAAAAAAAACAAACGCGTGAGAACGGTAAACGTGGACAGTTTTAGGAAATGACGAATCAGGTCGGTCCTTTCTTTTCGTGTTAAGCGTTATTTGTTTCGTGTTAAGAGAATGTATCTGGACTGTGTTAACCGATATTTCGTCTTAAGCGTACACATTTCTGTATATTATTATGAATTTTTTTTAACCGGGACGTCTATACAACCTGCGATAACTCGTATTTCTATAAACGTGGACAACTTATATGTCCGTGAACGGATGTAAATTCCCGAGAAGAAGAAGAGATAAAACATTATACGGAGGACCGTTATAGTAATTGAAGGTATATACTTTAGAACGTAATAACGTTACTAAAGAAGAACATTGTGATCTGTTGAAATTTTCTTTTTACATGCGATCAGTTGATGCCGATATTTTTAATTGCCTTCTTTCCTCGGTCGATGTTATATATTCCACAGTTCGGTACTAATAATTCTGCTACCGAACGAGAAAGTTTTCAAATCGTAATTCAATTGTCAGGAAATCTGTTTACCTAACAGAAAAATTCTAAAGTATATTTTGTTTACAGCTTCCTCTGTCTATAATCATGATTTTTGTTTTAACCCCGTTTATTTCGACTGCAAATTTGCTACTGATAGGTTCGACCTTTTCTAGCAATATTTTAATTTCGCCTAAATTGTTCGCCATGAGTGTTCCATCATCAGCATAACGTAAATTAAGACGTCCTACAGTAAAATATTTAATCACAACGGGCTCTAAATAAATTAAATCCGTGGATTGAGTAGATGGTGAATATACATTTATTATACACAATAACTAAAATAACTTATATGGTCGGTAATTTTAATAAATTCGGCTCTACGTACAATTAATAAACAATCAAAACTAATATATTATCGCGATCATTGACGACCGTATAAAATTAAAATTAAATTTAAAATACTAATTATAAAAAAAAAAAAAATGAATACGAAATCATAATAAATCGACGTCTCTACAACGTGAAATATGAAATATGTATAAATAAAAAATACTCGTGTATTCAAAATAAATTGGATTCGCACACGGAATAGACAATCGTAAATATTAATTCTTAATTATATATATATATATATATATATAGATATATATATATATATATATATATATATATATATATATATATATATATATATATATATATATATGTCACGGTGGCGTAGTTGCTAGAGTGCTCGACTGTCGACTTGACGGTCGGGAGTTCGAAACCAACACGCGAGATAGAAAGTTTTCATCATTATTTAATTCTTAATTATCACGGAGAAGGCAGTGGCACCCCACTCCGATAACATCATATGCGCGCGCATCTATATAAATAGTGTTTTGAATGCTAGCTAATTCTGTACGTAAAAATAAAAATAGCTAGTCCCGACTTTCTGCAACGAACAATATGACGATGATGATATACTTAAGTTGACTTGCAAACATCGTGTTATGTTCGTTTTAACTCCGTTTATTTACCGTTTTAATTTCAACGAATCTCCTGGCATAAAAAATAACGTTATTATAAAAACGCGTCTAAAACGATAGAAAAATCGAAATTGGTCGGAAAACGAGAAAGACGACCAAAATGTAAAGCTCTGAACTGGCAAATTCGGAACAGACCGCTTCCCACAATGGTGGTCGAATATTTGTCCGTAAGGAAAATTAGATAGAACAAACGTTCGTTTTGAAATCACTCCGTCGGGAATAATTCCAATTCGATTTTTCTATTATCATTATCACTACCGCCTGACACATTTTTCTCATACTATTACTAATAACATTATCTTCCGAGTAATACGATATTTCTATTACTAGTGCGAGATGGTGAATAGAATCGATTGTATTAGTGTTTTTTTTAAACGTGAATTCTATTCGAGAAAAAAATATATATGAAAACAGAAATGGAAAACCGAAATTGAAACGACACTCGTAAAGAGTTTTCGATTGAATTCGTAGTAAAAAAAATCGATAGTAATATATATATATGTGTGTGTGTGTGTGTGTGTGTGTATATATGTGTGTTTTTACTGATAATTTATAAATATGTCCGCGATGCTCCTCAAACAATTGGAACCATGGGCACTGTACAAAAAAATTAAAACCCTCCCGCTAAGAGCATTTCACCCAACGTATTCCACGTGTCCATTGGCAAGATCACGCGACATTTTCAGAGTAAAATTGCGAATCTATTCAGTTACTGGGTTTACAAGAATTCACTAAGATGTTCCAGTCACATGAGTGCAAACAGAATTCCACCCAAAAAATGTTTCTATTCGAAACTGTCGAATGAAAAGCATCGCATTCGCGATGCCTGTATAAATATTTCTAGGGATAAATATTAAAATATTGTGAAATAGGTCCCAAGAAGCGGAAAAACTAGCCATACATCGAAAACGGTGGAAATGTGGACTTATTTTAAAATACCGGCTTCGAGACAAAACAGCGTTAATACATAAAAACAACGATCGTAATAATGTTAACGTTTTTTATCGTATCTAAATATATTTGCCCAAAAAACACGATTTTAAAAAAAACAGAATATAATACATATATATGAGTATCTAGGACAATTTCCACAAGCCTATTATGCAAAGCAAATGTTCTACCATGGACTTTCCCGCTTGTTTATGAGGGTAAACCGGTAGTCGTACAATAAAAAGAATGCAATCGATGATAGAGTATAAATTTATCCTTTATCTATCTCTTCTTTCCTACTGACACTGTCCGACGTCTCGTGTTCCAAAGGCTTTTTTGTTGTTGGCCGAATTTTTCCGGGAACTTTATTATTAAATTTAAACGAACATTTTTCACGTCTAACGTCAAAAAAAAAGAGTAAAAAAAATTATAAAATGAGAATAATAACTGCGAAATCAAAGAGACTCTCGTTAAAAGAACACGTCGGAAATAGAAAATTGTTTAATAATTCATCATCGTTGTGACCACTATTGTAGAAGTATATTGCTGAAAAGTATCAAGCACCCTGCCTTAGATTCGAACGCTATCCTACTGACTATTATATTTCGTTCGAGAGGGCGAGAAACACTTTCCCTAATCTATTGGGGGAAGTCGAAGAAACAAAATTTGGTGTTCCGCGGGAATTTCCCGAAGGAAAACTCATCACACCCACGAGAATAAGACGTCAATAACGTCTTAAAAATTTAATGAATTAAACGAAAAGGAAAATTTGTCATTATATATATATATATATATATATATATATATATATATATATATATTTAGATAGATAGATAGATAGATAGATAGATATAGATAGATAGATAAATGAACGTGAAAAAAACAAAGTTCAATGTTTTTATGTTTCGAAAAGTGTAAACATTGTTTTTTTTTATATAAAAAATTTTTATTCTACTTTTTTAAATGTTTTTCTTTTTTTTTTGGCTTTTTATTCTAACTAAAGGAAAATGTAGAATTGGTAAAATTTTAATTTTTTAATAATTTTATCGTAGTACAATTCTATTTATGTCGCTGCGGCGTAGTTGCTAGAGCGCTCGACTGTCAACTCGACGGTCGGCGGTTCGAAACCAACGCGCGGCATAGAAAGTTTTTCATCATTCATTATTTAATTCTTAATTATCACGGAGAAGGCAGTAGCGCCCCACTCTGTATAACATCAACAGTGCCTTGAATGCTAGCTCATTTAGTACGTAAAAAAAAAACTACAATAGCTGAATGATGATAATGATGATGATGAGAACTCAATTTCATTACTTTATCTCTAGCCATATATTTCAGATGAGGTCGTACTAAAAATTCAACTGAAACAATGTTTGAATAGAAAAACTTTTATATCTCGGCGGGACTTTACGATAATTAACCGTTTGAAAATTGAACGAATTTCTTTGTCCCGTGATTACACCTACAAACAGAGCTTCCGCGCTCCAAACCCTGAAATTTCTCTTTGGAATTGCGCCGCTATCCTTCGGTTCATCGTGCAACTTGTACCAAACATTCCGCGCTCGACATAAATTTTCTTCTACAAACGATTCTCGCCGACGTCCTTTAACGTAGTCGCCAAAACGCTGGCCTACATTAAATCGAACGAAATTTCGCCGCTCATTTAGCCATCGGTAATTATTGTATACCTTCTTTCGGAATGCCGGCATTTAGTTTTAGTTACGATATTTTCTTTACGTTAAAGATTGAATAAAGACTTTTATTGTTATTATTTTATTTTTATCTTCGATTCGACGGTATTCAATTAGCATTATTTCGGTTTGTATACATATAGTAGTAATTGTAGTTGTCGTAAAGACTCGCGGACAACGTAGCAATTATTCGGAATAATTCTTCACTCGGGGCAGCAATTTTACGATGTCCGAGCTTTTCAACTCGGGGCAGCAACGATGTCCAAGCTTTTCAACTGCGTTAATGTTGTTACTGTTCGAATTGCCGATATGATGATTAGTCGCTTTTATAATTTTTACATCGACTGCATTTCATTTATTAATCTTCTACGCGTACGTGTTTCTGTACGTTATTATTACGCGAGACAGCTAGGACCGTCGTTTATTTTTCATTATATAGTAATATAGTCGGTTTATTAGGCATTTTGATATCGGGGCTCCAGTACATTTTATAGTCGGTATTCTCTAACATAAAGTCGGTATTTATAATATGGTAAGCTAATTTCATATCAGCATCCGCTGAGTGCAACATTATCACCATGTTTGGTGTATTGCGTAGCAGATAATATTAGCATCAACTTTACTAGGTGATCAATCTACAACATTTCCCGTAATTATCATCGCGTATTAAAACGTATTTTTCAATAATTTTTTTGGTTCTAATTATTCTGTCTTGCGCGTTGACATCATAAAATCAGTACGTATCCATCTTTCAACCGTTAATCTTTTTTATCCAAAACCGACGGATGTATATCCGTATAATAGCTGTTTTCGTTTTCAGTTTTAATAACTTTGTTGCTTATTATATTCTTTAATTCTTCTTTTGTTTCTTCGCTACGATTTTTTATACATCATCAACTTCAACACTTGTCATATATATATTCAACTTTAGTTTTATCGTAAAAATAGTTCTTCAGTTGGTATAATTACAAATAGCATAAGTCCATTATACGTAGTCCTCTCTTATCCGGTTTTAATGTAATTCTTTCTACTAATGTACTTGGATTTCCCGTTCCATTTCTGACCAAGTCCTTTAAATTAATCCGCGCAGGTCAATATCAGATAATTCGACTAGACCAACAGAGTATGACTTGAGATTACGTAGGTATCGATTGCTATCACGTTGTTCTTAGTATTTGAAAAGTTAGTCGCATTTTCGTATTAGGTATTTATAATGTTCTTATTCGCTCAGATTGGTGATTAATTTTTTATCGGTCAATCGAAATCCTTCGGAGAATGTTATAATACTTTTTTTTTGCATTTACACCGATTGAATCTGACACCTTCCCTTTGCATTCAATAGCTTTTAAAATACTCTGTGAGTCGGTAACAACGAGATAATTACCTGGAAGATTCGCATCAATTAAGGGCGACAAAGAAAGAAATACTGCCACACACTCAGCTGTAAATGAGGAACAGATATCAGATAATTTGTATGCACTGCTAATACTAAGAGATGGGATATAAACTGCTGCACCAGTTCCCTGAGCTGACTTCGATCCATCTGTATAAACAAGGATATGCGTAGGAAAATTTTCAGCGATAATATTATTAAATGTAGTCCGGATCAGTGGGGGAGGCCAATGGACGTAGTTCTCTGGAAAGAAAAATGTTATTTTATTGGCAAAATTGTATGAATACGGTAACATAAATTGGATGGGTATATGAATTCGCATAGTCTGCACCTGAAATTCATCCAACATAGGTAAAACCGAAGCCAGCAGAGGCATTTTGCTGTTTGAAAACCGCCAGTTGGAATAAATGTGGTAGAATAAATTGTATAGCGGAAAGCGATCTATGTACATTCTACCGATCAAGAGCTTTAATGCTAAATAACTCCGTCTCCGGAGGAATCTTACACTCTGCCAGCAATGCCGGTATCGGAGTACTTCTAACTGCACCAATACAGAGCCTCACACACTCATTTTGCACACGATCAAGCTTATTTAACAATGATTCAGCAGCAGATCCATAAAAAACACAACCATACTCCATTTTAGAACGAATTAGAAATTTATAAAGAGTCAACAGTATGAAAGGATCACCCCCCCAACGAGTATTGTATAAATTACGTAGAATGTTAACGGCGCGGTTAATAGTTTTTATAAGATGATCAATATGTGGCCTCCATGTTAAACGCGTATCCAACGTAATACTCAAATACCGTATTGACTTGCAAAAGGGAATAACTCCATTTTCTGTTGTGATAGAGAAGTTATTGACTGTGAGATGTCTGTATGTAAAAACCACTGCCGCACTTTTCTGGGGACTTAGAGTTAACCCCAACTTATAAAGAACTCGTTCGATTAAATCAATATCCATATTAATATTACATACGGCGTCGGAAAATGATGTATTGGAACTAAATACCGCAATGTCATCGGCATAAAGGAGAGTTTTGGAATACAAAGCACGTGTGTCAGTTCTGAAATATATAAATTAAAAAGCAACGGACTGAGGGAAGAACCCTGAGGAATTCCCCTATATACCACTCGATGGTATCTGGTGGACGATGAACTTATTAAAATGTGGCGTTGCGAAAATAGTCTACTAATGAAATGGCAGCAATGCCCTGGAATGCCTAGGGACAACAGTTTTTGCTGTAAAGAGGGCAAATGTACATTGATAAAGGCGTTCATTATATCGAGGAAAACAGTAATATTGTATTCTTTATTAATGAGACTGTTATATATATTACCAACTAAATCACCCACGCAGTCCAAAGTACTGGTGTTATTTCGAAAACCATACATATTAGTTTGGAGGATTTCATTAGGCTCTAACCACCAGTTGAGACGCGAAGCTATAACGGATTCACAAATTTTTCTAAAACAAGAGGCTAATGCAATTGGTCTAAGTGATCCATTTTTCTTAGGCACAGGGACGATAACAAAAAGCATCCAAGAACTTGGAATCGATTTAGTTTGCCAAACTTTATTTAAAATGTGAACGAAGATAGTAAAAAAATTTTCCGGCAGCTTTTTCAATACTTCGAAAGAAACACCATCGTATCCTGGCGATGTTGAATCCTTCGTTGATAAAATGTAAGCTACCTCCTTTTCAGTAAAAGGAGCATCTAAAAAGTGATCCGAGGGGCTACTTTCAGGTATTATAACTTCTTCTAGTAGAGGTATATGAGGTGGAGCCAGTGACTCAACAAATGAATAAAAATTGTCTTCTGACAACTGTCTAAGAACTCCTGAACGATTTAGATAATTCCCATACCTTAGAGTTAGATGTTTGTCGATTGAATTGCATGCAAAGCTGTTGCCACTTCTTCCTTTTTGCAAGTTTAAATTCCCGCTTAGCTAAAGCATTAATTTTCCTTCAGTGCAGATAATTTTCAACAGAACTATTTTCCTTATATTGTAGAAAAGCTCTCCTTCTATCACAAGCTGCGCGTTGGCAGGAAACTTACCACCAAAGGCTTGAGTTACTTTTCCTTGTTTTCTTATATTCACGCTCCTTTATAGTTGGTGACGATTTTGACAGGGCTTCGCTGATAGCTTCATATAACAACTGGAACTGGATCCTAGGGTCAGTCTCATTGCATATATTTAAATCATGTTTCTGAAGCTGAGCAGAAAACCATTGCCGATTCGTACGAATATAGTTCCACCTTTTTCCTAAGGACTGATCAAAAAATCTGTAACTATCCTGTACCTCATTTATACCTATTTCTATTAATATGGGGCAGTGGTCACTCCCTGAAGTGTCTTGGATAATTTTCCAGCTAGCTATTAGACCAAATGTAGGCGAGCAAACTGTCAAATCTAACGGGTTGGCAACAGTTCCAGGCCTACCAAAATGAGTTGGACTGCCATCGTTCAAGATGCAGCAGTCAACATTCAAAAAGGCTTCATATAACACGTTCCCTAAATAATTATTTGTGGAACTACCCCAGGCTACATTATTCGCATTCCAGTCATCACCGATAATGAATGGAGTTTTCAATGAATTAAAAATATCTGAGAAAATAGAAATATTTGGACGAGAGGAAGGTTTAACATATATACTATAAATATGAATATAAAAAGACGAATTTATATTAATCTTAGTATTTGACTTTTTAATATTAATCGTAAATAATTATTTAAATATTTGAAAAATTGATAAAAATGGAATAATTTAAATCCGACCCAATTTTTCGTTAATAAATAAAAATAAAAAATATTAACGGAAATTTAGTGCGCTCAGATATTTTACGAGTTATGCAGTTTTATAAATGCATATATATATATATAATACAAGACCTGTTACGCAAGATAGAAAAGTAATCATCTATATTTCGTAAAATATTTATTATCTTCGACATTATCCAATAATAGCAAACTATTTTACGTGCAACTTTGTTTAATTTATTTAATAAAGTAAGGTTAGACTCACTTTCGCACGTATATATATATATATATGTATGTGTGTGTGTGTGTGTATTATTTTAAGAACGATGTCATATACTTAGAAAATTGCGCACGCAAAGTAACGTTGTGAACCTGATTTTATTTGGCATACAGTTAGTAGCCGCTGACCGTAACGCCCAATGATGGTAATAATAATAAGGATATTAAAGTTCGTCTTTCTATCATTTCCAAGAAAAGACGGTCGTTATCGTGATACATGGCCATAATAAAAGTTCAACTTGAAAGTTTTCGTAAAAACTGACGACTAGAATACTATATAGAATATTATCGAAACTAGCCATAATCCGTGAACATGCACACACTTGCGCAGAAGTTCATACCTGCATTAGGTCATCGTATCAACACTGCTCATGCAAATGTCCTCTAATATAATAATTTATACACGAATTCAAAATCGAAATAAAAGATAAAATATACGATTGGAAGTTGTACGATACGGAATCAAATTTGAAAACTTGGTGTGTATATATATATTTATTTATTTATATTATTTTTTAGAGTAAAGGGTTACATTAAAATAAAAAATAGTTAAAACATAAAAAATTAAAATAAACGCAATAATAATAATGAATGCGTGAGGCTGTTAAGCTTGGGGCATCGCAAGGCAGTCTCTTTCCGAGTATTCCTTCTTCCTGTTTAGTTGCATCCACTCGTGCGCAGATCTTCTTCATCGATGAAAATCTATGTTCTGTAAAAGACAAGTTAACTTTTATAAATCTATCCAACCTAATCTTCCTAATACAACGGTCAATGTGGCTGTATCTTAATTGTGAACATTAGAAGGGCCAGGTAACAGAGGTCAAGAGACAAATATAATATCGTTCGCATCCTTTCGTAATTATCGCATCGGTTCCTTCCAGTGCGGTGGACCGACATGTTTACGTTTTATATTAAGTTACATATATATATATATATATATATATATATATATATATATATATATATATATAATATATATATATGATGATCGTGATGAATTGTCGCTAAATCCCATAGGAAGTCGTGATCATGATAATCATCCAATTAACTCATGAATCTTTTTTTTCACTGGCGCTGCAAGCTGTTAATGTTGTTATTTTTGGACACATTAAATACAAAATTCGATCTGACCATCTTCGATGTGGTCTTCCTTTTTATCTTTCACCGGGTGGTCTGGCTTGCAATATTTATTATTCTAATTGCAGAGCGTTTCGTTTTGGAGTCCATTTATATCTGAATAAACTTCTGTCCTAATTAATAATCATAATTTTTGTTTTTTGAATGTTTATTTGAAGCCCGAATGTATTACTCGCAGTCTGCAATTTGGCAAACAATGATGTTAGACTATCTTTTGAAGTTGTTATAAGCTCTGTGCCATCAGTATATCTCAAATTGGAAATTCGTTTTCCTCCGATAGGAAAACCTTCGCCGCAGTCAATCAAAACCTTCCTCATATATATACATATATATATATATATATATATATATATATATATATATGTGTGTGTGTATGTATGTATCTTTATTTATACTTTTGCATATTTTCGTTATGTATATATATATATCATGAGTTTTTAAATGTATCTAAGTGTTTACATGCAATGATAATAATTAATAATTTTTTTGTAAAATACAAATTCAATAATATATAGATTGACTGCAAAGATAGCTAGGTTACATACTCGAGTAATGTCTTCTATTCGTTATAATAGGCTATCAAAAATATGTAGATAATCTAGTCGACTTATTTTGTGCTCGTGTAACTACACAATATTACATCAGAGCCTTCATATATACCATCAGCTCATATAGTAGTTTTAATTCAAAAGTCTCACAAAGGTCATTAGGCACTATACGGAGTAGTAAGCTACAAATTTATCCATTATAATATTCCACCCTTCCATTTGTTTGACAACGTGGAACATAACCTCTCTCTCTCTTTTTCTCTCTCTCTCTCTCTCTCTCTCTATATATATATATATATATATATATAATTATTAGTACGAATCTGATTAACTATGAACTATGAATGGCCATGGTTTCCACCGTTGTGACCAAAACGAATTTCACGTGTATACATTAAACATGGAGCACGCGTTTTGCGTTGTAGCAGTGTTACCAACTGCGTTGTTCAAAAAACAAAGCAGTCCATGTTCTCTGGATCACCCTATATAACGAAAAACCGATAAAATCGCAAAGGGAAATAAAGAATTATTTACGCATCACAATTTCGGACAAGAAAATATTGAAAAATGGCAATGTACAGCCATATTCGTATATATACATATATGTATAAATGTATAACACGAAGTAGTGATTTTTTAGGAAAAATAAACGACAAAATTATTAGCAGAAATCATTAATTTTTAAAATTAACAAATTCAAATAATAAATCGATTATCTACATTAACAACGAATAAATGTGCTAAATGTTAGTTCTTATTAGTTAATGAAAATGATATAACTTTGCTAATTTGTTAGTAACAGTTCGTGATTTTTACTAATGACTTTATTGTTTCTTACATAGACATATATACATAGATAAATGGATGCATAGATATACATTGTGTGTCGGTATGCAGGTAAATATAACGATTAATTTTCTCGCATTATTGTTTACCACCTACATCCTGAAATGCTCGATAATACAACCAATTAAAAAAAAATCACTTTTCTCGGAAACTCTGTTTCTCGTCGTAATTATCGTATTGTTTTCTGCGTTCATTTATATTGTAACGTATATATTTACAATATATATATATATATATATTCTCCGTATTTCCGTCAAGAGCAGTATCGTAAGATGCTCCGCTCACCACCACAACACCCGAAGTCGAATGATAACCTACCTATCAAACCGGAAGAAGATGACACCGGTACTAAGTATAGACACCACACATCAGGTAAGACTCACACAGACACACAAAAATTATTGAAACACACACCACCGCCACCAACATCATTAATGCTTAACACTACCACACACACGAAACCAACAAACCCGGACATCTAGATAATAGTATAAACACCGATATCTATACCCGTAAGAACATAGATAATATAATAATCAGTTTCCCGCGATAAGCACAGTTACAATTACATCGGACATGTCTACCTCGCATAACCAAAATAAACCGTCAATAAATACAACATCTAAAAATAGTGAAACATTTTCGAGTAAATTAAAATACACCACCCCTAAAACCAAAAAAATCACACCGTTAACTGCATTTAATTATCCTACGGAAGAACGGGGATTAATTTTCCCTTATCCATCCGCACACACCATACGCGATTATTATGTCGCGCTGAAGGATTTACTTGAGAGCGCATTAAATATTATTGCTGCATCATGCATAAGTAAAGACCGAATAGTCATCTTTCTGAAAACAAAGCACGTAACAGACAAATTTTTTGCAAATGGTGGCGAAATTAAAATAGGCACACAAATAGTTAAGGCTCGCCGTCTAAAAAGCCGAGCCAACAAACTAATACTATCAAACGTCTCACCCATTATATCAAATGAAGTTATTACATCACATCTAACATCAATATTCTCCTTAAAAATGTTATCTCCCATATCAATTTTGAGAGTAAACCCATCTGATAACGAATTTTGACATATAGTTAGTTGGCGCAGACAAATTTATATTGAACAAACGAATTGCAGCAACATATCTGACTCATTTTTATTGTACCACAATGATACCGACCATCGAATATTCATACAAATCGAAGACCATATGTGCCAACATTGCAACGAAAAACAAAGACAAACACCGAGTACCCAAGTGATTTCTGTAACTGACCTTCTGGAACAAGCAAGTACCGAAAGTGGAAAAAGTGATAACAAAGATGAAAAATTGAACAAATTTAATGATTCAAAAGCTCCAACCATCACAGCTATCAATGACCATACAGACTCTGATGCACAACCACCCAACCCCTTCACAAAACGACCCCAACCATCAACACCAGACTCACCACATGAGATATGCGAAATATCTTTTATAGCACAATCAGCCTCAAAAACAATTAACAAGCCCCCCTCACATGCAGATAGTAAAGTAACGCACCAAAATAAAAAAAAAAACAGCTTCTTAAATCCCAAGCTCCTGCAACTCCATCTCCAAGTTCATCCAATGCCAAATATAACTTTTCTCTAAAGATCGCACCTGTGAAGGAAATAACCGAAAAAGTTAAACCATTGTTTGATAATAACCAACATAATTTCATTCTTGATTTCTCCCAATATCAAACATTTGTGAAAAACATAGCTTCTGACCCTGACTATCTAAGCTTTGCCCACGACTACACCAACGACAAAGAGGGTCTAATACATGTGATATCACTTACGAAACCATTCCTAAATGGTATGAATATAAAAAACAGGTGCTCCCGAATCATAAAACACCTTAGCAACATGACTATACAAAGTAACACAAGCGCGACAAATGCTCTCGACACTTTAAACCGATCAAACTAATAACAAATAGCCAACTACACACGAAATCAGAACAAATATAAATTATGCCTAAAAATATAATAATGCAGTGGAACTGCGGAGGCTTCTATAACACCAGCTGTGAACTTAAGCAGCTAATATCATCACACTCTCCGGCAATCATGTGCTTACAGGAGACACACCTCAAACCCTCAGATAACCCACAAATAAAGAACTACAACATCTTTAGGCATGACAACATCCATGGTATTATGGCTAAGGGTGGAGTGGCAACCTTAATTCATACTTCAATTCCTTGTAATCAAGTAAACATAAACACACCACTACAGATAATAGTAGTCACTGTCCACTTACCCTCTACACCATATTAGGGTATCACCATTTGCAACTGCTATATATCCCCAAACTCTCTCGATAGCTGTCATGGAATCCAATCCATAGTCACACAACTCAAAGCACTCATAATTATGCTCGGCGACTTTAATGTTCACTCTCCCCTCTGGGGAGCATCTTTCACCAACAAACACGGTCACATCATCAATGATGTCATACTATCTAATCATTTCGCTACTCTACTCCCACCAAGCCACACACATTTTAACTTGTCATATAACACATTTTCCACCATAGATCTTGCCCTGGTTTCACCTACACTATACCCTATCCTCAGTTCTTCAGTGTTTGATGACTTGTGCTCTAGCGACCATTTCCCAATTATCATACAAATCACAACACCAAACACTACTACTCAAGTAAAACAAACTCCCCATCTACTTTTCTACAAAGTAGATTGGAAATCTTACACAAATGCAGTCAAGGTACCCATCAAACCTCTCAGTTCTATTAAAGAAAACCTGAATATATTCCTTGATGAAATCTTTAAAGCCGCAGACACAACTATACCCAAATCAGCTACAAACATACGCCCAAGAAGGGTCCCATCGTGGTGCAATGAGATTGCGGTAGCAATCCAACAACGCAAACGTGAACTCAGGAAATATAAACACTCACAGTCAATCACCGACCTAATTCATTTCAAAAAATCACGCACTGTAGCTCGTAACCTCATCAAAACAAAAAAATGTGAATCCTGGCACAAGTTTGTTTGTACCATGCCAGAGCGAGCATCGAGTTATTATATGTAGTCAAAAATTAAAACACTTAATGGCGTAAGTTCCATACCACTCCTATGTCATTAAAGATAGGTGGGAAAACTATTTTTTATTTAAATGATGTAGCCAATTCCCTCGCCCAACACTTTGCAAATCTTCATCACAGAGATATTCCGCCGCTTTTCTCGATACAAAATCAGCAGCTGAAAAAGAGCAAATACATTTCCCACAAGATCCTAGTGCACCATACAACTGCGACTTTAATATCTCAGAACTGAACTTCCAGCTCAACAAACATACACCAAACACTGCACCCCGTCCAGACTTAGTAAAACCTTATATGTTAAAATACCTTCCACCAAGTGCAAAACTATTCCTTTTAAATTTATACAAACAAATATGGAGATCCAGCATCATTCCCAAAAGCTGGAATTCAGCTGTAGTTATTCCAATACTAAAACCAAATAAAAATCCGTTCTTCCCAGATAATTACAGCCCGATATCTCTTCTGAGTGTTCTTTCAAAAACGCTGGAGAAGATGGTTAATAAGCGTCTCTTATTTTTCCTTGAAAATAACAATCTCCTTTCTCCTTTGGAAGCTGGTGAGCGAAAGACGAGATCTGCTATAGATCATCTGCTCACTTTACAGAGGCAAATATTAACATACAACATGATAAACAGCACTTATATGCTGTATTCTTCGATTTAGAAAAAGCGTTTGACCGCTTGTGGCGACATGGACTATTAATAAAAATAAAGTCAGCCTTATGCAGTTTCCTAAACAACCGAACTTTTCAAGTTAAGATCGGTTTGTCAAAATCAACACCAGTTCAGGTTCTGCACTTAGTGCAACCCTGTTCATGTTATATATCGATGACATAGAAAATTATATCTCGCAGCCTGTTACCGCTCGGCTTTACATTGACGATCTTAATATATCCTTGTCAACCAGTATTCCTTCTAAAGCACAAAAAATCCTTAAAAAAAACATAGATCGTTTGCAGCAATGGTCTGACACGAACGGTTTATATTTTTCTACATCCAAATCAGCATACATTATTTTCCATAAGAGGCGTCTATCATTTCCCAGCTCTTCTTTAAGTATAAATAACTCTCCCTTAACAGCCAAAACAAGAGTAAAATTCCTAGGTTTATTGTTCGACTCCAAATTAACCTGGCGTTACCATATAACTGAAGTCAAGAGTAGGTACTTAAAACTACTCCCAATTCTAAAATATTTATCAAACCCAAGATACAATATAAAAACCCAAATCCTCTTAAATATCTATAAATCTATACTCCTATCACGAATCAACTATGAGTGTCAGATATACTCAACAGCCAGTAAATCTATATTAAGAACATTAGATAGAGTGCGCCATGCTGGACTTCGACCCATCCTTGCAGTTCATCTCTCATCACCATCAAACAGCTTGTGTACATTAGCAGGATCCTTTCCACTTATACACTACAGAAATTACCATACTTACGTCTATTTCAGCCGTCTGCTTAGCTACAATAAAACATTTTCATACACCAAGGAATGTACATCCCCTAACCCCCATCTTGCAAATGACCCTATACCAAACCTACTTAACATACTATCAACATATCACATAAGCTTCATTCCAAAATCAAGATTGAATTAAAATATAATGATACCTCATTGGGACCCTTTCGAAACAAAAATAGATTTATCTCTCACACAACAAAATAAATTTACACATCCTATAAATATAAATGAAATGGTATTATGCACTCTTCAAAAATACAATGACTACACACACGCACACACAGACGGAACAAAATCGAAAGCAGGCCGCGAGAATTCACCAACAGCATGCTCTTACCAAATTGATAATATACTACACTCAATCCGACTGAGCGATTGCTGCACTTCTCTGGATGCAGAGTTGTATGGAATTGTGTACTGTATTCAGTACATCAGATCAGCTGTACTTCCACATCGAAAAGCATTGAGACTCCCTCTCTACAACTAATATGCCGTCAAGACAATAAAAATACCATAATATTAGAAATCCAATACAACCTACACACACTACATAAGGAAGGATGGGAAATCCGCTTTCTGTGAATCCCAAGTCACGTTGGGATGCACGATAATGATAAAGTAGACCTTGAAGTCTATGGTACTTTCACCAGTACCAGAACACTCACCACCTCCATCAACATTAGTACACGTGCTCATGAATAATAGCAAACAGGAATGGACCATCGACTGCACGTCACAAACAACTTCCTGAGGAGCATAAAATCAACCATAGAACGTTGGTGGCCTCCAAATAGCACAAGCAGAAAAGAATATGATATCCTAAACCGTCTACGTGGAGGTCACACAGCCATATCACACAATTATCTTTATACCAAAAGCCCTCCACCAACAAACTGACCCCTATGCGGACATTTAACAGAACCAACAATCACACACTTAATCTACAACTGCCAAACACTCACACCACACAGGTTAAAACACAGAATACAGGGCCCGATACACAAAATACTCTCAAACAAGCCTCAATCAATAGGTAGCATTCTGGCTTTCTCTTAGAAAGCGGACTCCTAGCATGCATATAAACTAGACACATGTCTCCTTATGCTGTAATAACCCTGGTAGTTACAAACCTCATATGGAGATTTACATAATATTTTTAAAAAAAAGTTTTCTTTTTTTCTAATGAAAATAAAAATTAAAAAAAAATGATAATAAAGAAACCACATTTTTCAAAATTAATTAATGCTGAAAGAAATTTAACCTAAAACTAGTCTCCCTTGTTCTTATTCTTTGTAAAATTAAAAATAAATTAAACATCGTTTCGCACTATAAAATACCTTATTTGTATCATTATTATTATTAAGAATTAATTAACTTTTTATATATTATTATTTTTATTATTATTATTATTTTAATATTATTATTATTTTAATATTATTATTATTAATAATAAGATTGCTTGACAAAGATAATGAACAACGGCAATTTCTTCCGTTAATAAAAGCTGTTCCACACAAACATTGTACAATCACGTTTACATGCATCGAACGCCACACGCACACACACACACACATATATATATATATGTAATATATAAATAAATATATATATAACATGTAGATGTATACTCGTTCAAGCTTTGTTGTTTTTTTGAGGGTTAACTTCATCAATTTCCATCTGACGATAACCGCTTTAAACAAATGAGCTTGAGAAGACAACGGACCTTTAGAGAATTGCAAAGCAGGTATTATGTTGCTTTAATGAAGGAATACTATGTCGTTTGCATACCTAAGTACATATATATATATATATATATATATATATATATATATATATATATATAATGTGTGCGATATCGGCAATGCTGAAACTATACTTTGCAATAATAAGCCCCTTGAAGAAATAATTACATCAACGTGTCGCATCATGGGTTCGAAACATTTCCACCCTTAACTTACTCCATCGAAATAACTTTCCAAGTAAAGGACGATTAAGATGGACGATTTTAAAAGTACGCAAAATAACAGAACGACCTAATTGGAGCTTCGGGTCTTACTACGAAGGGCAGTTTTTTTAGATTGTCTACCGTTGTGGTCAATGACTGGTAATCGCTTATAACAAACTTACGTTCAATGAATAATATATAAATGAATACACGAATAGGTATAAATATGCGCAAAAATAATATAATATGCATCGATGAACTATAAACGAACGACCTTTTCTCGTATTCTTCATCGAGTACTTAAATGTAGAATATGAGTTACTAAACTTTGTCTGCAACCTTAAACTTTCAAATAAAAGCACCCAATGAACCTACGTTTATTCCGGGCCACCCGTCTTCAAAACCTAGCATCATTGATCTGGTCCTTACAAAAACCTACTATGAAATTACCGATCCTATATCAATTAGTAAGCTGTCTTCAAATCATAATCCAATAATATGTTCTCTCGGTGGTACGATAAGGCGAATTGTAACACAACCAAATTTTGATTACTCTAAAGCAAACGTGGAGAAAATATCAACAACACATACAAAACGAAGTCAAAATTCCAATAACCTTACACAGTCCTTCTTATGTAGATGGCTACATTCGTTATCTTAACTCTATTATCTTAAAGGCCGCAGAAAGCTCCGTCCCATTATTAAAAGGGAATGTTAAAAATTTTTCGATCTCCCCTGGCACTTTGCAAATAATAAAAATTAAAAATTATTATAGGAAACTTTATCAGAGATATCATAATGAAAATATGTATATATTTAAACAACTATATGATAGGTTGAATAAATTAGTTAAAAGACGACTGTTACAAGAAAAAAATGCTCATTACAACGCGTTTCTCAGTAATATACCACAAATGAGTAATCAGCTATGGAAAGTAAACAAATATTTTTCCCGGGGACAAACAAAGTTGCCTCCTATTAAAAAACCTGGAAGTGTCGATGTAGTAGCGTACTCAAACGAAGATAAAGCTGAGCTTATAGCAGAACACGTTCAGAATATACATGAACAGAATAAAGCAATGTTCAGACGATACCACGAACGGAAATTAAAACAAACAATAAATACATTTTTAACAAATAACGTACCTGCATTAAACTATGCTGACTTAACCTCGCCGAAGCAAAATTTTTGAGAAAATATTACTTATTAGATTTAGAAAACATAGCGATTTATATTCTTAATAAGTTCCAATTCGGCTTTCGACCGAATTTAAACACTACCACGCAGCTAGTAAAAAATTACTGATAATTTTAATAAAAATTAGCACACTGGGCTAGCACTGCTAGATATTGAAAAAGCTTTCGACACTACTTGGCACGATGGAATTCTGTATAAATTAATAAAATATAGTTTTCCATATCAACTAGTTTCCATGACTAAAGCATATTTACATAACGGGAAATTTTATGTGAAAATTAAAAATCAGAATTCTAAAGTCAGATATGCATCGGCAGGGGTACCTCAGGGCAGCATCCTTGGTCCATTCTTGTTTATTATTTACATTAATGATATTAGTACAATTAAAAAAGTTGATGTTAATTTATATGCTGACGATACTGCTCTGCTGACGTCATCATACCGTATTGATACGATTAGCAACAGATTAAACGCTGCAATTAACAAAATGTCCAAATACTTTCATAAGTGGAAAATTAAAATTAATGATAGCAAAACAGAGACTATTATTTTCACAAAGCGTAAACCCGCTATAAATGACTTTGTTCAATAATGAGTACTTAGACTGGAAATCTAAAGTAAATTATCTAGGTGTAACACTAGATAGTAAGCTAACTTTTACTAAACATATTAACGAGTGTATCTACAGAGGACATAAAAAAATGAGTGTACTGTTTCCAATATTTAACAGGAAATCTACGCTATCACCGGTGAACAAGTTTTTGATTTATAATCAGGTAATTCAACCTAAAATTCTTTATGCTAGTCCTGTATGGTCGAACACCTGCCTAAGTAATATAAACAAATTACAACGATTACAAAATCATTGCCTAAGAATAGTGTTGAACAAATCCAGATACATGCCCATTAAAACAATACATGACATTTTAAACTATCCCTATATACAAGAAATAATAAAAAACAGGACCTTAAAATTTTTGAATGCATAATGTCTGCTGACCAAAATGTGAATGAAATTGGAAACTACGATTATCAGTCTCTACAACACAGGTATAAAAAATATAAACATAGACGAATTAAACATATCTTACTAGGGTAGTATTAAAATTCAATGATATTATAGATAAATTTTATTTGATATATTTTTTTTGTATTTCTTTTTTTTCTCTTTAAATTTTATAAATTATTTTAACCATTGTGTTTAAAATTTACTTATGAATTACACGTTGCAGGTTTAATTTTTCCGGTAAATTTCATTAAGCCATGAATGTTTATAACTATCACTGGTGTATATTTTTTAAAATTATTATTAAGTTTATCGGTTAAGGAATTTTTTCTAAATTTCGTGAACGATAGAACACTATATATTATAAGTTACTATTTTCTTGTAAAATTTAATCAATCAAAATATACTTTTCTTCTTCCTTTTTCTTCTTCATTCGGCTATTCTATTAAAATTAATTCATCCGAATTACATAATAGACCAAAGCTACTGTGCATAGACGGCAGAGAATAAAGTCGATAAGATAAGTAAAACGTGACGACGAATCAGGAAACAGTGTAATAATTTTTACGATGCCTATTTAATAAATCTAATAATATTTTTTTTCATTTATTTCATGAAAATGCTCAAATTTACCCACACGGCAAGATAATCATTACCAGGATAATATCTACCAGTTGAATACTTTATATACACTATTATGCATATATATAAAAAAAATATAAAAAATCCTAAAATTTACTCTGTACGAATATTTTGATTCAGAAAATGAAAGAATTCCAACGCCCATTATACCTCTGTTTCCTAGACTTTGAAAAGGCCTTTGATCGAGTTCTTCATGACAAACTTTTCAAAATAATAGACACTATTGGTCTAGATGAAGCAGATAAACGTATAATCAAGAATCTTTACTTACACCAGAGCGCAGTAATTTCACTAGAAAATAATAAAATAACAGATCAAATTAGTATCGAACAGGGAGTAAAGCAGGGTTGTATACTGTCTCCTACGTTGTTCAATATATACGCGGAACAGGCCTTTAAAGAAGCTCTCGATGACAAGAAAGAAGGTGTTTAAATTGGCGGTGAAATTATTAATAACATTAGATACGCAGACGACACAGTTCTGATAGCTGAGAGTGCAGAAGATCTGGCTATAATGTATTATTAATTAATGTGAAGAAAACTAAAATAAAAACTAAACTAATAGTCACCTGAAATTATCCGTACCCTGTAGATATAATGATAAACAATGGAAGACCGGAACAAGTCGATAAATTCAAATATCTTGGTGCCTGGATTAATAAGTATGGAAACTCGGACGGAGAAATTAGATGTCGTATTAAGCGCGCTCTGCCTTCATGAAAATGAAGATGATACTAACAGCTGATGACCTGAATCTTGATTTAAAATTCAGAACTCTGAAATGCTACGTCTGATCACTGTTACTATATGGTATGGAAACGTGGACACTGGCGTCCAGAACACTCAACAGACCAGGAGCTTTCAAGTTTTGGTGCTATCGACGTTTACTTAAGATCTCGTGGACCAAAAAGATGACAAATCGGGAAGCGCCACAGACAATAAAAAAAAAAAAAAAGAACTACTCGATATTGTTAAAAGAAGGAAAATGTAATATTTCGGTCACGTGACGCGGGGGCCTAAATACACACTATTGCAGAATATAATAATGGGGAAAGTAGAAGGAAAAAGAAGAGCTGGACGAAGAAGATTATCTTGGTTGCAGAACATACGAACATGGACAAGTGGCGGTGTTGAAGAACTGTTTCACACGGCACCGGATAGGAATGCGAATAAAGAATTAGTGAAACTCGTTAATAGACGAGCCTAAGGTAGAGATCGTTCATGACACTGAAGAAAAATATTATCGCGTGGAAGTCAATGGCAAGCCACCACGCACAACACGAATATATGCGCTAGTAATAATATAGTACATTACAAAAACATGGCAAGCCCCAATTGTGTCGTGACAACAAAGCGATTGCAATCAGTTCTCCTGGATGTGTGTGTGTGTGTGTGTGTATCTATCTACGCTAATGCCATATCACGATTGCCTTGTACACTACTTATACTGTACAATAAAATATGTGTAGGTAAGTAGTCGCCTACTTAATGATGATGATTATACATGCATACATACATATATACATATAATGTATCGAGGATTAAAAATACCAAACTATGTAATGTCTGTGGAAGTGATAAAAACATGTAATATATTCTTTCCGTATGTAAGTCGTATAGTAAAAATTATCCGAACATAATTTAGCTAAAATAATAGATAAATGGCACGTATTAGATCATATTATTAACAGCATTTTAAGAAAAAATCCAAACAGTAACTGCACCTTTACTAATAGTACATAGATCGCAATCCACGCTAGTAGTAACTGGAGAAGCCGAAAGCTGAACAACTACATCTCTAAATTAAATAAAGGCGAGTTGAAATGTTGTTAGAAGGTTAAAAAATAATAAATACTTTTAAAAAATACAAATAAAAACAAAACAAAAATTAAAAAAAAAAAAAAAAAACTATCACAAGAGTACAATAAATAATAGTTTTAAAAAAATGTCGTAATGAGCACGTGTAATAATTATAATAACTAAGCGATACATTAATATTCATTATATACAATAATTTGGCTTAGGTATAATAATCAAAGTTACCCATTGTATAATATTCATTATAGTATGCTTAAATGATGAGGAGCTGTTCATAATATTAACACGTTTGACCACAAAGGTGCAAACCATGGCCTAGTGGTTGAAATTTATAGTTAATTCGTACTAATAAAGAGAGAGAGGCAGAGAGATTGAGACTGATGTCATTATCATTGTCATATTGTACGTTGGCGAATATCGTAACTACCTCATTATGTGTATATTATATATATATATATATATATATATATATATATATATATATATATATATATATATATATATATATATATATTACGACGGTCGTCGTATGTCACACCAAAGCAAATAAAGTAAATAATTGAATGATTATTTATATTTAATTAAAAGTAACGCGTATTAGTTTTATTACTATTATTATTGTAAAAAAAACTGGTTTGTGACACGTCAGTTGCATTCATGCAATAATAATAATAAAGTAACAACGCGCGCCTCTATGGACACGGGGTCGTATGAAATCGGTTGACATCGTAACAGTTGATAGAGTGGGGGAATTGCTAAAAGATGGAAGAAAAGAGAGTTTTGGTTTCGGAAGAGATGAATTTAGAAAGAAGTTAGTTGAAAATGTGAAGACGATGAAGGCAGTTGAAAATAGAAAGATCGTGAAGGCAGTTGAAAAAGTTGAAGATGGGAAGAAGTTAGTAAAAGTTGTGGCTTAAAAACGAGAAGAAACAGAACCAGAAGACGGAGTCACGCACCAGGTTAGTTCGAAATAGTAATATCCTTAATTAATGTTAAAATAAAGAATATTCGTTAATCATTAAAAGATGTTAAAGATATAATTATTATATGTATATATGTATATATATATATATGTCTATATATATTTTAAATTTTTTTTTATCTTATGTATATATGGGAAAATGTGTATGTACAGAAAAATAATTAAACAATATTATTATAATTAATACGTTTGTTTGTATCCTGTACGTATATATGTATACATGTGTATGTATATATTTGCATATCATAAATAACAATTTGTACGAGGTTCTTAGAACAAAACAACGAAGTCTGTACGCGATAAGCCTAATAGGGGCCTCGTAATATATATATATATATATATATATATATATATATATATATATAATATATATATATATATATATAATATATATATATGTGTGTATATATATATATACATAATTATTTCGTTAATACCCGACGATATTTTCCGAAAATAATAATAATAAATAATTTTTTCTTAGCTAAAAAATAAAATATCGACGAAGAAGATTATTAAACGCTTAGAGATATTTATTTATTTGCTTTTAGTAATTATCGATAATTTAATTATCTATAAAAAAATCGAAGCCGTTGACAGAATATTGGAACTAATACAAATTAATAAATATCGTCCTCTCTTATAGACTAACGATCGAATAGAAAACTGATAAAGAGATAATATATAGCCTGACGGAAAGCGTCGCCTTTTATCGTTGACAGTCTATATCGATCGACATTTTGTCTCGGTTTTCAGTTTTCTCGTGTAAAATTACATTAAAAAAAAAAAAAAAATACGACGAAACATTTTTTTTCGAGACTCATTTTATTTTACTTTATTAAATTTAAAAAAAGAAAAATTCATTTTATTTTATTGAATTAAAAAAAATCGTTATATATATATATATATAAATAGAAATACGATTGAACCGTATTTTCTCTTTGAATTTGACAAAATAAAATAATACCAGTCCCGATGATGCTGTAAAGCTATGGTTTGTTAGGAATGCGGTGCCGTTTTTTAGCGTACGTAATATTACGTTGAATGACGTCATAAAGCGGTGAAAAATAGATGCCCGCTTTTACGATGAACCAGAAGTGTAAAGTTAGAAACACCGTTCTTCAATTGTGTAAATACTTTTTTGAATCTTATACTTTTTTAAAAAATGGACGATTTAGATTTAACTTTATTAATATATTAGATTTTGTTTTTTAAACTGTACATACAGATATATTAAGTTTAACCTATTCTATTTTTTTATTATTTATTATATACCTGTCTGTTTTATTAATTTTTACACTAATTGTATCATCTATTGTTTTTTCATGATTTATAATAAACTGTGTTTCACATTACTATACCTGTTCTATTAATTTTTACACTAATTTATCATCTATTCTATTTTTTTTATTATTTATAATAAATTGTGTATCACATTGTTACTATACCGGTTTTATTAATTTTTATACCAATTTCATACCACAAGCTTTGCTTTAATTGGGTTTTCAGATAATCTTAATTTTTTATATTATATAAAACATCGTGATTTCTTACAAAATCAATAAGTATTTCGTCGTCAACGCTACTCCAAATAATTTCACTCATCTTGTTTGAAAAGTTTTGAATACAAATAAAACTAAAATATTTGCCGATTATATCACAATGATAAAACGTTGATAACACTGTTCATCACCGAAGAAAACACCATCCTTTGTTTCCACTGTGAACGTTCCCGTGACGTCGCCGCATGAAAACGGCACCGTACTCGTAAGAAACCATAGCTTAAGCAGTGAAAGTAGTAAATTATTTTTATTAAAGAAACATTTTTCGGCCATACGGTCATCGTGATAATTCATCCACCTTGTTAATAATAAGATTGGTGGACGGTTAATTTGAAATGTCACAATTCCCTAGATAGCGTCGTTTTTTCATTGTACATCTTGTAATATATGTTTTTGATGTATTTCATTCTTAATCACCTTCTACGGTGACTTGGATTATTTGCGTTAAATGTTCGTTGCGTCCGAATCATGGTTTCTATTCATTTCTATTTGCTTTTAATTTTCCTAATAAATTTCTATTTTCACGGATTAATCTAAATACTTCTTTACTAATTTTCTCTGTCCACTCTATTCTTTTCATTCGCCTTCTCCAACATCGACTTGCCTCCAAAATATATATATTTTTTTTTGTTTTATCAATATTATATCTATTTTTACGTCCGATTTATTTCTTGTTATCGCAACTCGTACGGTATGAAGTATTTTTATTTAAGTCTGTGAAATTAAATATAAGGAAGTCGTTTAGAAATTTCTTATTAATATAAGATAAAACAAACCTATCAACCATGTGCTGGAAAGTTATTAATATTCAAAATTACGAACGAGCTTCATCTATCCCCACGAAAATATGTAGAAAAAAATATATATATATTTAATTTCTTTACACACCGACAAATATTTATATATACATATATATATATATGTATATGTGTGTATATGTGTGTGTGTGTTTATAAATGTGTGTGCGACTACGTATAGCAATCCAAAATTCCATTTAGAAATTAAAATTCTGCCGCTTCCATAAAGTCGACGTCAGCTTTAATTTCCAAACTGGAAATAGGCGCTTCTTTCGCTTCACTTTTTACTTAAATTTTTCAAAACTTCCTTCAAAAATATCGAATAGAGCTTACGTACCTAGTTGCTGGTTTTCAGACTTACCGAGTAATCTTTCGCTCACTCCCGGGCTTTATACGAAACAATACTCTCATTCGTCTGGGATTTAAGTAGGGGACAAGGATAACTTGATATTATATGTATATATATATATATATATACATATATATATATATGTATGTATACACACATATACGTATGCCCTAATTTTATCAGAGAAGACCTCATCTGTCTTAGCTTTCCCCCAAACAGAACAGCATATCGAAAAATTAAATTCTAAAAGGGACAAATATCGAAATCCGACTCCTCCCTTGTTACATTTTTCTTCAGAAAAAATTTCGTTTTACCTTGTTTTTCAGTCATCGTGGAGCCTATAATATATATATCCTTTTTTTTTTTTTTTAATTTTTACTATAATCGTTATTTGCAAATAGACCCGGGCATTTCATTTTTTTTTTAATATATTTTTTAATGACTAAAATTGTTAACTTTTATTTAGATCTATAAACGGGATAAGTTTAGAAGAATTTTATTTTAATTTCTAACGTGTCCTACTCTAGTAGTTGACAATGCGTATGTTTAAAATTATATTAATAGTAATATATTTGTTCCATACATTTAATTACTCCTCACTGCCTATTATCGCTCGAGTTATTCGTAGTAATTTTTTTTAATCGCGATTAATTGTTTATTTATTTATATGATTCGCCAATACAACAGTTCGAAATCTGACCACTGTATAGTAATTTAAAAATGTTAAATCAACAAAATGAAATAATCAAAAAATACTGAACTACATAATATTATCTACGAGTGAAAGTATTATAGTAACATTTCGACTTATTTAGTGTATTATCAAAACCCCGTCGCGTAAAGTTATTCATATTTATTTGTAACAGATTTACAGTATTCACGCTATCCGTTTAACCTAAATAATTTCAGATCATCCGCGTGAATATCTTAGAACGTTTCACCGCATCCAATAGATCATTAATGAATATTAAAATAAAAAGAATTAGCACGCCTGAAAAGTAGGAATGAAAGCTGATTCGCAATATTTATTCTGAAGATATCGTGTTGCCTATCCTGAGGATATTTTTTGGCAAAAAAAAATTTCAATAAATTTACGGAAAAACTGACTTTAACTTAGCAACGGTAAATGACCAACTTTCCCAAATGCTTTCTGAAAGTCCTTATAAACTACGTCCGCCTGAGATGATTTGTCTAACACGAAAGACGTATATTTTATCAAACCCATCGACCTTCGCGCAAAACCGTATTAATTAGAGTACACGTGGTTCGTAACTTGCGGGTAAATAATTTTATTGAAGTATGATTAGAAAAAATTTAGCAGTTTCATATGACAAGAAAATCGATTGCTTTTTAGTATCGGCAAAGTTCTACATATCTTTCCATATGAAACAAAGCTTTAAAAAAAAGAATTATACAGGCGAAGCAGTGGATAACTTCTAATATATATATATATATATATCGTTTATATTTATATACACGCAATGTTAGAGATAATTAAGGTTGCAAACGCGCGAATGTTCGGTGTATATTGCAATTAAATGTTTTTATCGTGGACTATGTTTTACCCTAGTACTTTTTGGCAATATACAATCAAATCCACTTATAAGAGACGCCAGATAAGAGAGGCATATAAGAGACAAATGGGGAAAAGCAAAAACAAATGTATGAAATTAAGGTTATTTTGTTCGTTTTAGTCATACAACATGTCGATTATAAGAGAAAACGACTAATATACTTTTCAGGCAATTATAAATAGTGAAACGGGGAATACGCATGTCAAGTTATAAAAGAGTTTCAAATTTCATGCGGATTGTAGCTTGCATTTTGACGCCTTCCTCAAAATTCTCAAACATTGGAAGAATGAGCATATTATTGAATTGTTTATTTTTTTTTTAGTCCATTTTATTGTTTTTTATTATTCGATTTTTGTTTATTTTTTATTTTATTTCGGAATATTCTCTCATTGACTATGTACTGTTTTTTTCTTTCCTCGTTACTACTATCGCCGCTATCTCCGATACTTCATTATGATTTTAGCTTAGTTCCATGAGGATTACTGCAGTTCCTCGTGCAGTGCGAGTTTTTTTCCCTTACGAAAATTTCCACATCTTTTTATTCTTTTACTTTATTTTTTCTCTTAATTTCCTTGTGAATCAATATTACACATTTTTTTTTTTTCTATTAATAACGTTGTCAGTATGTTAATTATTTATTAAATTGTATATTTTAAGCACTTACTCAATTCAATAAGAGATTTTTAAAAAATCACTTATAAGAAACAGCCGGTTATAAGAGACAAATGTCTTCCACCCCAATGTGTCTCTTATAAGCAGCTTCGATTGTATTTTGTAATTTATACACGAAATTATAAATGTGCGCATATATATAAAGATCGCTGAAGAGATCATACATGGTGCGACATAAATATATATTTTCTTATTAAACTAGAAATTCTTATATATACATATATATATATGTAATTTTTTGTACATACCTGTAATTTATTCAGTTGTTCAAAATGGACTGTATGAAAAATACGAATAATTTTAACATTTTGGCGCACGATGCTTGGAGTACGGTCTAAAAAAATTTGTAAATTTAAATTTTTTCCCGTCGACTTTTTCTCGATAGTTACTTAAACGTTAAAAATTTCAGCTCGATCGCGTAAAACGTTTTAATTAGAAATTTGCTTTTATCCTTTTCAGTCGTTCATTATGAAATTTTGTCACAAAATTATAAATTTTATTCAGCGGGTGTTTATTATAGAATACTCTTCATTAGGCGGACTGTAGGTAATTTTCGATGTATTTATATAAATATTTTTAACATGGAGACATTTAAAATTCGCAAAAAAAAGCAATTTTTTACTTATATTTCGTGCAGATTGCGCTACATGTGATCAGAGTGAATATGAATTTAATTAAAATTAGATCGAAAAGAAACAAAACAAACAAAAAAGGGGCTATAAAATGCAGTAATTTAAAAAACGAAAAAAATATTTTACAACCAAATTAAAATTATAGAATTAAATTTAATATTTGATAAATTATTTTGTATACAAAAGGCGTATCACAGGCATAACAATCACCTTTATTGAAATCGTTAAGATGTTTCAATATTTCTCTAGGTTCACAATTTTGGACAAGTATACATATGCTCAGTTAGAGCTGATTTTCCAATTATATTTAATATCCGCCAAATATTCTTGAATTCTGTTTCTTCTATAAGTGGAACCACATCCGCATAAAATTTTATATATATCCCTCGATTAGTTATATGAATTGTAATTTTCTTTTTAAAAATGTACTAAATAATGTACTGAAAAGTTTAAAGAAAACTAGAGCCTATAACTGTTTTCAACGTTCCTATTTTGTCGATAACATCTTTTGTACATGAAAGAAGTGAAATGTTTTCAATATTATATTGTTAGCGTTTTTCCCCCGTGATTATAAAACTGATTTCAGCGCATGTTCCATGTTTCCGTTGTTATTCGCATTTGTATGAAGTGTATTTTGAACAAAGTTCAATTCCTTCTTTTGACCAGTATCTTGATAGGTTCTTAAAGCTCGACAAAAAAGTGTTTTGCACTATACAAATTTTTTTTTTGGGGGGGGTGAAAAATAATACGACGTGATATTGACGTATCAATTTGTATACGTTGAGTTTTTATAAATATTATACGTCAATTTTCCTTTTATTCCGTTATACATAGAAAATAGTAAACAGTAATTTTCTTTTCTTTCTATCATGAAACGAATCGATTTATTCTCATTTGCATTCATCAAAGTTTACTTTATCATCGAGACAAATATCATCAACATATCTAAGTCACAAAGTAGGATAATATTGCGCTTTTCTTAATACTTGTTCTGCAAATTGTTCCTCGTAGAAATTGATAATAAAACTGGTGACAATGTGAACCGGTTGTTTAAATTAAAATCTTCGGATCTAATGAAATGTAACATAAGACAAATGTCAAATCATTTCAACGTACCTAACGTAAATAAAATAATTGTAATTACTATAGGAACGTCGATCATAACTAACCAGTAAGTCGGTAGGATTAATTAAATGTTTGGTTTTATTTTTACAATCAACGGAATTTCCCGTCGTGATCTTTTGTTAAATTTTAAATTACGTAATTTTTATTTCGTTATAAAATATTTTTTTCTTTTTTAAATTACCGTGGCGATTGCACTATTTTGTTATTACCGTTGTGGTTTAATCTAGTTTTAATTAAATTTAAATTTATTTACATCTTACGTAACGGGATAATTTACAAGAAATATTAGTAAACAATTATTTCTTGGTAATCTTTAGTATCATTTTAATCTACTCAGTTTTTACATTTTCTATCGTCTTAAACAATTTTCTTCATAGTTAAATTCCAGGTTCGCATTTATATAATTTAGGCAAATAAATTTTATACGGATAGATAAATTATATACAGATCGATCGATTGCAGAGATTGATAGATTAGATAAAAAATAGATAAGATAGATGAATATATGTAATTGAATATGATAGACATAGCGATAGAAAGGTAGGAGAAAAAATAGACACAAATAAACGAATAGAAATATATACACAGATAGTTAGACGGGTTCGAATAGGTGGATTATATATATTGGTAGATTGCAGAGATTGATAGATTAGATAACTTAGTAGATAGACGAGATACATAAATATGTGATATCGACAGAAAGGTAAAAAAGAAAGAAAGGAGATATATATAAAAAGAGATGGAAAAATAGATAGGTTCGGACGGGTAGATTATTGAGATCGATAGATTGTAGAAATTGATCGATGTGATAACTAGGTAAGATGAATATATAATAGATAGATCGACAGAAAGGTGGAAGGAAAGAAAAGATATAGATAAATACATAGGAAGATGATTCGGATAAGTAGATTATACAGATGATAGATTAGATAATTAAGTAAATAGTTGAGATACACGACTACATAATGGAGAAAGGCATGCCCGGATAGTGAAATATTGGGGAAAAAAGGAATATAAATGACCGACACGGATAAGAAGAAGAAGAGAGATCGATGGAAAAATAGATGGAGAAAACATATATAGGTAAATAGATAGGAAGATAGATACGGATAGTTAGATAGATTCAGGATCGATAGAAAGGTCGAAGGAAAGAAAAATAGATATAGACAAGTAGATAGAAATATAAATACTGAGATGGGTTCTGATAGGTAGATTATTTATAGATAAGATAACTAGGTAGACAAATGAGATAGATTAATATATGATAGATGGATAAAAAAGTTAGAATGAAAGAAAAATAGATAGGAGATAGCTAAGATAAGTTAGATGGATTAGATGTAATGAACGGATAATATGGGTTAGCATAGTAGATATAAATGTAGGTAATCGCAAATACATACTTATATACGCGCGCATAAACATAATACGTCCTGTAGTAATCGCTCTAAGTATTAGGCCTAGGCGCTCGCTTTTTCTTTCGTTATGCGTTATGCGGATAAATTCGTCCGTATGCGCATACAATTCGACATTTTACGATCGCGAAACGAATTTTCATCCCGAAAAACAAAAAAATTAATTCGACTTTATTCTCGACACGTATCCGTCTAATTCTCTTCAAATTTAACTATCTAGTAGACTATATAATAAATATCCAACGTCATCGCAGGACTTTAGTATCGTTACGATACGCGTAGTGTACGCGAGATGGAGAAAAAAAAATAAACGGACAAAATGATAAAGACCGAAATTACGCGACATGTCCGGCTCGTAAAAATTCGACGAAAAAATGTACGTCCATTTTAAAATTCCCGACTAAAAACTCGTTTTACCAACCGGACATTCGCGAAGTCTCTCGTTTACTAAAAGACGTTCGAATTGGTAAATTCTTTTTTTCTGTTTTTTGTTTTTTTTTTTCACTCGGGATATTATAGCGCACCACACCTACACATTACATACATACAGATAAAGACCAAGCACACAGACGCACGCGTGTAAACAAACGATATACACGTTTTTATTTATATATTCTCATCCGTAATTTAGTGCGTATAAAGTAACGAACAATTTAACTTTATCGCTTAATAATTTAATTAATTAATTAATTAATAATAAAACAAAAATTGTATTTTTGGTTTTCGCGCGTTAATTTAAAATAACGACTTATATATGTTATAATAAAATTTGTATACCTTTTTCTCGGAACCTACGCTCCAAATATATCGTATTCTAGAGCCGATACCCGTTTAATATTTATATACGATTTTTATTAAATCTCGTTTGACCACGTGTCCGAAATTTTAAATTACTTTCCGTTGACTTATAGCGATTCCGAACAAAAATTTCTGGTACCTATACCTCACCCGATGAATTCGGGAAACGCGTGTCGTAAAACCTGCGCTCGTCTATTCAACATCTTCAAACTCATCTGTTATCTTTGCTGTACCCTCGGCAAACATCTCAGTGTTAAGCTTAAAGTTGTTTTCTATGTAAGTATTATTACTTTTCTTATTGTTTCTTACTATTTATTTATTTATTATTATTTATATTTATTTTAATTTAAACTGGACGAAAGATTTTTTATTAAATATTAACATTAGTGATTTTTACTAAATACCTTTATTGCTTTCGTCTTTATAAAAACTCACTATTCCATATATTATAATAACCCTATCGTCGGTTTGTTTAATTTGCTCCAAATCGCATTGGAGTAGACGCAAATTAATTTATCGCCGACTAACGAGCGGCTAAGTCAAACATTAAAAAAAAAAAAAAAAAAACATGGCCGTAAATCTAGTAGTATTGTATGTCCAACGATGAATTGATCGAAACTATCGAGGTCGGTTAGAGTGTGTTAATTTTGAACGTTATTTGACATTCAGCTTTTAAAGTCAAACCAAACGTACCTGTACTTCTCCTTCCACCATTGTCTGTCTAAAAAAATGTTGATGTCTGATCTCAGTCTTAAACACATCTCCTCATAAAGACGTTACAGGCAATGACGCAAATCTCTCACGAGTGAATTCCATCTCTTATTTGAAGATCATTATTATTTCTCACTCATGGACCAATTTAAATAGTTCGTATTAACCCACGTATCGTCAACAGCTTCATTTTCATATTATCAATTTACCGCAAGATCTTTCCGTCGGTTACTTTCTGCGTCAAAAATATTCTTAATATTTTTCAACGCATGAGCATTTCGAGGACATCCAATTTAGTCTACAATGCTGACGTCCGTATGTAAAATATAACAGTCGGAGTTTCAAAACAGTAGATAAATTTTTCATCTCTACGAAGACTGGTCGAGTGTGTACCCCAATTTGCTTTATAGTCTACAGCTTTTAAGGTTCCCAGATATCTTCATTATTGTATTTTAGCTATTAAATTCCTTTTTATTATTATAAATTATTCATTACTACGGCACAAAAGGCCACAATTCATTTTGCTAATATTGATTAACATTACAAATTTTGGGAACTGGACCAAATGGTTAATCCTGCCTACTAAACTAATATGTCATGTCTAAGACATGTTTTCTCCATGCATGGCTATTATCAAGAAGCCAT